>OU612030.1:13400000-15800000 GCA_914767945.1 Eilema depressum | reverse complement strand
TGTTTTATATATAGGACACGCCAATTTGACTTCACCTCGCCTGATAGTAAGCTAAAGGCAACGTCTCGGATTATATTGGGATAAATTATATTATAGATACTTAACCGACGGAAAAATCATAGCATAGATAATAGTACTGAAGATGTACAAAACTATGCACTACTTTGATCTTATAGAAACAATTAAAATTACTATAACGAATTGACAATATTTTTCATCCCTCCATCTCGGAAAGAGTATTTTTACTCTTCAATATCTAAGTGCAAAATTCCTTTTAATCCGCTACAGGATAAATTAGAACATCGAGTGCACAGTTTGTGAATTGAAAACATCAATAAGCCTATTTACTTCTGCCTCCATGGGGCCGAATTTATGAGACAACTTTTTTTTATTTGTTAAAATCTGAGACTGGGAACCTCCTTGGTCTACTATTTTTAATTTGCTTTGCGCGCGCCATTTTTAGTCATTTTCTCGCTGAGGTGGGACGAAAAGTCACGTTTTGCACTCGCACTTTGTGCTCTTTAGATTCCCTCTCTAACGCTCATGATTCAATTTTAGAATCCTTCGTTTGCTCGGTCATCAAAATTGAGCACGCGGTTAAAAGCAACTTTGTACTATTTTATAACAAACTAGCTGACCCGACGAACTTCGTACCGCCATATTTTCCGCCCGCGTGGTACCTATTATTTCTAAATTTATCAGTGTTTCTCTACAATATTATGCATGTATTATACATATAAACCTTCCTCTTGAATCACTCTATCTATTAAAAAAAACCGCTTCAAAATCCGTTGCGTATTTTTGAAGATTTAAGCATACATAGGGACGGACAGACAGCGACAGCGACTTTGTTTTATAATATGTAGTGATGATAGTGATAACTATTGTTTACTTTATTTTAACGTCATTTACTTTTATATGGTGTTTAACTTCGAATTTATTACTACCTCTAGATTCAGCTAATTTACCATAAAATACGTGCAGTATATTATATTATAACAAAAAGAACCATAACAGTTTCTTACACTAATATCACTATATTCTTACAAAATTAATATGTCGCTTACGTTAAAATATTTTTCCTTACCCATCGCCCGTAATGGGCTCATCCAGCAACCATATGTCATAATAATGGTTCTTGTAACTTACGTGTGTACCTATGTCTCATGTTTTTCTTTTACATATTTACATATGATGCGGCGAAAAAAGGTATTACCACATATAAAATAATAATATTCTGTAACGTTACGAATACAAGATGACTTTGCTTTTTTTTGTAATTTATTTCACTACTTAGGTTTATATCATTCAAATTTCATGGGCAATGTTTTTTGCTAGTCTTCTGGGAACGTTATCACAAGAGGCATGCGTTGCGGAGGAATTCCACGACGAGTTTTACTTTAGTTTTTAATGGGTATAATAGTTCTTTTGTATTCATTTTATTGTTAACTAGCTGTTGCCCGGTTATCGCGCTTGTCGCGACCAAACATAGCCTATATCCTTTCCCAATGTCTAATCTATCTCTGTACCAAATTTCATCAAAATCGGTTCAGTGGTTTAGGCGTGAAGGCGTAACAGACAGGCAGACAGACAGACTTACTTTCGCGTTTATAATGTTAGTATGGATTTTATGTACAACTAGCTGTCCCGGCGAAATTCGTACCGCCATATTTTTGCCGTTCCCGCTGCACCTATTTTCTCATCCTTTAAACCTTCCCTGGATATCCACGAATATTTCAAGACTAAAATTAGCCAAATCGGTTCAGCCGTTCTTGAGTTATAAAATAACAACGAAAAGTATCATTGATTTTTATATATTAGAAGATTGTACAGTACATTATGTAAATACTGACCTCCACAACATCAAACAAAAATATGTTTAACAAATAATCCAAAAAATCTCTCTTTCTATAAACTTCCCGCTCTCTCCCAGGTATGTATCATTGTTTAGGTACATTTTTACCATTCCAATGACAATTTTCAACTGTGTGCGACGAACGGCAAAACCAATTTAACAAAACATCGACCAAACCCTTCCATATCAGCGGCAGAACACGTGGCCTCAAATAATTAAACGAACACAGCGATAGCGACCCTTACAGCTCAGCAATTTCGAATTATATGTGATTCTTGCTGCTTCTATATATTTCTTACTAGCTTTTGCCGCGGGCAAAAGCTAGTTTGGATATATATTGTAGAAAATATTTGGTTTCATTAGAAAGAGTAGAGTGATGTTCAGAGCCTCTTTTCAACTATTTCCTCCTTTTTTATTGAATTTATGAAAAGGTGAAGTTACTCTGTATATCCTGTAGTATGCAGGGATGTAAATTCCAGATCTTTAGGTTTTATAGTTAAAAAGAAAAAAGGTTTCAAAAATACCGATTTTTCGATGCTAATCTGATTCGGGGCCTTAAACATAATTTTTATCATACACTCCATGGCACGCTACGAACAGCTACGAAAAATCGTAGCAAATCTACGCAGTCTACGATGTAGTGGTAATCCATATTTACTATCCGATACATATAAAATGCGTTCTCACGATATCATTCACTCAAATTCACACTATAGAGGAAAATGGAGAAGAATTAGATATCAAGACTCTATTACATACTTTATATTGCTTTCTGTATATGCCTGTTTAACCATAAAACTATACATGTTTAAAAATATCCCGGACTATGCCTCAATTCTGTTTTACATAAGAATTATAAAATAACTGCGAAATCTAGATGTAGAATATGTAGATCTAAATGAATAAGAATATTTTTAGGAATATGGGGCAACCACAATTTATATAAATGACTTGCTAATACTCCCGTTCATCGCTGATAGTAGCGTGATAATAATAGGTCGGGGCAAAAATATTTTCGTATTTTGCATAAAAAGGAAAATATTTTTAGGTGGATTTTTTTATTTATTTATAATTTATGTTGGTATCCAATAATGTAGCTTTCTAATGGCGAAAAAAATCAGTCCAGCAGTTTTTGAGTTTATTCGTTACATACAAAAATACGAATCTTTCCTCTTTATAATATTAAGAGATACGTACGGTTACATACTACGCAATACTCACGTTTATACATTCCCGAAAGGATTAACAGTGACGTAATAACGTTCACACCACGACCTGAAGGGATAAGCAGCGATGCAATAACACCCACACCACATTTCACCAACAATATTATTCGGCCCCAAGTATTAAGGAACAGACACATTGCTTTAACCACTCGTTCAACTTGGGTGGATGTTTACTGCGGAAAGGAGTACATCCCTATCTTTAGCCACCTTATACAACACCCATGGGAAAAGACAGGGTTGCCCTTGTATCTACTCCGCCGGAAATCGCTTGGCATAACGTTAATTGAACACAAATAGAAACAGGGGTCTACTATGGAACGTGCATCCGAAATTTTGAGCTCGCAAGAAACTCGAACGACAGACGTACCTTCTGATCGCCGAGCGAGAATCGCTTTGACTTTTTTATCACACACACAACAAATATTTATAATGATATACGCGTTCAGACGCGATAAGTTTCTTCTATACGTTTCTTGAGTGAGAAAATAGTCGATAGTAGGTCGATTTCTTGTTGCCGCGCCTGTGTGTGACATAGAACGCCACCCAGTCTTGAATTTCGACTTATAACTAAGACTGAAGACAGATTGTCATTGTTAATCTGTCAATGAAAATCAAGATACGATATCAGTCGAGTACCGTTCTGGAATTCGAGCCCTAGATTGAATCAACGGACACGTGCCAACTTCACACCCGATCGTGAGATAAAATAGTTTCATCGGCTACCCGAAACTTCGGTCTGTAACTTCGGTTAAAATACCATAGTAGCCCTGCAACACTGTTTTCGAGACACGCAACCAGAGCCCATTAAAATTAAATATAATATCAGAACTTTGCACTAATGTCTCGAAATGTAACTGAATGTAGGGAGGTGATTCCATGATTTCCGGAATAGTTTTGCGGTTGAATTAAATTTAACAAAAGCACTTTGTGAAATGTTAATTGCTAGCATTCTAACTACTGTTTGGATGAGAATGAGTGTTATACACACAGGTGGATTTTAAATGGCATACAATATGATTGCGAATATTTTTGTATACCAATTAGGTGGCAGACAAGCACACGGCCCACCCGATGGAAGTGGTTACCGTGTACAATATGCATTATGGGAATGAGTTTTGTTTATACAGATGGATTTTAAATGGTGTATATCTAAAAAATGGTTATATTCACAATCATAATATTGCATGGATGTAGCCATGCAATATTATGATTGTGAATATAACTCTATCTTTATATCGGAGTGCCTGTACTATTTTTATACCAATTAGGTGGCAGACAAGCACACGGCCTACCTGATGGAAAGTGGTTACCGTGTCCTATGGACACAGAACAGATAATCTATGGACGTGTGCAACACCAGGGGAGACACACTCGTGCTGCCGACCCTATATGAACAGGGTCTGTCCTGTCTGCATATCTGCCTGTCGTTTTATTTGTCTATCTATGTGTCTGTCTGTCTCTTTGTCTGTCCATTTGTCTGTTACTTAATATCAGAATTTTGTACTAATATCTCGAAATCTAACTATTCTTCTTGGCTATTTTGATGCATTTACTATTAATATTTATGCACGATGTTGTAATTTTGGGCTGCTGAACTGTGCATACAGGGTGTATTTTTGAAACGGGGCAGTAAGGGCAAATACCTTAACCGTTGTAGTTACAGTAAAACGTTCTTAGGAGACCTTCCCTAACTTTTTGAGATATTTTGAACTGCATTCACAGATTTTGCAAAAATCTTACAGTTAGCAAAAAAAATGCAAACAGTCCATTTTTTTTCTCTGCCAATCGATTCTATTTTATGTGGGGATCAAAAGACTCTGTGGGACCATTCATAAGAACGTTTTGCTGTAACTACAACGGTTAAGGTACTTGCCCTTACTGCCCCGTTTCAAAAATACACCCTGTATATTTTATGTATGCTAGGTTGAATAAAAATATTTTCTTTCTTTTTTTTTTTCTAACTGAATGTAGGGTGGTGATTCCGTTATTCTCTATTTAGATCCAAATTTGATTGACATACCTTAACTAGTTTGTATTATAGCGTTGTTCCACGTTATATCCAAGGCTTTCACCTCAGTACCAGGGTCCAATCACTCCTTCTCCTCCTTTTAATTAGTCGCATAATTCAATGCGACTTTAATGGGGGAGACTTCTGTCTGACCTCCCGACCTCGAGGCAAAAACTTGCGCCAAAGGCTCGTCTGTAAATTAGGAGGTGAGGTTGACCTTCCCCAAAGATCTTGATGGGCTTTCAGATAGCCAATCTAGCAGAATATAAGTATTTACCTATATATTATGTATCTTTCTATACCTACCTAAAATAAGTTTAACATCAGACAGATATATACAGCCCAGACTCAGCCTCAGATGAATGGCTCGAGTCAACAATAGTGCCCGGAATACAACAATAGGCTCACCCCCTATTACGTGGGACCTAATACAACGATTGGTGAAATGTGGGTGTTAATTCACCTCTGCCTAACCCTCCGGGGATAAAGGCGTGATTGTATGTATGTATACCTAAAAGGATATTAAGGCAATCGATATAGTCTGTCTAGTTTCCTAGAATCGTGTTAATGGCTGATTGAATTCCAATAAAAGATTTGTATTCTGACCGTTATATACCGCAAAGGGTTGGTTTAAATAGGCAATATTAGGTTTGGAGAAATGTTCTGAGTAGTTTTATTTAGAACTAGCTGACCCCGCGAACTTCGTACCGCCTAACAGTCAATTCTGTATTTTTTTTTAAATTTTTCTCTCCGTAAGAACCATCCTCGTACTTCAAGGAATATTCTAAAAAAAGAATTAGCGAAATCGGTTCCAGTCGTTCTCGAGATTTGCGCTTAGCAACACATTTAGGGATTCATTTTTATATTATAGAAGATTATCTGATTTAGATCTAGGTGTAATTTTTGTACAGAACCCAAATACTTTTTTAAAATACTATACATACATATACTCACGCTTTTAAATCCCCGAAGGGGGTAGGCAGAGATATATTAACACCCATATTTCGCCAACTATTATTTTCGGTCCCACGAAATAGGGGCCGAGCCTATTGCCGTCTAGCGGGTACTTTGTCTGTATGTTTTCTGTCGGATGAAGAACAACCCTGCTCCTCAGTCACCTTTTACGATACCCACATGAAGAGGTGGGGTGGCCCTGTTCTACTCTACTGGGAACCAAGACTTTTCTCTCTAAAATAAAATTAGCCTACCTTCATTTTGTCTCATTTTATGTCATTATGACATGTGCTGTAAAAAAAAAGAAAAATAACACTTAGTAGTAGTTTGATATTTATTTTTTAAATTACCAATTTCAAATTTAGAACGATAAATTATTACTAGAGATCACAAATCTTAAGAAAACAAAACAAAAGGATATTTTTTTCGCATGGCATAATACCCTCAAGCCGCTTACCACATTTAACTTGTTTTTAAAAGGGTCTACTTGAGTACAAAAGGAAATACGTTATTAAATAACGATACTCCGTCTGTATCCAACGTTATTAAAAACTAATGATCTCTTTGTATTTGTATTTTTTGGTTTAATAATACAGCTTTTGCAATGATAGAGATATTTTTGGGTTCGGTAAGAAAATACTTCTCCATTTGAACGGTTAAAATGGGATTTGTTTAATATTTGTAATGGGGTTTTAATCACAGGGTTAGTTTCCTTTTTATATTTTGCTTTGGTCAAAATATAAAAAGGAAGCTAACCCTGCTAACCTTTTTAAATGGCCAAAGTTTTGCAATTTTGGTTTATGGAGCCGGATCCAATTATATTTCCTATAATATTTCCATCAAAATATCTGTTGTTATTTGTGCTAATAATGTTATTGTGTAAATGGTTTCGTCTGATCGTCTCTTCTAAATTTTAAACAAAAAGGCAGCCCAGTAGAAATAGCTCTCATCGACAAGACCACCTATTGTTCTATTTCCGTAGTCATTAAGTCCTAGTATTAATCTATTGTCTTGGTACACAATAAATAATAAATAATTGAATTTTCATCCCTTTGTTGAAGATAGTACCTCTCTTCCAATATTGAATTTAATTTACCAGTTGTATTGTTCAATGATGGTTATAACAATTAGGTACATTGTCATTATAAGACCATTATAATACAATAGAATGGGAAAAAATACAAATGTATAGAGTCAAATTGTAATGTATGTATATAGAGTCATGGAGGAAAACTGTGACAAAAAAAAAACAAAATTTTAAACGTTTAATGATAAAGCTATACTTATGATATTTAAATCGATTTACAATACAAAAAGTAAAATTATGAAATAGTTGATCTGCAGTAAGTACAATAATACTAATGATACTAACTGTAATTGGGTATTTAATACAAAGCCATAATCATCTCTCATAATGACTCTCTCTCTACCAATCGTAATAAAAATAACTGACCCTGTATAAAACGCCCACAATAAAAATTCCCTCATGTATTTTCACAAAATCCGAATAACGGATCTAATCCACAAGCCACGCTCATCCGTAATAGCGGCGTACACAAACACTCCATAGTAAACGCTCCGGCTGTTGCAGTTATATTAAAATCCGGACACAAAACAAAGGGTGCAATTTAAAAATCGTTTTCGTGCCGGGCTTAATTGATTCCACGCGAACATTTTCGTCACTCTCCAAATCGGGTGTAGCCGAGTATGAAATATAACAGAGGATGATCCAATTTCGACTCGATAATTTTTTTTTATTTAACCGTGACGATAAGGGTGCGCGTTTAATTTGAACGTTAATTAAAATTTTCAGCACAGGATTACTTCAGGGCTCCTATAAATTTTATTGGCGACATGAAAATATAAAATTGTACAAATGAATGGATTCGCAATCAGATGCTTTCTGATATTTTATTGCATTTTTGAATTGGTAATGAAAATTATTGGGCGCTCACCCTTGTAATTGGCTCATCAGGATTCATTTGTGAAAAATTGGCAGGGACTTTTTGTTAGGTGTAGATGTGACGATACATTGTATTACCTAAAGGTGTGAAACGTTTGTAATGATCTGCGAATGCATGTAGAAGATTTTCATTCGCCCGTACAAGGGAGTGTGTTCAGATGAATTCTTCGACATATTGCCCACAGCTACATTCTATCATCGCACCTCTCGCCACAGACGGAATCCATCCTCACACGTTGCGACTGGAAATAGTACGCACAGTCAAATATGAAAGAAATTTCATCCCCCACATGAACTCCCTGCCGTGTTTTCTTCAATCAGGCTCAGAACTTGTCAGAGAATCTCTTTGTACTGAAAGGCACACCCTGTACCTGTAGGTACATTTGTAAAAGCACAAACAATAAGGCGTAATTTGGACCGCGAGAGTTACTTACCACTTACCATCACGTGGGCCGTGTGCTTGTCTGCGACCTGAGTAGTATAAAAAATAATATGATTATCTAAAGGACTGAAAAAAAGTTACTTCGTGTAAACATTCGCAGAAATATTGCCGCTCACTCGTCCTAACAAACAACAAAAGAATTTTCAAGTAATAATCGTATTTTGACATAGGCGATTAGGTCACTTGTGGATCTCGTATGATATAATCTTAGGCGTGAATTTAGTGTTTGCCTGTGTGTAAACACTTTTTTACGATAGTGGTATGGCAACTATTGCTAGTGCAATCGCGTATGATTTTTTCGGACCGAACCGTGCGAGAAGCTCTCCCCGTCTAAATGAGCCTTTAAGCTCATTTTGATAGCGAAACTCTATTAATACAATGTCGTCAAAATTCAAAGCAGCTTTCAATTATAAATGTATACACATATACACCTGCCGGCGCCACTAACGTAGACGTTAATAATAATCAGGTTGGAACTAACAACATTTACTGAACGTACCCGCAACAAGACGTCAAGCTATCGTGTCATACTGTCGTCGTAAGTCACGTGTTACCGTGCCGTGGATTAACAGTAGGTTAATTACATACAGTGTTTCAAAATTTTCTGTGTCCAATATTCTTGAGAGACAAGGCAACCTTATGTGTAGTTGGTGGATCTGCTAAACAATTGACGAGGCTCTAGCGCATGGTTTACCTCTAAGGGTTGGGTTAAGACGGAAGTCACTTTCACGGACGGAAGAAACAGACCTCAAGCTCCAAAATATAACATTTCGATGTATCTAACTGGAAAATCACTATGATCATGATGAAGTTGATATTATGTACAGCTGTGCAATTCACTAAGCAAGCACAATGATGCGAGTTGCAACGCTGTGCTCGATTGAGATTGTCATTGGTCGATCTCCAGTGACGTGACCCAATCCAACCAATGACAATCTCTATCGAGCACAACGTTGCGACTCGCATCGTTGTGTTCGCTTAGTGAATTGCAGTACTGCATACACTTCTACTTCTGTTACGATTGTCCCTAAAACCTGTACATATTCGCAATGAAAAACGCGTTTGAATTGCTAATACTAAAAACTTAAATTCAACAGCTACTGGTGTATTGTCAATGTGTAAACTCATTGAAATAAAACCAATTTTTAACGATTTCTGTCGCGATTTATTTACTTTTTAACCTGAAGTTTCAGCTACATTTTAGGAACCATGGTCGCGGGGTGTCTAAAGGTAGTAGTTATCATATAGTTTGAAGTGTGTAAACTTCTCAAAAGAATAAATTATGAGTGCCTCTGAGAATGCTATCGAAGTGGCTACATACTGGGCAAACAAAATATGACATGATACGCCGTCGACTCGACAGAAGAAGAAGAAGAAAATAATGTGGATAAAAAGTTTTCTGTAAACCGTAAATGAAAAAGAATTGACTATAACTGAAACTTCTGCGATTTGCCTGTACAATACTGCACTACATTACGCTGCCGCCGCAACACATTCACATCACGTAGGCCCTGATTGTTTTGTAGGCTCCAACAACACTTTGTTACTTGTAAACTATGTTTACTCACACTTTTATGTATTTTCTTTGAACAAAACAAGGGTTTTATTACGAACAGATTTTATTAGCATTGTGTTGAGTTTTCTAATGTCACTTGACGTTTGAGACTTGGCTTTGTGGAATGAAATTGGGACTTCCTACGAGTAAAACGAGACATTCATGATTCTTTGTTAGAATCTCTAGTTTAACGCGGAGAAATTTATCGTTCTCTGAGCCAACTCAATTGGAGTTGCCTTTCCATTCGACTGAGATGCGACTGAATTCCGATATTTTTTTTGTAAAGCGACTGCCATATGACCTCCACAACCAACTGTGGGATGTCAAGTTCTGTATTCAAACTACTCGTATCGATTTCCGTAACATTTAAGAGATTGAATTCGATCGAGACTAAATTTCGAACAGACTTTTTTACGATAATTGGACCACGGGACTGACGGCTTATCCTGTTTACCGAAACACGGAAGGGTCTCACTGTATTAAAAATTATCACCCATCCTGAGAGTGACCTGACTAATATTCTTTGACTGTACAAAGAGGGTAGTCAGAGCTCACTGGACAGATTTTGTGCTGTCAGTGTGAACCCCAAAGGCTTGTCCTGCGTTTTCGCTAACGCCACAGAATCTCCCCTGCCCCCTAGACAAGTGGCAATTCGTTGCTCGGCGTATGATGGAATAGGATTTGACGTTTTTGACATTCGTTGACGCCTGTCATATACATCAAATCCCATACATTTGGCATTCTATTCCATCATACGCCGAGCAACGAATTGCCACTTGTCTAGAGGGGCCGGTGTAGCACTCGTCGATAGGCTACAGTATCTACTTTCCATCAGGTGGGCCGTGTGCTTGCAACCTAAATGTTATAACTAAGAAAAACAATGTGCTAATCTACTCGTTACTACTTAGGTCCCCCTCTCAACAAGGAAACATGTTGTTATTATAATTATGGTCCAACCAGATTTAGTGCCACTGGCAGGTGTATAATAACTAAATGGGGGCAAGCTTGCATGCAGTAATTAATTAACTGGTGTAATTTCCCGTATGTGTACAACAATCTTGTGCAGAATAATAGTTAGAATGTGTCAGAATATTAGTTAGGTACAGTTTAGCTTGTTTTGCTATTTTAGCCTTGAGATAAATTTCAAAGACTATACGATTCAAGTTAGTAGGCTGCCATCGTAACCGTGGTTTGTAACCAGTTATCTAAGAAGAAATTGTCATCTTGTCTTGTAACCAAGTTATATACGAAGACAGTATAGATCATAATAATATAAACAAATATGTCGTAGAAAAGGTTATTTTCATCTCTCTTATTACGTTATTTTTAATAATAAACTAGCGGACCCCGCGAACTTCGTACCGCCCAACAGTCAATTTTTTTTTTCTCTCCGTAAGAACCATCTTCGTCCTTCAAGGAATATTCTAAAAAAAGAATTAGCGAAATCGGTTTAGCCGTTCTCGAGATTTGCGCTTAGCAACACATTTAGGGATTCATTTTTATATTATAGATTTACAATAAAGTTAAATCTCTTATTTAAAACATGAGCTTCGAAAAGTTTAACACAAGTGAAGCCACGTGTTACGGTTAGGGCTCGCTAAAATATGCAAAATTGGCAAGAACGCTAACTGTTTCAAACGGAATTTGCTAATTTTCTGCTCCACATATTGGCACACCGGAGCACCGTGTAGTTTGTAGTTAGAATATTGCTATTATGTTTACTATGTTTAATGGACTTCAGCGTCATTAGGTATTATGATTTCACTACTACTACTAGGTACAATAAAATCTGGATTAAAAGCATCCTGTGTTATTCTAGACTATGGTCTGTCTCTGTGCCAAATATCATTCATTATTCACTATGCTATGGGCGCTTTTTATTCATCCATCCTTCCAAACTACCGCATTTAAATTAGTTAGGTAGTTTTATTAAAGACTTAGGAAGGTGTTGGCCGCTGCTTATCTGGTCCCGTTCCCGTAATCCAAAGGAAAAATTATACCTATTCTAGGAACAAAAAGTAGCCCCTTTTTTGTTCCGGAATATAATCTACCGCTATACAAAATTTCAGATAGATCTGTTCTGCCGTTGGAACATGATTAAACATCCATCTGTTTTTCTAAACTTTCATATATAATCCCCCCATACCTGCGCTCCAGTGAGAGGAGAACCAGCTCCTTACCTGCTCCCCACTATGCCATCTGCTACTTAGAGGGATACGTAGGAAGCCTCCGAGCAGCCCTCTAAAGGCCTGCTTCCACCTCACCCGTAATTTACCTCTAATTCGTAATTACGTCTCCCATGCATTCCCCCTTTTTGGCCGCCATGGTCGCATCGTTAATCAACACGCGACCATACCTGCTGAAAAGTAGCAGAAATGTCGGGTTAAAAGTAAATAATAACAAATATCGCAATAGAATCCGTTAAAAAGTAGTTTTATTTCAATAAATTATTCCCGTAAACTTCAGACAGTATCGTACTAAATCTAGTCTAAAAAATGAGTGCTAGAGTAATCACGTTAGTCGCATTATAACCTCATTTCCCTTACAAATTCAAATCAGTTAGCACTAAACGATTTTAACACAGATTAGAACTTCTAATAGTGCATAAGTAGGGGCTGGGCCATTGTTTACAAACGACTGCGACCCAGTTCGCTCAGTTGACCGAAGTGCGCGCAACTTGCGAAGTAAGCAGCTGGCGAGCAATAAAATAGCTCGGCAATTTTGTGTTATGAGTTCCCTAGTTATAATTCGGTTTGTTGGCGAATTGTGCGATGTAGATATTGTTGTTTAATCCACTGAATGTTGTGTAGGCGATATTGTAATTCAATTTTAAATGTACATACATATAATCACACCTTTATCCGCAGAGGGTTAGAAAGAGGTGCGATGAGACACCCACATTTCACTAATCATTGTATTTGGTCCCACGTAATCGGGAGTTACACGTACTATAGTTGCCTCGAGCTATGTATCTGAGGCTGAAGCTCAGTCTGGGGTGTCTAGTATAATATATCTGTCTGATGTTAAATAGCCATCATATCCCTTAGTCGCCTTGTACGACACCGCATGGAAAGAGTTAAGTGGCCTAAATTCTACTCTGCTGGGGGACCACACGGCTTTTAGATGTATTTATCTTTATTGGTTTGTGCGTTTACTGATGGTACTCTTGTTGTAGGTATATGTTAGTAAAGTAATCAGATCCTTAGTTACCGCGTTAATCCCTTCCTTCTAGTTCCTACTAATATTATGAATGGGAAAGTTCATGCAGTAGTCTGGCCTATAACCTGATTCTCGCCGGCTTGTCCTTATCCCGTCTTTATCCTACATGTAAGACATTGAGCTATACTACACCAATGGTTGTAAGCAAGTATTACGTGTATAGTGAAAGCACAAACATGGGTAGGTACTAACCCCCGGCTGAGGGTCGGATCGAGAGATGCGGCTCTGGGTCGGCCGGGGTGCGAAGGATATGGCTACGACAACCTCACCTCCGGTAACCGACGGCCCACAGACGGCGTGCGTTTTAGTCGGTTCGAGACCGATATCACCTCCTCCTCCGGCTTCAGCGGGGTAGGTATCCGTTGGGATTTTTCGCAAAAAAGGGTAGGTACTAACCAATGGATCGCATGGTGTGTGATAAACTAGATATAGGTAAATCCACTGGCTTTCCTTTTGAAAATTTTCACCTTTTCGGAGATGTGTGGACGTTTGGATATTTGGATACTTGTTATTCAATCACGTTCTAATGGCTTTGGATAAGCATATCTCAATGGATAGAACCAGGTAGAACGGTAGGAATAAATTCTTTGAAATATCACTCCACTTCACATCGGTTCAGCCATTACATAGTTACTAGGGAACATAGGGACAGGCATACATACATTTCCAGGTCAAACCTATTTCACACCTTTTTAGGTTTCGGCTTTCGGCTTAAAATTAGATAGATGATCCAAAATCAATAGCTACGCTACCTATTATTTATAATTATAATCTACATCGTAAAAATTCAGTATCTAAACAGACCTTCGCTTGTTTGATCACAGCCAATAAGCCAATAGTAAGCACATTGAAATAAAGGTACATTTTACATTTAGTTAAATAAGGGCGTAGGACAAGGTCGTTTTGAACGCAGGACAAAAGCGTGTGTGGTTTGATGTTTTTTTGGAATGCCTTGATTTAATATTTGTAATTAAGGCAACTTAAATTGGGTCAGTGTGATCAAACTTAAATGTTTAAAAATGGAAACGGAAAAATAGGTAGGTAACAAAAGAAAGCCTCAGTGATAACTTTGAACGCAACTGAGAAATCGTTTGATGATAAATCTTTACGGAATGATGATTTGGACGCCAAAGATCTTTGTAGAGTCTCACATACCCTTTATAACTTCACGAAGTAACACTTATGAAAGTCAAAATTAAAACTAAAAGTAAATTAAAGAATTTGAAGAGAAATCCGATCCTTCACATATAAATATGGACGTGCTGATAACACAGAACTAAAAATTAAACAATATAATTCACACACTTTGAAATATTTCTCATATCCCGTTTTCATAGATATTTATTTGGCAACGGCCAAATACCTGTTTGTATTTCGTAATTCATTCGTCTCCCAACGACATACTTAATTATGCCAGGTTTCTCTAATAATTTTAAGTTAAGTCTCCACAGTGCGCAGTACAAAACTGAGCGAAAGTGGGCGTTGAAGATACTCAACATTGATTATGTTATTGGCTGGTCTAAGAAACAATAGAAGTTTGCTCGATGATACTCAACAACTTGTTCTCTCCCGAACATTATTCGAAATTCTTGCGTTGTTCAGGAAATCATTTACGCCATGTAAATTTGAAGATTCTATCTGTACAGTACATGAATCAGTTCAGAAAGATGATTGATATTTGTCCTGGATTTTAGTTTGTTTCATTTCTACAGTATTAGGTTGAATTCAAAACTAGTCAGGCTAGGCAGGTCTCGAAACTGACGGGCTCGAATGAAAGTATTAATGATAGTAGAGGCAGCCCGTGAAGCATATGTAAGGATAGTGTCAAAAATGAGGAGGTTGGAGGGAAATGGGCGTGATCGTATGTCAAAGTTAGTACTTTGACATACGATCACGCCCATTTCCCTCCAACCTCCTCATTTTTGACAATTTGGAGCCTGGTTCCAATTTGGTTTGGTTAATTATAAAATCCGACAATGATAGTTTTTTTCTTTTATAGGACACGTCAATTTGACTTCGCCTTGCCTGATGGTAAGCTGAGGGCAAAGTCTTGGAAAGGGTCACCATTATAGACACATACCATGCTACAATGGTGGCACTCAGCTTGACGGCCTCATCAGATGCTTTTTCACGCCCCGCTTAAGTATTTTTAATCAAACTCCTCGAAAACGGCTTCACCTATTCTTATGATTTTCTCTGTAGATTTGGTAGGGTTGCGAGGAGGTTGTAGGCTATTATTTATACCACCAGTAATAAGTGGCCTATCTCACATTGTTTTGGACATTATTAGTTTTTATTAATATTATAATCCTGAATTTTCTCCTTTCCACCGCCAACCCACATTTTATATAGCAAAGTTTGCTGGGTCAGCTAGTGGTTTGGTTATATAAAAATAATAATCTAGATCAAAACGGTCATTTGAATATAAATCTTTACGATACCTTATATTTTTATACATATTTCTAACGAGAATTTTACAAAGGCCTGCAAAAAAGTGGATGCTTATATACACTTTTTTACATGCCTTGCTGAAATTCCGATTAAAAATGTATAAAAATGTAAAACCAATGCGTAAAAAAATTAAAAATATGATTGTTCACAATTAAAAAACAAACGTTTGATTTCAATTTTATCTTCACATTTTATAGGCTCAATTGAAATACATATTGTGTTTCATCGGAAAACAAAATCTGCATTGGCAATAATATTTTCACGCGATGATTTTTACGATTTCAATTATGCCGAAATATCAATTGCAACCTTACAAAACGAGTATAACAAGTAGTGAAAGATACATTTTATATTTTGTTCTGGTGGATAGGGTCACTACACTCTTCCATGCATTCCATCATTTTGTCATAGAAGGCAACTAAGGGATCAACATGTTTTCCATCCGACAATAAACATACAGCCCATAGCCAATTGCCCATTTGACGACAATAGGCCCGCCCCCTAACACATGGAACTGAAAACCATAGTTGGTAATATGTAGGTTTTACACCTCTACCTACCCCTTCAGAAATCCTACTAATATTAGATGTTAATCTATTTGATTGACTTACTTAACTACCCGTTAACATTACTGTGTACGTCTTTAAGCTCAATATATTAAGCCATACCAGACAGTTCTGTTATTAGCCATAGGCGACACATCTAAAATCCATCTTATGTCAAAACAATTCCAAACATTGTAGAACGCATTCCTATAACTCGATTTGAAAGTAAAACCCGAAGTGGAATCTTAATCCTTGTTACAGAATCGGCAGCAAAATCTTGTTATTTTTATTGTCTCCACGGAATAACAAGCCGGAGGCCTAATCCCGTATATTGGCAAGAAAATCAAACGACGACAGTTTTTTGTGATTTTTCTTCGAATCGTCTTTCTGTTCAAATTCGATTAGGCAAATTACTGAATGATCAATCTCGATGCTGATTCGAATGTATCTGTAGATAAAAGATCTTTTGGCGTTTATCTGAAAGCTAGCTGGATTATGGTTGGTGATACAATTTTAAGATATCGTTATATAGTTATAACAACAAGTTTAATCTTAGCATGGTTATCAGTGCTCAGTGCTCAACATAGCACTAAGTTCCAAATTATCTACATTGTTTTGTACTTTTTGTAGCTTTTCTTTGTTTTTTGTAGTGTTATTAAGAGTATAACTTATATCGCAAATAAATATGTATCTTATCTATCTTATCTTATTTGCTGTACTACGTTGGTGGTTATGGTTTAAAAGCTAACTAACTAACCAAGAAACTAGATATATATGGGTATATGTCTTCTGTCTATGAAATCTTTACTAATATTTTTAATGCAAAAGTGCGCTTCCACGCCTAAATCTTAATAAAATTTGGTAGAAAAGCTCTTCTGATAGGATATAGGCAAGCTATAGGTAGGTTTCCATTAACGCGACTGTTTAGTCGCGTTAACGGAAATCTACGTGCGTGAAGTGCCGGCAATGTCTTACTTGTTAACCAACATTATGAACGATCTCTTACCTTAAAAAAGTTTCTGCAGTTATTATCATCTTGTTTAACGTTATATACGAAAAACTGTACTCCTTAATGATGGGCACGGTGGAGTGATGTAACTCCGTCCAAGTCTCAAGGAAACTCGAAATTTGAAAAAGGCTAACGGGGGAATAACAAACAATCAATTTGGTTACGGAAAATCTCAGAAGCAAACATTGGGACATTAAATTCCCTTCGATTCGTAAAGAAAATTCAATTCCAAATATAACATCAGGCTGCCTCGATATAAATGTAATATGTAAAAATGTATAAATTCGCAACAGGATTAGGTACTAAATGAGTATTACTTTCAGGCTTATTCATCATCATCATCATCATCATTTCAGCCATAGGAAGTTCACTGCTTCTGGCTTATGTCCAAGCCTCCTCTATAGATCTCCAATAAGACCGGTTGGAAGCGGCTCGCATCCAGCGCGTTCCCGCGGCCTTAATGAGGTCGTCTGTCCACCTTGTGGGGGCTATCTATACAGAATATGATCAATCACCTTCCTTTTTTATGTGACATGCGCCCATAAGTCCTCCCAAATATTTGAGGTTTCAACTCGTCCCCTTTGGACGCAACTGGGAAATCTCTATAAGGATGATGACTAAGCGCACTTTATTCTACTTCCTACTAATATCATAAATGTGAAACTATGTGAAGATGATTGAATATCTGGATTATTATTCAATCACGCTCTAACGGCTGAGCGGATCTTTCTGTGATAGATTTTACTCTGTAATAAAGTATTGACTAGGCTAGCCTTTTAAGATTTTTATCACGAGAATAGTGTTTCCTATGAGTAACGGAAACGAGATCAAAATTGCACGCAGGCAGAGCCGCTGTCATCAGCTAGTATCCCATAGTTTTAACCCACTTTTTGTATAAATTTAACATACAGTGAAGCTATGAATATAAGCAATCATTTTCCCTAACTGCATGCATCAACCAAATGCGAGTTATTATAACAAAAAAAATCATGTCGTGAATAAAAAATTGAACCAGTGCCTATCTTCCCAGGCAATTGTGAAAGTTGGTCGATGTAAATGTTTACTATCGGTATAGTGCCTGCACACTACGAATAGTTCTAGAATGTCGTAGACTGCAGTGAGGCTTTGTGACGTCACAGTTTCAATTTTAGCCATAGGTAGGTATATACTTTTCTCTCTAAAATTTTCACTACAAAGAGGCTTAACAATAGGTGTTTGAGCTATTGTAAGCCTAGAGAAATAGACAAAGGTAAATACATACATACATTATAATCACGCCTTTATCCCCGGAGGGTTAGGCAGAGGTGAAATAACGCCCATATTTCACCAATAATGGCATTCGGTCCCACGTAATAGGATGAGAGCCTATTGCCGTATTCCGGGCTTCGATTTCACCAATGGGTTGTGGAGGTCAGATGGAAGTCGCTTAACAGAAAATATCGAAGTTTCAGCCAAACTTGCAGTTAGACTGAAAAAAGTGGACCTCAGACTCCGAAGCGAGGCCTTGTCCATTGATGATGATGATGATGATGATGATTTAGTGTCCATTAATTAGCTCGTGTAGGTGCCAGCTTGTCCCACAAAAATCTTGGTGAGGACATCATACAAGTGTTTGTCTGCATGTATGTGCTTTAACAATTATTTTTATAAATTCCAGGTATCAACCCGTACTGGCATGGTGTCCCACTACGTGCGTCTCCAGATCGTGGTGCCAGAAGCCTTCATCCTCGGCTCTGGTGAACACCACGTGGATCTCGGCAGCGTCATACATCTCATCTGCATTGTGGAAAAGGTAAGCTATGAAGGAGCAAAGTAGTTTCATAAAGGAAACTGAGCAGGTAATTTCTCGTCATCGGGTCCATATTGGCTTACATAAAATTTTAAATCCTATTCTTTGTCTTACTACCAATTTGTGCTCATAATAATCACTCCTCATAATTTTCTTTTTCATATATTTTTTATTCATACATTTCTATTTCTAACACATCTTCGCTCCGCTCCGCTCCCGCATTAGCCTTCTAACCTAATCTATCCAAGTCGGAATGAGCAGCTTTCTCAATGAATATGTTACTAACTGTCTGTTTGCCAAATAAAATGTTTAAAAATAATTAATTTATGAAATGAAGCCTTATATAAACAATACTTTGTACAGTGATATATTTATCAAGTTATTCAATATTTTTCCAATTTTATTTCAATTTTCAATATTTTAATTCAATAGCAATATTAGAATAAAACACCTTTATGAACATAAAAGTTATTTATTGAAATGATTATGAGTTTCGATTATTAGTATAAACAAATATATTAAAACAAATATTAGTAACAACAAATTTATGTATTTCTATGATTATATATTTCAATATTTATTTGTTAAATTTTTATGAAGAATGATCATTATGACTTTAAATGGTATGAGAAAAATTTTCGGAAATCCGATGATAGGAGTTGAAAAGTTATGTAAGAAAATGCGCACCCCTCGTCATCCTTTGAAAGCTTGAATGTACTGAAACACCTGCTTAAAATCAATTAGCCTGTTGCAGTCCACTGCTGGACATAGGCCTCTCCCAATGTGAGCCACGTCTGCTGATCCTCCGCCTTCTGCATCCAGTTCATCTCAGCCGCCTTTTTAGGTCGTCAGTCCATCTGGTAACGGGTCGTCCCACCTTCCGTTTTACTTCTTGCGGTCTCTTCCAATGTGCGCCATGTCTGCCGATCCTCCGCCTTCCACATCCAGTGCGTCCCAGCCACCTTTTTCAGGTCATCAGTTCATCTGGTAACGGGTCGTCCCACCTTCCGTTTTCCTTCTTGCAGTCTCTCCCAATGTGCGCCACGTCTACCGATCCTCCACCTTCCGCATCCAGTCCGTCCCAGTCACCTTTTTCAGGTCGTCAGTCCATCTAGCTTCCTTAGTCCCACCTTCCGTTTTCCTTATCGCGGTCTCCACTCTAGAATTCGTCTAGTGTATAATGCTAGGGCATCTGCTAGCATTATACACTAGACGAATTCTAGAGTCTCCGTCCACGTGGATGTCGATTATCGTAATTTTTGGTCAAATATCCGATTCTACTCAACCAATTGCTATCGAACAAACTTAGGAAACCCAGTTGATACCCGTTCAGTACTTAGTTTTTGCGTCCATCGCGAACAATGAAACGAACAGATTTACCTAACTCATAGGTAATTTTTATTCAATAGCATTTCTCTGAAATTCACAATAGCTTTTCTTCAAAAGACCGCATACCGCAAATAATAAATGATTCTACGTAAAGCTAATTTAAAGGGAAAAAATAAAAATCTTCCCGTAGCATTAGGTACGATACATTAATTTATGGCATTAAAAGGGTACAGTCAGCAACAGAAGCAGTCCTATCATATTATTCCTCCTTCTAATATTAAATATGAAAGGTTGTGAGGATGTGTGACCGATGTATGTATGGATTAAATGATGAGGAAATGAAATCATGTTGATTTTATAGTCGTTTCGAAGCGAAAGATTTTAGGCACAGTTTCGATAGCAATATAATGTACTATTTTGGTGAAAAAAAAATTTATAATATGATGTACTGGTGGACGGAATAGTGTATAGGTTTAATAATTTTAAAAAATCGACCAATTAATTCAAATAACAACTTCCGGACCACCATGCTAAACCAAAACAGTAAAAGATAGTTTGATTTTTCCTTCTTTTTTACGTTTTATTTATACTTAGATAAAAATAAAAAAGTTAGAGCTTCATGATAGTAAAATAGACATACGAGACTATAAATAGCTCAGTCACAAACCGAGAAGTCCATCCCTATTATTTTATTTGGAGCAACGTGTAAATTTTTACAACGGGCAACTTATTTTATGAGACGTTGCAATAATCGTAAAGAATACTTCTTTTAACAGGGTCGAGAGGAATGCCCTGTAGATGTTTTTTCAGTTCTTGACTTTTTATGGGAAGCCTTTGAGTTCTCCTGAGAACTTTGTAATCCTGAATACTTACCTAGAGAAGTGGGGGTGTATGAGACCCCATCATGACCTTCTGGGCCTTGCCTACCTCACCTGCAAGCCGTAGCTGCTGGTAGACGGACAACGCTTCAGTGCAGACTTTCCTTACGGTATTGGGGGGTCAGACCACAATCGCACGCATAAAAGCCATTTAAGTCAAATCAAAAGGAGGAGAAAAAGTAAGCGAACCCTTTGCTCGTGAAGGCTTAAAAATTTAAAACATTGAGCGGTTAGATACGAGACTTATTTTTGCGTCATTTAAAAAATATATAAATGAATGATTCCGAAGGTGCATACGACAAGTGCAGACGCACGCAGCAGATATGCGTCATTCATTGCGGCTTCTAAATAGTCCCCTTTATCCGTATCAGAGTTTAACAAGTAATGGGTACGTGGTATCTGCTGCTTGCGTCCGCAGTTGTCGTATCCGGTCGGCTTGGCAATCATACCTTTATGTTCAATAATGTACAAACCCATCGTGTCTGACTAACACTTAATCAATGTATAAATAGACATGTATTTTTTTTTCTATCTTTCAGAGTCCAACACCTCCCCAGTACGTGTTCTGGTACCACAACGACCGCATGATCAACTACGACGCGACTCGCGGCGGCATTACAGTGGAGACGGAGCCGGGTGCGCGTACGCAGTCCCGCCTCACGGTGCGTGGCGCCACGCTCAAGGACTCCGGGAACTATACCTGCAGTGCCAGCAACACCGAGCCTGCGAGCATACATGTTTTTGTTTCTGAAGGCAGTGAGTTTCTTAGTTTTAGTTGTCTTCTTCTTCCTCTTAGCGTTATTTCCCAGTCGCATCCGAAGCTTTCAGCGCGAAGTCTGGGGTCCGCTTTTACCAGTCTTAACCACGGATTTGACTAGACCTCGATTGTCATCTGACCTCCACAACCCAATGTTAACATTAGGCGATATCGAAGTTTTGTAGACCGTTGTTTTTGGATTTTTGAGGGCTCCTACTACCCGTAACGACTGCCATAGGTGTTCTCATGGCAACTGGGACCGACGACGGCTTAACGTGCTCTCCGAGGCACGACCAGAACAATGCAAATACTCATATTTCATTCACACAAATATTTGCACTGAGCGGGGATCGAACCCGTGCCTCCTGCGTAGCGGCCGCGTTCACTACCGCTACGCCACGGAGGTTTTAGTTGTATTTTTAGTAATATTCTCCTAAATTACTTATATAAAAACCAAGATCTTCAGGGCCCAAGAAAACCTCACCTGCTAGCCGATGCAGCCGATGCAAAAATGTTACGAAAACTCTAGAGGTTGAAGGATTCAGGGGCTAAGAAAAGTGAAGATAAAAGTGCATTTTTATTTGCTTTGAATGCAACAGGGTCCCGGGAACTATTATTGACAAATATGATCGAAGTAGCTGGCGAAATTTGGTTAGTCATTATGAGTATTATGATGACTAATGGTTCGCTTCCATTTCAGCGAATCTTGCTGTGAAAAGCTACCAAAAGGTCGGTTCAAAGCTCCCGACACGTGTTGGTTGCTTTTCAAAAAAAAAGAACACAAAAAATCGCGATGATGTGAAATAAAATATTCTTTGCAATGATATAACCCGCCTTTTGGCTATGCCACACTCAGGAAATACAAAATCAGTATTCAAAATATACTTTCTCCTTCTTCCAGGCAACAAAATGGCCGCTATCCTGCGACGCAACACTAGCGCGATCCACGGCATCACGTCAAGCGTCACCTGCCTGCTGCTACTCGGCTCAGTGCTGCTGCACTTCGGTCTGCGATGACGTTAGGGTTAAGCACTATAGTTCAGCACTGTATGAGGGTTTAGCTTCGTTCTAGATACATTTCGATGTTGGAATTGGCATACTGTTACTCGAGGATCAAAGCTCTGTTCTTTTTATCTGAGTGCCAATCAAGATTACATTCAAAGCTTACACTTTCAAGTCGAAGGGGTGAAAACTTGCAATTTCAAGTCGAAAGGGTGAAAGCTTACACTTTCAAGTCGAAAGGGTGAAAGTTTACACTTTCAAGTCGAAGGGCCGTCGAGGATGAATACACTAACAGCAAGAATTAAATATCTATTTAATTCTGGTCTGTTGATAGTTTTAGATTCACTTTGATATCAATTTCAGTCATCATTTTGGTGTGAATTATTTTTTGCGATACTGAAATATATTTGACGATAGAGTCTACATTTTTAGACTCGATGATCTTATTAGTTTCTTATATATCATTCAACTGTTTGGTCAATAGTACGGCCGTTAGCATCTGAATCTATCGACCATAAACATCTCTACACATTCGTAAGATTCGCATGTCTTTAAGGTGCTTCGTAAGAACGAGGCAGCTCAAAAAAAGTATTTCACCAGACGACTCGTATGAGTATGATAGTGTTATAGTGTATCCCAATTTCGAACAATGCGAAATAAAGCATTGAAACATAAAGATAACACATTTATTTACCTTCTTATGGTGGTCATAATATCTGATTAGTCGCGATTTACTCCTTTGATATATAAATTTATCTCTCATATTTTGGTGATGTATGTGCTTGAGAAATGCGTTTATGTATCTACGAGTGTGCCACGAATATCATACGTATGTTATACTTACATCAATTAAGTTTCTCCAGATAACTACAGAACGAGACTCAAACTTTGACAATTTCGAAGCAGCCATATGCTAAATGTGGCAGATTTCTAAATAAATATTTGTCGAGCTTGTTAGTTCGTAATAATATTACGGCAAGTAATACGTGTAGGCACTGAATCATTGCTGCAACTTTCCAACTATTGACTATCATTGAAAATAATGATTCATTCTTTCTCAGAGCAATGATGATCCTTGTTAACTAGAAATAAATTTGGCCAAAGATATAACTAATACAATTCTGCAATTTAAAATAGTGTGTCCTCATACGGTGTTAAAATAGAAAATATTTCGTTTCAAATTTGAATCATTGAAATTGTAAAATAAGTTAATTGTAACAAAATAACTACGTAACTTAGTTACTTACTTAGAATTATGTAGTTCATACTTATTATAGGCACTTAGATATTGTACAGTTAAAACAATTCCTAAAATATAGGTATTTAAACTATCGTGGTCACTCACATAACTATTAGGGTAATTTCACGATGCCAAATTTTTTGCTAATTTCGGTGGCAGTTTTCAATCATAGGTTTTCCGATGAAAAAATTTAATGGAGTTCTTTTAGAATATCTAGTAGTATATAGTGTTCTAAAAGAACATTGAAATTTTTCATCGGAAAACCTATGATTGAAAACTGCCACCGAAATTAGCAAAAAATTTGGCATCGTGAAATTACCCATTAGAACTATCGGGATATTTACTTGTTCATATCCCTATAGCTCTAATAGTACCTAATTATTAAAATACTAATAGGTACCTATTTTATAAATATTCGTTCTTGTGCTAATAAAATAAAGTTATATCGATGAAGAATCATGATTTAGAATTTTGTTCTTCATATTTAGCTAAATACTTATGTTGTAAGTACGTGGCTATGAGTAAAAGTAAGAATAAAATTAAGTTACCTACCTATATTTTTATTCTTACTTTTGTTGCATATTAATGATATAAAATAAGATGTTTCCTTTTATTATTATTTTTTGCAATATGTACTGTCTTGATTGAGTATGGTAAAGTAAATATCTATCTATGATTTGATTATCCTATCGTTCGATAAACTTACCCCGATTGCACTCACCTTTTTAGAATGAAAGTTATTTCTTTCCCCAGAATCAAAATTTGAAATATATGAAACAGTTTTGATTTACGAGTATATGCAGAATATCCATGAAATCATTTGTTATAAGAAAATCATCTCATAATTGAAATAATTAAGTATGTCTAAGATAAGATTTTTTCTTAATTTTCACTGTTATTCGTACAGAAATGTTTAGGATAAGAAGTAAAGTGATAATGTGAATTGAATTGTTTTAATATAGAATTAATTCAATTTTTGAGTATAAAATTATTATTATTTAAATTTATTCATATAGAGTGAATTAATGTTACTTGGTTTATTATAATTTCTCTAGAAAACCTTTCTATGAAATTTTTATTTTATTATTTTCACATTCTAAAAGATATGCTCAATAATCTCGATAAAATTCGTATGTAAATACCTACTGAATATTTTATTGCACACTCTGTAAATATAATGTCATCATATTTATATGCAATTCTATTTATTACACTTCATAAAATAAAAATCCATAGCATTCTTGAAGTCTGACTCCTCGTCTATAAATAAAAAAACATAGGTACTATGTTCTTTTTAGTTTGAAAAAGAACATAGTACCTATGTTTTTTTATCGCTGTATTGCGCTGCAATGGTCTCCTTTTTTTTATTAAATTCCGAAACGGATTATCGGAGTTTAAAAAGAAATAGGTGGGTACGCTGTACCTGCTGCATGCTGCAGTTGTAGTATGCGGTCAGCTAAGGAATCATACCTTAAAAAACATTGTAATTTTTTTTTAAATATTTATTATTTGATCGTTCAAATGGATTTCTCATAATAAATATCAATATAATATTTACATAGATGACATAAATAATAATAATAAAAGCAATGTATACTTTAATATACATAATTATATTATATATTAATTGACTTTCAAATTACATGTATTAATTCATTTTGATAGTGATATAATAACTATATTCTTACTTAATTATTCAATTTTGATTTTTTTATATTTGTCACAGTAACAGATTTCGGAATGAAGTCAATTAAATAATACGTATTATATATCAATATATACTTAATATTACATTATGATAAATTAAATGCCAGAAATATTATACGTATTTAATATATAATAAGTAAATTATTTTATTTTTATTGCATAATCTTTGATATTAAAATACAATTATAAAATAATTATTATGTTCGATGACAGGAACTATCCATTTCAAAATATGTACTTGTAAATTCTCAGGCTTAGAAATTAAGACTATTTGAACTTAAGATACTTAATAGTAATTAAACACCTTATGATAATATATAAAAATATATACTCATACCTGTAAAACCCAGAAGGTGTAAGCAGAGGTGTATTATCACCCACATTTCGCCATATTAAGTGTACCGTAACTTTTTTGTATTATGAGTTGTAGAATGCGTGTAAACATACTTAGAGATATATTATTATACAAAGACATGCAATACATGTTACACATCAAAACACAGCTTAATGCAAAATAGACAAATACAAGCATACAAATAATACAATTCAAAATTAAAATTCTTTATCTTTCAAAGTAGTGCAATACTGTTACAGCTTTTTGACGTCAAGTCAAAATATTTGCACTGGGCGGGATCAAACCCGGGACTTCCAATGTAGCAGTTAAATAGTCTACTGCCACGTCACGTTTTCTAATTATGCAAATACAATTATTTACTATTAGGTACAATTAATAATTATTATACAATTATAGCAGGTGTTTAGTTATTATTATTAAATCTAAATACCATAGATAGAGTCATTACCATAAATTTTATGATAAAACCATAGATTTATAGACTAGTCATGTAATATACCACAAGTATACTCGATTTTAAGATTTGAACGTTTGATTCTAAAGTTTGTTATCTTTTGTAAATATAAATAATAAACGAAATATAATTAATAATCATAATAGCGTTTAGTCTTATAGTAAATCTGTAAATAAATTCATCAGTGTTATTAAAATCATTTAATGTAAATAATATTTCGGTGATCATGTATGCAATAAATAATAAATTTCCTTGGATTTTTGTTTTAATGAAATGCATAACTTCGTTTTCTTTGAAAATTGTAGGTCTGCAGGGATTTTGTGGAACAACGTCAGGCTGCTTAACTAAAGTCTTGGAATTGTGTCTTCTTCTGGGCATACCTGGTACCCCGACAACTCAGGCAGATGGGGTGTTAGTTGGTTTGAGTCTAGAGTTAGGTGGCAGACAAGCACATAGTCGCTCTGGAAGTGCTTAGAAGAAAGAAAGAAAGAAAAAACACACTTATTGCAAAATACAACACACATTACACATTACACAATACACAATCCCTACTAATATTATAAATGTGAAAGTAACTCTGTCTGTCTGTCTTTCTGTCTGTCTGTCTGTCTGTCTCGCTTTCACGCCCAAACCACTGAACCGATTTTGATGAAATTTGGTATAGGAGTAGATTAGACCTCGAGAAAGGACATAGGCTATGTTTGGTCGCGATAACCGACATCCACGCGGGCGGAGCCGCGGGCAAAAGCTAGTTTAGAATAAAACAAAAAAAAAAACCACAATAAAAATAAAACGCAACCACTCGAAAGACGCATACCCACTCCGGTTACACCATTTGCTATCTATGGTCGCGTAATGTCACCCACGTCAGCCACTCCGGCTCTCCACACTCTCCGGTTACGGTGGCCTATCAACGTATGCAACATCAAGAACGTTCGAGTATTTGGATGTTCGATTTATAGTGGTCGATCAATTGATATTCGATTATTTGGCATTCGATTTGGCATAGTACACCCCTTGCCACCGACTCATGCATACCTACAAAATATTTGCTCTGCGCGGAAATGGAACCACGCCTTCTGCGTAGCAGTTGATTTCACTACCACCACGCTACGGAGGCTGTAGCTTCATCCTCCTTTCTATATCCCAAATTAATTTGGGGTCGGCGAAACATATGTGCTTTTTCCATTCATCTCTGGTTGTAGTCATCTCAACATTCACTTCCTTCCTAATCATATTATCATGTTTCACACAGTCCATCCATCTCCTCTCTGGTCTTCCTCTCCCCTTGTAGCCATCCACTTCCATAGTTATACCTTCCTTACGACACTACTCTTATCCCTACGCATTACATGTCCGAACTAGGGCAAATAGTTGTCTTGTATCTTTTCTATGATTGGCACTTCTTTCAAAGACCCAAGCCATAGTGGCTGTATATATGTAGTTCTACATACATACCTACATTCATACAATCACGCCTTTATTCCCGGAGGCTTAGGCAGAGATGAATTAATACCCACATTTCACCAATCATTGTATTAGGTCCCACGTAATAGGGGGTGAGCCTATTGCCGTATTCTGGGTACTCTTGTTGACTCGAGTTTTGTATCTGAGGCTTAGTCTGGGCTGTATAATGTATATGTCTATTCTCTATATGTATCTATCTATTCTATTCTCTATAATTATTATTATTATTCCATTCTATTCTATATTCTAAAATATATATCCTATTATTATTATTTCTGTGGGTATATACTGCAAGAGATACTATTATACTTAACTATACAAGCGTTGACAACCGTGTCCCTCATTAGTTTTTGTTAATATTTTGGACGCATAGTAATTTATCGTAACAATTAACTACAAAACATTTTCATCCTCGCCTTGGTTTCATTCCGTCTCGCATCAGCTTCAGCTAAACTACACATTGTCATACTCCGAATGAGAAGTGGTATAACTAGGTTTTAAACTGATTTCGAGAAAATTGTAATCGATTTTATTTTTGATATTTCTGTATCTCTACTTATTACAATTACGACTTGAAACTTTGTTTTTTTATGCCACTTATGTGGCAGACAATTTTTACAGTAAATTACATACCTATTTATTGCTCTAACGCTAAAACTAACACTTAGTATTTAAAAATAAAAATTATCAACTAACTCTTTCTACATTTAATATACCTACCTAAGCATGAGGTAATCTACTTGGTACAGCATTTACAATGTTATGGATGAGCATGTCCTTCTGATACAGGTGTATTTCACATAATAGAAGGTCACTCACATCGACAAAAATATTGTTAAAAGTACCTTTGAGTTACAGAAATAAAATATTTTCATTTCATTTTCATTTATTTCAACGCTTAGGAAAGCATAATATTTTTTGAAACTATTTATTTATTGCAAAGTATGTACTTAGTAAGAAAAATTACTTGATAGAGATATAATAGCTCAAACATATTGCAGTTAAGTATAACTAAATAATGAAAATTATTGCATAATATTGCATAACCTAATTCAGACCAAAACTTGAGTTATTGCACTTTTCGTAAGGACACGGTAGTATAGTAGGTAGTGAAGATTCGATCTCCGCCTGAACAGTGACAACCGCGAATTTGAGCGGCAATGTGAAAATTTTACGCACCAACGAAAAAATAATACTGAGTCTTAATGGATTAATGAAAAGTACTTTTAATGGTATACCTCGGGACACTTACTTGTGCTTAAATGCTTAGTGAATGTGAGCTCGTCCACCACATTAGCAACCCATGCTACCCCGTGTACTGCGCATATAGAGTACATTTTGAGCATATTTCAAGTCCAAGTTACATGCCCCGAGCAATACTACAATCCACGGCTCTAAGAGTGGCTACACACACACCTGCCGCAGGGGCGATCTAGGGTGCAAAGCGGTCGGGGCAATATCGGAGCAATATCGGGGATCTCTACACACACACCTGCCGCAGGGGCGATTTAAGGTGCAAAGCGGTCGGGGCAATATCGGGGCAATCTAGAAAATTGCTACACACATAACAACAGCTTTGTCGTATTGAATTTTATTTATTGCTTCGCCATAAGTGTTTCGTGTAGGAATGTATGAGGATAAAAATAAAACCACGTTGATGAGTGAGTGTCGTAGGCATGAAGAGGCGAATGGGAGTCAAGGAAATGTGGAGGAGAGTATCAAGCTAACAAACGAACACGGTAAGCAATATTTGATATATTTTTTAACTTTTTTAAGCCTTTTCCCAACTCGGTTGGGGTCGGCTTTCCAGTCTAAGTGTGACGCGTCTGAACTTGGATATTCTCCATGAACACATAACATAACATAAACTCACGCCTGTATCCCCGAAGGGGTAGGCAGAGGTGCTAGCACCCACATTTCGCCGTTTATGTTTAGGTCCCATTGTAATAGGTGGCGAGCCTATTGCCATTAACCGGGCACTTATAAACCTGCGATAAATACACACATAACTTCGAAAAGCATTGAAAAGTCATTGGTGTGTGCCATGGTAAGACCTGGGATCGAACCCGAGACCTCGTCTCAGCAGTCCATTACCCATACCACTAGGCCACCGCGGCTACCATACCATCTGACCTGCACAACCAATTGGTGGTATAAAAATTCTTTAGTTAGACTAGTTGGTAAGTCAGACCTGGAACTGCGGGGCCTAATCCCAGTTCATGCCACTGTGCCCTCTTTTCCTTTTGCTCTCTCGTCCACTGTGCCACTCCACTTGTACCACCGAGGACTCATGTAGGTCAACAGGAAACGCTGTAGACCAAGTTTTAGGCCAATAATATTTAGGAAATACGTGGCCATTGAATCGAAGAAGAAGGTAGTTGAGACTCTAGATGGCGTACAGTTTTATTCGATACGATTCCTGCTTAACTACCTGTGCTGTCCACCGGCGGAGTATTCGTGCGAATTTCCGCACGAAAAAATGTACAATAGGTTTAGCTAGGTATCTTTTTTATAACACATAGGTGGCAGACAAGCACAGGGCCCACCTGAGATGGAAAGTGGTCACCGTGGTCTAGGGACGTGTGCAACACCAGGGACGTCACACTCTCGCTGCCGACCACGTAAGAACCTTGAAATACCTTTCTTGGAGAACCCCATATTGTGGGCGTTTGGAAACACCACAGCAGAGAGTTAATACCACAGTTTAAGCGTGCAGGGACCTAACGATACTTATGACTAAAAGTGCTTTAAGGCCCCGAATCAGATCAGCATCGAAAAATCGGTATTTTCGAAACCGTTTTTCTTTTTAACTATAAAACCTACAGATCAGGAATTCACATGCCTGCATACTACAGGGTATACAGAGTAACTTCACCTTTTCATAAATTAAATAAAAAAGGAGGTCTCTCACTACCCATTTTTATGAAACCAAATATTTTCTACAATATTGTATCCAAATAATCTAAAATTTCACATAATTGTTAAATAAGTGTATTAGCATGACGTGATCTTCTTAGTTTGTAATCGTCCCCTATAAAGTTATCTATTAAAATTAGTTTTACTGCTGAAAAACGAGCAAATGACCTTGAGCATTTGTATGGTCAAAGTCATTCGCGTATGTAATCACCTTAACTAACTTTTCAGGTTCATTTTCTCCAAACCAAGATATAAACAAAGTATTTGAAGAATGCAAGTTTGGTCGATTTCATATAAAGCTGTTAGTATCGACGTTTTCTGGATACATCGCCTCTGTGCTGGTTACGAATTCAACTTCGTACTTACTTCCAATAGCTGAGTGTGATCTTGATATGAATCTCAGGCAAAAAGGATTACTAACTGCTATGGCTTTTCTTGGTAAGTAATAAAGTTAATTTACTCTTGGAGACGTATTTTCCTTCTTCGTCGAGTCAATGGCTCATAAAATTTCAAAGATTTTGCTGGCCCAATATTTGGCCACGGCTCCAGCATTGTCCGTTGCCTTACTCAGGTCCTCGATATTACAGGTGGAAGGGCACAGTGGGCAAGAGAGCAAATGCTGCATGAACTGGAATGGAGCCTCACAGCCGCATGACGCTTGCGGCTGGTCTAAATAGCCCCATTTTACCAAATTTGCCTTGCAGCGTCCAACTTGGGTCCGCAGGCGATTTACTGCCTTTCAAGTTGGCCGCGGAAGATGGTGTCCAGACGGCAGATTTTCTTTAGGTCAAGTGAAATCACTTGGAACTGGATGATTGGTTGCCCACATTTACTCTATTGCGCGCTGTGGGGAGCTGTTTGAAGTATTTTCCTGTACATCACGAAAAACTATCGTAATCGTAACGTAAATGTATCGACAGAATGGAGCATTGCGATTGGCTGGCGTCACACACACACAGGTTGACAGTAGGCAGGCGGCCAATCGCAATGCTCTCTTCTGTCGATACGTATAAGTTACGATTACGACAGTTTTTTGTGCTTTGGGCACTGATTGCATCCGAGGTCAAGCTCAGAGTCCGCCTTCCAGCTCTTCCTCCTCTACTTCGCAGCAAATATTATTCATCATCCTTGTGCTAGTCTCGGTTACAACCGAAGCCTTCAACATATTGTGAGCGCCTGCCATCTTCCCTCTCAGCTTATCCAGTTAACCACTGACAGAGTTGTCGCCCATCATGATATAACGACTATTGATAGCTGAAACGGACCTTTAACGTAGGTACCCTCCAAAGCACGGAAGTGCTAAGATCAAATACCACTAGAGAGACTCATCCAAATAGAAACCGCGCCTAAGTAGTCATATACCGAACCTTCAGGACACCTTGCCACGAGCTCTTCAAATGACCAAATACTTATTATTATTTGGTGAATATTAACTAATTTATTGTGCGCTTTAAAGTTTTTTGTTAACTTGTGTTTCTTTAATTTCAGGTGTAATGACTACCTGTATGTTATCTGGTTTTCTAATGGACTCTTTTGGAAGAATCTTTTTCTTAAAGTTGGGATATGGGGCATTATTCTTTTTTACATTATTGTCAGGGTGCAGTCAAAATTATGAGATGTATGCCGTAGCTAAATTTTGTGAGGGAGTTTGGTAAGTACCTACTTTACTATTAGAGCTATCGAGATATTTGTAATGTGAATGACCATGATAGTTTAATAATAAAAGTAAAAATGTAATAATCCTGGCACCCCTGCAATTATTGTTGACCATTGTTATTTTTATGTCTTTACGATAAAAAAGTAATAAGGTCATTCTACTACTGTAGTTACCTAGTACTTACGTAATAGAAATAATAGAATAGGTAATGGTCTGTAAAGTAAAAACATATGTATAAATTAATTCATATATTTAGAATTAAGGTAACATGAATTAATTTATAAATACATATATTTTTATTTTTATTTATAAAATCAAATTGCGCTTACTATGAAATATAACTCAAGGGAAAAGGCATAGGGTAGGTACTGTGGGGATTTTGCGCACGTTTTAAAGGGCACCAGCTAAAATCTACGAGTTGAATCCAGCATTAAGATCTAAACATCCAGGAATTCACATAGGAAAGGAATCTTCCTTCTTAATTCCTCAAAAATTAATTACTTTCTTATTTTTTTCTATCAGCATCGGAATAACAAATACTGGTATAATGACAATAACATCAGAGTTCTGCCACCCCATCGTGCGGGATCGCGTGATGTTGATCCAATCAGCATTCGGAGCTATAGCCCAAATTATATGTCCATGCATGGCGTGGGGCATTCTACTCCAGAATTGGGAATGGAGTTTTTTTGGTGGCAATTTTGGTGGGTTACATTACATAACTAGACTGATTAAGGCCCGTATTCCAGAACAATTCTGAATCTCGATTCGTCTGAAGACATGTTGTAGTCTAGATGATAGTTTTAATGGCATTGTAACAGTCAATTCGTAACTAAGCGTTGTTCTGGAATACGGGCTGCCTTTCCACCAGAAGTGTGCTACGCTACGTTGCAGGCTAAGGATGCGTTTGATATCCACCAATCACATTCATTGGTCCACACACATAGCACTAGAGGAAAGGCAGCTTTAGCTCTCTTATTCACAGAAGCCCGTCTGTACACATTCTTTCATTTGCAGTGCTTAAAACATGGAACTTCTATAAGACTGCGCTCGCACAATCTCTTCTTTTTCCTATTCTCGACTATGCTGACGCCAGCTATCCAGATCTCACTGAAGACCAACTTAATAAGCTTGAGAGACTCCAAAATCTTTGTATACGATTCATATTTGGATTACGCAAATATGATCATATTTCTGAATTTCGAAGAAAGCTCAAGTGGTTACCTATACGCCTTCGCCGGAATGCTCATATTCTCTCCTTACTGTACAACATCCTATATAATCCACTAACTCCTGCTTATCTAAAACAGCGTTTTGAATTCCTGCATAACACTCACTCGAGGGTTTTGAGATCATCAGAGAATCTAAGATTGAAAATGCCAAGCCATTCCACTATTTTTGCCGATAAATCCTTTTCGGTTCAAGCCGCTCGGTTGTGGAATGCTCTACCAGTAACCGCCAGGCGTGCTCAGTCCCTGCCTGTATTCAAAAGGTTAGTCAAGGAGTACTACCTTTCTCTCTGATAAATGTAGAAGAAAAGGATTATTACCTTTCTTGGTAGTATATTTATGTGTGTAATTAATATGTTGCGACAGTTTCTGTTATGTTTATAGTAGGTATGTATGTTTGTTTGTTTAAATACCTATACCTACTCAGGTAGCTATTATGTTTGTGTTTTCTTTTTCATTATTATTGTTCTCATTCTTTATATATTCTCTATGTACACCAAACTACCCGAAAGCATTCTTCTCCTATTTTTTCATCCATCCTAAGGTTGCCTGTAAGAAATTGCCACAGAGAGATAAGGCCGCCATCTGTACTTACCACATAACTTTGATCTCTATGCTGTATTGTTTCATATGGTGTACAATAAAGACGTTTTTACTTTACTTTACTTTAACTTCTACCTTTTTGCGATTTCCTTTTGGTCTCTGAGCGGTTGCATTTTATTCTTAGTATTACCAGAAAGTCCAAAATTTTTGGTGACTCAGCAGAAATATCTTGAAGCGCGAAATATTTTGATTAACATTTATACCGAAAATACTGGCAAGACAGCTGAAAAGTTTCCGGTGAGATCAAAATAATTTTCATTATTGGTGTGATTTTGGTGCGTTACAACTTCATATTGTAATGCAGCACAAACTTAAACTGCAACTTATTGTGTCTTTGGAATCACGCTATGATGATAAAACCGCCCGCGCCCGTTTGAAATTCAATTATTTTCGTTACTTACCTACTAACGAAAATTTGGGCGACCAGAATGTATATCATCTTATGTTACTCAGAGACTTTGCCTGCAGCTTAGGTACCATCAAGCGACGCGAAGTCAAATTGACGTGTCCTTTATAAAAAAAAAAGTATAATTTTTCAAGTTGACTATGATGTGGAACTATGATCGTTTATAGATTCATACTTTTCCTCTTGAGGTTCGTAACCACAACATACCACAAAAATCGTTTTTCTTGGTATATTATATCTTTTTTCTATTTTATTTTTCAGTATCCTAACTTATGGGATCAACAAATAACTGAAGAGCCCAAGTCAAAATATATTAAAAGACGTGGTTTTGGAGACATCTGGCTGCAAGTGTCAGTGGGTTTGCGTAATATGAAACCCATGTTACAAAAACCATTGATTTACTATTTAGTTATTATGGGAATTTCGCAACTAATTATTTTGTGTGTGTAAGTATCATTTGTATTTTAGTCATACGATTTTTAGAGATATTTTCCTCAGAAGCACATCTATTCTGTGCCTGGCTCATAGAGACAACTCTTTATTAGCGCAGGCCTGAAGGTGATGGAAGGGTCGTTTTTTAAATAGAACACGTCAATTAGACTTCACCTCTTCTGATGGTAAGCTGAAGTCTCGGAAAAGAGGGTCACCATTATAGACATGTGCCACGTTACAGTGTTGGCTGTACAACTCAGTTTGACGGTCTCATTAGATGCTTTATCACGCTCTCCTTAATGACCCGTGACTGTATTATCTAACTGCAATACTTTTGGTATCGCCAATAAGTTGTGGAAGTCAGATAGCAGTCGCTTCACGAAAAATATCGAAGATCAGCCAAAGTCACTGTTAGACTAGAATGAGCGGACCGCAAACTCCGGGGTCAAAGCTTCGGATGGACTGAGATTAACGCAAGGATGAAGAAACTTCTTCTTTCCTACCATACGCCTCTAAATTGCTGCAATTTATTTTGTTTATTTCAGATACGATATCCTCAGGCTATGGTTCCCACAGTTATCTACGATTGTAGAACACTACAGTACAGATGAAAGTCAAAATTTGTGCGTTTTGGTTGACCAGTATACTATTACTGAAAAACTTAACATAAACAACTCAACGGTCAACAGTACAGGCATTTGCATACCGGTAATAATTTTATGATACAAAAGTGATAATTGGACGTTTTCTTGCATTTTTTTTATACGACTTAGGTCGCAGACAAGCACACGGTCCACCTGAAGTAAAGTGCTTACAGTGGTCTATGAACAAGCGCAACACCAGAGGAGTCACACTCGTGCTGCCGACCCTGTTACAACAGAGAGACTAAGTGCCGTCAGCGCAGGCAGTTACACTTACTTAGTTCTGATATATCACTTAAATGTTTCACCCCCACGACAAACAATTCGTCACAATCAGAGGTCAAGTACTGCGGAAATAAATTCTATGCACTGTGGAACACAGCTCTCTAGCTCCACAATTGATAAAATCTATCTTTTTCCACGACTGCTTATAAAACGAGTGTAATGTTTTTAAAATTCATGTACGTATGTAAGTTTCTTTATTCTACTACTGTCAGATGTTTAAACAGATTGGAGCATGTGTGCAGGGCAGGTATCGTATTTATGTTCGCACGAATTTCACTCGATGTTATTTGTACGAACGGGCGCGCCTAGGTGTGGAGTCACGTGACATCAGTAGGTTACTGGCTACAGGTTGACCTCTTCTCAAATATCAAGTCTGATGCTTTGGTCATTACGTTAAAAATAATAACAGTTGCCCTAACTGCCTTCAAATTTGAGGCGTGAGGAAGGGCACCGTCTCTAGAAGTGCAATTGCAGCGCCACTCCGTGCTACTAGCGATAACGTGAGCGGCGCTGCACTGCAACTGCGCTTCTAGAAATTGTATGAAAGTGCACTGCAGCGCTTCCTCACGCCTCTAATTTGACTGCGTCCTTATATTTTCTTTCTCTATGCAGCACATCAGTGGCACAAAAACATACGTCGACAGCATCATAATAGGGCTAGTATGCATCATCCCCCACTTCATAAGCGGCGTGATAGTGAACAAAGTTGGGAAGAAGCGCCTTCTGATCCTGGCCGGCATCATCTGCAGTGGTGCCTTGTTGGGCATTCGATGGACGCAGTCCAAGCCAACGATGGTGGCATTATTCTCAATGGATATTGCAATCTTGCAAACTATGAAGGGTTTGACACATATGGTTGTACTTGAAGTTTTTCCAACAACTGTACGGTAAGAATGTTTTAGCTTTATAAATTCTTGACAAAATATAAAGGTACAGTCGACCAAAAACTCTACTGTCTAGCTGCAAAGCTTCGATATCGCCTAATGTTACCATTGCGTTGTGGAGGTCAGATGGCAATCGCTTCACGGAAAATATCGAGGTGTAGCCAAATCTGTAGCTAAGACTGGTAAAGCGGACCCCAGATTCCGAGCTGAAAAGCTTCGGATGCGACTGGGAATTAACGCTAGGATGAAGAGAAGAGTCGACCAAAAACGTGGTCTACCACTCCAGCATTGATTCCTGTCAAGACCTAACAAGTTATATTTTCCAACGCAATAATATTATGATAGCGACTAAAACTATCCCATAAAATGAATAGACTTTTCTGAACAAGTTAACCTTATCGATATTAGGTTAGCATTGGAATTTTCTTCAAAACTGGTAGCCCTCATTTGTGATCTATTGACGACTGCCACCATGGACTGGCATGGATGGACTGACCAAATCTGACTGAGCGGTTACGGTCAGCCTACAGGTACCTAGTAGATAATTATTTCGTAAACTAGTACCTACTAATTTTATCGTTTTGTGCACCAGATCTTTCGCGTTCTCTACGGTGATTTTGTTCTCACGGGTTGGCACTCTAGGTGGAAACATTGGCTTCCCCATTCTTCTCGACAAGGGATGCGAGGTACCATTCTACGCGATGACTGGGATCATGATCTGTGAGTCTTTTAAACCAATTCTCTTGAAAGATGATGATTGGCCATGAGAAAATACTATCTTTTCTTCTTACAGTTCTCACCGTGCTTTCAATATTCACACCGAAGAAGGAAGATGCTTAAATAAAATAATTGTTTATCATCTAGCTTTATTAGTTTTTAGATGATCATCGTTCACCACCATCATTCAGCATTATCATCATTAATCACCATCATTCATCGTCACCATTCATCACCATCGTTCATCATTATCATCATTCATCACCATCGTTCATCACCCCGATTCGTCGTCATCATTCACCACTATCATTCAACGTTCTCTTGGTTTGGCTTATCGTGACTTTTGGAAGAGCTAAGGCCGTCTGGAAAATACGTCCATCTGACATAAACAGCATGTCATAAACAAACTTTACTAATACACAAATGGGATGACTGAATCAATATGTTGGGCCAACATGTAAAGATACACTTAGCGTATGTTGGTGATGGTGGTCAACACTGGCCAAACAGGTTCTTTACAAGTGTACCAACATTGTTGGCACCACAAACAATGTTGACAAATCACATGTTTCATTCGTAGTAAATAAACCATCGGGACTGTCAGAGCTTTCACTTCGACCGAATAGGTTATCAAAACACCGATATGGAATAATCAATAGGTACCTACGTCCAAATATTAGGTAAGAAAGGCGACCTATTGAACTTTCTACTTTGGCTCATCATACCGGCTTCGCACCTTGTCCCATTGTTTATATATCTAACGTTACTTACCGTTACTGGCAGTGTATGTGTATACCTACGGCGAATATTTTATAATCCCACAATATTATGTCCTGGTTAATTGATTGTATATTAAATGCGTCTAGATTCTGCGAAATTACGCAATGCGTGCAGTGACTAGACTAGACCAATCTAAAATAATGGAAAGTGAGCAAAAATAAATTAACCCATAGTTATTCAATTAGCGAATTTCTTAAACAATAATCAAGTACCACGATTCTTCATTTTTTAAATAAACAAATAAAAAATTAAACACTTAAGAAAGTGGTAACACTAAACGTTAGTTAAATAGTTGCATTACTGAATAATAGATGGCGCGAATCACAAAAATCAATTGCATCCGTGATTCACACACAATGACAGTAGCGACAAAATGCCGATGTTACCCGATCAGTGCCGACCACGAGTTCATTGATAAGATGACGTAAACATAAGCGTACCGTACGCAATACATTGAGTACTTAATAATATTTATAAATGATTCTGCTGCATACGAAGTCAAGAGCTTCCGTCATGATAACGTATTTGTATGTTTATTAATCATAAGCACTTATAGAATTAAAGGAATACTACTTATACTTTGAGAATAATTTAAGTACCTAGGCACTAATGTAAATAATGGACGAAAAGAAAAACAATGCTACCTTGAGAAACGAGTTTTCTAGGAGTGATGAACAGAACGAGAGTGAAGGAAATGTGGAGGAAAATAGCAAGCTTACAGCCGAACACGGTGAGTTATGTTTTGTTTAATTTTGGAATGCTTTGATTGGATACACATTGACTATAAAAGTTTACACAAATTCTCCCTCTACGCAATTATTATTGTGCACCGAAAACAGTGGCAGTTTTCGGTGTTGCCATTCACAACGTGTCAGCAGTGTCAGCTTTTTGTGAACGTTTCTTTTGTTTATTAATTATTATGACCTTTAGCAATTGCTGATGAAAGAAGGCTATAAATGCTAGTAGAACATAGAGCTGAGTTGAGCATTAACGAAGATACTGATTATGATTACAGGTGCTTTAAATAATGCATTTATCCCGAAGTTTCGTAAACAAGTACCTATATTTTAATACCTGAAGGGGTGGTTAGAAGAGTCTCTACGTTCGAATTTTGTTAACAAATTGTTGGTTACCTGTAATGCGAAAGTTTTGTTTCAAGAACGTAACTTGTTGGCATATATCCCAAGTATCCCAAAAATGCTAAATAGCATGTAATAGGGGATTTAAAAGATGCAATTTTAAGTGACGAACCTATATAAATCTGTTTGTGTGGGTAGTTCTAAAAATAAAAGAAAACATAAAGATATTGTAAAAACTGATGAGCGCCCTGAGCTATTACTATTAACAGAATACATTGCTAAATAAATTAAAAGCAAGTAACTTACGGACAAAGAAAGAATACACCGTCCCATCTTATCCGAAGGGTGTAAGAGGCGACTAACGGAAGGACGCAGAAGATATCACTGCGAGAGAAGGAAAACTCGAAATAAAACCCTGTACCAACCCGTCTGGCCAGCGTGGAAACAGTAGGGCAAAGCTTCCCAACATTGGGAGAAGCCTATTTCGAGCAGTGAACTGCGATAGGCTAATTGATTGATTGATTGATTGAACATTATACGTTATGCTCTTTGGGTTATAGTTGAACCGCAATATTCACATCCACATGCGTGCTCTTCTCAGAGAGAAATCATCCTTATCTTATTATGATAAATATTTAACAATCAAAATAATGTAACGGAATCTCTCTACTATTCAACGTTATCTTTAATTTATATAACTATACAAATATTGACTTTCTCCTTATACAATCTGATATTACTTAATGAAATCTTGCAGTTTAGTCAGTGAACTCATTACACGCCATTAGGCTCACAAAATCGTAAATCATTTTCTAAATTATTATGTGTGATTCATTGTACCTTCCCTATAATACGTTAAGTTAATCGTGTAGGCACAATGGTAATATTGTACGAAGATACCTCTGGCCAAAAAGGTAGGTATGTGGTTAGGTATTATTTTCCTATACTTGTTTTATTTACATACGCCTCTTTCCATTGGTGTCGTCATTCCACTTGCTACGGTTCTGATACACTCACTGGTTATGATACCCTTAATCTGGCCTTTCGTTAAAATTCCTCAAACAGATTAACATACGTAATGTAATGGATAGGTTACCTGTTCACTTTCATCTCGTAAATCAGTTTCGTGAATTTTCTTTTGTCCATCCTCTCTACGGAGAACCCCTTTTCTATCTTCACAGTACTCCTTGTCGTGATTAAGATCAGAGAAAATGGGAACATTCAAGACTGAACTTAAACTCACGATCTGTTTCTTACAAGGGGAATGCTCTGACCTACTGAGTTACATGGATTTGTCTCGAATGTTCAAATTCTCCCACACATTCGTCTTGGGGCTATATTCACGTTTTCTGACATACTGATTAATTTAAAATTTCATTAAACAGTAATCTTAGTTAGCTACTACATCATCTACGATACCACGTCGTTTCCTTATCACACTGCTCCTCCATTCATATCTATTTTAGGCGTTTATTTTAGCCCGTGCTTGATTTGTCTGATGCTTTTGACACATGCTCACGTAAATTAGCTTTGCGAATTCAATTGCATTCAACCGCGAACCTTTGGTATTTTCAGATACGTTTTCTCCGATCCAAGATATAAACAAAGTATTCGAAGAATCTTATTAAAAGTGTTAGGTAATACATACTTTTGTTTGCGATTGTAAGGTTCTATTGTGAGACGTGAGGCGCCTGTACCTGCCTGAAACTTCTGATCTATAAACAGCAAAGGAAATAAGTATAGACCTGTAAATTTCCATTCCATGTACCCATACTTATTTCCTTGGCCGTGTGTACGTTTTGTCTTAGATCTACAACATAAATATTAACTTTATTCACTTTTTCTATCAGAGTCGGTATAGCAAATACAGGTATTATGTCGATAACATCGGAATTCTGCCACCCCACCGTGCGAGATCGCGTGATATTGTGCCAATCAGCGTTCGGAGCCATGGCCCAAATCATATGCCCAGCGATGGCCTGGGGCATTCTTCTCCAGAATTGGGAATACAGTTGCTTTGGAGGCAGTTTTGGTGGGTGTTGCTTTTTTCTTATCATTGATTCCTGTTAATGTTTAGATACACTGTTAGATTTCAATAATCGAACTATTTTACTGATAGGGCGAGGTTCTGACGAAGGTGACCTATTTCGGGCTTTAGAGGTCAGACGGCAGTCGATCTCACAATGTTTTATCAGAACCAATTGGATAAATATTTTAAAAATGCTACTCTGGACTCCCTAAAAACCTCATAATAATTATGCTTCCGGGGTCAAAGCTAAAATGAGGATGAGGTTACAGTTTAAAGATTAACTATTATAAAATGCTAGTTTTTTGCTATCCTCAGTTGTTAGTAATGTTTAAAAAGATTGATTATATAGTGAAATGATTCAATTAATAAATCAACTGTGTAATTATCTAGTCCTCTCCCAAATTGCGACACTGTATCCCAGCATCCACTTTCTCCATAAAACTTATCACAGTTATAATAGTTATCGGCACATTATGATTACCCCAAGTCGCGACAGAAACGAGACTTTGGCGCGTGTAAATTGATTTGATATCTATGATTGGTAGAAAGGCTCGCCTCCGCCGCACCCCGCACTTTCCTCAAAAGAGACCCAAAAAACGTATACTACCCATATAGGCCATATGTAGGTAATGCGACTGGGGTCATCATAATACGCTGATTAGGTACCTACTGTTCCTAGGTACCTGATTCGGTTTGTCAGTTTAATATCTAATTAGGCCTTAATGTTATTTTTGTTACAGTACTTAAAACATGGAACTTCTACTTATTAGCCATGTCGCTTTGGTCTCTTTCGGGCTACATTTTATACTCTACATTGCCAGAAAGTCCCAAGTTCTTGGTCACTCAGCAGAAATATCTAGAAGCAAAAAATATTCTGATTAAAGTTTATACAGAAAATACAAGAAAAGCAACTGAAACGTTTCCGGTGAGAGAAAACTTTGTTATATCATAATAATATAGCTGATGCCCGCTGCTCCACCCGTTTTTAATCCCGTTTCCACAGCCCATGGGAACCTCTTCCAGGGATGAAAAGTAGCCTATGTGTTACTTAAGACTATAATCTAGCCCTGTACTGAATTTCAGCCAGAGTCCTTTGGCCGTTTGAACGTGATTGAGTTAACAATAAACATCTAAATATAACTTTCACATTTATAATGTTACCTGGGTACTAGCTACAAGTATCACTATCTCTTACCGATTTTTCTGCAGCAATAAATTTGTCTTTCTGTTGCTTGCGGCTCCTTTCCCAGGGTTTAATCTATCTCTGTGCCAAATTTCATCAAAATCAGACATCAGACAGATCAGTTGAATGGTCTAAGCGTGAAAGCGTAACACACAGACAGACAATACAATAACACTAACGCGCTGGATGCGAGCCGCTTCCAACCGGTCTTATTGGAGATCTATAGGGGAGGCCTATGTCCAGCAGTGGATTCCTATGGCTGAGATGATGATGATGATGATGATGAAGGCGGTAGGATCAAATCTGTCATTCATCTAAAACTCATATCCTTATTTATTCTTTCAGTATCCTAACTTATGGGATCAGCAAATAACTGAAGAAGCCAACTCGAATTCGGGCGTCAAGTGTCAGTGGGTCTGCGAAATACGAAGCCGATGTTAGAAAGACCATTGATGACTTATTTAGCAATTATAGGAGTTATGCAACTAGTGAACGTGGGTATGTAAGTATTATTTACTTAGCCGCAATATTTTTAGTTTCTCCAAACATTTATATAGAACTTCGAATGATGGCACTTTACATGGCTATTTGTGTTTTTGCTATTGGGCGTTTGTTTTTGACTTCACAAATTATTTCACAGAAATTATTCACTTCAATGAGGTGTCCGAGTCCCGCCTGAGCTGTACTTGTTTTTTTATATTTAACATAATCTATATACTATATAGTATAGTTAGCATACTGAATGCTTTAAAATTTCATTCATTTTTAGTGATGAATTTATTTACAGTATAGTATTACAGTGTCTGTTTTTCTCCTACTTTAGATACGATGTGCTCAGGCTATGGTTCCCGCAGTTGTCTACTATCGTCGAACACTACATTTTAGATGGAACTCAAAATTTGTGCGTTTTAGTGGACAAGTATACGACCGCTGAAAAACTTAGGATAGCCAACACCACGCTGAATAGTACAGAAGTTTGCGTTCCGGTAAGAATATGATAGATTTATTTTATAATAGTTAAAACTAAGGAAAAAGAGAACCCCAGACTACGAGTTAGAACTTCGGATGCGACTGGGATGAACGTTAGGACCAATAGGACTTATAAATAGCTTAATACCCGCGACTCCGCCCGCGTGGAAGTCGGTTATCGGCCTATGTCGTTTCTCAAGGTCTAATCTACCCCTGTACCAAATTTCATCAAAATCGGTTCAGATCAGAAAATCAGACAGACAGACAGTGTTACTTTTACATTTATAATTAGTATGAATACGTACAACAATGTTAGACAGATATAAGATGTTGTGAACAAGCAAACTTTGCTTTGCTTGCTTTTAATTGCTTATTTTTAATTAATTTTTAGTGTACAAAATAGACTGGAAATGGCACACTGCAATCTGCATAAATAATTCCAAGGAACGCGTAGGGGCGTATCGAATCCGTATTTTATTGACATTCATAATACTTTCTTCTCAGTATAATCTTAATGCTTTCTGTAATTGGGATAATAAAAGAAGTTAATAGTTATCATAATATTTAAAGCTGACAGGATTTTGATAAGGATATAATATCTCAATAAAAACACTACAAAACAACAAAGAATATTAGGTGTACCTACACGAGAGCGATGAGTGTGATTCCTAGATTGGAATCCAACGTTTTTACGCTAGGTAATAAGGTAGCCTTGGTACGCTAGACTTGGGGGTAAGCCCGAACTAGAACTGACTTAAATCCTACACTGTCTTGGATCTTTAGTTGCCGAAGGTGAGATTGCCTGTAGCATTATACCTCACGCCACGACTGACCCATGACCCACAGTATTTCCATTTTGCCCTGAATATGAGCCTGCTTCTGCTAAGTTGACAAGCGATTTCACCTGTAACCCCCAGGCCCGCGCTCATGGAGGACGGAGGTCATTGAGCGAAGTGTTGTCTCGATTGCGTCCATTCAGCACGTTTTTCGACATCCATGGTAGTGAGAACCACCCACGCATGTTATCTTCCACGACACCAAGCCAGGACTTGGTAGACCCAAGTCCTGGCTTGGCCTCTCCTAAATATTAATTATAATCTATTTGCAGCACATCAGCGGTACCTCGACTTACGTCGACAGCATCATAATAGGGCTAGTGTGCATCATCCCTTACTTCATAAGCGGCGTGATAGTGAACAAAGTAGGCAAGAAGTGCCTACTGATTATCGCTGGCGTCATCTGCATTGGTGGTTTGTTGGGTATTCGATGGGCGAAGTCCAAGCCAATGATGGTGACCTGGTTCTCTGTAAACGTAGCGATTATGCAGGCGATGAAGAGCTTGACGCAGATGATTTTAAATGAAGTTTTTCCGACGACTATGAGGTAAGGATAGCGACCTTTGATATACCTACCTACTCTTCGATTAGGGATAGAAAAAGTGAATTACCCCGGCTCAGGGAAAATCGATTTGAATAATTAGGATAGCTACAAAGTGTTTTAAAATTTCATTCAATGCCTACTCTTATTATTTGCTTTGTTGGTACATTGTCGTGTTGGTTCCCGCCTTCCCAGTGGAGTAGATTACGGTTACCCATCTCTGCCCGTGGGTGTCGTAATAAGCGACTAAGGGATAGGGCTGGTCTTCATCCAGACAGACAGACACATTTAAACAGTTTCGCCTCAAGGCATCTAAAACCATTGCATCCTACTTTTGAGAACCCGTGAGAGACGAAACCGGTCAGATTAAAAAATAACAAAAACTGTGAAAAATTACACGTGCCATAGTCAATATGTGTAGCTGGTTCCACCAAGCGCCATTAGTATAAGATAAGCAGTTCCAATCCCTTTTGAGCGAATTACCTAAATTGCACGATGCCTATGAAGCAAATTGCCTAAAGTATAACTAACATTGACATCTCGATCATTTTTGACATTTGGGACATTGAGATTGGATCGAGACTGAATTTAAAATTCAAATATTCGTGTTTTTATTCACCAGGTCTGTGGCGATGTCTGTAATAATCATGACCTCTCGTATCGGTACTCTGATTGGGAACATTGGCTTCCCTATACTGCTGGACAAAGGATGCGAGGTACCGTTTTACACTATGACAGGGATGATGGTTTGTGAGTATTTTCTAATATTAATTTCATTTTTGTAAATATAATGGCGTGTCACGACTAGTCACGAGATAAAGTAATTAATTATTTTGTTACAGTTCTCATCGTACTTACAATGTTTACACCGAAGAAGAAAGAATCTTAATAAAGTATTTTTATATTTTTTATAATTTAACTTTTATTACTTAACTAGACAAGCCACCCCGGCTTTGCCCATGGCATATTTCAATAATTTTCAAGTAACGCATGGGAAACTGTCGGATTCATTGTAATTTATGATTACTGCTCCGCTCCCTTGAGTAGTAGCGTGTTGATATTTGAGTTTAACGCTATGATGAAGAAGATGTTATTTACACTGTGCCACCTGCTTTTTAAAGTGTACATCGTTGATGAGTTTACAATACTCCTTGAGCGAGTTTCACTTGTAATGAGCACTCACACAATATGTTAGCCCGCAAAAAAATAAACGTTGTGAGTATTATTACCGAGCATTCTAGCGAAGCGACATGCAATAAATTATGTTAGGTAGGCACTGTAGGCAGGTACCTACTTTGAGTTTTTTGTAGTGCGTCGAACAATTTTGTCATTGTTACAATATCGTCCGTCATTACCCCCTCTTCCCACATTGTTTAAGTACTAGAATGTTCTCTAGTATAATCAATAATAATGATTGTGAAAATGTTCGTATAGTTCCCGGCATATACATATTAGACCCCAAGAATCATACAAACGGTAGGTTCAAGAAATCGGTAATAATTATAATAATCTGTGATTGGTGTGAGCTCGTCCACCGACGCCATAGTTCTTCGGGCTAGCCTCAAAAGACATCCAAAAAAATACGTACTGTGGATAGAGTACATTTAGTGGCGCTCTGAGTTCAAGATATGACGTATGTACGCCTGGCAATGGTATCCCCGCCGGGTCCAGGTAAAAGGGGTAGGCCAAAGAAGTCCTGGCTTGACGTCGTGGAAGGTGATATGCGTGCTAATGGTCTCACTACCATGGATCCCAAGATCGTGCGAAGTGGAGAAGGAAGAGCCGGAAGGCGGACCCTGAGCTTCGAGGTCATCTTGGCCACGGATGCAATCAGGAGAATACGTCTATATGCAGATGATGATGATGATGTACGACGTAAGTACCTATAGCGATTTTTGTGCTGTGCTTGGCTTTTTTCGTTGCTCAATTCCACAAATTAAAAAACGGTGATTTTCCACTTCAAGTGAGTGCTCAAGTCTCTCAACGGTTTACACGAATCGATTTCTTAATCGATCTTTAGAAAAAAGCGAATATAGCTCAGGCGGGACTTGAACTCGCGATCTTTCCCTTACTGGGGGCATGCTCTGACCACTGAGCCTCGCCCGAAGCTGATCCAAATTTTTCTATACATCTATCTTGGGGCGACGATGTTTACACGAATGATTGAGAATTTGAAGTAGGTTTGCTTTAGATTAGAAACCATGAACTTCCATGAGTGATCTGCATGAGAAAGGCGTTGCTATCTCCATTTCCGGACCAAGCACCCCCCTCCTGTGGGTATCTACTGTAAAACTAGTTAGGAATCGAAACGTCTACAAATAAAAAGCACAGATGGTAACAATATTTTATTCTCTTTCATAGCCAACATCTCTAAGACTGTTTACTTACATATTTATAAAACCGAGCATATGTGCGGGAAGCACGCTATTAGCGTGTGATTCGTCAATAGCACGCTATAGCAGTTTGTATATTGTTAATAGATCAGCCCCACTAGACAAAAATTCATTATTCTATTCTAGAACACGCAGTGTATAATCCGCACGCGATGAGAATGGGATGCGACCTTTTGGAACTGATACGCGTGTATGTCGCTCACGAGACGAAGTTGGGTTTTCAGTGCGGCTGGATTTCTGGACGAGTTAAATTTCCTTTGACAAGGTTCTATCCCGTTCTCATTGCGCGCGGATTATGCACAATGACATTGGCCGTCGTTTTGTAGACTAGAATGATGAATGTATGGGATTTCACGTAAATGACAGTCGTCAACGTATTATGCCATAACGTCAAAATACGTGTAGAGTCCGCGCCAGCTAATAAGTCCCGCGGCAAAACTAGGAACTAAAATGACATCACCGCCATACTGTGTGTTAATTACGTGAAAAAAAGGGCTAATGGAAAACGCTTATTATAAAGTAGAAGAATATCTTAATGATAAAAATGCATGGTCAACCTAATCACTTTCTTGCCCGCACATTGTAAATTGTATAAAAACCGTATTAAAAATATATAAAAAGGATAATTGAGTTCTCTGAGTTTCTTGCTGGTATCTTCTCAGTAGAACCAACTACCGAACCAGCGAAAGAATCATTTTCAAATGGTTTACTTTAATTTATTTAATATTTTATTTTTTGTTTACATACTTCTTGACACAATTGTAATATTTTGACGTTCATTATGTGCTCTTTATGTGCCTAAATTGAATAAACGAAATTGATTCTTTGATTCTTGATTGGGGCCATGTTACTGTCATGGCCTGAACCAATCAACACACAGTATGGCGACAGCAGTTGCGATTCTTGGCGCATATCTGGTTCTGCTATCCAAAAAAATCCCATTTAATTTTGAACTTTAAGAACATATCAATAGTCTAAAATTAAATGTCATTTTGCAGTGACTGTGGCAGTGATATGCGATTAGCTGAATTCAGTGCGCTATGTATTTAAAAACCAAAAAAGTTATCTATTGAGTCTATTGAGCATTGTTTTGCTGGTAATTTACAGAATATAATTTTTGCTAAAAAAAACCAATACCGTAAACCTTAACCATAACCGCGGAGGTTAACGTTACAAACACGTTACCTAATATAACACAATTTACACACATTATTTACAACATAACAATTCGTTTGCATAATTTTTCTAGCTACTTGCAAATTTAAAAGGAACTAAGCCATTCTTGTTTCTTTTAAGGCGCTACACAGGACGAATTCTAGTCATACCAGATTAAGATATAGAAAAGAAAATCGACCTCGGGCGGGACTCGTACCTGCAATCTTTCCCTTACAGGGCCACCGAGACCGGTCCGAAGAAAGTCGCCCTAAAGGCGGTCACCCACTTACAGTCCGTCTGCAGTTTTTCGTCCATCCGGCGGCCTGCAGTAGTAACTATTTATTAATCTGTGGTTATGTCATGAATGTCATCATAATTTTATTACCTCAGACTAAAATAATAACATTATTTTATTCTTTTAGTCTGATGTTATTACGTATAAAATGCCGACGGCCATAGACTGTCCGGCCTTTAACTGTCTTTGCTGACCGGAATCGTCAAGCGGCCACACGCACATTATCCGTCAGTCCAAAATCGTATATGAAACTGTAAGTGTGTGGGCTATTGCGATGAACTGACAGACCGATATCATCCGGTTGTCGTTCGATAAACTGTTAGTGGTTGGCCGCCTTAAGACGGATATATAGAAGAATTTGAATCGGCTTCGTGCGGGTCTCGGTGGCTTAGTGGTCAGAGCATTCCTCCTGTAAGGGAAAGATCGCGGGTTCGATTCCCGCCCGAGGTCGATTCTCTTTTCTATATCTTAATCAATTGAAAAGTTAGCATACTAAATACTTAAAAATTTCAATCAATCTAATCTTACCATTAAGATTTTTATAATTCTTTAGATTTCACCCCAACTAATCATTAAGCGAGGTGCACCCGCCTGACGGTAAGTAAAGACGATCTAAATATTAAAAAGATGGAATCTAGAGGAAGTGCTCTGCAGTTATCGATCTCACTATTGAACAAGTATTTGATTCGCGATTGGCTACTAACATTTAGTCAACGACTGACTAATAAAATCACTGTTAAGTGCAATTCATCTGGATTCCATATTTCATGGTTCTATATAAGGCAGTCTGCTGCGTCGAGCGGGCACCCTATACGAGGAATATGAAATTGAATAAAGTGTTCGATTCGCACGCGATTGGTTACTAACTAACATTTAAACAACCACTAACTAATCGAATAACTGTTCTGTGCAATTCCTCTGGATTCCATATTTCATGGTTGTATATAAGGCAGTCCGCTGCGTCGAGCGGGGCACCCGTGGAGTGGGTTTGTTTCGTGAAAATGCATTGTTGTGCACGTCGTTTAACGCAGCAGAGGGCCTAACGGTAAGACAGCAATACACACACAACTTAATTTAATTCATAAGATTACATTACAACGTAACATCGTAACGATAGGAAGATTTTCATATTGAGTACCTGTCGTATGGTATTTGCTTTGGACTTATAATGTCGCAGTAAACTGGCCTATTAAGCCGTTCAATTAATTGCCTAGGCTGAACAGCGCCGTTAAGTTAATTGAATGGCTGATTAAGCTAGTTCGCTGCGACATTATACGTTTGTTTTAACCATAGAGTTATGTGAATCACGTACTAGAGAAGCTGTCGTGTGTTGAATATTCATGTAAGTATGCATTAGTAGTTTCTATATTCCTAAGATGTTAGATGATTAATAAATTAGGAATTGCTAAGCTACTTTTGTCGTTAACTGTACATTTCTTAAAAGTGTAAGGATACAATTTATATTTTTCCTAATTATTGTTCCGTGCAGGTCTAGTATACAATAACTCTAAAGTTTTCAAGTTACACACTAAAATAAATTATTATTTGCAATATAAGAAATAAATAATAATACGCTTATAATAAATGAAATGTCTTAGTCTAATCACGAGCATTACAATAGCAACATACAATAAATATCATCTCTGGGATATTCATTTAAAATTATACAAAATATAAAATCTATTCAAAAATTATCATTTTGCAAAGCATGTCATTCTTTATCGTTCTCTTTTTTGTATTTATTTTTTTGTCTATTAATTGACCTATTTGCATTTGTCTATAAGGCCAATTCTCCTAATAAAAATGTTCAACATTCAGTCTTGATCTAGTCTCAATTTCGTACATGTCAGAATCGGTAGGTATTCTAGTACCACAATGTTCAAGAAAGAAAATTGAGATCTTGATCGTTTTTGACATTTAGGAGGTAGAGATTACATTGAGACTGAATTGTGAACACATTTTGATTAAGAGAATATACCCTTTAATTACATTTTAGAATATAGGAGTTACAATAATATGTAAAGTGACTAACTGTGTTGAATGATGAAAATTTTCAAAAAATCCCGATGGAAAAAAATACTTTCCTAGATCGGGTTTGTGATGCACCACGCGACCTATTAGGAAGCCGGCAAAAACTAATTATAGGTACCTTCGTCACTGGTAGTAAAAAAAGCTAGTCACTTTAGTCACCAAAGATTCTGCATATTATTTTCAGCTTTATCTAGTCGGAATATGGTTGATATTTAACTAACACTTGAGTAGTGCTCGAGTATTTTTATTTTCACCTGTTCAGAATTGAACATTCATACAATAATTGCTATTGATTCTTAGATTTGTGTATTGACTGCAGTATTTCTGGTACGCTATGGAGCCTCATGGTGCGTTAGGAGCTATTGGTTTGGTACTTTTCTCATCTTGGTCTTGCTGCTTTATAAGATTCCAGTAAAAACCTTTTTGTTTCTTCAGCTGGTCGTGTGTTCCCATCTAAAAAATACAATTTAATATAAAACTAACATTGTAAGTGGCAACATTGAAGAAACAAATGACTAATCAGTAACTAAAAGTCATTGCACTAACAATATTTTAATTTTTAAATTAAAAATGGCGTCAATCGGTCAGTCTCCGTTTGTGTCAAAGGAACATCACAAGCCGTTCCTCCACGCATTGTTTTTTTAGCAAGATCCACTACATAATATGAAAATGGAATAATGTCTGAAGGATTTATTACGTTAAACATTTGTAATTCTTCCTTACATACAGCCACGTCTCTTTCCCTGTACGGTAGACTGAAACTACATATTGCCACTTTTTGAACTTCAAATAAGAAAATCTGTAATAACTTAGCTGTCTAGATTCCTCTTCGATACAATTTTAGCAAGTTAAAACAATTTCTATAACTTGTTTAGCAACAATCAGAAAATCTCTTAGTAACTTAGCAGGCTAGATCCCTCTTCGTAAAAATATGACCAAGATAGAACAATTCCTATAACTATTTTAGCAACTCACCTCGACAATAGTGCCCTTATTCAGTACCACGATCAAGTCTGCATTCATCACCGTGGAGAGACGATGTGCTATCACCAGTACAGTGCGGCCTTTAACAGCCGTCTCCAGAGCCGTTTGTACTACTTTCTCGCTAGCGGAGTCCAAAGCACTGAAACGTTTGCATGTATTTGAATGAAATTTTGAAGCCTGCTAACTATTCAAATCGATTGAAATAGAAAAAAAGCAAATATTAAATGATTGTAGCATCATTCATTGGTCCCGATAGTTCGTTCGAGTATCGGTAGATGGCTCCCACTGTCGCCCTAAGACGGATGTACAGAAAAAAATGGATAAGCATCGGGCGGGGCTCAATGGCTCACTGGAAAAGATCGCGGGTTCGAGTCCCGTCTGAGCTGTATTTGCTTTTTTCTATCTCAATCGTTTGGATGTATTTCATTAATGGCGACACCACATGTATAGCGCCATCTAGTGATAGCAAAATGAACCACTTCGATACTACTTCATTACTAACGACAGGCTGCTACCCGCCAGGCGTGATCCCCTTGCCTGGTGGAACTGCCTGCCTGGTAGTTGATCCTCGAGGGAGTAGGCATTTAGATGGCAGATAAGCACACGAACCACCAGAAGGGCCTATGTACAGTCGGACAAAGGAGATGTGGTTACACCTTCATGCAACCGTATTTATTTTGTCAACTGTACGTGTGCAACACCAAGGTCGTCGCAATCGCGCTGCCAACCCTGTTCTAACGCCCTTCTTGAAGAACCCCATAGTATAATATGCCATGTTGAGAAGACTTCTACATCAGGTCATCATCATCATGACATAATTAGGTGAACTTTCTCTCCAGAACGAATCTTACCTGGTAGCCTCATCCAATATAAGTAAGGGCGGGTTCTTCAGCACAGCTCGCGCTATCGCTATCCTCTGCTTCTGTCCACCACTGAGTGCCATGCCTCTCTCCCCTACCATAGTGTCGTACCCGTCGGGGAATCCCGCTATAAAGTCATGGGCGTTCGCTGTCTTAGCTGCTTGGTATACCTATAATTCAGAAGATAAATATATAATAAAAACTGTTTTTGCGTCCGGCTCCATCCCACTAAAAGGAGTGTACAGGTAAATTAGCTTGGAGAAATTTTTGCGTTTGTAGTAGTGTATGGTCAGCAAATAAAAAAAAAACAACATTTTTTTAAAGGTTATATACGTTTGTGGCTGGAGCACACCAAATGCGTACACGTCTACGCATACGCACTACTTACTAATACGGACGTGAAAATGTGTATCCACTGCATTGTAATCTATGGAACTGTATGAGGCAGACAAGCCAGTTGTTCCAAACATTACAAGCAGTGAATACCGGTTTTCACTTCAGTGAAGACGTGTATGAATTAGGTGTTCTCCGGTCATAAATGTTTTATTCTAATAATTCATCAACCTCAGGCATATCACAATCATCCCCATCCTCGCTTTCATCAGATGAATTATTTAAATTAATTATGATTCGTTCTGATATTGTGTCTAAAGCTGCGTCTCTACCCTGATATTTGTTTTCCTCCTCAATAGCATGCAGACAAACTTTTCTCCATTCCTCTACAGTTATGGCGTTCATTTTTTCTTCAGCTAATGACATTATAACCTTCATATTCATTGCGACATTCTTTTTTGCGACATATGTTTTCACTATCCCCCCATATATTTTCTATAGGATTAAACTCCGGATGGTATGGTGGTAAACGCAGCACAGTATGACCGTGCTGTCGTAATATTTCGTCTATCTTGTACTCTACAAATCTCGCCTTGTTTTGCAGAATCAGTTCATATAATTGAGGCTTAAGCAACGTGGATGAATGCTCAATGTTTCGAAATGTCAGCCAGTCAATCATTTGCTGTTTTCTAGAATTACTATTCGGTGCAGGATTTTGTATTGAGTTATGATATGGTGCGTTGTCAACAACAACAACACTATTTGGTTGTAAGTTGGGTATTAATTGAGTTTGAATCCACCTTGAATAGTTGTCATAGTTCATATTGTCGTGGTAATCTCCACTTTTTTGGTTGGCTTTAAACATAAGCAATGCATTTGGTATAAAGCCATCCATACCACCGGCATGAACAATGATTAAGCGGTTGCCTTTCGATATATGTTGCTTCAAACCTGAAGTGCTTCCATCTGACCAAGATTTCGAGAGGGTATGTGATGTATGTATATATGTTTCGTCGGTGTAAACAATTGGTCGGCGTTGTTCACGATATTCAGCAATTTTTATCAAATAATTAATTCGCAAGTATCTAATTTTGTGTTTTTCCATAAGAAGTTTCCGGTTATCTTCTGTTTGCTTCCAATTAAAACCTAATGACATGACGTGTTTTCGTAACGTGCTGACACAACCTTTATAATCGATATCTTCTTTCAATTTTGCGTGCAAAGTTTTCAAAGTGGGAACTTCTTTATTTGTGATGTGGAAGTCATGAATTGTTCTTCTGATAACTTGCTGATCAAAGTCATCGATTACTATTGTAGGTTTACGATTCGGTTTCTTTTTAGGAGATTTAAATGTTACTTCCTGATCTGAAGGACGACATTTGCTTTCTGATACTACCTTTCTGACGGATGCTATTGAAATTCCTGTTGATTTAGCAACTAATTGAGTGGGGGTCATAATACTGCTCGGGTTGTTATTACACTCATTTTCGAAATATTTGTACAAACAGTACTAAACTTCTTTAGTTTGAGAAGTCAAAGGCTTGCCTCGACCATGTTTTAACACTGGAGCCATTTTGAATTAACAATATAAAGTTACAACTCTTACACACATTAAACACTTTAACAACAACAATCAACAAATACAAAATTTAACAATTAAACTACGTAATAATTATAATTTTTGAATGAAATGTGTGTTTTATGTTCTAACGGTACCAAGCGACTGACCAGGGGAATGAAGCTCTCATACAACAGTATTTTACATTACTACTAGCGTCACCTAGCGTGCAGCAAATCATTTACAAGCCCTTTAATGCTTATTATATGAAACAGATGGCACTGATGCGCAAAAATGTTATAATTAATAATAAGTAATAAAATTTATGTTTCTATTTTTTTTATTTAACTTAATTTTTACGGATAATACATAGGTACCTATCCCATGGATTATCGAATATCCTCATAAATTTTAGTTATGGTATGAAGTACCCACAAATTAACCATAAATTTAGTAAACCTACCCACAAAGCTACAAACCTCCCTGATGATATTACTTCTTACGTAAATGTATTAATTCTCTTTGACATGACACATGACTAATGACAGTTGACAAATTTTTAATGGATTCTACGGATATTTCATTTTAAAAACTTTGTGCTGCTAATTATTTTGATTTTCGATATCTCGGCGACTGTGGATTGCATTGAACTTGTTGATACCTTCTATTTACGTTTGACCCCGGCTTTTCTCTATTGGAGTTGTGATTTCTACTTTCGTTTGACCCGGCTTTTCTTTATTGGATTTGTGTCTTCTACGTTCTTGTGACCTGGCATTTACTTGGACTTTGTAATTTGTGCTTATAATGGCAAATGCATCTGTTAAGCGTTGTTATTGTGAAGTGTGTGTGTGTGTGTTCTTATTTTTTCATATTATATGAAACGATTATAGAAAAAATAAAAAATGTACACATCGATTATATTTTGGTAGTTTTATTTTTCAATCATAATATTTTATTATAACAAATAAATAATATATAATAATTATATATAGGTAAAACTGTATTAAGCCGCCATCTAGTGCGCCACTATAGTAACTATATACGCCACCTGGTGGGCAGCAGTAACAAACTATGACTATTTGTCTCTCACTTTATTGTAGAGTGACTCATCTATACCCTATTTATATATTTCATCTATGCGACTGACGCCGGACCGCACGTGGCACCTGCGGACAGCGTAAACTGGTTTATTCTGGTTTTGTGTATACTTTTCTTTTTGTTTGGTGTACAATAAAGTTTATTTCTATTCTATTCTATTCTATTTGTGCGTGTTTCCACTTTCCACTATCAAGTGACGATTTATTTATTTGTTTTTGATGGAATTAGGTGGATGTAGTAATAATTGAACACATTATATGTTTTAGGGACCAGTCGAGTAAAATTTATTTTAGACAGTGCAGACTAGAGACACATGACAGCATTTTAGAAACTAACACAAAATAGGTTGAGTTCCACATGCTTTAACAGTTTTGTTTCGTAATTATTATGGTTAAAACTTTTTACCTATAGCTAAACTACTATCATCTAAAGAACGACACGATATTTTATTGTTTCACCTGATTAGAAACCTGCACGCGGTGTACCCTGTGCAACGAAAATGGCAAGAGAATTATTGCCCTATGGATCAACTTATAACCTGTTAATTTAGACGGCGTGCGGTTTTAGTCGGTTTGAGTTCGACATACCTAAATACTACTGCTGACCAGCAGCGGTGTCAGCACGATAAAAAAAGAAAAGTAGTTTAAATATGGAATTTTATTGTTAATATGGTATCAGATGGATGGATGAACTTTGGATTAAAGTGTTTTATTTTGCCAAATTGAATTTATAATTTTAGATTTCAAGGACTTCCTTTCATTTAATTTACCATGTTTCTTAGAGAGATTTGATCCTTATGATTGACACTATCGATTGATGCCATAAAAATACAGGCTGTTACTTTTTCGGATTTTAGTCAGTTCGATTACCGGGTGTGGCAAGCGAATTTTTAAAAATCTTTAAATGCAGTTTTGTTTCTTTTTAAAAATAAAATGATGTCTCCTTTAAGTAAAATGAGCTAACTTAAGGATTTAAGGTACTTTCCCTCCATGTGGCATCGCCGTGGGACGCCCTGTATACATATATCAGTCTGATGTTAAACAGCCATATCCCTTAGTCGCCTTGTACGACACCGCATGGGAGGAGATGGGGAGCCCCAAATACTATTCTGCCGGGAACCATGCGGCACTCAGAATACTGCCCCAGGATATAATTACCTCTGCATCACTAGCTTCAGGTTTCCCATATCGGATGTTCTCCCTGACGCTGGTGGCGAACAGTACGGGTTCCTGGCCGATCAAGCCTATCGCTCGCCCGCGGAGCCACTCGGCGTCCATGTCTTTGATGCTCACGCCATCTATCGTCACTTGCCCGGAGTTCACGTCGTAGAACCTGGAATATTTTGAAGGAAAATCTCAAAAAATGAAAGAAAAAGGAATAGGCTTGGTATGAGCAGCCACCAAGGCAATGTTCTTTCATGGACCTCGGCGCGGACCACCAGCGGGATCCAGCATCACAGTGGGAGACACTCTCATCGACATCAAGCCTCAGATGAAATATCTGGGGCTCGTACTCGACGGTCGGTGGGACTTCGGGGAGCATTTCCGAAGTCTGGTCCCCAAATTGGTGCTAACAGCTAACGCTCTGAAGCGTCTGCTGCCCAATGTGAGGGGCCCGGAGGACTCCTGGAGACTCTACGCGGGTGTCGTGCGGTCCATGGCTTTATATGGGAGCCCCGTATGGGCCGACAACCTGCGAGCCAGCCACGTGGACCTGCTGCGTAGACCGCAGCGGGTTGTGGCCATCAGGGCCATCAGGGGGTACCGCACGATATCCTTTGAAGCAGCGAGTCTCCTCGCCGGATCGCTACCGTGGATCCTGGAAGCGAGATCCCTTTCGGCGCTATACCGCTTCCGAAAGGCGGCGCGGGAGCGGGGACACGATCCTGAGCCTGAAGAAATTCGGGCCGTGAGATCCCGGCTCCACAGGAACATGGTGGCGGAGTGGGAGCTACAACTTGGGCAACCACGCGCAGGGCGCGCCGTAGTAGCGGCGGTAAGACCCATCATGGGGGAGTGGCTAGAGAGGCCACACGGCGGCCTCTCGTTCTGGCTGACGCAGATCATCACCGATCATGGATGCTTCGGACGGTATCTGCATCGGACCGCGAAGAAAGAGCCAACGTCCGAGTGCCATCACTGCGACGCGAGCGAGGACTCGGCGCTGCACACGCTCACTGAGTGTCCGGCGTGGGAGACGCCGAGACGGGAGCTGGTGGCGACCCTGGGAGTGAGAGCTCTCACGCTCGCCACCTTGCTCGCAGCGATGCTTCGCTGCGCGGATGCGTGGGCCGCCGGCGCCTCCTTCTGCGAGCAAGTGATGCTCGTGAAGTGGGCGGCGGAGCGCGAGCGAAGGAGAATCGCAGCCCTTGCGGCCCGCGACGAGCGGCGGCAACTCGGGCGTCGGAGGTCGCAGAATGACCTCCGCCCCCCATGAGCGCGGGCCTGGGGGTGACGGGTGGGGTCGCCTGTCACCCTAGCAGAAGCAGGCCACGGCGGTGGCACGCATTGCGTGCCCCCCCATACCCGAGGGCGAGTTGGGGACTCCGTGGTCCCCACACCGGAAGAGGGCCATATCGAGAGATATGGCCCTGGGTCGGCCGGGGTGCGAGGGATATGGCTATGACAATCTCACCTCCGGCAACTGACGGCCCACAGAAGGCGTGCGTTTTAGTCGGTTCGAGTCCGACATAACCTCCTCCTCCGACTCCGGCGGGGGAGGTATCCGTGGGGATTTTTCGCACGATAAAAAAAAAAAAAAAAAAAAAAAGGTATGAGCAGCCAGTACCCGTTCTTCCATATCCATACTTCCATACTAATATTATAAATGCGAAAGTAACTCTGTCTTGTCTGTCTGTTACGCTTTCACGCCTAACTATTGAACCGATTTTGATGAAATTTGGTACAGAGATAGATTAGACCTTGGGAAAGGACATAGGCTATGTTTTGTCGTGATAACCGACATCCACGCGGGTGGAGCCACGGGTAAAAGCTAGTATTCTATATATACTTAATATATTTTTTAAGGATGAAGAAGAAAAGGTCTTCTTCATCCTAGCGTTAATCTCAGTCTCATCCGAAGCTTTTCACCTCGGAGTCTAGGGTTCGCTTTTTCCAGTCTAACTGAGATTTCGGCTGATCTTGGATATTTTCCGTGAAGCGACTGCCATTTGATCCCTACAACCAATTGGCGATATCGAAATATTGCAGTTACACCAGTTGTTGGATTTTTAGGGCTCTAATTACCCATAACGACGGCCATGGTTGCTCGAATGATGAACGAGACTGAAGGTTTAACATGCTCTACGAGGCACGACCAGACCAATGCAAATACACACAACAACCCATATTCATGCATACAAATATTTGCACTGAGCGAGAATCGAACCCGCGCCCCCAGCGTAACTGTCGCGTTCACTACCGCCACGTCACATAAGCTGTCCTATATTTCTTAAGATTATTTGTAACCAAACTTACTAGTATTTTCTCTAACCCCTCCAGCTTATCTAGATTGCTAGTATAGAAAAAAAATGTAGTCAAAAAAGGTTATGACCTGGATTCGAAACTGGGCCCTTTCGATCGAAGGGCGGATAGACGATAGTAGAGAGTATACAAGATATTCCTTGTATTAATCTAATGATTGGAATACATACCGTTCTAACAATGCAGCTATCGTAGACTTTCCATTGCCCGAAGTGCCAACAATCGCCACAGTTTTACCTGCGGGAATCTTCAGATTAAAGTGATCTAACACCACCTGTAAATAAATCAAATGAAGCTCAAAAAAGGTGCCTACCTCAATTGGAAATTGTTTGTAAGTATGTTTGTATGAAATCGTCAAGGCAGGCCTTATTATAGGATTCGTGGTCAGGTCCAAAATCTTCCCTTTCTACCGACATTCCCACCTCATCACTAAACACAACATCTCTATGCAAAAAAAAATTATAACAGTTGACACCAAAAGAGAATTGATGAGTTGCCATCTATCCAACCAAATATGAGTTTATTAAGATCAGGCGGGACTCGAACCCGCGATTTTTATCTTACAGGGGAATGCTCTAACCACTGAGCCACCGAGGCTAGCCCGAAGCTGATCAAATTCAAATTCCAAATTTTTCTATAAATCTTGTGGCGACGGATTCGAGTCTCGCCTGAGCTGTAGTCGCTGTTTTCTATCTTAATCGAATCGATTTGAATAATTAAAATACTAAATGGTTCAAAACTTCATTCAAATATGAGTAAGTTGATGAGAATAAACATACAAGGTACCCGCGACAACCATAACCCTTCGTGAGTGTCTGTAAGGTAAAAAGATACTTACAGCGTCGGGTCTGGTGGGGTACGCGAAGACGACATCCTTGAATTCGATGTCTCCGTGGAACTCGTGGTACTTGATCACCTTTTTGCCAGATGTGTCCATTTTAGGTTCCTTATTGATATACTGAAAATATATTTTACTATTGAATGTCAGTCAATAAAGTACAGTTAGCGATAAAGGTTACTTAAAACTAAAATATTTACACTGAAATTGAGGTATTAGTAGTTTTATCCACTCTCATACTGAAATGTTAACATTAAAAAATTAAAAACAAAACTTTAACGACGGTCTTTACGCACAGAGTATCAAAATGAAATAAAACAATTACATTATGATACAGCTCTTTGATGGCCAAGTGTATCGTAATGTTACTTTTTTCGTTACGATACAACTGGATTTTTTCTAAATAGTCTGTAGACGCAGCGCAACACGCATGTGCGATCAGCAAATGGATTTTGATTCTCAACGTTTCATTTTACGCAAATTATATTAATTATTTCATTAGATTAGATAAAGTATTGTGTGAAACTGCACATAATTTGGTCTTAAAACAGACACTCGTGTCATACTATAACAAAAACTCGGCTACGGCTAGAACATAAGTTTTGGGCTCTTTTGTCTAACCTCAAAAACTCTTCCACCAGCGCTGACTCCTTTCACAATGGCACCAAACAGTAGTGACAGCTGGGCCACAGACCTCTGCACCGTCTGAGCATTGACTAAGAAGGCCATGACGTCACCTGCGGACATTTGTCCGCTTGACATGAGGTGGCCGCCGAGGAACATCGTTCCTAGCACCATACTGGAAAAAATAATTGGAACTTTATGTTATACATAAATTTCTGTACGATTAATCGGACTGGACGATCACATAAAATACTATACGCTCATTAGTTGAAGATGACCGATAAGCGTTCAGTATTTGATGTGTTCAGTTCATGCCAGTTTTTTTTATACCACTTAGGTGGCTGACAAGCACACGGCCCTCCCTATGGGAAGTGTTTACCGTGGCCTATGGACGTAAGCAACACTTGAGGCGTTACACTCGTGCTGCCGACCCTGAAGAAAACTTATATCCTTCTTGAAGAAACCCATATTTTAGTCGCTTGGGAGAACCATAGCAGAGAGTTTATTCCGCAGTTTGAGCGTGCAAGGGATAAAGTTTCTTTCATACTACGCAGTGTGCACCGTTTTCGGTCGCAATGTATGAGAATGAACTCCCCGCCTATGGCGAGCGGTACAATAATAGAATGTAGTTGTAGGCATCATGTCAAACAATTCGGATGATTCATCATCCTCCTGCCCTCACCCCAAGTTTATTTGGGGTCGGCGCAACATGTGTGCCTTTTCCATTCATCTCTATTTGCAGTCATCTTGGCATTCACTCCTTTCTTAACCATATCATCATTCACACAGTTCATCCACCTTCTCTTAGGTCTTCCTCTCCCCATGTAGCCATCCACTTCCATTGCTAATGCCTTTCTTACAACATTGTTTTCATCATCATCATCATCATTTCAGCCATAGGAAGTCCACTGCTGGACATAGGCCTCCCCTATAGATCTCCAATAGGACCGGTTGGAAGCGTCTCGCATCCAGCGCGTTCCCGCGGCCTTTATGAGGTCGTCTGTCCACCTTGTGGGTGGATGTCCTACGCTGCGCTTGCCGATACGTGGCCTCCACTCGAGGACTTTTCGACCCCATCGGTCATCAGTCCTCCGTGCTATGTGCCCTGCCCACTGCCATTTCAACTTGCTAATCCGCTGGGCTATGTCGGTAACCTTGGTTCTTCTACGGATCTCCTCATTTCTGATTCGATCTCGCAGAGAGACTCCGAGCATAGCCCTCTCCATAGCTCGTTGGGCTACTTTGAGCTTACTCATAAGGCCCATAGTGAGGGACCACGTTTCAGTGCCATAAGTCATCACTGGTAACACACACTGGTCGAAAACCTTCGACTTGAGACACTGAGGTATGTCGGACGAGAAGACATTGCGTAATTTTCCGAACGCTGCCCAGCCGAGTTGGATTCGGCGATTGACCTCTTTCTTAAAGTTGGACCTACCTAACTGGACTACTTGTCCTAGGTAGACGTACGAGTCAACAACTTCAAGAACCGAGCTCTCAACAGATATCGGGGTAGGTACAACATGGGCATTGCACATCACCTTTGTCTTGTCCATGTTCACTTTAAGACCCACCTGTTGAGAAACTCGGTTGAGGCCTTCGAGCATCGTGTTGAGATCTTCCATCGATTCTGCCATGACTACAATATCGTCGGCAAACCGGAGGTGAGTGATGTATTCGCCATTAATATTGATGCCGAATCCTTTCCATTCCAGGAGCTCGAAGGCATTCTCCAAAGTGGCCGTAAACAGTTTCGGAGATATCACGTCTCCCTGTCTTACGCCTCTTTTCAAAGGGATCGCCCTCGAACTCCGTTCCTGTACTCGAACCGACATGGTGGCGTTATTATACAAACACTTCAACACTTCGATGTACCGATAGTCAATACGGCACCGCTGGAGAGACTCAAGCACAGCCCATGTCTCGACCGAATCAAAGGCTTTCTCATAGTCCACAAACGCTAAGCAAAGTGGTAAATTATACTCTTCGGTCTTCTGTATAACTTGCCGCAGCGTATGGATGTGGTCTATGGTACTGTAGCCTCTACGGAAACCGGCTTGTTCGGGAGGCTGGAAGTCATCAAGCCTGCGCTCGAGACGGTTCGTAATGACCCTTGAAAACAGCTTGTAAACATGGCTCAGAAGCGAGATGGGTCTGTAATTCTTCAGTAAGGTATTGTCACCTTTCTTAAAGAACAGCACCACCACGCCTCTGTTCCACGCTTCTGGCGTTATGCCCTCGAGGACGACGGTGTTAAAAAGCCTCTGAAGGACTTTAAGTACCGGTGTTCCACCCGCTTTCAGAAGCTCTGAAGTGAATTGTTTTCATCCCTACGCATTAAATGTCCGAACGATTTCCTCGTAGCTTCTCCGTGATTGGTGAGTGAGATCTGTGAGTGGAACAATTCGGATGATTATAAAATACAAAACCTTTTGTTCAGACAATGCTTACCCATTGAGAAACAAGTTGGTTCCGGCCTGGAACAGTCCGATGCCGAGTCCCAGTTCCATGCCGAGTTCCGCGGCGGCGTCGCACTCGTGCGCAAACGCCTGAGCTTCGTTCTTCTCGCCCGCGAACGCGCGCACTGTCCGCATGTTCGATATCGCTTCTTCCGCTACGAGCGTTGCTTTTTCTATCTTTTTGGAAAATAATACAGACACGTATTTAGATAACTCCAGACTCGGCCTATATATGGCTCGAGTCAACAATAGTGCCCGGAAAACGGCAACAGGCTCACCCCCTATTACGTGGGATCTAATACAATGATTGATGAAATGTGGGTGTTAATTCACCTCTGCCTAACCCTCCAGAGATAAAGGCGTGATTGTATGTATGTATGTATTTAAGCTAGAGGCGTTAGCAGAAGTGATCTTTTTTATTTTTGATCCAACAATTGATTGTACTGAACCTTCGATGTTTTTAAAGAATACTAGGTAGTATTTAATCCAAATTACTAGTATGTTTCATATAAGTATAGGAAGCTAAATTGCTTTTGTCAGGAAGAATGAGCTCACATTGGTAGTGTAATGATTAGGATTCGAACCCGGCACCTTTCGATCATCCAATGCTACCATACTGCCAAGGCTCTCATACTACCAGCTGCATTAACAACTTTGTAATGTCATCTAATCTAATATATAAAATTCTCGTGTCACAAATGTGCGTAATCGAACTCCTCCGAAACGGCTTGACCGATTTTGATGAAATTTTTTGTGCTTATCCGGTATCTATGAGAATCGGCCAACATCTATTTTTCATCCCCCTAAGTGATAAGGGTGCAGCGGGAACGGGATTTGAATACCACGCGGGCCGAAAATATGGCGGTACGAAGTTCGCCGGGGCAGCTAGTATAAATATATAACATTACAAAGTTACATTAAATTTGCAGTTGACAATATGACAGCTAGCATAATATTTTTAGCATTTTATTATGTACTTACTGTCTAATTTTAATTTATTATTAATGATGTTAAATTTCAAATTGTATATATTTAATTATGTTTTTAATATGGACACTGTATTGTTGGTCTGAAATAAAAATCATTCATTCATTCATAATAGAACGCTATTATTGATCTGTTTTAAGAGTTTATGGTAGGCTCACAGTAAGATCTAGAAAACAGGCAGCAGAATAATTAAGCTTAAGGAAAGAAAGGCATTATGCAAGATCTTACCTGTGTCTGGGCCTCTCTGGAGAGCTTCCTAAGAAGGGACCCAATAAAGGTGCCTCCAATGACGACCGATGGGATACAAAGGAGGGTAAGCCCAGTTAGGTGCGGCGATATGATGAGCAAACTGGCTGCTGATCCCACTATCTGAAAATAGACGAAAATTTTATACCATAAGAATGTATTATTCCGATATTTGTTGTACAGTCAGCATCAGTACGATCTTGACTGCAGTCTCAAAATGATCTTAACACCAAAATATTAAGAGCAAATCAAACTTTGAGTTTGATTTAAATTGTATTATTGTATTGTTGTATTAACCAAAGAGAAAACCAAGGCATTAAGATTTTTTTGACTACTTTGTTCGTCAAGCAATTTGTTGTTAGAAAACCTAATTATGTCTGTCTAAAATATGAGGTTAATTAAAGGTTATTTAGAATGAAAGAAATGCCAAAGAAGAATTCAGTCCTCCCTTTTACTATCCCTTTGGAGATATAGTATACAAGGGTGGCTATACAGGGCGTCCCACGGCGATGCAACATGGAGGGAAAGTACCTTAAATCCTAGCTCATTTTACTTAAAGGAGACATCATTTTATTTTTTTAAAGAAACAAAACTGCATCCAAAGATTTTTAAAAATTCGCTTGCCACACCCGGTAATCGAAACGACTTCCTTTCATTTAATTTACCATGTTTCTTAGAGAGATTTGATCCTTATAATTGACACTATCGATTGATGCCATAAAAATACAGGATGTTACTTTTTCGGATTTTAGTCGGTTCGATTACCGGGTGTGGCAAGCGAATGCAGTTTTGTTTCTTTTTAAAAATAAAATTATGTCTCCTTTAAGTAAAATGAGCTAACTTAAGGATTTAAGGTACTTTCCCTCCATGTGGCATCGCCGTGGGACACCCTGTATATGACTCTCATATTTACCTGTGTTATTGCTCTGAGTCCACCAGAAATGGTCTGCTTAAAAGAACTCTTGAAATCTTGAACATCAACTGTCAGCCTGTAAATTTAAAATTAATGGTTTTTAAATACTGTTTACAAAAATTTTACCATATTTTTACCACCTGGTATACTGCCAATCTGAACTAACAAAACACTAAGCTCAGATGCAATTAACTGACAAAAATTCTAGAGTGACAACATCACCATGTATCCAGCGCCATCTAGGGAAGTTATGCTGAACTTTTACGGAACTACTGGTACTACATCGCGCAATGAAAGTTATTGCGCTGATTGATTCAAATATAAGATACAAGAGTATTACTAGGTACCCTATTATTCGATTACATCACCACCTATGGAGTCCAAATGTCTCTAATTTAATTTAAAAATAACTTGGTCAGTTCTAGATTTTTCTGTACCTGTTAACTAGTTCGCCGGTTCTCTCCTGGTCAAAGAAGGCCATGTCCTGTCTGAGTATGGACTCAAAAAGATCTTGTTTCATGTGACTAGCGACTTTCTCCCCAACTTGAGACAGTAGGTGGATGTAGAAGAATGTGAAGGTTGCCTGAAAATATACAAATAGCGACATTAAACCTAGCTAGATGGTGTTTTATACACCTGATGGGAAGTGGTTACTGTGGCTTATGGACATTTTCAATAAAAAGGGAGTTAAGTTTCCATGCCGATAGTTTGGCAAGATACACAACCCATTCACAAACAAATACATAATGTAACATCTTTCACACTGTGTTTCATGCTAATATAGATTTCAATTTATATTTTAAAAAATATATTGGAGTTATGTAATCAAAGTAAACATACCTGTCCAATATATAACGATACAAGTTTTAAGGCGGGGAACTTGATCTCCTCAATAAAGTCTGTGCCAGGATTTTGTCTTAAATTTGCTAATATATTCACAATTGTTCCCAACATCACTGGAATGTACACATTTAGGAATGCCACTGCCAATGCTGACTGTAATTTAAAAAGTTTAATAAAAAGTTATTAGTGCCTATGTCACCTAAAAAAATGTGAAGAAGCAGCAATAGCAGAGTAGTTTAACATTTTGTAATGTTTTAAAATACTAAAATGTTTATTAGCTGGTAATAAAGCTACATTTTTAGGGTTCCGTAGCCAAATGGCAAAAAACGGAAACCTTATAGATTCGTCATGTCTGTCCGTCTATCTGTCTGTCCGTCCGTATGTCACAGCCACTTTTCTCCGAAACTATAAGGCTTATGCTGTTGAAACTTGGTAAGAGGATGTATTCTGTGAACCGCATTAATAATTTCACACAAAAATAAAAATAAAGCATTAAATTTTGGGGGTCCCCCATACTTAGAACTGAAACTCAAAATTTTTTTTTTCATCAAACCCATACGTGTGGTGTATCTATAGATAGGTCTTTAAAAATGCTATTGAGGTTTCTAACATAATTTTTTTCTAAACTGAATAGTTTGCGCGAGAGACACTTCCAAAGTGGAAAAATGTGTGTGTGTCCCCCTCTAAGTTCTAAAATTAGAGAATGATAAATCTAAAAAAAATATATGATGTAAATTGTCATGAAAACTACCACTAAAAATTGGTTCGAACGAGATCCAGTCAGTAGTTTTTTTTTTAATACGTCATAAACCGCAATTTTCGCCTTTGCTACTACGGAACCCTTCATGGGCGAGTCCGACTCGCACTTGGACAGACGGACAGACAGACAGACAGACAGACAGACAGACAGACAGACAGACAGACAGACAGACAGACAGACAGACAGACAGACAGACGGACAGACATGACGAATCTATAAGGGTTCCGTTTTTTGCCATTTGGCTACGGAACCCTAAAAATTAAGGTGTTAAAGTTTACTCACAGCAACGGCAGCAACCAACAACAATTTATGAGGTTCCAGATATGAGAAAAACTTATGCCAATCAAATTTCGCACTGTCATCTTTTACATTAGGTCTTCTCTGAATTATCCTACTACTGGGCGCTGCCTTACAATATGCAGGGCCATTACTTATTAGATATCTAACGCCAAGGCCCAAGCTGACGCCTGTGCACAGCTTCCAAGGACTACAAAGTAATAATAAGCCGGACTTTGAACTTTTTTCTGTCGAAGTTTTAACTTCAGTAAAATATCGTTTTACGACATTAGACGGCTTGTTTTTTATTATGTTTGCGAAGTAAACATTACAATTACTCGTCAGTAACCTGTAAACAACAATACATGTGAGTGATACAGTGAAATTTCTGGTTTATTTACGAATATAGATGTTTGTATGCTCTTATTATTTACCGTTGTCGCACAAGCAAACACGACTGGGTTTGCATTAGCTGCCACATTTTTACAAATTTACACTTATTTGGCTAATGGAATATCAATTATTTGTACATGCTTTTAGTCTTAATTAAAGAAATTTTATAGATCTTTTAACGAACATTGATTTCATAACCTCAATTTTGAAGTCAATGTCAATGTCACAATGATGACGTAACACTAACAGTTTTGTAACATTTTCACTTTTCTGTAAAATAATTACGGCCACATTACAAAGAATAATATAATATTTTGGAGAGTTTAAGTGATTTTCATCATAGTTAAATCGAAACCTTGTTAATTTTTATAACTGGAGTTTAACATACTTTTAGTGACATTTTAAAAATTGGCCATAGTATATGTTTCTAAACTATTATTTTACAGTTCGTATCACGCAGAAATAGAATTATTACTAAAAAATAAATATATTTTTCAATTTTACTTATTTAAAACTGTCTAGTAGTTGGTTTGTATATTTTGTATTCTGAAAACTAAAAAGTTCGCCGTCGATGGTGTTCAAAATTTAACATGCTTGAGAGAGATCAGATGGTTCTTTGCTATTTTTTGTTGCGGTAGATGGCGCTGCATTCCAGTTATAGAACTTTTCACAACAAAAATTGTACCGTGGCATCATGAGAAGGGAATTAATTAGGTACGTACTTTGAATTTGATGCGGCACGTAGACTAAAGTTATGAGTTGGTAAATTAAATGAATCTTACCCGGGGCTGCCTATTACCGGTGGGTCCGGTAATCCGGTTGGTCCGCCTGATAGTACCTAAGATTGCTAGTAACACACAGGCTTTATAGAACGTTTCTTGGATGTCTTTTGAGGATAGCACGAGTTGCTGCTTCAGAAATTCAGAAAGCCTATGCTTGGTGAATTGCGGATTGTACTTTTGTAAGTACCTATTATTCTATAGGTAATAATACTTACAAAAGTACAATCCGCGCGCTCCACGGCCTCGTTTGTCTCGCGATTTATATACACATAGAAAATACCAAATAACCTCACTACTTAGAACAGTTAGAACGCAGAAATGAAATTGACCACACAGTTTTAAATTTCACCCCTGAGAGGCTAACATCAAAACCGCGCCCCTATATTGTAATGTTTTTAGCCCCAACTATTCGGCCCCTCCTGGCACCGTAAAGCGCTGACAATAAAAATGCATTACGCGTTAAATAACGTTTAATTTGTTTGTAATTGTGATTTTATTGTTGCTGTAATTATTTGGAAATAGGGACGCTTATAAGTGAAGAGGTAGACCTTAATTCATTTACAGTTTTTTTTAATAGGAAACGTCATATAACTAACCTCGCCTGATGTTATAAAGCTGAAGGCAAAGTCTCCGAAAAAGGGTCACCGTTATTAGAGTCTAATAACGGTGACCTTATAGAGATACCTACGATGTAGCAATGGTGGCCCTCAGCTTAACAGCCTCATCAGATGCTTTTTCACATCCCACTTATCTTATAGAACCTCCATTAAGCCGGTGACACCTAAGCCCTGTAGGCACATGCTGTAACTTGCATCTCGAATGATCGAAGTGAGCTCGATAGCTGAATCCGCGGTGAGATGCCAATTTCGCATACAAATTGACATCTCACCGCGGATTCAGCTATCGAGCTCACTTCGATCATTCGAGATGTTTGTTACAGCATGTGCCTGCTGCACATGTTATCCTGTACACGCCTGTAAATCCCCGAAGGGGTAGGCAGAAGTGTACTACACCCAAACGCCAACTATAATTTTTGATCCCATGTCCTTTTTCACGTCATCAATTTATTTTTTACAGTTTTTTTTTATTTTTTTATTTAGGACACATCAATTTGACTTCGCCTCGCCTGATGGTAAGCTGAAGGCAAAATCTCTGAAAAGAGGGTCACCATTACAGACACGTATCATGTTACAATGGTGGCTCTCAGCTTGACGGCCTCATCAGATGCTTTTTCACGCCCCGCTTAAAGGACCCGGGACTGTAGGAGGAGGGAAACACGTGAAAAGATAATAAGATGCACGGTGGCAATGGTAATTTTGAAGAATGAATCAAAAATATGAAAAATAAAACAATTTCATTTTGCAAAGACCATAAACTTGAAGTAATGAACCACATTAATATTATTGATAGAACTGTAATATTACACAGTTCTTTCAAAGCATTAGGTAAGTACACTGGTAATAGTATAGTTACGGCATATATTTTGTGCATAATGTGCTCAATATGCATAGTAGGTAGGTACGTGTTTTTGAGAGTCTTTTGAGAATAGCACTAGATGCTGCGGTGGCGGAAGAGCTCAAATCCACCAACCATACATTAATACAGTTTTTATAATACCACTTAGGTCTTAGACAAGCACATGTCCCACCTGATGGAAAGCGGTTACCGTGGCCTATGGACGTATGCAACACCAGCCCCTCTAGACAAGTGGCCATTCGTTGCTCGGCGTATGATAGAATAGAATGACAAATGTATAGGATTTGACGTTTTTGACATTCGTTGACGCCTGTCATATACGTCAAATCCCATACATTTGGTATTCTATTCCATCATACGCCGAGCAGCGAATTGCCACTTGTCTAGAGGGGCAGGGGCGTTACACTTACTGCCGACACTGAAGAAACCTTCTAATCTCAAAATACCAAAATAATCTTTATTATATTCTTTCGCGACTTGGGATCAACATACGTGCCGGGAACTACACGTATAGAAAATCACAGATGGTCAAGTGGCGGGAACGAGCCCCGGTTTTGGCGCCAATAAAACCTTTTGTTTAACACAAGTGGCGCGTTTAAATCGCTATTATTTGTGTATCGCCAGTTTTTATTTGATTTTGTGCCATTTTATTATTCTGTACGCGTTTTTATTGAAGATAATTTTATTTCGAGTGGTTGAATAATTTTGTAAGGATAAAGGATACCTACGGCATACTTTTGAATAGATATTGAATCGCATTAGTAATTGAATACTTTTTTAAAATTTCAATTTCCAGTGTTCGAAATTCAAATAACTAAGTAGGTATCTACTCTTCATCCTGGCCGGTCAAATTCAAATTTTGAGCTTTCACCTCAAAGTCCAAGGTCCGCTTTTTACAGACTTTTTGGTAGAACTCAACGATATTAATGCTTTTAGGACTCTTATCTTGCTTGCTCTTCTCGACTTTTTAGGACACGAGTAGGTACAACATATTTATACACCTACAAATATTTGCATTGAACGGGAATCGAAACCGCGTCCCCTGTGTAGCGTTCACTACCGTCACGCCACACACGCTAATTTTAGATTCAAATAGTATTTTAATTATTGAAAATGACTGGTTTGGTGCAGAAGATAAAGCAGGACAAGCCTTTGGTCTTCCCACTGACAGCACAAAATTTCTCCAGCGAGCTCTAGCTATCTTACTTACCGACGGGGACACATCACGAGGTTATTATAGCCGCGGTATTCTGTAGGACTGAGGCACTTCCCCAGTCGGACTGCTCAATTGGGTCGGAAATACCATCGTGACCTACCTCCGTCTAATTAAGATACGGCTGAACTTGGATATTGACCCTCCTTGCACGATTGAAATTATAGGACGGGTCCCCTAATAACGATATTAATAACAACAATGACTCTATTTATCTATGGTCTGTTCCCACACTGACCACTGACAATATGGCCACCACATGAATACTGAATCATGGTAAACATTATAAATCATTTTGTATTATTATATTGTGATTGATGAACAACACAAGTAACACAACTGATATTGCTTCCATTGGTTCGTAAGAATTGCGCTAGATACCTTTAGGTTCGCCACAAGACCCATGTATAGCAGATTTTTTTTACATAGGATACGTCAATTTCACCTCACCTGGCCTGATGGTAAGCTAAAGGCAGTCTCAGGAAAGGGTCACCTTCACAGACAGCTGTTACAATGGTGGGCCCCAGTTAGATGGCCTGATCAGATGCTTTTTCATGCTCCCCTTAAAGGACCTAGGTAGGAAATCTAAGCCCTGCACGTGTTGTCTTGTATAAAAGGAGAGGGTTCAGTTCTCTAGGACTTGTTTGATCAAAGTATTCCCCCTAAAAAGACATTAGTACCAGATTCAAATACCGTACTGGATGTTGACATTTTCTGTGCTTTTTTTACACTCATGTTTATCAGTAAGTCTCGGATGGGTAAGCAGAGTTGCAGAGTTTATGTTCCATTCACTTTCACCACTCTTTTGATCCCACGTATGAATGTGGGATCAAAAATTTAGGTGGTCGTCGTGGCTCGTCTCAGTACCTAAGTATGTGGATGACCATATAATTATGTAGGTACCTACTGAGACGAGTCACGAGCCTATCACCACCTTTGTGCTACTCCAGAACACGAACATTATATGTACTCATAAGTACTCTACCTTAAAATCGAACCCAGGACCTCCCAATCGCATGCAAACATTATCGCAATTAGTCTACAGAAGATACCGTTTACAGAACCCATCATAAATAATTGCCAACCCATATGCCGTCAACCGGTAGCACAGTTTAAATGCCAAATATCAATAATATTCAATACGTACTAATACCCTAATTTATTGTCTGTGGTGACATCAAAATATGCCGTCGTTTACTCCCCTAGCCGGTGCCCTAATGATTAGGGCGTGATATTACGAAATTGTAAAGGATTACCGTAGTTTTATTGGTTGCATAAATAAATATTAATTTTGTCTCGTCCGTCGGTCTCTGGGATTTTTGGGGTTAAACTTCTGTATTTCAGAGCTTTAACCGACTTCTAAAAAAGGAAGGAAAGGAAAAAATGGTTCCCGGCAGAGTAGAATTTGGGCCACCCCATCTCCTCCCTTGCGGTAAAATACAAGGCGACTAAGGGATAGGGCTGTTTAACATTAGACAGATAATATATACCTACAGCCCAGGCTCAGCCTCAGATACATGGCTCGAGTCAACAACAGTGCCCGGAATACGGCTATAGGCTCACCCCCTATTACGTGGGACCTAAAACAATGATTGGCGAAATGTGGGTGTTAATTCACCTCTGCCTGACCCTCCGGGGATAAAGGCGTGATTGTATGTATGTATGTATGTAAAATGGACATCATGAAATATGAAAATTAAAGAATTTCAGATCCTGACTAATGTCATATCAGCATGACAGCCTCTGCGGTGGTGTAGCAGTAGGTAGAGGTGCGACTGCTACGCAGGCAGCGCGGGTTCGATTCACACTCAGTGTAAAGATTTGTATGAAACACCCATAGACGTTGGTCTGGCTCTGCGTGTTTCTTTTCTATGTATACTATATGTACGTATGTACACAAAAAATGTATCTAAGTACTTATGTTTATCTGCATTCTAGAATCCATAACACAAGCCATGCTTACTTTGGCCCTACATAGCGCTGTTTAGAATGTGCTGCAATATTTCTTTATTTCATACAAACAGGCACCAACCTATTGTCTTTTTATTCTTTTATCTTTTCTATTATTATTGTTGTTAAGGTACCTATTTGATATTTTATTCATTATCATCTTCATTTAGACGCATTTTCCTGATTGCATCCGTGGTCAAGATGACCTCTGAGCTCAGGGTCCACCTTCCGGCTCTTCCTCCTATTTTATTATCGCTACTTTTACATTTTTTTATTTTTTTATAGGTTCGCTCGCGTTTGACCACTATCTCACCTGATGGTAAGTGACGATGTGGGCAAAGGTGAAATGTCTAGTAGAAGTAACCTATTAGCTCTAGTCTTGATGCCTCTCAGATTTATTAGAACCCAATTGGAAGTTAATGAAATGTCGAATTACATTTTTTTTATTAGATAGGTACAGTACAGAGCATCAGCGCTTTAAAAAAGGGCTGTCTATCAAGAATTAAAATAATTTCTAGCTTTGTCAACCACGTGTTAGACAGACGAATAAAACATAATCGTATTAGCTACACTTGTTGTGTGCAAGTGTTTAATGAATCGGATTATACAGCGTTCGATTTTTGGTTTATACTCGTAGGTTGAGGCGGTAAAATGGCGCTTCTTTAATTTTAATAATCGTACAATATCCAGCTATTTGAGTAGAAAGAAGAGACTCTTGGTACAGCTTATCGGATTGACAGTTTAGTACCTTTGTGAAACGGTCCTGCCCCACCAGGCTGTACTGCTAGTACCTAGTACCTACCGTTAGGAGTAGTTTCTTACCCGACTACTGAAAAATCACGCTCTAAAAAATTATTCTCGTCTGAAAGTGTAACGTGCTAACTATTTAACATATTTATAGAGACGTTCATAGGATAGCCGTTGGTCGTGTACCACTTAAGGTACGAGTTGGCCGCGGACGACATGAGGCAGCAGCGGACGACGGACGTGTCGCAGTGACACTACTGGTTTCAATGCATTTCCATGAAAGCGACGACACGTCCGTCGTCTGCTGCTGCTGCGTGTAGTCGGCTACTAACTTGTACTACCTTTACTTTAAAAGTCTAACAAAACAAGCAGTGGATGTCTACTACTCAAATCCACAGGAATTCAAACTCACACTTTGTGCATCGCATTCACTACTAGTGCACCACTGTGTAGCGGTGGCAGAAATATTTATAAAATATGGAGCATTATCTTAAGAAGGGTCCGCTTTACGACATAAAATAGAATAAATATTATACGTACCTTAAATCTTTCTCGATTATACTTAACGATGTAGATTGGAAATCGATTAGAGATAGAGAGGAAATCGATAGGAATAGTTAGCATACTAATTGTCTAATAAACATAATTTCGTTCTAAATATTGGAACATTTTAGCGCCCCAGTGTCATCACAGCTCATAATGACCACCCGGATTTTGACTCTTCACCTCGACTTTTATTATACCAACCACATTTTACACTTCACAAAAATACTAATCCACCTTTTCACGACGGGATAAGGTTCATTTTTGCATACATTTTATTTTTACAACACAGCGTTAAGTTTGTACTTGTTGGGTGTTCGAATCTGCCGACAGATGGCGTGAAAGGATAATACTGCCCCATAACGATGAGTATTGGTTATGATATAAATCGAATGGTTGCTTTATTGTTTGTTTGTTTGTTAAACAAAGTTCTGAATATCGTTCGATGCTACTGGTTAGAACATTAATTTAAAGGAGCAGAGGAATTATTTCTTTGATTTAGTAGACAATTGGAATTTAAAGAAGAAAGATGCTCAGATATTTTTGAACTGGTATTCGATGGGGATTGCGGGATCCCATCTCACTCCATGCCGCATTTTGCTCTCTTGCCCACTGTGCCTTTCCACCTATACTAACGAGTGTATAAGAAAATAGAATGACGAATGTGTGGACTTTGACTATAAGACAAATAATATAAGTCAAATCCCATTGCCATGGAATTGCCACTTGTCTATGGGGGCTGTGCGGGCAACGGACAGCGCTGTGGCGGTGCTCGGCCACTAGATGGTAGCTATTGAGCAGACAAAATCTATAGAATTTTATGATTCATTGACTCCTATTGAATATTGTGTCGAAATTATCAATATCATCAATACAGGCAGGATCATACGGACTGGACATAATGAAAGGATCGCTAGTTATACAATAGATAGGTCTGTCTAAACGCATTCTGTACTCTCAGAGTTCTCTCAGACCCAGAATAGTTTCTACAGTATTTAGGCACTTCATACGGAAGTCTTTCTATTCTTCGCGTTGACTCATAAATCACAATATTAAACATTATAATCCAAGATGGCATTATGTAAATATTTAGACTTGTGTTCTCAACTGTCCGAATTTTAAAAGATTATAGTTATTTTACGATGAGAACCTCCTTTGTCAGATATTATTGCTGGGGAGCTGTAAGCTTTGTACTGATGAGCACAGATGTTTTGTAAACAAATGCACTGCTTCAGCTTAATGAGTTTTTTGAGGATGGGAGATTGTGTAATCAAAGTTAATGTTTATTTATTATAATCTCTTGCTTTATAGCGTAATGTTTCATTAGTTTACTGGCTGTGACCAGCTGAAAAGTACCTGAAACGTCGGCATAATAAAATAATACCGAATATGTAACTGTGAAATTCATTGGAGTTAGTAGGTATTATTTCAAGATTACTAGTTTTTCTAGTTTATCCTCGAAATAGGTGAGAGAGCCGACTACAATACAATAGGATACAGTTACTATGTATGGGGCTCGCAATCTGTCTCTCTCTGATAGAATCAAGATCTTCAAAGGTCAAGCAAACTGCTAACCAGAAAACCTGCTGATAAACTGATGAGGTTTTGACGCAGGCTTCTTTCTCTTTATTGGGGAGTCAAACTAAAGTCTCTTGTATAAACGCCATGATAAGTCAAGTCAAGAGAAAGAGAGCGGATACTGAGTTCCAAAATGTACGCATTGTGGCCCAAAAGCAATAGCGGCTGGGTACTTCCTCATGATTAAATCTTCTGTGTATAAAGGTATATGACACGCTAAACCCCCGCTATATTTAGCTCGCGACATCTGACGACCACACTCAACATCCCAACAAACCACCCATAATTCCCACTCAGCCCTTTGACTCAAACTCGCATGAAATTCATAATAATTGAGGAACAATTAAGACTGCCGACCTTTGGTACACCTTTTAGGTAGAAGCCATTGCGTCCTATTTTACTTTGAGCGTTTAATAGAGAGTAACCTCAAAGAAAAATGTACTTTCAAACAATTACACCTACGTATGTAACTATGAGGCACTCGGTGGGGAGCTGAGTCAGGCGGTAGGGGTGGAATTTAAATGTCGATTGAAATATATCGACAGTTTCAACAATTTGCTAACGTTAAAAATATGTTGAATTACTTTGCTTAGGAAGAAAAATAGAGCTTGACGAAAGCCTGGGTCATAGGGTTAGTCTGGTCAGTGATATTTCATGCTGCAGTAGTGTGGGGGAACCGTTGGCCATTCAGTACGTGTGATAGCCATGTTTTTAAAAGGCACAGTAGTTGTGCAACAGTTCGTTGCCTCACCCTCTGCAGGCCTTCTTCATCCAACTGTATTTCTGTAGCCAGTTGTTGAACTTTTTAGTGCTCCAACTACCCGTAATCACTGCCATAGGTGTTTGTATGGCAACCGGGACCGACGAGTTAACGTGCTCTCCGAGGCAAGACCAGGCCAATGCAAATGCCCATATTCATGCATACAAATATTTGCACTGCGCGGGGATGGAGCCCGCGCCTTCTGCGTTCACAACAATCGACAAGAATAGGTGCGTTTGGGTTCTCGGTGCTCTGCAGCTATATCCCATTACTGCTACCGATCTGGACCAGCAGGAGATAACTATATCCTGTGATTTCAGTTATCGACATAAATCCATATCTAGATTGGACTCAGTCCGACGGTCAATGTTATCGAAGAAATCGGAAACACCGATACATTTTTTGGGATATTCTAGAGTCAGTATCGATAGATTCTTATCGACAAGCACACTTCCCTAACGTGGCTCCGCTTGCCGCGTGGCCTTTGTGGAGTCTCTCCAATATTCGCTTTGTTACTCTGAAAAATGTACCACGCCGGTCGCATCGGTCGTATTACTTTGTAGCAAATGTTTGCCTTCATATAAATACTCGGTATTCTCTGTATTATATCCTGTTAGATGTTATACTTCTATATAAAAATGCTGCTCTTGGATTTTATATTTTTTGTATTCGTTTTCTGGAAAATAGAGCATAGAAATGAATAATGGTGTAATGTTATATTATAGCTTTATTGAAACAGTTTACTTACAGGATTGTAATGATACTTTTGATTAAGGATCAGGTTTCTTTTGCTAGAAACAATTTCATTTATCATTGTTTTCTCTAGACACGATTCTAGCATCCATTTTTTTCGATAGCTTCTTTTCCTAGATACAATTTCTTTTACCAGTTACTTTTGTTAGAAACATTTTTTCACTAGTTTCTTTCGCTAGACACCATTTCTTTCACTAGTTTCCTTTCCTAGAAACCATTGATTTACTAGTTTATTCCGCTAGAGACTATTTCTTGCTATACAATTAAGTCCAATTTGAGTATCTTCAATCGTATTGTAGGTGTTGCAAAAGGCTAAATTGATTGACTGATTTATTGAACTTTAATATTTTCTACTAGCGATCAACTGCTATGTGAATTACGATTCCCACAATGCAAATAATATTTTATCGTAATTATTCATTTTTAAAGTGAATACCCAACTAAATATTCTGCAAACATTTCAAGCGTTTGCCTGTTGCCGTTATTAATATCGAGCAAAAACCGGCAAAAGAGACATTTGTTGTATGGGAGCCCCTTTAAATAACCCCAAAGAGATGTCATTCAACTTAAACTGTATGCTCATTTAAGCATTAATTGAAGAAACATGTATAATGACTGCTGCATCTTTGATAATCTTCCTTGCTCAATGAATATGTAACAATGTTCCCCTAGCTAGGACACTAACTTTTACTTAAGATTTCGGATTTTTTTTCCCGTGTGGTTCTTGGCAGAGGAGAATTTGGGCCACCCCATCTCTTCCCATGCGGTGTCGTACAAGGCGACTAAGGGATAGAGCTGTTTAACATCTGACAGATATATTATACAGCTCAGACTCAGCCTCAGATGCATGACTCGAGTCAACCATAGTGCCCGGAATACGGCTATAGACTCACCCTCTTTTAAGTGGGACCTAATACAATGATTGCTGAAATGTAAGTATTAATTCAGCTCTGCCTAACCTTCCGGGGATAAAGGCGTGATTATATGTATGTATGTATGTTTTCCGCGAAGCTCCACAACACAGAACCTATCAGTAAAAAAATCTTAACTCATAATTTTTCCAAAACATTTCTATACCAAATCCAATCTAATCCCAACATTATACGTACACTTACTTACACAAAAACACTCTGTAGTAACTGGCAAAGAAACATTTTTTCCGAAAAGCAATCTATTGGGTTCGCACCTAATGAATTTAGGAGGTTAATGGAATGGGGCCCCTTGTCCGGCAAATGGCCGACGGACGTTATTGACCGGGAATACTAAGTACTGCACATATTTCTGCTGTGTTTTTGTGTTGGATAGTTTGATTAAGGAAAGGAAGGTTCAAGATATCATGGCTATTAATGTTAACTCTGTCTTTGATTTTGTTTGTGATATTAAAGTGATGGGAATTTGTAAGAATAAAATTACTATCTCTACTATTACTTAAGTAAAACGTCGACAATTCAATTTTAAAAATTACTTAGGTTCATTTTTTGAGTTTCAGATTTTTTCTTAACATTAATTCTTTCTAGAAATTTTAACAATGAACCCAAATCGTCATTGGCTGATGCGAAGTCGTGTTCGATTTCGTCGTGATCAATTCTCCGTCTCCTAAGAAGAGGCAAGCGTGAAATACGATGTAACTATAATGTATCTTCTTCAAATCTCAGGCCTGTTTCTGCTAGGCTACAGGCTCGTGGAGGGCGGCGATCGTTATAGGATATTCAGTGCCCGATGCTCTCCCATTCCTATTTCACCATGCCCTTCATACGTATCACGGTGGGGCATCCACAACTTGGAGTCTAGAGTCAGAAAGTTTACGACGACGGCCACCTAAACTCCCAACCCCGTGAGTAAATCTTGCACCAGAGATGAACCGGCTCTCAGGTGAGTTTGGCATGGTCTCCAAAGATCTTGGTCCCCATACACCGAAGAATCTATTATAATAGCCTATAAAAACAAACATACTACTCGACGGTAATAAAGTTCTGTACATACATACTCGTATATTAACATATAAGTATGTGACCTTCTTCACAAAACACATGCCAACGAGAACACCCATAACAGAAAGAAAACACCATATAAATAGTTATGAGCAACAAATATTGTCCATTTGATCACTAACAAAGATTCCAGTACGAGCCGTCCATATTGTGGGGTCGTAGTGAAGTCAGATGGCCTGCGATGGTCGGAGGCAATCCACAGCGTGTCCGCGAACGGCAATATCGCGATGGCCGCCGGCTCATTTAATCACGCGAAGGAATTTGCGGGACAAAACGACCTTCTTGCTACGAAAAGCTAAGAAATGTGGAGAGAAAATATGTTTTTGTTAGTCTCAAAATTAAAATACGTTAAATTTTAGCTTTCTATAGGTTATGTGGGGCAGGTCAAGCTAACGTATGAGGCTCTGGTTCTTTCCTCACGGGGTTAGGAGGTCATATGAAATTCCTTCAACGACAGACAGATGACCTACAGTACCCGTTTTCCCAACAACATGGAATATTGGTAAGAAGAGTAAGAGTTGAGTTATATCGACTTGCTTTGGATTTTTTAAGGGTACCCTCCATGGAGAAGGAAATGATAGCGGAGTTGTTGCATGGCAATCGAGCCGCGTGCTTCCATACTGTCAAAAGGACTCATTATATAGACGTCAGGTCTGTGACGTCACCACTCAGTTCTAGTGGCACCGCGCGTCGTTGCGATCGTTTACTATTATTCTGTCCTCCGTGGTACCCTCTCTATCGTACAGCGCAGTATAGACTGCGAAACTAGCTATAGAGCTATAAATACTTTTTCATATTCCGACTCGCACCTGGCCGAATTTATTTTATACTACTTAAGTCGCATTTTTTTCTGTACTTAAGTCCCATTTTTTTAAGTATTCATATTTGTTGTACCAAAAATATAGTATTCATATTTGATGAAAACCAACTGATCTTAACACTCTACCTTTTTTTATAACTTTGTTTATTTTATTTCATTCAAAAGTACTTAGCGTGACTGCACCACATGATGGCTACAAGCTATTTAAGGTAGTGCAGAGATAGACCCAGTAGTAGAAACTTCTTCTCGACATGCCAAATCAAAAGTTGGATTTTTTTATACCTGTAAGTGGCAGACAAACACACGGCCACCTGATGGAAAATGGTTACCGTTGCCAATAGATGCGTGCAACACGAGGGGTGCCACACTCGCACTGCCGACCCCGTAGAACTTTCTAATAGTCTTCTTGAAGAGCCCCATAGTGTAGTCGATTGAAAAACCGCTGTAGAGAGTGCATTCTACAGTTTAAGGTTTGCATACTAATAATTATTATACCTATCAAAAGCTCTCTCCTCATTTACCTACCCTCTAGCTGATAAAAGGCGCGCGGACATCGCACGCTTATTGGACGAGTCAATAATGTACTGGTGTAGGGCCGCATGCCGGGGCTGGAGGCATACTTGTATGTATAGATAGCAATAAAGGATGTCAACGATAATGTTGGCTTGTCACCGGCCAAGCGTGATTTGCTCCTTTGTTCTTAGATAGAGGTTTTTTGTTCTTCATTCTTTTTATGAAGAGAGGTCTTGGTTTCAAGCGAGGGTCTAGGAGTAGGGATGACAAAGTCATCCCTAAATCTAGGTTATCCATTAGGTAGGTACTAATCTTATCATTATAATCCTTACGTTAGTCCCGATCAAATCCGAAGCCTTACGTCAAAGTTCGGGGTCTACGTACAAGGTTGCTGGTTTTTTTCACCTATACTGGGTGCGACTTTCGTCTGACCTCCCAGTCTGAGTTATGATTACCACGACAGAGTTGATCGCCCATATGGACCTCCGTCTTGACCTAACTATTTACAGTCCACGGTAGGCTAATTTTATATTCTTCTTATGAATCTTCGCTGGGTGCATGACAAAGCGGTTATTTCGATTCTGAACCGACCTATTGCCCCCAGCTACAATTTTCAAATCAAATCAAACTTCCTTTCTCAGAATAAAGTTAGATACACATATTAGTTTTTACCCGACTGCGCCAGCGAGAGGGTAATGTGTTTCGCGCGTATGTATGTATGTAGTTTTCTTTGTTCCCCTCTACAGGCCTAACGCCTGGACGGATTTTGATGAATAGGGTCTCAAATGAAAGGTATTCATCTCCCGAGTGTCATAGGGTACCTACATAAAATTCCAACAAAAACTATACGGTAGATTTTTGATGCTAAAATATGTGTTGGCAAAAATTTTTTTTCATTCAAATTTATCGAGTAGGGTATCAAAATGAAGAGAATTAAAAAGAGATTACAAAAATATATAGATGTTATATCCTAACTAAAAAGGTTAAAATAAAATTAATTATTAAAGAATAAAAAACCCGACTGCTGTCTAAAAGATTGAAACAAGCTTGATAGCAGGCGGTATCCATTAAATTTCTTTCGGTTTATGATTGGCAAATGGGTACCGCCTGCTATCAAGCTTGTTTCAATCTTTTAGACAGCAGTCGGGTTTTTTTATTTTTTAATCATAATGTTCATTTGAGTACAGCATAGCCTAACATCATTGTAATACCTTTTTTAGAGAGCGCAAGTCCCCTCGCGCCACCGCACCGCCCGGCGGGATAGGTTTTATTGGACTCGAACCGACTAGAATCGCATGCCGTCGGATACATATCTTCAGATGCAGGCGTGTAGGCGTACCTAAAAATTAAAAAAAAATAGATACTTATAGTTAAATTTTCAAAAATGAAGCCTGTGGTGTGGAGTATGTTGTGGACCATAGCATATATTTGAACAACTCTACCAAGGCTTCACTTTGAAGACCAAGCTTGCAGGAGTCAGTTTATAGGACCCCTCACCACTGCTAGGTACCTACTAATTAGGTATGACCCTAGGAACACATTTTTGCTAAGTGCAGATTTTACCGGCAAATACTCTTAATAGATAAAGAAAGACCTACCTAATTCGGAATGTAATTTTCTGTTAAAATCTGCCCGCTGGTTTAATGCTACAAAGGATATTACAGTATTCCTACAAAAAGCTGTAAAATCGTTTGATGAAAAATCACCAGCCATTATCGGTCACCGTGGCTCATTCTCTTGAGCACATCTTCACGCTTTCAAGTGCGTAATCCTTCAGGCTTCTCCACTATTGTGCTGCCGAGACAGAGCATTAATCCTGCCTTTTCAAGACGAGAGATATCCATCAATTGTCAACATTGAACCGGTGGTGCGGCCCCTCTACCACCCTAGCCACCCTCCCCCCACACTCACACAGAGATAGCTGGCATAGATTTGAGATGTGCTTTGGAATTTTTCTGTAGGTTTGTGGATAAGTTTTGTGGACTTCAGAGAGGGTAACACAGAAAGTAAAATTTATGAAGAAATAGTAATAGGAGTTGAAACTAAATAATAGTAGAAGTTGTTACTTTTATAGTATACTAGCTGTCCCGGCGAACTTCGTACCGCCATATTTTTACCGTTTCCACTGCACCTATTTTCTCATCCTTTAAACCTTCCCTGGACACCCACGAATATTTCAAGACTAAAATTAGCCAAATCGGTTCAGCCGTTCTTGAGTTATAAAATAACAACGAAAAGTGGCATTGATTTTTATATATTAGATTGAAATTTTATATATCACTGATCTCACTCCTGGAACACGGAACACGGCGATCACGGATATCACAATAAAATTTTATCACAGAGTAGGTACAGAAAGATAGTCGCATAGCTAGCAAGAATTTAGTTCAAGTCAAAACTAATATTACTCTGAAACTCCTCTTCAAATACAATGACGTAGGTAACCGATTAATAAAACATGCTAGAAAAACTTAGTGGCTTCTTCTTCTGTCGAGTCGACGGCGTTGGATTGCCATCGTGGTGTAGTAATTGGTGTGGCTAACAAACACACATCCCCTGATAAATAGCAGGTATTTATTATCTTTAAACACTAGCAGCACCACATCTTTGTCCTTGTTCGGAAATGTAATGCCTAGGGTACATCCCTATGCATTACATGTCCGAACAAGGTCAATGTCGTGAAGAAGGCATAAGAAAATGGAGGGCTACCAGGGGTGAGGAAGACCTAAAAGGAGGGGGAATGAACTGTGAGAAAGAGATATGGTTAACAAGGGAGTGTGTGTTGAGATGACTGCAACTAGAAATGATTGGAAAAAGCACACATCATGTTGCGCCGACCCCAAATAAACTTGGGATAGGTGTGGGACGATCATGATGCTAGCAGCACCATAAGTTTCACTGATATGTTGCTATCCACACTGACCAAGAAGTTCTAATGAATCTATTACAGTTTTACGTTATTCAATGGTTTATCCAACCATTGTAAATACAATTAGCTTACTTATTGCAGTGGACTACAATAGGCTAATTGATTGATTGATTGTACAAGGTTGGATCATAATAATGTACTCGTAGGTAATAAAATAAGTCTAACGGAAACATAATTTATTCAACAGCCACATAATCTTTGACAACCACCAGTGTACCTAGCTATATGAGTGAGCTAGTGATTGTCAAAATTTGGCTTCGTAGAACAAAGCGTTATTTACCGAGCCGGGAGGGCCTTTGTGTCGGCATTACACCACTCTACATAATATTGTGAAAGTTCTCACAATACACTGTTTGCTCCAAGGTATTATGGAGCTTCGGTGAAAAATTGCGACTTGTTTCACCGAGGTGACTCGGATTAAGGTTTTGTGATTTCGATGAGGGGGTTTGGTGTCGTTGAGAGGGTTTATATGTGTTTTGTGGTGGATTTAGGAACTTTCTTTACTTTCATTTGATTATTTGGTAGGTAGAACATTGGGTAGGTATCTACATGTCTGTATATTGAGGTAAGGCTATATACAAGTACCAATGTATAAGTATATCAGTATAGTATCTAGCATGGAAGTAATTGGTTATAGACACTTAATAATGAAATAATAGTGTGTGTGTTTGATAAAACTTAAGTATTGTGTATACCTACCTACTTACCTGATTATTTTTATTTGGTACTTAAGTAACTAATGAGTGCCCATTCGAATAACATAGGTAGGCAGTAGGCTACTAACTGTTTTAGTAGTGAATTGTAAACTAATAAGGCTAAAAACTCAAACTTAATAGTAACAATATAAATATCAAACAATGAATAAACCAAAATATTAGTAAAACATTTAGTTGCAATACCCCTATTCAAGTCAACCGACGATTTATTAACAATAAAGCCATCACTCTTCGCTGGCAGGATACGAATTACACAGAAATTAATTGGCCGAAAACCCATCGAAACACACGTTCGGAAAGCTTGCGTTCGAAATTCAAATGAGGCGGCACGCCCCACCCCCGGCAACGCCCCGCCGCCATCTTGGATCCAAGTGGGGGCGCGGAGGGGGCTATTAAATTATTTCATTCCACATTGGGCCGCTTGCGCTATCGGATTAAAACAATTGCCTGTGAAACCGTAAATGGATAATGAATTTTGCGAAGAAAATAATATGGTAGGAAATTTAATTTTGCTTGAAGCTCGTTCTCTTGATGTAGTTAGGTAGGAACATATATCTTTTTGTGATGTTATTATGTTAATTTTAATATGTTTTACAGGTAAATTGTTGAAACATATCTTCCTGAGCTGTTAAAATAAAAAAAAAGGAAAAATATATTGCAATACGTAGTTAATTACTCATGGACAATTTGATAACCCCTGAAGTGATTGTTAAATCTCCATCTGGTATAAATCATCCTAAATTTGGTAAACATATTTTTTTTTCTTTTATTATTTTCTTTATTTCTGCAACCGCAATGGACGCCCGCGCCGCCGGCCGCCGCCCGCCTGCCGGCTCACGCACATCGCAATGGCCGGCCTATAACCCAGTTCAAATAGCGTCAATATTGACAACAATGGGAAATAACTAATAACAGCATTATTGGAAATGGACGGAAATATGGTTAAAACAACGGAGAAAATAAATTAAACTTGCTATGAAGCACAGGGGTGAAATGATGTGCATTTAAGGCTGAAAAATGATTTTTCACGTTTTCCAGTGAACTTTATCCAGTTGTAGGTAATAAAAGATCTACCACTTTGTATGAATCATTTTTAGGGTTCCGTAGCCAAATGGCAAAAAACGGAACCCTTATAGATTCGTCATGTCTGTCCGTCTGTCTGTCTGTCTGTCTGTCTGTCTGTCCGTCCGTATGTCACAGCCACTTTTCTCCGAAACTATAAGGCCTATGCTGTTGAAACTTGGTAAGAAGATGTATTCTGTGAACCGCATTAAGAATTTCATACAAAAATAAAAAATAGCATTAAATTTTGGGGGTCCCCATACTTAGAACTGAAACTCAACATTTTTTTTTTTCATCAAACCCATACGTGTGGGGTATCTATAGATAGGTCTTTAAAAATGCTATTGAGGTTTCGAACATATTTTTTTTTCTAAACTGAATAGTTTGCGCGAGAGACACTTCCAAAGTGGAAAAATGTGTGTTCCGTCCCCCCCTCTAACTTCTAAAATAAGAGAATGATAAATCTAAAAAAAATATATGATGTAAATTGCCATACAAACTACCACTAAAAATTGGTTCGAACGAGATCCAGTCAGTAGTTTTTTTTAATACGTCATAAACCGCAATTTTCGCCTTTGCTACTACGGAACCCTTCATGGGCGAGTCCGACTCGCACTTGGCCAATTTTATTCATATTACCATACAGTAGAGCAGAATTTTGAAAAAACAACGGTTTTTCAGTTGTTTTGTGCTTTCTGCCTTAATTTATTTCACAAAATTTGGTGAAATTTTACCTCTTCATATTCAAACACGATCACAATGCTTTTTAATTATTTAAATCTTATTTTGATGCTCCAAAAAAGAGACCCCATTTTCAAACGAAAATGCCCAAGTTTAAAAATGGCGTTTAAAAAAAAATATTTTGTGTTGGTTTTATTATGATGCGTAGTACTTATCTAACGCTCACTAATCAATATGAAATTAAGATTACATTGATAATAATTAAAATATAACAAGCTTTATTTTCTACACTACAGATGCATAAGATAGAAACTTCAGTATGACAATATGTAATTTTCAATCAATTGTATAAAGAAATCCATAATTATCTTGTAGGTTCTCCACGAATATTGGTATATTTTCTAGCTTTCAAATCAGTATACGTATCTATGCATTTAATTATGCATTCAAAACTTTAGAGTTAGCAGTACTTACATTCCACAAAGTTCTTTGACAAATATTTCACTGTATTGGCAGTACGGCGATGGAATGCGCTGTCTTTATCTAGAAAATCTAGATGATGCCCAATCATTGGCTGTCCTCAGAATAATGGGGTAAAGGACGTTACTTGGTATCTTTATGTGTTGAATGTTTTCTTCTGTAGCGATTTCTATGGTGATTTAATCTACACTAAAATTGTAGTTTTGTTTGTTGACGCACCTGAACACACTCTAGAACTACGTACCTACTTAGATTAAAGATTTTGCCCTGTATGACATATAGCAGAAAAGATTGCAAAGATGCAGTTAGTTTGGCCCTTCGAGGCCAAAACGTTGGCAAAATATACAATCAAAGGCACGTAGTACTATTACTTATTCTGTGTCAAAGGCTTCCTAAGCTACGTAAGTACCTCATTTTTATTTTTTCCATTAATAAAATCAAAGATCATTTTGCGAATCTCAGGCCCGTATTTCAGAACGATTCGCAGTCCTGAATCTCGATTTATAACCAGATCTGAGAATATATTGTATTCTAGATGACAGTTATGTCATTGTGAGAGTCAATTCACAACTAAGGGTTGTAGTGGAATACGGGCCTAAGACGCGCCTTGTACCGTAAAAGTAATTGCAAGTGCCCATAAATAAATAACTCCTCATTCGAAGAAGATGTTAGAAAACTTTCATCCTCTGTTCCAAATAAGTTCTTTCTTAAATATCACGTCTCCAGAACATCAGTGACCCGGAACCCGGACCCGTTGAGAAGTTCTTTTCGATATTCGCTTCGCAACTTACGAAGTTGTTAGCGAAACTTGTGGCTGCGAGTGCTTCGGTTAAGCGTCGAGGAGGTGACAGTTTACAGTGGCGAACATTTGCGGTACAGTCGTGTAGTGGCGGAAGTATCGCGGGATGATACTGAGAGGAAAATTGCTCTACTTTCAACGACTTCGAAATAATAGGTATGTATTTGGATCTTTAAAAAGTACCTACAATGCTTTGTCGTAATAATCCTGAAATATGTCGGGATTTGATAAAAAATAATACAGATGAATTATTATTTCATAAGTAAATAACTAATTCTTAATATTTATTTTTACTTGTAGAGTTATTTTCTAGTTACCAGTTGACATCGATGGGGAGGAATTTTTCAACACCTGACCCCCTTTTCCTTTCTTTCTTTAATATTGTAAATATTTTTATTAATTAATATAATTTGGTTTATCTGTATTTCGCTAGAATAATATTAAATTGTAATTAGATTAGATTAGAAAATAACTTTACAAGTAAAAATAATCCCTACTAATATTATAAATGCGAAAGTAACTCTGTCTGTCTGTCTGTCTGTCTGTCTGTCTCACTTTTACGACTAAACCGCTGAACCGATTTTGATGAAATTTGGTATAGAGGTAGGTTAGACCTTGAGAAGTTTGGTCGCGATAACCGACATCCACGCGGGCGTAGCCGCGGGCAAAAGCTAGTACTAAATATAAGTCGAAGGCGTATTTCAAGATCAGAAAAAGTGAACATTCAAGACGTAGCTTGAAGCCGCGATCAGTCCCATAAAGGGGGAATGCTCTCACCAACTGAGGTACAGGATACATCTTAGATGTTTAAAATAAGAACATAACGGAAGCACCTCTTTACAATTTTGTATGTGTATGTAGAAACATCTAAAATTCGGTAATTGTAGATGTTTCTTAGTTCTCTATTATTATTATTCCTTTTTATTATTATTTCCTATATACACATAAAGATAACATTACATCTTCCCACTGGCCATGATCTTCACTTATCCGCATATTTTGTTACTTTCACCTTCCTCACCGATCACAAGTAATATTTAACGGGAGCTAGCATTTCATTCAAATTTAGACTGAGATTTTTAACAAAATACTGTAAAGTATTTTGACAGAAAATGCCATACTAATTCAGTCATTAAATTAATTATTACACAACTAGAGCATCTTTCCACACATCCCACACCCCAGGTGCGAATCGAACACGATTTAGCCATCAGTGGCGCGGCGTCGTCAGTCGCCCCCTCCGCCCCTTGTCTCTGATTCAAATTGAATAGTCGAGTTGCACTCGCTTGAACTATGTGCACGCGATTGGGCGGATGCGGTATTCGAGACAATGCGGCTTCTGACCGATCGATACCCGGGTGTATTCTGTAGAACAATATTCAGCTAACTAAGGTTATGTGAACACTAGGAGATGATTTTTTCTGAGAGCTTACCATGAACCGGGTGCGAGAGATATGTCTTAGGTAATCTTATACCCTGAAGATCTAAGACGGCGTGCGGTTTTAGTTGATTCGGTCACATAAATAGAAAAAAAACCTTCTTTTGTGACTTATGACAGTTGGTTATAAAAACGACAATTTAATTCTGTTTTCGTAACTGGTTATGAAAGCAAGAAAAAAATTCCACGTTTGTAGCTATGAAAAATTAGTTACGAACGTTAGAAATCACTGAGGCCACGCACGGGGTATTCAAGGGGACTTCCGCACGAAAAAAGGGCCTACCATGATGAAGCCTACGTAGGCCTATGTGACAGAGAGGGATGGCAATATACCCTATAATCTATCTCCATCCCTATTTCTCGTAACGAAAACGAACGTTTAAAAGCACTCAAACGCTGAAATACAGCTTGATGAAGTTTTCTCTTTGGAGCACGGGCCTGCTTGTTGTTTTTATTGATATGTCGGCTTTTATCAAGGCGACTGCCATATGACCTCCCAAACCCAGATGTATGTCTCCGTCAGAGACTTAGTTTAACAAGTGCACTGAGTTGCTACTTGCACAGGTAAGGTTGGCTTGAGCCCTAAATTTAGTGGTATGGATATACCCCCTTAGATATTAGGTAGATATACCTACTCCATGTAAGAAATGAATAGAAAACCTTGTAATTTTGCATCGATAGCAGGTAAGAGAAACATGTTAGGCGGTGCCAACCATTTTTTAAATAATATTTAACGTTTTTCAAGTCTTCTCGACAAAAGCCCTTTAAAAATGTCCCCTCGGCGGCTTCTTATTAAATGTTTGAAGCAATTCATAGAGGGTAATGGCGGGCATTTGGGTTGCAAATTAACTGGCGGATAAATTATTCATTACTCAAGCATTTACTAACAGTTTTATTTGCATCTAATAAAGCAGCTTTATAACAAGTCCGATAATCTGAAACACCATCGGTACATACTATCTTTTAAAATTAATATAATTTCAATGTTATTTTACTTCCAAAGTGTGTATCAGGCTCAGATCGGTGTGGTCCATCGATATTTGTGTAAAGCGTCTGCTTGGGGCAAGCCTGCCCCTTATTACGTGGGACCGAAAATTATATTTAGCGAAATGTGAGTCTTATGCGCCTCTGCTTACCTCTTCGGCGATTTAAAGGCGTGAATATATGTATCTGTGTATGAATTTACCGGGAGCCCCTTGTTTCGCAGACAGAAATTTCATAGAATTTCGTTTCACTGAAAATGTTTCACATAATATTTGGTACTTATATTTTTATTTCGAATATTATTGTTTCAAAGACAATTTACCAGAATGAAACATATTTCACAGAAAAACAATTTAATGAATTTTTATTTTCATTTTTTTGTTTAATAAACTTATCAAATAGTTAGAATTATTTTTTAAGGAATATTAAACCACCACCATAATCGAAAATAATTTGGTCTAACGTTTAATAATTTAGAACACGTCATTACAGTTTACACCCCGACTCAGAGTACCCCGACTTGGATAGGTTAGGTTAGAAGGCTAAGGCGGGAGCGAAGCGGAGCGGAGCTCCCGCCTTAGGCCTTCGTGGTTATTTTTTTTAAAACCACCCAGAAATAGGAGCCCCGCGGAGCGCCGTCAAATTATCTTAGCGCAAATAACTTTTATATCTTTTGAGTGGTATGTCAAACGATTTTATATTTAATGTATGTTATGATAATAAAGAATATTTGATTTGTTATTCTATGATATGATTATTCTAACATTAAAGTTTATGTGAAACAAAAATCAATGATTTAAAAAACTTCATAGTAAGTATTCTGTGTATTTATTATTCTATGAAACGAAAATATGAGAAAATTTTTATGTGAAACGAAATTCTATAAAACAATTAGCTATAAAACAACGCACACCCGAATTTACCTGGTCTAACTACAGTACTTCGACATGGCCAAGGATTGTGAAGGTTCAATCAATGGAATGTGAACTCTCACAGTGTAGTACTTACACAGGGTAATAGCCCTCGTTTTCGAATTCAATATCAATTTACATTTTAGACTAGCCTTTCTTTCAAACAAAAACATCGAATCATAAACTAAAAAAAAGTCTCAGACTCAGCCTCAGATGCATGGCTCGAGTCAACAATAGTGCCCGGAAGACGGCAAAAGGCTCACCCCCCATTACATGGGATCGAATATAATGATTGGTGATTTTTTTTTGCTAAATTAGGTACCTCTGCCTAACCTGTGATTATACGATTAGGTATATATAACAGTATAGATTATATATAACAGCCCCCCTAGACAAGTGGCAATTCGTTGCTCGGCATTTTATGAAATAGAATGACGAATGTATAGGATTTGTCGTTTTTGACATTCGTTGATGCCTGTCATATACGTCAAATCCCAGACATTTGTCATTCTATTCAACAAAACGCCGGCCGACGAATTGACACTTGTCTAGTGGGGCAGTATAGATGAACTTTGGATTTTATGGTACACACATACTATACTCGAAATCATATGGATGATAGAATTAACTAAATTCAACCTCGATTATATACAACTGAAATTCCTGCAAGCAGTTCACTCTATATGTAGGTAAGGTATATAGGTAGGTACCTACTATTCAGTGTACATATCCGAGTTTGGAGTGAATTGGGAAATCGGCCCGGTGCACATCAATTATGCACGCAAGCGGACAAATCACTTAGCGGGTCGATACTGCCGACACTGCAGCGTTGCCACCCTACTGCATATAATGTATTTGTAATGGATGGAATTCACATTATTATTTACGGTTTTATATGGAGCCTTTTATAAATGTGCCTGCTAAGACCCTATTTTAGTTTATTTTTGAGAGGTAAGATAAAGTTCAAAGAAAAAGTTTAGTTTTCTTTTTCATGTTTTCTTTGATCCTTTTTTATCTGACTGTACTTTAGCATGCGCGCGAGATGACGACGAAAAATAATTCGAAATCAAAAATTGCCAACTCGCGCGCGCTCGCGAATTTGACAATCGCGAGATGGTGAATGACTCAATTCGATGTGCATGGGCTATTTAACATTTGTTATAATTCGATTAAGTTAGGAAAAAACGATATCAGTTCTTTCGGAACTCGAACCCGCGATCTTTCCTTTACAGGGGGAATGCACTGACCACTGAGCTACGAAGCCTCGCCTGAAGCTTATTCAAATTTTCTCATACATCCGTCTTAGGGCGACAGTGGGATTCATATAACGATTCTCGTACGAACTATCGGAACCAATGAATGATGTTACAATCATTCTTAGGTATAGTATATTTTACAACTACCTATAAATGCAAAGGTGTAGAACAAATGGATGGAATGATGTTGATGTTTGTTATTAATTCTCGCCAAAATGACTAAACAATCTGGATGAAATTTTAGCACTGTTATCTTTTTTTATCTCGCAGATAGCTATAGATATGGAAGGAATAGGATTGTGGAAACGGGATCAGTATATCACGTGGGTGAACCCTTGGATAACAGCTAGTTTCTAATAAATAAAATAACAAAATCCCTAAAACACAATGAAGAAAATAGAACTCATTTATAAATAGAACCCATCCCTGTGACATAGCGAGTAGCTAACAACATATACAGACAACAAACTACTAACTACATCAGGATAGTACACACACACGGTCACACACACACACGCACACCGACACACACACTCATACACACACAAACCGTCTTAGAACAAAAGCTACCATTAAAAAGAAACAAAAGGCAAAGGAATTTAAGACAAACGCCAGTTATAAAGTGAACATTCTTTATAACAAAAGTGAGGCGCGGAAGAATGTGAAGTCTATTCTTTCAGCTCTATCGGATAAGACTTAATGAAATACTTCGCTGATGAAGCGGACGCTGCCAGCGGCCATTTTGAAGGATTTTTTAATTCATGCTTTTTTTTTATTTTATTTGTTTTTGTTGGAGAATTTTTCTGTATGAAACGAGAGTGTAGTATTAGTTATGGAATTTTAAACTTTTTAAACATTCCTTGGTCTATTCAGGTCTATTCATACAGTAATGTAGAATAGAATGACGTATGTATGGGATTTGACGTAACTATATGACAGTCGACCATCAAAGATGTCAAATGGCTGACCTGTTTATCAATACCATAGAGTGTGCTAGTTTAAACCTCAGCCAGACCATTTTCACTTATTTACATTGCTAGGATGCTCTACACGCGCACGTATTTCCATCTTTATTTTTTATTTTTATTTTATTTATTAGGAACAACATACAGTTAAATGTTAAGATAGTAGGTACTATGAATAACTATGAACTAACAAATTCGTAAACATGTAACCCACACCGTTATTCACAGATTAACAATAAAAAAATTGGAAAAAACGATCAGATTGTAACAGTGTTATTAAAGCAAAAATATAAGAAATATAAATTCTAATTCATAACTCAACATCATCTATAATAAAATTCATAATATTAATGTAATACAATAATAATATTTTAATAAAATAGCAGTGGATTGCAATAAGCTAATTGATTGATTGATTAATTGAATAAAATAACAAATTAACAAAATATCAAAACAACGAAATAACAAAACAATAATTCAATTCAACAATAAATCTTCCGGATCCTTTAAGCGGGGCGTGAAAAAGGATCTATAGTTTTAAGACCAATACATGCTTTTCACCATCTAGCGTCGCGTCGTCGTGCAGTCAATTGATGGACCAAGTATAAAAATAATGTAAAGCATGGTTAATATAACTTCACCATGGTGTATAGCCAAGCTGAAGGGTAAAAAGTTTCAAAAGGGAAAATGGTGAAATAAATTTCTTACTGGTTTGTCAAACATCTCTACAAAGGGACAAATAGAAGGCGGTAGGAATCGAGTTATAGGGACCCCTCGCCAACTGCAGCTGCAGCTTTCGACCAACAGACGAAGCTCTGGTGTAGGCTTTCCTCTTTAACACCTCTTTTGAGTATTCTCAACAAACGTCACCGCGTTTTCTGCGATTTCATTGGTCGCAATAGAGCGCGCCTCTCAGTCAGGTCTTTGGCGCCGAGTGTTAGCAGATACTTTGCGATGGTATAGCGCACCTATAGTGACGTTTCATGCATTACCGAAAACATCAATAGATGCACTTATTAATGTAGTTTGTTGTTATGAAGTTTTTTGTTCGATTTGATATGCATGGATAAAATTAAAGCCAAATTACAAAAAAATGGCGTCATTTTGCGGTATTTTTGCGTCATTATTACTACAAATATACGATGTTGTATAAAATTTTGATTTAACATATCGAATTAAATATTATTTGCGAAGTCATTTTGACGGGTATTGTATTGCTACTGATTGAGGTTGAGCCAGGAGCCTCGGTACTGTTCATACCCGTGATAGCAGTTCATACTTGTAAGGCGCGCTCTATAGCGATGTACTTATAATGTATACTCGGGTCGCAATGATTCTAAAAATTCTCGAATTTTCAAAGGCGTGATACAAATGCTGGCACTATTAGCCACAACTCTCTTCCTGAAACATCTACTTACGTACGTGGCTGGGGTATTATCAGCATGTATGTACTAAAACATTTCTTCTATTCCACACATCCAACTCCAGCAGAAATTTTTCCTTAACCGCTCCATTTTTTCACATACTGAATGTCAAAGTAGCAAATATAAAAAACAACTAAATCTTAATACGATTTCTATGGGAACATCACAAAGTACATGAGCAAATAGTTTTCTACTTTGGCACACTAATATCCGTTGTGCAAACGAAAAACAGACGTTTTTACCAAGTTTAATTTACCATCAAAATAATACATGCTAACCCCTATTTTTATCATCATAAAGTTTATTTTTGGTTGGCATTTGTTTATTGAATAGATGTTATATTGTGTGTAGTCCCGTAGTTACATGTTGACAACTTTTTGAAGGGGGTAGGAACAAATAAAAATGTAATATTGCTTTGGAGAGAGCCACGTGCGGCGGCGAGTGATCTCTCTAATATTGAGATGGTGTTGAGATAATTAATTTTCAATTTGCCGTTAAAATAGGGGCGAGTGATGTTACAAGTGTTGTCGATAAAAAAAATGTAAGGCGATTTGGTGAATTTTTTTTTTTTTACACCACTTGATGTAAAGTAGTTACCGTTGCCTATGGACGAGTGCAACACCAGGGGAGTCACACTCGTGCTGCCGACCCTTTAAGAAAAGAGACATTCTGTGCCGTCAGCGAACAAGACAGCAGAACAATCCTTTGGTCTTCCCACTAACAGCACAAAACCTCTTCAGTGAGCTCTGGCTACTATACTCACCGCCGGAAACATAACACGAGGTTATTATACCCGCGGTATTCTGTAGGGCGGAGGTACTTCCCCTGTCGGACTGTTCGATTGGGACGAAAGTACCGTCGTGTCCTACCTCCTCCAATGAAAGAAATATTTTTAAATAAATACAATTAATAATTATGACGTCTAATTATTAATAATTTAAACTAGTGAAATACATACATACATACAATCACGCCTTTATCCCTCGAGGGTTAGGCAGAGGTGAATTAACACCCACATTTCACCAATCATTGTATTAGGTCCCACGTAATTAAAGCCTATTGCCGTTTTCCGGGTACTATCGTTGACTCGAGCTATGTATAGGCTGAGTCTGGACTGTATATATTTGTCATGTTAAACAGCCCTATCCCTTAGTCGCCTTGTACGACACCGCATGGGAGGAGACGGAGTGGCCCAAGTTCTACTCTGCCGGGCACCAGTACTTCAAATTTTGACGGCATTTATCGCATTTTATTCGTCCCATAAAGTGACCGAAATTCCAAATACAATCGCGATAGAATTCACTATAAACCTAGTTTTAAGACTTCAAATACATATTTTTAATGGTTTGAAATAATTATTTTACATTAATTACGAGAAAATGGCGGCGAAACCTCCATTTTGTATTCCCATTAGAGAAAGCAAAGGAAGAAACAATAATAGCATTAAACGACACTTTTCATAGCCACGCAATAACGCTGAAGCCGCGGCGCAATTATAAATATTTCAATTAAAACCAGACAGATTCTACGGTTTTATTCTTGTTGGGTTCGTTCATATTGAGGTACTGAGTTCTAACGACCTCCGTCCACCATGAGCGCTAAGCGTAGGATGACAGGAGGTGAAGATGCCTGTCACTCAAGCAGAAGCGGGGCAAGATGAGGACACTGTGATTTCGACACCTGGGGGGGGACTTTTCGATATCAGAGATGGCCTTGGGAAAATAACGCCTTATGACTGACTTACACCTGAGTAATCTGGAGACCTAAGACGGCGTGTGGTTTTAGCCGGTTTATATCCCATAATGATAAGCCTCGCTGGCCGGCGAGGGCTATCTGTGGAGATTTTCGCAAGAAAAAGTACTCAGTTCTAGTATTTTCCCTATTTCGCTATCCATCATTATCTTTAAGCTATTGCTTGTTGTTTCTAAAGAACATGGGAGCCTTGGAGCAAGTAATCCTTGTAATACGGCTCTGAAATCGACTGCCGTATGACCTCCCAACCCACAAGAGGAAAGCCTGCGCCAGAGCATTAGTTTAATTATATTAAGATGTAGACATTCAATAGTAATTGAAGCATTTGGCTACGGAGCGTAGCATTGTCTACAGAATTCGTAGAGCTTACTCGACCCCGTAGCCTTACAATTGATACTTTAAAAAAATAAGTTAAAGGGTTTTAAATTGTATTGATTGACATCTAAACTAAAGGTGTGTACCAAATATCAGATCAATCAGTGAATCTCAACGAGCAGTAGGGCTTCGACTTCGGGTTGAAACGGACAGAAAAAAAAATATCCACGACCCATTGACCAGTTGTCAGACTTTTAGGGCTCCCACTATCCGTAACGACTGCCATAGATGTTCGTACCAAAATCGGGACCGACGGCTCTCTGAGTTACGGAGGGGTCTCAATGTTTTAAGAATGGTCACCCATCCTAAGACTAACCTGACTAGTGTTGCTTAACCTTGCAATATGAAAACCTGCTCGGTTACCACTTAGCATAAACAGCTTTTAAATTTAAAACTCAGTCCCTCAATATGAACTGTACACAGGGTGTGCAATATTCATGATTGGTGAGTTAACACTCGCTACGCGGCGTCGCCCGCTACTCATTATATTTCTGTTTAATGCGCGGAATCGAATTAACGATAAACAAGTTTTATACAAAGACATTTGTGGGGTAATGGGTTGTAAAAGCTGACTGGGATGGAACGATATGGTTTACTAAGATATGGGGTTATTCATTAAAGACGTTAGAAGGTTCTTTCAGGGTCGGCAGCACGTGTGTGACGTCCTTGGTGTTGTACACCACCGTAGGTACCAGATGGGACGTGTGCTTGTCTGCCTTCTGCCATATAAATAGCATAAAAACAGACACATTATGTCTTGATTATGAAGATAAGACAGCAAACACATAGCTTGCCTGCCGACTTAGAGTCTCAACCAGGCATACTTCGAGACTACGTGTTACTATTGATTTTCACCTAACAGAAATAGATACTAATACCTAGTACTAACCTTAATACCTAATACTTTCAGCGATAAGGCCGCCCATTGCACATTAAACTATATAACTTGCTACCTACGTGACATACTGTAAATCTATTGGTGTACAATAAAGAATTATCTATCTATTTATCTATTATCTATCTACTATTTTCAACCTGTAGAGACCATAGAATGATGAATGTGTGGGAATTGCCGTATATGACACGTATTTTCACGTATGTACGTAGGTACGTACCGTTATGACGTTGATGCCTGTCATATACGTCAAATCCCATACATTCATCATTCTATTCTACAATACGCCGGGAAACGAACTGCTATTTGTCCAGGGGGCCAGGACCTAACACCAAGCAATCACAATCTTAACTGCTGTACATCTTCAGCAACTTTTTTTCCTAAATGTTAGACTTTAAATTTCCCACATTACCCAATAATTAAGAACTTACCTCTCTACTCAAACAAATAAATCACAATCGTCACATAAAGCCGCTCTAAAGGCGAGCTCAGACACGCGACTGGGCGACAGTGCGAATCGCAAACACCCCGCCGGCGACGCGTATTAATTACATCCTAGTGAATTGTAATATGGGCTCATCGTGTATCGTAATATGGGCTGATCGTGTTTTGTGTAGTGTTTGAAGAGAGAAGTGTGTACCGTCGATACGTTGTAGTGTACACGGTTTTCAATCAAATAAGTACTTCAGATTGGAGTTAAATTCTATTGTTACATGACAACTTCCAAAAAAAATTGTTGAAACTAGGTACTTCAAAACAATGGAAAATGATAATGGAAAGAAATTAAACCTAGTTTTTAATTTAGCTTACGTTATTTTGTAATGACATAGAAACAGATTCTTCTGTTAAAATTTTGAAACAAATATATATTTTTTTACAGGACACGTCAATATTAATTCACCTTGCCTGATGGTAAGCTGAAGATAAAGTCTTAAGAAAGAGGGTTACCAAGAATATCACATTTAAAAGACCCGGCACAGCAAATATAGAAGACAATAAAAATACAACATCTCAATTAAACTAAAGGTATGTTTTTTTTTCTTTTTCTCATATTCTTACAAGGAAACAACATAAACACCCTATTTACACTTCTAAATATTAAACAACAAAGATATAGGACGAGCTAAAATTACATTCCGAAATTAACAAAACACTTTTGTAGGTAGCGAAGTGTGAATGTTTTGTGTTTGATGTCAGTCCCATGTCCTCGTGTCGTGTCCCGACACGTGTCAATGTAATCAACTGACGCCTTTTTATCAATCGCAAACACTTATTGCGATTGACTGGCGCGATATTATTTGTTGTGAGGTTTGGACACGGCTTTATCGATGACTTTTTTCTTTGGTGAATTAGCAATTTGTTAATATATAGTACTCAAAACTTGACAGCCTCTTGGCGTAGCCGTAGTGAACGCGGCCGCTACGCTGGAGGCGCGTGTTCGATCGCCGCTCAGTGCAAATATTTGTGTGCATAATATATAGATATTTGCATTGGTCTGGTCGTGCCTCGAAGAGCACGTTAAGCTGTCGGTCCCGGTTGCCATAAGAACATCTATGGCAGACGTTACGGGTAGTTGGAGCCCTAAAAAGTTCAAAAACAACGGTCTAGCTGCAAATCTTCGATATCGCCTAATGTTACCATTGGGTTGTGGAGGTCAGATGGCAATTGCTTTACGGCAAATATCAAGGTCTAGCCAAATCCGTAGTTAAGACTGGTAAAGCGGACCCCAGACTCCGAGCTGAAAGCTTCGGATGCGACTGTGAATTAACGCTAGGATAAAGAGAAGATAGTACTCAAAAGAAAATAAGGGCCACTATTATAGTTGTCTCCATCCTATGGTTGCCGGTAAAAGATTGTCGAAGAGCAATAAATCAATATCATCTTTGGGATCTGATTTCTTTCATGTTGGTGTCCGTGAATTGCTCCATTTTGGTTATTACAGGAGCGACTACCGTTTGACCACCTAACCCCAAATAGAAAGCGCCCTATCGTTCAATCAGTAAACGTATCAGTTTTGCATATATGTATTATGAGATTAGCTTGGGCTTCGAAAATTTGGAGTACCAATACTACCTAAATTGTTAATAAGATTTTACTGGAAACTTACCGAAACGTGATGTTAACACGTCCCTGCCTACCCCTTTGGAGGTATAGACAGGTAGCAACTCAAGCAGAGCAGTTAGTCTCCACACAGACACGGGTAACAACCTACTCAGGCTGTATCACGAGTGTGAACTGGCGTCTAATCTCTCTCGTGTGGCACTCCGAACACTCTTCAGAGTGTCATCGCACTATAAATGCCAGTATTTTTGTTTGAGCGCAGAGAGCTTGGTGTGACGTCACTGCTGATATACGAGGTTTTGTTACACCTGCACGTAAAAGTGGAATAATTCTGGAGTCTATATTTAGTTTGTTTTGGATTTTTTTCACGGCTCCTGTAAATAAGCTAAGGTGAAGTTCAAACCGTGTAGGCTGTGGTATAGATCAGCATCACATATGGTTGATTCTAGCCTTGACCTCGACAGGTCAGAAATATGTATATTTTCATATAGTGGCAAGGTAGTTAAGGAAACAAAGCACCAAAAATGTGCATAAAACGACATTATTTCTATTATCTAAATACTAAAAGGTTTATTAAATTTGTAGATCATATTTTGAATTTCGCGGAATTTGAACCCCCAAGACCCAAAGAAGTAAATCCCAATAGCAGTAAGAAGGGAACACACAGAAAAGGCATAATATTCTTGTGATAAAAGATCTTCACAATTCAGTCTCGATATAACAAACTCCCAAATGTCGAAAACGGCATTCTCGTAGCACAGTTTTATAATTTCTTCATTTATATCGTGATGGCTTTTGATATTTGGGAATCGACACGGAATTTGGAACATTTTTTTATTACAAGAGGAGCCTTCACGTCAAACACATAACCCCCTTTTTAACTTTACCGTAGTCGGCTAAACCTACTTACCATAACTAACACAAAATAATGACTTAAAAGTACAACATCAATACTAGACTTATCAACATAACATCGTCTACATAGACAGCAAACTATACAGATCCGGTCTATTTGCGCGTATATTGTGTGGACACAATACTTCAGGGGGATCATGTCGCGTCTACTGTACGACCTAGCAATGTTTACAGATACGTATAGTTCTACATACTTCGTGTGTGAGCTAGGTAGTAGTGGATAAGGTATTGATAATGTTAGAAAATGCTTTGAAAGGTTGATCTGTTGTTTTAAACCCGAAAGATTCGTTTGAAGGTTGAAGGTTGAAGATGTAATGGTTCGGACACGTGGAGAGGATGGACGAAAGAAGACTGACGAAACAGATTTATGAAGCGAGGGTGAATGGGCAACCCAGTAGGGGTCGACCTAGACATACGTATGTCAGACAGATTGAAGACATATTAAAGAAGGGACATGTCAAGAGTACCCGAAACCGGCGAGCATGTATGAAAACAATTATGAAAGTAGAAGAAGCGAAAGATGTATGCCAGGATCGTAGCAAGTGGAAAACTGTGGTCTCTGCCTACCCCACTGGGAAAGAGGCGTGACTGTATGTATGTATGTATGTAAGATTCGTTTGAAGTCATGACTGATTGGTAGCCTAGTCTAAGTTGCTTCTTTAAGGACTCCAGATGCTGATGTAAAGACCCCGGATGCGACCGAGGATGATGATGATTGTTAGGAAATGTTTGGAAAAATCGATAGTTGGTTTTAACGCCAGTTGTCATTAATTTCGTCTTGGTCAATTATTAATTACTATACACGATAGTAGTGAGATTCTGAATGTCGGGTAATTTATCGTTCTGATATCGTATGGCAATCTATATTATGTAGATATACTCTTATCACATTCCAATGCACTTACCGAAATTCAAGCTAATAAATTAAATTTCAGTCACCAAAAAGAACACTGGGAATGTAACACAAATACGACTTCTATAGTCCGAAAAAGTAACTAAAACAAAATATCTTTATTTGCCGTTGTACTCGGCCTCTAAGCATCTGAGTATGGGAATCCGTCCATCTGTGATGCGCCGTAAGCTGCATCGCAAACAGGACTCTCAGCGTCCCTTACAACACTGGCTACTCTTACGTCTACTGAGTCTTAACTTTGTGGATTTTGATAATACCGGCATTGTGATACACGTTTTGAGATTTACGACAATCATTTTGAATACTCTTTAGAATAGAATACATTTTGAATACTTTTTCTTACTTTATTGCGAGCAATAAAACAAAATGTACTATGGTTACAATAAGTTTTTACCACGGAGGACAGAATATGATTAGTAAACGGAGATGTTCCAGTGAAATTTCTCGTAATAAAAACGCGTCGCCAAATGCGGGTGAGAAGAAGACGCGGGGGGCATGACGCCATACCTCGTCCCCCACGCGTCTCTTCTCCTAAGTCTAAGCCCCTCCCACTTTTTAGAATGCCATCTAGTGTGGCATGGCGAAACCAAATAGAAATAATGCATGCAATTTCCATTGTAGTTTTACCACTCGCCACAAAGCGCTGCACAGAATTCTAGAATAATCTATGTGTTTAATGACAGCGGGACCACTTACATATTGACCACTATATATACAAGCTGTTGCCCGCGGCTCCGTCCGCGTGGAATTCTGATATAAGGAATATAAGGACATAATGATTGGGTTGCATTATTGGAGTTTTAGCGCCTTCGCTGGCATAGGCGGGTGCGGGTCGCGGACGTCAGGCGCGGGCGCCTGTGCCGGGCGCCCGCCTGTCCGCTGCTCCGTCACGGACGTCCGCGACGGGCGTCTGTCACCAGTATAATTTCAATAGCGTCGGTGTACAGTCGATAACTATGGATCATTTATTGATATATTACTTAGCCAAAAGACGACGACGTGAACAAAGGCGTCAGCCAATTAGCCCATATTATGTCACGTCTAGATTGTTGTGTGGCGAATTTGTAACCAAGTTTTCGTATAAGAATGTACAGCTATCATAATTAGTTTATTGTAAATCAAAGACAATTTTGCACGGTTTGTCAAAACTGAAGAGAAAGAGGCGAACTCCTTTGGTTCACGGAATTTTTGGTTTTACTTTACACAATATACCTATTAGCAGGGCTGGCTCGCGACTCGCTTGGGGGTACAAGTGGTGCAATGCATCCGGGAGCAGGTTCCTGCTTTTGCATTTTATATTGATATATTATGTTGTTCTATGAATAATATAAGACTGACCTTCAAAATAACATTCTATTTAAGTTTCGTTTACCAAAAAATTTCAAAGGTATTTGCCGTAAAAAAGCTTTCAGTTTGCAGCTAAGGATTATTCTAAGTTTATTGCAACGACTGTACAAGCACGGCGCGTGTGACACGGATAACGTAGCGGCGGTCGATGATTTTGTTGAAACAGACCCGCTCGCTCGCGTGCTCCATCGCGCGGACACACGGCGCGTGCCCCGCTGCCCGCGTGGCGGGCCCCGCCGCCCGCGTCACGTGTGACGGGTATCCGCCTCACGTAGCGCTGCTCTTGAAATAACATGAAACAAGCACGCGAAGCGGACGTCCGCGACCCGCACCCGCCTATGCCAGCGAAGGCGCTAAGTACGGATCCCTAACTTTTTCAAAAAGGAAATTAATAAAGCAAGAAAATAATGTAGAAATATAAAAAAATGATGTTATTATATTGTAAAATTTTCACTTATGTATTTCTGGTATACGTATATACAATTAGGTATAGCAAATTTAGGCTGTAAGTTTTTAAATCACTTTTTTGTTTTATAGAAGTCATCTTCATTGAAGGACCTCGAACAGATTCTGGAATATTTTGTGGGGTACCTACCAGCTGGAAGGTCTATTTAAAATACGTACCTATCCACGCATTTTTTTATTTCTGGGTTACTGGGAAATCAAAAATGATATAATATAATGTTGACAATTTTATTGGCTTCCTAAAAATAATGTGAATATAGTGGTCTCACTACTATGATGCACACCATTTATTTTAAATAAGGCCATCTGTAGAATTATAGCAGAATCATTTAGCCCCCCTAAATGATTTGGGCAGATACCGACAGATGGCTCAATTTTTTTATTTTCAATTTTCAATTTCACCCAAATATAATGTAAGAATTAATAAAATAACAATTGCGGAATTACTAATAAACTCCGGTGAAATTATTGTGGTGATTTTTTTATAGAATGAATTGAATTGTTGTTACAACATTATACAAGTAAGACAAGGTTACTTATTTCTTCTCTCCGCTAGATGGTTCTATAAAGACATTTTTTTTCTAAAAATGAAAATAAAAATATAGCGGACTTACTGATGAAATGTTATATCATCAATATATTTAAACATCTTATCTCTACAATTTGTACACCCTTGTTCCGCACACTTCATTCTTAAATCGGGTCAAAACTATTTTTATCTTTGAACTTTTAACCAAAAATGACAACCTATCGCAACGACGTGCCACTAGAACTGAGTGGTGACGTCACAGAACTGACGTCTATATATAGGAGTCCTTTTGACAGTATGGAAGCACGCGACTCGATTGCCTTTGCAACAACTCCGCTATCATTTCCTTCTCCATGGTTTTTACCAAGTGACTAATGAATGGGTACTGTAAGTCATACAGTACTACTGTATGTTTGGTTGTCCAATTTTTCAAATAAAGTTAAGTATCGTCATATAGAGTCAAATTTAAATTTCTTGATTATCACTAATTTTATAGGAACTTCACGCTTCCATTGAAGATTGAGAAGGCAATGTCAAAAATGTCGTCATAGTCTAGGTAGATACCTAGGCTATGTTGGCTGTTATCGCTAAATTCTGACTTCACTCAATCATATTTACAATATTTTGTCAGTCCAGTTGAGCTATGTAGCTAATAGTACTTCATTTCTCGGCTTGTTTATCATTCTATCTTTTCTTTTCCTGGTCCCACACCAATATGGTTGAACAGGAACACCATCTTCACTTCTACTATTAAATTATGTATATTACAAAATATTGGTATGCATTGGGTTACACACAGACCCCTGCGGCATTCTACCCGGCAGGACTCATAATTATTATAATTTGGACCTAGATAGCGCAGTATAAAGTCCTAAAATTGTGTTATTAATTAATTAAAACATGCTCAACCACGCACTTAATAAAAGAAATCATGACCAAATCCCAAAGCGCATAGTATAAATAAGGAATTACAAATACTGCTCTAATATGGTAAAAGAGTGTCCTTTCTCCCACGGGATTAGTTTTATTGAGCTCCAACGCCTCCCTAGCAGTTGGAGCACTGCACACAAAACTGCTAAACTGTTGACTTTGTAAACTTTAAACTACAAATAAGATTTAAATGAGAGGGTGGGCGAATTAGGGTTGAGGGAGCATTAGCGGGAATATCAATAATATGAATGTGAAGTTCTTTTAAATCGATATTGTGTTATTGAAATTAAACTAGAATAATGCAGTTCATTTCAATCGATATTGTGTGATTGAAATTAAACTAGATTAAATAGTTTATTTTAATCGATAGTGTATGACTGGAGTTGAACTAGAATATTTAGTTCATTTTTATCGATATTTTGTGATGGGATGAAATAATAACAGATTCTATCACTTTTCATCATCATTGTCAAATTAACGTTGTTTCCGGTTAAAACCGATACTTTATTTACGGTACTGCTTTTCCTTTTAGTTTGACGCATGCTGCTTTTATGGCGACTGCCGCATAACCTCCCCTAATCAGGAGGAACATCTTAGCGAGGTATAACCACTGTGTAAGTAGATACCAAGATAACACAAGAGAAAGGCGATAGAATCCAGGGAATGCAAGACTGTATTAACATACAGTCTAAGACTGTACTAACATACATGTAACCCTGACGAGGCATAAAAGCACGCTTTCCTCTCGGAGTTAGGTTCAAACGGGAGTCGCTCTAGGAGAAGTCAAAATTAACCAAAACCTAAAAAGGAGCCCGGGTTTACTGCCCGGGGCAACTAGAATTGTGGTTTGATTGAAGAAGTATCGTCAACAGTAAGCCAATAACGGCTGTTCTAAAAAACAATATCAAAAACCATAACAGACTACAGTAAGTAGTAGGTACTCTTTATAAAAAAAAAACACCACAAAAACCCATGAGAAACCACTTCACACTTCACAAGTCATCAGCACAGTAACAAAATAAGTCCGGTAGTAAGTTTCCGCTCAATGTCACGCAACACGATATAATGCACATTATCCATGCTCCTTAGCCACTGACAATCGGGCGTTTTGCGAAATGGCCGGGCAGCGTCAGATTGGGGGTTTGTGCAGCCGGGCGTTATGCAATTTGCCCCACCGGCATAATATTTATTTCATTACTTCTATTCATAGGTTTTAATCTGTGTTGCGGTTAAAGTGTGAATGTTTTTTAGGCAATTATGGAATTTACTATTTTGTAATTTTGTTGTTGAGTTTATTATTTGCTAGTTTTGATTAGTAAAATTTTATTGAATTAGTTGAGTGATAAATAAATTAAATGTAGTCGTTAAGTCAACTTGCTTTCATAACTTTAAGTTAAAGTTAATAAACAAGTTTTATGAAGTATGTAGATATAATTATGTATATTAATTTTATTAAGTTATTGTGCTAGTCCTGTAATTTTAAACTATTAATCAAATATTCCTTTTTTAGAGTACATGCTAATGTTAAGGTAAAGTAAAAGTAGCGTAAAAAAAGATGGACAGTGGAAAAAAAATTCACAAAATTATTAATAGGCCCAAAACCCACTACCAAAGTATCTTATAAAATTGTGTGAGGTATGCATCGGTTACCCCTAGATGATTCAATCAATGTTTCATACATATATACATACAGTCACGCCTCTTTCCCAGTGGGGTAGGCAGAGACCACAGTTTTCCATTTGTTATGACTTTGACATCTCGTCACTTCTTCAACTTTCATAATAGTTTTCATACATGCTCGCCGGTTTCGGGTACTCTTGACATGACCTTTCTTTGATCTTTCACAATATGACAAATTATTAGGTTATAATTAACTATCGTTACGGGTAGTTGGAGCCCTAATTTCACAAAAAATATCGAGGTCCAGCCAAATCCGCAGTTAAGACTGGCAAAGCGGACCCCAGACTGAGGTGAAAGCTTCGGATGCGACTGGGTATTAACGCTAGGATGAAGAAGAAGGAGGGATTAAAGTGAATATTAGTAATTTCAGTTGATATCTCATATTCTTCAAAAAAAAAATTAAATTGTAAACTGACCGATTTCCTAACTCTAACAGCAACACGTCAACATACGAACAGATCATAGCTTACTTCACGGGGCGTCACTATCAAGGGCTAGATTTTTCGACCCCTGTGGCGGTATTATCATATCACAATACATAAAATAGACCTTATCACAACCACAAATATAGTTGAAAATCGTTTGACAACAATTTGTCAACGAAGCTTCAATGCGGAACACTATTGTGAGGATAATACCGCGATCAAACGTACACCCATTGTCAACAAAGGATGCATACAATTTTGTGTCTAACTGCTTTGGAATAGAGGGTATAATGCTTTGGTTGGGTTTACAACGGTTTTGAATAAGGGGTAAGTGAGATTCGTTTAATTCATGTAGACGTGCGCAGGACTCTTAATTTTGAGAGTAATATTTGTAGGGTGTGTCGCGACACTTACACGGCTTGCGCTTGGCAATTCAGTTTGATTAAAACTATAAGTCTTATAGGAATTAGCCTATTATGAAGTTCAAGCATTTGTAAAATCAATATAATATTCAAGGAAACACAACGCTATCTAGACCCAAATTAAGTATGGCTTCTAATATGGGTTCTAGAATGTGAAACTAAGTAACACTGTTGGTGAAGTCTAGGTGAGAATACACATCTGTCTATCTTTTATTACTAGGTGATATGAACAAAAATCCATAAATCCTGTTTACACTGTGGAGCCGACGATTTAATTTTTACGAAAACGACTGCCATGAACCCTCCAAACCCCAGGAGTAAACCCTGAACCATTCCCTTATTCATTAATCACCAGGTGTACGGGCTTCAGAAACGATTTTGATATATTTTTATTAGAAAGATCTTTGTAAGCTGCTGTATGTAATTAAAGACATAGAACCAGAGATATGAACCAACATTGATTATAATAATACCTGGTTACTTTTGATCATGATAACCGACATTCTACACGCGGTTCCTTTAACCGAGGTGTGAAGAAGTATAGTATCTGATGAGGCCATCAAGCTGAGTGCCACCACACGAAAATTACCTTTTACGCTACCGGTGGTGTCATGAGGAATAATTTATACCTTTGACACCACCGGTAGTGCCATGAGAAAAGAATATTACCCTTGACACTACCAGTAGTGTCATTAGGTAATGCCACGGGGCAGTCACAATTGTACCATGGTACGTTTCTATAATGGTGACCCTCTTTTCCGAAACTTTGCCTTCCGCTCACGTTCAGGTGAGGTGAATCAAATTGACGTGTCCTGTATAAAAAAAATCTACGCGAGTGGAGCCGCGGGTATCAGCTACTATAAATAGCGTTTATAAATAACATTTTTAAAAACTACGTATTCTTTACATAGCGTACAATATAAGGATTGTATAAGAAGGGATAACAGCCCTTCGGCGAATCTAATAAACATTCGTTGAAAGGGACATTTGGAAAACAATTTGCAAACAATTTGATTTCATGTGTGTCTAATAATGCCCTTAAACAAGATACGATAAGATATATTTGTTTTGAGTTTTTTGTACTCAACTGTACCGTAATAATACTGAAGAAGAATGTGAGAGTGCATGTGTTTATCCCAGTTGAAGGCATAGGCGAATGTATAATATATAATACACAGCTGACTTCTAATTTTGTGACAATTTTGTGCCCGCTAGACGGCAATAGGCTCGCCCCCTATTACGTGGGACCAAAAATCATATCTGGCAAAATGTGGGTATTTACTAACTGTTTATACGCTTCTGCCTACCCTTTCGGGGATTTACAGGCGTATATGAGTACTCGTATATGTATATGACTTCTTATACACGGTCAAAAATAGTTTAAAACGTGAAATAAAATAAGTAATGGTGAGAATGAGACAAAATGATGTAGGTTATAGGTAATATACTGAGCCGAACTATAAAACCTAGTGATTTCTTAGTTGCCTCCAAAGTTTGCTTATTGCCTGGGTTCCGCTTTTTTATTGTTAAGTCAGCTTTGCCGGGAGTGACAGCCATTTGACCTTCCAACCCCGAGAAGTAAACTTGCGGTGGAGCCTCCTCCGCTGCTTAGCAGGTGCACCGACTAGCTGATGAGGCTGGTTTGGGCCTCAAAGTTGTAGATATCTGTGACCTTCCTTTGAATTTCGTCTAGAGGCTGAATACTCTGATCAATAAGTAGAAAAAGAAACTAAAACCTTTAACCGGTACTTGCGGGGGGCTGGAAGGCGACAGCATCAACTCTTTACTTGCCCGTCGGTATGGCGCTTTCTGGCGTGGAATAGTCCTACTTTTAGAGGTGTGCAGCACCTAAATAGTTTTTTGGAAGCGAATCCAGATGCAGACATATTCTATGACAAGTCTAGTGCCATTAGTGCTAGTGTAAGAAAGCATTTATGTTATTTATAGTTAATGTTTACCTAATTTAATTTAATTTGACGAACTGGAAAATGTACATACTTTAATTGATTTAATTTTAATATATCTATTGACAATTTAATTTATGTAAATATAATGTAATCATCTATTCTGTAACATAGCATATAAGCGTTTTGGTATATACTGTAAGCTTATATTGCTAGAATAAATAAATAAATAAAAAAAACTAAAAATAATGCAAATTAAATTTAACACACCATTTCAAAAACCCTGTCATTGTACATTGTACAGTCATGCACAGTAGCAACCAAAGAGCACTTAAAACTCATAGAGAGTACGACAAAAACATCTTCAAATAATAAATTCAATAAGAATCACGGTACATGTGGTCGAGTACAATCGTGCCCACTTGAGCGCACACGTCATAATATGTAGATACATTTGTTGGGGCATAATTGATCGTAAGTATAGGGGCGCGGTATGAATACAGATGGGAAATTAGGCAGAAACGGTCGGTGTAGGGTGAAGAATAAAGGTCTGTGGAACAAATTGGAACTAATGCGAACCATTAGATACTCTGGGTCCTATGTGGTGTGAGAGATTACATTTACTTTTTAAGGGCGATGAATATCATAGTATGTATTTTATGACATCATATGCCTTCGCCAATGCTGTAGCATAATATTAGTTAAGTTTACCTTTGAGTATGTCCATGAGGGTGTCAGTTTGAGTTCCCCGTGTAACTCAACCGACTTTGTTAAGAAAAGAAGTGATGTATTTTTTTTAATAACAGATAAACCCTATTTTTTAAACTCATCGGACATAGGACCCGGGTCTCATTAACTCACGTAAAATACGCAAACGCAAACCTAATATACTGATGAGTAACAGGGCATTTTCTTCACTTTTATTTTATAACTCAATTTAGGTTTAGCAGGTATAAAATCTATGCTACAATTACTGTCCATTCTCTTCTTTTTATACTCTTTGCCACATCTAACAAAGCGATTATGATCGACCGCACAAAGTACCGATGAATTGTGTACGAAACAACCTAAACAATCACAATACATTCTTACACGTCAAATATCTGTCAAATATATCTCAGAAACAGTAGGGTGTCCCCAGTTGTTGTGAAATAGAAAGTGTTTGTTAAATCATGCTTGTGATTTCCTGCGGATAATTGGTCGTAGGTAGAATTATCCTGACTTAAGAGTACCGAATGTTAATCTCTTTTGTAAGGCGGTTATTATTATACTACTAGGTACTTGCAATATGTACTGTATACCTACTTGATTCTTCTATTTCTTTGTATGAGTTTTTGTCAACTTGGTTAGGCTCGATGACAAAAACATACACATCGCATCGCGTTTACTATAATCATCCATAGTGATTTCTCAGTCCGGGGTCCTTCAAGCGGGGTGTGAAAAAGCATCTATCAAGGCTATCAAGATAAGGACCAATAGCATCAGGAATGGTGGTCCGTACTTATCTTCTGGACTGCACCTCAACTTTTTAAAATCTAGCAGGGTGCATTGACGGAAAAAAAGTTTCGTTTCTTAGGTCCGCTGTTCGCTCTTGATTGGTATGTCGATATTGCCGGAGCGACTGCCGTCTGAGAGGAAAGCCTGTACCAGAGCTTCACCCATCTACTGACTTGCTGGTGAGGTTGGCATGACCTTCAAGGTTATTGGTAGATCTGTCACCCCCATGCCCGATGAACCAGCCCACACTTTGCTTGCTCTCCGCTGTGCCCTCTGCTAGTCAGAGATACACGTAGAAAGCCTCCGAGCAGCCTTCTACAGTGCCGCTCCCGCCTCGGCTGGAATTTACGGTACGCCGTACGCGGTAGCCTCTCCCCTGCAGGACAGAGACACTGACGTCTCCATTGCCCAGGGTACACCGCGTGGAGGTTCCAGACCAAGCTCCCCAGTGTATTATTTATCGAAGTGGAAAAAATTTAGACTAAGGATAAAAAACCGACTCCAGGAAATGCAGCCCTAGCCTCAAACTGTAGTCATCAGACAATTTTTCAGCGCGTTTCATGAGCTACAAACCACTTCTATCTAGATTACGTTATCATATCTCGAACAAAGTTGTACAAGCAAATAATTTTGTATAATACCAGTAACATCATTGTAAACTAAAGAACAGTACTTAAATAAAGGTAAAAATGATACTCTCACGCCGTGTATGCTGTAAGGAAATAGCCAGAAGCAAATATTTCGCCAGTTACTGTCAGCCCTACGTATTAATTGAGCTTCTTTCATTTTGTAGCGTGTCGCCGGTCGCGTGCAGCGTTCACATTTACCTATATTTTGCATCATCCATGGGCTACGCAGCGACACGTGTACCGGTCGAACGTGTAAAAAACGTGATCCAATTATACGAGTATGTTAATAAATCAATCAATCAATCAATCAATTAGCCTATTGCAGTCCACTGCTGGACATAGGCCTCTCCCAATATGCACCACGTTTGCCGATCCTCCGCCTTCTGCATCCAGTCCGTCCCAGCCACCCTTCGTAGGTCGTCAGTCCACCTGGCTTTGGGGTGTCCCACCCTGCGTTTTCCTTCTAGCGGTCTCCACTCTAGGACTCGTCTGCTCCAACGGCCATCAGTCCTTCGACAAATGTGGCCAGCCCACTGCCACTTCAGCCTGCTTATTCTGCAAGCTATGTCGGTAACTTTAGTTTTATATCGGATGATCTCGTTGCGAATTTTATCCTTCAAAGAAACTCCAAGCATAGCTCGCTCCTTAGCCCGCTGCGCAACTTTTAGGTCGTGGACTAACCCCACCTTCAGTGGCCATGTTTCGGCACCGAAAGTCTTAACAGGTAGGACGCACTGGTCGCACTGTTAATAAATATCATCAACATATTCAGGTTGGTCCTGGTCGCATCCGAGGTTGTAACTTCGGTGTCCGAGGTCCACTTTCGGGTTTTTACTTCGGGTTCACACGGTTTTAGGCATCCATTCAGCACGCATGTCATTATCTACGACGCCAAGCCAGCTCTTTTTGGAATTACCTCTTCTACCGGGTCCGGCGGAGGTGGACAGGCCCCTCTAGACAAGTGGCAATTCGTTGCTCGGCGTATGATGGAATAGAATACCAAATCTATGAGATTTGACGTATATGACAGGCGTCAACGAATGTCAAAAACGTCAAATCCTATACATTTGTTATTCTATTCCATCATACGCCGAGCAAGGAATTGCCACTTGTCTAGGGGGGCTGGGTAGTAATGGTAATGACCTGACATTTATTACCTACATACCCTGATGGTCATCATAAAACTTGTGTTACATACTTTGACTACATACATCGTATATCTTGCATCAGATCGATCTTGACTAACAAAGTATTCAAAAGATCATAATACCAATAATTTTGAGTCAAGTCAAACTGATTTATCGAATTAAATTGTATCATCGTCCGAAATAAAGGTCAATTAGACGGTTTCAATTAGTCCCACCCTCTCCTTTCCTATATAGGACAACACGTGACGGACTTAAATGTCACCCGCATACGGTGCAGATTATTCAATCAAGAACCAAGCGGTTCGACGACTTCTTCTTTTGCTGCATCCCTAAGACCTGAAATTCCTTACACGTGTACAGTCTTCCTACAGTTCTGGGTCCTATAAACAGGACGTGAAACAGCATCTGATGAGGCCATCAAGCTGAGTGCCACTATCGTAACATGGTACGTGTCTATAATAGTGAGTGACCCTCTTTTCCGAGACTCTACCTTCAGCTTACCATTCGGCGAGGTGAAGTCAAATTGACGTGTCCTACAAGGTGTGTACCAAATATCTGAACAATCAGTCAACAGAAAGGGAGAAATACTAAGGTATTAAGATCATTTTGAGTACGTTGCTAGTTAAGATCCATCTGATGCTGACTGTACATTGTCAAAGGTTATATCTCCTTGCAAAAACACAACATACACACACAAATGACAGTTGTAATGTCAAAACAAACATGGCTATCGCATTTCGCACACACGTTAAACAAACTTTAATATAATTATTATTGTTGCAACAATGTTGTTAATACCCCTGTTGTAACAGTCTATGATGGTAAATATTTGGAGGGTAAATAGAAGAGAAATTGTTGATAGACCTTGTACACTATCATGAGATGTATACTACATAGTTGCAATGTTTTTTTAAAGTTCTGTTTCTAGGTAGTCAGACCTGACTACTGATTTTCTTCTATATCATGATTCCATTCCCTGAGGCTTTTCCCAACTCAGCTGGAGTCGATTTTCCAATCTAAGAGTGCTTATATAGAGAAACAGGTTACCAGCCCCTCTAGACAAGTGGCAATCCGTTATTCGGCGTATGATGGAATAGAATGATAAATGTATAGGATTTGACGTTTTTGACATTCGTTGACGCCTGTCATATACGTCAAAATTCCATACATTTGGCATTCTATAACATCATACGCCGAACAACGAATTGCCACTTGTCTAGAGGGGCAGTACGGGTAAATCTATATCATGTCAATACGTCGTTTGTCAAAAAAAATCTCAAGATTTAAAACATTATGGGCACGAGTGGGTTGCGATTTCTTTTTTAAATTGACGCTGAATTTATTATCATTTTTGTTGCTATAGAAACTTGACGGTGCAGATAGCCGGTACTGGTAACTTGTTTTTCACCCATAAGGTATGATTCCGAAGCCGAAACCATACGTCACGTATGCAGCACATACAGCGTTCCCATTACTTGTTGAACTCCGATACGGAAAAAAGGGACCATTGAGAAGCCGCAATAAATTACGCGCATGTGCTGCGTGCGTCGGCAGTTGTCGTATGCGGTCGGCTACGGAATAATACCTTTACTGTGATGCTGCTGAACGTGTATTTTCCGTAAAACGACTGCCATCCGACTTCCACAACTAACTAGCAATATCGAAGTTCTGTAGTTAGAATAGTCGGACGTTTTAGGGCTCCACCTACCCATAACAACTTCCAAAGATGTCTGATACACGGATATACCCAGACTAATACAAATAGACATATTCATGCATACAAATATTTGCACTGAGCGGGTATGGAAATCGCGCCCCCTGTGGAGCAGTCGCAGCCGATGAAACTGACAACTAATTGTGTTTTTAGTGATAGTAGTAACAACTACCAAAACACGATTATACTCCTGGAAGTGAAACCGGCAGGAATCGTATTGTACGGATTGATCTGATCTGAATATGAGATTAGAGATGCAAATATACATGTTCATATATATAAGTGAGTGGGAATCGAACCCACGCCCTCCGATGCAGCAGTCGAACATTCTACCTCTACACAAGTAACTAACTTTGTATAAATATTGTAATTCGGAAAATACCGTTGGAAAATTACACGAATATCCCAAATTGAACTAAAACTGCTTTTTAGTGGATTCTAAAATTCTTCAGAAAATACTTAGTTTTATTTCAATTGGAAGAATCTTCATTTCCCGTTCAAAATCTCAATCTCAAAGCTCTTTAGCTCACCTCCACATAAATTAATTTTAAAAGTAGGGCATCCTAAATTTTATTACGGTACTAGCTTTTGCCCGCGGCTCCGCCCGCGTGGATGTCGGTTATCGCGACCAAACATAGCCTATGTCCTTTCTCGAGGTCTAATCTACCCCTATACCAAATTTCATCAAAATCGGTTCAGTGGTTTGGGTGTGAAAGCCAGACAGACAGACAGACAGACAGACAGACAGACAGACAGAGTTACTTTCACATTTATAATATTAGTAGGGATCTAAGGCGCTAATTACACACAGAAAAGGCAAGCTAGGAAAAGAAAAAGCTTAGGGCGAGCAAGTGACTCGCTAGAGGCATGCAAGAGACATGCTATCAAAATTAGCCTGTATATTGGCACTTTGGACCGTCTCCTTGCATCCGACTTTATGCAATAGCACATTCTTGTAAATAAAATTACAAATAAATAAGTATTTTATGACGCTTCTATTACTATACCTATTACAAAAGCTGAAGAGTTAAATGAAATTTTGAAGCATTTATTAAGATAACTATTCAAATCGATTTACAAAGGTTCGAGTACCGCCGAGTCGATTCTTTTTCCTTTCTAAATCGAGCTGAAGAGTTGGTTTATTGGTTTGTTGAGAACGTAAATACTGCTTATTTATGTGCCAACAATAAAACATGAATGATACTAAATGAAATTTAAAACCAGAAACTATTATTAGGTACTAAAATGAACCAAAATAAATAAATAAATAAATATTTATTATTAGGTACTAAAATGAACCAAAATAAATAAATAAATAAATATTTACCTCAGACTAGTCTGAGATATTTACATATATTTTTTTTGTTTGTTTGGTTGAACGTGCTAATCTCAGAAACTTACTGGACCTAATTGAAAAATTATTTCTGTGATGAACAGTCTATTTATCGAGAAAGGTTATGGGTTAAATGTCATCACGGAGCAGTAATCATAAATGTCTACAAATCCGGCAGATTTCCATACTTTATTTATGACAATTAATATTACCTATAGGGAGCCCTCTACTCCAATATGTCCAACTATCTGTTCAACCGGTTGAACAAATTGGACAATTTTTCTCCAGTTTACTATTAGAACTATCGGGATATTTACCATGTATTGTTTGGAGTTTCCGATATTTCGGCGCTGTTGCAAGCACCATGATCACCGAGGAACTGTAGTTGAAACTGGCTGGACTGAAAATTACAATAAGTTCAGTCGATACGGGGTTTCGAAATCTGCCACGGGCCCACGGGTGAAACCGGGGCGTGTTACCTAACTAGTAACTGACATAAAAAGTCGAATAAGAAAGGTGCCTCTGGTATTTAAAATCACGGCAAGTAGCAAAACAGAGAATACAAAAAATAAAAACAAATTTCTTTTATGCATTAAGCTCTAAAAATACAAGGTACAAAATAGTACAGTGTTAACTACTATCAAAACTCGACGGCTTGTCACGAAATGTCACAATGTTTTTAAACGAGAACACTGGTGTTGGCATAACAATAAATTACTTGCTCGCATTGCGTACTTGTACACTTGTGAACAAAAGTCTTAGAACAGATACCTATATAAATATGTGAGAACTACCATCTCTAGTCACCCCGTGAACATGGCTGCTGAAAAGTAGTCGAAACGTAGGACTAAAAGTAAATAATAACAAATAAATCGCGACAGAATCCGTTAAAGGGTGGGTTTAATTTCAATGAAAGATACATTTTCCATAACAAGTCCATAACATATACTGGTGAATAGTTTTAGGTAGTATTAAATAAGAAAGTGGTTAAAATGTAATCCCTACTAATATTATAAATGCGAAAGTAACTCTGTCTGTCTGTCTGTCTGTCTGTCTCACTTTTACGACTAAACCGCTGAACCGATTTTGATGAAATTTGGTATAGAGGTAGGTTAGACCTTGAGAAAGGACATAGGCTATGTTTGGTCGCGATAACCGACATCCACGCGGGCGGAGCAGTTTATATAATAGGTGCGGTCGTTGGATAAAACATCGACTTATTGGTGTATAAAACGTGAATGTATATCGACCAATCATTTGAAACCTCTTTTCTTTACCGCACTATAAAGACTTGTAATTCTTCCCCAAGACACGGATTTTCTTCTTCCTGCAATCCCGGGTCTTCTAAGCGGGCGTGAAATCTGATGAGGCCGGCAAGCTGAAAGTCACCATTGTAACATTATTAATAGTATCTATCTATAAGAGCGTTTCCACATTATCCGATCCAATATCGGTGTCGAACGATGATAGCCGACAGCCGATAGCTGGCCACACAGCGTTGTCAGCTCCGATATCCGATATTGGATCGGACAATGCGAAAAAGACAGTTACATATTTCATACATATTCTCGTCTGACACCGATATCGGATCGAATAAGGGGCTGTCCATTAATCACGTGAGGCACTACATTTTCAAAAAAAAACCGCGAAATATCACCAGGGGGGAGGGAGGGGTATATTGAGATATCACGTGTATTTATTTTTTCTTGTAACTCACGATTTTTGTCACGATTATTAGTTTTCTAGCATTAAAAAATATATAAAAAAAATACACGTGATTTTGGCTATGTAGTAGAAAATTGCTAAAAAAAACATCACGTGATTAATGGACTGCCCCTAATGTGAAAACGCTCTACACATTTTAAATAGGGTCATTTATACGTTTGTTATTCGTACAGTAAGATACAATACATTGTCATATTACCCACAAAACCAAATTCAATTCAAATCAATATATTATTGTGATAAAATGGGTTACATGGTGGTGCAGTAATAATAACCTTAGGACTTTGGGACCTTGGCCTTTGTGCCAGAATAACAAAACACGATAATTCTAAATTACGCTACTGAACACTGGTGTCGAATAAAAATGATATTTATTAACTTAATTTAGTACTTAGTAGTTAACAAATTGAATGTTTACGACGCAACAATGTTATTCAATGTTTGCTAATTACTTAATAAATTCAATCAATGTTTGTCTAGTGAGCGCAAAAAAATAATTAAAGGAAATTTTTAGAATGATTAATTTTATGTATTTAATATTAAAGAAATTACATATTATCAAACATTACAAAATAATAATATAAGTAACTGAAATTATTGGGTTTTCTGTTAAGACCTCATAGTTAACTTTATTACCTACAAGTGATAGAAGTGGGTTCATTTGTTGTATTTTTTTTTAAACACAACAAATTAAATGTGTTTTTTTTTAAATATAAGATCAATTATTTGATGAATGTACACAAAATTAACAATAGAACTAAAAATAAAGCAGTAATAGTTGTTGATATTTTTGGTCTGAATTTTCAAACAATTAAACGGTGCTTTTGGAAAGGAGCTGACGAATTTAGAGTTACAGAATCTGATTTGACCGCAGAATCCAGCAAACACGGAACGAGACCTATCGTATCTGTGTGGCGCAGTGGCAGGGCAGTTCAAGTGCTGCGTTAGATGTAGCGAGTTCGATTCCTGCCAGTGAGCAGGTAAATATTCCTATGCATGGATATGATATGCATTAGTGTGGATGTTTGTATTTACAAAAAAATATATAGGTATCTGTGTATTTTATTATTATTCCAGAATTCATAATAAAAGTTGCCCTTAGTTCCTATCTAGAGTGCACCGCTGTCATTATTGTTAATTTATTATAACCTATAAAAAATAAACAACACTAAATTATTAATTCTTTGTCAAGAAAGTGATCGCTAACACTTCAGTACGCGCCAGTACACACATCTCTAAACAAACAGCGAGGTTTGTTTTTCCAACGCGACGAAATTGTGTGGCTAGTTTAATTTACTTGCACAGTTCTTACTAACTTTAGTGTGTTGTTTCATTGCGAAATGTGACATGTATCATCGTGATATCTGGCTCTTATCAGGATTTGTCGCTTAGTGAATCATAAAAAGAATTTTTACTAGTTCCTTTTAAATCATCATCTTACTCTTAGTTCAACTTACCTACAAAGCTAGCACTTATAGCCTGGGCATTTTTACTCCTTCTCTTGATTTTTTTTATACTCAACGTACATACAAAGCTAGCACTAGCCGAGACATTTTTACTCATTCTCTTGATTTTTTTTATACTCAACTTACATACAAAGCTAGCACTTATAGCCGGGGCATTTTTACTCCTTCTCTTGATTTTTTATACCACTTAGGTGGCAGACAAGAACACGGCCTAAAGCAACCTAATGTCTTTCTAGAAGAACCTCATATTGTAGTCGCTTGGAAAAATCATAGCAGGTTATAAAAAAAAAGAAATCACGCTCGTGCTATCGACCCTGTAAGAACAGAGAGATTCTGTGCCGTCAGCGCAAAAGATAAGTAGGTCAAAGCCTTTGGTTTTCCCACCGACAGCATAAAATCTCTCCAATGAGCTCTGGTTGCCCTACTCACTGTCGGAAACACAACACGAGGTTATTAAGCCGCGGTCTTCTGTAGGGCGGAGGTACTTCTTCAGTCGGACTGCTCGATTAGGATGGACATACCGTCGTGTCCTACCTCCTCGTATCGTAGATGCCCAGGCCAAACTTTAAGCTGATGTATGTGCGACGAGGCTTTCCTTCCTCTCACGAGGTCCGTCAGATCAGTCACTCCCACAAAAAGTCCTATGGACGTTTGCAACACCAGGGGGGTTTCATACGCGCTACCGACTTTGAAAAGACCTTCTAATGCCCTTCTTAAATAGCCCCATATTGTAGTTACTTGGGAAAATGTTAGGAAAATATTTCAAAATACTATGTATAGAATAAATGAAAGAAATAACAATATAAATTATTTTAAAGATGAAGTACCGTTAATAATTGTATAAATATCCGTCTAGACGTTATTTATATTAGTTCAACAGCGCTGTTAATACTGTTATCGTTACACCTAATTATTTTAAACAGCTGTTTAACATAATATATTAACATTTCTTAATTTCTTAAATATAGAAACTGTATAAAATATAAAATATAGAGACTGCCTCTGTGGCGTAGCGGTAGTGAACGCGGCTGCTACGCAGGAGGCGCGGGTTCGATCCCCGCTCAGTGCAAATATTTGTGTGCATGAATATGAATATTTGCATTGGTCTGGGTGTTTCTATGTATAATATGTATGTATTTACAAAAAAAAAATGTATCTATGTATGTTTATCCGCATTCTAGAACCCATAACACAAGCCAGTTAAACTATGCTTACTTTGGGTCTAGATAGCGTTGTGTAGAATGTCCTACAATATTTATATTTATTTATAACATACTTTATTTACAATACTATGAGAGCAAACAAGCACTCATCTCTTAAAGAACGATTACCACAGTTGCCACTCTACTGCCAGTAAAGTTGATTGGCTATCACAAAATGTAGAATTTCTGGCGAGCTTCGTCCCTATTTTTTGTGCAGATCCCCCCGATATTTTCGTGAAGCGACTGCTATCTGACCTGCACAACCCAATGACGATATCGACGCATTGCAGCTAATAGACCGGTTGTTGGAGTTTTAGGGCTAAAATAACCCGTAACGACTACTGCCATAGATGTTCGTTTGGAAACCAGGACCGACATACAGCTTAACGTGCCCTCCGAGGCACTACTAGACCAATGCAAATTTATACCCATATTCATGCATACAAATATTTGCACTGAACGGGGATCGAACCCGCGTCTACTACCACCTTGCCACAGAGGCGTTCAGCCGTTTGAGTATGATCGACTAACAAACATCTAATTATTACTTAATCGCTAAAGTTAGGTAGCTGTCCCACCGAAGGAGTCTATCGCGATATTTGGAATTATTTAAGTTTCATATTACTAAATTAGTGCCCTTCTAAACGGGCCATGTTTTTCTGCAATATGTGGCTGCACTATTGGCAACTGATTGCCCGGCAATCTCAAAAATATTTCATTCCAATTGATGGCCGAACAATCAATGGCTGGGCAATGTGTTGCAAATATGTCTGCAATAGTATGACTCTTGATGCAGATTCATAAACGGGCTACACAAACCGGCAACAATGGCTGACGAAATCACACTTGTTGCAGCAGCTTATATTGTTTTATTAAAAAATAAACAGAAAAAGAAGAGACTGCGGATTCGACCCTACTTAAGTAAATAGGCGTGAAACTTTAGATAATTTAAGTCTAGAAATAAGCCTTGATAGTAAATTATTTAACAATTCGCGTAGAAATGCATAGACTGTGGTTTATCAAAGAGAGCGACTGAAACAACAATAGAACTGGCCCAGCAATATTGCAGTAAAATCGACCGCCTAGCGATCGTCCGGCAACCCATCGCGGCAACATCGGCCATATGTGGCAACACAAAATATGTTTGGCTATATGGCCGGGACATTACTGCAATACTGGCCGGTATTGCTTGCAATAGTTGCAATGTTGCCGGGCCACAGTGTTGCAGCCACTAATTGCAGTATAACATCGCCCGTTTAGAAGCACCTTTACACCCAAACATCTTCAGAAAATATTAGTAGGATATGATAGTAGGATAGGATTAGCAGGACTTCGATACAAAGCTAAAGCCAGTCCCAGACCACCCAACTCCGCTCCGTGACGTAATTCGCGTTATCATCACCCAACGCTGATAAGCCGAGAGTAATCCTGGAGCTTTCTCTGTCCCGTTTATTTGATATGTTTGTTCAGTCGCCTCACACGATGTGCTCTTAGTACACGCGAGTTAAGCACATCTTGACGACTAGCGTGTGGGTACAGCTTTATTTGATGTGTCTTTAGCACCTACCTACCTTTAAACTTTCGCGTTCAGTAGTACAATAATCGGATCAGCTGGCAATTCAAGGGTGTGTGTATGTATACAAAGATATACCTATAACTTAATCGTTAATTTCCGTTAATTGCAGCACGAATTGCAATTCGTTGCAATTTCGTGCCGCCATTTTAACATAGTACGACCCTGTTTTCCGAGACTTTGCCTGCAGCTTATCTTCAAGCGAGGTGAAATCAAATTGAATTGTCCTATATAAAAAAAAAGTTGACGGCGTATTGAAGAATAGGATGTATAGGATTTGACGTATATAACAGTCGTTAACATCTATACATATATATCAATGCCACTTTTCGTTGTTAGTTTATAACTCAAGAACGGCTGAACCGATTCGGCTAATTTTAGTCTTGAAATATTCGTGGATGCCCAGGGAAGGTTTAAAGGGTGAGAAAATAGGTGCAGCGGGAACGGTATCAAAAATATGGCGGTACGAAGTTCGCCGGGTAAGCTAGTATGTCATAAATTTCAAAATACCTGTCATATAGGTCAAATCCCACACACAGAAAGAAAGAAATACATTTTTCATCCCACCATCTCGGAAAGACTATTTTTGCTCTTCGATAACTGAGCGTAAAAGTCGTTTTTATCCTCTAGAGAGGTAAAGTAAATTTGAATTTAGAACATCGTGTGTACTAGGTTTGTGGACTCAAAACATCATTAAACCTATTTACTTCTACCTCTATGGTGCCGAATTTATCATACAACTTTTTTTTAATTCATGAAAAACTCAGACTCGTAACCTGTGTACTTTTTTTTTAATTTGCTTTGCGCGCATCAATTTTTTTCACGTCATATTGTTGACATTGTTGTTGAATTTTTATTTTGTTGTATTTTGTTACTAGTATTAATACACATATTATACAGCCTCCATGGCGTAGTGGTATTGAACGCGGCCGCTACGCAGGAGGCACGGGTTCGATCCCCGCTCAGTGCAAATATTTTTTATGCATGAAAATGGGTATTTGCATTGGTCTGGTCGTGCCTTGGAGAGCACGTTAAGCCGTCGGTCACGGATGCCATACGAACATCTATGGCAGTCGTTACGGGTAGTTGGAGCCCTAAAAAGTTCAACAACAACGGTCTGGCTGCAATGCTTCGATATCGCCTAATGTCATCATTGGGTTGTGGAGGTCAGATGGCAGTCGCTTCACGGCAAATATCGAGGTCCAGCCAAATCCGCAGTTAAGACTGGTAAAGCGGACCCCGGACTCCGAGGTGAAAGCTTCGGATGCTGACTGGGAATTAACGCTAGGAAGGAGAAGCATTTCATTATTTCCTCGCTGAGGTGGGATGAAAAGTTACGTGTTGCACTCGAGTGCAAAGATTTTTCACCTTGTGCTCTTTTGATTCCCTCGCTAACGCTCAAGATTCTAATTTGTGAATCACTCGCTACGCTCGTGATTCAAATTTAGAATCTTTCGCTTGCTCGGTCATCAAAAATGAGCACGCGGTTAAAAAGCAACTTTGCACTCTTGTATAACAAATAACTATTATTTATTACACGCACATTTTACATACACATTCATCATTCTATGAAAGGTCCCGGGGAAATCCTGGTATACAATGTCAGTGCTACTACGAGTATAAGGGTTGAAGATTTGGGGTAGGACTAAGTAATATGTCACTAAACGCTAAAACTTGCCCTTCCTCCTATCCACTCATGTTCTCACCCCCTGTTCCGTGGACGGAAAATCATAGATGGCGAAATGTTTTTTTTTTTTTTTTTAAAGAATATTTCAAACCGAAATTACTAATATTCCCGTTAACCCCTCCAACTAAGCGAAATTGCTTGTGTTAGGAGTGGGTTTACGTCGGTAGTGTAATGGCCAGGATTCGAACCCGGGACTTCTCGGTCGTAAGGCCGACTCCTTAACCACTAAGCTACCGACGCTTTATGTGGATGTTAATGTGGATGTTAATACACTTCTGACTATCCCTTCGAGGGTTTACGGGCGTGAATGTACGTATGTATGAATTTATATTTACCCTTTTTTCTTGTTTTTGATAAGCTTTTAGCTCTTCAGCTTACACGATCCAGCTAGTCTCAGCTCCATAAATTTATAGCCGCGGCACTCCATAAATATATCGGAGGGATTATATCTGTAGCAGGTATATTGCCTTAAATCTACCATGATTAACTTTGCTTTCATAGTAAATAAGTAGATATTTTACGAACTTTAATCATCATTGTCTTCCTTGCGTTAACCCCGGTCGCATACGAGGTCTTTGCCTCGGAGTCCGGGGCACGGGGTCCGCTTAAACATGATATGGTTTTTTTACCACTTAGGTAGCAGACAAGCACACGGCCCACCTGATGGGAAGTGGTTACCGTGGTCTATGGACGTTTGCAACACCAGGGGCCTGGCATTAAAAGTAACTTATATCCTATATCAAACTACTTAAATCCCTCTTCCTACAGTCCCGGGTCCTTTGAGCGGGCGTGAAAAAGCATCTGATGAGACCGTCAATCTGAGTCCTACCATTATAACATTCAACTTACGTGAAGTCAGATTGACATGTCTTATATAAAATGAGTCTGAAACGTATCTCCGACAGTCAATTCGCCGTTTGACACTTCGTCGACAGAACTTTTCATCCTCGGGCAGTTCTCCGACAGAACGTTTCGCCGATGGGCATTTCACCGACGTAATGCTTCACCCTCGGGCAGTTCACCGATATTACCTTTCACCTAATAACGTTTCGCCGACAGAACGTTTCACCCTCGGCCAATTCGTCGACAGAATCTTTCACCTACTATACTATACTATATTAAATACACCGAAATAACTTTGTCTTTTTTATTTACTAATTTCAAAAATCACAATAAGTAAGTACATAACATAACATAATTACATTTAAGAATGAATATTATAGATGAATATATGTATAGTGTTATTACATAAACATACATATATACATATTATTGAATATACTAACATAATGTATACTATTATATTATAAAAGGAGAAAGCGTAAGAAACAAGTATGAACAAAGTAAACTTTACCTGTAAGTGCCTACCTACATACGTACCAAAAATGCTTACTTTTGTGTATTTAATAAAGTAGTAGCTACTTAATTTATTTAAGAGAACTTAGGTCTAAATTTGTTACTTTTATTATGTAGGTACATAAATTTAATGAAATTAGCAATTTGTTATGTATATATATTTATTAATTAATAACGACAACCCATTATGTACTACCCACATTTCCGCAATATACTATTAATAGAAGCAATGTTGCAAGTATTTGCAACATTGCTAGAATATAAATTTAATTTTTGATTTTTAAATTTTTGATACGTATGTAGAGGTACTTTAAAGTTATGTTATGTACTTACTTATTGTGATTTTTGAAATTAGTAAATAAAAAAGACAAAGTTATTTCGGTGTATTTAATATAGTATAGTATAGTAGGTGAAAGATTCTGTCGACGAATTGGCCGAGGGTGAAACGTTCTGTCGGCGAAACGTTATTAGGTGAAAGGTAATATCGGTGAACTGCCCGAGGGTGAAGCATTACGTCGGTGAAATGCCCATCGGCGAAACGTTCTGTCGGAGAACTGCCCGAGGATGAAAAGTTCTGTCGACGAAGTGTCAAACGGCGAATTGACTGTCGGAGATACGTTTCAGACTCATATAAAATAAGTTAAATTCCGTTCAGTCGCTTGAATATGATCGACTAAAAAACATATAAATATTTAGTACTCAATCACTGAAGTTTGGCAGCTGTCCCACTAACCAGGGGCGTTAAACTCGTGCTGCCGATCCTGAAGAAACCTTCTAAATTCTAATGCCCTTCTCGAAGAACCCCATATTGTAGTCGCTTGGGAAAACCACCGCAGGGGGTATTTAGGGTTATTTGGGAGTGACTGCCCCCCAGTGGCGAGGGGTGCCTATACGCCAATTCCTGTCGGCTTCCCCTTGGCTCGCATGGTGCATTACAAACTAGATCGAGATAAGGTTTTTCTTGTACCGACTTCTCTTTAGAAAATATTCACCCTTGGCCATTGCTACCGCCTGATCTTCCCGTCTGAGTTATAGTTGTTATATAGGTATTGTTCTTAGAGTATACATTGCTATAGAGCGCGCCTTACAAGTATGAACTGCTATCACGGGTATGAACAGTACCGAGGCTCCTGGCTCAACCTCAGTCAGTAGCAAAACAATACCCGTCAAAATGACTTCGCAAATAATATTTAATTCGATATGTTAAATCAAAATTTTATACAACATCGTATATTTGTAGTAATAATGACGCAAAAATGCCGCAAAATGACGACATTTTTTTGTATTTTGGCTTTAATTTTATCCATGCATATCAAATCGAACAAAAAACTTCATAACAACAAACTACATTAATAAGTGCATCTATTGATATTTTCGATAATGCATGAAACGTCACTATAGGTGCGCTATACCATCGCAAAGTATCTGCTAACACTCAGCGCTAAAGACCTGAGTGATAGATGCGCTCTATATTTATAATGTATACTCTAAGGTATTGTTATTATATAGTTATAGTTGTTATATAGTTATAGTTGTTATATAGTTATAGTTGTTAAATAGTGGCCAACCGCTGACAGAGTTGTTCTCTCACATAGACCTGCGTCCTGACTATTTTTTTATATAGGACACGTCAAAATTTTAAACTTATAAAATTTTAAAGTTCTGATTGTGTTGCCTGAACTCGAAATCTATTTGAGTACAATATCAATTAATAATTCAAATGTTTCTAGAACTTTAAAGACCTCACGAAACATATTTTGACAAGTTTGTTTTACTGAATATAAATGTTTTTGTACGTTTTTCTTTCTAATAGATTCGAAATCACGCGTTTTGGAAACCCTACGGTTCCCATTTAAGTATGTAGGGCAATCTGAATTTGATAGCATTTGTTTGCTTAACTAAGGTAGGATAACTTTGTATACGTAGTACCTACATCAAGTCTAAAATAATGTCAGATATCTGCATCTAAAAGATTTCAAATTCTTATTATAAAAACTTCGAACCGATTTCGAAGATACAAACTTCAAAGTTAACCTTGAGTAAAAGAATATATCTATATCTACCTAGGTATACTACATGTCTATACTTATTATATGTATATAATTGTAAAGTGGTCATATCTGTACATTGGAGATATTTAAAAAAAAAACTTGGGCTATGTTATGTTAACGATACTGAACACGAAAATATTTTGTTCGCGATGGACGCCAAAACTACTGAACGGATTTCGATGCGATCTTGTTAGTTAGAAAGAGCTTGGTCAGACTTAAAATTCTACGTTTGTTTGATCGTTATTGGTTGAGTGGAACAGTAGATATGAGCAAAGGTCGCGTTAACCAAGATGCACGCGGGCGGAGCCGCTGGCGGAAGGCTAGTGTATTATATATATAATTGTACTTTGCAAATATTTTGTTCGCGATGGACTCAAAAACTACAGAATAGATTTTGATGCGATTTTTTGTCAGATATAGGTCTCGGTGAAACTTAAAATCCTACATTTATTTGTTTGCAATTTGTTGAGTAGAACCGGAGATAAGAGATTCACGCGGGCGGAGCTGCTGCGGAAGGCTAGTCCTAGATAGATACCTATAGATAAATACACCTACCTAACTACTATTGTTACTTCAGTTACTACTTCAATGTTAATTTTTTATGTTATAAGATTATTTTTATACCACTTAGATGGCAGATAAGCACACAGCCCACCCGATGGACAGTAGAAAGAGATTAAATTGTAACTTACAGCCTCTACGGCGTAGCAGTACTGCGGTCGACTACTAAGTCATCGGTTGCGGGTTCGACAAGTATATCCGCATTCTCTTCTTTGTTTGGGTCTAGACTAGATAGTGCTGTGATATCCTAGATTTTATTATTTTCATTAATAAATATAATACCTATAAATACATTTTTATATATATTTCGAAATAAAAATTAATGTGTAATAAAAATAACAAGTAAGGTAACTGTACCAATGCTCGACACTGTACCAATGCTAGACACTTTCGAACAAAACCCAGTATTTTGAGAAAATTATCCATTTGTTTTATAAGACTATTGACTTAAAAGATGCCTAATGGTATCTATAAGATATGTTCAAATATTCGCAACACCATCCGAAGTAAATTTAGAAAGACTGTTGACAGCAAATAATGTGACTCCGTGAACACGGTCGTGTTATTTCTTAAGATTTTTGCCAAGGGTACTGATTTTTATAGGTGTGATTTTTTTGTTTATAAGTTATGATTATTACTAATTTTAGTATAAACGTTATAAATATTGAAGTTATTGACATACTTGGACCATTGGGACAATGATGTCTAGCATTGGTGTTTTCGACCAAGTGCATAATAATTTAATTTTAAGTAAAAGTATGATAGATTTTAAAGATTTTATGGGCAAAAGTTAATGTCTAATTGTTGCTGTAACAGTTAAAAAAGAATGTAACGACCATGCTGTAATTAATTTGTTAAATTTTTTAGATTGAAATTTTATTTTTTCTTAAAGTGTCTACCATTGGTACAGTTACCTTACCTACTCTTTTTTTTATTTTGCATACCATAAATTAATATTCATCCTTTTCTTTTTTGCTCCTGAAAGTATCAGCAGAAGGGACTACTTAACTATAGCGACTTCGATTAGGTATTGGAGCTGAGTTTATTTTCTTTTTGAAAAAGTAATTTAATAAAATTATATTAGCTGAAAAATTCTTAAAAATTTCTTTGCTATAATTTTGTTCCATAAATACTAATTATTTGAGTCATTTAATTAATAAGCTAAGTAGGTATGTTTCTGAATTTTATTTAAAAAAGAAATTATTTTTATAATTATGTGTATATAATATTAGTTACTTATAATATATATTAGTTACTCGTACCTATTATTAAAATACGCGTTAACTTTTTTTGACACTTACTTGTCCGGCGGCGGCGGGGAAAACGCCGACGGAATTTATGATACCATTGCATTGATATTATTGTTACTAAATGAAACCAAGTAAGATATAATTCACAGTATTTTTATGTCTTCCTTAAAATATGATGTTACACAAAATACCTACTTTTATGTTAACATTTAATACATCGTGGCTCAAATCCTGAGTTATTGTGTATTTCTACACAAAGTATTGCAAAGACGTATTCGGCATTTAATATTACGAACATGTTATTTTAGGAAGCGAAATTTACAAAAATAATAATTTTAATATAAAATTAAATAATATAATATACAATAATAAATACTGATAAAGAACGCCAAATACCTACTGTTAAAGCGAATTTGAAGTCGGAAAATTGATAAAATAACAGGTCTATAAGTAAATACCTGTTACTTGTTGCGTATCTAGATAATAGATACTTTTAAGTAACAGGTATTTATTAATACGCAAGTAGTAATTACTAGTAATTACCCATATTATCTTTATATAGATACACTATTTTATCATCGCAACATTGAATGCCGAATGACGATAGTTACTTAATTAGTACAATTATAATAAAAGAGTTAATATTTACATTAGGACTTAAATACTTACATTATACACCACTTCTCTACTTTGTACATAGAATGACTAGAATTATTTATAGGTCGCTCGTATCGCGATAGTTCACGTATCTTTTAATCAAACCAACAAATATTTTTTAGAAATACCTAAACTTTTCACGAAAAAAAATTACTATCACAAATATGACTGGTAGCAAAAACCATATGAATCACAAATTCATTTACATTTCCACCACAAGAAAATTTGATTTCAGTATCAGCAAAAATGGTCTTTGAAAGATTTGAAATAAGTCCGTAGTTTATGTGAAGTGAAGTATAGAAAAAAAACAGTCTGAAAAAAGAAGTTACCGTCGCGTAATATCAGACAAAAATAAAGTAAGTAAACTGAATAATAAAATAGCATAGCGAAAAGTAATGGACGCCAATATAAAATATTCACGCATGTCGAAGAATTATTAACGTTAAATATTGGTAACCTTCAATTATTTGGTCGATACTAAAACAGACATTCCAATTACAATTATCATTCAATAAATTTACACTAGTTATAATATACAATACTTATCTTACAAACATCACTATACGAACACCTCATTTTTAGTCGGAAACACATCAGTCAATCAGGATTACACGTGCTCCGACGACGGGACGTTTTAAAACGGGGATGGGCTAGAACCGTACCCGTTTAGGTACATTCATCTGGCCCAATCGTCAGGCGGTCCATTGCTCTGGTGAAGAGGAGAAAACGCGCTTCTCCTAGGCTCGGAAGTCACTGGGCTATCCTGCGAACCGATTATGGATTCAATTGAGAATCCGTTACGTGATCTCTTACTTCTTGGCTCGGTGGTTTCGGAGACACGTGGAGGTAGAGGCACGGGTCGCAGTGTAGCTGGTGGTGGACGGGGCAGACTCAACAACGGCGATGGTGGAAGGTAGCACGGTAACGGCAGTAATGGTGCATAAGCTTCCCGAGCCAGCATTGCCACTACTGCATGAGCGTGCTGCAGCGAAGGCGCCGGCCGCTTATACCGCTTTCTCCTTCTCAAAAAGCTTCCATTATCAAACATATCTTCAGCCAAAGGGTCCAAAGTCCAGTAATTCCCTTTACCCGGATTTCCTGGTTCCCTTGGAATCTTGATAAAACAGTCATTCAAACTCAGATTGTGTCTTATAGAATTCTGCCACGCTGGAAACTTTTCTCTGTAGTACGGAAACCTAGTCATAATAAATTCGCAAATTCCACTCAATGTCAATTTTTTATGTGGCGATTGGAGGATAGCCATTGTAATAAGTGCGATATATGAGTAAGGAGGCTTGATGAGTTGTGATGAGGACTTCTGCTTTGGTTTCTTTGGCGTCGAAGGTTTATTGTCCGTCGGGCTGGAGGCGTCGAACCTCTCGGAATCGCTGGATGCCGTTGGAAGCTCTGGTGTATCTTCGTCAACAGAGACGTAGGTGTCGTCCTGAGGGTATTCTGGATCCCTATCGTCCCGTAGATAGTGCGGGAGGTAGAGGCGAGGCGGTGGTCGCAAGTCAAGCGGTAGTTCGCCCTCGATGATCATATCGCGGTATTGGGCAAGATCACAATCTTCCATGCTGTACGGTCACATGTCAGAGGTGCGTGGTGGCGCGTGGCGCGGCGCGGACTGCGGCTCGGCCGGGGCGCGAGGCTCAGCCCCGCGGGGCTCCGCCCACTGCCGGCCCCGGCCCCCCTCCGCCCCGGGCCTCGTTTACGTTCCACTAAACACAACAATTGTCGTTATTATTACTGTGGGTCGGAGCTTTGTGCATGAATTTCAGGCCGGCGACTAATAATTATTAGGCCGCTTCACGTCTATCGATTCGGCTTGTTGTGGTATTAATTTTTCGTATCGTGCTTTTGTTTTTGTCTAAGGATACTTTTTCAGTAGTTATTTTTTTAGGAAAACGCTGGATTTATAAATTAGAAAGTAGTTTATTATCTAACTTAAACTTTTTGATGGGTGAATAGTTCATCATCTTTTCTGATCTTATAGTCCTGTTGAACATAATAAAGTCTATACAATTTAAAGGAAAGCTATAACAACTTCTGTCTAAGCAATTAGATAGATACATATTGATTAAATAATTTGCAGCAGGAGGTAAGATTCGTCTTAATAACTTCCAAATGTTACAAATAGCATTCATCATTCAAACAATCTCAAACAAAACACACAACAACATGTATACCAAACCTCACAAAACCCTGAGGTTACATCCCATAATCCGTTAAAGGAGTGCTATTGAAAAAAAAAATCTCATAAAACGAATTCTAGCACTCCATTCAGGTAGATATCTTTAAATAAAACTTGCGTAAAAAATATTTCAGAAAGCAGCATGACAATGCGAGCCCGGTACTAGAAAACCCTCGTATATGTTTCCTACCATAACATTTACCCCTCGGGCGTCGAAGGAAAAGCTACACGAGGGAAAGAGGCAGAAAAACCAACGAGAGAGACAGATATAAATACTGACCAATGGGAGCGAATACCTCGTGGGGCGGAGTCCTCAAAAGCTAACATGTCAGGGCGTGGCATTAGATCCTATTATTGTCTGGCAAGGCAAATAATATTTTGCACAATGTACACATTGGGGTAAGGGGGTTTTTCAGGGGGTTGCTAATTTATTCCCAACTTCGGTTACGGCTTGTTTTTCAGCTTTGCGAGCCTGTTATTTAAATTGGACTCTGTCGGTTATTTGTATGTAGTCTGAAGGCATTGTTGCCTTTAATGAAGGAATTTTCGTGGTATTCAGTTGTAGAAATTTTGTGATACAAAGTTAGATACTGGCTTGGCTTTGTAGAATATTTTTGCTTATTTGTGTTCTTGGGATTCGCGGTTGAGTTTTGTACGTTGGTCATTTTATATTTCACTGTACCTGAGACGTACCTACTATAGTGATTTGATTTCGTTCTAGAAATTGAGGGACCGTACGGTACGTAGTTGTCATAACATTTTGCATCCTAAGCACTAATTTAATATCTTACATGGGAAAGTTTATGAAATAAATCTACTTTTTAACGGATTCTATCGCAATATATTTGTTATTATTTACTTTTAGCTTTAGCCTGACGTTTTGGCTACTTCTCAGCGGGTTGACTAGAGATGGCAGTTGTTGTCACATAGTTTGAAGTAGTGTGAGTTGTCTTAAAGTCCCCGAATCATGATGAATTATTGGTGGTACTATTTACCATTACGCAGAATGAACTCACTGTGTCCTTAAGTCTTGCTTTTCTCCTGGTTTAATTAAATGGATGACTGGGGTTTGGGAATTTGGAGATTTTTTTTTAAATTTCAATAGCCTCGCGGATCATTCTAGGTAGATGTTCTTATGGATTCTGTGTGCATGTGCAGGTTTGGGCCAAACGGCCGGACGGATTTGGATGAAATTTGGCACAATTTAGTTCATGTTAGGAATTCCTGTGCGTCGCGGGAACTGGACCAGTATTTTATGCGGGTGAAGACGCGAATAAAAAAGTCTACAGTGGACTAGGGGAGTGGACCAATTTTATTTTATTACAATTCACCTTCGACGTATCTAGTGGTTCCATCTGATTCAGGAGATAGAAAGATCGTTTTTATAATTGAGATAGATAGAGAGATAAATAGATAGATAGATAGATAAAACAATTTTAAACTAGTTTTTAGTTATGGGCTTAAGTATTTGACGTGATTGACTATGCTTTCCTCTATTTTCGGTATTTCGGTAGTTTGTAAAGTAGTCATTTATGGTAGTAGTTACATTAGAGATACCTACATTAGAGATATTTTTTTAAAAAGAAACTTGGATTATGTTATAGTGATCTTCAAGAAGGGCATTAAAAGGTTTCTTCAGGATCGGCAGGACGAGTGTGACGCCCCTAGGTTGCATACGTCCATAGGCCACGGTAACCACTTTGCATCAGGTGGGCCGTGTCGTCAACCACCTAAAAAAATAGTAACGATTTTGAAAACCAAAATACTTTTTTTGGAATTCTTGTCTTTTAATCCCGACTACTTAGGTACACCCTGCTGGATGGTAAGAAATCAAAATGAAGTCCAGATGATAAGCATCACTATTCCAGCTGCTTCTTTTGTTTGTTTGTCCGCGATAAACGCAAAAAGTATTAAACGGATTTTGATGTGGGGTTAGAAAGATCTTGATGAGCCTTATGATCTTACGTAAGTTAGCTAGCAATCGGTTGAGTAGAACCGGAGGCGCGTTAACCGACATGCACGAGGGTGAAGCCGCGGTCATCAGCTAGTAGGTACCGACATTCATTCATCTGTGTGCAAAACAAACGTCTACCTACTCGAAATTTAAATCGATAGGAAATAATTTAGCTACAAAGTTTTCGAAACATCTGATAAACTTTATGAAAGTTAAAAGTCAATGGAATTTCTTAATGAAGTTCCATCACATCGCTTTCATAATAAGTAATAAGGAATCATTAAATACGAAGGTATACAGAATTGGTGTAAACCAGCTTTGATGATATTCTCAGAACTGTTTAAACAATCATTACTAACCTGGCTGAAATTATGTTATTTAATAGCATTAGCTGACTATTTTCAGCCAGTATTCCTGATCCCGTTCCCGCTGCATCACATTGGAAATTTCTATATTTATCATGTTTCTCTACAATTATGCAAGTATTATACTACATATAAACCTTCCTCTTGAATCACTATCTATTAAAAAAACCGCTTCAAAATCTGTTGAAGTGTTTTGAAGATGTAAGCATACATAGGGGCGGACATAATAGCGACCGCAACTTTGTTTTATAATATGTAGTGATGTAGGTATTGACGTAGAAAGATTCTTTCTACGTCAATACCTACATCACTACATATTATAAAACAAAAGAATGCAAGTATCACCACCCCACGCAAGGGTGTCGTAAGAAGCGACTAACGGAAAAATACGCAGATTACGTTACTGCGAGAAGGAAAACACTAAATAAAACCCTGTACCAAGCCGTCTGGCCAGCGTAGATACAGTAGGCCAGAGTCTCCCATTATTAAAAGAGGCCCATGTTCAGCAGCAAACTGCTACAGGCTAATTGATTTACTAACTGCCCAAATTGCCTGTTTCAGCTGGTCATATCATCACAGTCATCATTTAGAAGGCGAAGTTTCACTTCTCCTGATAAAAGTTCAATATTCAGTCTCAATCTTATCTCAAACTCCCAAATGTTAAAAATGATAACGATTTCAATGAAAAAAAAAGGGCAATTCTCGTAATATTAAAAAAAAACCGCGATCTAATGTTAAAAAAGATTACGATGTCAATGTTCTTTTCAAAGCATAGGTTATTGCCAGCTGTGCAATTCCCTAACAAGCACAACGATGCGACAACGATGCGAGTCGCAACGATGTGCGTGATAGACACTGTCATTGGTCGATTTCCAATGACCGCACATCGTTGCGACTCGCATCGTTGTCGCATCGTTGTGCTTGTTAGTGAATTGCACAGCTGACCAATGACAATCTACGTTGCGCCTCGCATCGTTGTCGCATCGTTGTGCTCGCTTAGTGAATTGCAGTGCTGTCCTTAGCGTGTAGCCTGTGAGCCAATTTCACGCTGCGGGCGTACAGTGCACTACGAATTCATTACAACAATGCCTTCCGGGTGCTGCTGAACCTGCCGAGTTTTTGTAGCGCTTTAATTCTAAATTCTATTCTAATAATTTTGCTCGACTGCTAGGCAGCACCAACAGCATTCGGAAGGTATTGTCCAAGAAGTGGGACCTTCCTGTCAATTTCTTTTATGATTTATGTTTAAGGTACTCCATTCTCTGCCGCACCATTAAGTCCTGGAATTCCTTAACAGTAGGTACACGTTTTTCCCTCTTCCTACAGTTCCGGGTCCTATCAGCGGGGCGTGAAAAAGCATCTGATGAGGCCATCAAGCTGAATGCTACCATTCTAACATGTTACGTGTCTATAATGGTGACCCTGTTTTCCGACACTTTGCCTTCAGCCCTTCAGCTTACCATCAGGCGAGGTGAGGTCAAATTGACATGTCCTATTTTTAAAAAAAGTAGTACTAACATAGTTGTAAGATCATTGCAACTAACACACACACACAACTACCTAAACCACGGCCACGTCTGGAATAAATGATGATAAAGTTATGTTACGAATAAACCGTTTTTGAAATTTTATTTTTGATTTTGACAGATCGAGACTGAACTTTGAATAGATGTTTTTCAGCCTCGCTTTTTACCACTAGACATCTCAATACTTAGTGGTAAAACACGAGCCTATTATGCCGCATTTATATTTGGCTGACGTGCCGTGTCGTGACGCATAATAAAGGTATCAGTTAAAAAAATAATATTAACCACCGAAATTACTAATATTCTCTCTCACTCCTCCAACTAAGCTAAATTGCTTGTGTTAGATATTGTAAAATAGTTTTTAAATGTTTATGTTCACATTTTCTCTGACACAGCTGTGTGTTCTCTAACAGCTTGCTTTGTGTGGCTTCAGAAGCGAGCAGAGCTATAACAAGCCAGACAAAATGTATGTTAGCCGCTTTAACCACAAAAAAAAACTAAAAAAGCTCTTCAGAATTAGAAAATTCCAGTCCAGAAGCTAATCTTACCAAACATACTAATTCACAAATAACTTGTTGTTACAAAATGTCGCCATTTTAAAGTAAATATTGCCCAGGTAATCCATCTTCGGCCGGTAGTCCTGCAAACATTTGAGATCTGAACAGATAATCTCATGGACTAAGCTGGATTACTTCGTTCGGATCATCGCTTGAGCAAACTTTGCACAGGTTTCTACTGCCTCTTTGTATAGTATTTTGTCTGTAGACTGAAGGAATTTTGAAGAGACATCGAATGAATCAATTGCTTTACGAACTAATTGGCTTTTACGGTCAGCTTATGATCGGTCTTGAAGAAAAAAGTGCTCAAAATGATCATAATGCCTTTTTTTATCGTGCGAAAAATCCCCACGGATACCTCCCCCGCCGGAGCCGGTGGAGGAGGTTATGTCGGACTCGAACCGACTAAAACGCACGCCATCCGTGGGCCGTCGGATGCTGGTGGTAAGATTTTCGTAGCCATATCCCTCGCACCCCGGCCGACCCAGGGCCATATCTCTCGATCTGGCACTCTTCAGGTGTGGGGACCACAGAGTCCCAATTCGCCCCCGAAATGATCTTAATGCCTTGGTTTTCTCCCCATCCTGTTGACTGCTGAAACATGCTGTAGGTACTATTTGAAACACTGCCTTACATCCTATTGTAAAACCATGTTTCTCGCAAATAAAGATTTATTATTATTATTAGGGTAGACTGGGTACGGTTGAAACGGTGGACGGTTGAAACAAACCAAATATCTCGTGAACAGTGCGTGATGGGGTGAGGGGTACAAGGGGAGTATGAAGCGGGTGACTAGTCGAAACACGAATTTTAGTTTTACGTCGGGTTTCGGGCGACGTGCTTGTTAATAGGAGGCCCCATTGTGTTTTTTGACGGAAAAGTAAGTATTTTTGTACCTACATTTTTGCGATTATTAGGATTTTGTTTAAAGTTACAGTATTGAAAGTTTTATTTCGTTTTAATTAAAGCTTGTAGAATATGGCAGTATGAGTAGTTTTTATTTAAATTTATTATTATTTTTACTGTGAACCGTTTTATATCAAGAGGCGTATTGGGGACAGTTGAAACATTATTTGTGGGTACGGTTGAAACAATTTATATAATTAGTTTTCTTGTTTCTTAGATGCCAAGGGTACGCCAAAGAATCCAATATTCAAGCTAGCTTTCGCACAACTGGTATTGTTCCGTTTAATCAGCATTTGTTTACAGAACTCGGATTTTGCACCTGCGTTTGGCCTATCAGATAGCCCAAATTCAATCGAAGCAGCTAATGGTCCTATTCAGAACATCACAAATGGATTCAATGCACAGTATGTAAAATGCATGGGCACATGAAGAGTGCACAGAAGGTGGCCTTAGTTATATTTGCCACAATTGTGACTCCGAATGAACTCGTAACCATGCAAGTATGTATTTTTGTTTAAAATATTAATTGTTATGAAAATAATGTATTTAGTTTTAATAAATGTTATTAGATGATTATTAAAACATGATAATTGATTATATTTTGTTTTATTTGCATGTGTTTCAACTGACCCCAGGCACTGTTTCAACCGACCCTGGCATGGGGACGGTTGAAACAAATGACAATTTTTTTTATATATGATCTTACACAGAAAATATTACACACTGATCTCAAATAACATTGCCCATTAGTAGACAGATACAAGGTCTTTTATTTAATATATTCCCGTCATCGCTCACTTAACAAATCCCGATGCTATGCACGATAAACGCTAAAATGTTTCAACCGTACCCAGTCTACCCTACTGATTGTTCTGAGTGGTACACACCTACAATTCAGTTGATTTGTAAACAGTTTGATTTGCTCTTAATACCTTGGTAGGTATTAAGTTCATTTTGAGACGTTGCAGTCAAGATCGATATGATGCTGACTATCGATATACTGTGCTTCTACCGCCTCTACCATATAGTATTTTTTTCCAGCGGAGCAGCGGTAGGTATCTTCTGTACAAGACACAAATTCTTTCCTGCGTGGAATACTGCTCTCATCTCTAGGATCGTTCCGCAAACTTCTTACTACCTACTCTTCTTCTTACTTACCTACTAGGTACCTACTCTCGACAAATTTTAGCGACGTGCGGTTCGCCTTATTGAGAATACTGAGGTCACCAACATCCACGACCTTTGGTGATTTCGTTTTTAGTTTTTTACCGTCTCAAGTTCACAACCATGTTGAATGCTCCGATGAGCTCTTCTGATTAATTTTGTACCTACCTAGGTATCTAAAATTTAAAGAATTCTATACAACATTGCATTGCAGTTCTAAAACAGGTAGATTATACGATTTGTTTCCACCGGCTTCCCTTTAGAAAAAATGTAATTCCCTTTATAATAAACCTACAGGTGAGTTTATTTTTGCAAAATTCAGTGCTAAGAGACCAAACAAACTCATTTTACTGAATGCAAACTAAACTTTTATCTTCATCATAAAATTAGGTAATTATTTTTGTATTCGTTATTATCAGGACAAGTTATGCAGAAAAAAAAAGTATAAATAATTTCGGGATAGAACCAGAGCCGAGTCGGTCAGCTACCTAGTTAACCAAAGTTGTCTTTGATAACGCAGCGACATCCGTGAGTTTTTCATTTTAACATTTGAACTAGCGACATCTGTATTCTAGCACTTGACTTAAGTTAGTTATATAAAAGTTTCACATCGCAGGTAGTTTGGCTATTTGACGTTAGATGGCAGAGCCAACGAACATTATAGTGGTTACATGAAGTACTAAAACCTATTAATAGATGGCAGTGTTATAAATTATATCACTTACTTTATCATTCAAACATTTTTAATTGCATGCATTTAATAAAAATATTCAACATGTAGTTTTATTATTTTTATAGCTTTATGTACACATTTAATTACAACTCTTTAATGCATTACTGTACTTAATCATTTCAAGCGGACTAATAAACAATTGATTTATAGTTTTATGTGACCTACTGACCGAACATTTTAATAAATTATACTTTTTATTGAAGCTTGTAAGTACACGTGGGTGCTGGGTGCCCAATATTATAATATGCCCATTACTTTATTCGTGCCCACTGCCTACTACTTATACATGTAGGAATAGATGCCTACGTAGGTACCTACCTACCTATTCCTACATGTATAACGCATACCTACCTACGGGTATATAAGTAGATTCTACTTATGCTATTTAATAGCTTATTTATTAACACACTTTCTCCTCAATCCTTTGAACATAGGTATAGGTAGGTAAGGTAGGTAGGTACATTAGGTGGGCCGTCTGCTTGTCTGCCACGTAAATCGGCCCAGGCGTCTTTGAGTAATCGGTGAACATACATGAACCTCCTCCTTTTTTGAAGTCGATTAAAAAACGGTTATCCCACAATTAAAATTTTGGTAACACTTAAGTACATTGTACATTTATATTGTACATTGTACATTTATATTTTTTCCAATGCCATGAAAAAACAGGGGAAATTTAAATATTTTTAATTTTTAATTAATATTTTTGTGGAACAAAAGAGATTAAGAAAATTGTATCACAGAGCTTTGCCTTTTTTGACAATTTTTTGTGCCGCCCAACTAAGGGTGACCAGACGTTTGTCTTGAGATTTCAGGATTTTATGAATTCTTAATTAACAACAATTTAAATAAATCTTAGACATTCAGCTTGACGAACTCGTGCTGCTCCGTAGCACTGTGTTGAAAATAATGATAATGTAATTCAAAAATAAATAGGTAGGTACCTACCTAATCGGCGAAACTACTGCATTTACTTAGGTATTCGAAAAAATCTATCGTTACTTGAAATTTTCATTATTCTGGGAGGATAGGCTAGATATAATTATATATGTAATTACTAGCCACAATTGTTGTATTTATGTGGGAGCGGTCGTCGTCACCCTCGCCACAGATAACTTATTACTAAAGTAGAAAGCCCTCGCAGAAAATGAGCCTAAGATGATGGCGCAAAGTGTTCCACACGCACCTCTTTAAACGACACCTCTGTTTGTTTGTTCCCAAATTGGCGAGAGCACCTGCATTATGACGTGACTGGTTATGACCCTGGTAGACTTTGAGGGCCAGCCAAACCGTTGAGAGTTTGCCAACCTAGGTTTGCCCTTGTTTCTTGGTAAGCGACTCACGTAGACAAAACACCGTATTTTAATCGACTTGATCTTGAGATGCTAGTCCTGGTGAGTGGTGAGGTGGTACCCACTGAGGGTATCCCATACTCGCAAAAAAATACTAGTGTTTTCTTGACCTAAGTACATAACTTTATGCTGACGGCACAGAATCTCTCTGCTCTTACTGGATCGGCAGCACAGTTGTAACTCCCCTGGTGTCGTACACGTACTGGCCCATAGGCTACGGTAACCACTTACCATCAGGTGGGCCGTGTGCTTGTCTGTGCCCTCAGTAGTATAAAAAAAGTGTAATTCATTTCTAAACATAATTATTGAACAAATGACTATGAAACACAATTAAAATAAATAAATAAAATGCGTCGTGAATTTCCTCCCCATCATGACCGACCGGTAACGTTCTCAGAAGGCTGGCAGCAATGCTCATTCTCTGTGCAAGATAATAACCAGTCATCTGGTCACGCGTAGCGTGTTACGAAAATGTGTTAATTATTACGATAAAATAAAATTACAAAACAGCAGCAGAAAACACGGATGCGCCCTAAAGTGAAACTATGTTAAATCAGCTGCTGTACCTAATTGTAGGTTACTGGCACAAAAATAGAATAATTACAATGATTGGCGTGATTATTTATACAAACAAAAATTAACTGTAATTACGGCGAGAGCCTAAAGGGGAGAGTAATGGGAACAATAAACTAGAACGACGATTAATTTGAGAGTCATGCGTGTAGTACCGCCACTATGTCTACTTGCAATATGGGTAGGTATAAGTACTTGCTGTGATCCGCGCCCGTGTGGTTGTCGATTATAGCGACCAAGTAGTATAACCTATCCCAAGCTCTAATATTCTATGTGAATTGTATTCCATCCGGCTATCTTAAAAAATTACGAACTTTTGCAGACTCATATAACTCCCTTTTTTAACCGACTTCAAAAAAGGAGGTTCTCAATTCGTACGCAATTTTTTATTTTTTTATTTTTTTTATTTTTTTGTATGTTTGTTACGCGATTGTGAAGCCAATCCTGGACGGATTTTGAAAATTCTTTTTTTGTTTGATAGAGGATACTTTCAGAGTGGTCCCATATCCAAGATGTCCGGATCTAATGCTATGATCCTGGAGAAATCAAGGGAAATCCTCCGAAACCAGACTGATGCGCCTTCAAGCGCCTACTCTTTTATATTAGCAATCAGATGAATGAGAGAGAATGTTGTTTTATTTTCAAAGAACATGCAGGCGTTGCTCTTAAAATTACAGTATAGCGAAAATAATATAAAAAATACAACTTTATTAATGATACTTTACAGTACGTACGTAATAATCAATATTTATGAAATACAGTGACTTAATAGTCATAAGTACGCGTTCTACATGGCTATGCTAGGGAGTATCTATAATATAATATATTATAGTAGTACGAGTAATAGTAGAGTCATAGATGAATACCTATGTGTACCAGCATTTTCCAAAATTTTGATACTATGGGGGTAAAATAGGTGACGAACCGTTGTATGTAAAATCCGTATTTTGTGAAACGGATTTTATGATCTTTGTTTTGTTGGAGAGAGAAAGGTGGTTCAGGGAGCCAGAATCGTATGACAGGATTCAGGAAGTCAGGATTGGATTATGGGATCTAGGGAAATCCTCAAAATGATGACAAAACACTGTTTCTGCTGCTTTAACATATTTAATTTCAATAATTGCCTTTTAAAATTATCTTCACGTGATTTTTAAGCTGCTGATGATAGGAACCTAAGCAGAGGGTGGGATTATAACTCACTAAAAAGAGGAAAATAAATTCTTTTTAACAAAAAAGTTTAACCGACTTCAAGAAATGGCAAAGAGGCACTGAAAAGTGAAAAATAACGTAATTTACAGACTTACTGATTTATTAGAAGTCGGTGCCAGCCAACTTTGTTTGTTGTGTCTAAACTACTCGTACTATGATGCAATCAATTGAAATATTGCCTCTCGGGCTTGGCACCGACTTCTAATAAATCAGTAAGTCTGTAAATTACGTTATTTTTCACTTTTCAGTGCCTCTTTGCCATTTCTTGAAGTCGGTTAAACTTTTTTGTTAAAAAGAATTTATTTTCTTTCAAAGATAGGTATACCTTGGGACACGTATCTTGAGCTCGTCCACCGCCGTAGCACCCCGTTCTTTTCTCAATAGACATTCAAGATAGGTAGGTACGTGTAATTGCGCGTATAGAGTGCATTTTGAGCACCTTTCAGGTCCAAGATATATGTCCCGAGCAATAATCTTCTTCTTCTGATATATAAAAATCAATGCCACTTTTCGTTGTTATTTTATAACTCAAGAACGGCTAAACCGATTTGGCTAATTTTAGTCTTGAAATATTCGTGGGTGTCCAGGTTTTTAAGGTTTAAAGGATGAGAAAATAGGTGCAGCGGGAACGGGAAAAATATGACGGTACGAAGTTCGCCGGGACAGCTAGTAGCCTATGATTATTAATTTAGAATAGATTATTAACATGCCTGCCTATGTTTTTTTTGCATTTTATGCCGAATAGTATGGATTCGTTTATGAACTTCCACAGATTGTAAAAAAAAATTTCCTACATTATTTTTTTACTTCTTAATCAGAATTTTTTAAATAAATAGGTAAATGCTGAAAAGTTACAATAAGTACCTACCTACTTAGAGATGAGAAAAGCGGGACTATTACTGCTATTGCGGGACGGTTGGCTTCCTTATTTACAAAGGTGCGGACATAACCTGGTTATAGGTATATTATGTAGTACGTGCAGCTAATAAAAGCGTGTTCATAAAACCCGATGACGCGGAACCTCCATTTCCCCTGCACAAAGGAGTTAATCGATCTTGAAGTGCGTTCAATGTCATCATTCATTAGCATCATGCAACACTTGTAATAGCACTGGCAGTGGCCGAGCTCATTGATTTTAATCGCGTTTTCTCTATAATTCACTCATATGAGTTGCAGGATATCTTGGACCTGAATCGGGAGACGAACGAGGCCCTGGCACGCGCGCATTATTTTGTAGTACCTAAGCTTGATGAATTTGAGCTCGTTCATCGTTCACCGCCGTAGCACCCCGTGTTATCCTCAAAAGACACCCAAGAAACGTCTACTGCGCGTTTATAGCACATTTTGAGCACATTTTAGGTTCAAGACGAGGAATTTTGTTCCTTTGAGTTGTACCTACTTACTTGTACCTACAACCAGTCGTAGTGTAAAGTGTTGTAGTTTTCAGCACTAAACCAATAAATTGTATCATACAAATCTTATGTGGATATGTTATCATCAATCATCATTAATCTGTCAAGCCCTTTAATTGCGAGCTTCGATATGTAATTGATATGACTAAGGTTGCAAACAAGTACGCGACTCACCTTACAGAATAATGATTGATTGCTAAGTGTACTTAATCGGATATAACCCAGGGTCAGACGGTGTGCTGCGTGCGGTTTTAGTTGATTAGATGCCGATGTTCGACGTGATCGGCCCGCCGCCGGCAGCCGTGGGGTTACCCGTGGGAGTTTCCGCACGAAAACAAGGTAGGTAGGTAGGTATATCACCAACCAAAGAGTAGGTACCTATATTATGTTTACAATTTGACGAGAAGGAAAAAGCAGAATAGAAATGCAGATGAATAATGTTATTTTTACAGCAAACTTTCAATTTGTTTTACAGCAAGTGATAGTAAAACAGTGTTTTGTGATTTTTTTATTATTTTTTAGTTCCTAATTACTTAGGTAATACATAATTATTTTGTCTAGGTAGCTACGTATACCTACCTATAGGTAGGTATTATAGATATTTGCGTAGGCAATGGTAGGAAGGTATTAAATTAGTAGGAAGGTACCTACCTATATGCTTAATTTACTTGTTAGTCTTTATGTTGGCCATAACAACTTATCTAAATAGACACAAAATATCGTGTAAGGCTATAAATAAATAATAATAAATCCACAGGTGTTGTGTGTGTAGCTACCGATTTCTACGGGAGCGGCATTCCTTCGCTTTCGAAAAAAAAAAGGATTAAAAAGTTTAAAGACCCTTTTGTCGCATCCAATCTTCGTTCCGGAATTTTACACTAGAAAAATAAGTCATGTGTATTATGTTCAGTCTATAGGCAAGCATGAAATATAATCAATTTATTTTAGAAATAAATACTTTATGGCTTCGTCCAAGGTGGGTATGACTGTGATGCGTTGACGGAATAAATAGATTTGATTATATTGATTTTCAAATTAAATATTCACTCGCAAGTAAGTGTATTTAAGGTTTGAGTTATCAAATATTAACCATTATGTACCTACCTATTTCTGTAGTGGCAATTTACTCCTTTTTTAGTTGGTTGATCTTGAAAATCTGTCAACTGGTTAAAGCCATTATAGGTTACGTACCTACCTACGCTATACCTATAGTTTTGACGCACTGACCGAGTACATTATATAATACAGGTCAGTGATTTGACGGTTTGCCGGACTATTTATTTTGCAAGTGCAGCTGCTGTTGTGAGAGCGGGACAGCTTCGTAAATTGCGCGACTGTCCCGCAGAATTCGGAACGGTTGACACCTTACTCTACCATAGAAAACTACTTTATTTGAGAGTCAGTCATTTTCAAATCAGACATGGATAGTGTATCAAAGCTAGATGAAAAATGTATTATTGAACTCGCTAAAGTAACAAAAAATGCAACTTTAACCGAAGCCGGTTGCCGGCTGTTGTCAATATCAACAACAAACGACATGCGTGAATAGAGAAGCGAGCCCTGCGAACACATGAAAACGTTTGTTTCCGAACGCCAGTCTGCGAGCGCATGCGCCCGATGTTTGACGTGTGTTGATTGTCAAATTTTCATTTATCGTTTTGACATTGTTTCGTAATATCGTTGTTGAAGTGGAGTGTTTTTATTATTTTATTGTTAAAGTTTGATAATCAATAAGTTAAAATGGAAAGGAATGACCGTAAAACGAACTCTCGTAACCACACAATTACAATGGACTGTAAAGATTCAAAGTTTATCATGCGAAAAATAATTTTGGATTTCGTCGTCCTGTTCTGTGGTGAGTTCTAAAGTTTTATCGAATTTATTTGTTATGGTGTACTGTTCCCCTTACTACACTTTACATACTATCATGTAAATGTGCCGGTAATTTGAAACTACATATTTACTGGGCTTATTGATATAAAAAAGAATGACATTATTTTTAATGCAATTACATACATAATCGCTTGTAATCGGAATATTTTCATAACAGACATCACTAAAATTAAAAATTCAGCGAAAATAAGATACCTGTAAGTATCATAAAAAGTGCTCACAGTTACATTACATCATATCTTATCACTCCAAATAACAAAACTAAACAATTATACTTAACATAAATGTATATCTATTTGCAATTTAATTTTTACATGCTAAGTAGACATTTTATGAATTTGAGTCATGGCAGCAATTAGGATAATAATAGGATCTCATTATGGTAATGATTTATACATGATTAAAATAATAAATCATTAATTTCCTATTAGATTTATGAAGGTTTCCTTAATTCTGAATTCAAACTTATTTCTTCTTCCTCTTAGCGTTATTTCCCAGTCGCATCCGAAGCTTTTCAGCTCGAAGTCTGGGGTCCGCTTTTACCAGTCTTAACCACGGATTTGACTAGACCTCGATATTTTCCGTGAAGCGATTGTCATCTGACCTCCACAACCCAATGTTAACATTAGGCGATATTGAAGTTTTGCAGTTAGACCGTTGTTTTTGGATTTTTGAGGGCTCCAACTACCCGTAACGACTGCCATAGATGTTCTCATGGCAACCGGGACCGACGGCTTAACGTGCTCTCCGAGGCACGACCAGACCAATGCAAATACTCATATTTCATTCACACAAATATTTGCACTGAGCGGGGATCGAACCCGCGCCTCCTGCGTAGCGGCCGCGTTCACTACCGCTACGCCACGGAGGCTGTCAAACTTATTTATTTAACATTAAAAAGTTTCAAGTTAAATATGCTTTGAATTTGATATTGGGGAAATTTTTTAAATATAGGTAATTAATAGAAGATTGATTGGTTCCATAAGATATCTTATTGGAATAATGCAATGATAGATTTTTCATTATACCATTCTAAATTTAACAGAATTAAATGTAACCGAGAATGATGCAATGATAAATTCCATTATTATCAATGAATCCCGTACTATCTAAAGGCTGGGTTTGACACTTATCAATAGTTATATTTACTATTTGTAGAGCTGAATGTTTTTGTGACATATACCTACTGTATTTGTATAATACATATTATAAAAAACATTCAGCTCTTCCGAACATTCAGTTCCTTTTAGTCAATTTTTTGTGATATGATTTAGGTCCGTAAGAGGTAGGTAAAGGAAGTAGGTAAGAGGTAGGTAAGAGGTAGGTAGGTAGTTAGAACCATTATCCATTAGATGGGCCGTGTGCTTGTCTGCAACCTAAGTGGTATTAATAAATAAAAAAATACTTAAGAAATGCATCATCCTTACTACTAAGTAGATAGGCAATAAATTTTGAAAACTTAACTCGTAAAAAATGCAACATTTTGTCTATGTAGGTAGTAATAACTGCAATGTTATTGGTTCATCAATCATCATCATCATCATCCTAGCAACTTTCTCAATTGTATCTGAGAATTTCACTTTGGAACCTCTGCTTACTGCTTCGTCTCCTTTAGATTTGATTGCCATTGAACTCCTGAAAGGAAAGCTGCCCAAAGCCTCATCCATCAATCAGCTGGTCCAACAACTTGCAGATAACTTTACCTGAAAACCAGTGCCAGTCTTGCCTCATTCAATAAAAGCTATCATTATATTCCCTATGTCATATGATAAATTTATAGTTGGTGGTACCAATGCAGGTTGCATTGCATAGAAATTATTGTTATGCTATGTAAATACTGGATGTGGAAGGTAGAAGGGTGCTACAGTGCATATTGGAAGCAATGAATGCAATAGGTTAATTGATTTGATATGGTATAAAAATAATAATGAATTGCCAGTAGAGACACTACCTATTTAATTTGTAATACTTATAGTTTAAAGATTTATGTCATATTTTCTCTAGCATGATTATGCTGACAGAAGGTCGTCTCCGGAGACAACCTTCATGGCCTAAACCAACCATTCCTGCTAGTTGGTACACCTGCTGATTAACTGACAAGTTTCTGGTGCAAGCTTTCATCTCAAACTTGGAGGGTTTGACGGCAGTCACTCTCATAAAAGCTAAGATAAGCCAAATAAAGAGAAACATAGGATAGTAGACTCCAGGACCCAAAGTACAGGCTTGATGAGGGGAAATATTACTCCCTGATTAATCATGAAATGTCAGAAACTAAACACCTACAAACTGAGTGCCACGATTGTAACATGGTACGTGTCTGTAATGGTGATCCTTTTGCCGAGACTTTGCCTCCAGCTTACCATCAGGCGAGGCGAAGTCAAGTTGACGTGTCCTATATAAAAAATACCTTGAAATTTGGCAGTTAAGTCCCTAACGGATTTTACGAAATTCCACCCCCTAAGGGGGTAAAACGAACTCCGCGCGTACGAAGTCGCTGGCCGCTCCTATTTTCACTTGTAGTACCTACTTAAAGTATCTGTTCTCACTATCAATTTCTTTCAATAACAAAGGAGAAAACACAAAAGAAATCATTACCGTTTCAACTATGTTTCATGTAAACAAACACGGTTTCACCATCCAGTAATAAGGACTGACATAACAAAGTTTACTGACACATTAACATGCAACACTGAGTTGCATGTCTCACTGACACAAGGCTCTCATTGATGCCCACCAGAATTCCCATTCATATACTGTACTTACTTGGAAATATTCCGTTACTAGCTGTTGCCCGCAGTTTCACCTGCGTAAAGTTTTAATCCTGTGCCTATGGGAATTTTCGGGAATTCGGAGTAGTCTCGGTTCTCCCCGTTCTTGATTATGCCCGAAATTTTTTTGGGTTTAAAGATAGCATTTTATCACACTATTATCAACGGGAATGAAGAGCCAGGGGCATCAACCTACCTATTCCCGGGGTTGCCTATGTGATATTCCAGACTATAATCTAACCCTGTACCAAATTTTAACCAGATCTGTTCAGCCGTTTGAGCGTGATTAAGTAACAAACATCTTCGCTAACTTTCGCATTTATAATATTAACTGTAAACATAATGTGTATGCAAACTATAGCTAAATGTCATATTGTCGTCATGGTACTTTGCACAGTCTTGGAGTATGATTGAGACTGGGTGTTGCCCGCGCGTCCGTTTGCGTTGAATACCGGTCTCGATCTCCTTTTGCCGGAATAAATCGGGGTAGCTTCCGGGGAATCCCTATACACCAAGGGTGCCCAACCTTTTTAGCTGTCGGGCAAAACTCACGATTTGGACATTTTTGGCGGGCCAGTGCATCTTTTTTCTACATACACCCCCCCCCCCCCCCCCCCAGGTTTCGGAAGATGAAATTGGCGCTGATCTCTCGCCCATCTCCTTCGAGCTGGCTCTCTTCGGGTATGGGGACGAAACTGTCCCCATCTAGCCCCTGGGAATGGGGAGGTGCAAGCAGCTCCACCCGTCACCACCCTCAGGCCCATGCTCATGAGGGACAGAGGCTGTTCTACACCTCCGACGCCTGCGTCCCCTACGCTCGTCACGGGCTGTGCGGGCTGCGCATCTCCTCCGTTCCTACCCCGCCGTCTCCTTTTGGAGTATTACGTGCTCACAGAAGGAGGGGCGGCAGCCCACGCACTCGTGCAGCGTACCATCGCCGTAAGCAAGGTGGCAAGCGAGAAAACTCTCACTCCTAGGGTGATGACGTCTCCCGCGTCATAACGATGGCATTCGGAGGTTGGCTCTTACCGGATCCGACACAGAACATCCCCAAAGTATCCGTGCCCGGTGATAACCTGCAGGATGGAGGAGTGGCTAGAGAGGCTACATGGCGGCCTCTCTAGCTTTCCCCCATGATGGGTCTTATCGCCGCTACTACGGTGTGTCCTTCACGGCTCGGGTTCGTGTCCCCGTTTCCGCGCCTTCTTTTGGTAACGATATGGGACCGAAAGAACTTTTTTTATATATATGGGACACGTCAATTTGACTTCACCTTGCATAAAGGTAAGCTGAAGGCAGTCTAGGAAAAGAGGGTCACCATTATAGACACGTAGGTATCATGTTACGATGGTGGCACTCAGCTTGTCGGCCTCATCAGATGCTTTATCGCGCCCCGCTTAAAGAATCCGGGACTGTAGGAAGAGGGAATCTGGTAAGGAATTCCAGGAGTTAATGGTACGGCAGAGGAAGGAGTCCCGAATATTTTGCACCGTATGCGGGTGACATTTATGTCCTGCCGCGTTGTTCGGTGTAGGAAATGATAGGGTGGGATTAATTGGAAAAGCTCATCAGAACATTCACCATAGCAGAGACGGTAAAATACTGCCGAGGATGCTCAACTCTACGCATCTGCAGAGGCTCGAGGGTGTTCGTGATCTCAGGATTCCCAATAATGCGGACCGCACGACACTGGAACCTGTCGAGTGTGTCAAGTAAGTACTTTGCGAAGCCATCCCAGAGATGCGAGCAGTATTCCACGCAGGAGACAGAAGACACCGCTGCTCCGACGTGTTAAAACATCTCACTTTGTTCAGGACTCCGAGTTTACGCGAGGTTGTTTTGATGATACTCTCAATATAATTTTTATTGTTCAGTAGGCAGCGAACATCCATACCGAGAATACTGAGATTGTCCCGCAGTGGCAGTGGCGTGGGAGAGCGAAGGAAAAAGATACCTTTGCTGTAAATGCACATGCCTGCGTCTTGTTGGCATTGAACTCGACCAGGTTCTCAGGCCCTATTGGGAAATATGATTCAGGATCTGGTCAAGCTTAGTGACAAGAAGCTGCTTTTTTCCCGCGATATCAGACTGCTCGGCCGCAGTATGCCCATGATAACTCCCGTGTAAGATGCTATCGTCTGCATAGCAATCAATGCTGCCGGTGGTCAGAATATCGTTGATATGTAGAAGAAAGAGAATGGGTGATAAGACAGACCACTGCGGCTGCGGCACGCCAGCATTTACCTGCAAGAACTACGAAGCTCGTCCATCACAAAGGACGCGACTATGGCGCTCCTGCAGGAAGCTAACCACCCAGTCGCACAGTCTGAGAGGCAGAAGAAGAAGAAGAAGAAGAGGCAGAACGAAGGCTGGTAGCTTGGAAAGAAGCGATTTGTGGCACTATAAAAGCTTGGCGATGTCAAGATTAATTGCCGGTGACCCGCCATGTTTGTCCATAGCCTCGCTCTCCGAGATCCGGCAAGAAAACTCGCCGCGTCATAGGATATCGTGCGGTAACCCCTGATGACCTTGATGGCCATCGCCTGTTGCGGTGCACGCTGTAGGTGCACGTGCCTAGACTTCAGGGCATCCACTCACACGGGACACCCGTATAGGGCAACGGAGCGTACGATTCTCCCAGCCATCTGCTTCCTGCTCTGCTCTGGCTCCCTCATGTTGAACAGCAGCCACACCAGAGCGTTAGCTGTGCCTCTTAATTTGGGAGCCAGACTTCGGAGACGTTCCCCGATATCTGGGCCGTCGAACAGGTTTTGTACAGAGCCACCTCAGACCCAGCCGCCGGATCCGTTCCACGCCAGTGACAGCTCCTATATTTACTACATTTTTACGCGTATAAATGAAAACTCAATGATAATATAACCATTAATATAACTACAAAATAATATGTATTAGTATAATAACAAAGTACAATATTAGGTGTATTATAATACCAAACTATCAATACAATCAAAATCATAAAACTAAATTAAAATAAATTTTATTTTAAGCTTTTTAGTTATGATATGAAGAGATATCATTTTGATGAATACTCGATAGATTTGAGTAAGAAGAAAAAATAGTATAGCATTTGCGACTGCGACTGCGACTATTGCAATTGCTTTTGTACAAGCTTTATTTTTTTTTTTTGCTCCTCTCGCAGTGGATTGCGCGTGCCACCCGAAATTCGTCCGCGGGCCACATTGTGGCCCGCGGGCCTGGGGTTGGGCACCCTTGCTATACACCCTAGAATAGGACCCTACCTACAAACATCTTTGGGGCCGAAGCCAACCTCATCTGCAAGTCGCTGCACCTGCTAAACTACGGACGAGGCTGTGATGCAGGCTTTTTTTGGGGGACATACAGCGGCTCGAAAAAAACTAGCGGACCCCGAACTCCAAAGTGCAAACTTTGGACACTAATGAGTAATGACCCTTATACATGTATGTTCCAGATTATAAATCTATCTCTGTGCCTAATTTTATCCAGATTCATTCAGCCGTTTTTGCGTGATTGTTTTAAAACTTAACAATGTCATCCTTCAAAGATGTCACCAATACAAGTAAAGTCAACGTCCTAATTTTTGCGCTGCCGCTTTATCTGTGGTTTCGCAACGAAATCAATGCTCGCGCGCTTTTTAAGATTGTCTCGTTTGAGCGAGTTATTAAATTCGCGGGTTATATTGGTTGCATCGATTGTTCGATAGACTTTGAAATAGTTGTAAACGTTCGGGTGTATTCGGCCTCTACCAAGATCTTTGGAACCCAAGCAACCTTACCTGCAATAATACCTGCTGATTGATGGAGGAGGCTATGGTCAGGCGACAGTCGCTCTCGTGAAAGTTGTTTTTTACGAGAACGACTATCAAATCGAAATAGTAGGGGAGCAGATCTCGATCCAAAATGCAGGCTTTGGATGCAACTGGGACTAACGTTGTCAAATTGTTCAGAAACTTTCCTGCAAACTACAATTCGGTATCTTGAACTGATCACGGACTTTTGAAACTAGCATGTCTATTGACTATTAAGTGGAAATCATAAAAGAAGCGGGCAATAAACTTACATTCACTTTCAATCAATTAAAGGTCGTGAAGCGAATATGTAACCAGTTACGAAACTTTCAGTATCGATTGTTCAGTATATGCCCGTCCATCTCAATCCCTGGGGGATTTATTAGGATTCTTAGTCCATACACATTCGCTGATCGCGAATTCTGGATATTGGATATCACTAGCTTAGAAATGAACTGTTCACTCAACTATTATACTACTCAAGCAAACCATTGTATTAAGACTAAATAGACTAAGCATTTTTTGTAAATAGACCAACAAAATGCCCGCTGAGTTTCATGCCGGAACTTGAACTTGAACTCTTCTCAGGGCGGGCCGCGTTTGGAACCAGTGGTCCATTTGCTATACTAGTCTTTAATATACATTTTTTTTTGTTAATTTTGACGTTTTTTGAGTGCCGTTTTAATGATTTATACGGAATAAATGATTTTTGACTTTTTACTTTGAGTACAAACACAAACGTAGGTACTACTTCACCGTGAGACCGACCGTGAAATCAGCAGCATTTACCGGTTCCCTTGCTGGAGATGGGTTCACAGCGCCTCGCAGGATGTGAACACTGTTTCTGTCCGCCAACAAAGTGGCAGGTAATTGGCTCGCTGTCAAAACATCCTACGCACCGAGCTGTCAGATTAAACGTATCCGTTAAGTAGGCATTCGCGTATGACAGGCGGGATGAGGATACCACCGTATCGTGTTTGTGAATAAAAAAAAAAGTTCCATTTTTAAATTCCTTCCCTTTCCAGTCTTGGTATGCTTTTGTGTTTTGTCTTTTGAAGCTCGTGTTAAATTGATATTGTTTGTCTTTTTTTTAAAGAAAATGGGCGGTTGGAATGCTTTGCGGAAGAAAAAATTGATCAAAGAGTGTGGAAAACTAGAATGTCTATTTCTCACTCAAGCACCTAAGGCGGGACTAGGTGGCTTAGTGGTCAGAGCATTCCCCCTGTAAGAGTCTGGTCGCGGGTTCGAGTCCCGCCTGAGTCGTTTCACATTTTCCTATCTGAATCGATTTGAATAGTTAGCATACTAATTGCTAAATTTCATTCAACTAGAATGTCTGTACAATAATATCTTATACAGTAACCGTCAGTTTCAAATTTCATTTCCCATAGTTCAAGAGTTTAAAATTCTTAGTTGGCAACTGGTTGCGTATAAAAAGAAATATTCTTTCGCAACCAGTTGCCATCAAACGTAAAAATTTCTTCCGTCGCAACTGGTTGTGAATCACAGTTGCGTAGACGGCCGAAGCGGTTTATTCAGGATAAATTTATACATAACTAGCGGACGCTTGCGGCTCCGCTCGCTGCATTTTGTTTTTCGCGATAACCATATCGCGAGTATTGTTCATATCTCCGGTTCTACTCAACCGATTGCGCTCAAACATACGTGAAATGTTAAGCCTGACCAAGCCTATTAGATAAAAAACTATGCATAATATCAAAATCCGCCACGGAGTTTCACGTTCATCCCCACTTTCATCCCATATGTTTAACTTAGGTTCGGTTATTGTCATCACATCATCTACGAGCATTACTTTGAGTTATATTATAATGGCTGCTTCAGAATGTCTTGAATACCCTTTGTCGCTGTTAATGAAAAAAAAAGCACGTTGCCTATGAAATGAATTCGTAAAGATTAGAAGCTTAAATCTTGTAAGCTGGTTTTGGGGTCGACATGTGTCACCTTCTTATTAAAAATATTGAATGGAACAACTCATGTAAAAATATATAAACCTCTACGATGACAGTAGATAGAATTTTTTGAACCAATATGTTTAAATCTACCCTTCTTTAGGTACTTCTGAACCGAACAGATACTTAATCTTTGCCCTTGTCTTATCTTTATTTAGCCAGACACGTCTGTAAAAGCCTGACAACTGCAAGTCGCCTAATTCTTTACTTCATTCCAAAATAATTACAGCTTTTTGTTGTTCCATCTGTCATAAATTTTGTCTTAATTTTCTCGGTCTTAGGGGAGGTCAGCCCCTCTAGACAAGTGGCAATTCGTCATACGCTGAGCAACGAATTGCCTCTTGTCTAGGGGGGCAGGGCATACACTGACACACCAAAGCAGCATTTGCTGCGAACACAGCAAATTGCCAACAAAAATGCTTCTTGATAAGAGATGTCTAGAAGCAGTCGTTGCGTAAATGTGGGTAAATTTGCTGCATTGGTGCATTTGCTACTTTGTGGCCCCCCTAATGTAACCGTTGCGTATGTTAGATTAAGGGGGTAAAAAGTGACAGTGTTTCAATATAAAAATATCATAAAATGTATACATCAGCTATACACACTACATATATGTAAGTATACACATAATTGAACTTCCATGTCATTAAGTAGCTGACTGTACCCCACAACTCTAAATGTATTGCCTCAGCATCATGATGATACTATGATGACCTGAAAACCAGCGGTAACCATGGGCCTAGACTAGGGAAATATCACATCAATTAAACAGCCAGTATTACTCTTATTTCAATCTCTTTATTCCGTTAAACTCGAGCTACGGATCTCTTGTAAGGATGGGTTAAGGAAGGTACACTACGTCAGTTCCAAAAGGACGTATCGACTGGGAAAAGAACTGACAAGAAACCAGTCCGTCTCCTAAAACAATATAGTAACTATAACAGTTTACAACATAACCCTGGTATCATTATACCAGTACAGGTTAATAGTACACTATAACATTTGTATCAGACAGCCTGGTTTCGAACCAGATCTCACAAAGCCTTAGTGGCACAGTACTTGTATAGTCATAACTACTCACTATCATGATATTATTGTACCATCTGATATTATATCAATTAAACAAATCAATAGCCGCCGCTATAAAAGGTACATAGGAACCTAGGTATCACTTTGCTATCCATACAATTCTTATAATCATTGGCATCACGGTACATACACAACCATTATATGGTATTACCGCCAAGGAATATAGCACCACGAGTAACACAAATAATAATATCAAGTTATAGCATTTACACAAAGCTAGTCTTACGTTTTTAGATAAACCAATTGTTACTTCTAATATCACACCCGAAGTGGGTACTATTGGATAATATTTTCATACATTTACTGTAACGCCAATGATAGCCATAATTGTTCTCTGTAGATATTCGATACCACACAATTATTACACAAGTAAGTACACAGTAATTACACAGTAATATATCAACCAGTAAGTACACAGTAGGTATATAACAAATAAATGTAACAGGGGTATAATCGTACCTTACTCTTCGAAGACTCGGGATAACTTCCTCCCATTCAATATTGTGTCGTCTTTTATAGCTTACGATCCGTCCCACCGCGACACATAAATATCACCTGATTTTCACCTACCTACTTTTAAAATTATTTTTCATAAATACCAACAAATAACAATTCTGCTTTAACGTAATGTATAGATATACACTACATATATCTCATTTTGTCATTATAAAACTCCAAAATAAACAATTATCTCACACGTACATGCCTACGTCATGCACACGCAGCCTATCTGCGCCTGCGCCGGCCTTCTATCCACAATACTCGTATGCTACATGAATTTGACTGTCGGCCTTCCGCACCTAAATGAATTGGCGCTTTGTCCTCAAGCATTGGCACTTGGCAGTTGGCAGTGATGTCAGTAACGAATTAAAATTGCGAATGCATTTAGCTTATCAAGTTGTTTTATTTATCTCAACTGATTACTGGAATTATAAATTCTAGGTATTACTTTAACAAGATGTTCCTCGAACAGTTTCCTCTTATTAAACTACTATTACTTACCTACTTGTAATAAATTATTATGGTATGCTTGTAAGGAGACCAGTCTGGGAGGTTATTCGTAATGATCGTTATAGGTATGTACTTACCTGCATACTATAAATAATTATACTTAAGTAGTGCTATACCTACTTATGACTAACTTTTGCCAACTCTCTAGTTTTTTAATTATTTGCAAATGTGTTCGGGCAAATATTCATGATTAGGTATTGATTGACTATATCTATGTCTGAGAGATAATTTTCTTAAAAGTAAAAGTAATTTTGGCGCCATACAGTGCCTTTTACTTTCAGTTTTTTCAAGACTTTGAAATTGAAGCTACAAAATCGCACTGTCAAATATAATGTATGAATATAATATAGAATGAGGGCATAATTATGCGGTATAACATATTCAATCAGTAGGTAATCTCAAAAAATTATGTAGGTATAAAGATGATTTTCCACGGTATGTGGCTTTGTAGATTTTTATCGTTATGGCACGGCAGACGACAACGGACATCCGCTCAACAGGCAATGATTGCTTACCATTACCACGATGACGAATAAGCAGCTGACGAAGAGTTTAATTATTCACATCATCCACGCTCTATGGGGAGCCAGGTACAATATATTATCTATCACACACACAGGTCACATACAAACTTCAAAATCCATGCGTAATAATTAGGAATTGATCAAATTCGACTTCCAAGATCTGTTGGTATAGTTAGCCTGTTAGTGGTGAAACTGATAAATCTATTATGATATTTATCTCTGATAGGCATAGCAATAGGCGTTAAGCTTTTAAACACAATTAATTAAATTATTTTTAATTTGTGATAGTTATACACTAGTAATTTATTTTTATCTTAAATCTTGAGATTTTCGACTTACTTTCGGTCGTAGGTGAATAACAGGTCTTAGCTCAGCTTGTTCTGCAATTCATTTCTACAAATACGATGTTATTTTAGTTGCTGTCTAAATGCATCAACTCCTAGAGCATTGCGTGGGACCGTACAGCTCGAAACCTGAACGAGAGAGCTCCTAGGTATATAATTTACTTCGAACGTCAATTTATTTATTCCAATAACTGTTATTGTAGATAAATATACTTAATTATGCAAAGTACGGCGATAATGTTCGCTAAGTTGCTGGAAAATGCATAAATATAATTCGAGGAGACTATCATTCATTCCGGTTTGCATCTACCACTGGTCTGTAAAGAGTCTGGGTACCTCCGGATACTGTCTCGCTGAGGGCTCTGGGTACGTACGGATACTATCTCGCTGAGGGCTCCATTAGCGCGAATCAGTTTTGTTGGAGTCGAACCAGGCTAAAATTAGGGTCAGACAGACAGTTAGGGTGGTTAGGGTCCCATTCAGATACGCGTACGCCTCCGGCCGAGACGCTCTCATTCCAATATAGCCTTTTTTGGACAAGACTTGAGCAAATACTGTCGAAAACAAAAGTACTCAATGCCCCCGATCTCCCACCGTCGCCCCAAGACGGATGTATAGGAGAATTTGAATCGGCTTCGGGCGGACCTCGGTGGCTTACTGGTCAGCGCATTCCCCCTGTAAGGGAAAGATCGCGGGGTCAAGTCCCGCCCGAGGTCGATAGAGCATTTTTTATACTACTTAGATCGGCGTAGCATCCAGCCGAATGCGCGAATAGCACCTAGCCTAGTCCACGAAGCACCTAATAAAAAAATTGGCAGGTGCTATTTTATCCCTGGCTAACTCTATTATTTCAATAGGCATCAAATTTTCAATAGGAAGCTATCTGGAACTGACGCTATCAAATCAATTATGTTACATTAACTACATAGTCCTATTGAAACATAATAATTATCGTCATCGGTTAGCTATTAGTATACAGTCCACCTGCGCAAGCGCATATCACTGCACCGCAGGTGTCTGCGCAACGAGTGCAACGATTTTACTTTTTAAATGCGTAAAGAAAAAGTTACATTATAGACTCACACACCTGTTTGCAATTAGCCATCGAAAGGTATCAGTGAATATCTCCGAAAGTGCACGTTAATTTGACCGTGTCGTACTCAAGACTCAAGTACGTACTTAACACGTTTAAGTGGTAGTGGTATTGCAACCGTACCGGCTTTGCGGTATCTCTCAAACGTGCTGGGTTAACAATATTTAAGCGGTGTATCCTTTTTGAAGCTTTTGGCAATGAGTATGTAAAAACTGAAGAACGCTCACGAGTTTTGTGCCTACGGCAGAATTTCCTCTCTGCTACATCTCTATTAGGACTTTAGGTATAGCTTTGGTTTACTAAGGTAGATGACTTCAATGGTTTCATCATTTTTTTTAGTATATTTATTGCTTTCTAAATAGTCACAGGGGCTTTGGTGCTGTTTACCCCGCAAATGATGTAAAATTCTATCATTTATTGATATAATTATGTTCGGTTACCTACATTAAAAATGTAGGTATTTCCATTCGAACTTGAAATCGTTTTTGATTAAAATGAATTAACTTTTAATGTTGTTTCTTTTTTTGACGAATACATGATTAGCGTCCGTAATTTCATTGATCAATTTTTTATAAATAACGGTACCGCAGCAAATCAAAATTGCCACAGTACCATCAATGGTACTGTTTAATGGTACCACGGTAAACAAACGCACTTGTGAGCTAATCCATACTTATATTATAAATGCAGAAGTAACTCTGTATGTCTATCTTTCTGTATGTCTGTCTGCCTGTCTTTTATGCATTCACGCCTAAACCACTAAACAGATTTTGATGAAATTTGGTATATCTCTGTACCTAAGCCTATATATCTGTGCCAAATGAGACCTTAGGAAAGGACATGGGCTATGTTTGGGCGCGATAACCGACATCCACGCGAGCGGAGTTGCGGGCGACAGCTAGTTTCTGATAATTTAGACGCAGGAATTGTATTATTCTGTCCGAATTAATTCGATAGGCCGTGGTTTCATATTCTAACCACAAACAATCCATATGAATATGAATGTGTGGTAGAATTTGTAGAACAATTGCTGCCGTGATACGAATACGCGGTTTCGATTGAAATCCATTCGCTTGTCCAATATTATATATGTGAAGGTTACCGGCATGGAGCGGCATATTGAAATTAAACTTTGTTAAAATTACAACTACCACGGTATTGTAAAAAGTACCCTGGGCTAAACTACTTAAATACTTTGTTTATTTTACTGTAGATGCCTTGAAACTTGCGTAGACCTCACGAGATCATAGCTCATTCAGAATTAATTTGGAAATGGACATACTCGTTGTTGCAAAATTTATTTTATCTTCAGTTGACGTACAAATCTAACCGATTGTTGATATTTTTTTCGGAGTTTTGACGACGTTTTATCTAATAAGACGGAATGACAATACTGTCAAGATATGAATATCTTCACAACGCTATATTATAGTTAAATAATTTGTTTGTAATTGTAATAAATATTTGCAATTTTTTATTCTTCTTAATAAATTATGTAAACGAGTTTTTTATTTTTTGTTAAAAATTACTATAATTGCTATGGAGGATACGGTTTATTACCTACTCCCGTGGAACACTTTTGGCTGTGCTTTTGGGTGTACCTTGTTATATTTATTTATTCAAAGAATTCAAGTTGTAAAGTTTATAGCTGTTTAAAAATAGCTCTTTTTATATAATCGACTGTAAATTACGGCTAATTTTAATAGCATTCTGTATTTCTATCAGTTTTATGTATTTTTATAACGACTTAATCAACACAGATTGCGTGCTAATTCATTCATGTAAATGTATAACCAAATTATATCTATGATTAGTATGAGTAATAATTACTTTTCATTTCAATTTGCGTGATTTACATAAGTGACTTAGAAAAGAGCATTTAATCATAGTAGCTAATTAATAATTACCTTGATTTATGCATTATGGCTTATGCATTTCAACACATACTCAGGTATGGGCACTTAGGAACAGCATGTGAGCTCATTGGCCGAATGCCTAACGAGTTTTGCTTTGAAGACGCATTAAATACTTGAAGTCTAGCTCTTTTTATGCTCCTATTATAGTGAATTTACACTTCCTTTTTTACTGGCAATGAAAAGTAATTGCTTTATTATAATGAAATATAGGGTAATAAAATCTTATTTTTTGTTGTGATCAACACGAAAAACAGGTAACGAAAATGGGTTAAGACAAAATATTTAGATACAGCAAGAAACTTTTCTGAAACTTTTGTCAACTCGGTTGGAGTCGGATTTCCAGTATAAGTTCTTATAACTGTGAACTGAATTTCGATTTCGTGAAGTGACTGCATCGGACCTCTACAACCCATTGGCGATATCGAAGAATTAGACTAATCGGACTTTTCAGGGTGCCAACTAGCCATAGAAGTTCATAAATGTCCAATATCTAAGTAACCCCACTGCGTGACTACGTTAAACAAAGATGGTCTATTGTATTGGCTTTGTAAAATAAATGCTAATAAATGCTGAGAATGAGTCCATTCTTGAATCCTATTAAACATAAATAGAATTCATCCAAGAACCTCAAACTACGTGAAAGTATATTCTAAAATCCAAACATTAAAGTAACGGTATTTATAGTACATAAGTACCTATTTAGCCCTTTACAAAAAATCTTTTACTTTTAATCTTTGCCACACGATGCGATTGCGTTCCCACGTGTTGTGACTGTATCAATATTTGTTTCTATGCATTATCAGCTGTTATATCCGTACCGCTTATATTACTAGAGACACCAAAAATAAGGGAAAAGGGTTCTGGAATGAGGATGACATAAATCGACCAATGTGTTCCATACCCCAATTTTATTAAACTACCGCTTGTTATGATGGATGCTAGCCGTAAACTAATAAATAATAAATAAATAAATAAATCTTGTAGGACATTCTACACAACGCTAACTAGACCCAAAGCTTAACTAGCTTGTGTTATGGGTTCTAAAATGCAGAGAAACATACTTAGATACATTTTTTTTGTAAATGCATGCATATTATACATAGAAAACACCCAGACCAAGGCAAATATTCACATTCATGCATACAAATATAATATGCATTGAGCGGGGATCGAACCCGCGCCTCCTGCGTAGCAGCCGCATTCACTACCGCTACGCCACAGAGGCAGTCAAACTACTTTGATATGCATAATACATAGTAGGTATCTATTGCTTTTATTCTTATACTCTTAGGTAATAGCTGGTTCTATCTTCTTCTGCACCCTAGCGTTATATCCCAGTCGCATCCGAAGCTTTCACCTCGGAGTCTGGGGTCCGTTTTTCCCTCCGTTCCTAGGTCTAATTGACGAACACTTATGGTATGGGGTCTACTAATGTTTATCTATTATGCATGTATTGCTAGTCATGTCCGACTGATTAGTCCCTAAACCTCTGTAGCAGTGGCGAAGGGTGGATTTTTTTAAAAGGGAAGCCGAACGAAAGAAAAAAACTTACCATGGCCGATTGTAATCCTTTATGTGTAGGTACTCCTTCCAAAAGCTGTGACTGGCTGGTTCGATGCTTAGGTCCAAATGGTTGAGGAAATTTCAACCCACATTTACGATACGTGTGAGCGCAGCACTGATGATTATTATAACAGTGTTTTTCAAGTATAATGAAAGTGGTTTTGAAAAAAAACCTTTTGCAAATGAGATGTATGATGCATGAATATGATGTGATGTCTACCAACTAAATATTATTTACTTGTTAAACTACACTACTTAATCTACTTATACTCTAAAGCTATACGTCTATTCTTTCTTACGAAATGAGCTAGGACCCTCATAAAAACCGGGTTCGTTCTTAGTCTTAAGCAAAAAATGTTTTTCTTTCGATAAATTTTTTATGTCGCTATATCCTAAATGACTCCACATACTCTTAGAATCTGAGAATAACAAACAAGGAAAACAATACATTCTATTTAATTTACAACTGCCTGTCAGCCACTTATATTTATCGTAATTAAAATGTTTCGTAAATCCATCGCGCCGTTTATATTCTATATTCATGACTGCCCAGTCATCGACCTAACTGAACTACATGTTTCTTATTTTCATAATTTAATTTCGAGAAAGATGTTTCCTCACACAACAAATAATCAGTAACAATCTAATGCTATTAACGCAGCCATTATAACAGCAAACTACTAAATTTGCTGACAAATGCATAATACAAGCAACTACTTACCAAAATATCGACAAATATGTCAATCAATGCACAACAGTCAGTACACTACACATACACAAACACAAATTATACTTAGTAATAACCACTTCACACAAAAAAGCGAATTCTAACTACTTCCAGTACTTTATAACATAAATAATTATTGTTGAAATCAAAAATGAATGTGAAAATTGTCGTGAGCAATTGAATAATTTGAATACATCGCTCATTCGCTTCAACTTCAGTGTATTGTAACCAAAACAAACTGCATTCACATTAGTGCTCTCTCGCTCTCGCAAATTCTTATCGTATATTCCCTCCTTGTCATAAACCCTTGAATCGCGGCTTATATTCGTGAAATATTTCTACGAACACTACTAAGAAAAATTGCGCATGTGTGCGTGCGACTGTAAGTAAGTACGTAAGATTCCGTTTTTGGCGACCGGCTTTTTTTCGCTTGGCGCGCGTTCAGACAGAATCATACAAGAGGTTTCCTTCCTTATTTGAGAACTAGATGGCGTTATGAGAAATATGTGTAATAATGTAATGTATGTAAATAATTATTAGATATAATTGCGATTTACGTAACAGAATAATTTTTGTTTTATATTTTTGTGTATTGAATGGATGTGGTTTCATTGATTTATAATTTATTAATAGACAATGCTTAGGGGTTTTTGCAAAGGTAAGCCGGTAGGAATCGGGTTATATGGACACTTCGCCACTGCTCTGTAGTTACAAACTAGATTTTTTTGCTTTTATGTTGCAAATATTACCTTTAAAAGGATCTTTGAAAATTTCTCCAAATAAGGGGGTAAACAAAGGTCAAAAAGCACGAAACTACTGTACTAACTGAACTCGTCAATTCATTTCACCTATTTCTCTATATACTTGCATACAATCACAGCCGTATCCTCATTTGTGCAAGTCAATTCATTGCAATTTCGCGTCTGTTCCCAATTGACGTTTATTGTCATCATAAATGATATCATCCTGGCCTAGGAAAGTGGTTACCATTCCTGAAATTACATACTTGTACCGAATCCATTGAAATAAAACCTAGGAGGAAATTGAATATATCCTGGTTAACAATTGGAATTTGAGTTGAAAGCTGTTTGTTGTTATGGGATGGGTAAACTTCCGTGGATGTAGAATTGGGTTAATTGTGTGCTAAAATAACTATATTGTTAATAATATGGACAGACTAACAGAAATATTACGATGGTTAAATTCATCCGGAATTCTCAACGCCTGTTCCCGTAGAGGCGTAGACATTCAATGACCAGTGGGAATTGTATGGTATAATTGGTATAGCGTAAAAAACACTGCTTAAAGATAAATCCGCTCTCAAATATTATACGTTTATCCACGGAATCTTGTGGACATTGCGATATAAAACGAAACTCAGTCCTGCCCCTCTAGACAAGTAACAATTCGTTGCTCGGCGATGATAGTATAGAATGCCAAATGTATGGGATTTGACATAATATGACAGGCGTCAACGAATGGCAGAAACGTCAAATCCTATACATTTGTCATTCTATTCCATCATACGCCGAGCAACGAATTGCCACTTGTCTAGGGGGGCTGAATCTCTATTTATGTGAGGACAGATTCATAGAATATCTATAGTAGGGTTGCCACCTTTTTTTGATGAAAAAATAGTATTTTTCTTCTTTAAGTCATAAAAATATAGTACTTTTGAGAAATTTAGGAAAAAATATAGTACCTACACATTTATTTCTCATCTATTTTTTCATATTTTATTTATTTTCCCTGTGTTTATTTGGTCATCCGAATGAACGAGAAATGATCGATCTGAACACTTTTTTTAAAGTCGAATGTTCGAAATGACTTAAACGCGCGCCGTCTGTCAGTGGGTCGTAGGTTGCCGGAGATGACATTGCCGGAGACATATCTCTCGCACCCCGGTCGACCCACGGCCATCTCTCTCGAGCTGGTGGGAAAACGGTGTCCCCATATAGCCCTCGGGTATGGGGAGGCACACATTGCGCCGCCGCCTATGACTGCTTCTCCTAAGGTGACAGGCGGCTCCATCCGTCACCCTCAGAACCGCTCTCATGGGGGATGGAGATAGTTCTGCGACCGACACCTGACTTGCTTTAAACATTTGATTTACGTACATTCCGCTATCGTATCGAGGGAAACCTTTGTGTATGCCTTCAGCCTGGCTAGCCTTTAATTTGGCTAAATTAAAGAAGTATCTTTAAAGTGCATGGATGGCAGTAGCCATCCGTATGAAAGCGGATTCAAATTCCCTTCGTGTTGTCTCTTAGAAACACTTTAATAACTGCAGCAAAATATATGGCAAAAAGTGTAGGCGCGAGCACACACCCCTGTTTAACACCACAATGTGACTGAGAAAAACTGAATTCTGTTCACTTTTACACAGCAAGTCATGCGATCGTAGAGCTTTATCAAAAAAAATGTTCTTTTCTATAACATTCCTTCTAATGAAGCATTCACCTATGTCAATAATCACTGGAGTGAACCATCTGACATTACCTTTAATTTTGTTCGAAAAAAAAAATCGCGACATTTAGCCATGAAAATATAGTACATTTGCGTACTATATTATTTTTATATAGTACATAGTACAACGGGCTCAAATATAGTACAATACTATATAATATAGTACGGGTGGCAACCCTAATCTATAGGTACAACGTGTCGTCCGATAAATCGAGATTCAGAACTGATTATCATCCTAGAATACGGGCCTTAGAAATTGACAAAAATTGCGCGAAACTTTTAACTCTTTACATAAAATCTTTTTACCCTGATTTCACTGTCTAAAGTCTATATATTATTAATTTTATTGGAACTATATCAAGCAAATTCCAAGAAAAGTTATAAACTTTTTTATTTATTTATTCAAATTCTTCTGATAACCTCAGAACTAATTGACTAAAGGATAATATCTCAATTAGAAAACGGAAGAAATCTTGTTTGTGAAATTGTTGTGGCTTCATATGTCACACAGCAATTCGTTTCTCTAACTTATGTAAGTTGTTTCAATTAATCTGACTATAAATAATGAAACGGAAATCATACTTAATACAAAAGTTCATTGCCACGATTCTCGATTTCGTAAGTTGGACTTAAGAAAACCATTTAGGTAATTTGTGCTTAGGTAACATCAACGCTGAACAAATGACATACATACATACATACAATCACGCCTTGGCCTTGTCCTAGGTGAGCGACAAGTGCAACAACGTATAACGGCGGGTATGGCAAACATTGACGACTGTCATATAATATGTCAAATCCCATTTATTCTTCATTCTATACTACAATTAGTTACGCCGGCCAACGAATTTCTACTTGTCTAGGGGGCTGATCATCAATAGCTAGGATTGAAAAATTAACGATATTTAGTCATTAGATTATGTTGGCAAAAATTGATTTGTGTTCTTTCATTTTAGAGTTATCCACTTCAACAGGCAATATTGCTGTCTATGTATTCATCATCATCATATTTACTAAATTGTTTTTAAAAGTTCATTTGATATTGTATTGTATTTTGTACCTACGTTGTTAGTTAAAATTGTTAAAACAAAACAAAGACAGTTAATTATTTGGTATCCACAAAATATTTATGTCAATGGTTTCCGTTAAGTGCTAACAATTATATCTTATAAGTAATCATGCCAACACTTACAAATAGATAACAATTCTCGGCTTTTCGTGCTTGATAATTTGCTGATAAGCTTGTTCAGATAAATGCTATTTTGTTTTGATAAAGCTACATATCGGAGTGCGAAGTTTCGAATCTTCCGTTTCTACTCAATCAATTGATCACTTTGGCAGTTTTAGTTTCTGCGGTGTAACTATTGTTTGTATAAGGTCCAAAGACTTAGGCTGGTGTTCTAATTTTGCTGATTGCTTAGCCTTTCCAGGTCTTTGTATATTTAGTACATCTTAACTATTTTCTTATGATATTACTAAGAAGAAAGAAAACGAAAATCTAACCTGTGCCAATGCCAAATTATTGGACCAGTTTTCAAAGTTAGTGTTTTTATTTGAACAATAGCCATATTTCGTATAGCCATAAACGTAATCGATCAGTTTTATCAATAAGCTAACGAATTGCCACTTATCTAAGGGGGCTGAATTAATCCAATCTAAACACTGATAAATACTTCACGATTATAGCTTCAAAAACTTTCAACTCGTGCTCCAATTCATATAATTATCTTTATTTCTGTCACAATCAAGTTGTTAATTGATATTTATCACATCTTCTATTTTCATACTGATAGTAAATTTCGACTATTAGCTCGTAACTGCTCTCTAATAGTCCTTTAATTTCTCCATAGATAACGTTTTTACACTGCTGTGTACGTAACCTGTTTAGCCGATTACGATCGACACCCGTAAACGAGCTTCGCGCTTCATTAGCGTAATCCGTCGGTATGCTACCAACGCTTGCCCTGCATTTTTGCATCAATTACCAACCTACTATTATCCATAATACCACATTGACTCTTACTAAGGATGCTACGAATAACCACGTCCGCACATCTAAATTGTCCTATTAACAAGCTATCTGAAAGTTCAGAGGAAACGGCTTATAAAGCTGATGAACGAATAAAATGTAAAAGTAGAGATGCACTAAAAGCGAAAGATAATAGTGATGAGCCTCATTGACATGGAAACATAAATTTTGTATTTAAACTATATTTGACAAATTCTGGGCCAACTTTGTTTAGTTTTTATATCTTTATTCAAATTCTATCGATAGTATCTCAATAAAATAACGAAAGGAAACGGGTTTATCGAACTGTTATCAAATGATAGTCTCCTGACTAGGTACTTATATTTAATTAAGTTGTATTAATAAAACTAACCACTCAATATTGAAACAGAAATGTAGGTAAGAAAGTTCATTGCCATGGCAGCGTTTATAATATTTCTTAAATACGCCTATTGTATAATCAACAAAAGACAGGTGCACAAAATCTTTGAAGAGCCCACGTTAATACCGTCCAAAAAATAAAAATAAAACGCCACTGTAAGTATCTCGTTCAAAAAAGATTGAAAAAAATCTGAATCCTTTAGCAGGAAGCGTCAAGTTAAATTAGGACAAGGATGTGATCAAGATTCATAAATCAACAACGGTTCTTATCTCAACTGTCTAATGAAATAAAACTGCTATAAGCTTCGTTTTCGAGATGTAAAATAATTAATGTCCTGCGCAAGATATACGAGTTCTTAATGCTACGCCCCCGCGATTTGAACTTGCCTTTATCGCGATATCTTTACAGGTACTTTACGATTGAATTTGTTTACTGGCTTAAATTCAACTTTACTCGGTTGGAATAGAGGTTACCTCCAGGTAAACCTTATTGCATAAGGTATGCCTTTAGTTCAGCCTCCATGAAATACGTTTTGCGGCGACGACATAATGAATGAGTCCTGTGCATCTTACGTTTTGTTCCTGTCGGCTCGGTCCATTTGTACATTTTGATTTATTGCGACAGTGACAAATTTTGCAATTAACATTACTTATGTTTTGCAAATGCATTACATTTCAAACGTTATTAATATATGGTATAAGTTGTCTTGAGTCTTGAGTTATAAGTCTCGATACTTTCGTTCGAAAGTATCGAGGCCTAAAAATCAAAAATGAAAATTGCAAACGCATTTCTCGATTTTAAAGTTAACTATACATTTCCAACACTATCGTATTCAGTAATGATTTCTATAAAGCTCCAACCATTGCTAAGAGCACTGATGGTATCTGCAATATGACGTTTCATTAATGATGGGGACGGCGCAGACACGCCTGTAACGCCTTTACGTTGTATAGATTACAGTAATGCGTCTGTATTCTACGATATTTATTATGATTCTAGTGTAGTGATGAGAGTTTACTTTAAATTTTCTTAATGCATGTTTATCTATAAAAGTAGACATAAGTACATTACTTTTTTTATTTTTCAACAGCGATATGAAATTTGGGTAGATTCTGATTTTGTTCAGATTTTGTTTTGTCTTGAGGACTGGGTAAGTTGTCAAACCAGACTCTCTAGACAAGTAGCACTATTGTTAGTAGATATCTATTCTACTAACAAATGAAATTATTTTTTAAGGGGCTGTCCATTAATCACGTGATGTTTTCTTAGCAATTTTCTAACCCCCCCCCCCCCCCCCCCTCATTAGTTATAAGAAAAAATAAATACACGTGATATCCCAAAATACCCCTCCCTCCGCCTTGGTGATATTTCGTGAGGTTTTCGCACCCCCCCCCCCCTCCCCCTGTTGAGCCTCACGTGATTAATTGACAGCCCCTAACAGAAAGTTACAATTTACCTGACCCAAGTAGGTATCGCACCCAAGCATTATCATGATCATACGATCTTATTCTTTCTTATTTATCAAAATTGTCATGAGATCCTCGAGATAGTTGATGAATAAGAAAATGTCTCTTTGCCAATAATATACCTACCTACAATGATGTATTAAATTTATAGATACGTCATACAAGAAGATGGCGGCATTCAAAAATGGCGCAAACACTAAATATAATAAAAATATAACTGCTTATTAAAAATGCGTCAATGTTATTAATTTATATGAATTATATTAATATTTATAACAATAATATTTGATTATTAAGAATTGTTTATTAAAGACGTTTTTTTTGGGTGGCGCATTGCCGTGATTCTGATTGGTGCATAAAAATGATGACCAAAAGTCATCATTTTTTTGTCGCCATTTTTGAGTGTGGACAACATATCTATAGTTTATAATACATCATTGCCTACCTGCGTTTGCTTTATATTGAACTACTTCAAGATTTTGGAACTTAGCCAATTGCATATTTCTGCTTTGACCTGTTCTACTTTCTAAATATTGAAAAGGGCCGATTGTGCAGAATCGCTAAAGGCTATATTATACCTTTGCCACCGACACCTGATATATCACTACATATTATAAAACAAAGTCGCTGTCGCTGTCTGTCCGTCCCTATGTATGCTTAAATCTTCAAAACTATGCAACGGATTTTGAAGCTGTTTTTTTTTAATAGATAGAGTGATTCAAGAGGAAGGTTTTTATGTCTAATACATGCATAATATTATAGAGAAACACGGATAAATATAGAGATAATACCACGCGGGCGGAAAATATGGCGGTACGTAGTTCGCCGGGTCAGCTAGTGTATTTATAAACCGCTGGTTCTAGTAATAAAGTATCAAATTTCAACTAATATCATAGATGGCGGTTGATAAGCCAGAATGTTTATTTTTATTAGGAAGTAGTTTTAATTGCTGGCCGTGCTACTTCGCACGCTTAAATTAAGTATTTTTTTATGTTTTCCGACACTAAAGTTTTTTTACTTCTGAGGTGCATTGACGTGTGTACTGTGTACATTTAAGAGCAAGGAGCTTGAGAAATTCAAGGCTTATTTCATTTATTATATAATATACCTACAATAATGTATGAGTATTTTCTTTATACAAAAATTTATTACCTTTTTCTTTTAATTTAATAGCTTCTGTAATGGATATTTGAAGGCCCTTATCAGATATTATAGGTTCCGGGACCAAGAACGCTACTTACATTGAAACATAAATTTTATCCAAAGTTATGGTGGAACGGAATAAAGTAATGAGCTATTAAACGAAGGTAATTGATCGTTAAAAGGTACTGTCACTGATTAGGAAACGTGATAAAATCGTTGCTCAATCTTTATAGTAAGAAATTTTCGATTCTAATTTTGAGGGTAGATGTTAATTAATATAAAGCTTAACGCTTAACTTAACTAAAGTGTGTCGTTAAATGGTTCAGGCGTTTTTATTGTAGTAATTTAAATGTCGATAGGTTATAATGATAGTGTTTATAACGATCTTCACGGCAATCTTAAAATGTAAGAAAACTTGTCCGAAATTCAGAAGTGGGATTAGTAGAACTCTGCTTCTAATTCAGAAGTGGGATAAGTACTTAGAACTTACCGCTTACATCATGCAACCTCACCTGATAAGAAGAGCAATTCATATTTAAAAAAAGAAACCAATTTATACTTTTTTAATATTACCTTGTGTGTTTCTTGCCTTATGCGCCGCCGGCGCATTAATTCGGTAATTAGTGCTACCAATGTCAATGTTGTTTAACTTTTTAGTAATTAATGTTTCTTGTGTTGATTTATAAATAGAATTAACGGAATTAACAATTCAATTAAGAGCCTTGATTTACCGCTGTTAAGCGATTGTATTCAAAGTAATTAGTTGGCTTGTAAGGCGTATTTCATTTTTACTTAGGCTTAGTCTACACCAGTGATAGAACCCGATTCGATCGTGAGGTGGATCTAACCGGTTATTTTATCGTACAGTTATCAATTTATTGATGGATGAGAGAAGGATAGTAAGAATATTTTAGCTATTAATAAGGCGCATACGCAGAGATGTATTGATATTCGTCACCTTCGGGTTACTGCCGTATCTTTAGTTTTTAAAGAGATTTTTTCCATAGAGGAAATGGTATTTTTTTTATTATTATTAAACTGGTTCTCGAAACTTTCTGGAGCCTAAAAAGTCGTCTCATTTTGTTTCATGGACAAACTCCGGGCATTTCTTACCGCCTCACCTATTTGAAGGGAAGAAGTAATATACCTACTCCCGTGCAGTCAATAATATTCTAGGGCTTCTATACAGAGCGATCTAGATTCGTAGTAAGCCTAGCTTAACTAGCTTGCATTGTAGAATCTAAATTAGGTTATAGAATCTAGAAAAACATAGGAGGTACATTTTTTGTAAAGGCAGATAGTAACACACAAACGAGTCCGTCCACTTGCCTCAAAGATGAAATATATCATAGATATGTCATATGCTTACAAATCAACGTAGAAAATTGTGCCGAACATACACAGACACATTTTTAATTCATCTACATTTCCCTTAGAGTAATTGTTCGTGCAGTGTCTATAAACATACGATATCATTTTTGTTACTTTTTATGTCACTAATTCTTCCGCTCAACGTCCGACCGGCGCCGCTCGGCACGCGATACTACAAGGCAAACGTTCCAATTGACTCGTTTTCGGATCTTCACGATTTTCGCGCAATAACGCATCTACTTCATTTTATATAAGATCATTGACTTGCCTACATACCTCAGTTGCCTTCGCATTTGTCCCAACAATAATCTCAGGTACATCAATGTTTAGTATTCAATGTTAGTACTGGTGCGTTTATATTGTAATAGATTTATTACATGTGTGTATTAGACCTAGCAGAATACACGCATTGACTTAATTATATTATCAAATCTATTAGTTTTGCGCGGCAAGACCAAAATGGCCGCCTGCCTCACGATGCTTTTCATATTGTCTATTATCTATGGTATTGTTATTTATAGCTCTGTGGCTATATTTCGGTCAGATTTATTATCTGTGTCTATTTTTATTAGCTACAAATTCGTCAACAAATAATACAAGCAAGTTTTTGGTTATGCATTGAATTTTAAGATCTGTATGCCCGAACTTGTATCAAATGAGTCTCGTTTGAACCTTAATTGTTGTAATGATTTGATACTTAGTACCTACTATGGTATCCACGAACCACGAACCATAGTCTGTGGTTAGACAAATGAATGTTTTTTTAAGCTATTGCATAGCTTCTATCGCGGGCCTTGAGCGTGGAGACCGAATCCAAAAATTCCGTAACGAAAAAACCTAAGCTGACACTCCGAGCTCGCACGAATCAAGCCGAGCTGCTCCGAAATCGGCCGATCTCGGAGTAGCTCAGCTCGATTCGTGCGAGCTCGGAGTGGGGGGATAATTGCATAAGTTGATAAAAAATGCTATTCAATAGCTTTACCGCGGCAGTAGGAATTCAACTTTATGCAATTCAACTTTTTAGGATTCAACATTCTGCAAATTCAACTTTTTACAAATTCAACATCTTAGGAATTCAACTTTATGTACCTGGAGGGTCCCCGAGTGCCACACGACTTTTTTTTATCTTATTTTTATCGTCCAATATATTTTTTATTTTATTTTTATCATCCAATGACAATCTATATCAAGGCTATCGCAACGTTGTGCGCTTACAGAATTGCATTGCAGACTTCTACCTTACCCAAAGATGAATTTCAGAATTAGTGGTAGGTCTTTGAATCAGACCTACCAGGTCGATAAAGTATTGAAATTTTTTTCTAACTTTTACACTTGTTATGCATAAAACGTAAACGCCATTATAGAATCCTCTTTGGTGGTCGATTTAAAATAAATGTGAAAAACACGATGTTTTGCTTAATTTTTTGGATTAGTATTCAGGAAGTGTTGTGTAGTAGACAATATATTGTTAGGTGTTCGTGGCGAATTTTAGCTAGGTATGTAAAATTGTAGCATTATGTTGTACCTATATTTAGACGTATGAGGCGCCACCAAGATTTTTGGGGCCCCTACTAACCTCACGTTCAAGCCGGCACATCTGCTGATTAACAAACGAGGGTTTGGCGCAGGCATTCCTCTCGGAGTTGGGATCAGACGAAAGTCAGCCAAATCAAAAACACAAGGAAAGGACGCGTAAGTGTGCGGTCTCTTCACCACGAAGCACGCTTACATACTATTTCCAACTTTATTTAAATGGAATAAGGTTGGTATTTAATTACCATTTGCTCGAGAATTCCCACCCTGTTCTAGAATGGCCCTAAGGGGCATACCAGTTGATGCAACAGTTATTTAGGTAGTAACAAAACAGTCATAACTCGAAAACGTTTATTAAGATCAACGATAGTCTCAACGCGGTGAGTGCCGCAGCACAGTTTTGATTAATGTTGTAGCAAATAAAGATTAAGTATTATTAATCGCCCGTTTAATAAACCAGCCTGTAATTGACTAGGGGCCGGTTTCATAGCTACCTATTTTAACTTGTACTTTTGAATAGGTTTAGATAATTAAGCTCATGATAATCTTATTGTATTTGTATCTATATTGCTTCTGCTACTGCTGCTATGTATTTATGTACAAGTTAAATAAAATAAAAATAAATTTTCCTTCTCTCGCAATGATATCGTGTATTTTTCCATCGCCTCCTACGACACCCTTCGGATGAGGTGAAACTTGTTTTCTTTCTCCATCACCACACGTTGTATGGCAATATTTACATACATTTCCATCCAAAGGTTGCCTGGAAGAAATTGTTGATCTTCGTAAGATGATTAGTCGTTATTAATTTATTCTACTTGTCATAACATAAAACATTCTGTACCTACAGTGCGCACGCTCATGCCTGCATTATCGATAGAAAGGATTTATGTACGCAATAATAACTCTTTGAAGATATACCTACGGTTAGATTACAGGTGTATTTGCTTGTGAGTTAATGCCTTCCTGGTGACGACATGAATACGGGAGTTCAGTGCAGAATTGAATCCTAATAATTATTATAAATGTGATAGTTTATGTAGATTATTGGCTATTTGTAACTCTACTTCGTTCTAACGGCTGAACCGATCAGGCTGTTTGGTACACGGATAGATTATATTATTATAGTCTGGAATAACACAGGCTTCCATAGGCATCCACTTTTTATCCCGAAATTAGATTCCCATAGGTCCGACGGTGGGGCACCTGGCGAGGGCGGTTACGTCGGACTCGAACCGACTAAAACCGCATGCCGTCTCGGGTATCAAGATACCGGAATGTAAACTTACCTAAAGCAGCCAAATCAAAAATCTGTCTTCCCAATAATTAAAACACCCTCTAGACATCCAAAGAATAAAATTGCTTTCTCTGACTTTTGTAACTATTGTAAGTTTTCAACGGACTAGTTACAATGTCAGTTAAATATAGGTAAGTATTAACATATCCGAAAGAATCTCCAGTCTCCACTAACAAGAACAACAGCTGTTTGTAGAAAACTGCTTGAACACAATGGATTGTTATTGTAATTTATGGTAAAACTCTCTTGCGCATACAGCGTGCACATTGTTGGTGCAAACCGTGTTACTACAGGATGTGTGTTTTTGATTAGTGCTTAGTACTACTCATGTCATAATTCGTTATGGGATGTGGCATCTTTGAAAGAAAAATATGCATTTCGTTTTTGAATTTTGACATACCTAATGCTCCTGCATTAGGTATGTCAAAATTCAAAAACTCCTGTCGGGTTAGAATGAAAGTTTAATAGACTTGGAATGTTAATAATCACCAAATTAAAAATTTAAAAAACCGACTTCAACCGATTTTTGTTGATATTTCATAAATTGCTTGACCGATTTTGATAAAATTTACCTGGGAAGTATAACCTATCAAACAAAAAAATAATTTTGCAAATCGGTCCAGGCGTCTTTGAGTAATCGGTGAACATACATAAAATAATACAGGACTACCACAAAAGTAAACCAAAACCAAATTAAAAATCAACGCATAGGTATACACCGGAAATATAGCTGAATATTCTGAACACTTCTGCATACCCTTTCAAAGGATACAGGCGTGATGTTATGATGTGTAATGGCAGAGACATTGCAATAATATGCGATTGCAGCAATCGCGGCTGATTTCCTGGTATTTTTTGAAGAGTTCCTTGGTCTAATCTCGGAAACCCATCATCAGATCTTTACGAAATTTAAATGGGACCATTTCGGAATAATCTACTTTCGAACAAAAAAAGAATTTTGCAAATCCGTCTACGCATGGCGGAGCTATGAGCGAACAAACATAAAAAAAAAAAAAACATATAAACATCCGAATTGAGAACCTCCTCCTTTTTTGAAGTCGGTTAAAAATGTACCTAATTGTTGATTTTAGTAGGTTAGGTATATTCATCGTCAAAAGTAGATGTTGATTGTATAACCCGCACCACGTATCTTGGACCTAAATCGTAAGACATACGAGGCTCTGGCGCCCGCGGATTGCTTTTTAATAGTCTATGCTTGGTGAATTTGAGTTCGTCTACCGCATTAGCATCCTGTGCTATCCTCAAAAGACACCCAGGAAATGTGTACTGCGCGTATGGTGCATATTTTTAGCACATTACCAGGTACGTGGCGCGGGTTATTCATGATACTGATGATCAAATTCGAATTGAAACTGAATGAAAAAACAAAATTTTAATCGAACTTGCCGTGTTGGTTCCTGTTGGAGTAGAATAGGGCCACCCCATCTCTTCGTGTGGGTGTCGTAAAAGGCGACTAAGGGATAGGGCTGTTCTCCATCCGACAGTAAACATACAGCCCATGACAAAGTGCCCGCTAGACGGCCATAGGCTCGCCCCCTATTACGTGGGACCGAAAATCATTGTTGGCGAAATGTGGGTGTTAATACACCTCTGACTATCCCTGCGGGGATTTATAGGCGTGAGTATATGTATGTATGTATGTTTAATCGAAGTCACTAAGTAGTGAAACAGAATTTTCATTAAGAAATAAGTTAGATCAAAAACTTTTTTTTTTTTTTAATATGAATGTGGCTATTTATTTTTGAGTCTGACTGTATCTTCGTCATAAACTAAACTACTTACTAAAATACAACCCAGTTTTATACTATAAAATGGAAAATTTTATTACTTAATTGAGAACAAGCTATCGTATAGTAATAAAAACAAAATATCACAAATTATATCTACTAATTAAATATACCAATAGTAATAAAACAGAAGAAATTATCAATATAATTGGAATAGGTATTAAAAATGGACAAATATCCCAAATATTTCCAGTATTCGACACAAGGTGATAATTTATATGTTTCGATACTAGAGTTATTCACATTAACCGACATAGTGTTTATCATTGACCTTTGGGAAATTAGACCTAGTTTTAGTTAATATTTCGGGGGTGTACGGGGACCCCACCCAAGATCAATCAATCAATCAATCAATTAGCCTACTGCAGTCCACTGCTGGACATAGACCTCTCCCAATACGCGCCACGTTTGCCGATCCTCCGCCTTCCGCATCCAGTCCGTCCCAGCCACCTTTCCACCCAAGATATTTGAGCCCAAATAAAGCTCACGAGCTAGATGGTTTACCTCACCGTACACTTTCCATCAGGTGAACCGTGAGCTTGTGTGCCACCTAAGTGGAATAAAGAAAGAAAAAGCTAGTAAAGTATGAGCATAATGAAAAGTGTAAAACAAAATCACAGTACACATAAATGTTCAAGTTAGGTACATGAAAGCTAATAATAAGTCTCAAGCATTGATGGTCGTTTTACGTCCATTACGTTTACTGTGTAGCTTGTCACGCTTTCGCCAGGGGCGTTTTTAGCAGATGCATACAGAGAAAAGACTTAGTACCCTGTTGAGATACGAATTAAAGGCATATCCATACTGGTATTAGAATATTACTGATATTTAAACTGATTGAATATGTAGTCTTTTTTTAGTACAGATATAAAATCATACCTGAATCCACTATCCAGGTATGATTTTATACCCGGGTTAGCCTGAGAATAAATTCGTAAAATAATGCTTTATGAACTTTCCATACAACTGTTTGTCGCTTATTTTATCCTCTTATTAGTGAAATTGTGATAAAACAACGATATATGTATACAGTAATTTTCTTCCAGAAGCAGCTATAAAAAATGTCATGCTTCTTACTTCAAAAATGACGGATTTTCCATACAACCTTTCATTGTCTATTTTACGTATCCCTTTAGTAGGGAAATTTCCAAAAATCCTTCCTACCACAATTTCCATTTTGGAGGTCCAGCGGTTTAGGTTCTGTATTGATGGAACCGCCTGTCACCCAGCATAAGCAGGCCGCTGAATGGCGCGTCCCTCTTCCATACCCGGGGGCCAATATCACCTGCGGCAACCTACGACCCCCAGACGGCGTGCGTTTTAGTCGGCTCAAGTCCGACATATACCTTCCCCGCCGGGGTATCCGTGGGGCTTTTGCGCACGTTAAAGCCGTTTAGGTTCATAATTTCCAAATCCCAGAATGTCCAGAGGTTGCAAAACGTCCATATCCCAGAATGTCCATATCCCAAAACGCAGAGCGCGTTGATGAATCAATCGGGACAAGTAATCTATAATTATATGTATAGATAAAGTTGTATGAGATGAAGTCTTGATTGTTATCTGTACCAAGCTTTCAAAACGGGCTTACCAAAAGAGATATGACACCGCTACATTTAATTTTTGATGTCAAGAACTTAATGCCCATTGTGATCATTGTCACAATCCAGTTTCACACCCACCACCATGAATGGCAAAAGTGTAATGTCGCGATCGTCTTATGGGTTTGGTCTTGAGTTATTTTTGGATCTTATGCAAATTTTGCAATCCACACTAATATTATAAATACGAAATTAAGTCGTGTCTGTTTGTTATAGTTTATTGATGAAATTTGGTACGGAGATGGACTGGGGCTTGGGAAAGCCCCAGTCCATCTTTATCGCGAAAAAAGGGTTCAAATAGGGGATGAAAGTTATAAACTGATGAAGTTTGGTACACAGATAATTTAGAGTTAGGAAAGCTACAGCTAGTTCATCCATCCATACTAATATTATAAATGTGAAAGTATTACACTCATTAATTGAATTTAATTTGTAATTGTTAAGTTATTAATTTATATTTTATTTTTCTACTTGTATAAAAATTAAAAAGGAAATTCAATAAGAATTTCCTTTTTAATTTTTGAACTATATATTTTATTAGTTTATTTTAAATTTAGTTTCATCTCGTACTAAATAATATGTAATTGTATATTAACTCCATATTACAAATGTTGTGTACGTCTGTAACAGGGATGCATATTAGAAGCAGTACCCTGTCTATTATGTTATAAGTGTACAATATGTATTCTGTAGATGTATTTTAATTTATTTAAATTTACTGTAATTTACTGTAATTTATTTAAATAAATAAACTCTGTCTGTCTGTCTGTCTGTCTGTCTGTCTGTCTGTCTGTTACGCTTTCACGCCTAAACCACTGAACCGATTTACATGAAATTTGGTATAGGGGTAGATTAGACCTTGAGAAAGGACATAGGCTATGTTTGGTCGCGATAACCGACATCCACGCGGGCGGAGCCGCGGGCAAAAGCTAGTTATATTATAATCCTAAGACGTGAACTAATACCTTAACATAAACAACTAAGCTTAGCTAGAGGGGTTAACAGGACTATTATATAGCTAGTAATTAATTTCGTTACCTAGTATTCGTAAAAAAACTTAAGATTTTGTTTGTTTGACTGCGCTGCATCTGCAAATAATTATGTTATGGGCTATCTAAGATCCCGTTACGACCCTTCGGAGCCGTCTTGTGCATCCATCTTGCTGGACAAGATGGATTCGCAAGGCGTCCCACGCGTTCCGTTTGCCGATTCGCGGTCTCCACTCTAGGACTCGTTTGCTCCAACGGCCATCGGTCCTTCGGCAGATGTGGCCATTTCAGCTTGCTTATTATTGCTTCTTTTAAGTAAATAATTATCAAGTGCTTAATTGACTCATTCGCAAAACGCCGACTTCGCAAATACTTGTTACTTATCAGGAATAATCCATTATCGATGGAAAAATTATCAATATGTCAGCAATTGTACAATCTATTATTATGATTGATTGAGGTTTAATCCGTCCTGCCAATATTTGAATGTTTATATCTACATATATTTGAATGTTTGTTATTCAACTACGCTCTGATCTACGTTGAACGGATCGAGCTGAAATTTTGTATGTACTGGGAAAAATAATAGTCTGGGATAACACATACTTTAAATCCCAGGAATAGGTTCCATGGGTAACGGGAACGGGATCAAATTTGATGTCAATGCCGATTCTTTTGATAACCGACTTCAAAAAAGTTGGAGTTTATACATATATGAATCGAGCCCGATATCTCCGATCGGGCCCGATGTCTGCGGTCGCTTCCGATATCTCTTCTCGAGTCCGTTGTCTGACCCAAGGGAAAGAAGTAGATGACCAAAGCAAAGATTCATTTTTAACCGACTTCAAAAAGGAGGAGGTTCTCAATTCGATGGGTTTTTTTTTTGTATAATTATATTCTACAAATTAACACATCTTGCTCACACTTAATTGCTTTTTCGAATTATAATAAAATTTTATTATTTGAGTGTACCTACCATTTGATTAATTTGTCCGGTTTCTATACTTAACACATTTTTTCATTAAAACAGTAATTTTATTAATTAATAATTCCATAGAGTAGTTGCTAATTGGATAATATTTAAGTATTTATTTTTATTTTGGCCCCGCTTTTGACATATACCTAGGTGAATACTGAGTTAAAAGTTATAAATAACTTGTTGTTTATGTTTAATATTGGTGGTTTGTTAAGGAATATGTTATTAAAATATTCGAGAGAATTGGTTAAAACTTTTCCTTCTACCAAAGCATACCTATTCTTAGTATTTTTTATAATGTTGTTAAACTCATGCATAGCGTATATATGCACATACTCGTAACTTTTTATTACTATCTACTAGTATGTGGATATATTCGTACTACGAGTATAAGTACAACGTATACAGTGAAAGCTATAAAAACTCATCTTCATTAAAATAATCTATTTTTATATCGTAAAATGTATCCATTGACTAATTCTGAGACTTCTAAAACTTCAACTTCAACATTTTACGAACCGTTTCGAAGTTTAAACTCAACCCTCCAACTGCAAGTCATCGACACGCACAGTTATTGGTCGATTATATCCCAAAAACAAATGGTGCGGCTTGCGCGGACGCAGGAGCGGGGTCATTGCGCGATCGACTACATTAAATGACCAACGGCGCCTATTACGTATGGTAATAGACACTATTAATTAATGGCATTTAATGTTTATGGGATGATGTGCGATAGAGATAGCAACAATTTATGTTTTCCAAAGGCTTTTTATTCGATTTGTGTTATTTTTTATACAGTAGCAGTTTGCAGAAGTTAGTTTTTAAATTATTATCAGTTTTGGTAACATTTTTGCAACAAAATCTAATTAACATGATATATGATAATATTCAATAATCGTTTATTTATTCAAGTTTAGTTCCATAATAATATTTCCTATGAAAACTTCCACTCACAAGTTCTTTCCTTGAAATTAAATCATTTTAAAATTGAATTTATCAAATTTATTCAAACGTTACTAGATATTATAAGTATATTTTATTTCATTTTAATTGTATCATAATAATAAAATATTTCTTTAGGCTGTTATCGAATCCAGTTTTATCAATTTCCAAATGATATTGAAGAAGTTGTTTGTATATGCAGGTGTCGATTCGTTTGTAGAACAAATATTATTTAAATTTATTTGTAAATGTTCCATTGGAATTGGTTAAATTTATTAACATTTATTTTATTTATTAGGTAGATAAATGTGTAGATTTACATGCAGGTAAAATCACTCTCAGAAGTACCTAGCTTCCTTCACACATTCCAATTAGTCCATCCAAGAGCTTTAGCGGTAACAGCTTCTAAACCCTTTCATAAAATATTAAACCAAACGCTCAATATATTTAACTTGACCGAAGACTTAACACATGAACACTGATCACTATGATGCCAAACAATCGAAGCAAAAATAAATAATCTTTCTTCATTGAAATTGTATTTTTTAACGGTTTCCATCGCGATTTATATTGGTATTTTCAGCAGCCCATGGTCGCAGGGTGATATAGGGGGAGAGGTACCAAAATAAATTGCCATAGATTAAAAAAGGTGGTTTATTATCAAATTTTTGCTCTGATTTTTTGGAATCATGATCCCAGGCCAAGTTTAATATTTTGAACCAACATTTATTCATCCACATCTAATTCTGACGCTATCACTCTTTCTTATTTTTTTTTTACTTCGGTTATGTACGATAGATGGGTAAATGACTTCAAGCAATGCACCTCACAAAAATAACCCACAGAATCAATCCAGTAATTCCGAAACAATGATGTTCTATACACGCAATGATGTTGTTTAGTAGGTCATGTCTGTGCTCTACTGCCATAATTTTCCACAATTGTGGTCACATTGATTTATCGGCAGTTAAAATCTATTATATTTTTTTCAAAGGTCTGTGTAAAGGTAAACAGTAGGTACACTTTCACACTTCATTAGTGCTTTTGTCTTTACTAACAATCATAAATACAATTTGTGAAAGAAACAGAAGGTAAAGGCGCTTCCAGACAAGTGCAAAGTTAACGTTTGTGAAGAATTTGTGATTTTATTAATAGTTTATCCAAAATTCAAATCAAAAAGAGCAAATTTATTAAAAAGGAGCTAGTCAAAAGTACTGGAAACCGATGGGCTTGCTTGAATGGTTTAATGACAGTATAGAGGGAGCTCTTGAAGCGTGTAAAAATAGAAGTCGCTATTCCTATCCCGGAGGGAAAAAGATGTGAGCATATTTTTCTACCTATTTTTTTTAATGAGAAGTCCCTTGACAATTGATTGAAATATTGTATCAAGTGCCAAGACAAGAGCGCTCTCGCTATCACAGTACGTAATAAGGCATTTGAAGGAAACAGCGGGACCATTCATCCAGCTATGTTTTTATTTGAACGTTGCCACACAACATATTAAATAGAATTACCCATTGCCTTTGTAACTGAACACCTCAATTGTGTAGATTTGAGTTATGTTTCGATACAATTTTAATATTATGTTTTATTGCAATGACTACTGAGTGCAATATTTTATTGAAATATTGGCATAACAATACGCCTATGTTAAGAGCTATGAAACATATATTATGAAATATGGCTTCGTGTAAAGGGGCCATTGCCGTTCCGATGTTTTGCAAATTCACGGAAGAGACCATCCATCGTGAAGGGAGAGACAGTGGTGCTATGACGGAAAGTCAATAAGCCGTAGTTGATGGCCGTTCTCGAAGTGCTTGCAATATACAGTGGCGGACAATGTATAATTTGAAATCTTTCCGCGTTCCACACATTCTGGACACTGCTGTGGTTGTCGTAATTTTGTAGCGCTTAGGAAATATTCACTGACGTTGTTCACTGCAATACCTAGCATGGGGTCTCTCGACTCGCAGCTCAGGGCACTACATGGAGCTGCAGCGGTAACTAACTCTTGGCAGTCGTTATTGACAGGCTGAACGCTTGACTAGCCCAAGATTCGGTCACAAATATTTTGAATACTTGTCCAAATTGACACTTGTGTGTAAGCAGTTCTTTTAGACATCAGTCGATCAGAAAAGGTGTGTTATTTTAAGTAGATTTACAGTACACGATACAACACCGCCTTTGGCTAAATGGTGAATTGTTCTGTCTTCAAAAGAAAGTGGTTGGTAAAAATAAATCACATTCATATTGTCAGACTCTTGAGAGTTACTTCAGTAACCATCTTCTATTGTCAACAAGATGTCACTTAAACGGTTCATCACTTAACCCTAAATTACACATATATTCAAGCAGTTAGAATGCACTCGAAGCTCAAAAAGCTTGTTATCAAACATCAACATAACGCCACGGTGTTTTCTTACATTGCGTAACTAAGGGAGTGGTTCCGTGGATGCTGTGCGGTGTGTGGCCCGTGTATTTGACCTGCGGACTCGGTAGCTAGTATTTGAACAACTGTACTTTTGTGAATATTCAAATTTATTACCAACATTACTTGTTTTGTAACCAATGTAACACGTTGAGCAGTAGTCGGGGTACTCGGGGTTCAATTATGTCAACTTTTAGCTTACGCATTCTAAATACGAATTTTAAATTAGCGAATTCTTGTGAATTGTCGTGTGACAACGTATTTGTTATTCTTTTTGATAAAAGTGTTGATAGCCATACTTTCTGTTGATTTAGAAATAATAATTATGTTTGTAGTGTTATATCCTCAGGTGCTTCTTTAGTCCTCTACTCTATAACAAAAGATGTTATGGTTTCGGACTTGCGATGCGAATACTTACTAATAATGACAATTATTAGTATTTTTTTCAAAAGGGAAATCCCAATTAACTTAGAAATGTTATTACGTAATTTGAAGCAGAAAGGGCGACCGGTTTTCTGCAGATATTAAAATGACGATTCACACTTGTAAGACGGAGATTTGCTAAGGGCGCCAGTAATAGCAACAAAATAGTTGTAAAAAAATATTAAGATTCATCAGGCCTTTTATTTACTGTAGGCTCTATGATTTTAATTAAATTGGTTTATCTAGTACCTATACGGAATTTACCCCCAATTTGCACAAGTGCAAGTGATTTCCCCTTCGCCGTCGCACTCTTCTTCACTCGTCTCTGTGGCTGTGACACAATTATTGTTCTAAACTACTTGCCTAGTAATACACATAGAATCTTTTGGTCTCCGATAAAACGCACTGCGTGTGCTGTCGTGCGTATGATGTCATTGCACTGACCCAGATTACCTGAGTAGTGTTAATGTGCCTTATCTTTGATATGATGATCTGGGTAGCCGTGATTTGTTGTAGCTTGATGTGATAATGATATAGTTTGATATTACGTGTAGCTTTCCTCAATGATAACAGGAAGTGTGTGAAGAACCTAAACGCTCATGATGAAATAATTTAGAATTTAGAATTAAAATTATTATGACTCCGTTCCGATCCCAACAAACATTTTAGTCGTATAAGTGAAAATTACACGACTTAATGTTCTATAAACGTCGTATAGAAGTCATTTTAGGTTTTAATACGACTCAGTGCCTCTTTATCCTTATACAACTTGTAGTCGTATAAAGACGTCGTATAAACGTCTCCGCGACTGTTTTCTATGACCATTATACAACTTTCAGTGGTAAAACCGATGATGTCGTCTTCCTAACGTCTATACAACTTTTACACCAAACTGAATCGTATTAGAGTCGCAAGAACTACTTATACGCGATAATCGTAATAGAGTGATAAATTGCACTCTTACACGACTTTTAGTCATTTTGAACACTATTATACTACCATTAAGTGACTGAATGTCGCATAGCTGTAGAGTACCTTAACATTACAAGTCAGTCATTCTTTATCTCTATTTTTAATCAAACTGAAGGTGGTTCCGTACAAAATTTAATTTTGAGTTCAGGAGAGTTCCTTGCAAAATCAAAGCGCAGAAAGCGGATCTAGTTGTTTTGAAGTAGTAGAGACAAAACAAGATAAATAAAATGAAATATTTGAAAAAAAATGTTTCAGTGATAGTGAAATAGACTATGAAAGCGAAAGCGAAACCAGCAAAAATGATAAACTTCGGATAATGAAAAATTCGTTAAAGCGAGAAATTCGTTATTTCAAGGGTCGTTATATCAAGGTTGCACTGTATAATACAGTGGAATTACGGAATTTTCCTCTGGGGCAATTCCGTGGATATAAATACAATATTTATACTGTGCTCAAAATCTCTTCTTCCGAAATGACTATAAAATCGCCCTGTCTATTTGCATATTAGAAAAAAAAGAGACAAGTGATATTTCAAGGTCCGTTTCTTACCTATTTGATTCATATTTATATAGGTAGGTAACTAGAGTTTGTATGTAGAATCCCTTTTGAGCGAATTACCTAAATTATACGTACGCAGCTCTTTATGTATATCACCATGGAAGTTATAAGTAAATAAAATAGTCAAGTAATATTGGTTGGTTTTATTTATTTTAAATGGTGATAGAGATGTGTGTGGATATCCATAGCCATCTCAAATACATAATTATGTATTAACTTCGAAAAATCTATCTTGGTTAAAAACTTATCGACGTCCATTAAATCACATCATATTATTTTTACTACTAAAATAAAATTTAAAATTTACTCGTTGAACCCTAATTTTGTTAATATGGCGGCTAATTATTGCACATAAAATTAACTGCACAGAATGAAAGGTCGTTTTGTAGTCGTATTACGGTTGTGTCGCGTCTTAGAGTCGTATAAAAGTAACTTTTAGCACGTGCGCTAAAAATATAGTGAGAAATGTTGTTTAATTTTAAGTATTTCTAAGGCGCGTGCATTATACTAAGAAAACTAGCGCATATTACACGATAAAATTAATTCCCCAATAGATTAATGCACTTCAACACGCGTTTCGAGATATAACATATTGAAATTAAATGAATATGGCTAACTTAAACTAGGTAGAGTTTTGACAACTCTAATTTATAATGTCTCTTTCACTCTTCACTGTTATGAGTACAACAAAATTCAATAAAAATGTCGTCATTTGCACTGGTATTCGACAAAGTGTCGTAAAACAGTGGTATTGTAGACCATAATGCAGCAAAAAATGAATTTCACTACATCTATGCGACCATTATACGACTGAATATGTCATTGATACGACTACTATGCGACTCTTATACAACTCTAAGTCGTATAAAATGGGCCCTTTTTCGGTCGTAACGACGTGATAACGACGTTTTGGCGACATGCTTATACAACCAAAAGTTACATTCGGCACGTTGTGGCGACTTCAAAAATGTTTGTTGGGGATTGCTTCGGAGGTTTTCATTTCGGAGCCCGGGGACAGTTTTTTATACCAATTAAGTAACAGACAAGCACACGGCCCACCCAATGGAAAGTGGTTATCGTGACTTATGGAAGAATGCAACACCAATGGAGTCACACTCGTGATACAGACCCTGTAAGAACAGATAATCTGTGCCTCCAGCGCAGAAGGCAAGAAAGACAAGCCTTTGGTCTGTCAGCACAAAACCTCTCCAGTGAGCTCTGGCTACCCGACTCACCACTCACTTGGAACACAATATGAGGTTATTACAGCCGCGATATTCTGTAAGGTGGAGGTACTTCCCTAGTCGGACTACTCAATTAGGTCGGAAATACCGTCGTGTTCTACCTCCTATCCCGAGATAAAAGCTTGTGCTAAATCCTCGCCTCTATTACCTCAGTTACTGTCTGGTAAGGTTGACTTGGGTCCTAAAGACCCGTATGGGTCTTTGGGACCAAGTCATTTTTACTCAAGACTCAACTGTGAGTACCTTTATTATGTATGTTATGGCAATTCATCTCATTGCATCGTAACACGGTCATGGTTTCTAGGACAGTTGTAGCAAAATGTTTTGCAATTGGGTTAGGGCCCACAAGAATTAACGTAAACATTATCTTGCTTTTTTTTAAAATTAAGTAATTCAGTTAACAACTCCGCACAGTAATTAAAGCCTCGAGAAATATTACACAATTTTATTGCTGGAGTTTATTCACTTCACGGGCAATAAAGTCTTATAAAATTCCTTAGCAACATTAAAGACAATTAACATGATGATAATCATGTAATTGATATTCATGCTGTTGTATCAGTTGTATGCCAGATTGGTTTTGGTAAACCAGAAATTTTATTAACTATTTACTAATATAAATGAGAAAGTTTGGATAGATGAATGAATGGATATTTACTACTCAATCATGCCAGAACGGTTGAATGCAGATCCGCATCCGCATTCTCATACGGATATACGAGGCGTATACTACGCTACGTTGTCCCGAGAGTAGATTCCTGTTGGAAACGTCACCAGTATTTCACAATATAAACAATATCCCAGTTCCCTCTAAACGACACGAGTTTTATTTAAGCTACTTTTATTTAAGTAATTAAGCTGAGTTTAACAAGTAATGGTTGCACTGTATTTGCTGCATGCGTCTGCAGTCGGCTTCGTAATCATACGTTTATGCTGTAACGGCTCAACGGAACTGATTGAACTTTTATATATGAAGAAAGTTATTTATGTTTCATTAATTTTGATAGGTTATTTTTTCCTCGTAAACTTAAACAGCAGTGGGGTGAGCACGAACTACTATCGTAATCGTATCGTGAACGTAACGAGAGCACGGAGCATTGTGATTGGCAGGCTTCAGGCTGGCGGCCAATCGCAATGCTCCGTGCTCTCGTTACGTTCACGATACGATTACGATAGTTTTTCGTGCTCACCCCACAGAGCGCAGTTCCGAATGTATATTTTAGTTATAATAACAAATTCATGGTCTGTCCATAAAAAATCGTTCTCCGTAGTATGGTCACAGTATATTCTTTTAATAGGTAGGTACTATGGTAAAGTGTTAATTGAATTGCATATCTTTCCATACAAGCTAAACTTTAATTTCTGTGTGTAAAGTTTAGGCATATCCCTTGATCTTTTATGAGTTTCCGTTCATTTTTATATTTCGTGCTAAAATGGTAATTGATATCAGTTCAAATGTGTTGATAGTAAATAAAAATTTTATAACTTTCTTCAGATCCTTTTGATAGTGCTTGTTTCCACTTAATTCGTTTTTTTTTTTATGTTTTTTTTTATTTCCCATTAACCAATGATAATGAGGAATAGAAATAAAGTTGTGAATTTTATTAGCACGCTTTTATTATGTCCGCTCTACACGTTGGCGAAAACAGTGGTGAACACAGTGGCGAACTCGTTGTCCAACACACCTTCCCGGTATTCCGCCACACATCAAAAATGGTACAAACTCCCACTCTATACGGTCACCAACGTGTAGGTACAGTAGACATTAGTCTGACTGGTAAGAATTATGTATGAAACCAAACCTTGGAAAGTCATTTTCACCAACATCTAATCATCTTATCTTTATTTTAAGTACTTTTGACAGATCGTAGGTTTAAACCCTGACTATTCCATCAGACATTACCATCTACCCAGGTGAACCTACTCGTAAAGCAAGCAATTTAGCATGTCAGCTGGAAGGGTTAACGAGAGTAGTTACTAGCACAGTGCATCTAAGGGTCTCTTCAGATCAGAAGGAAGATGCTCGAGCTGTTTTTAAGTGCTAATTAAATACTTATCAACCTTATTCCATTTCAATAATACTGAAAATAATGCTGCATAGTATTAAATTTTATACGATAAGACTTTGTAGCGCGTTGATCCTTACTATAGCTGTCTTAATAGAATAAGGATGATAAAACTGCTGAACGTCTGAATTTAAATGATTCCTTATTGAAAAGTGGTACTATTACCTTATCCTAAAAATTAAAATGCGGTTAGCATAGGATTCCTGCTCCCACGCGCTAGTGAGTTTCACGCTAGCGAGTTGACCAAAAACCCAGCCCCTCTAGACAAGTGGCAATTCGTTGCTCGGCGTATGATGGAATAGAATGACGAATGTATAGGATTTGACGTTTTTGACATTCGTTGACGCCTGTCATATACGTCAAATCCCATACATTTGGCATTCTATTCTACAAAACTCCGGCCGACGAATTGCCACTTGTCTAGAGGGGCTGTTGTTCGAGCCGCCAATGTCAATGAAATAATGAATTTTGAGTATTTCCCGTAATATAGGTACCTGTGAAGATCATATTAAAAGCTATAACTATTGGAATCTTAGTAATTATATGGTCGTGAATCGAGAATATTATGTGGAAATGATTATTAACCATAAGATGTTTCGATAGCCGTAAACTATAAACGTTAGAAAAGTCGTAAAATTTTAATATATATGATACAAGATCTCAGATCTTAGATATGACTGTAAAACAAAATAGTTTTATGTTGCAAAATATTAACAATGTATTATATTCAAAATTAGTTTCGCAAAAATTGGAAAAAGGCGCTAATAATGTGAATATACAAAATGGTGGCAAAGTTATTTCCTGTTTGCATAATTAACAATATTTTATAACTTTTATTAGAGAATAAATATTATTTATTATTATTTTTGTTTTAATGATCAACAAACCGGTAGGTAACCGGTAGGTCACTGTAACATAAAGGGTTACTTTTGGCGAATTCCTCTCTTGAAGTTAAAATGATTAACAAAAATGCTGGATAGGTAGATGGTTTCCATTTTTCTAGTAACTAGCCTTGTTTAAAAAAATAGCACAGAACAGATAATAGTAGGTACTAGCGTGTGCCTATAGTAATACCTGTGGTAACATTTTGTCAATTTAAGTACCTATGTAGTTCCTAATTTTTTTTGTTGTGTATAATTATATTGTATTATACAAAATAAATAAATTCGATTTAGTAGCTTTCATACAAGGCCCCTAACAAAGCAATCATACATGATACGATTAGAACCCATTATTTTTATTACATCACTTTATGACTTATTTTAATCAAAACAAGTGGTAGTGGTACTCATTTAATTTATTCACTTCTCAAATATTTCACAAATATTCACATAATCAAAATTGTTGTTCGCCCGCGGAACCCAAGACAAAAAGCCATAAAAATTTCAAGCACATTATTATCACTGGCGTATCAAAAAGTACCGCAAAACACACGCACGGTTTGTTTTACTCGTAATCTTAGATTACGAACCTTATGCAACTGGGGTCATTGGCCTAATTCGTGAACGCTAGTGTGACTCATGGCTTATGTTTATGACCTTAGTGTAGGCACGTATCGAAGAAGAGTAGTGCGGTATTTTTATATTATGATGATGATATGACAGGTATTGATAAATGCAAAACCTGTTAACTCCGGATACGTATCTTGGACCTAAAATGTGCTCAAAATATGCCGTATACGCGCAGTACACATTTCTTAGGTCTCTTTTGAAGATAGCACGGGGTGCTACTGCGGTGGACGAACTCAAATTCACCGAGCATAGATTGTTACAAAGCAATCCGCGGGCGCCAGAGCCTCGTCTGTCTTGCGATTTAGGTCCAAGATACGTGTCTGGAGTTATATTTCAGTATTTTTTATTTTAGTCTTGGTATTATAAATATGAGTCTGTAATTTTGTTGGTTTATTGTATTTTCAAATCTCGATGCAGCTGAAAGTTACATGGCAACCATAGATAATAGGTTGGTATTAACTGGGCCGTGTGCTTTTTTGCTACCTTAGTAGTATAAAAAATTGTCAAATAAATCAACATAAAACAATATGTACAAAATGCCAATAGGTCAAAGACGACAGTGAATTACTTACATTTACATTTGTATGATAAAACTGGAACCGTATTATTGCAACCTTGTACCTGTTATTGACACTAGTAATAAATATTACATAGTATGGTATTGGAACAGATAGATAATATACGAGTATTTGGGACCTTGTATCCCTGCGCTCTTAAATATCAACAGAGTATCAATTTAGATAGCAGTTAAAACTAATATACACTTTTATGAGTAGATAGGCGATTCTCCACTTAATTCTTAATTTATTGTGTATTTATTCATTCAATCTTTCACCTTGTTGTGGGTACTAATATTTCTAGTCTCCGTTATAATCTCTTTTCTTTCTCAAAGTCAGACTAATTGTGGTTTTTAGACGGAAAATGTTTTTAGTTCGGATGTTGTAGATGTTTTTTGTGTCTATCCTTATGTTAAGTAGGTCAGATTCGGCATGTACATCATAAATTGTTATGTAATTAACTAATTACGCATACAACAATAGGGAGTGAATCTCAAGCCTCATGCGCAGAAAACGTACTAGGCACCCTTGCACTACCAAAATAATAAACAGAGTACTTAACACGGTAAATGGTTCAAAATTTATTTCTACATTGTTGTACCTGCAAATAGTTGAGCGTACGAATAATGCTTAATTATCACCTGACTGTATACTAATAGCTCATTTCACATTTGTGAGAGAACTGACTTAACTGAAAAATCGGAAATTTTGAGTTACGGTGCTGATAGAATTGAGCATTCGTTTGTAACAGAACATCAAGCATTCGCCGTTTTTAAAATTGTCGAAGTGAACAACAAAACAAGCCAAGCATAGAGCCTCGATAGAATGCTCGCTAAAACGGTCTGGCTTATATTTCTGTAATACAACATTCGCAAGAATGCTCATTACATGTTACTGCTGATGTTTATCGGCACCTTTAAACTAAACAGATCTAATAGGTCATTGACAGGGGCGGATTCCCCATTGATTCATAAGATTGTTGGTCATTGTTATTGCACTGTGAATAATGATGCATATCAAATTTCGAGAAATTCTTACTAAAGATTGTAAGCTGATAAGATAGTATGTATTTCTCACAGAACAGTTAACGAGCGATAAAGCCTAAGTACCTAAGTAGCATCTAAGTGCCTACCTACTATGCATTTTATTGGACATCTATATCTACCTGAGATGAAGACTTCATATAATACGATTCCTCTCAACTTTGAAGATTATTAGTAGTTAGCTGCTATATATAACTAATTCAAATAAAGAATCTTCTTATTAAAGTTGAACTTTTCTTCCTCCTAGCGTTAATTCCCAGTCGCATCCGAAGAATTTTTCAGCTCGGAGTCTGGGGTCCGCTTTACCAGTATTAACTACAATCTTATTAAAGTTGAACAATAAAGATAAATTAGAAGACTGAAGATAAAAACATGATTTTGAATAATATATTTAATTGACTCGATAAATAAGGAGGCAAAGATTGCTATGACTGATATTGCAAACGATATCTTGATAGATGCCCACATCTAAGAGGTCGGTGCCTATATCGTATTGACCATATCAATTAACATTCATCAAGATTAGAGGTTTACATTAGTAGAGTGAATAGGCATTTATTTATTTAAAAAATAAGATGTTTTTCTTTTAACATTAAATAAATACCTACCGATTCGCACTCGCTGACAAAGCTTTCTAAAGTCAAAGGAGTGTTTCTCTTGTTGTTTTCTCATTCTTTCTCAATCTTGTATACAACCTCTATAGGCTTTTACTTCGCCAGGAGAATGCGAAAATGAATATAGCGAGCACCCACAACAGCTGAATGTTAATGTCCGAAATTTCGTACAACGCATGACGGGGTTTCGAAAATAAGCCACTTTTTTCCCATTAGCTTCTTGTAGGCTTTAGGCATAGCATCGTAAAATAAAGTAATACAAATTGTCAAACAGAAAATTCGAAAATTTTGAGTTAAGACCGTTTTCTTGCAAGCGCACCAAGTAATATTTCATTCACACCTTGAAACCTAGGATTTCCGGCTCACGAGTTAGTTCTCAAATTAGAAGCTTGAAACTGTGGATAGATTAGCAATATTTTGAATACTAGTAAGCTCGCAAACAAACACGTGGACTGTCTGATCTTTTACAGTTACCAGTTTCTGTGAACATTTTCTATACTCCTATACAGGGAGAATTCTTCCACTGGGCGTGGATGTTCAAATCCAAAACTATGAGCAACAGCAAAATATGGTCCAATGAATGTTAAGTTAGGACCGGTTTTGACGAAAACTAAAACTTCATTAATATTCCTAGCCAGGAATGGAAAAGTTGGTAGTCTGCATATTTTTTCAAATAAATACGTAATATTATAATAACTGGAACCGTAAAATGTATCGAAATGTCGGTGCTCCTCTTCCTTAGAGGATATAAAGGCATGAGCATATTGTAAAAATATCTGCGATGTCTTACATAACTAGGTTTCAACGAGAACCTCACCTTGTGAATTATTCATTGAAGTTGTATTGTTCTTCAATCATTGTCTGTTTGCGGCACTAAATTGCTGTCCAACATATTCAAATCGAGATGACATATTTCCACTTATGGTTCTCGTTTTGAATTAATTTTAATACGTAGTTTATTGCGTACCTACCTGCTTGAGAACTTCTGTATGCATTGCTATGCAACTCACCTTGCATTAATTTTTCATTAAGGCTATCGTATCCTTTTAAGCTATACGCAAGACGTCAATATTTTGATCAGCGCGGCCTCTGAACGCAACGCGAAGACATGAAGGACGTTTATCGGAGACGATGATTGCAAAACATATTATATTGTACCTACTGCTTTCAGCATCACCAATCGGTGATATCTTTTTTTTGGATTTACCTCTACTCTTAACACCAGATATTCAGATTTTAAACCTTTTTTAACAACTTATATTTGGTACTTTTATCTCTTCTTATAATAATATGTCCACCATGACAACAGTTGATAAAGGTGTCTCATTTTTTCAATGGATTGTTTCACCTTCATACCGCGAGAACTCATACCATTCTTAAATCATACCAAATACATATTCCTTACTCATATCATTCTTAATTCATACCAATATCCATTCATAAGTCACTCGTGCAACTTTGAATGCTGCTTGTTTTTGCGAATGAGATCTTAGTGGAGGAAAAATCCAAATAATCCCTCAGGGAATTTGAATAGGGGATCAAAGTGCGAATTCTTATATGTAGTTTCTTTACAAAATGAACTTGTATTTGCTATTAGTTCTCAGTACTTGACTCCCGGTAGTTACGTAGTAATTACCTAGTAATAATTGCACTCGGCACAGCAAGGTTGCTACGCGTCAGTAACTTCGCATAATTCAAGAATCTGTTCAGCTGACTGACTGATGCAGCCAGTTTTATAAAGAAAAAACGACTTTGACTTTAGACACGGCTTCAGGCATGTTTCTATGGTCTACTTTATTTTAATGTACCCTCAAGAGCATTCCGCTTCATTCAACCCCTTCAAAATTCCTACTGCTAAAAAAATTTAGCCAACAGACAGTGCGTGCTAGCAGCTTAATAATCTATGCAAATAGTACGTTATCGATCTCTTTATAAATAGTGTGTCCTTGATCTTTCGCGACTGGTGTCTCCAACTTTATTACTATTAAAAATAAAGCTTATTTTGACGGCAATAGGCCCGCCCCCTATTACGTGAGACCGAAAATAATAATAATAATAATAATAATGATTTATTTCTCACCAACAACCAAAAATTACAATATTTAGACATTCACAGCATAGGGTACACAGAATTCGGTTGCGGATCGCTGGTGCCTGAAGTAGGTAATTGATTACCTGTATTACTGGTCACCAGGATTCCACGATAACTCAATGACTATACAAACCAAGAGCGAGAATCTAAATACAAAGAAGACTACAAATCATATACTGGGTGGCGCAAAAGTAAAGACCCTATTTGGTTCGGCTATAACATTTTTTCTAAATTAGAAAACTAGATTTAGGTTTTTTTAAATGTATATTTGTACCATTAAATTTCGTACCATTAGGATTTAAAGATGATGTCTTTTAAATGGTGACCTCCAGAGTTGATACACATTTGAGCCCTATTTATGACATTTTGCATAACTTGCCGTAACACTTCCTGCGATATGTTCGTTATTTCTTGACGAATGTTTTCTTTTAGAGCTGCGAGAGTCTGTGGCTTGTTCACATACACCCGAGATTTCAAAAAACCCCAAAGAAAGAAGTCTGGACTGGTCAGATCGGGTGATCTTGCAGGCCAAGGCAAATCGCCAAAACGAGAGATAACTCGGCCTGGAAAAGCGTCCCTCACTAAGTCCATAGTGTCGCGCGCTGTGTGTGCCGTAGCGCCGTCTTGTTGAAACCAGATGTGCTCCAGCCCCAATTCGTCCAAACTGGGTATCAAAAACTCACGTAACATGGTTCTGTAGCGTTCTCCAGTGACAGTTATCGCATTGCCTCCAGCGTCTTCGAAAAAATAGGGTCCGATCACTCTGTCAACACAGATGCCACACCATACAGTAACTTTTAGTGGGTGTAGAGGTGTTTCTTGAATAATGCGCGGATTATCAGTGCCCCAGAACCGAGTATTCTGCTTATTGACATGCCCTGAGAGATGGAAATGCGCTTCGTCACTCATAACCAATTTTGAAGGAAAATCATCCTCTTCAAGGTTGAGGTTTATGACGCGCTGGCAGTAATCTAGACGAGCTCGGTGGTCAGCAGGCAGCAGCTGATGAGTCATTTGAGTTTTATACGGGAACATCTTTAAGTCTTTCACCAAAATACGCTGCAGGGTCCGTCTGGAAATGCCCAATTGCGTGGCACGTCGCCTCGTTGATGTTTCTGGACACTCTTCCACATCTTCGCGCACAGCATCGATATTTTCAGCTGAACGGCCTGTTCTTGGTCTCCCAGACTTAGGTCTATCCAATGTTGAGCCAGTTGCTTCAAGGCGTGTGGCAAAGCGTCGAATTGTGCGACCAATCGGTGCCGGACGGTGGGGAAATCGTCGACGAAATTCACGTTGTGTTCTTATCACTGATGAATTATTCCGTAAGAACATTGACACAATTATTCCACGTTCTTGGGGAGTAAAACGGTCCATGTTTATTTTCAGTGTATTTTACATTTGTTCACTACACAATTTTCAACAACAGAATGACAGAAAATGTCATATAAAAAAAATAAAGGTATTTTCTTTAGTGCCAGTACTTTTGCGCCACCCAGTACAATTTATAAACAATTTACATTCATTAACTTAATATAAATAGTATGTTTGAGTGAGGAGGGAGGAGAGGTATGTGCGTGTGTGTGTGTGTGTGTGCGCGCGTGTGTGTGTGTGTGTGAGTGTGTGTGTGTGTGTGTGTGTGTGTGTGTGTGTGTGTGTGTGTGTGTGTGTGTGTGTGTGTGTGTGCGTGTGAGTGTGTGTGAGTGTAAGTCTGTGTGTGTAGGTATTAGTGGAGTCATTTTAATACTTCCAGTAGGTTTTCTGTATCAGAATATGTTTGACAGTGAAGCCATTCAAGGAGAACGGCTTTGCACTTATAGCTATTTAGACCATAGAGACACAACTGTTTGTGGAGCTTATTGTAAAGGAAGGGTCCCAAGAAATGGAAAAATCTTTGGCTAAAAGATGTCCTGACCCTCGTGGATACAGCCACAAGATGATTGCGGCGGGTAGAGTTAGCAATAAACTCTGTTAAGGAGTGCTGCTTCATAGCAGTAGCCAGCACAAAGAGCTGTCTCACGGTCAAAACCTGACAGTACTCATAAAGCTCAGTTGTAGGAAACCGGCGAGGTTTAAAACAGCTAACCTTTAATACAGCCCTCTGAGCCCGTTCCAGGGTAATAAGATGGGATGCACTAGCGCCACCCCACGTCGTAATGCAGTAACTTAGGATAGTTTGGCAAATTGCAATATAGACCAACTTCATCACATTGGGGTCAGCTGAGTAGCGCAATTGCCGAAAAACGTAAATGAGTTTGCGGACTCGACCCGCCAAGCTGTCAACATGGGATTTGAAGGTTAAGTTTTGATCCAGAGTAATCCCCAAGTATTTAATGGATGAGACCCTCTCAATGCAGCAGCGGGCATCAGCTGAGGATTGATTGTCGGTCGGTAAGACAGTGACCTGAAGAAGGCCATCTGAGGGTATCTCAATGTTGCGGATTGAGAAATTAATAACCTTAGTTTTGTTCGAATTTAAGGTCAGACGGTTTTCCCTCAGCCACCGGTTAACAATGTCAAATCCGTTCTGAGCGAAACCATAGGCATTAGTCCAGGTATCAGAAGAGAAAACCAAAGCCGTATCATCTGCGTAAGAAAATATCTGTCCACCATGCAGTTCCAAATTACACAGATCGTTTACGTACACCAAAAATAGACTAGGTCCAAGAATACTCCCCTGGGGAACACCATACTCGATGGGAGTATCAGAACTGGTGTAGGCGCCAATTTTTACATATTGAGATCTACCAGTCAAATAACTCCGGAATAAGGACAGTTGCCCCCCTCTCACACCCATATACTCAAGCTTCGATAGTAATAAGGGGATTGAAACCGTATCGAACGCTTTAGCAAGGTCCAGGAAGAGTGCCACGCATTTCAGCTTATTGTCCAATTTCCCCACTATGAGGTCTACTAAATTGTGAACAGCATCGGTGGTGGAGCAGTTCTTCCTAAATCCATATTGATTTGCAGATAGCAAGTTATACGATTCCAAGTACTTAGTAAGCCTAAAATTAATAATTTTTTCAAGTACCTTAGACATAGCAGGTAAGACAGATATGGGTCTGTAATTCTCAACGCAGTTACGATCACCCGTTTTGAAAACAGGATGTATTATGGCCCTCTTAAAAGCAGTGGGAAATATGCCAGTGTTAAAACACAAATTACATATATATGTAAGGGGTGGTACAATGACAGACCTGTGCTTCCTCAAAAAACCAGAAGAAATACCATCCCAACCCAATGCACTATTGGTTTTTAATGACATGATGGTGTTTTCAACTTCCGATGCATCAGTACTGAACAAGACGAAAGAGTTAGTAGTAGGGCAATATTGACTAGGAACGTTTCCAGTCAAAAGAGGATTACTGTGGACGATTTTCTCCACTAGATGCCTGCCAATGTTGGCAAAATAGGTATTCACCCCCTCGACACACAACTGTCCGTCCTGATGCAACTCCAAAAGACCATCAGCCGTAGACCTAACCTTGGTGGTGTTGGTAATCGATTGGACAACCTGCCAAACACGTCTTGAATCGCTACCAGCCCTCTGAAACTCGAGCTTCTCAAATGCAGTTCGGGCTTTGCGCAATAAGTTAACACAAAAGTTGCGATATCGCCTGTAGGAGAGTTTCACTATATCGCTTGATGGTTCTCTCTTCATTTGTTTATATAGTTTATCTCTATGACGCATACACCTCAGTAAACCTGGGGTAATCCAGGGTTTTATAGGAATTTTTCTTCGTGACAATTTTATTGTTTTGCTGTTTGCAGAGATAGCATGAAGAATTGGCTCGTATAGGAGTTTCAAAGCGAGATTAGGATCAGTGACAGTGTAGACAGCTTCAAAGTTAATGCCGAGCAGATCGTCTGTCAGTTTGTCCTCGTCAATTTTTGTAACCGAGATTCGAGAAACAGATTTCCTTCCTTTCAGAGACAGCACACCCACAACCGTGAAGTGGTCGGTGATTGTCGATTCAACCACCAAGATCCGGACAGGGAGTTTGGACTTCACGTTAAAGTGATCGAGGCACGTCAGGCCCTCATGGGTAAGAAAGGTATGACCCAGGAAAAGACCATGTTGGGCTAATACATCCAAGTAGTCATGCGAGTATACGTCCAGTCGGCCATCAGCAATGTCAATGTTCAGGTCACCCGTAAGCACAACACCATTAAAAACCCTTAAACCATGCAGAAGGTCATCAAGTGATTGTATGAACCTAGAGGGGTCTCTGAAAGCGAAAGGTCTATAAACACCAACAATAGCCAATTCAACCCCCACCGCAACTAACAGACAGCTCGAGTCCAGTAAAACCGGTTCGGTGACCGTCACGTGAGATAAAGTTGTCTTAACATAGACCACCACACCATCATTCTGATTATGTGTGATTAGTGTTAAATAAGAATTGTATCCATCTAGGATCGGAATGATAGGGTTCTGTGACAAGCGGCATTCAGTTAAGATGATAATGTCGGGATAATTGTCAAGTCTATGCAATAAGGACAGAAAACCAGAAAAGTTCGCGTTAATGCTACGTATATTTTGCGACAGTACAGTGATACAGGAGCCTGACACCGAGAGCAGCTCAGAACATTCCTCGGCACTACACTGGATGGCTTCACAAAAATTTGTGTTAGCAATGTCCGACAATAAGCCATTAGCCGCCGCGAATTCCTGTAGAAATATTCCTAAGCGGGTGAACACCATGTATGAAGCAGGGCAGTAGGGTGTTTGGTTTGAGTCGCAATATTGGGATAAAGTTGTATTCGACGATAGAGGCCAAGGAGTTGTCAGTAGCATTCACAGACAGCCAACGGAACCGTGTTCTCACATGGTAAGTTAGAATTAAAATCACGGTATTCGTAAGACAATAGAACGTTGAATATAGATAAAATAAGGATAGATGAGTACTGTGAGAGAGAGCGCCACCAGTATGGTGCCAACAATATAATGAGGTGACGTTAGACTGCTCGTGTAAGTTTTTAGGTGTAGGAGTGTAGCGGTAGGGTGTGTTGTAATGCAGCACAAAGATATGGTTTATATTTATGAGTAATAAATTAGTTAAAGAGTGTCGATGTTGGTTCAGGATAATAGTGATTTGACATGGGATAGTAAAATAGATGCAATACAGATAACCTTCAATAGCAAACAAATTCGAATAAATAGTACAATACATCAAACTAGTCATTTTTCGATATATTTTTGAGACATGACAAAGAGTTGACAGTGACAGGATCCATTCCGTCACGCTCCCTGAGAAAAATCTTACCACCCTAATACCAGCAGAACTTATATTTATTTTGCTTACAGAAATTACGCGCCTGATAAAATAATTGGCGCAAGCTCCCTGGTAGGTGTTCGGTGACATAAATAGGGGTAAGGGGACCGCTGAGTCCAATGTGTCCCGAGTTGTGTTTTTCAGAGAGAGGCAGACCTTTGTTAAACGTTCTAATAGTTGAAAGAACCTGATTTTTCAGGGGAACGCTCAGGAATTCAGCAATTATTGGTCTATTTGAGCCTTTTTTGCCCGGGAGTCGATAAACGTCACGCAAGTCGCTATGTTTTATTGGAGCTTCAACGACATCACATGTCTTGATGACAACGGAGGTCAGATCACTCACAGTTTCGTTGTCGCTTTGGGGCACGTTTCTTATTTCGATGGTGGATGGGCGAGAGCTTCGCTGGAGGTCATTCACTTTCCTTTCCAATTCAAGTATATAGTTGCGTTGCTCCAGTTTCTCCCTTTCCAGATTAACTATGGTTTTCCTCATGTCCTCGTACCCCGCATTCATAAAATCTATCGCCTTTTCTATTTCGGTATTTGATTTTTGAATACTAAGTGTTTGTTTTTTTACCTCGGCCACATCTGCTGTGATTTTGTTTAACATCTGATCCTGATCCGCCTTCCAGGAGTTGAGCAACTCCTTCATCGAAAGTTCAAGTGACTTGAATTCATTTACGGGAGAAAAATCTGGTCGAAATCGCTTGTTATTCGCAATATTGGACACGTTCCCTTGTTCAAGATTTAGGCGACTATGCATATCAGGTGTAGAAAAGACATCCGGATTTCCGGGTTGTCCCGAAATAGGAGGTGTTCGATCCGTTCTAGACATTTTTCCGGTCGGTTGTACGACGTGTAAACAAAATTAGACAATTTAACCTGTTTGGTCACTCCTCCAGATATTTTCCCCACAGCAGCAGTATTATTTTGCCACTGGTATTACTTAATTGAAATGTTGGCGAAATGTGAATAGTTGGCGAAATGTGGGTGATAATATACCTCTGCCTACCTCTTTGGGGATTTACAGACGTGAGTGTAGGTGTAGGTATGTATGTAGATTCGCAGAATGACATGCGTCCCCCATGAGCGCGGGCCTGGGGGTGACGGGTGGAGCCGCCTGTCACCCTAGCAGAAGCAGGCCGCGGCGGCAGCACGCATTGCGTGCTTCCCCACACCCGGGGGCGAGTCGGGGACTAAGTGGTCCCCACACCGGAAGAGGGCCAGATCCAGAGATATGGCCCTGGGTCGGCCAGTGAATAAGGCGATTATACTTTCTTACACTGGAAGTTTTCCACACATTAATCAAATAAATAACCGAGAGATTCCAGAGTTCCGAGATGGATAGTTAATAAATAAAAAACCAGTTCCAATAACATCATAGTCCAACAGCTGTTGCAATACAAGTTGACTCCGCTCGTCTGTTTACAAAAGCGGCCGTAACACGATAATGGAGCGACCATAAAATACGTGTTTGTTATTTTTAACCAGAACAATAACAGGGGAAGTCCTTAGCGCTTTTAGTATTGTATAATCTTGCTGGAAGAGATCAATTTGTTCAGTTCAAAGAGAGAGTGCTAAAGATGCTTAACCGGTGTGGTGGCGTAGTAGCTATTTGGTGGCGAGTTGTAAATTAGACCTCATAGCTTAAATGCTTAACCATCATCATCACGTCATGTTAGTCCCAGTTGCAACTTGCACTCTGAAGACCGGGGTTAGCTTTGCTACTCTTTCTCTTACCTTAGCTTCTTCGGGTATACGGGGCTTGAAAGGAACTCCTGCGTCACAGCCTCGTCGTTAATCAGAAGGTGTATCAGTTTGCACGCGAGTTTGCCTTGGGCCCGAAGATCTTAAGAGACTTCCTTACATCTGTATGACGTCATTAATCGCGAATATCTTAACCTCAGTATACCATCGATGTGAAACTATCTCTAGCATAAGCTAAGTTAGAGAAGTTTACGAGAAGACTAATGATATGTGATTCACCTTATAACGGTAGGGTTGTTTTATAAAATAGCAAAAAAAACTATGATATTATCTAAAAACCATTGGAACGTTACTGGTCACACTAACTAAAAAAACATCGTGAAGCTTGTAATCGCATCCGAAATTGTTACCTTCTTAAAAAAACACTCAACAAAAAAATGTGCATGTCAAATAAATTTACAGAACGTAACGAAAAAATGCAAAGGAAACCTTGGCGATCGGCCTTCAAACTGACACCTGTTTCACGAGAACTATCAAAATCAAAACCCGTATTTACATCATTAACGCAACCTCAGAACTGTTATTTTGATATTAACGTGACGTTTCCATAGATACCAATATCTGTATCACCACCCCATCGTGGGTACCTGCTGTTTTTTCTCAATCCAAACAAATGTTTGGACAGGGAACAATGCGTGAAACAATAGTTAATACCGCCATTGGGCTCTGTTTCAACCAATTTAAATTCCCTCTCTGACGACTTTAGGTCAATTTTGATCTTTTTTTACAACGTTCGGAACGTTAATTGCCTGTTCAGATTTATTGCTTGAATACATTCTCTGAGATTTACGATGTGTTGCATGATGAAAATATTTTTTCTGCTATTAAATAGAAGAGGGTTATTTTAATGTTTCATTGCTCTTGATAGCTTGCGGCCTGTTCCTGAGTCGTTTACAGATTTTTACAAGGACAATGACAAGATGATGGATTCAATGATTTTGTATTATGTTTGTGAATTCTTACACAAACAGTTTGTGTAAGAATATAATTACGTATACATCAAGAGGTCAAGAGTCAAGGTCAAGAGCTAGTGGCGCATCCCACGGGCAGCCGTGGCTACTGGCGACTGGCCAAAGCCGTGCAAGCCAACTTTTGCCAGCCTTCGCTGCCCCCGTTGCGCAACCCTGATGGATCCCTGGCCCATGAGCCGCAAGAGAAAGCAAATCTGCTGGTTAATCTCTTTGCGGCAAACTCCCGAATCGATGATTGCGGTAAGCAGCCACCGACATTACCCGTCTGTGACCACGCAATGCCTGAGATCCGCATCAGGCAGCGCGATGTCCGTGGTGTGCTGCAGTCACTCGACGTCCGGAAAGCCAGCGGACCGGATGGTATTCCAGCGGTGGTTCTTAAAAAATGCGCAGCGGAGTTGTCTCCAATGCTTACGCGTTTGTACCGGATGTCGTACATCTCAGGTACAGTGCCATCGGCTTGGAAAGAGGCGAATGTGCAGCCGATCCCCAAGAAGGGGGATCGCTCGGACCCAGGCAACTATCGGCCCATAGCCGTCACCTCAGTGCTGTGCAAGGCATTCGAGCACATAATAAACAAACAGCTCATGCGTCACCTAGAGGATCATTCCTTAATCAATGACCGGCAATACGGCTTTAGACCGAAGCGGTCAACGGGTGATCTTCTGGCGTATGTTGCCCATCTTTGGGGTGAGGCTATGGACAAGCATGGCGAGTCACTGGCAATTAGTCTTGACATCGCCAAAGCTTTCGATAGAGTCTGGCACAAGTCGCTTCTTTCCAAGTTACCAGCCTTTGGTCTGCCTCCCAGACTGTGCGACTGGGTGTCTAGCTTCCTGCAGGGGCGCCGTATTCGCGTCCTCTGTGACGGTCGAACTTCGGAGTTCCTGCAGGTAAATGCTGGCGTGCCGCAGGGGTCCGTCTTATCACCCACTCTCTTTCTTCTGCATATCAACGACATGTTGTCCACTGGCAGCATTCACTGCTATGCAGACGATAGCACCTTACACGGGAGTTATCACGGACATCCTGCGGCCAAGCAGTCTGATATCGCGGAAAAAAGGCAGCTTCTCGTCAGTGAACTTGACCGGACCCTGAACCACGTTTCCCTATGGGGCTCTGAAAACCTGGTCGAGTTCAATGCCAAGAAGACGCAGGCATGCGCGTTTACAGCAAAGGTATCTTCGTTCCTTCCCCTTCCAACTCTTCAGAGCACGCCACTGCCACTGCAGGACAATCTCAACATCTTAGGTATGGATGTCCGCTGCAAACTGAACAACAAAAACTACATTGAGAGCATCATCAAAACAGCCTCGCGTAAACTCGGAGTCCTGAACAAAGTGAGACGTTTTTTCACGCCGGAGCAGCGGTGTCTTCTCTACAAGACACAAATTCGCTCTTGCGTGGAATACTGCTCGCATCTCTGGGATGGCTCCGCAAAGTACTTACTAGATGCTCTCGACAGGTTGCAGCGACGTGCGGTCCGCATTATTGGGAATCCTGAGGTCACTAACACCCTCGAGCCTTTGCAGTTGCGTAGAGATGTGGCATCTTTGGCGGTTTTCTACCGTCTCTACCACGGTGAATGTTCTGATGAGCTCTTCCAAGTAATCCCACCCTCTCCTTTCCTATATAGGACAACACGTGCAGGACTTAGATGCCACCCGCATACGGTGCAGAATATTCCATCAAGAACCAAGCGATTCGGCGACTCCTTCTTCTGCCGCACTATTAAGACTTGGAATTCCTTGCCAGCTCACGTGTTTCCTTCCTCCTATAGTCCCGGGTCCTTTAAGCGGGGCGTGAAAAAGCATCTGATGAGGCCGTCAAGCTGAGTGCCACCATTGTAACATGGTACGTGTTGTAATGGTGGCCCTCTTTTCAGAGACTTTGCCTTCAGCTTACCATCAGGCGAGGCGAAGTCAAATTGACGTGTCCTATATAAAAAAAAAAAAAAAAAAACATACATTATGTTACTTTTTCGTTTAATGTATACATATATGTTACTTTTTCGTTTAATGTATACATGTTACTTTTTCGTTTTATTTAGTACCTAGTATTGGTGGTAGTGTCGTTTAGTACCTATTAATCGTTTCGGGGTCGACCTAATGGATGTTTTCGTTTAGAAAAAATCACCAATATACAGGGTTATCGGTAATCCATTCATACTGGTCAAGACGGTGATACTGATGTAACAATGTTGAATCCACCTAGTTATTGCCGAAATCGTTTATGAGAAATCGACAAACCAAGAATCCTATGCCTACATAGATATTACTAGCTGATATAAACTGCGGAACGACACATGTTGGTGTGCTATGGTGTGATTTGAGAACACGATTATTTACCATGGGGTTACGTAAAGTCACAGATTTAACGTTAGTTAACTCGACGTAAATCCAGCACTGCTATATTAAAGGCGGCCCAGCCGTGGGTCCAGAAAATGTTTTGAGATGCCAATAAAAATGTATTTTTAACCATTTCAAGTGAAGGTAAGGCAAACTTTCGCCAGACCCTCGACAGTTTTCCCATTCCAAAACTTAAAATTTGAATTAGAAACTCAAAAACTAGAGCCAGTGAAATATCAGAAGGACATTATACCTACACCACCTTCTGTTATTTCACTGGCTCTATTTTTGAATTAGAGCAAAGTCACCGAATATAATATCACAAATTCCACAAGACAACCCTGTGGCCTTATTCGGTAATGCCACGTTTTCATAACTCGTAATTTCAATTCGATTAGAAAGAAAACCTTGATTTTTTTTGATATTCCGTATGATCTGTCGAAATGAAACCTAGCTATGTTTTTGTGAGGTTATTAAACCTTCAGAATCACTCATTCGTTTTCAATTAGATTTTTAAGTTTTATTCTTTATAATTGGTCGTAAGTTTTGAAATCACACGTTTTATAAACACAATTTTACAGAATCGGGCCGCTGCTACTTACGTTTTTGCCTTGTCAGACTTGTCTTATAAATAAACTCATTAATAGTCTCGTTGTCCACGGCATTAATCTCTGTTAATCGAGAGCCTATAAATAAATGTAATCGCCACTTAGGCTGTTGGTAAAACCTCAGTTTGTTTGTTGAGACGTTTGATCTTGTATAATGATCTTAGAATGGCTGTTTGAATGAATGTTTAGTAATCTTTCACGCAAAAATGCCTGGACATATCTGGATGAAATTTTGCACAGAGGTACGACATAGACTACTTTGTATCCTGGGAATAGGTTCCTGTTGGTCGTGGGAACGGGAATAGAATTTCACGTGGGTGTAGCTGTGGCTGTGGGTAACAGGTAGTCTATAAATAAAAATATAATGCCACTTAGGCTGTTGGGAAAACCTTAGTATGTTTGTTGAGTGAGACGTGATTCGATCTCGCTATAATGATCTTGAAATAACTGCCGTCATGACTAGCCAAAATCATAAATCATTAGCCTAATAAAAAAGTGTTATTAGTTAAGTTAAGTATTTGTTTGAGAAAATTTTGTTATTAATTTAATGAAAAAAGAATATTAGCAACCGAAATTACTAATATTCCCGTTAACCCCTCCAACTAAGCTAAATTGCTTGTGCTAGGAGTGGGTTCACGTCAGTAGTGTAATGGCCAGGATTCGAACCCGGGACCTCTCGATCGTAAGGCCGACACCTAAACCACTAAGCTACCGACGCTTAGTCTTAATATCTTTGGCCATCAGGGTCATCAGGGGGTACCGCACGATATCCTTCGAAGCAGCGAGTCTCCTTGCCGGATCGCTACCATGGATCCTGGAAGCGAGAACCCTTTCGGCGCTATATCGGTTCCGAAAGGAGGCGCGGGAGCGGGGACATGATCCTGAGCCTGAAGAAATTCGGGCCGTGAAATCCCGGCTCCACAGGGACATGGTAGCGGAGTGGGAGCTGCGACTTGGGCGACCACGCGCAGGGCACGCCGTATTAGCGGCGGTAAGACCCATCATGGGGGAGTGGCTAGAGAGGCCACACGGCGGCCTCTCGTTCTGGCTGACGCAGATAATCACCAGTCATGGGTGTTTCGGGCGGTATCTGCATCGGATCGCGAAGAAAGAGCCAACGTCCGAGTGCCATCACTGCGACGCGAGCGAGGACTCGGCGCTGCACACGCTCACCGAGTGTCCGGCTTGGGAGACGCCGAGACGGGAGCTGGTGGCGACCTTGGGAGTCAGAGTTCTCACGCTCGCTACTTTGCTCGCAGCGATGGTTCGCTGCGCGGATGCGTGGGCCGCCGGCGCCTCCTTCTGCGAGCAAATAATGCTCGTGAAATGGGAGGCGGAGCGGGAGCGAAGGAGAATCGCAGACCTTGCGGCCCGCGAAGAGCGTAGGAGAATCGCTAACCGCGCGGCCCGTAACGAGCGACGGCAACTCGGGCGTCGGAGGTCGCAGAACGACCTCCGTCCCCCATGAGCGCGGGCCTGGGGGTGACGGGTGGAGCCGCCTGTCACCCTAGCAGAAGCAGGCCACGGCGGCGGTGCGCATTGCGTGCCTCCCCATACCCGGGGGCGAGTTGGGGACTCTACGGTCCCCACATCGGGAGAGGGCCAGATCGAGAGATATGGCCCTGGGTCGGCCGGGTTGCGAGGGATATGGCTACAACAATCTCACCTCCGGCAACTGACGGCCCACAGTCGGCGTGCGTTTTAGTCGGTTCGAGTCCGACATAACCTCCTCCTCCGGCTCCGGCGGGGGAGGTATCCGCGGGGATTTTTCGCACGGTAAAAAAAAAAAAAAAAAAAAAAAAAGTCTTAATATCTTACAGGCTTTACCTATACCAGTATGCATGCTGTAAAATTAAATTCAGAACTGTTGATCTTAACATTTTTAAGCGCCTTCGCTGCGTTTAGCGGGCGCACGGCGCGGACGTCCATTTCGCGTGCTTGTTTAAGAGGGGGTATAAAGCTAAATTGACGATCGTAGATTTGATGTTTATACCCGAAAGTAAGCCACAAATGAGCTGGGTTTTTTTTAATAGAAAATACGTTATATTTGTAAGGGACTGGTCATGGTGAAAACATAAAATAATAATATTTTTTCGATAGAATAAAATCACAAAGTTATGCCTTATTTACTACTAAAATCAATTTATTTCCAATATTATGCACACAACTGAGTCAATATTTGAATACAAAGTGTAAAATTATGTAACCCAGTGACTCTATTTTCACTTTGAAAAAATTGTGTGGATTTTACGAGTAATAAAAAAAAAATGAATTTGGCGCTTACGACGGTCTTATTCCGCGCATAACGCTCTCTTTCTATCGCACCTGACCCGAGGTGTCGGCCATCTGTTGTTTCATCATTTAGTCGGGCTCGCCCCGTTGAGACGGGAGGACTGTATTTCTGTTTTCCGTGTCAAGAAAGTTCGTTAAAAATGAGCCAATTAAAAAAATATAAAAGAAACACTCTAAAAGAGAATATAAGAAACTAAGAATTCAACTCATGGCTAATTTTCGAAGGTAGTGTATCTATATTATTTTACTTTCTTTAGTTTGTTACCAAATATCCACCGTTGCTAGGTAACTCTGGAGTAACGTCGGCTCGGGGATAGTATATGCAAATCAAATAGATGTTATTGACTACACGCGTGTTTATTGTATAATATTATTTATATAGCACTAATATAATTATTAAATATATTGCGAAAGTATTTATACATTGTATTATCAATTTTAATGCATTTCAGAGTTGCTTCAGCTCGTAATATCACACAAGCTGATGAATCCGATCCGGTCGAATCGCTTAGTAAAAAACTTTCGTCAACTTTGTAAGCTTATTGCAATTGTTTTTTCTCACATTCAGAAAACATTTCAGTAAATTAAGTAAATTAATATGAACATGAACAAGTAGAATGATATGATTTGAGATTAACATGGTCATTCACATTAGTAGTATTAGTACCGAATGTTCACACATTCAAACGGCATGGTAAATACGAGTATCCCGGTGATTTTAATAAAAAAAATTGACCACACGGAAAGCGGATGACTGCCCGTGGAAGGATAGCTCAGAGTAAGAGCGCTGGAACGCCAAGGTTCGCGACCCTGGCATTCAAGTCCTATTGTGGGTTTGATTTTTACCATTATGTACTTATTTAGCATTTATATCAAATTATCTACAAGTAGATTAAAATAGCAATGCAATGCTTATGTGATTGATTTGTCATTAATTTGCAATTATTTTTACAGACCTCCCATTAAACATTTAGAGAAAGTTGAAGTTTTGAGAGAACTAGATCCAAATTGTGATGGAAATTTTGCACTAGAGTGGAATGAGCGGTATATTTTAGCCAGCCTTGATTCAATATGTCAGGGCCCTAGCTTCTTATACGTAATGATAAAATAGGGCAACCATATTATACACAATGTTCATCAGTAATATTGAACCACTATTTGGACTATTTGGATGACCCGACTCAGGATTAGTATTAAATTAATTGAATTACATAACATAACATAACATAACATAAACTCACGCCTATATCCCCGAAGGGGTAAGCAGAGGTGCTAGCACCCATATTTCGCCGTTTATGTTTAGGTCCCAATGTAATAGGTGGCGAGCCTATTGCCATTATCCGGGCACTTATAAACCTGCGATAAATACACACATAACTTCGAAAAGCATCGAAAAGTCATTGGTGTGTGCCATGGTAAACCTGGGATCGAACCCGAGACATCGTCTCAGCAGTCCATTACCCATACCACTAGGCTACCGCGCAAAAAAAAAATATTTGGGTAATTTTTCACATATAGTTAGACGAACATCGCTAGATGTTAAATTAAAGTAAAAGCATTGTTTTTCCCAAATCGTCAAATCGTCGGTGCGCCTGCCAAAGTCGTTATGTGCATTTTTTCTATTTTTTTTTATTCGCTAGATGGCCTTAAAAAAATGCGCATCAACTGAAAAAACAACCAAGTGTTAATTCCTTCTAGAAATAGATTTGACAAAATATACATGTGCAATTCTGACACTGCAAAATTGGTTATGTGTTCACATCAAGAGTTTTTCATCCTCATGTTGCACATGTCAGAATTGGTTTGCACATAGACAATTTGACAGCTTGTTTTTCTTCGGTTTGTTGGTTGTAAAATTGGTGTTCTACCTTTGTAACAACGTAAATAATCTTATAATAGTAAACAAAACGAGACAGATGATTAAATCAAAACAGCCTCACGTAAGGTCGAAGTCCTGAATAAAGTGAGACGTTTTTACACCATTTGTGTGAGAGTGAATTCACTGTCTATGGCAAGCGGAGCGGCGATATAAAGTAAAAATATTCTAGGCATTATATCAAACAATTCTTCTGAATACAAACCATCATACAGGCGGTAAAACAACCACAGCAAGTACCTTCTGAGGTTGAGAGGGACTACTACCCCGCCTGTGAGTATGGGATGGTCGACGATCCTCAGCGCCCGTCTTTGCACCAAGTCGAAGAGGTCTAGCTAGCCCAGGCAAAACTGTGACAGCAGTACTCCATGTGGGGCAGAACGGAAGCGTTTTAAAGAAGGAGTATTTGCCCCGCAGTGATGTACTACCTTGTTTCTTTGATACCAGCTTGACTTAGTCTTCCAAGTGACTACGGCGGTGATCGTCGCTGACGATAGCGATAGCTCCCTATACTCGAAAAGATGTTAAACGGTGTGTCTAGAAACTTGCGGCGCTATTCTATGCAGACGATAGCACCTTACACGGAGGCTATCACGGACATCCTGCGGCCAAGCAGTCTGATATCGCGGAAAAAAGAAGACCGGACCCTGAGCCACGTTTCTCAATGGGGCTCGGAAAACCTGGTCGAGTTCAACGCCAGGAAGACGCAGGCATGCGCGTTCACAGCAAAGGTATCTTCTTTCCTTCCCCTTCCAACTCTTCAGAGCACGCCACTGCCACTACAGGACAATCTCAATATCCTAGGTATGGATGTTTGCTGCAAACTGAACAACAAAAACTACATTGAGAGTATCATCAAAACAGCCTCGCGTAAACTCGGTGTCCTGAACAGAGTGAGACGTTTTTTCACGCCGGAGCAGCGGTGCCTTCTCTATAAGACACAAATTCGCTCTTGCGTGGAATACTGCTCTCATCTCTGGGATGGCTCCGCAAAGTACTTACTAGATGCTCTCGACAGGCTGCAGCGACGTGCGGTCCATATTATTGGGAATCCTGAGGTCACCAACACCCTCGAGCCTTTGCAGTTGCGTAGAGATATGGAATCTTTGGCGGTATTTTACCGTCTCTACCATGGTGAATGTTCTGATGAGCTCTTCCAACTAATCCCACCCTCTCCTTTATAGGACAACACGTGCAGGACTTAGACGCCTCCCGCATACGGTGCAGAATATTCCATCAAGAACCAAGCGGTTCGGCGACTCCTTCTTCTGCCGCACTATTAAGTCTTGGAATTCCTTACGAGTTCACGTGTTTCCCTCTTCCTACAGTCACGGGTCCTTCAAGCGGGGCGTGAAAAAGCATATTCTGATGAGGCCGTCAAGCTGAGTGCCATCATTGTAACATGGTACATGTCTGTAATGGTGACCCTCTTTGCAGAGACTTTGCTTACCATCAGGCGAGGCGAAGTCAATTTGACGTGTCCTATATTAAAAAAAAGACTGGAAAAGCGCACCCCGGACGCCGAGGGGAAGGGCTCAGATGCAACTAAAGTTTATAACTAATTGGCAGCATAATGTGCACCTCGGAACTCGGAGATTTGCTCTTCTTTTCTGATTATCGTATTATCGGCTATTCCAGGAACGATCAGCAATTAGTTCCCAACTCCGAGAGGAAAATCGGCACCAGAACCTCGTCCGTTGTTTAACATGTGCACCGACTAGCAAGTGAGGTTGGCTTGGGTCTCAAAGGTGTTAGTAGGACCCTGTACACGGAACAGTTGTACTACTTTTATTTTTTTTACTTGTATGCGTTAATAAAGTTTATAGTGGGTATTTATTTACTTCGTATGTTATGTACCTTGCCATCTGTCAGTATTTATCCCTTATATAAATCCTATTGAGGTCCATAACAAATCTGATATGTATGTATTTTTCACTTGTAAGAAATGGCGCTAGGAAGATAATTCTGATATGTGTATCAAAATGGAAAAAAAAATTATTGTGGATGGATAGTACCGTTTATAATTTTCACTTATATCTCAGTTCATGCAAAATATTTTTTGGCATCATACTACATTTTTAGTTTTTTGATATGCTCATCAATTATGTAATAAAACAGTTTAATGTCTCTCCTGAAAACTTGACCAAAAACACATAGAGGTTTTGGCAAGCGCAACGACGACATATTCCTTTACTTACTTACTTACCTTTTCATTTTATCAGAAAATTTTTTTTACCAAAAATAAATTTATTGTGTTTCCAAAGTAGATAGTTAATGATGCAACTCGTATTTTGACAATTTTATCTGAGTATTTTGGGTATACTGTGCGCCTTCAAACTATACATGGCGGGTCGCTGCCACACAAAATAGGTGGCGGACTTGCCGGAGCGACGACAGGCGAGAGCGGGGCGTGCGAGGGGTGCGGGTGAAATCTGATTTTTTTCTAGCTTTATGCGCACTCTTAATGTTATTTCAAGAGCAGCGCTGCGTGAGGCGGATACCCGTCGCACGCGACGGACAGGAGGCGGACGCACTGCGCGGACATCCGCGACCCGCACCCGCTTAACGCAGCGAAGGCGCTAAGTGTTACTTTATGTCCTAATATATTTCATTTGATGTATGATCCGTTTGAGTACCTACAATAATATATTCATAATAGCCATACTAACGATATACTTGCGACAGTAACACCCGTATTCGCAAACAATACTTCTAGACTACTGGCCCGTGTACAAAAATGATGGGTCATTTGAACCACCAGGTGACCTATATAGAACGATATAAGAACATAAAATAATAAGATTCAGCACTATGCCGTCACTTGTAAGCTGTCCAACTGAGTGCAGGTGAGTACAGGTACAAAGTACAGGTAGAGTGAGTACATTTTGGTCATATATTTTTGTACGGCATTCTTACCATCGATAGATCCATGAAAAATAACAAGCAAACGCGTAGTGCTGTACAAAAAATGGTGAGCCACAAAGTCGGAATTTTTATTTTATTTTCCGACATTACCAGGGTAAATTTGGTCATTTGATTTTGTACGGCATCAGTTTCATAATATTTCAATACTGCTTCTAATCCATTATTCCGCAACGCCGTACAAAAATCATGCGACATGGTGAAGTAATCGTGGGTTACAACCCCCTCTTCTTCACCTGCACTCAGTTGGACAGCTTACAAGTGACGGCATAGTGCTGAATCTTATTATTTTATGCTCTTATATCGTTCTATAAAGGTCACCTGGTGGTTCAAATGACCCATCATTTTTGTACACGGGCCAGTAGTCTATTCGCTATGCGTACCACCAAAACTGTGCAAAGAACGACAAATTCTCAGTGCGTTCGTTTTGGCAAGCCTTTTTATTCATTGATAACACTTAAGTAATACTTCGTTGAGGGAACGCACTGCGTTAGATACTGCTCCGTGATGTTTGTGAATTAATTTTACCAGCCCTATGCGCTCGAGCACACTATGAGACCTCACAGTATCGTTTGTGAATACGGGTGTAACTCTGCTTGTCGTTGACGATTATGACCTCTATTAAGAGGATAGCCATTTTAAAACAGAAGATGGCCTAAGGTCAGCCGTGGTGCAAGGGAAATGCCTTACCTAGGTATCACCCTGGTAATTAAGACCCCCGACAGCGTGTGATTTCAATCGAATCGAATCGAAAATAACAACCTCCACTGGAGGTGGGATCCCTGAGGCATTCCGCACGAAAAAAAAAACGGGTCTTTTATCATTAAAGCTATCAGAACCTAACAATTTCTTTCTGTTTGTTGCAGTTGGCTTCCTGATCCTCGTGTTCTATTTATGGGGAGTACCCTACAAACGAGGTTTCTTCTGTGATGATGAGTCTCTTAAGCATCCGTACAAAGACTCTACCGTCACCAATATTATGCTGTACATCGTTGGATTGGGGCTACCTGTGTTAACGGTAAGTTTTCTTTCAAGTATTATGTATTTCCGGAAGGCTATAACTTCGAATTCTTCAAGACTAGAGTGATTACTTTTAGGCAAGCGGGGCGCCACCGTAGATAACATCGTAACTGACCAACAAGTGAGATAGTGGTTAAAGGCGAGCCTATCTGTAGAACACTCCGTCCTAGTAATACAGTGTATACGTAGACTTGCACTGGCTACTACACTCTTCGGGGATGTACAGGCTTGAGTGTATGTATGTGTATGTAAATGGATTGCCATGATTTCAATATGTAACTTCTAAATAATTCTTCATCTTAGATTTCGTGTCTGCATCCGAGGCTCTCATCTTGAAGTTCAGGGTTCGCTTATCGGATTTACTCCTCTTACTTCTAAATGGTTAATATATTGAAATTTAGTGAAATCTGCCATCATTATGTACTATAACATATTTTTACTGTTATCAATGATGTTTTTAGATTACCAATTTATACATTTTATAAATTGATAATCTAAAATGTATATAGGAATACATATAAATTGGTAATCTGTATTTAAATGATCATAGTCTTGAGACAGATATAGTATTTAGATATATTCAGAAGCATTTCTTAAAGTATTTTAAAATACTTGCAACCGAAAAAAGTTGTTAGGTATAAAATATTGCTAACGTTATGTCAATGGTTTTTTGATGCTATTAACATTAATTAGGTTAAATTCTTACTCCTAAACGAAGTCTTAAGATAATAATCATCATATAGATGGCATTTTCTAATGAGCATTTCTGTCACTTTTCTTTCAATCACATTAAAAACTGAGAATTCTTTAGGATTGATCAATTCATTTAGAGAGGTCTATGTCCTGCAGAAGGATTATTAATTAATTCAATTTCTTTACCCGCTCCGGAGCGTTATGGAATATGATGGAATAGAATGCCAAATGTATGGGATTTGACGTATATGACAGGCGTCAACGAATGTCAAAAACGTCAAATCCTAACAACACGAATCAAATCCTGACAACGAATTGTCACTTGTCTAGGGGGGCTGGTGCAAAGGCTGGCCATCGCAATCCAGAGCGTGGAAACGCGTCGAGTGTGATGGGCACTTTTGAACCGGGAACTGTCAGGGGCGGGTTATTTGATTAATTTATTGACTTGACTAAATTTTATTGTGACTTAATGTATAATGTATTGTGACATCTGATAAATTAACGAAATGTACTTTATAGAACCAAAAAAGAAAAAAAAATCTTTGATACTTTCCAATATCACTCATTGAAATAAAACCCGCGACCATCGCTGCTGAAAAGTACCCGAAACGTCGGGCTAAAAGTAAATAATAACAAGTAAATCGCTATGGAATCCGTTAAAAAGTTTTATTTCAATCAATTTATTTGATTAATCGTTAATCAGAAAAATTACGATTAATTTATTCGTTTTAAAAGGTTACAGACGCTTGAGCAACGTATTGCGAATACTCGGAATATGAGAAAAAAGAATTGATGTCAGTTTTAATTTAACGTCTCAATGAAGATCAGTATCGATACAGATACAGTACAGATAAAAATCATTAGATTTCTATAGAAATTTGCATATTACGTATTAAATGGTGCATGAAATTGCATGATTGCATATTGATGTATGATTGCATTGCATGATGATGGTGTTCACAGGAATTAGTAACACTAGGCCTGTTTCACTCCCAACTTGTCGCTGTTATGACAAGAATACTTACAATGTGTGACGACCTCATTAGCCTGTGAGTATACAATCAAGCCAAACTTAACTCTCATCCATTGTCATTCGGTGCATATTAGACTGCGCGTGCTAACAATGCAGGAGCTTTTCGGTCATATATTCTGTACGAGCTGGAGCTAGTTTATATTTCGTGGCGTTGTTATGACACAGAGATTTATTTGTTTTGAAAAAATGGGACAAGTTTCATCGTCACGTGTCGTCGCTAAAACTATGCAGGGCCTTAATAGCTTGAACCACGTTATCTAGTGCTGATTCGGAGTTCTTATAACCAATAGTTTTGGAAAATTGATATTTATTATAAACTAACCGACCCCGCGAACTTCGTACCGCCTAACAGTCGATTCTTTTTTTTTTAATTTCTCTCTCCGTAAAAACCATCCTCGTACTTCAAGGAATATTCTAAAAAAAGAATTAGCGAAATCGATTCAGCCGTTCTCGAGATTTGCGCTTAGCAACACATTTAGGGATTCATTTTTATATGTATTATAGATATATCTCCGAATATCTCGTTCTTCATCTGAATGTAAATACTGGTTGACAAGCCAGGAGTCTCGTCTCCTACTCCTTTACAAATTTTTGCCATTTAAGGAACGACTGCCATCTGACCCTTAACCCTGGATTAAGAGCCTGTGCCAGAACCTCGTTCAACAAGCCAATGAGGCTGACCAGGGCCCTGAAGATCATGGCCTTCCAATGTTTTCTCGGTTCTCTTTCTATCTTGTACTGCGGTGTAGGTACGTACTCGGTGGAGACATCATTGTAACAAAACATTGGACGAGTGGCGATACGTGCTTTCACTGAACTTTGCGAATTTAAAATCATCCTGTATAGTTAGTCTGTATTTTAACAAGCGCTTTGTCGTGATATGATTATTAAGTAAACGATCAATGTATTGTGGACTGTACCTACCCTACTCTACATTCTCCTTCTAACTTATGGAATTCTACTTATGTTATTAGCATGGGTGTGCGTTGTTTTGTAGCTAATTGTTTTATAGAATTTTGTTTCACATAAAATTTTTCTCATATTTTCGTTTCATAGAATAATCAATACACAGAATACTTACTTTGAAGATTTTTAAATTATTGATTTTTGTTTCACATAAAGTTCAATGTTAGAATAATCATATCATAGAATAACAAATCAAATATTCTTTATTATCATAACATACATTAAATATAAAATCGTTTGACATACCACTCAGAAGATATAAAACTTATTTGCGCTAAGATAGTTCGACGGAGCCCCGCTCCGCGGGGCTCCTATTTCTGGGTGGTTTTAAAAAAAATAACCACGAAGGCCTAAGGCGGGAGCTCCGCTCTGCTTCGCTCCCGCCTTAGCCTTCTAACCTAACCTATCCAAGTCGGGGTACCTACTCTGAGTCGGGGTGTAAACTATAATCACAGTAAATGACGTGTTCTAATTTATTAAACGTTAGACCAAATTATTTTCGATTATGGTGGTGGTTTAATATTCCTTAAAAAATAATTCTACTGTTTAATAAGTTTATTAAACAAAAAAAAAATGTAAATAAAAATTCATTAAATTGTTTTTCTGTGAAGTATGTTTCATTCTGGTAAATTGTATTTGAAACAATAATATTCGAAATAAAAATATAAGTACCAAATATTATGTGAAACATTTTCTGTGAAACGAAATTCTATGAAATTTCTGTCTGCGAAACAAGGGGCTCCCTATTAGCATATTATGATCATAATCCAAATCTGGAGGCAACATTTTTGTAATAAGTACGAGTTACAGATACTTTAGGCTACCAATTCAATAAAATGAAATGGTAGAAACTGGTCTGTAACTGATCTTGAATATCGTTAATTTCCGTTTACAAATTACAATTTTTGCCAATGTTTTACTAATTGACAATACTTAAATACTTTAATTGACTGTGGTCCAACTGCGTAGTCCACCTGGGTGGATCAAGAATACCTAAGATGTTTAGTCCACATGTTGATCACATGCAAGTAGGAAAGCATAACATGGATTTTGAAAAGAATATATTAGGTTCATAGTGAAAAAAATGTTGTCGCCCAGCAATTAAACCAACAAAATAATTACATTACCTACGACGCGACGTGATGGGCGACCACATTAAATAAAAGAGTTAAGCAAGTATCGTTATGTTTAATTGTTTTGTACATTTTATCCACGAAGCCCAATGGTTGCCGCAAAGTGGACTCGCACTAGCAAAGGCGATTCTCCTGCATTTATACTGCGATGTCACGGACATGAAGGTTACGGCGGAAAAATTGCGTGAAAAGCTCATGGCTTTTCACGCAATTTTAACCCATGAATTAGCACATCCACCGCTTATTCTTTTTCTTGAGACGTAACTCTTGCTCGCTACGGGCACTCTAAACAACATTGAATAATCTAAGTCAGCATGCATAATAGAGACCTCATCATCATCACGTAACTTTAGAGGTAAACTTAATATTGTGTTGGTACATAAATGACTAGGCGCCTACAAGGTATTCCATCCACTCCGTAAATACATAACCAGTATAAATTCAGAGGAATTGTTATACTTTCACACCCCACCAAGTCAAGTGTGAAACATGATTTCCTTAACTTTTACTATCGTTTGTCAACAAAACGGCTAGTCGATTATTGTTTGCCCATAATTTTGTGTCCACTTATCTGTCCAATGTTGGTTCAGATTGTTTGGCGACACATTTTGGTTCGATTAGGAACACTGGACAAATATGGCCAGTGTTTGTTATTACTTTTTAACGTTTGGATTTAACTCGATATGGTAAATTGGAATAAAACTAATTTTAACTCGGCCTATTCCTGAGGGAGTAAGTTTTGTATCGTCTGCCTTTGACCAAATTGTTTGGGGTTGATGTAACATGTAATTCTTTCTTATCCATACATTCCTGTCATACGTCATCTCTTCGGGCACTCCTTTCGCGTAAACTTTCGATTGTTCGATAATGTAGTTCATTTTATGATACTATTTTGTTATTACCTTCATCTGAATAATTTGCTCTGGTTATTCTTTGTCGTCTTCATTAGTATTACTAAACTACAGCTCAATAAACTAAACTAGAGTAATATTAAACTAATGTGTTTATAACAATAGTCTTTATTTTAAATGTAAATGTGATCGCAGTCTTAAATGGCGTTTGAATAATATTATACTTGCAATGTGTTTCAAACATTGTTGTAATAGTAACAGCCGGTTTATGCAGATTTTCTAGATTAATGCAACACGATAGTATCAAATATAGAAACTGTTTCACTATGGCCTAGCTTAAAATAACGACAGACTTCTCTTGTTCTAAAGGGCACTGGTAACCGCTTATCAAGTAACCTTATTACCTTAATGATTCAAAAAAGTTTAGAGGAATCACGGGTAGGAGTAGATGAAGCCTCGTATTCTGTACTGCAGGGGATGCAATGAATGGTGGAGATCCCAGAACTACGGCGGAACCCCTACCAGAAGCAAGCCAGATTAGCTTTGTCTCGTATGTCTTCTCTTTTTGAACTTCGAATGTCAAACAACGCCGCACACGCAAAGCCTAGCAGAAATCGCTTAAAGCGATAAGGCCGCCCTTGTACTGATTTCATAATCATAGTTTTTAATTATGTATTTTAAATGTTGTACAATAAACTGTAAATAAATAAAATAAATGAACGTGTTCGCCACGAAAGGCCGGTCTTTGGGCCAAAGAGGAGGCAACACCCTCAAATGCAAACTAACAATTTGCGGCAAATTCGTCTAATCCCACTCATTTGAACTGAATCGCGTTAGTTTGGTTGGTGTATGTCTACCATAATACAAAGTGATATTGTCATTATGTTAAGTACGCCATAAATAGGAGGCGTCCCTTGTCAAGTCAGTTTATTATTGATTAGCAATGCAAAGTGAGTACACACGAGGCGCTTGGTATTGAAGGTCGGTACTTATTTATGTACGGATCAACTCATATCTGTCTGTAAGGCGGCTTTCTCAACGACAGAGGTAGCGGATGGATCAATAAAAAAATATTAAGGGACATGTTACACGCGTTATCTAGATTAAACTAAGTATAACTTGTAATATAGATTTAAGAATGAATAGAACTCCCTACTGTTGATTTTCTAAGCGACTACAATATGGGTTCAGTCAAATCCGCAGTTAGATTGGTAAAAGCGGACCCCAGACTCCCAGGTGAAAAGCTTTGGATGCGACTGGGGTTAACCCCAGAATGAAGAAGAAGGGTTTCTTCAAGAAGGGAATTAGAAGGTTCTTATAGGGTCGGCAGCACGAGTGTGACTCCCCTGGTGTTGCAGACGTATATAGGCCACGGTAACCACTTTCCATAAGGTGGAACGTGAGTTTATCTGCCAACTTAAGTGGTATAAGTAAATGTGAATAACATAAATATAATCATGCAGTATTAGACCTATTTCATATTCAAAAATGTAAACTGAACGAGAATCGAACCCGGGACTCTTGACGTAGCAGTCGAACGCTTTACTGTCACGCCACACCTATCGTATCATAATGCGTATTGTATCACCACACCGATCACGATCGCTTCCGTCCCACTGATTGTAATCGAAACGTGGCCTACGGTATTAAATTACAGGGACTGGGACTAATCCCACTCACACTACCACTGTGGTGACTCCTGTACACCAAAATTAACATGAAAAAATCGAGCATGATACATGATACGTATTTTAGAACACGCGTCAAAATTAATCGGGAGGGTCGGGGGTAATGACGCACATTTTGAGACGCCTATGTCTAACAGTGAACTGCAATAGGCTAATTGATTGACGAATGATTGATTGAAATTGAAGAAGTAAAAAATATAATTAATTAACTTCCGTTTGCTAAGTTTTTTTTTATATAGGACATGTCAATTCGACTTCGCCTCGCCTGATGGTAAGCTGAAGGCAAAGTCTCTGAAAAGAGGGTCTCCATTACAGACACGTATAATGTTACAATGGTAGCACTTACGTTACGGTGGTGGAAGATAAAAGCAATAAAGGTGTAGGTAGAACAAACACAACGAGAAAAGGCCACATTTAGAAAGTATCCAGACACGACTTTCATGTTTACGCCTTACCTACGCCTGCCACGTAGGTAAGGCACAGACAGCAGATTCGTACCCTATACTAGTCTTACGTCTGACTTGCGCAGCAAGGATTCCACATTTCCACCAGTGAAAATCTATTTAACTCAACTGAATCTCCCGTTTTGCTCAAAAAAAGGTAGCTCGGATACAGGATCGGAATATTGTGAGGGGACAATGTCCAGCAGTGGCCTGCAATTGATTGATTGACTCAAAGATAGAATCGCACACAAACAGTTCAATAGACTAGATTTAACGGTGGTATCCAACCTTGACTCCCTACAGATAGATAGAGAATTAGCACCGCGCCCACGTAGTATAACGGAGAATAATATAATTGATGTAATTAATTAACGATAATATCATATACCTATCGATTTAATTAAGTAAGAATTATGTTATTGATTCGAAGAACATTTTTACAACAAATATTTTCTCCTTTATCGCGAAACGTTTCCGGTCCGTTAGAAGGCTTATTTTGTGGATATGGGCCCAACTGGTGGCAATTTTATTTTAATTGATGATGAGATCTCCTGTGGATATAATTCAAACCATCACTATGACAGTATAAAGATTGCTTGCTATATGTGCAGGTCTATATAAAACATGAGTAGGGTTATTTTTTGTGCAGGTCTATGTAAAACATGAATAGGTTCATTAGATGTAGGTGCATAATCATAAGGAATCGCCTCGTAATCGTAAGCTCTTGTAATTTTTGGAGACGAACTTTTATCCACTATAAGATGGTCCTGGTGGTGAATTGATGCACGCAGTTCATATAATTCGGATCGATCGAATTTTGTCATAGTTATGCCTCTCGAAGTGAAGAATTTTGATTTGTACCCCCTGACCGACCAATTTAGAGATAGAAAATTCAACTATAAATTAATTGATGATGTTATTGTCTCTAAAATATTGACACAATAGACTGTAATCTCATTGGTGTCACATTCATGTCACGGGTAACCGCGATTTCCCTCGTTCTCATTTCCGTTCCATTTTATCACGCTTTATGAAAACAAAAAATCGCGATTAACCCGATGTCACTATATATTTTCAACACGCTACGAGTATAAGCTGCAGTTCGTGTTCTTTTCTATAAATGTGTACTTAATTCTGTTGAGGTTAAAAAGTGATGGTGTTGAGTGTTAAGCTTCGCCGAGAGATAACACCAGGCTCCAGCACACTCCAAGTGTTTATCTTAATATTACAATTTGTATTCATGTATACAGTTATGTGTCAAAACAAATAATTCAGATGAACATCTAGCCAGTAATCTAAATAGCTATTCAGTGTAAAATATGTAATGGACAATATAGTTTTAGATATTTTTTAATCGTCTTTTATGTTCCATAATGGACTCCTCTTTAAATTTTTGACCTACTAGTTTTTATAATTATTTTAGTATCACAGTGGCAATCTACAAAGTTCCATGGGTAGAAAAAACGTCCAACAGATTTGCAGTTCTGTAAAATCCGTTATTTTGCAATTTTTCAGTGTTTATTTGCCACTTTTCAGTGTCTGTTTTTTATTTCTTGAGCAGGGTGAATCGGTCTAGGTGGGGTTTCTCAGATGACGCGGACCTGCAGTGTGAGTGTGGAGTTGCCCCACGGACCATGGCCCACCTGCTAACGTGTGCAGCATGCCCATCTAGGGGCTGTCCATTAATCACGTGATGTTTTTTTTTTTAGCAATTTTTTTACCCCCCTCCTCCCCCATGGTGATACTTGGTGAGGTATTAGTCTAAATGCCAAAATCACGTGTATTTTTTATTTATTATTTAATGCTAGAAAACTAAGAATCTTGACAAAAATCAACAGTTATTTATCTTATAACTGTGATATCCTAATATACCCCTCCCTCCCCCTGGTGATATTTCGTGATGTTTTTCGAACCCCCCCCCCTGTTGAGCCTCACGTGTATAATGGGCAGCCCCCTACTTGTACACCGGAGGAACTTATGAGTGCCTCCAAGAACGCAATCCAGGAAACAGCACACTAGGAAAATACAATTTGAGAGTAAAAGTGCCGTCGATTCAACAGAAAAATATTTCTTGAAGTCGAATTAATATTTTTCGTTAAAATTTTATTTACTTATCTTAATTTTTTTACTATGGTGTGTGCTTATAATATTATGATGGTGACATTCTAGAACACATATTACAAGCTATCAAGTCATGCTTAATCAGCCTAATTAAGAAAAGACATATTTATTTTGTCATTAATAGTTAGTACTAAATTAATCTACAACGATTTTGGAACTCCCACGTGTATTTTCGATTTAAATTTCGTTCTAAAAGCATTAATTTATCAATAATGTATTCTTAAAATGTATTACTTTTATATTTATCTGTATATTATTCCGCAAATGCCTATTTAGTAATCGCTAAAAGCATTATTGCCATGCGCTTGTGATAACGGGCAAATTTATGAGAACAGATCTCCTGCCTAAATTGCTTGTTTATCCAAAGAGCTTTCTCTTTTATTTGACTCTCGTATTTCTCCACAAAAATACATTAAAAACATTTTTGTATTAAAGACTGCGTAGCTATTTGCGGCTGGCGTCTTTCGGGTGCCAGTCTATTTTCCAAATTTTCTATTTTCGTAGATTTTCCTAACAAGTAATATCAATAACAGCAATATAATAGACAGCCTCCGTGGCGTAGCGGTAGTGAACGCGGCTGCTACGCAGGAGGCGCGGGTTCGATCCCCGCTCAGTGCCAATATTTGTATGCATGATATAAATATTTGCATTGGTCTGGGTGTTTCTATGTATAATATGTATGTATTTACAAAAAAAAAAGTATCTAAGTATGTATATCCGCATTCTAGATTCCATAACACAAGCTAATTAAGCTTACCATGGGTCTAGAAAGCGTTGTGTAGAATGTTGTGGAATATTTATTATTTATTTATAACATCTTCAAAATAACATCTTCCGAAACTTTTCCAAATTCAGTTGGAGTCGACTTTTCAGTCTTACTACGAAGAGGCCTAATTTGGAATTTTCCGTAAAGCAACTGTCCTTTGCCTTCCCCAACCGACCACGACCTACATAAGTATATCGAATCTATCATCCCTTTTTTATCGTGCGAAAAATCCCCATGGATACCTCTCCTGCCGGAGCCGGGTGGAGGAAACAAAATCCAAATCGTTCAAATCACTGTAATTTTTCCACTAAATAAATAAATGAATAAAAGTTTATTTCGGAACAAGTCCATAGAAGTTGTTAGTACGTACATTTTCACTTAAGATTTATCTATGTATATGACGCTATGTAGGTAAAAAGGGAATCGCTAAATTTGTTGTTAATACAATGCACTAATATGGTAATAGTCATCAGGTGGCAACCTTACGGCACAATGTGAATAAAAAATGTGATAACTCGTGCCTCAAGACCACACACCGTCAAAAACAAAAAAAACTGCAGGTGTCAACCTAAACCAGATGAAACCACAATTTACACAGTATATCGGATCTGTGTCACAATCTAAACCGAACCCTCACTAATCGGTGCGTGTCAGACACGCTTAACGGCACATGTGGGTTCGATTCCCACGTTGTTATCGATCGATGCCACTTAAATCGCTATAAATAACATCGCATTGATTGGCCTTGATTTCCATTGGTTATTATTAGGGATGTCCTGAATGCATAAGGATTGCCAATTATTGTGGTACATATGGGACAATTTTTATACAGCTTTTTTGTACCGCTTAGGTTCATAGTTAATATACATACATATTGTCGTCATCCTTGTGGTGACGAAGAAAGGATTCAAGTGTCACCACCCCAGTCATTTTGAGAAACTGACGATTCGCTATTAAGACGTTCTGCTATATAGACCATCTGATAGTTGGACGTTTTGCTACATGGACTTTGTGCTAGTTAGACTTAATGCTCCTTAGACGTTTCGCGATGTTGGTCATTCAGCTACTTAGACCTTCTGATCAGGAGGGTCTCCTCCGAAGGGTGTCCTAAGAGGCGATTAACGGAAAAATGTGCAGACGATATGTGATATCTTCGGCGTATAAGTAGAAGAGAAGGAAAACTCGAAATAAAAACTTGTGGCAACCCATCTGGCCAGCATGGAAACAGTAGGTCAAAGCCTCCTAACATCGAGACTATTGGGAGAGGTCATGTGCAGCAGTTTGACTGTGATAGGCTAATTGATTGATCGATCAATTGACATAGGTAATGTCACGTGGAATGTTAAAAAAAAATCGAATTTTCGTCCTCTGAAGTACCACCACCCCATGCACGCCGCCGTCAGTTACAGGATAAAATGTAGAATAATAGTTCTTCTCTAGGGTCCTTCGATTATGTACTCATAAACCTTACAATAGAGATAGTAAGGTTATCCGAGGGGATATAGTCACAGAAGGAAGTTTTTTTTTTCCAAGAAATTATCGTGCGATCAGTCTTCTGACTATGAGCAGATGAGTTGTAGAATGATTTGCGGGTGGAGATATTCCTCATTAGGAATATCTACCATAATAATATTAACTCAGTCAATGCAGCTGAGTTCCAGGGTTCTTCGTCTTTTGAGGCGGTTTATAGGTACACTCCGGCAGGGTGAGTTGGACAGCTAGGTGGTTGGGATGATTTTCCAGCCTAGTCCTGTACTTCCGAGCGTAGGCTTTTATTTCCTCCTTGACTGTAGGTATGCCCAGGTGTTCATGTACTTCAGAGTTCCTTCTGAACCAAGGCGAGTTGCTTATTTGTTTAAGGAAGGAAGTTAAAGAAGAAAGCGGTTACCGTTTTAAAATGCTGCATCCGTTCTACAAGGCTATTATTACCTTGAAATGCATTTTCCCGGCATTTGGTACCGAAGATTGCTTGTGATACTTATGTTTCTTTACCGTAAACCCTAAGGAAAGAAATCCAAAGTGACTTGATTGGTATATAAATACTTGGCCCGGGGTTTCAGTTGTTCATGGTTAACCATACCCATTTATTATAGGTTATCATAACATATAATAATAAGATGTCTTCTAAATCTATATTAATATTATAAAACTGGAGAGTTTGTTTATTTGATTGAACGCGCTAATCTCGGAAACTACTGGTTCAAATTGAAAAATTGTTTTTGTATCAAATAGCCCGTTTCTCAAGGAAGGTCTCAAGGAAGGCTAAATATCATAATGCCACTACTTAAAGGAGCGCAGTAGTAACCATAAATGTCAACAAGTCCGGAAAATTCCCATACATTATTTGAAAATTAATAAATTGCGGTTATTTCCTATGTTTTAATGGCACGGGATTTCGAAATATGCCACCACGGGCAAAGCTGGGGCGGGTCAACTTGTGTATTATATTTTCTAGAAATTATCATACCACACAAGTAGGTCATAATCAGAGCACAAAAAATGGTTCTCTCTATAATTATTCGAACGTATCATTAGATATCGAGAGCAGGACCATCATCTCGTCATTATCTAGTTCTGAGCCCATATTTTGTGACATAAAAATCAACAACCTTTAAACAGTAAATTGCTTTATTGCAATCGATTTCTTTTTATCGATGCAAACAAGACTCGAGTCGATTAACTCGAGTACAACTTTGTTAATGTTCTCATGTTATTTATTCGCTGGACCATCCGGTGTTCAATTTTTTTCATTCGATTACTGACTCAGTCTTGCGTTGAATCTGTTGGTTGATAAAAAATTGGAATCGTAACAATAGTGTTTTTTGTTGCCATTTTTCGCACTGGTCTGTATCACTGACACTACCGTGACGACTACGGACTTGAGAGGAAGATAGTAGGTAGTGAAACGCGAGCCTATCAACCATAAAAAAGTATTGACAAAAAACTAGCAAAACGGCTATGTTTATTACCGCGGCATTCCGCTTTGTACGATTAGGTATTAGACGCGACATACGGATCTATATAAGGCTTTCAGTCGTCTGGAATGATAACTTCTTAGCTATCTTTCAAAGTACTCTATCCTTTTATGTCGATAGAGCCGTTGAAATCGGGACTTGAATCTTTCTCCGCAAGAAATCAAAGTGAACGTGATGATGAGTATGACGTTTTGATATTATGAAGAAAAAAGTTGTTATTCCTCAGATCGGATGTCTAAGGATAGCCTGTTAGGCCATATGATCCGTCCGAGTCCGACATAACCACCCTAGATGGCGGAAGAGGTGTTTTGCGCACGAAAAAAAAGGTCAAAATCAATAAAAATCCGTTTAACTAAACTGAGTTTTCTTATTTTACTAACCCCTGTGTCCACTGAAAAATATACCTAAACGCGTATAATTCTATTTTAACTACTCCAGCATATTTTAGTTAAACGGTTAGCGAACCGGATTAGAAAATCTAACTTGATTGAAATTTATTGTTCAGAATATTCTAACACATAATATGAACCTTGATCACAATTTCCATCGATGGTAAAATTTAGGTTCAATTTCTAGGAGTAATAAAGAGTAACAAGAAATATGTGATACGACTTGCAAAAGTCAGGACATAATAGCGCTTGTTTTATTATGGTAATAGTTTGTTTTATTGTTTCATGCAATCATACAAGCAAATTATCTAAATCAGAGTAGGTCAATGTTTCAAATACCGGAATTGAAGCACTCTGGTTATGACCTAAGCCGAAGTCTTTATTAGTTTTTTGTACAAGGTTAAGAATGTTTACTGCATCATTATTCGGACTAGGTCATCTAAAAACCTTTTGAAGTAGTAGAAACTGTATGGCTAATCGGATTTAGAGTGAATATTTCCTTTGGACTTCCTTAAGAGCCAGATTGCGAGGAGATAAGGTATGATAAAGATGTGGACGGAAAAGGAACCGGAAAGGAATGAACCTCATGTTCCTTAGAAAGTGTATGTGTAGTGAGTGCAAGAGGATCTGCGATGTCCATGACCTTAGGATATCCTTATCCTTAGTAAGGAGTAAGGAGTAAAGCTTGTCACTGTAGCCGAAGTAAGCACAAGACATCCAGTCCCCGAGACGAATGGCAATTCGTTAGCCGGTGTATTGTAGAATAAAATGTCGAATGTATGGGATTTGACGTTTATGACATACGTTGACGACTGTCATATACGTCAAATTCCATACATTCATCATTCTATTCTACAATACACCGGCTAACGAATTGCCACTTGCCTAGGGGCAGGCTCAGAATATCCCAAAAAGTCCTCTGCTTTCCAATTTTCTCGAAGTATAGTGTATACTTCGGGAATATTGGAAAGCAGGCAACTTTTTGTACCCCACCTCCATTTGTGATCCTTTAATGTCCATTTTCCAGAATGTCCCTTTCTCGAAACGTCCATTACTCACGGCGCGTGATTAGTACCGCGCACTTTACTTTTATCTGACAGTGGGCGACGCCCCCTCAGTCGACCTTTAGGCCAGGCCACATACTGTTTGACACGCGGCAAAGCCCTGTCAGTAGTTTCGGGGGTTTCCCTGTTCTCTGTGTTGCTCGTATTCAAGGTTATTAGCTTTTGCACTTCTTTTTTGGTTTAGTCAGATTATTAACTTAATAAATTGATTTTATTGCGAACACAAAATTAGTTGATAGGTACCTAGTCAACTCAAGGGTAATGTTTAAGTTCCTACCTATTAGAAAGTCGAGTAATTAGTACTAGTACTGATTCTTTTTTTCAATTCGCGCAGTTTTAGTTTTCATCAAAATCGGGCTCGAGGCTCGTTTGAGCATTTTTCGCTAATCCTTTAGTTTCGGATTTGGCAATCCGTTCAGTAAAAAAATTACCCTGTATGATTGTTATGTCATATTTCTGACATGTTAATAGTAATGTTACAAAAATGGCGATAGAGAAATCTAATAAAATTTGACTAATATAAAATTAAATGGAGAGTCTGAACATGTAAAAAATTCGGAAGATGAAAATGTTCTCCTATTACTGTTCTATAAACGAGTTCCAAGGAACTACTCTAATAAGAAAACAAACATACACATTATTAGTTTACATTCTATTAGCGAGTGAATTCAAGAGCAGGTGAATGGTATAATCTATTACATGATAGATTAGATACATTATACTGAAACGACTGAGCGCTTCATTCCAAAGATTCAATTGCTGGAGCAGATCATCTTGACGGCACTAAAAAACAACATAGAAAAACATCTCAAGCTTTTTGTTTTGATCGTGATGTATAAAAAATTGCTTTGATGGAAGTGAACTGAGGCGAACCGCAAGAGTTGATTGCACCTCAATCTTGTTGTTTTTTAGTCAACTTTTCAATCTAGGTTTACTATCTTTGAGTGATCTTTTATGTATTTTCTCTGTAGCCTTTTTGTCTTTGAAATTATTGTAACGACTTGAAAAGTGGGCGATTAACTTGTCTGACCTACTGTTAAATCTTAAAAAGCCATTAAGTTTTATTGGTTCAACCCAAATAATCCCGGAAAAAGTATGTCTTTTCTGGTTCAAATTGTTTGATAATGCTATGGATTATCGTCTCTGCTATATCAATTGCAGTATCTCTAATTAGGTACTACTATACTCGATAATGAAAGGTCCACTTTCGCACCTAGCCCTTCTTCTTAGACACTCGATCTACTTAAATAAATTACCTCACAAATGTTCCAACTGACCTCAATCTTAATTTTAATAGCCTCATAGTAACATGATAGTGCACCAAAAATCTGTACAGCTATTCATTAAATAATCCTATCATTATCTGAATCAATTTCCTCACAGAATTAAAGCACTGTATCGAAATTTTGTGCCACATTATGTGTTATGATATTATTAATATATTTATCGTGACTAACTGTTCATAATTTATCGATAATGATACGGTTAAAGATTACCTCTAGTGTGTCGTTAATGTGGATGAATGATAGCTCTACGCTCGTATATTGAAAGTGATTTGGGTTCGATGAAAAGAGCTGCTTTCAATTGACTACGCTTGTATATTAATAGTGGTATGTACAGATATTTTTTTATATTTTGTTACACTTTTTTATAGTGCAGAAATACCCTCGGATATCCACCTCCCCCGCAGTTATGTCGGACTCGAACGGACTAAAACTGCACACCGTTTTAGGTTATCACTAGCCGGAGGTGAGATTGCCATTGGCATATCTCTCACACCCCAGCTGACCCAGGGCTTCTCTGGTTTCGCAATGGTCTCCTCAGACTAGAGTATGGTGTTTTATCAGCAGATCCTTGCCTATAGTTCATGATCATTAGTGATACTACTAATACGAGGTAGCCATAAATTTGTCCGACGCTCATAATTCATTATGTCCAGTCCATATTAATACTGCTCGATTAATCAAGTTACTCGTAACATATAGCTACATGTTTTTATTAATTACTGCTACTAATGGCCATTGGAGCAAGCGAGTCATATACTGCAGACCGCGAATCGGCAAAGCCTCTCAGTGAGATGGCCTATCGATCTAAAATGGGTAGCATAACTGGAACTGGTATACCTATACTGAATGCGGAAGGCAGATGATCGGGTGGAAATTGGAAGAGGGTGTCCAATAGTGGACTGGCTGACCGTTTTATTACTAGATTATCTTCTCACAGGCATTATCTGCCTATAATGCCGTAAATCTTGACGTTCAAAATTATTCATGTTTGTATTATTCCTATTCATTCATCGATATCGGATTGAAATACAGCATACTTGCTAATAGGTTAGAATATTAAAGGTGACAAGTTACTAGAAATTTAGTTATTGTCTAACAGCCTACGACTACGCCCTGTTTCGTGTAAAGTCGTAAATCTCAATAACGGTCTGTGACAGTTGACATTATGAGAACTAGAATAATTGAAATACCTATTTATAAGTTGGTGCTTATAGAAGTTAGTAGATCGATTGAGTTCAACTAACATTTAGGCTTTTCTGCATGTAGAGAGCTTTCATAAGCTTCACTCGTAGCCAATTTAGATCGTCATTACTGTTTGCGTCTCAGTGCCCGAAGTCTGCTAACTCCTCTGGCTCCCGGTTTAGTTTATACGACTCCTTCCAACACCTAGAACAAGGCTTGCGCCAGAGCTTGGTCTGTCTGCAGGTGTACTGGCTTTCAGATGAGGTTCCATAAACCACAAATCACTATTATGCAAATGTGAGATGAATAGATCTTAGAAGTCGAACTTAAGAAACATCTAAGTGATATCCGGATCTCGAGCTGATCTGATGATGGAACCAGAATGTGGATAGTAAAACTCTTCCATAGCCAGTAAGGCCGTCGATTTCGTGTTTATTTTGTATCAACAAGATACATGAAGTTTAGTAGCAAGTGTTTTTTGAAACTATAATAAATTATTCTTTCTTCATATATCAAATGAAGGTCACGATCTGTATTCAAATATATTCAGATTTATGGCGACCTACCACTCACTGGGTGATAACTTATGTCTGTAGTGATAATAGATGTATTCTGCAACAAGATAATATTAATTAAAAACTGTCGAACCTCGATGACATCATGTGATATGTTGAAAATTTTCAATGAATCGCAAAACGTGTCTTATGTCCGCTCTACACGTTGGCGAGCACAGTGGCGAACGACAACTCACCTTTTAAAATACTATTACATTGCTGAATTTAAACGCAAAGCATGGCACACTGTAAGTTTTACTTTTGGTCAAGGTACTATAGTCCGTATTTTAGCAGAAAGGAGCCGCCTACTATGTTGAATAGAATGAAACTGTGTAGTTCCATTCTGATTGTATCCGGAAAAATAAGTAGGTACATACTCTGCATCGGACCGCGAAGAAAGAGCCAACGTCCGAGTGCCGTCACTGCGACGCGAGCGAGGATTCGGCGCTACACACGCTCACCGAGTGTCCGGCGCGGGAGACGCCGAGACGGGAGCTAGTGGCGAGGCGACCCTGGGAGTGAGAGTTCTCACGCTCGCCACTTTGCTCGCATCGATGGTTCGCTGCGCGGATGCGTGAGCCGCCGGCGCGTGCCTCCTTCTGCGAGCAAGTAATGCTCGTGAAGGAGACGGCGGAGCGGGAGCGAAGGAGAATCGCAGACCTTGCGGCCCGCGAGGAGCGAGCGTGCGTTTTAGTCGGTTCGAGTCCGACATAACCTCCTCCCCCGGTTCCGGCGGAGGAGGTACCCGTGGAGATTTCTCGCACGATAAAAAAAAAAAAAAAAAGAGTAGGTACATACTCGTAGCAGCTTCTCCTTATCCCGTAGTCCACTATTGATGTTGGCTGCCTGCCTATCTATTTGTCATCAAGTATCGCTTAACAAATTGAAACGTTTTTAACGAGGTAACAACTGTTTAAATAATTAAAACTCAGTAAATATAATGATAAATATTTATTGCAGTGTGACAAACTTATCGATACCTAATTGTTCAGTCCCTCTAGACAAGTGGCAATTCCTTGACCGGTATTGTAGAATAGAATGACGAATGTGTGGGATTTGACGTATATGACAGTTGTCAACGTATGTCATAAAGTTAAACGTCAAATTCCATACATTCGTCATTCTACGCCGGGCAATGAATTGTCACTTGTCTAAGGGGGCTGTAGACAAAACGTCTAGCGGAAAGTCAAAATAGATATTAAGAACAACAGTTGATTGTGTATGTATGTACATACATAAGTATTAAGTATGTATGACATTTTTACTAGTAAGTTAGTAAACAAGCAATCAGTTTTCCCGGTAATAAGTAATTACCGTAGCGAATAGGGCATTGTATTTGTAATTTCAGGTACAGTTACAGTTAGCGTCAATGGTTGTACGAGTACAATCTAATCAAAATTTAAAATATTGTAATAAGTCCTAAACATCATTTTTTAAAGAAATGTATATTATTTGCGTAAAGACAACTGAATCTTGATTTATCTGCAGACAGATTGTACTTAAGTATAGACATTCTCTCAAATCTGTCAATCTGTCCTCAGATAAATCGAGTTTCCAGAGTGTTTCGTTTCAGAATATGGGCCTTAAAATCTGAAAACCAATCTACTTTTGAAAATTGAAAAGTAGGTAAATAATTGTTGGTGTTTGCGTTGAGGATTTATGGTAGGTAGAGGTGGTAGTCACCATAATAGGAAATTGTTTGTACAAGGAAAGGTGAAGCGAGAAAATGTAAGATTTCACGCTTTCGTTCATATAAGTTGTTAGAAACTGTATGTCACCTGTCGCTGCGTAAAGTAATTGTTTAATAGGTTCGTATAATTTGTAAGTATATGTGAATATTATCTTAACACGCTTTTTGAGCTTCACTGTACCTGTAACTTACTACCTAATTATATACATACCTACGTACAGTCGGGTACAAAAGCCGAGTTTTATTGGGCGACTTGCTTCGATTTTATAAAGTGTTTTCTCTTTCAATTAATATCTTAATGGAGTAGTTAAAACCCGTTTTTTTTATGAAATATTAAAACTAAAGCCTCGGTTTTAACTACTTTAGAAGTATTATCCATGGTTCGGTTAAGGCGCAATTTACGTCAAGTGTATCGCTGGCCTATGTCTCTGCTTGTGAGAAAATGTTCGTCTAACTTAAATATAATTTCGCTAAACCTGCGTAAAGTCTGCAATTACGACTATAAAACCGCATTATATTACTATGCAAATGTTTAACGAACATTACGTTTTAATACAATAAAAGTATAATTGGCGAACAAGAAACGTTTACTGCGAGTGTCATTACAATATTCATTATTGTTTACAACTTGCATTGCGTTAAGCCTCATTCAGTTAATTACCTACTTTTTAACCGACTCCAAAAAAAAGGAGGAGATTCTCAATTCGTCTGTATGTTTTTATATCTTACTTATCTACTTTACCACAAGAAAAATTATAAGACTTCTGAGTTTCTGACACTCTGCGATATTGATTAGGGGATGGTAATTCCTCGGTCAAATCGACCATTTATGTTAGTTTATGCAAGATCTATTACGTAATATTATAAGAACAAAGACATAATTAAGATACAATGCTAAAACAAAAATGGTAAATTAAGGTACGTTCACATGCTCAATAAAACTGCGCATTAGATGAACCCATAACAATATAATGTTTAAAATCACAATTTACTACAAAATGTTGACAACCTAACCTATGTAGGTAAACGACCTTTCAAATAGTATTATTACGGCAATCTCATTCTCCGATTACTGTACCGCGAAGGTTAAAATTTATCGACTAATGGCGACAAACCTACTGGTCTCCTAAAATTCGTCCCCCGGAATCAAAGTTCTATTCGTCCCCTATGTACCTAAGTGCCCATTGGTCACCTGGTAGAAAACCAGTTTATATTTTGTTGTTGGTTTCCATGACTGACCTATGCCACGTGAGTTCAAACTTAAACATTTCGTCGTATTACTTTTATTACTTTTGCATTAACTTTTATTGATCGTAAAATGCATTTGGTGCTAAAAATAGATGTATCGTGTTGGTCGTGCATCATAAAATGAGCGCAGTACATTATCGGGGGGCACGGCAGTGCCTCCGCCATACATATTTACAGTATTTATTTTGGGAGATGTTCTTGAGACAAATTTTATAGATTTTATGTATTTTAAATTGATATAGATGTAGTTGGTATTATTTGCTTCATAACCATGATCGCGGGCATTCCTGTAACAATGTAAATAAATGCTAATACATCATTGCCTGTATAAATACCTATTTGTAAATGAAACTGTCTGTCGGCAGTTTAACAAGAATGCTAAACATGGAAATAAAGCTACAATTGTTTCACGTTCTTATAAAACATTCTAATATGAATTTAGGAAATGATTTGAATATGCAGTGTATGCCTACATTGGTACCATATTATGGTTCAGTCAACAGAGGAGATATGGTTGCACTATTTAATATAAAGTTGCATATAAAAGTGTGACACTATGTCTTTTGTCGACTGTTACAATGTAGGCATATACTGGCAGTCAAAGTATTAAAAAAAAAACAATTGATCAAAAATATGCAGCTGTTGTCACGGCAATCGTATTCATTTCAAGTGTTTTTACCTTAACCTTGACCGTGGTCGGCTCTCTCTCCCTGGCAAGTTGCCAGCCAATACGTTCCAATATTTCTGGTGATAAGTAACTGCACGTTGTCTTTACGTATAACGATAATAAAACGGTGTTGTAGTTGAAGAGCCTTCTCTTCATCCTAGCGTTAATTCCCAGTCGCATCCGAAGCTTTCACCTCAGAGTCTGGGATCCGCTTTATCAGTCTTACTGCGGATTTGGCTGGACTTCGATATTTTTCGTGAAGCGACTGCCATCTGACCTGTACAACCCATTATCGAAATAGGGCGATTGCGAATTGTAGACCAGTTGTTAGACTTTTTACGGCTCCAACTAACCATAGCGACTGCTATAGTTGTTCGTATGACAACCGGGACCGACGGCTTAACGTGTTCTCCGAGGCACGACCAGACTAATGCAAATTATATCCATATTAATGCATACGGATATTTGCGCGGGTTCGATCCCCGCTCAGTAGCGGGGATCGAGGATCGAGCCCGCGCCTCCTGCGTAGCGGCCGCGTTCACTACCACTACGCCACAGAGGCTGTCAGCTGGAGAGTAAATAATGTTATAATTATTTTGTAATATCTCTATAGTGTGATTTAGATTTCCTACCTACGTCATACAGTTAGCTGATAAAGCACCTGAATAGCTTAATGCCATAAGTCAAGTAGAAATAAAAGCAATATAGATTTACTATAATTATTATCTCATTTATTGTTGTCTCTCTAGACATTTGTCCTCAATTAAATATGTAAGTTATTTCGTCTTATATCTTTAATTATATTTTTATGAAAAATACTTCCATATAATCACCTCAATATGAAGTCATGATAATATATCAACTGAAATTATTGCGAAACGTGATCATTTTTATTTACTTATGTTTTTATGTTTTTTTAGACAAAGGCTATCGCGACAAGCAGTGATAAGTACGACTATATTATATATTTGAAACATTATATCATTGTTGTGACTGTTGAATGGTTATTCACGCAATCAAAATTAATTAAAAAATAATGAAATAAGTACCTACCTATTATCTTCTCTACTATCATGCCAATGAAATTAGTATACTATTACATGCATGCATGTCATATCTTACGACGTCAAGCAAGACCATTAAGCGTTGTTTGTTATTTCAAAACAGACCATAGATGCATCTGAAAAAATATTTGTTCCTCAATAACAACTTCAATAATCAGGAAACGAAATAAGTATAATAACATTGATATTTTTTTGTACTTTTTTACGCTTCTGATCTTTCAATTCCTTCATTTTATTACTCGTATTGTACATACCAATTAAAGTTTTATAATTGCATGTAATGTAATGCCATTTTGATAGTCCAATAAGAATCATATTACTTTGAGCGGTAGCCGATTGAAAATTATAGTTAACTGTATCGAATGCTTTAAGGTGGATACTGACCAATGTTACGAGGTGTAATGTAACATTCGCATCGAGCGTGTTACGCATTGAGTATGTTACGCTGTGTTCTAAAATCGGTGTAACATGCTCGTCAAAATTTTGTGCTCCGCTTTCGCCGCCAGTTCACTCCAAGATGGAGGCATATGTGGTGATTTATCATTGATGGCAATATTAAAAAACCAAAATGATTACTGGACAGTATAAAAACTTTGTACGTATGTCTCCGATCGATTTTGAAGAACTCTTGAATTTAATTGGACCAAAAGTACATAAAAAAGATACAAATTATAAAAAGCGGTCGTGTCGACTTGCAACAGCGTACTGACTGAACCGCGTAACATTCAAAGGATTCGTCAAAAAACCGACAGCCGGGTGGAGCACTCTAAGCGAGCAACGAGCGGCTCGTTGCTCGCTGGTTTCCCCGTAACACGACGTACTGACTGCTCGAATGCTCGCTGTATAATAGGTTACATTACACATCGTAACGTTGGTCGGTACCCACCTTTAACCAAATCTATAAATTTCATTCAATGATTTCTATTATACACAATTCATTGTTTAATCAATAATAATAAATGTATTGAATGATAAAAGCCGTTCGATTTCGACTGTGGGAAAATTCGTTAACCGGCTTTTCATCGTCATCTTTTGGTTTGGCTGATATTGATATTTACGGGAAAGATTATTCTGATTCCGTATTCCAAAAGAAAGGAAAGTACGCCAGAGTCATTAGTAGGCGTACCGGCTAGCACCACGAGGTTGGCTTGGTGTTCAATTCCTTGATGAAGGTTGAGGGTTACAGTATAAAAATACGCCGCCATGCTTTTATTATCACAGGCTAAATCGATTTATGTCACCTTGCTGATTGTACCGTATTTTTGTACTGAGTGTACTCAGTTTTGTTTTTATACAAATGAAAAATGTAATGCTTAAAAATAATTTATATACACATTGTTTTCTTACATAAGTGCGGCACGAATTTGTTTACAACTACGGAAACACAGAATAGATTATAGTAGCAAGTGTCTTGCCAATTTTACGAGAAGGTAGGCACGTAACCTAATATAGTTTGTGCAGAGTTTAAAGAATGGCAATCTGTCCTGATTCTTCACAACACACACTTTACGGCACCCGTAGTATACAGTAATGTTTATGATTTTAAAATAGACGGCCTCAATTCCGTCAAATTTCTAGAGTTGTTTAAGGAAAATTCTGCACCCAAACAATTCAATTCATTTATTCGAATCTGAATCTCGATTTATTTGACGACAGATCGTGTAATCTGTCAAATCTGTCGATCTGTCTTCACAATCTGTCTTCAGTGGGGTGCAGAGATGGGCAAAGACCCGGGTTTAAACCCAAGTTGGGTTTAAACCCAATATAAACTCCCAAGTTTCCTCCCGATAGGGTCTTTATTTGGGTTTTTATAATTTATGTAAAATATACTCAAATATTTGAAGTTTTAGACTGCAATGTGACTTTAAGTACCTTTATAATAATGCCAGCTTTCTTTGTTTTCTTTTTAAAGTTATTTTAATTTCTTATTCAAGGTGTTTTCGTCTTTTCGCAAAACACCGTAGGTACTTTTGTTTGTTCAACTACAACAACATATTCAACTGCAACGTCAATCCCGTTTTTTCGACTACAACGTCAATCCCGGAGTACTGATATGCAAACAACGCGCCACCACGCACTACTACTACTATCAGGCCCGCAGCAAGCGGGTGTGCACGGCACATGTCCATAAATTTGCCTCCCTGGACAACAAAATCTTACTTAACTTTATCGCCCCATGGATGTTACATCTTCCCTAGATTAGCCGCCCCTACACATCCAATCTGCCTTAGATTTGCTACCCTGTCTGAACGGCAAATCTCAGAATTTGCCGCCCCTCTGAAGGTCAAAGCTTCTCTAAATTTGTCGCTCCCCAGGACGTCCATCATGGAATATTTAAGGTATGATACCGCAGCCGACCGCATACGACAACTGCCGACGCATGCCGTTACCATTACTTGTCAAACTCCTGTATGCATAAAGGCCACCATTGAGAAACCGCAATGAATTACGCGCATGTGCTGCGTGCGTCGGAAGTTGTCGTATGCGGTCGGCTGCAGAATCATACCTTTAAAGTGATTGTCGTATTTCCCACTACACTTAAAACTACTTTTTTCGTTTATATTAGATCGTTAAAATTGTACAGGAACGAACTAACAACGGAAGCGATGGGGAAGGTTCTCGTGCTCCCAACAATAATCCGAACCACGGAATCAAGGCGGGTGGTGTCAATTAAGCCTCTGAAACCCTTTTGGGCCGATTGTCTACCAGATTACCGCACGACGAACTCAGTCGAAGGTCTTCAGAAACAGGCAATGCATGGGCATATTCTTCGCCCTGTATTTCGCCCTGTAAACCTGATTCAAGTTCGCGTGACTGGGACTACATTGACCCATATTAACACCTCGAGAGTGCCCGCTAGTGCTATTGCTAGGACAAGATTAGCAGCTTTCTTCAACTGCAAATGTAACTTTGTAATTTTATATATTTATATGGGATTACAAAGTTATTTATGCAGTTGGTAGAATGACAGCTGTTCAATTATTAATATTAGAACTATCGGGATATTTACCTTGTATTGTTTGGAGTTTCCGATATTTCGGCGCTGTTGCAAGCACCATGATCATCAAGCAGCGCCGAAATATCGGAAACTCCAAACAATACATGGTAAATATCCCGATAGTTCTAATATTAATGTGAACGACCATGAAAGTTTAAATACCTATATTGTTCAATTATTGACCTGTTTTAAGAGTTCATGGTAGGCCCACTATTCAGAATTGCTGGGATAAGATTAAGAGCTATTCTTTAACTGCAAATGTATGTTTGTTTTAAACTAGAGTACAAGTGATTTATTCAATATCTGTAGCAAGTTCCACCAAGTGCCATCAATCTCCAGTATAAACAATATTTTCTCACCGTTTATTAAACCTCCCTTGGACATCCACGAATATTTCAAGACTAAAAGCCGTTCTCGAGTTTTAGCGACTAACGAACAGCAATTGATTTTCATATATAAGAAGATTACAAAGATACTCATGCATTGGGCAGTATGACAGCTGTTCAATTATGACCTGTTTTAATCCATGGTAGGCCCGCTATTCAGAATTGCTAAGACAAGATTAGCAGCTATTCTTTAACTGAAAATGTAACTTGGTAATTCTACATATTTATGTGGGATTATGCAGTTGGTAGTATGACAGTCGTTCAATTATCGAACTGCGGCCTTCCATGAGCTCTTAAATCAGATCATTAATTGAACTGCTGTCTTTCTCCAAAAGATGATGAATGATTACAAATTGACATTTGCAGTTGGTAGAATGACAGCAATTCAATTATTGTCCTGTTTATGGTAAGAGTTGGCACACTTATATGAACCTTTGGGAGGTGGCTTCAACAAGCAAGCACCACTTGATTTAGCGTTATGCTTGATTCGTGGTTTTGAACCACCACCCAAAACAATTCTCTGCAACAACGGAATTAAGGAAGCAATGCCCAGGTTGAGAACGGGATTGTTTCAACGTTCCGGGAGAGCAACGCGGCCGCGGTCCCACTAGGTACCTGTATACATAAGCTGTTGCCACTGGATAACTGCTGTCCGACCTATTAACCCCGAAAGGAAAACCTGCGTCAGAGCCTCGTCTGTTAATCAGCAGCTTGTAGGTGAGGTTGACTTGAAAATTGGGCCCCGAAATTCTTAGTGGAACCCCAGGTACACTATTATTCCATTCTTTTATCACACCCTTATGTTATGAGACAAAAATGAATAGCCTTGCTGACAAATTTAACGTGGTAACGTGTAGTCGTAGATGTACGGGGCTAGCGCAAACAGCTAGCGGCGGGCCTGACTACTACTAGCCTGAAACAACGTCTTCGGGCTCGGGCATTAACAAATTTATAATTTTTATGATTGTAATAGTATTTCCGATTCAAGTGCTGATCAATAAATTATGTACTTATTCCTTAAATAAGATATTTTTGTAATAAATATATCTGATTTCTGGTTCAGGAATTTATTTATGACAAGCTAGTCATAAAAAACTACTTCCCACGTCCTAATAATGTACAAAACCTGTTTCCTCCCAGTGAAATGGGTGTTTATGGGTTTAAACCCAGTAAAATCCCAAAACACCCGGTTTAAACCCAAATGGGAGGCATGGGTTTAAACCCGCCGCCCATCTCTAGTGGGGTGAGCACGAACAATTACCTTGCCTACTGTGAGCGTGTGTGCGTGTGAAGCCTATCAATCGCAATACTCGTGCTCTCGTTACGTTTACGATACGCTTACGATAGTTTTTCGTGCTAGGGGTACAGATAAATCGATATTCAGGACTGTCGTTCTAGAATACGGGTGTGGAGGTAATGTTCCTCCAACCAAAGGGAGGATCCTCCGACCAGGCAAGGTGATCACGCCTGGCGGGCCGCGGCCCAACGATTGTCGTTGGGATGTAGTATATGTATTGTACAAGCGCTGGAACTTCGCTTTCGCGATGCAGGAACTGTAGCGACGTAGTAGTTTGGCTTGCTGTCGCTAGATGGCGCTGGGTACATGTGGTGTCGCCACATCACTCCCCTCCATGTTGTAGATATATGGGCCTTAGAGCACGGTTCGCAGTTACTGCAATTACGAACCGTATTCCAAGAGCTTGCATTATTAAAATCGTGCTACGTGTTCCAAATAGTTCAGTACTAATGTACTTATTAATGAAAATGCGATTAACTTGTTTTCATCTTCGTACACGCTTATCAATAATTAAACACAGACTAGTTTGCCGAATGCCATCTGCTTTAACTGGCGTATGTAATTATTTGATTTCGTACTGTATTGTTATAATGTGACCTTGTTGTCTGTATTATATTCTATGAAAACGTTATCTACGGTTATATAAGCGGGGACATATTTGAATTTTACTATTATCTTTTAACATATTTGTATTATATTTAATGTAACATTAAGTATGTAAATAAGCACTAAGAATTATTTTTCAAAACGGAAGACTATGTACTGCGAGTCTTGTTCTTTTGTATTTCATTTTTCACAGTTACAGTTATTTATTTTAGGTAACGAATAGACAACTTAAAAATAAATACATAATTAACTAGTCCCCTGTCAAGGGACCAATGGGCGCTTATATAGGGGACGAATCTACATCTTTTATTTCGGGGAACGAATTTTAGGAGACCAATGGGTTTGTTGCATATTTATCAAAGCCGTGAATTATAGAATGCCATAATAAGGCATAATCAAAACTAAAATCGTACGTTTCGACGCGTATTTATTTTGCTTTCACATCGATACCTACGTGTGATTTTGCTTTGATACCATTATTATGCCCAACGCCTTGTGCATTTTAAGGTATTATATTACAATTCTTATCATTCTTAGAGACATCATGGTGTGAACGTTTTGCATAATCGTGTTATTTTTGCACATTATTTAATTTACCGAATACTTTATCACGCTGTTTTCGCCGGATTTTAATTGAATTGATAAGGTTAGACCACACACTGAGATTAAATAAATGTGCGTATAAAAATAATTTGTGTTGGTTGCCAACTGTTTTTTTTTTCTGTAAACATGTGGCATGTGATATAGTGTGTTGTTTGTGTAGACAGACAATTTTATTATCAACTTGCAGAACTATTAGTAGTTTCCAAACCTCCTACCTATATTATTTGTCATCTAGCTCGTAAATGTTCCCGTTAATCATTCAACCTAATCTTAGGTGGTCGGTATTAGCGGTCGATATTATTATCAAAAGAGTTATAAAAAAATTACCGTGCATCCTCAAAAACTTTCACATTTATGATTTTAATAGGATAAATTCCTACTAATCCTACTAATATCAAAATATCATACAGCATAGTCGCGTCGAAAGTCTGAATAAGTCATCTTTTATTAAGATTTTCCACCCTGTGTATGTACTGTTCGAAAAATTGGCTCTTAGTAAACAGAGTAATGCAGAAATAAAGACTTTATATAGGATAGAATACTAGTCAAAGGACCTAATTTCTACTAACCCTTTACAGTACATTCACGTGGTTAGTCTTAATATGTATACCCACAAAAACTTTTATTAAAAATTTCCACATGACTGTACCGACAGTATAAAAATGCCCACTTATTGACCCGAGCGATATACAGAAAGAAAGGTCAAATATGTATTCCATTAATTTTGATTCTTCTTCCTCCTAGCGTTATTCCCAGTCGCATCCGAAGCTTTGAGCTCGGAGTCTGGGGTCCGCTTTTACCAGTCATAGCTACAGATTTGGCTAGACCTCGATATTTTCCGTGAAGCGATTGCCATCTGACCTCCACGACCCAATGTTAACATTAGGCGATATCGAAGCTTTGCAGCTAGACCGTTGTTTTTGGACTTTTTAGGGCACCAACTACCCGTAACGACTGCCATAGATGTTCTTATGGCAACCGGGACCGACGGCTTAACATGCTCTCCGAGGCACAACCAGACCAATGCAAATACCCATATTTAATGCACACAAATATTTGCACTGAGCGGGGATCGAATCCGCGCCTCCTGCGTAGCGGCCGCGTTCACTACCGCTACGCCACGGAGGCTGTCAATTAATTTTGATTACAGAGTATTAATACGAATACAGAATCCTCACTATAGGGAAAATCCAATAACACGTCACATTTCCGAATGATAACCTGTGATAACAAATACTCGTTATTACTCATTATGTTACTAACTGGTCGATTATTATATACTCGTTATTACTCATTATGTTACTGGTCGATTATTTTATCGATCGAAGTTCCGATTTATCCTTGATATTTATTTGCAAACATTTAGTCTGCGTCATCCGAACTTTGCTCTTCAGAAAGAATAAACAAATAGCCCATTGTTGACGGCCTCTGTCATATTCAGTTCAGTGAATATAAAACTACTGTATTGATTACTCAGAAAGATATAGTTTTATCCTGTATATTAAGGCCGTTAATCAGGTCGACATATTTCTTAGAGAGATTTGATCCTTATCATTGGCACCATCGATTTTTCGTATTTTAGTCGGTACGATTAACGAGTGTGGCAAGCGAATTTTAGAAAATCTTGGAATATAGATTTATTTCTTTTTAAAAATAAAGGAATGTTCTTTTGAGTGAAATTAGGTATCTCCAGTATTTAGAGTAGGTTGGGACTTTCCCTCCAGGTAAGGTCAAAATCTTCCACCCTGTATATTTACTAGGTCTAGACGACGGAACAAATAATTAGGCCTTATTTTGATTGATTTGATTGTCTTAACTGTTTGTAGCTCTGTCATCTCATTTGTAAACATACATTATATACCTAATCAATCACGCTTTTAGTATTCGGTCTCACGTAATAGACGGTGAGTGTTGACTCAAGCCATACATCCGAGGCTGAGTCTGGGCTGTATATACCTGTCTGGTTGTCTGTCTTGTCATTATTTAATCAATTATTCAATTTTCATTGTTAACTGCTTCTACTTAAAAAGTAATCGCAAAATAAGAAGCCCGCTTGGACAGTTCAAGTCCATGAAGTTCTCAATTTTGAGAACGTAAAACAATGACATTTTTCAAACGTAGAATGACATTTTTCATTGATGGGTACCGCCCACTCCGCTCAGTGCTGTCCATAACGATTTTTTCATACTGTCCATAGACAAGAGAATAATTGGTTATGGAAAAAATAAATCGATCATTATATATTTTTTATATTTTAATTTTGCAAGTTTAATTTCTTTAACCAGTTACAGCAATTCAGCTCTTAACTATTTCGTATCAGCTTCAACGCCTGGTCTTTGTATCCATGCTACTAAATCGGCCTTTTTGTTTGCTTGAGTAGGTGCTTTATCTATTTGAACTGAGTGGTTACCTAGCCCAAGAGAGGCCATATTTCAATTGATTGCATCATAGTAGTTCAGACACAACAAACAAAGTTGGCTGGCACCGACTTCTAATAAATCAGTAAGTCTGTAAATTAAGTTATTTTTCGCTTTTCAGTGCCTCTTTTTCGTTTCTTGAAGTCGGTTAAACTTTTTTGTTAAAAATGAATTTATTTTTCTCTTTTTAGTGAGTCTCACGAGTCACGACTGTACATCGCATGTATAGTGACCTGACTGTACATGCGCTGCTGACGCTGCAATACAGACCGAACAGGCCACGCTATAAAAAAAATTAAATCATTATTCAAAAAGAATTTTTAAAATCAATGCATATACACCGGAAATATAGCTGAATAATCTGAACACTTCTGCGTACCCCTTCAAAGGACTCAGGCGTGATGTTATGATGTGTAATGGCAGAAACATTGCAATAATATGCCATTGCAGCAATCGCGGCTGATTTCCTGGTACTTTTTGAAGAGTTCCTTGGTCTAATCTCGGAAACCCATCATCAGATCTTTACGAAATTTAAATGGGACCACTTCGGAATAATCTTCTTACGAACACAAAAAGAATTTTCTAAATCCGTCTAGAATTGGCTTCACAATCGCGTAACAAACATACAAAAAAAAAAAAAAAAATTGGGTACGAATTGAGGACCTCCTTTTTTGAAGTCGGTTAAAAATAAATAGTGACAAATAAATCGCGATAGAATCCGTTATAAAGTGGTTTCATTTCAATGAGTGATATACGCGTAAACTTCAGACAGTATCAAGAAAATGATTTACTACTTTTACGCGATTTCTATTGGTAATTGAGTGAATTTTATTGTAATAAAAATGTTAAATGAAAGAAAATTAACTTTTCGCAATATTGTATTGTTTCAAAATACCTACAATATCAAATTTTAGATAAAATTTTCTAATTAGAACTTTAATCCAATGCACTTTACAATACAATACATAATATTCTAATCGATCAAATACGCATACAAACTTGAATCGATTTATCTTGAGTATCGTGTACCGAGTGGTGTGGTTACATCACTAGTTACGTCCAAAAGACAAATGTCATAGTGGCCTCTTATTTTGAGATCAGTTTAGTATGAAAAATCATCATCATCACACCTTAGCTCCGGTTACATCCAAAGCTTGTATTTGGGGTCAGAGTGCCGTTCACTTTATTGCTTTGGCATGACTTTTGTGGGCGCAACTGTCATCTGAATCTTAATAAATTATGTAGCCAGTGTAATCATTATAGTTTCACTAGGGATAGGTAATAATGTAATCATATATTAGTCAGAGTCATTTCCGTTTTCGATTCAAGTCTATTATTCTGAATCATCTTTTTATCTTTGCAGTTTTTTTTTTTTTTTTTTTTTTTTTATATAGGACACGTCAATTTGACTTCGCCTCGCCTGATGGTAAGCTGAAGGCAAAGTCTCTGAAAAGAGGGCCACCATTACAACACGTACCATGTTACAATGGTGGCACTCAGCTTGACGGCCTCATCAGATGCTTTTTCACGCCCCGCTTAAAGGACCCGGGACTATAGGAGGAAGGAAACACGTGAGCTGGCAAGGAATTCCAAGTCTTAATAGTGCGGCAGAGGAAGGAGTCGCCGAATCGCTTGGTTCTTGATGGAATATTCTGCACCGTATGCGGGTGGCATCTAAGTCCTGCACGTGTTGTCCTATATAGGAAAGGAGAGGGTGGGATTACTTGGAAGAGCTCATCAGAACATTCACCATGGTAGAGACGGTAAAAAACCGCCAAAGATGCCACATCTCTACGCAACTGCAAAGGCTCGAGGGTGTTAGTGACCTCAGGATTCCCAATAATGCGGACCGCACGTCGCTGCAACCTGTCGAGAGCATCTAGTAAGTACTTTGCGGAGCCATCCCAGAGATGCGAGCAGTATTCCACGCAAGAGCGAATTTGTGTCTTGTAGAGAAGACACCGCTGCTCCGGCGTGAAAAAACGTCTCACTTTGTTCAGGACTCCGAGTTTACGTGAGGCTGTTTTGATGATACTCTCGATGTAGTTTTTGTTGTTCAGTTTGCAGCGAACATCCATACCCAGGATATTGAGATTGTCCTGTAGTGGCAGTGGCGTGCTCTGAAGAGTTGGAAGGGGAAGGAAAGAAGATACCTTTGCTGTAAACGCGCATGCCTGCGTCTTCTTGGCATTGAACTCAACCAGGTTTTCAGAGCCCCATTGTGAAACGAGGCTCAGGATCCGGTCAAGTTCACTGACGAGAAGCTGCCTCCTTTCCGCGATATCAGACTGCTTGGCCGCAGGATGTCCGTGATAACTCCCGTGTAAGGTGCTATCGTCTGCATAGCAATGAATGCTGCCAGTGGACAGCATGTCGTTGATATGCAGAAGAAAGAGAGTGGGTGATAAGACGGACCCCTGCGGCACGCCAGCATTTACCTGCAGGAACTCCGAAGTTCGACCATCACAGAGGACGCGAATACGGCGCCCCTGCAGGAAGCTAGCCACCCAGTCGCACAGTCCGGAAGGCAGACCAAAGGCTGGTAACTTGGAAAGAAGCGACTTGTGCCAGACTCTATCGAAAGCTTTGGCGATGTCAAGACTAATTGCCAGTGACTCGCCATGCTTGTCCATAGCCTCACCCCAAAGATGGGTAATGTACGCCAGAAGATCACCCGTTGACCGCTTCGGTCTGAATCCGTATTGCCGGTCATTGATTAAGGAATGATCCTCTAGGTGACGCATGAGCTGTTTGTTAATTATGTGCTCTAGCACTTTGCACAGCACTGAGGTGACGGCTATGGGCCGATAGTTGCCTGGGTCCGAGCGATCCCCCTTCTTGGGGATCGGCTGCACATTCGCCTCCTTCCAAGCCGATGGCACTGTACCCGAGATGTATGACATCCGGTACAACCACGTCAGCACTGGAGACAACTCCGCTGCACATTTTTGAAGAACCACCGCTGGAATACCGTCCGGTCCGCTGGCTTTCCGGACATCGAGTGACTGCAGCACAGCACGGACATCGCGCTGCCTGATACGGATCTCAGGCATTGCGTGGTCACAGGTGGGCATTGTCAGTGGCTGCTTACCGCAATCATCGATTCGGGAGTTGGCCGCAAAGAGATTGACCAGCAAATTTGCTTTCTCTTGCGGCTCATGGGCCAGAGATCCATCAGGGTTGCGCAACGGGGGCAGCGAAGGCTGGCAGAAGTTGGCTTGCACGGCTTTGGCCAGTCGCCAGTAGCCACGGCTGCCCGTGGGATGCGCCACTAGCTCTTGACCAAGCCGCGCTATGCGCTGGGCATCGGCCCTGACGTAAGCCCTCCTGCAGACCTTTGTGGCTTTATTGTACGCCGCCTTGAAGTGGCCCACGTTGGGATCGCGCGTGGCGCGCGCCCTTACCCAGGCGCGGTACGCAGACTGTTTTTGATCAACAGCCTCCGCGCACTCGCGGCCGAACCAAGGGCGCGCTCCGCGGACACCGGTGACATCAGTGTATGGTATATAGTATTCCATACCTAGACTGATCTCACCGGCGACAGCAGTAGCACTATCCGAGGGGTTCTTACTTTCAAAGCAGCGTGCAACCCACGGGATGGACGCATAATACTCACGCATCCCATCCCAGTCCGCTGACGAGTAGTGCCAGAGACGCCGCTTCCCCTGCTCGGGTCGTGGGGGCGCTATGATTGGCACCTTGGAACAGACCAGGCAATGGTCGGAGTTGCCTAAGGCGGCACGCACCGAAACATTGTACTGGTCTGGGTGACTCGTCAGCAGAAGGTCCAGAAGAGAGTGTGCTAGGCCCGACCTTCTTGGTATCCTAGTGGCCTCGTGTACCAATTGTGTCAGGCCATGCGCCAGAGCGAATGCGTGAGCGGCTCTTCCCGCATGGTCAGTTTTGGCGGAGCCCAACCAGATCTCGTGGTGGGCGTTAAAATCCCCCAAAAATACCAGTTCTGCGTTCGGAAACCGCTCCTGCGCATCATCTGCTGCCTGACTCAGATATTCAAAGAGTCGAGTTGTCTCGGTATCTCCTGTATGGGAACGGTAGAGGCACACATAGATTTGACTCGTAGAGCCATGGTCTACGTGTACCCATAGGGTGGAAAAGGATGGGTCCTCTAGGCAGCGCAGACGGCGACAACAAACATCCGCCCTAACAAACACGCACACCCCGGCCTTTGCATGGAAATTTTCCTCAATAACATAGCCGGGGTAAAGTAAGTACGACGTGTCGTCGGGGCGGCGTATTTGCGTCTCCGTCAGAAAAAGCATGGCTGGTTTCGCCGTCTCGAGGTGTTGGTGGACGGCGTTGAGGTTTGCATGGAGCCCACAGATGTTAGTGGACTCCACCTCAAAAAGCGAGCTTGCGGGAGGGAATAGCGCCGCTGTGCATCCATGTTTTTTATTTTGCGCTGCCATGATGTAAAGGAAAGGAGAGGGCGTGAAAAAGAGGTGATTGTCGTCGCAGCACCGCATGACAAAGCGCGGGATATTGGTTTCGTCTATTAATGTGAGGCATGGCGAGAGCCGACACGCCGAACGGAAGGGCCCCCGTACCCCCCCGAATATGGTCGCCGGGCTCCCGCATCCGGTCACCAACCGGCACGACGAGCCATATCGGGATTATGCGCGGCCTGGTGAGGCAGCCTCCCGGGGTGGTTAGCCCCAGTTGGGCCCCTGTACTATGCCGCGGGCGGCCAGCGGCACCACCGTTTCTACGGGTCTCCCTGCCCGGCGTGTCGCCCCGCGCCATCCCCACTAGACTCCGCCAAGACCCACTGGTCCCACTAGTGCTGCGACCACGATCACCTCAGCCCGGCTATGCACCTGCTGAACCCTGAACGCAATCCAACCGAAATTGGATTACTATTTAAGGGCTTTTCGCAAAGTGCACGGTGGTACCTACCCGGTCGGAGTTAGTGACAATTTTGTGTCATCAAATTCCTACCACCAGTAAAAGTATTTCAGTTAGATTATGTTTAACTCTTATAAGAGGGAATTTTACAGTTTATACATATACCTACCAGCAAAGATATAGATGTTCTCAAAAATGCTAACTACGTACCAAAACTGCGTTTTACTCAGGTTTAGTTGGCGAAAATTGAAATTAACTTTGTGCATCCGGCGCTAGTGCATTACATTAGTTTAGATTAGGCTAAAATATAAAGTTATTGTCTTGCTAAATACTTGCAGTAGTCATGAATGTTCAAAATAGTCTTGTAGCTATTTTCAACAATTAATCGCTTTAGTTTTAAAAATAATATATTTAGCCTAGTTAATTGGCACAATCATTAGTAGATTAGAATAATCAATATATAGGGTTAACATATTTATGTTTATCTACGACTTGTGCTATTATCAATCCCATATATTATATTGACTATTCTGCTTTTATTATTAGGGATATTTACCATATTATAGTTTTGAACATACATATTATTCCGATAGCTCTAATAGTAATATGAACGACCATGATAGTTTAAATGCCTATATTGATTACTAGCTTTTACCCGCGGCTCCGCCCGCGTGGATGTAGGTTATCGCGACCAAACAGCCTATGTCCTTTCCCAAGATCTAATCTATTTTTGTACCAAATTTCATCAAAATCGATTCAATAGTTTGAGCGTAAAAGCGTAACAGACAGACAGAGTTACTTTCGCACTTATAATATTAATATGGATTCTGTTCTATTCTGTTGAATGATTGAGCCACTTATCTAGGCCCCCTGTTAGAAAGTATGTATAAATTGTATATATGTTACCGTCAATCTGTATAATGCAGGCATTCTATACAATACCTAGGCAACTATATAAAATACCTGCTGTTCCACCGGCAATGTGTGAAATGAATAGATTTTGGTTTTGCGAGAATTCTATTTCTGGATGGTTATAGTAAAAATAACCACGAAGGCAACCCACTTGGATAGATATAGGATAGGTTAGAAGGTTATGGCGAAAGCGGAGCGCCCACATTAGCCTTCGTGTTTGTTTTTTAGGGTTCCGTAGCCAAATGGCAAAAAACGGAACCCTTATAGATTCGTCATGTCTGTCCGTCCGTCTGTCTGTCTGTCTGTCTGTCCGTCCGTCCGTCCGTATGTCACAGCCACTTTTCTCCGAAACTATAAGGCCTATGCTGTTGAAACTTGGTAAGAAGGTGTATTCTGTGAACCGCATTAAGAATTTCACACAAAAAAAAAACATTAAATTTTGGGGGTCCATACTTAGAACAGAAACTAAACTGAATAGTTTGCGCGAGAGATACTTCCAAAGTGGAAAAAAAGACGTGTGGCACTCGGGGACTGCCGCGGTAAAGCTATTGCATAGCATTTTTTATGAACTTATGCAATTATAATAAATAATAATATTATTTGAATTTGAATTTGAGTCTGAGTCTGAGTCTGAATTTGAATTTGAATTTGAAAACTTGCAATGCAATGAATGCAATTCTAATTACTTACGCTAAGCGGAGCTACTTCGGAGCAGCTCGGCTCGATTCGTGCGAGCTCGGAGTTGGGGGTGTTAGGTTTTTTTTTCGCTACGGAATTTCTGGATTAGGTCTCCACGCTCAAGGCCCGCGATAGAAGCTATGCAATAGCTTAAAAATGTGTCCCTCCCCCCCCCCCCCCCCTCTAACTTCTAAAATAAGAGAATGATAAATCTGAAAAAAATATATGATGTAACTTCATCATGTTGGTTTTGAGTAGGCTTATCTTGTATACTATAATATGTGTAAGTATGTTTATGTAAGTATATTATAGAAATAAATCGTAAGTAGGTATGTACTTAGGTCTATGTAAAAAGTATATAATGTGTAATGTGTTGTATGTAGGTATAATGTGAATGTATAATATGTATAATATGTATCTGATCTACAGTTTGACTACACTAATAACTACCCACAAGTTATTATTGTTATGATAATATAAATATGTCCATCCTAAGGTTGCCTGGAAGAGATCGCTTGTAGCGATAAGGCCGCCGATTGTACATTTAATTGTCATATTTTCCGTTTTACTGTAATATATTTGTGTGTACAATAAAGAATTATCTATCTATCTATCTATCTATGTAAATTGCCATGCAAACTTCCACTAAAATTGGTTCGAACGAGATACTGGATCTCAGTAGTTTTTTTTAATAATATTGGCCGATTTTTGTATAACCATATTTTTAGATAACATTTCATACGTCGGCTGTGCGGTCAGTATTTTATACATTGCCTAGGCATTGTATATAATACCGGATTATACACATTGCCGGTAACATATATGTACATGCACCTACATGATGTGTCAATGATAAATGATAACAGATGTTTATTATTATGCAAATTAGGATGTGACTACAGTGTTATAGTATTTATAAGTATCCGTCCTATTTAATATAATACAGTTAATAGTTATATCTTCCCGAATGACTGAACCGCGGACGTAGTTAACCGAGATTTTAGTAAATTTATTATACCGCAAACAAAATATGTAACGACTGAAACTGTGTAGTAGAATAGGTTATGTGAATTAATGTATTCTGTAAATTGATTTGTATAGGAAACTATTATAAATTGTTGGCAGTCTCTGAAAACGCATTTCAAGGAAATTAAATTTTATTTTATTTCTTACTAGCTGACCCGGCGAACTTCGTACCGCCATATTTTCCGCCCGCGTGTTATTATCTCTAAGTGTTTCTCTACAATATTATCCATGTATTATACATATAAACCTTCCTCTTGAATCACTCTATGTATTAAAAAAAACCGCTTCAAAATCCGTTGCGTAGTTTTGAAGATTTAAGCATACATAGGGACGGACAAACAGCGACAGCGACTTTGTTTTATAATATGTAGTGATAAAGAATAGAATAGGAGAGATATTCTATATTATGTTCGACTAATTTTCATTAAATTGAACCCGATCATCTCTGATCTAACAATTAGTTGTTGGGTTCCGTCAATACGTTAATGCTCAATACTAACCAAAAGTATAAAAATGTGCCCACGTGATCGCAACTGGCTCTTCTCCAACAGGGGCCAGTTGGCGCAATGAGGAAGTTAAATGAAAACTTTATCAAACTTTGATAGTGTAAAAAAGGAAAATTCCAAACATTTATTTAAATTAGCTCTTGTCCTGTTTCCGCAACGCAACCCATAGGAAAATATTCCCGGGATAAATACGTTATGTGTTTTTCCAGACAATAAAATCAATCCCTGTTTCAAATTTCAGTCAAACATCTTCCCAAACTTTCGCATTTATTTAATACGATGTTATAAAACAAACAATTCGTATTAAATCGTCGTATTCGAAGACAAAGTATGTGGGAAGTCGTTTCGAAATAGCGATTTATTTAAATGATTTGTAAAGGGAAGAGAAGCCAACTAAAATAATAGTGTATTCGGGAAATAGCGTGTTATTTGGAATGTAATGGCACTTAAGAGAACTGCCATTTATATAAACATGTTTACGATCTATAGAATGGGAGGTAGGTAGGTTAGCAAAGAAATTAATTGCTGAGTTTTTAAGTTTCCGCATATGCGATCTAAAACTGGAACCTTTATACGCTTACCTTCGTCACAGTAATCTTAAGATATGCAATGTACCTATTATTGGTCTCTCAAATATTTGTAACGCATTGAGAGGAGGAATCGGGACTTAGAAGGTATTGCCGACCGCAATACCTCCTAAGTTCCATTCGCTCGCGTGGAATACTGCTCGCATCTCTGGGATGGCTCCGCAAAGTACTTACTAGATGCTCTCGACAGGTTGCAGCGACGTGCGGTCCGCATTATTGGGAATCCTGAGGTCACTAACACCCTCGAGCCTTTGCAGTTGCGTAGAGATGTGGCATCTTTGGCGGTTTTTTACCGTCTCTACCATGGTGAATGTTCTGATGAGCTCTTCCAAGTAATCCCACCCTCTCCTTTCCTATATAGGACAACACGTGCAGGACTCAGATGCCACCCGCATACGGTGCAGAATATTCCATCAAGAACCAAGTGATTCGGCGACTCTTTCTTCTGCCGCACTGTTAAGACTTGGAATTCCTTGCCAGCTCACGTGTTTCCTTCCTCCTATAGTCCCGGGTCCTTTAAGCGGGGCGTGAAAAAGCATCTGATGAGGCCGTCAAGCTGAGTGCCACCATTGTAACATGGTACGTGTTGTAATGGTGGCCCTCTTTTCAGAGACTTTGCCTTCAGCTTACCATCAGGCGAGGCGAAGTCAAATTGATGTGTCCTATATAAAAAAAAAATGATTTGTATAAAACGGAAAGCTTATGATATCAAAATTTAATAGTCTAATTGGAAGTGAATAATGATTCTGAAGGTTTAATAACCTAACGAAAACGTTAGTATAGATCGAATCGAATGGAAATCTACTAGTCTTGAAAACATGGCTACTGATTCGGTCTCTGAAAAGAAACAAAAAATACTGTGGGAGTATATTTTAGCACGATATGTAGGTAATGAATGTCCTTGAATACCAGGTACAAGACAGACAAGTGGCAATACGCCAGCCAACGAATTGCCACTTTTCTAGGAAGGCAGATATCAGCTAGGTAACCCGTAGGCTAAATTCGAACTGACCCAGTAAATTGTTAGGAAAATCTGACGTAAGTACACCTCTATCAATGGGAAAACAACAAAGCTATCAGTGTAGATCTATCTGTCTGTATCGGAAACAGTGGGCCAGAAAACTGTGTCGAGTCGGCATTGGTGCTAAATATAGCATGCGGGCATACCGGCAGATTTTTAGATTTCGTACTTAGTTCACGTATAAATAGATTATGGTAAAGGACAATGTTTTTTTATGTTTAATTCTAACTTGGTAATAGTATATAATATAAAGAATAGATAAGATAATAGTACATAATAACCGGGTTTATGCAGCCCGTGCCGCGGAGAGTACATTAAGGCATCGTCGGGACCATACGAACATCTTTAGCAATCGTTACGGGTAGTTGGACCCCTAAAATGTTCGACAAAATCGTCTAACTACAGTACTTCCATATCGCGTATAAATATTAGCACTTAGTGAGTGAGTGAGTGAGTAAGTGAGTGAATTAGCAGTCAAACACTCAAGTTTGTGTGGCGTAGTGGTAGACAGTACGGCACACAAGCTAAATAAATGTCAAAATTCGCAATGTCAAATTAACCTTTTAACCTCATTATATTGTCATCTTAACCTTGACATTCACAATATGTTAAAGGTTTTCCTAAACTTTTTAACCTCCGACAAAAAAGGGGGTGTTATAAGTTTGATGTTACTGTGCTATTATAAACACACAGGTAGGTAATTAGGAATACTCAATGGGTTGAGATTTCTGGATTTTTATTTCATGAATGATATCAAAGTACAATGAAATATTAAAGTTACAGGGTTTTACATTTCATTGAATTTCGATGCAATTTTAAATTTTAAAGGCAAAATATGATGAAATGTTTTTATGGCAGGAGGTATAAATTTAATCCCTACTAATATTATAAATGCGAAAGTAACTCTGTCTGTCTGTCTGTCTCGCTTTTACGACTAAACCGCTGAACCGATTTTGATGAAATTTGGTATAGGGGTAGATTAGACCTTGAGAAAGGACATAGGCTATGTTTGGTCGCGATAACCGACATCCACGCGGGCGGAGCCGCGGGCAAAAGCTAGTCTTCCATAAAATAAGTATTGTAATATATCTAAATTCTTATACAGTCAATACTACTACTATTAGATATGAGGCTTTGCCACAAAATACAGGTAATACAATACCGTACTGGTGTTAGCGTTGTTGTATTATAATGAGGACAAAATAGGGTAAATACATAGCTTATTTTAGGGTTTTTCTTTGAATAAGTGAGACTAATAAAAAAGAGCGCAATAATAATTGAGTAAAGCATACTTCATATTTTCATGAATAATGTTACTGAGACTTAACCTGCAACAACATCGCCATCTATCGAGGCCTGTGTAATTTGTAAACAATAACACACACTTCAAAAGTTATCATCAATCCGTGTCGGATTTAATACTTTCAAAATATTATACCTCATTAAAACTCCCGGTTAACTCGACTTGTCATCTTAAGAAAACAAGGATATCTGAGGAACAAAGAATCTAAAAATAAATATTTATTGTCCATCCTTCCGTACAAAGACAGCCTCCGTGGCGTAGCGGTAGTGAACGCGGCCGCTACGCAGGAGGCGTGGGTTCGATCCCCGCTCAGTGCAAATATTTGTGTTCATGAAATATGGGTATTTGCATTGGTCTGGTCGTGCCTCGGAGAGCACGTTAAGCCGTCGGTCCCGGTTGCCATAAGAACATCTATGGCAGTCGTTACGGGTAGTTGGAGCCCTCAAAAATCCAAAACAACAGTCTAGCTGCAAAGCTTCGATATCGCCTAATGTTACCATTGGGATGTGGAGGTCAGATGGCAATCGCTTCACAGAAAATATCGAGGTCTAGCCAAATCCGTAGTTAAGACTGACAAAAAGCGGACCCCAGACTCCGAGCTAAAAGCTTCGGATGCGACTGGGAATTAACGCTAAGAGGAAGAAGATTAAAACTCCCGGTTAACTCGACTTGTCATCTTAAGAAAACAAGGATATCTGAGGAACAAAGAATCTAAAAATAAATATTTATTGTCCATCCTTCCGTACAAACTTTTGCATTTATAACATCAGTAGGGCAGTAAAATATCCCCAGAATGGTATCTCCAAATTCACGCATATTTTATGCAATCAGGCCAAACAAAACAGTCATCAATGATTTTCATGTTGATAGTTGTCAGCAGATAAATCAAGGGACGAGTCAGAGCCTCAAATATTTGAGGAGACGAGTGAGCGCAGGGTACCTACGCATTTTTGAAGACGAGTTAGTTCGTCACCCGTAAATATCCATTGCGCGTCAATCGCGTCTCGAGTTATGCGTGTCTTTACAGCGCACATACAGGTATTTGCTCGATCTACGCGGCCAAAATTATTTTAATGCATAATTGGTATCTAAACAAGATAAATAAACAATAAAAATACTTATTTTTTTTAATAATACTATATTTTACAAAAAACGCCTTAGTGGAGTACCTAGTATAGTAATATAGCTTTTTTTAAGTTAATTCATCGCTTTCTGATGAATTTTCTATTATTGGATTGTATTCTGCAGACACAAACAGCCAAAGTTTCAGGCAAAAATGTTTTCGCTTTCCTTTTTTTTATATTTCGCATGCTACTTAGCAGAGTTCTGCTCAGTTCAGATCCTCTGCTAAGTACATACATGTTGTATGTATATACTTAGCAGAGGATCTGAACTGAGCAGAATCGGTTAATTATATCTTGATTGCAATTTGTCCTCAAACATTTTCTTGCTAAATCTTGATGGTAACAGCTGAAGTGTTTATTTCTAGCCACAGCTGCATCTCGGAAAGCTCTCCTATTGACAATAATGCCTTTTCAATTATGACTGCACCATAATCGTTATCGTACACGATTCTTCTTGGCTTTTTGTAATGCACTTTAACACGGAAAAAAAACCTTATTGGTCTTTCTCATAATCTCGTACTGTCCTTGTGTCAAATCGGCATCTATAAACATTTGCAAAGCCTGCATTGGTGTCAAGGAGGACTCCTCTTTACTGGGTCGCGTAAGCAAAAATGCCTTTATCTTTTCGGACAATTGATGCATCTTTGTTACCAGATTTACCCAGTTCCACTTTCGCAGCATGTATAAAAGTCTACTTTTCAAAGTTAGAACGTAGTTCTTCAGTCTTTTGCCTTTTGCTCTGGCTCTTTTTGAGAAGTTTTATCAACAGGTATTCCAAAAGTGCCTTCCAGCCAAGACCGGTTGTATTTTATAAATTTATCTTGAGCTTTGGTTCACCTTTGTTTTATTTCAGATTGCAAATCATGAATTTGGTCGTTATTGTAACCTTCACATGACAAAAGTTTATCTTTTAAATAGTTTAATTTGGCATCTTAAGTAAGGAAATTTTCTTTCTTTAATAGATCAAATAAGTGTTGGCGTGTTACAACTCTTACTCCTGATGCATCTTCTGAACCTAAAACAAACAAATACAATGTAGAAAGTCACTAAAAGATATTTCCTATTTTAAACGATATTTAGCTGAATCTCTTCAATACCTCTAAACTGTATTTATCCGGACGTTTCCGGAGATGATTTTCACTGTATTTACAAAGTAAAGGATCAGAGAATAACCTACAATAAAAATTATAGCCGGATCTAACCCGATACATAAACAAAAACACTAGCAAAGATTTTTTTTTGAAATAAGTTATGGTGTGAAAATGGGTTTTTTTATCACTACAAAAAAAATATAGCTTGTTAATTGATCATAATTTTATTTATGCATTTTATAAGTCTTTTACCTTGTCCATCAGAATCCATCACTTTCAATTCGTAGGAAGAACTTGAGAATTTAGAAACACACTTCGAAAGTTTGATGTTTAGAAAAGCGCCAACCTGAAATACGCACACTAAGTGAAACGGTCAAATTGCGACTGATGCCACAGAGGCGGGGTGCAAGGTAGCAGGTAGATAAAGCATGGGTATTGTGCCAGGGTTCATATTCTGATCGTGGAACTAGTTTTTATGAATGTTATTGAATTTTTGATAATGGGACTTTTGGCCGCGTAGATCGAGCAAATACCTGTATGTGCAGCGGTCGTCGCGAAGACACTTCCTCTAAATTCACATTCTGTTTGTATCCCCATTCTGTCTATAATCTTTTATGGCCTGCCTTCTCGCGACAACAGATTGAAAAGCCGCGTAAAGATAACATCCATTGCCATGCCACAAGAAAATTACGAGACAAAGGCATAATCTTACAATACTTTGAAACTATCAGTGTTTACACGAGCTGAATGTTTTTCTCTTCCTGGTTCTTGTGTAATCTGTCCTTGCATAGAATTAGAGACTTTAAATAGGAATGTTCCAATATTAATCCAGGTTGTTATTGCTTGTAAAATAAAATTGGGATCATTTGGATTAGAAACTCTTATATGCTAAGTATTTTAAATTAGACAAAAATACGTTTATGGCCGGCTCCAGGGAAGTTAACAATGAATTAACAAAGTGAGGTTGTTGATTTTTCTTAATTCGTTGATGTTATAAAACCGTTTATAAGTGCCCGGTTAATGGCAATAGGCTCGCCACCTATTACATTGGGACCTAAACATAAACGGCGAAATGTGGGTGCTAGCACCTCTGCCTACCCCTTAGGGGATATAGGCGTGAGTTTATGTTATGTTATGTTATAAAACCGTAAATATTCTTACGGGCGAGAAAACGTAATTTAGGTATTTGTAATTTGTGTTAACTGAGTAATACATACTCGTAATTGTTTAATAATATTGGATAGATACTCATTTTCCTCCCATTAAAATTTACAAAAACAAAGCATGGAAATCCGGTTTACCAGAGATTCAAGGCAGTTACATCTATTTTCATTTCCCTAAATTGAATGTCTTAGCATATTATCGTTCTTAATGTGTTTTAAATCCAGCAAGGTTATTAATACATCATCATTTTCTTAACATTGTTGTAAAATGTAATATTAAGTAAAGAAAGATTTAATACACAGTTTCATTTAATTAACAGCGGAAGTTACATCGTTTTACATTATTATCAAGATAAATAAATTCAACCCGTAACTTTCGGGAAAACACAGACAGACAGACATACCGACATTGTAAATATGGTGAAAAGATAAATCAGCAGCTAATAATGTAATAAACTTTCAACATAAACACACCAATATTGTTAATATGTTTAACTTTTAATGTGTTTATGCACCTACTCAAAACAAATAACACAAAAATAGCATCAATACATACGAGTTCAATTATTAAGTATAAATAAACTTGTCTTATTATATACATGGTTTATTTATGAATGCCGTGTTAAAATAGCATGTATGCAAAGTAATAGAGAGAGAGGTTCGCATAAATTCGCATGCATTGATGCATCGACCCCTGATTTTGTTTTTGTATCAAATACCTGCTATTCAATGGACCACAATGCAAACGTTGTATAATAGACACGCTTTCTTTGCGATACGGGTAAATTAATTGATTTAAATGTTTGAGGATACTTGCACTAGTAATGTACTGTAGAGTTGTTTATTATGCATAATGACTGCTACGTTTAACTCGATTAATGTGCTTATTTGTGACAGTTCTGTATGTATGGGTGTCAAGCCAACCTGCCAAAGCCTGACGCTTATGATGACAGTCGTCAATGTATGTTATATACGTCAAGGTACGTTTCAATCCCATACATTAATCATTTGAACGAATATCCACTTGTTTAGGGGTCAGGATCCGATGGCAGTTTTCTCAATCATTGCAACTGATTTTTGAAAAATGTGGTGATCCAATTTTTTTTTCTTTATCTGTTAGTATGCTAGTTTTTACCGATTCCAAATAACCCCTCAAAGTTCAGACTTTATTTTATTACACCTTGTAGGTATAGATGCGTAATAGAATGTTCTACCATAGGTTCATAACAAATTTATTCAGCTCACCTGAAACTATTTATGCAACATGCTGATGCGTAATAAAATTTTCTACCATAGGTTCTTAACAAATTTATTCAGCTCACCTGAACATATTTATGCAGCATGTTATAATCACATAACCACACACCACGTGTAGGCTAATTGCTGTGAATAATTAGGTAAATTGACCCATAGTTAGCAAGCTGCTATTTATCTTCAAACATTCTTAAAATAACGATTCTAGGAAATGGAAATAATGATACGTTTATTATATTTTTTTGGTTTATTTTGGACTGGCTGCTGCCCGCAGCCCCGCCCGCGCAGAATTCTGATCCCGTTCATCGCTGATATATAGCCTGTGTGTTAGTCTGATGTATAAGCTATATTATTGTAAATTTTCATTAAAATCCATTCAGTAGTTTTTACGTGACAGAGTAACAAACATCCTCACATACGTAGGTACATCCTTACATACATACATCCTTTCATACTTCCTCACATACTTACAACCTTACATACATCCTCACGTACATAGATCCTTACATACATCCTAACATACTTAGAAACTTTCGCTTTTATAATATTAGTAGGATTCTCCAGGATGTTCGGGACCCAAGTCTGTCTCAGCTGCTACCTGGTATACCTACTTGTTGTTTGAAGGATAAGGCTCTGGTACAGGTTTTTCTTTCGGAATTGGGAGTATAATATATAATGATGCTAAGAAGGTGATATTGATACTTAGATAATTTATGATAAATACATGGCTCGAGCCAACAATAGTGCCCGGAAAACGGCAATAGGCTCACCCCCTATTACGTGGGACCTAATACAATGATTGGTGAAACGTGGGTGTTAATTCACCTCTGCCTTACCCTCCGGGTATAAAGGCGTGATTGTATGTATGTATAGTATAATTTATTGTAACACAATTTTCCCGCCTCATGACTACCTATGTTTAAAATTCGAGGTATCCACCTTAACCTCTACCTACACCATCCATGCAATTAACATATTTATCACAAAGTACACAGTTCTTAGTCACAGCAATAAAAATGCTAGGAAGTAATTTTTTCCTCGCATTATCACGGTTCCTAGTATTCGCATATCTACATCGCTCTATTAACCATTTAAACAGTATCAATCATACATAACCTACATGTTTGACTCGGAGATACTTTCCTTAGAGTATACAATACATTAGGTATGTACTTTACTTTTCATAGATATAGTTACAGGCAAATATCTTCTCTCTATTATTCTCTATCCCCGCCGGGTCCAGGTAAAAGGGGTAGGCCAAAGAAGTCCTGGCTTGACGTCGTGGAGGGTGATATGCGTGCTAATGGTCTCACTGCCATGGACGCCCAAGATCGTGCGAAGTGGAGGAGGAACGCGGACCCTGAGCTTCGAGGTCATCTTGGCCACGGATGCAATCAGGAGAATACGTCTATATGCAGATGATGAGTTACAGGCAAATATCTTGACCCCAAGTCGCGAGAGAAACGAGACCGTGGCGCGGATTGGTTTGATTATTTTGACATAATCTTTGATTGGTGGATTTGAGCTCCTTCGCCGCTGCTGTAGCACTCTGTGCTATCCTCAAAAACACCCAAAAATGCGTACTGCGTTGTTACGACAGTGTTTTTTTACATTTATAAACTTGTTACGGTCAGTGTAATAAATCCGGTTTGTATTAATAATTACCCCATCAAATGGTTAATAAATAAATAAATATTGTAGGACATTCTACACAACGCTATCTAGGCCCAAAGTAAGCATAGCTTGACTAGCTTGTGTTATGGGTTCTAGAATGCGGATAAACATACTTAGATACCTTTTTTTTTGTAAATACATACATTAATATTGAGGATAAAAATTAAAAAATATCCATCAAGAATTTTTATCCTCATAGGAATTATTAATACAAACCGGTCAGTATCACTTCAACCGCATTTGTTGGTTGGTATTAATAATAACCGGTAATTATTAATAATTTTACCTATTCATCACACTGACCGTAACATCATCAATCGATTTCAAGGTAGGTACATGACCTTAATAAAATAGAAAGCGGGACTATCGATGGCAGGACTATTAGGACCTCTTATTTTGCAATCCTTTTTCAAGAATATTTTCTCAACTACATCATGTCAGGGTGACTGATGTAACTATGAGTTATCTACCGAATTTTTTAACAATTAGGTACGAAACATGATTGTGAAATGTCTTGCAATCATTTCTTACTATTGGATATTGAAGACTTCCCATATTTATGTACGAAAAGCGGTAACTTTTCGTACATAAAATGTAAATGTGTAAATTAAAACATATTTATACAACGCACTGCGCAGTGCTAGACCCAAAGTAAACTTAACTAACTTGTAATAATATGAGTTCTAGAATGCAAATACACATAGGTAATTAAGGCCCGTATTCCAAAACAATTAACAGTGTTGTGAATAGACTCTCACAATGACTTTAAACTATCACCTAAAATACAATCTGTACTCAGATCTAGATATAAAATCGATATACAACATCGAGATACGTGCCTTAGATACATTTTCTTTTGTAAACACACACATTATAACGCACATTAGACAATAATAGTGAGTACTAATAATAAACACTATTACTATTACCAACACAACGCCAATAATAAACAGTCTGTAATTACCAGATGCCGTTGCGGTTCAAGGGCGAGAAATGAACATACAAACAGACGTGAATCATCTTATTGAACTTGCAGTGCCTTGACCGAACTGTGAGCGCATCGTGGCCTTTTCACTTGTGAGATCTGGATGTTATTATATTACTACTTTTACCTTTTAGCCGACTTCAAAAGAAGAGGAGGTTGTCAATTCGATCAGTATTTTGTGGGCACGTTCACGGTCCACGTTTCCATGTGACTCCATATATGCAAAAAAAAAAATCAATGAGTGATATTCGCGTAATCTTCAGACAACATCAATTCAAAGGTTTATCAGAAATTCTTTAACAACTACAAGTTATAAAACTTTCAAAAACTTACAAATTAGAAAAGAATTGAAAAATAATTATTTTTTCTAAACTTAAATTTTATTATTCTCAATGATTTTGAGGTTTCGGTTGCTTTTCAGTATCCTAGGTAACTGGAAGCTGCATGTAAATAAGGCGACGCGACGGGGTCATGTCTCCCAGTAACTCTTCTAGGGAAAACAAAAGAAATTTGATAAGGGGCTTAGCTCACCTGGACGGTAGAGACGAAACCCCTCCATCTTCAATAACTTTAACCATAAATTTTGTCATGTCAGATTTTGTATTTAAAGTGGCTAGCTTAAGTACAAAATCTGAATAGCTTCTCTCAAACGAAGTACATATTAACTACACTGTGTCCACATAATTATGACCAATACCGGTAGTAGCACAATTTATCTACAGTAGTAAAAAACTCTTACCGCTCGTAAAAGTGCCCAAACATAAACTAAAGAAGCCGCGTATCTACCGAAGGAAAAGATAATGTGTAAATGGGCACTAATGGGCCGTTAATGGTGACGTAGATAACATATGCAAAGAAGATTCCTTCACGTTTAGCATATAACGGTATTCATTGTAAAATTGTTAGAAAAGGTATATGTGGGTCCACCAATCGGGTGAGAGCCAATCTCACCAGTAGTAGGTAGTAGTAGGCTTTCCACGATCGGCGTTTTTGCAGACACATGCGTAATTTCGTGGACCACGCACCTTGGAAATAGGCTTTTTAAATTACGTGGTGGCAGACAAGCGCACAGCCCACCTGATGGAAAGCGATCTTCTTTTTTTTATATCGTGCGGAAAATCCTAACGGATATCACGGAGGCTTTGGCGTAGGCTTCCTTCTGGAGGTTGGGAGACAGCTGGTAGTCGTCCGCATAAGAGAAGGAATAGGTGACTTGCCCCAGGTTCTAGAATGACATCGGGACTGTCATTACTGTCTGTGATGATGATGACTTAATCATAATTATAAATGTTCAGCGATTATCCTACTTAGTTGCGTGAACATCTTAGTACTGAGCTTTCTCGTCACATAATCAGGCAATAAAACTATGACAGACATTGTTTAAAATAATTACCGGAACACTCTATTATCTATTCTGTGACAGTAGGCGCGATATTACTAGTAACGGGCATATAACAATGCATATGCAAACAATGAAATTGGCACTTACTTAGTGCGAAAGAGTGCGTAATAATATATGACATATACAATTAGTTATAATCACAAGTTGTGCAGTAGAATACAAAGTGTATACAATTATACACTATCTCTATTGAATACAATTATACACGATCTAGGTAACACTGTATAGGTAGGTTGCAGCGACGTGCGGTACGCATTATTGGGAATCCTGAGGTCACCAACATCCTCGAGCCTTTGCAGATGCGTAGAGTATGCATCCTTGGCGGTATTTTACCGTCTCTACCGTTGTGAATATTCTGATGAGCTCTTCCCATTAATCCCACCCTCTCCTTTCCTATATAGGACAACACGTGCAGGACTTAGATGCCACCCGCATACGGTGCAGAATATTCCATCAAGAACCAAACGGTTCGGCGACTCTCTCTTCTGCCGCACCATAAAGTCTTGGAATTCCTTACCAGTTCACGTGTTTCTCTCCTCCTACAGTCCCGGGTCCTATAAGCGGGGCGTGAAAAAGCATCTGATGACGCCGTCTAGTTGAGTGCCACCATTGTAACACAGTACGTGTCTATAATGGTGACCCTCTTTTTCCAAGACTTTGCCTTCAGCTTACCATCAGGCGGGGCGAATAGAATACGAGTACACATTAACTACTCTAAGGTTCACAACATACCTATGCCTATCACTTGCGGCCCTAACGTGCGCGTACAAATAATATTGTATTTTGGCGCCACTTACAGTAAGTCCTGATAAGAACTGATAAAGTTGAGTGCCATGTGCATCGTAAGTACCGGCAAATGTTATACCTACATTAGTCATTAATAGTTTTAGTGCAGTGATATCTGATTTGTGCAAAATACAAGCGGATGGAGGAAGGAAACTATGTGGGCGGTGACCCCATTCCGCAAAATATTACATTTTATTGGGTAATTGGACTATATGTTAGGGTTGGTCAGTATTTTGTTATGATTTTGTCGAATGTTTACTCGAATATTGCGCATTGAAATGGAACCATTTTTAATGGATTTTATCGCAGTTTATTTTATATTAGCCATAGGAAGTCCACTGCTGGACATAGGCCTCCCCTATAGATCTCCAATAAGACCGGTTGGAAGCGGCTGTGGACTTCCTATGGCTGAAATGATCATGCCGAACTCGTGGTCACACCAGGTTATCACACCAGTATAAATGATGATGATGATGATGATGATTTTATATTAGGTACTAAGTAGTAAATAAGCCCCAAATATTTACTGGTACTAGTAACTATTGCTGACATCCTGAGACCTGATATCAATATATAGGTATCAGGTAAAGAAATTAATATATTGTCACATCACATTGAAAGTGTTACTTAAACGAAGTGGTGTTAAATTAATACGACAGCGACAGTCAGAAGTTGTTTTTATGGACTTTCAAGATTGCCGCACTAACTCTAACAAGGCAAGGTAAATAAAAACTTATAAAAGTAAATATATCAACCCGTTTTTCACTATAAAAACATAAAATCAATAAATGTAAATGAAATAATTGAATCAATCAACACCGTGTGATATTCCGCTCGCGTCCGACTTGGCCATGTATGTTATCAGTGCAAGGCCACTCGTGCGCATAGTAGTGATAGGTATGAACATTGAACACAGAGCAAAATATACTATAGGGATGTAAAATATTTACTAAAGCCATTTCGTACGTCTATGCTATAATTAAACTCCAATCCAATTAAATGGCTGAAAAACAACTTTTCATGCAGTGCCCGTAATGTATCTTATCCCGAAGGTTGTGGAGGCGGTATCTGGCAGAGCTCGGCCATACCCTTCTAACCTTACCTATCCGTATCGTGGCGTAATGTGTCGATGAGTTCGTTTGACTAGCGCCTGCAGCATTCAATGAACGACTTATTCTTCTAATCAGCTATCGATATATCCAGGAAGCGGTGCCCATTATAAAATTCCGCTATTTCTTTTTTTAGAATATTCCTTGAAGTACGAGGATGGTTTTTACGCAAAGAAAAAAAAAAAAAAAAAAAAGGAATCGACTGTTAGGCGGTACGAAGTTCGCGGGGTCAGCTAGTTACCTAATATAAATGTATGCATATTAATGTCTACGTAATTATTTACTTAGAAGTGTCAAATTATAACAAGTGCAATATAGCGAATTAGCACCATTGTGCTAATGACGGTTGTAGTTAAGACGTGGAATGTTTTTGCCTTTTTTTTTTGCTCATATTTCTTCACAAGTAGAAGTTTAGCCGTTTTATAGCTCAAGCTGTAAAGCCTTGAACGGGTAGACTGAAGTGTATTAGCACTCACACTTCAAAAAAAATGGTATAGGACATGCTTCAGAATTAAATTGTTTCGAAAATACATGTACCTATGATTCAATAGTATTTAGTCGCGAGTATTTGTCTACTTTGAAATAATTTCGTCAATAAAACAAGAATGCCTTACCATCAGGACTATCAGGAGGGCCGTGTGCTTGTCTGCGACCTAAGTAGTTTTAGATATTAGTAGCTGACTCTGAGATTTTCAAAAGCCACAATTTACTACCATTTACCTAATTTCTTGACTTTATCTTCAATAAATCATGTATTTCTTCTTACACAGATGTGCCTCACAGAATGGATACGGCTCCGCGATCATGTCAGCACTTATTCCCGGAAAGTGCTAGGCCGGGAGATTCCCCCGTGGGTGTGGGAAGCCTATCAAGTAGTGGGTGTGTTCCTATTCGGGTGCGCCTGCCAGCAGCTAACCACCGACGTCGCTAAGTACACCATTGGCAGACTGAGGCCGCATTTCTTTGATGTAAGTAATTTATTTTATTTTACATCTGTTGGAAGAAGGGGACACCCCCTAGACAAATGGACTGACAACCTGAAAAATGATAGAATGGATGCGGAAGGTGCAGGATCGGGAGCAATGGCGACTATTGGGAGATCCAGTAGTGGACTGCAATATGCTGTTTGATTGATTGAACTGTAACTTGACATGATCTGTGAACTATTGAAGTTAGAAGAAGAAGAATTATTGAAATACCGACTGGTTTACTATACGGATCTCTTACCAAATCTGTATTTTTAGAAACCACAATATAAATGATCTAACAACGGAAATCAAATTCAAAATAAAATCCTTATCACGACTTACAAGAGTTTCTGAGTCGAAGTTTACACCTGCGATACTATAATTAAAACAAAATTACAATGAGTGTAATCACTGTAATCACATAACATGAAATTACAAAACAATTATGAAACGTTACAAGGGAAGTATACATTACATTACCATTGTTTCACTGATTACTCCGTAGCCACGTGCAGGCTCGAACGTGCCGGCCTTCACGTATCTCGGCATCAGTTGAAAAGCCAACAAAGTGAGCAAGATTGCGCTCTTATAAGTATCAAAATATCTTGATGTTATAGTACATTACCCATGCAGATATTTTTAAGGTTAATTAAAACTAAACTTTGCTAAAAGACTCATATAACGTAACATATATTGAACATAAAGAAAGGCTGGATTAACAAAATCGAATTGCATTGTGATTATGACAACACTGACAACTTTAACTAATTTTATTTTTTTTCGTCACATATTCTGTTTCCTACCTGTTTCATTAATGTGTCAAGAAATGTTTACATACATTACGTTTTTCCTGTCACTTTGTCTTGCGAATTTTTTGTAGCAATACATTTATATTTGTTTAATTCTTTCAAGTCGATTTTAGCCTCAATCTCGATTTTCAGGACTGTGTATCGTTCTAGAATACGGAACTGACTCTTCTTCCCGAGTTATGTACTCGATATTCCCGAGTAACTGAATCAAAAACCTGTAGAGTTTCCATAAATAAAAAAGAAGGCAGTGTAAGTACCTCCTAAGTTACAGATGGCTCTAATAAGGGCGTTTCGAAATAACTTTTCACCGTCTAATCTAAAAATACAATTAGAAATTTCGAAAATAAACGAAAATATTTCATGAAGTAGTTAGTGTGAACCATTAAAAACCCACAGGACCATAACAAAGCTATAACAGAAATATTCCCATTTACTCGTAAAATAATTATTACGAAACCCCGTAATATAGAGATGGTTATTTATGGTGTTAGCGGCTCTGTTTTATGACTGCGGTCACCCCGTGGCATCATAATCTGTTAGGATGTTACTACACGTGTTGATGATAATAATGTTTTTATGTAATCACGCCTATACAGCTCCAGGCAGTTATCCAGGTATTTATCACTCACTAGCCTTTCGCCAGCGGCTCTGCTCGCGTGGATCTCTTATCTTCGGTTTTACTCAACCGATTGCAATTAAACAAACGTAAGATTTTAAGTGTGAACAAGACCTTTCTGCAAAAAAACTGCATCAAAATCCGTTCATCCGTTTGGTTTTTGCATCCATCGCGGACAAAAATTTTCCATTTACAATTATATAATAGTATAGATGTTGCATCCAAAGTTTGGTTTATCGTCTCCCTGTATCTTACATTTCTACTACTAATTTTTGGCATTTAAGAGACTGAACGCCAAGGAACGCCCCCTTAATCACAAGATGAAAGCCTGTGCCAGAGCCTTATCCATCAATCAGCATTTGTGGTTGACTTGGGCAACGAAAATCTTACTGGGTTGTATAAATCTTTCTGGTCAATTCTGTCAATAAATAAATTGAATATCGCTACAGCAATGTATAATATCTCAGAGTATTCGCTCGCCACGAGTATTCGCATGTGATCTAGTATTATACCAGTTAGGGAGGCGAAACGAGCATCCCAGTAGACAGTCTTCAATATTCTGATAGGCACAACGTGTTATATCAATATTACATTACAAGCGTACTCGTCAGTGAGGGAAGCATTGTAACGTAATGCTAAAATGCTTTTAACTTAAGTGATACTTTTTCCAGTTCACAATATTTGATACTCCAGGATTATAAGCATGAACCCAGTCATCAAATCAAACCCTGAACTAATTTAGTGCCACGCAAGTAGCCAACTAATTGAGGAAATAGCTCATTAAATTGACCGTAAGAAACTACCTGGTAAATTGCGCTAGTAAAGCAATTATACATTTAAGTACTTGGTGGAACAGTATCCAGGACCGATAAATTCTCCCTGGATTAAGTAAAGTAAGTACCTAAATGAATAGGTGTTATTGCATTGGTTTTTTTTTTCTTTATTTATTTATCGTTCTCTCGACTAAGAACTTATCTCTGGGATAGTATAGCTTAATGGTACCGAGTTTCTAGTGAATAACATCTGAAAAATTTACCACTAGAGTACAGTCAGCATCAAATCGATCCTGACTGGTAGAGTGCTCAAAAAGATCTACTGCTGAATAACGACGTAGGTACTTTCAATATCTACTCTCGTATTTTCCCCCGTAGCATGCATTTGCTTCTCTCCTCATGAATCAACACTTACCAGATTTTGACGCTTCTCACCTTTTCAACACATCACCAATTTGATCGGTGCAAGTTTCCGTAATAGTTTCTGACTGACGTACCCACTTACATTTGCCTTATTCGTCCATTATTCATTCATTATGCCCATAAGAAGACCATCACGTCGGTACAACTATGTAACGTCTAGACTCATACAATTACCTGACATTTGTTAATTTAAACATAGTATTTTTGGTAATAATTATTAAGAAATTACAATTAACTACAATTATTTACATAAATTAATTACTAGTATAAAAACAATATCTATATACCTATATACAAAGCTGCAGGTTTGTATATAGGTATATATATATATATAGGTATCTATTCTATTTGTTAATAGAATAGACAATATCCGTCTCGATGATTTCAATCAAATTAAAGTTGATAATAAAAAAAAAATTAGTAATTAAAAAAAAAAGCCCGCCTGCAAATAACTGAAATTATAAGCAATGGCCCTAAAAATACCGAAACAAGTTTGATAGCAGACGGGACCCATTACTCTTCTTCCGGCTTATGTTTTGCAAAAGGGTCCCGCCGCCGGTCAAATTTTCAAGCCATACAGTTCCGCAGTAGATACAACAGCATACTGTATTGGCAACCAACGGTGTATTGTAATGTTACAACCTAACTATCACGATCTGTTATTCTTGCAGCCATAAATCCCATAATGGCCAATTATAGTGTGACAACCAACCCGACGAGGGGCAATCTGGCTGTAAATGTAGAAGTAAAGATCCTGACGTTCATTAGCGTTACTTTGTGACCTAAAATATGTGGCGTATCGGTAGAGTGTTCAACTGTTAAGTCAGAACTCGAGTTTGATGCACATTTAATGCAAATATTATAAATCTAAGTACACTAATAAGCTGACGTTTGTTTATTTGAACGCGCTAATCTCAGGAAATACTGGTTCGAATTTAAAAAACTCTTTTTGTGTTGAATAGTCCTTTTATCGAGGAAGGTTACAGGCTAAATATCATCGCGCTACTACTCTAGGGAGTGTGTAGTAAACAAAAATAAATGTCAAAAAAATCTGACAAATTCCTATAGGTACACCATTTGAAAATAAATTGCGGGCTTATATGTTTTTAAACTGATGATACGGGGTTTCGAAGCCGGTGCGTTTCAGCTAGTGCTTAAATGTATACTTTACGTATATTTGCATTGGCCTGGGTGGGTACTACCAAAATAATGTTTATCTGGACATTACAAATCATAACACAAGCTAATTAAGCGATGCTTACTTTGGATCTAAATGACACTGTGTTGAATGTCCTAGAATATTTTTGTCTAATTAAAACATTAAAGTCGTCCAGAGTTCAAAATCGTGTCTAAAGTTTTTATTGCTTTGATAGACATCTACAACTCCATCAACACAATTCGCGAACAATAATTTGTTTATACACATTCGTATTCACTTTATTTTATTTTATTTATTTATTATTGTAGGTACATGTACATAATTAGTTATAATTAAATTTATCCTGTAAACCTATATTAGGTTTATGTAGGATGAACCGTTCTCTTTTACACGTAATTTATTATATTACACAGGTTACAAATTATGTGCATTACACAGGTTATACATATTACCCATTGGTTAAGTATTTGAGTTAGGTACAGAAATTAACATACACATAGTATAGACATCGTCAACAGTAAGTACATAATCATTTTCAGGTTTTAAAAATTTATATTAATTTTTAAATGTTAGGTATTTTCTTGAAATCCGTGCAATATTATTTTTGTCAATGTGTCTTCCCCTTTGCCGCGTTAGGTCTTTGCGAAAATTTTGACAAATTATTTTTATGACATTTTATGTTAATAACGTTTCCAACTGTTAATTAAATATTTTATAGTCAGAACAGAATCATAATATTATGAGAGCTGTTTATAATAAATTATAGTCATATTAGCCTGGCATAAGCATAACGCAATAAAGTAGATTTATATTTTTATTTCTCTTTGCATTTAAAATTCTACAACCAAAACACGAGATCTATGCATTCTAAACATTATTATTGATCATTGTGAGGAGTTCCCGGAAATATCATTGGCGATTTATCGATAAATCGTACGGATTGTTACTCGACCCATGAAGGTCAAATGACAATCGCCTAAATTATACAGAGCAGCCTAATATAGTGTCTGCGCTGCGTATTATTTAACGGAACCTAAGTCCGAAGTCCGAACACATGTATGTATGATACAGATGAAAATGAGTAAGGAGGTGATCAAAACGACGAGAATTTCTCGCCTGCAAGATACGATTATCGAAAGGACAGAAAAAAGTTGCTTCGTCTAAAGTTCTAAACATTTGCAGAAACAATAGCCGCTCGCTCGTCCACGCCTGGCGAGAATGACCGTTTGGTCAACCCATCCCACTCGATCTTATCCCGCGGGATGAGTTGTCCTAGTGCAAAAATATTAATGTGGACAACTTATCCTGCGGGATAAGTTTTAAGCGGGATGTGTTGACCAAAACCTCGCGAGAATTACCTTGCAATTGAATATTGGTATTATCCGTCTAGAGTCTAGACAGAATTTTAAAGCAATAATCGTATTTTGACATAAGCGATATGTCACTTGTGAATCTCGTATGATATAATCATTAGCGAGAATTTCGTGTTTACCTGTGTGTAACTTTGATGGTATGCCGATTATTGCTATTTGCTAGTGATAGTCGCGTACGATTTTTCGGATCGAAACGAGCGAGAAACTCTCCCTAAACGACGCCTAAAAAGTTGTTCATTTGACATGAAATTTATTTTGTAATATGTCGCAAATTATTGTGTTAAAAATAACATAGTAAATTGCGATATTTCAAAATAAATCTTATCTCAAATGAGCATCTTTTCATGGCAATCTTTTCATCTTTCAAAATATAAAAATAATAAAAATAATTTTATTTCAAAGAATTTAAAGAAACTTTTTTGAGATTTATTATGTGTTATTTTTATATTAACAATTTTTCCGCCATTAAATATAATGTGAACATAAAAATTGCACCTAATAAATCATGCTGCATTCCAATACATTAATTTTATTTTAATGTATAATATTATGTAGGAAACTTTCAACTCTAAAATATACTAGTTTGTATACTACCTACTGGCTACATTAATTTTTATAGAGGTAGGTAAAAGAAATGCCACCAGTGGATTTTCCCCGAGTGTTGTTACGGGTGGCATTCATGGCTTTCACTGGAGCTACGAAAAAGTAAAAAATAATAACAATAAAAATACTGAAGTTTTAATACTATAGATGATAAAATACCGTGTATTTTAGAAATGTCTAAAGCAATAAGTACATAGTAGAGTTATGGTTATCTTAAAAAAAACTGAAATTGCCCAGTTTTGAGGTTTTTAGTATAAACAGCAATAAAATCATCCGTTCCTACATGAAGATAGAAAGAGCTTATTGTCTCAATCTTCACAAATCCTAATGGAAAATAACTCTTGCTGAAAATATGCAAATAAATTCGCTTTCGCCAGTAATTCCTTTAAAATATTGTCTAAACACCACATTGTGGCTCAAATCCTCAGATAAATTAAATTTAAATTGGAAAGCTCTGGCTATTTTGTCGTTCCTATATTTACGTTGGACTCCTGTATGACGTTTTGTCGTCTGGGTGGTTCTAAAATGCCAAGGCATAAAAAATATACGCCTGCATATTACGCACGTGAATGTTGCAGTTTTAGTTCGAAAACTGAAACTTATAAATGTTGGTGAGGCATGCGATCCGAAATGGTTTGATCAAACGTGTTGATCAAATTATTTTAGATTGACATATTATTTGTAATTCGAAGAAAGCTGATAAGTCAATAATTTTATTTTATTATTATACTAATTTTATTAATTGACAAATTATTTAATCGCTCGAGAAGAGGAAGATATGGATTTGCATTGCATTTGCAAATCTGGTATTTGGTGCTAATATTATATTTTTCTTAGAAATTGATTTACTTTATCTATTAAAACTGGTAGCTACAGTCAATATCCTGATTATTTATAAGTACATATTTTGTTTTGCGATAATTGGAGTGTAGAACATCGCTATTAAAGACATATCTGTCGTAACCACTTACTGTTCAAAATAAATAATTTTAATAGGGTTGTATCTTCTTGATTAAGAAACACTATTTTGACAGTATTAATAAATTATACAGACATTTTTTATAAAGATATAATTATGTAGTTAGTTTTTTGACAAATATATTCCACGAACTAGTCTTTTATTGCCTAATTCATAGGTACAAAACTTTTAATACTGATAGTTCTGCGAATAGTAGACTTCGCGAGAACCAACTTTTTTTTGCAAAAAGTACCTCGTTTAGGAATTGTGTCCGTTCTGTGCCTCTGAATGCATTACAAAACATAGTCAAAAAATACCAAAATTGACATAATTATTTTTTACATCAGTAAAGCATAAAGTAGATTTTAGCAATAAAAACCAGTTAGACCCTTGTTTTGATTTAGATTTTATTAACACCTAATAATTGTTTGAAATTAAATACCTGCACTATTCTATTTCTCAGTTGAAAAAGATAATAAGATATGTACCCATGAATATAATCAGACTAACTGACAGATGTAAGCGAATTCGGCCACTTTTTAGGGTTCCGTAGCCAAATGGCAAAAAACGGAACCCTTATAGATTCGTCATGTCTGTCCGTCTATCTGTCTGTCTATCTGTCCGTCCGTATGTCACAGCCACTTTTCTCCGAAACTATAAGGCCTATGCTGTTGAAACTTGGTAAGAAGATGTATTCTGTGAACCGCATTAAGAATTTCACACAAAAATTTAAAAAAAGCATTAAATTTTGGGGGTCCCCATACTTAGAACTGAAACTCAATTTTTTTTTTCATCAAACCCATACGTGTGGGGTATCTATGAGGTTTCTAACATAATTTTTTTCTAAACTGAATAGTTTGCGCGAGAGACACTTCCAAAGTGGAAAAATGTGTCCCCCCCTCCCCCCTCTAACTTCTAAACTAAGAGAATGATAAATCTAAAAAAAATATATGATGTAAATTGCCATGAAAACTACCACTAAAAATTGGTTCGAACGAGATCCAGTCAGTAGTTTTTTTTTATACGTCATAAACCGCAATTTTCGCCTTTGCTGCTACGGAACCCTTCATGGGCGAGTCCGACTCGCACTTGGCCGAATTTATTATTAGATAAAGACTCCTAGACGTCGACACTGGCAAAATCGCAAGTCAATAAGCAAGCGGAGCCATAAACCAAGAACTGAACTGAACTTATTAGATAAAGGCGCTTCGCCCACTCGGCAATTATCATCTTAATAAATTTTCATAAATTATAAATGAGAGCGGTGGCAACTAACGTGCATACTTACATGTCAAAGTTCATCAACCCCTGCATAGAAATCTCGCAAATCCAAACACTACTTTCATGGTCTAAGGCTGTCGTAATATAAGTATAGACTTAACTAAGCGCTCAATACTTAGTTGTTACAATTTTTGAAATACTAGTGAAGTGAACTACTACCCTTAAGTCCCTAACGCCTTCTAAACTGGCAATCGAATAAAAACAAACTTCACTTTCAAACTTTAAACTATGTATTAAATTCATAATGAAAACATAACAATCTCTAAGATGTTTTCACACAACATAAAGCCATTTACACACTACTAACGGAAATAACAACGGAATTACACTATATTTATTACCTGTGGCCCCTGTGGGTGGGCGCACGGGCGCGGTACAATTATGTCCCCGTGTATTTACTAGTACAGTCACCGTATAAATAATTTCCAACTGTTACGCTCTTCACGCTTCGGTGTGTTATTTTGACTGATACGTTATTATCACTTAATATAATATTTTATGCTTGTCCCACAATGTAGTGCTCGAGTTGTATTAATATTATGGAAATATATAGAATACCTATTTAGGTTTTATGATTGTTTATAATTATTAGAGATTTTATTATTCGATTTTAAAAATATAGTATCCTCAATTGTTATAATAAATTATAATAAATTGGAAAAAGCGAAATCAATTCTCGGGCGGGATAATAAAGTTAGAATAGCAATGATATTGCACAAATTAGTGAGTGCACGGCAATGTGTGACTGTTGACTTTGCGAAAATATTGAGATAATCACCTCATTTCCACAAAAGATCGTTGCCTAAACCGCTACACTTAAAGTGATTTGGGTCAGAATATGCAGTATATGAGATATCTGATAGGGACTAAAGTAACCACTATAACGGTATGTTAGGTATTGTACGGTTACAACCAAAATAACCGCTTGTTGTACCTACCTAATGCACACCACTATTGATCATATCCGATATTAAAATTAAATATACATAATATCTAATGCATAATTTGTTATTATCAATCACTTGAGATTTTATATCCTTAATCGATTTATCGACTGTTAAATTTTTAGTGATGGGCTCTTAATAATTTTAATGATGTTGTATTCTAATTAAGATTACGTTATTTGAAACTGTTACTGAGTGAAATGAATTTTGATTTGTATTTTTAATGATTCTATATCCTTATTACCATTTTCTCATCATTATCTCAGCGTTGAATCCCGGTTCCATTATGCTTTAGCAAATTCTATACATCCTTATTCGTTCAAATAACTGTTGTATGATGTTTGTGAGAGATAATTATGTCCATGGGGCACCAATTTTATCGGGGTTCAAACTAACCTCAAGCTAATAAGCTACAAACTAATATACCTGCTTTGTAAGAGCCAAAATAAAACAAATCATGGAAAGGAAGGGTAGGAAAACGAACTACAGGGTTCAAACAACAGTCGACTAAGGTTATAAGTGTATGAAAAAAGGTGTATACTTATATCCTTTGTCACCTGCTGTGCAATTCGTTAAGCATACAGCTTCGAGCACAGCGCTGCGACAGCTTTGATAGAGATTTTTATTGGTCGATCTCCAGTGACGTCACTCAGTCCGACCAATGACAATCACTACCAAGGTGCTGTATGCTTAGAGAATTGCACAGCTGTACAAACATTGGATACAACTGGGATTGGCGCTAAAATGAAGCAATAAGAGACAATATTTACTTATACACCATAAACCGTAAAATTAGAATCCAATTCTGTAACAAAATGGAACGAGAAACCGTATTAGTAACGACAAAAGGGTTAGCACAAACAAGGGTGCGTTTGAAACGGTTCACGCTTGGCTGGTGACGTGTGACGCTGCGCCGGCGCAAGCAAAACGACATGTTTGTCACATGCTGTTTTTAGTTTAGATTTGATTTTAATTGAGAAAGAGTGGTGGGGTTGTTTATTTTTATTCAGAGCATGTGCTGGTATGGTTAAAATAATTAATTTATTGTTTTTAGAGCATTCTAATGGTAGTCATCGGCAAATGTGTAGTTAATTAATATTTATTTCTTTCGTTTGAGTATTATTTTTATTGAGAACAGGTGCTGGTATAAGATATAAAAAAAAAAAAAAGAACCGCCCTGCTTATATTGCATAATGATACGTATCTAGCCTATCTGTAACTCATTAGAGTGTAAAGTAAACTTCTCCAGAAAATAGCGTCAATTGTTGTTTGAAATCGATTAAGTTGTGTATGTGGACATAACTATAACTATTGGACAATTTTGATAATATAATTTTTATTCGCATGCTTTCATATACCTTAAATTTGACATTTTAATTGACATTTTATTACTATTTACCAACTAATAGGTCTTGCCGAAAACTTAAGTTATGGCTAATGGAAAAGTCATTTTATTCTCTTGATGATTATTTTGATTATTAATTTTTTTTTTCATTGACATAGTGTAACAAACTAAGACATTATTATTGTATTAATTAGTCACATGATTATCTCGGCCACGGTTACTATTTTATATATTATTATTGACATATATTGACATGCCTTTTTTCTGACTATTTTATATTATTATTGACATATATTGACATGCCTTTTTTCTATTTAATTTGTAATATTTTTAATTTGTAATATTGCAATGCCTGAAGATGGCGCTAAGTCTTAAGCACTACTATATACTTGTAACACCAATGTATCTACACTTAGTGAGCAATAAATGATGATTTGATTTGATTTGATAAATGCCTTGGGAAAAACCTTTAATGATAGTTGTAAGGAGAAATTAATAAATAAAAATGAATTGCAATATAAATATTATAATTATAAATATATAATATAATTAATGTTATTTGTGTAATTTGTAATTTGATTTAATGACTCGTGTAAAGATTTTTATGTAATTTATAATTGACAATTTTATTTATAGTTATACAATTGTGTCAATTTTAATGAAATAATTATATTATTTTTGATGTTCTATTTCGATAACTAATAATGTTAATTTAATGTTTTAATGTTTGCATGTCATGACAAAATGGCAAAATGTGTCTTATGCTCATAAATTGTTTGTCACCTTGTGTTTACCACATTTTAAGCAAATAAATAATATTCTATTCTATTCTATTCTATATTAATTAATTTATTGTTTTTTTTAGCTATTAATTATTCTAATTTAGTCATTGGTTTAGTTAATTAATATTTATTTCTTAACTTTATTCTTTAGTTCTTTAGTAGGTAACGATTTTACATATTATTTGAATTTTTTATTCTTTTTCATCCTAGTGTTAATTCCACTTCCACCTCGGAGCCTGGGGTCCGCTATAGGTACAAGTCCAATTGCGGATTTAGCTGGACTTAGATATTTTCTGCAAAGCGACTGCCATCTGACCTCCTCAATGCAATAGCGATATTGGGCGATATCAAAGCATTGCAGCTAGACTAGTTGTTGAACTTTTAGGGCGTCAACTACCCGTAACGACTGCCATAGATGTTCGTATGGCAACCGGGACCGACAGCTTAACGCGCAAATACCCGTATTCATGCATACAAATATTTTCACTGAGCGGGGATCGAACCCGCGCCTCCTGCGTTGTTGACGCGTTCACTGCCACGCCACAGAGGCTGTCGTATCTGAATTCTTCAATGTAGATAATTTTACTACTTACCTATTACTTTTGGTTACTGAACTTATGATTACTTCCTTAAGAAAATTCCTTGAGAAAAACTAGATAAAAACTTGATAAGGCGATTTAGTTTCAAGTTCAAGTAATCTTGATTTTTATCATTGGTGAAATCCGCTGTTATATCTACTTGTCACGTAATAAAAAATATCCATTCGCCATGTGTATTATTTTATACACTAGAATATATTACCGATGAAAAATATTCACATGCAATATTACAAGTGGATCACGTTCGAATTACCATAACAATTCTTTTGTTATTAAAATTTCAACGTGATCAGAAATTATTCAAATACAATACTTTTTATTTTGAACTCCAATAGATATTATTTTAAATATTTTGTCACGTACCATACCCCTGTTCAAATGTAGAGGGTATATCTACAAAGTGAACTCATTTTTTATACAAGCAGAAGGAACTCTTGAAACCCACTTAAGTGTTTAGATATTGTCAGCTTCTATTCTCACGTACAGTCAGTATCAGATCGATCTTGACTAGCAAAATACTCAAGATTTTAATACTATTTTATGCTGACTGTACACAGCTTCACCACAACGACTTTGTCTTTTGTTCTTTTGTCAGATACTGCCATTGCCGTCTCCAATAGAATTAACTCTGTATACTTTGATGTATATTTAGGTGACATCGAAGTCATCCAACGTTAGAACTTGACAAGTCACTCTTGGTCGTTTTTATGTCACGTCACATCCATGATTTGCGAAAGTGTTAGTTGCATGCTTTGTATTATTCGTTGTGTCATGATTTACTTGATACCTTCGTTGGATTTAAGCCAATTTATGTGTTTCATCATTCCTGGAGCCAATATAAATACAATACGAAAAAACTTGCAAGCAACTTCATTAAATAAAACCATAAAGTGTCTATATTCTCAAACTTATGTACTTTTTATGTGCAGCCTTAGTGCAGCTACAAAAGATATCATCAAAGAGACGCCATTTTAAATTCACAAACCTTATTCGCATCACAAATCTTTCATTCTGTTTCCTTTTCGCATCAATTTATCCTTTTTCGTCTCGAGTGTCTTGTGCCACACGTCTATAAAAACTCTTTTTATTCGGTCTCCTTACCCGTGACAAATGTCTGTCTCAGTTTCTGTATGTTACGTGTTATTTCAGTGTAGATGTGATGTGTATTCTTAGACGCATGCTGTACAAAATTCTTAAAAGTTTTCTTAAAGTTCAAGGATTGTCCACTCTTATTTCTTTTCACTTTGACAAGTTTACATCCAGCTATAACATTAATTGTTAATTTTTATGTCAATTTTATGTCAATGTCAGTTCATTTTTGTGTCAATTGAAAAAGAAATTGATTATGCTGTTCGTTAGTGTTAATTAAGATACCTACGTTCGTGTAATTAAAATTTCATCCAAGATAATTAAAAGGTACTGGTGGAAGACAGTTTTATTGGCGTTGAAAAAGATTTTAGTTATAATTATTGTGTTTCTATTTTGAAGAAGAACCGTTGCGAATTATATTCAAAGCTACGTGGGTGGTAGACAATTATGTGATATATTGTAGACATTAGTGATAGATGACTTCAAGTTCATTATATAAAATATATTTATATAATTTCTTCTGTCTGTGATTCATTATTATAGCGTGTTATAAATATATAACTTATTCTAATTTATTCTTAGCTTAACTTGTGAATGCGAATGGATTATGATTTTTTACAATATATTCATAATACAAATTATGCTTTATCATCGCTGTAGCCTTTAATGCGTTTTATAGCCAACGTTATTAATAAATGAAATGTTTATAAGAATGACAGGTTTTTAAAATTTTTCTCAACTTTTGATTTTAATAAGTAGTTTCATTGATTTAAGATGAATACGCTAGTTATTTTCAAGTTAAAAGAAGTTAATTAGCCCTTGAGTAACCTAATCCTTGCAAACATTCTACTTGCGACTAAATAGCATACATAACAAACATACCTACATTTCCTGAATTATCTAGTAAGTAATTGGTACTTTAAAGGGTGTCAAAATTAAGAAAACTAATACTTTTATCACAGGACAAGATCAATTTTAAACTTTTAAAACAACGTTGTAATTATGAATTGTTCATACAACTACAATAAAATTAATTCATTTCATTAGGCCTATGTCCAGCAGTGGACTGTGATAGGCTAATTGATTTATTAATTGATACTATTAATTGTTCAAAAACCAAATGAATCGAACCAGTCGCATTATTTTTACCATTAATCCATAATAATACGATTAAGTATGTTGTGTAACTTCCTATTTACGCGAAGTAATAATGATGAAAGTAATTATGAAATTAATTTAAATTTAAAAATACACACATCCGTTTATACTATATAAGTGAAGTCAAGGCCAAATACGTAATTGCAACTTACTATTATATTATTCGACCTAGACTGAATAATAGTACATTTTAGTTTTATTTCTTTTTTTCTTCCTAGCTAATTGATAAAATGATTTCTACAACTTACAGTTTACTCGAGTTTTGTACCATAATGTCAACATAATAATTATTACAATATAACAATACGTTGACATTATCATTATAAACCCTGACACAAAAAAATTGGCACTACACATCGTATTTTACAATTTAGCGTACAATTCATCTTTTTGTGATGTTTTATTGCATAATGTGTTGAATGGACTTACTGTGCAGATTAATATTCAACTTCACAAAAGTACTTGACCTGCTTTTAATATTTTGTTTCATTTTATATTATTTTGCATAAGTAAGCTTCTGCTGTTTGCTGTGTAAGCAGTAGCGTGATGTAAAACAATATAGAAATTCACTCCACTGTGCGTAAAGTGGTTAAATCAGCATCGTTTGCTCAAAAAAATAAGAAGAACATTGAGCTGATTTTATGCCAGGACTTCGTACGGCTTATTCCCGTCCGCTCCACGATTTTGCTCCCAAGCGCTCCAAGACTAAAATTAAATATTATTGTTATTTTATAAAATCGTTCCCAAGAGCTCCAAAAACTTATGAAAGCTTTTTCCTTCATAACTTCTTATGTCTATACATCAATTCCCAGGAACTCCAAATTATACTACTTATATTAAAAAAGACTCATATAATACCTACTGTGTTCCCAACAGCTCTAAAACAAAGTATACGGTTAGCAGAATTAAAACAATTAATACTATAATATTACCTTTTTATTAGATAACGGTAAATATGGTTTTATAAAAAAAAATAACCACGAAGGCTAATGCGGGAGCTTCGCTCCGCTCCGCTCCCGCATTAGCCTTCTAACCTAATCTATCCAAGTCGGAATGAGCAGCTTTGGGAACGATGTTTATATTGAAGAATTGGCTTTTTCTTGGAGCTACTGGGAATAATATCTCAAAGTACCTAGACAATATTTTGGAGCTCTAGGGAATGAAAGTGGTAAATGTGGCTTTGTTTATTATTTTAATACAAACATCCTTGGAGCTCCTGGTAATCAATGTATGAAATATGAATTTTAGAGAACAATAAATTTGGGAGCGCACGGGAATAAGCCCTTCGTACAGTCAGGGTTAAAATAGATGCACTCTATGTGATTTTGAAAAATAGTTTTTGAGGAAATTAATTCATACTTCTTAGTGAAAATTGTATTACTACTGAGTGGATTCAATTAAAAAGTGCTAAGAAATTGATTAACATATCTCATTTTGACACTGACTAGTGACTGTATGAAACTAGTTTCAGCTAGTTTTACTCAAATGGCAGTTACTAGATACCCACCCAATATCTCGTACTGCTAAAAAAAATTTTGTCTGCATATTAGCTGGCTTGACCCGCTTGACCGTTCTTTTTTTTCTGTAAATCAAAGTTTTCCTTTCTACGTTCGTGGAATTTTTAGTAAATTAAATAATCTCGTATGTGTGTGTTATCAAATATACTCGTATTATATTGGCAGTCTTGAACCTGGGTTCAGTTGGCGTTGGTTTATTTTTTTTTTAATAGGTCATATGTCATGTACAATTAAGCAGTATTTTACTCAGATTCTTGATAAGTATCAAGAGCATCGTTATATTTGGACTCAAATGATGTAATTGTTTATGATCATTAAAATTTGGTACTACTTACTTACTTACTTACAATCACGCCTTTATCCCCGGAGGGTTAGGCAGAGGTGAATTAACACCCACATTTCACCAATCATTGTATTAGGTCCCACGTAATAGGGGGTGAGCCTATTGCCGTTTTCCGGGCACTTTTGTTGGCTCGAGCCACGTATAGGCTGAGTCATGGCTGTATATATCTGTCTGATGTTAAACAGCCCTATCCCTTAGTCGCCTTGTACGACACCACATGGGAGGAGATGGGGTGGCCCAAATTCTACTCTGCCGGGAACACTGAAAAATATTCACCATCATCTTCCCTTTAGTCCCAATCTTATCCGAGACCTTCACCTCCTAGTCCGGGGTCCGCTATCCCTGCTGGACGGAAAAATATTGACGATGTGAATGGACAATCCGGTAGAAGTCGACCTAGGGGAACATTTATGTGGATGATAATTTCGAGAAGAATCGAGAACACAATTTTCGGGGGGAATCAGTAAGAGGGGGAATTGGGGATAATTTTGAAGGTCATGTCAAGGATTGTAGCAATTGGAAAGGTGTTGTATTCGGTCTCTACGTTAGGTAAAGAGGTACTGTGAAATTATAAATTTATAATTAACTAGCTGTTGCCCGCGGCTCCGCCCGCGTGGAATTCTGATCCCGTTCATCGCTGATATATAGCCTATATGTTAATCCAGGGTATAACCTATATACATACCAAATTTCAACCAAATCGGTCCAGCCGTTTATGCGTGAAAGAGTAACAAACATCCACACATCCACAAACTTTCACATTTATAATATTAGTAGGATATTAATAGGATAGGATTACGTGATTATATTATGTATATTTATAATTATGAAACATGATTTGACTTTAAGGCTAATAGCATAACTAAAATAATGTAGCTATAATAATGATGACCTTCTCTTACGATTTCGGTCACAGTGACTATCACTGTTTCTTTGCGTAATTTGAACTTAACCTCGTTAGTTTTATATTACCTACAATAATACTGCCTCTGTGGCGTAGCGGTAGTGAACGCGGCTGCTACGCAGGAGGCGCGGGTTCGATCCCCGCTCAGTGCAAATATTTGTATGCATGAATATAAATATTTGCATTGGTCTGGGTGTTTCTATGTATAATATGTATGTATTTACAAAAAAAAAAAAGTATCTAAGTATGTATATCCGCATTCTAGATCCCATAACACAAGCTAATTAAGCTTACCATGGGCCTAGATAACGTTGTGTAGAATGTTGTAGAATACTATAATGTATTTAATGATATTCTATAACCAGATTTACGGTAACCGACGGTCACATATTATGCGGTCCCGCACCCGATCACTGGATGATTGGTTGTGGAAAGGCATATTATGTCTTGACTGGATGCGGAACCGCATAATATGTGAACGGGGTGATGGTTATCATGATCGCATCATAATTTGTAACTTTTCTCTCCATTTTTATCTTCTTCTTTTTTAATGTTTATAAAACGCATGTAGTGTTCACGTCAAGAAGGACTTTACATCACTTTTTAACAGGTTGTTATGCCATACCTTAGTGAGTAGGCATGTAGTGCCCAGTTTTGTGAGCCATTAATAATGTTAATTAAGGGGCTATTATTAGTTTGACCTGTTTGTTTAGGCATCTGTGTATCTATCAGTGGCATCATAGCCCGCAAACTAACTCCAATAATATGAAAAGGAAACAGAAAATTAAACATTGTGAAATATCGGCAATTTTTGTACTTCATTCCGTAGTTTACAACAGTAAAAATACCAAACAGTTCCGAATTAATTCAAGGCTAGATTCTAAAAACACGGGTTAACTAAACAAATAGCTGCTATTCTGTTAATTATTTTTTAAAAAACTAGAGATATCACCGGATTCATTACAAGGCAATTAACTCTAGCAGACATCAATTTAGTTTTTGTACATAGCGTTTCTTGCTAATTTAATATAACACATATTTCAATTTATAAAGCTTTCACACATAATCATACGTGTTTGGCAAGACCACCTACCTATCTGAGTCTTCATCGGGTCATCGTGCGCTAGCGCATAGTGCGCGCGCATTAGCGGTGTTCCTCAAACGACCAATTAGCGCTATCTATACGCCGCCTATTGAAACGTCATCATCGTTGTGGTTCATGTTATACGCGAATAGCGAATTCGACGTTTTCAGTTATTGATAAAAGGAAATCGCATGCTGTATATTTTTATTTATTTTATGCAACTCTAGATTTCATCAAGCGTTATCGTCATAAATTTGGGTTACTATTTTTTGATGCCAGTTGATAGGGTACTTTTACCATTTTCAAACTTTGCACTACACCTGATAATTGGTTAACAGAAATCCTAAAAACATACCCAACCCGAGTATCAAACTGCTCCACCACTGAGGTAATTTTGTAATAAATACGTCAGAAGGTTCCGTAGTCAAGTCATAAATAAATAATAATTCATATTTATTACGACAGCTAGTGGTGACATAAAATCGTTAGATTTAAATAAACCACTAAAATATTTGATTGCGCAGCGCATAACTTACAACCGTAATTTTCTCTCGTATATTGGCTCAATCAATCATTCAGCTTGATTGGATATCTTTATATCTTTAGGCGCAATCCACACTTACAAGCATCTAGTTTAATGACAAATATTTACAACATTCTACGCGCAATAGTGTGGATCTGGACTTACATTTATAAATTTGCCGTGTTGGTTCCCAGTGGAGTAGAATAGGGTCACTCTATCTCTTCCTGTGGATGTCGTAGAAGTCGACTAAGGGATAGGGCTGTTCTCCATCCGACAGTAAACATACAACGCATGAATAAGAGCCCGCTTGACGGCACTAGGCTCGCCTACTATAACGTGGGACCGAAAATCATAGTTGGCGAAATCTGGGTGATACTACACCTCTGCCTATCCCTTCGGGGATTTGCGGGCGTGAGTATACGTATGTATTTATAAATATCATAATTTATTTGATTTTCGAAACTTTAATTTATTGATTTTTAATTTAAAGCTCGCTTCTAACTTATCACTTGGACCAAACAATTCAGTTAATTGGATTTGTTTTGTAACATGAGTTTGTAATTGAATCGAATCGGTAACATACGGAACGGCGCTCGCTACGATTTGAGCGTGTCAACCGTGGTACAATAATGGCCTATTGAAAAGAAAAATATTTAAATTGCTTTTCGTTATTTTAAAACATTCCGTATTCGGTTATTGAATACAGATCATATATTTGATGATCGTAGCCGTGGTTGTGACATACCCATATTTTTATCTATAATTACATATCCGAAATTGAATTGAAATTCTAGTGAATAATTAATTTAGTATTTTACTGACGTAAGATAAGTAAGGCGATACAATATGAGTACTTATATGTTATGTTATGTACAGTTTAGTGTGGAACATTTCTATGCAAATTATGTGGTTATTGAATAGTGGTCGTATATTTGATATAACCAGGCTGTGTTTCTGACATAGTCATATTTTCATCCATTTAATTACATATTTGAAATTCTAGTTTGCAATTAAACGGAAATTCTAGTTTGTAATGAAATGAAATCAATAAAATTTACGACTTGAATATGTCAACAGCAATTTGAATGATATGCCTTTTGATTAATATGTTATGTTTTTTATTTTATTTTATTGACATCCTACGCAAGCCACATTCCTTTTTTTAGATTGCAAAGTTACAAAAAAGTTAAATACGACCTGTTTGCCTGACGAGTCCACCGTCGTAGTCTAAAATGAGTGTTACAACCTGGTTCTAATATAGATATGGTCTCAATATTGCCAGTATGTTGTGGTGGTATGATGGTAGTGGCTTCATTTAGAAATCGAAGTTCGTCCTTTTGATAGTCAGGTAGATAGCCAACATTTGATTTGGAAAAGGCTAGGGTAGGATAAAGGATAATGACTCGTACCTACATGAAAACCTATTATTGGTATTTTTGAAAATTCTTCACTATAGATATATCTTCTCAACAGATCCGTAAATAAAAAAAAGACGTGTGGCACTCGGGGACTGCCGCGGTAAAGCTATTGCATAGCATTTTTTATGAACTTATGCAATTATAATAAATAATAATTTGATTTGAATTTCGGATTTCGGATTTCGGATTTCGGATTTCGGATTTCGGATTTCGGATTTCGGACTTCGGACTTCGGCCTTCGGACTTCGGACTTTGGACTTCTGACTTCGAGTCCGAGTCCGAGTCCGAGTCCTAGTCCGAGTCCGAGTCCGAGTCTGAATTTGAATTTGAATTTGAAAACTAACAACTTATGCAATTTATAATTACTTACGTTAAGCGAAGCTACTTCGGAGCAGCTCGGCTCTGTTCGTGCGAGCTCGGAGGTGTTACCATTTTTCGTTACGGAATTTCTGGATTCGGTCTCCACGTTCAAGGCCCGCGATAAAAGCTATGCAATAGCTTAAAAGCCCATAACAAAGTGCCCGCTAGGCTCGCCCTTATTACGAGGGAACAAAAATCAAATGTGAGTGTTAATACGCCTCTGGCTACCCCCTTCAGGGATTTACTGGCGTGAATGCACTATAGATTCATACGTAAAACTAAAGTATGAAAAACATTCTACAATTTCATAGGGGAGAAGAGTGGATAATCCTATGAGTAATCCTAGCTGGGGGGAGCAGTACGATGATAGAAAGTAGTAATAATAATAATAATAATTTATTTCCATAATCAATGTACAATAAATTACAAAGGTTCTTAACTTTATCGTGCATTATTACATTGTGGTTATTGCTTATGTAGGTTTTCTATCTAGGCATGTATCATTTAAATGTGGGCATTTAGGGATCTTAAATAGGTATTTACTAATATTACTAGATTTTTGCCTGAACTAGGTAATCCTGTGCTTCAGGCGTCAAGTGCAGTTTAATAATGGTTATAATATAATCAACATAATATTACAGTTTCAAAGATTTTCTAAGAATAATACAATGCTAAAGTGTTTCACTTCTATTATCTAAAATATTGTCTTAATTATACAACTTAATACTATTTATTTAACAACAGTTATTAATTCCTCTGTTTCATCGTAGGACATTCGTTGGAGGGCTTTCTTTACTGCTTGCTTGCAGCACATATAATTTAGAGAATAAATGTCTGATAAAGCGTTTATCCTATTATAGAGGAGCGGTCCTAAAAACATATGAAATTTGCCCGTATATTGGTGTTTTACTGCAATTCTGTCAGTGCATACAATATCTTTCCGCCTTTTGTTAGTAATTTCGGTGCTGTAGGGAAGCGATGCGTGCTGTTTTAGTACTGCGCTTAATATATATAGCTGACGGACTGTTAGCACTTCACAAGATTTGTATAGAAGGTCAGTCGGATATAGGAAAGAGCGAAACGTCGCTACCTTGAGGATCGCTCTCTGAGCTCGCTCGACAGGCAGTAGCAACGTCATACCCATTCCCCCCCAAGAAGTTATGCAATATGTTAATATAGACTGACAAAGGGCATAGTAGATGTTTCTAATCAGTTTTGGGTCACTAATGTATCTTAGTTTTTTGAATACAAATATCAACTTGCGTAGCCGCTTAGCTAGTGCTTCGCAATGGTCTTTGAACGACAAGTTTTCATCTATTATAATACCTAGGTACTTTATCTTATTTGTTGTAGTTATAACGGGGCAAGTAGTGCACTTGCTGTCCTTATGATTAGGGTCTTTACAACAATGCGCATACAGTAAGTGATTAGGTTGGATCATAGCTGATTTTTTGCGCATAGAAAATGAAACGTATTTGGTTTTATCTGCATTTAGCGTTAGTAGGTTATATTGAAGCCATTTATTTACAATGTTAAATCCTCGTTGCGCAAGCCTGTACACTTCTGTTTCTGAATCAGCAGAAAAAAGGAGGGCAGTGTCGTCAGCGTAAGATATGATTTTACCGTGTTCTAGATTTATATTACATAGCTCATTTATATATATTAAGAACAAAGTGCTTCCCAACACGCTTCCCTGAGGAATGCCAAATGAAGTGTTGTCCATGTCCTCACTGAGAACACTGCCGATCTTTACACATTGGGTACGCTCTTTTAAGTAGCTCTTGAGGAGCTCTAACTGTACGCCTCTTATTCCCATATTGTCAAGCTTGTTCAACAGCTTAGGGATATAGACCGTATCATACGCTTTAGCAAGGTCCAAAAAAATTCCCACTGTACGCTTACCCTTATCAAGTTGTTGTACTATATAATCCGTCAGATGATGTACCGCATCGGCCGTAGACCTATTAGCTCTAAAACCAAATTGTGTATTTGATAAAAGCGCATTATCCTCCAAATATTTCATCAACCTATTATTCACAATTTTCTCAAGTATTTTTGAGATTGCTGGTAGTAAGGAGATAGGCCTGTAATTCGTTATCTGGTCTTTTTCTCCAGACTTATATACAGGGACTACTACCGCCTTTTTTAGGCACTTGGGGAAAACGCCTGTCGCTAAACATTTTTGGAAGATGTAAGTTAACGGTGGTACCAGTATATGTCTGTATTTTTTCAGTATTTTATTTGATATGATGTCCCAGCCAACAGCACAGTCATCTTTTAAATTCAAGATTATATAGTCATAGCTAATACACCTATAGGTAAGTACCTTTATATATGCTGTATAGTTTGAAAGGTGATTCGACCACCCATGTAGTATGTAGTAAGAATGGGTTAGGTACTTATCGCTCGTACGTGGGCTCGAGCTCAATATACAGGTAGGTTAAGCACTGTTTGTTTTTACTGACGTCAGAGGAGTAAGTCGGTGTTTCAATGCACTTCTCAATTGTACATGTTCATTGTTTGATCTGTTATTGACCTAAGTGTTGTTCTCGGTTGCATAATTTTTGCGCGGAGGCTACTAGGGCATCGGTGGTCGCACAATGACCCCAGATCTCTATGAACGCGGGCCTGGTGGTGACAGGTTAAGCTGCCAGTATATTTGAGGGTGGCTGAAGGGCACAGGACGAGGCAGGTGACTCCGGTTCTGATTTGCGCTCTGCCATCTTACCTCCCGAGGAGAGCGAGTCACTGGACCTCCGTCGAGCATTCCATGCGCTCGCTGGCATCGCCGGTTAACACTCGTCTTCTATATCTGAAAGCAAGTGCAACATAACATAAATCAAAATGCAACGGGGGGGAAAATATGGACATCGTAGTTCTCACACACGAGAAGGGCCATCTCGAGAGCAGAGATGAACTTGGGTCGACCGGGGTGGAAGAGATATGTTAATGGTTAACTCACCTCCGGGAACTGAAGACCCAAAAGACGGTGTGCGGTTTTAGTCAGTTCGAGTCCGAAATAACCACCCCTGACGGCTCCGATTAGGGAATTTTCGCATTATCAAAAAATTGTTGCAAAATTTCACTTCGGAGCTTGGGGTAGGTACGTTCACTCCTCCTTCTGTTGATTTGGCGTTAAAATACTGTTGTCTGACCTCTCAACCACGAGAGGAAATCTCTGATTAAAGCCTCGTCTGCCAGGTGTACTGGATTGGGCCCCGAAGATATTGGTGGACCTGTTAGGAAATATATCTCTGATGCCCAATTCAACCTCACCTGTAACTTGATGCACCTTCTGAAAAAGGACGACGATCTAGCGCCAGCTTTCTTCAGGATTTGGAGGTCAACGGCATTCGCTTCTAGAAAAACAGGCATAGCAATCAAAACAATGAGCGGATCTCGAGCGCCTGCCTGCTCCGGCAGCCTATGACCCACAGACGGCGTGCCTTTTAGTCGGTTCGGGCGCCACCACTCAGCCTAGCCAGCGTATCCGTGGGGATTTTACGCACAATAAAAAGAAGTGAAAACTTTGAACGGAGCTAGGAAATCGCTATGAGGATGATGATTAATATTCATATGCATTAATTAAAAAGCTGTTATTTTAACATCACAAATTGACACGTAATATTTTTATTTTATTTGTATACATTACAGAATTTTCACTTCTACAGTTTTGATATCTATAGCTGAGATATAGATATTAAGTATTTTGATGAGGTGCTCAAATATCGCACTCTTGACAACGTTAAACAGCGGGGGTCATGTGTGACATCTCTGATGCTAATTTTTACCTGTATTCGCTTAAATCTGGCAGGCAAAGTGTGTTTTTAGTGTTATTTTTTAATTTACTGACTGGTCAAAATATAACTGTGTTCGTAAACATAACGTTTGCATGGAAAATACTTTAAAATACGAATATGCTTAGGAGACATTAAACGGACCGTGGAATGCCCTCCAGCCAGATGGACTGAGGATCTGATAAAGGTGCTGGGATAGTCTGAATGCGGAAGACAGAGGTTCTAGAGACTTGTAAAGTGGACCCCAGACTCCGTGGTGAAAGCTTCGGACGCGACTGAGATTAATGCTAGGATCTTCTCCCGATCCTCTTCTTCAAGAAGAGGACCAGAAAAATGGCGCACAATGGGAGATACCTATATGCAGCGGAGTACTGTGATAGGAATGTTGATTGATTAATATGCCTATAATTTGGAATATACACACAGTGGTGACAGTGGCGCAGTGGTAGTGAAAGCGAGTACCTATCAGGACCTGGGTTCTATTTACCTAATATGGCAGTGTTGTTAGGATCTTTGATTGAAACCAGCTGGAGCGGGCAATGTCAAAAGTTATCAATAACACTTTATGTCCCCACACGGGAACTGAACTCGGGACCTGCTATCTAACCGCTACCGTTACTTTTGAAACCATAAGTCGAATTAATACATTCCCTTAATCTCCATTCAAGTCAGCTCAACTTGACAGTCTGTCAATAAGCCTCGGTCCATCTGCCTGTCGTCGACACAGAAATACTTGCAATCTATCTTCTTACCATTAACTCTTAACACTCATGTCATAAGGTTGAATTTACACTAACTTTTACTTTTACAACTGTAAGAGTAAGTTTGTAAATTGTGAAGTGGGTCGTAAGATGAAGTTTTATTGACCATTAAGTCCCACGCTTATGTTAAAACAATGCACAGAGTATATAACCGGGAATAAGATTCGCTCCCACATTTCCTGGATTGCTTTTATCATATGTGGTGGGATTTCCTGGATAATGTGAATGGTTTTTAATACGGTTTTCATCAATATCGTAAATTCGTCTATAACAACGTATTTCTGGTTTGCCGACGGCGTGTGTCTGTGCGTGCCGAGGTACTAGGTACTAGGGGAGCAGAAATTAATAAGAGGAAACGCGATTTTAACGACTTGATCGACCTGAAACTGTCTTCTTCATGCGAGCGTATCATGGACCCCGAGCTCGCTATTCCATTTCGCCTTTCTACGGTTTAGTCAATTTTGGCTTTTACGGAGGCGTCTGCCGTCTGACCCTCCAACGCTAGGGAGCAAAACTACGCCCCCGTATAGAGCCCCGCCGGTGCACGTCCTACTTGCAGCTGAGGTTGGTTTGGATCCCGAAGGTCTTAGTGAGGCCCCATACACTACACCCCCATATTCCCAATGTCCTATCCCAATATTCTATCACCCCAATATCCTTCCTACTCTGATAAGGTCTTTAAATTGATATTTGGTGAAATTCGTTTATACTCGTACATTCCAAGAACTACCAATTCTTACATCTAAAAATAACCGTGTTATTGTTCGATATTAAAATTCTTACAGTTTTATTGCATCGTTTATTCTAAATCAACAATTTATAGTCCACAACTTACCTTTGCTATCGTTTGTATTGTGTAAGTTAAGTTGAAGAAAAAACATCAAAACATTGCTTACTTTGTAGAATAATACAAGTTAAGCATAATAAGTTGTTGATATTACTTACTTTTATTATGCCCGGTAGACACCAACAAACAGAGGTGTCTGGCGAACGTTTAATATTATAGACGTGTTGCGGTGAACTGAACAGGCGACTGTCCATTTCCATTAAGACCAAGAGGATCAGCACCTCTACTTGGAATCCCTTACCAGCGCAGGCAGGCAATGCTGTCTAACGGCATGCTCATCAGCGTACGAAGAAAGAGCATTTATTATTTGAATGATAACTCTCATTGTTTGAATTCTTTAGCCTTGGTTCAGTTGATGTGTACCCTGCCTTATAAAATTCAGATGGCTTGGTCATGGAGTTTTATCATTTGAATTCTGTGACAGAGCTACTGATGTGAAATACAATGTAATTATATTAACTGCAATAGAATAGGAATGGCGTGATTTGATGTTACAGTCGTCGCCATCTGTCATGACCAAGGTGTTTGTAAGCTCAAAAACTTTAACAAAAACAAAACATTAAAAAATGTTATGTTTTTCCTCTGAATATTACAAAAATATTTAATATAAAACGCTTCTGAGGGTGACTGTACCCTACTTACAGTTATTGAAAAGGTTTTTATCACGTTTGAACTAACTAGGTAACTACCTTTATTATGTCTTCAAGCACACAGTGTATAGTACTGTACATTGTACAATACGTCTACTCTGTACTCCCACAGTGACGTGTGTCACGCCATCACGCTTAAATGGCTGTAAACGGATCTGTATGAAATTTTGTACAGCGATAGATTGTAGTCTTACACATAGGCTGCTTTTTAACTCTGGAATAGGTTCCCATGGGTTGCGGAAATGAAATCATAAATATATATAACTACAAAAGCAACCTCGAATCCTTTTAACCCTGGTCAAACTATTCATACTTCACAAGATAATAATTTCAACTCACTTTAATAACTAACACCCACTCATGCCGCTAGGTCAAGCAATTCGCACAGCTAAAGTATAAATCGATGACAGTACCTTATAACGCGTTGGCCTTTCGCCCCAATCCCACAATTTCTGCTTACACTATTACAAATGTCGGCGGGTGTCGTGTGAAGAACATATCTACTAATCACAGACTTATTTTTTTTTTTTTTTTTTATACCACTTAGTACAAGCACGGAATAGGAAATCTTAGAAGAAGTGTACGTGAAGAGTTTGTTTGGTTGGTTGAAGCGTTAATCTCAGGAACTATTATTTGGAATTGAAAAAGAATTTTGTGTTGAATAACCCGTTTATCGATGAAGGTTATAGGTCACACATAGAAGAAGAGACATATAGAAGGTTATAACCGACGAGGTCTTGGCACAAGCTTTCTCTCGGGGTTGTGGACAGATGATGATAATAATAACTACAGGCTGGGCGACACTCGTACAATCGTATGTTACAGTCACAGTGATTGGCCAATAGTGTGCTGATAGAGCCAATTTAGCGAGCTCTAGTCTTAGAAAGATATGACGTCGAATTGGTATCCATAAGGGCAGTTACCATTTCGTCAAATCGGTCCATTCCGTCCAGCGCCCAATTCGGCCTATTCGTTTTCGTCAATTTCCTATTTCTACAGGGTGACACACCAACATCGGATCTCAAGAAAGTATGCTTCTTTTTCGAACATAAATTGACGATAAATGGATTTTATTCAAATCAGCAATTAACATTAAAGTAACGATGGTGGTCTAGCATAATATACCTATTATGTAGTGGTATCATAGTGTCCGATAACATTCGTGTACAGACGCAACCTCGTTCAACCTTGTTGGTAAGCGATATATCCATAACTTCTTATTGTTAAACTCATACATTATACGTTCAAGTACTTAATCGTAACATAATACGTTAAATGTTGAATGTACTTTCTCCCTTTTACACTAATTTATTGAGAGAGGCTAACGTGAACTAGGTCAACGATCTTGTTTAGTTATTTTGTGGCCACAAAGTCAGCGGTGCAACACGGACGATGTGGTTTATAGACTGCCCTATAGTGATTTTATTGACGAAGTCGATATTTATGGTGATATTATGGTTTCAGAGTCGTCAATGACTAGTTAAAGCATTTTCTTCCTCAGTATTGATGCTGAAAAATGTAGATTTACACAAAAATCTATTGACAAGGAAGATATCCGAATTTCAGAGATACTTTTTGAGATCAAAATAAAATTCACATTAAAATTTGGATTTTAATGTGAATTTTATTTGGAGTTTGCGTTTTTTTTTTATACCACTTAGTTGGCAGACAAGCACACGGCCCATCTGATGGGAAGCGGTCACCGTGGCCTATGGACGTATACAACACCAGGGGCGTCACACTCGCGCTGCCGACCCTGAAGAAACCTTCTAATGCCCTTCTTTAAGAACCCCATATTGTAGTCGCTTGGGAAAACCACCGCACTTTCGACGGAATGTTTGTGGTGGTTTATGTTTTCTACATTCAAACTAACAACCTATTATATTATACCTATCTGTTACTGGCATCAGTTACGTCTTTAGATCCGGCTGAAATAAAATACTATAGCATCTACCTAACCTAATGTAATGTCAATCTATAATGGTCGTCCCCAATTAAAACCATTCAAACCACACCCGTATCTAAGCACACCTTTGATACAGGTGTGGCTAGTAAAAATATTTTATTACGACCTCGGTGCTTTAACTTAATGAGAGGTTATAGAATCAATCATGACGTCCGCCGGTTTCATGGCCACGTTTCTCTCGTAAAGATGTTTATTGTCGTCAAAGGCAAGGCAATTTCTTTTTATTAACGTCCAGTGCGCTTCCTGGCTGTATTATTTTTATGTTACGCTTTATGTGTTTTAGAGTGAGACCGATATGTTTCCTCTAAGGCCCGTATACCAGAACAATGCTCAGTTGTGAATCGACTCTCCCAATGTCATTAAAACTGTCCTCAGATCTAGTCTTAAATCGAGATTAAGGACTGAGTATTTTTCTGGACTAAAGATCTATTGGTTTGTTTATAGTGAAGGGATATAATTCATTACAAGTGTTACTGTTCGTCAAAATTTGTTCATCATCATCACCATCATCATCATCATAAAGACGCATTTTCCTTATTGCATCCGTGGCCAAGATAACCTCGGAGCTCAGGGTCCGCCTTATAATTTGTTCATAATCATTATTGAAAGTTTCATGGAAACATGAAGAGAAAAGGGTAAAAGCAAAAGACTTTGAGAGAGTGTTAGTAGTGGACCATAGAAAAAGCATTTACTCGTACGTTTTAGCTATAGTCGTTTAGTAGTTACTATTACTATTGCTTAACAAGTCCGGGTCCGGGGTCCGCTTTCCCAGTCTAAATACATCGCTGTTGAACTTCGGTATTTTCCGTGAAGCGATTGCTTCAATGATTTGAACGATTGAATTGATACAACACGAGCTTACAAAACTGTGAACACCATGTATAGAAAATTTATTCCGAATGCAACTTCTGTAACTATTTTATTCGAACCATAAATGTAATAACCGTATCGGACATGTCTATGGTTTATACAAACTTGTTAGGGGCTTATATAGAAAGTACCTCCCGTTCAGTTTGGTCGTTTTACTTTACTAGTTGATGCCCGCGGCTCAGCTCGCCTGGATGTTGGTAATCAGGTTGGTTTTGGTGATATCTCCGGTTCTTTATAACCAATTGCGATCAAATATACACCAGATTTTCAATCTGAAAAAGATATTTCTGGTGAAAAAATAAAATAAAATCCGTTTAGTATTTTTTGCTTCCATATCGCGAACAAATATTCAACATAACCGAAATTATTTTTAAATATGTAAGTATAGTATAATGTAAAGAAGAAAGACACAACTAATTTACAGTTTTATAACAGTAAAAAAATATTACTACGCGTTAAGTTAGGTCGTTATACTTTGTAGTAACAGTATGGTCTCCCCTGTTCCGAATGGCATTTAAAATGGGAGCCACATGTATTAACTGTCACATACAACGTTATAAATATCTAGATATCATGGTGAAGTGTAGGCGTAGAAAATTATTAATCCCCTGATACCGATTTCTATGTTATCAGATGATGTTAATCCGAATGTGTCTTATAGTAACGTAAAAGATTGTATCGCGGTTGCAGACAATTATGGAGATGTGTGTGGATGATAGTATCTAAAGTGGGAGTAAAGAGAAACACTTCACATACTACTGTTCTATAGTACCTACAGTCAACAACAAAAGTAGCTTAACAAATTTTTAATAGGTATATTTACTATGTAAAAAAAAAACACTTAGATATTGAGAATTCTAAAATTACTTATCTACTTATTTAACTTTATTGGTACAAGTATTTCACTGTAAAAATAATTTGTAAATATTTTAATCTCGCTCGTTTCGTTGACTGTACTTTCTCTGTGGCGTGGTGTTAGAGCTTTTTCGAATGTTACGACAGAGGTTTGATTCCCACTCAATGCATTAGCATTGCATACAAATATTAATTTGTATGCATGAATATAATATCCATTTGCATTCGTCTGGGTCTTTGTATAATATATATTCACTGGCTATGCTTGGTAGTCTAGATGTCCCCGAATACTGTTCTGTATACGTAGTTCTGTACTGTTAATTCCTCGGAGTGAAAGAGGTAAATTCAATCCCACTAAATATGAATTTCATATTATAATAATAAATCTTACAATAACTACAACAGGTCCAACCGTTATTACTACTGATTAAGTAAATCAAAGTCAGGATATTAATGTCACTTTATAAAATATAATGTAAAACATATGTTTATTAGATAATTCGGAGGTCAAATAATTTACTTTTTATTACTATAATATTTACATATATAAAATAGTATAATATATGAGCAACTTGCAGATAAATTATAAAAATCATTGACTACCTAAATCCATTTAATAAGATTGTTTTCTCGCAACTCGCAGTCAATCTATTGCAGATAAAATATTCTAATCTTACATCTAAAGACATCAACTATCATATTTGTAACATAAATCAAAATTTTAAAACGTGTAAATTTAATCTTAATTATATTATGTATTCATTTGAGTAGATTAATTATTATATTTCGCCATTTAACTTTACAGATTTGAACGTCATTGCTTTCGGAAAAGTTACGCGTCGTAACACACTTCGAAATTTAAAACATCTGCACACTGCCCATGCCTGCGTGATATACTGTTTAAGTTCCCATGATGAAGAAAGCTTTTACTGGAATAAAAAGAAACCTATAAATGTGATTCTAGACTAATCTATCTCTGTGCCGAATATCAACCAAAACCTTTCAGTTATTTTTGCGTGATTTAGTAACAAGGTCTACATTTTCCTGATCCCGTTCCAGTGATCTCCAGGAGCTTATTCCTGAGATCGGTGTACGCCTGTTTATTATTCCAGTTAATTCTTACACCAAATTCAAACATTCATTCATTCAAATAATTTGAGAACAAGATTGAATGAATTAAATCGTTGAAACGAATATAAATGTAAACGTTTTATGTTCTAACTAAATAGTGCTCAACAAAGCGATTGTTTTTCAATAAAGGATCTATAATGTGTTACCCCAAAATGTCGAACATCATTATCGTTACGAACAATACACTGACAGCGGCTCCCTTTTCACAAATACGCGTGACAACATCCTTAATACCATTCCATACAATTTATTATATCCCAATCTACCCCATTTCCTCACAATTACACGGCAATGTTTATTGATTCTGCCTCATTCACACTCGGACCAGCTTCGGCTTTAGCCCTACATTAATGTACCATTTTAATTAAAAGTTATGACGCATCAGCATTGCCCCTACGAAAATATAGCGCTACTATTGTATGCGTGTTGATTTGTTAGCATTCCCCCTCTGTATGTCCTGGAGCAGCTTTCATATGTTGACCCTTCACATCTTTCGCGTCTTCTATAAACTCCTGTAGGAATGACGGACCTTTAGAGTTTGGTTGCATTCACAATGCATCTGTCCGCTTCAATGAATGTCAGTCTATCTCTCTTACACCTTTTGTGGTGTCATGGTCATGGTTCCCTTAGGGATTAGTGGAATCACCGTGAAATTGTTCAATATTATTATTCATCTCTTTCATTCAAAGATCTGAAGATTGTCGTGTATTTTATTCATTGTACAAGTTACCTGTATCACTTCTTTTCATTTTGTTCACACCTGTTGTGTAGGCGGTTCTCTAGTATCCTGTAGGCAATTTTTTTATGCTTCGCATCTCGTATTTCTATCTTATTTATAACTTCTGTTTGCATTATATTATCAGGAAAACAATAATTTAATCTTAAATGATGATCTTGGTAAGCGATCGATCTACGCAGCTTGTTCACAAATTTCTTCTATTTTAAATATCAAATTTGTCAACGTCTTGAATAAATTACTAAAAAGTACTCCAATGTATTCAAAAGGATTTAAAGCGGCTATTACTGGTTTGACGATTTATTAACTTGCAATATTATCACTATCCAATAGCACAAAAATATTCGGTTGTTTCGATATTATGTTTTTCTAAATTAAATTCATTTCACTTCAGTCCTTTTTATCACTACATTTCCTATGTAGGTTATCCAGTGTGTCTATCTTACATCTACAAAACGCAAGAAACTTACTAAGACCCGTCTTGAGTTACTTTCGAGATTCACATTAATTATTTTTACTTTATTATCTTTCATTATGACGTCACTACTCTGTAATTATATCCACGTTTTAAACAATAATGTAACGAAACAAAAGCTTCGATCACAGCAATTTGAGAACCACCAACACGTGTTCAATTGAGCTTCGAATTATTATTTTGATTCATCCAGCATCCTCAACAATGAAGGCCTTTCACACGAAGAGGCTGAAACAAAAAGTCGACATGACGTGCCCCTTGGGATTGATTGAGTGATTGTTGATGCTGCACTTTTATTGCCGACAATTGATCGTGATTGTTTAACTGAAGGGAACATGTCAGTGTTCCTTTGCAAATAAACACGTAAAATACTGCATTTATTCGTTTTGGTTGACATATAAAAGGTTTAGTTTTTTCGGCAAAACTTCTTTTTCTATAGTAATCAATTGAATTCCACCGAATAATCACGTTACAACTGTGATTGAAAGTCGTTTATTATTAAACGTCTACCTAAACTAAATGATATTCAACTCTAGTTGAGCATGTTCTACCTGAACTTTTGTAACTTCAGTAAGTATGCTTTGCTTGATTTTTTGTTTATTTATTTAATTAAGCTTAAAATTAGTGAGTCAATTATCGAATATCGTCTTTATTCGAATTTCTCTCGACTCAATCGAAATTCGATAAAATATCGAAAAAGCAAGTCTAAATAATTACTCGTAAGAAACAACAGCTTTTAGCGCCGACGTTTTAAAAAAAACTTAGTCTATAGGTACTCAGCACGAACATAGTCCGATACCCAAGGGAAGAAATTGGCGTTTGTATTCTACATTGCCGGGAACCCCGTGACCAACTTATTCATTCGAAAACCCCACCAACCCAAAAATTCCATATAACCGTTCACTCTGTTTGTTTACTTTCTCGTAGATTATTTGACACCTCAATTACCCGCCATTTACGTATACACATAAAACCAAGCCCTGTCCAATCTCATGAGTAATTTCTTCTGCCAATATGTGGGTACCTATTAAAAAAGTTGACAAAGACGTTATGCGATATAAGTGCCTCTCAGGCGCTAATTGAGAATGACGGCCATCTCTCTGTCCAAACAAATCATGAATAAGATTGAGGTTATGTTTAATTTACGTTGGTACCTACGTATTATAACTGTATTCCCTTTTAATAGGCTTTTAGGAAAGGTTAGTTATGTGAATAGGTTCGGTCCGTAAATAGAGTAAAAGCCGGGATTCGAACCCAACAACGTTAAGCGATTTGCGAAGTAGGAAAACAGAGAAGTAGGCATAAAGAGAAGTTTGCTATTTGCGAAGTACACCCTGGCGCCTGAGCGATGATTGCCTTTTTGGCAAAAACTAGATTTTGATAAAGAAGAGATTGCCGAACGTGGCCTAAAAGTTAGAACTCACCCGATTCCGCTATGCTCGCGGAGCGCGAAGGCGACTTGGACATCGGAAGTCGTTCAACGACGTCCGTCCTCCATGAGTGCAGGCTTGAGGGTGATAGCTGGTGACGGCATGAAGCATGGCAAGATGGGGACAACGCGGTTCGCACACCCAAAGGGGCTATCCCGAAACCGAGATGACCCAGAGTCAACCGAGATGCGAGCGACTCAATCCCATCTCTAAATACAACATTTTTTTATCTGATGACGATAAGAGGACACATCGTAAATGGTGGAAATGGAAACCTTTATTTTTCTACTAGTTTTTATTTTATACAAATTCTTTGACAAAGTTAGTTTCTCCATAAATACGACATCCGCCATATATTTGCCTTTTAAATGGCTATGTATTTTTAATTAATGGGTAGTCATTTACCTACAACATTTTTAATGACAAAAGCAACTAAATGGACTAACATCGGTACTGACAAAGAGATTTTTTCTCAAGATTGAGTCGATAAGGTCATTATTTCGAGTAAAATATAGAAGCGGGAGACTATTAACAGATCGTAGTGAGACAGTGAAAGATAATACGGCTAATTTTAAACACATAAATAGTATAATTAACCTTATTATAATATATTAACATAGTTATTATATATTTATGGCATATACCAGGCGATAATTACTGCACTGGGGCATGATACCGTATTATCTTTAACTTTGATTTTTGTTATATTTTTAAATTTAAATACCAACCGACTACCTATAATTTCCGTCTTGGACGGATGTATACGGAAATATGGATAAAGTATGGGCGAGGCTCGGTGGCTCAGTGGTCAGAGTATTTCCTTTGTAAGGGAAAGATCGCGGGTTCGAGTCCTGCCTGAGCTGTTTTCGCTTTTTCCTATCTTAATTGAACCTGTTATTAGATATGAATATATTAGGCAAGTGTGAATATATTCCAATGTTCAATATTTGTACCATCCTTAAGCTGAAGCATGAATTATACAGAAAAACCGGACGTATCGTATCGATGCAATTTTGCTTTGCGATCGTAATGAATGGTTAACAGTAAGAATAAGTTTGTTAAATAAATGGAAACCGGTGGGATGGACACCAGTTGACGAAATGTGGGTGTCAATATACGTCTGCCTACTATGTAAATAAAAATATTTGGGTTCCTCACATAGCTCATGAGAATAAATATTTGCCAGACACGTGCAGATAGTACATGGTGTATTTACATATTGACAATACAGTTTCGCGTATATTTTGCAAATATTTCTAGTTTCTAACACGTACAGAATTTGTTTTATCAACTATTCCCATTTCCATGTATTTAGTTTTCATACAAATACATGGTTTATTATATAAGAGTAGGTATCATACGGACAGACAGACACAGTGGTAAATATAAGACTTTATAGATAGATTCTGTTCGTAGAGGTGTCACTTGTGAAAAAAAATGGATTTGTGAGTTTGATATGCGAGTGGTACTATCATGAAATAACCACCATAGTAATATCTCCTTGACTATGGCTACTGAAATAAATCTGCTAAAATGTCGGAAAATTCTGTAGATACTTATGAAAACAAACCACAAAATCCACCTTTACCGGGTCACAGTACAAGAACAGATCATGATAGAGACCCTGCAAAATAGAGTAATAAAAGCATCAAAATTAAGTAATAAAAGCTATAAAATTGACCCTTGGCTCCGAGGTGAAAGCGTCGGAGCGACTGGCACTCAACGATAATGATGATGACAAAAATAACATATAAAATCAAGATAGAATCCATTAAAATTAGTGCTATTTTAACAAAAATACATGTTATTTTATATCGGCGAGATACATTACTAGCGTCGAATGTCGCGAGTTGTGAGTAAGCGTCGCGTGCGCATGTTTTCAGTTCAGACACGTACTCCACATTGTTACACAACATCTTAAATACATGTTTTTTAAACAAAATTTTGTTATTGATGTTTAATAAGACGTTGCCTTTGTTAGAATAAGTACCTAATAACTTGTTTCATGCCTCATGAGTTCATAACGATTTATTATTATAGATATTTAATACTGGCAGCCGCCCGCGACTTCGTACGCGTGGAGTTCGCTTTACCCCCTTAGGGGGGTAGTTTTTGTAAAAACCTTTCTTAGCGGATGTCTACACCCTATAAGGAACCTACCTGCCAATTTCAAGTTGATAGGTGTTTGTCCGGCGATCGAAATTATTTTGTGATTAATCAGTGAGTTGTTTTCGCTTTCATATATTTAAATTAAATTGAAATAGTAAAGAGTATCTCACCAGCAAGCCGGTACACCTGGTGATGAGGTGCAGGCTTTCCTTGCGGTGTTCATGCTCTGAGGAGAAAGCCTCGGATGTAAGAGGGAAGAATGATACTATACCATGATGACTGGTATATTTATTCACAGAACTGTGAACAATTATTCTATTCAAGTTGCATGTGTACAGTACGTTCGTGGCAATTGGTTGTAATTCTTCCTATTGACAGAAATGGGTCGCTATGATGTCGCATACTTGGAATGCTTAGATTGAGAAACTTGGTTTTCTTTCCTTTAAAGCCAATTTTAAAACGGGAGGTTCGGTATTCGATCCGTCGTCGTAAGATTCAATAATCTAGGAATCTTTTTTCATTATTATTATGATTTTAACTAAATACGAAGTAAGTTATGTTGCATTAGCAAAGTGTTGAATTCGCAAAATTTTGAATCCCAAAATGTTGAATTCGTAAAAATGATGAATTTTCTCGCACCACAAAGTTAGTTAAAACCCTACGATGTTGCATTAGCAAAGTTGAATTCACAAAATGTTGAATCCCAAAATGTTGAATCCTAAAATGTTGAATCCTAAAATGTTGAATATATAAAAATGTTGAATTTTCGCGAACCACAATGTTTTTACTAAATGTTGGTTCACAATACTTATTACTGTAACAAAGACATCGGATATGACCTCATTCCTTCGACCACCGAATTGCAATTTAACCTGATTAGCTTGCACAGCTGAGACCCACCTACACTCCAGTCACTACTTAAGCTATTAAGGCAGAAATGACTCATGAGAATACTGTGAATAAGATTTTAGGGAACCCGCATCAATTGTTACTAACAAAAGTTGTTTTTTTTCCTTTTTATTTGAATAAAAAATAATATTCTGGGTCTTGAAGATTTTGGTGGAACCCATACACCTTCGTGAATGCTCCCCGTGATCCAGTCTCATGGTAAGTTAGAGTGAAGTCAAGAGTATATCTTAGTGGTCCCTAATTTGAAGACCTCGACGTTCGGATTTTAGTTCGCCCTCCCCTCCCCCCGATTACGAGCAATCTAAAACAGTTGAAGGCATAGAAGTAGGTATGCCTCATACACGCGTGAGAAAAACTAAATTAAATGTCCAAAAAACTATTTCCTAAATGTCCTTTTTATTGCCCATGTCGAGTGCATCACAAATTTAACTGTTCTCCACAACAATAAATTATTTGACCTAAGAGGTCGACTATGCCTTAAATAAACACACTTGTTACCCCAAAAAACATTTTCAGCTTAAATTGTGGTCATAAAAGTTGAATGACTAAAATAATGGTGTGTCGTAAAGTTGATCTTAGACAATATTTAATTGGATTGTTCTTAATGTTGGCGTATACGACTCTTGAAATAGCATCAATGGGAGTTTATTAAGTTTGCCCCAACTTGTTTTTTTAATGGATCAAAAGATTGTGATACTAAAATTTAAAGCGTGAAATTAGATAACAGACATCTGTCAAAATAATGTGATAAATGCTTCCTATTTATTATAAGTATAAATTATAATAAAAGCACGTTATATTCAAAATGGTGGTTGAAAATAATGATTTTGGTGTATTGGTTTTGGCATGTTGGTCATTTCACGATTGGTCATTTTGCGTATTTCATGATGCTATTTTCATTGGTCTTTATGCATATTGGTCTATGTACGTCTAAATTGTGTTATCCATGATGCAGTTTAATTGCTAGCTGTTAACCGAGATTTCATTCGCAAGTCAAAATGAGACAAATTAAGACTAGTAGTAGGAAAGCAAACCCTGGGTACCAAAATACAAACTCTGTATGCAAACTGAATTAACGTTGTGAAGATGATGATTGTCCTATAAGTACCTTCAATTACAAAACTAACTCAGCCAAATAAATCTCGATCTAAACCTTCTCAGAAATGGTATCGGCCTAACATAATAATCTCGATGATTGGTGATATTATTTGCATAATCGACCGATAGCCAGTCAACTCACACTCGTTGACTGACGTCATCGAACACAATGGAACATATGACTTGTAGTAACGATTGAAAGATTGAATGGACAATCAGCTTTATACAGGACGTGTTATCCGTAATTAGGATTAGAACGGCTTGTGTAATTGACTGTAAATGATATGTATTTAGATGTTACTACTTGTGACAGCTTCATAGATACAAATATGAATCACCAGCTGTTTTTTGCGATGCCGCCCGCGTGGATATCGGTTATCGCCTTATGTCCTTTCCCAAGGTGTAAGTTATCTCTGTTTCAAATTTCATCAGAATTGGTTCATTGTTTTAGGCGTAAAAGCGTAATTGACAGACAGAGTTACTACTCACAGTTTTATTTATAGATTTATTTATTATCATATAAAACACAAATAATACAAATTAACACACCAAAAATCACGAAGGGTTTGTTCGGAGTGCCATGCATTCATAACATTAGTATGGATTACCTGGACTATACGTCGGAGTTCAAGGGTTAGATTCCCGTTCCATACAATTTTATAAGCATATGTCTATTTGCATTACCAACCGGTCTTATTAGAGATCTATAGGGGAGGCCTACGTCCAGCAGTGGACTTCCTATGGCTGAAATGATGATGATGTCTATTTGCTTTTAATAAAGTATTCAATACGCGTATAATGGTTTAAAATAAAGATAACGTTAGTACATGTTCTCCACATTCCCATAATTGCTAGTGCACGTATCAGTCTAGGAACCGGTCCACGTCCCATCTCCGGTACGATGCGATGGGATATAATGTGGTTATAAGTGCCACAATATTTTTACATTGCGAGAAATGCTATGCATAAATGATAACGTTCTTAGTTGGGTTGGGTTCCTCTAAAAATGAACATGGGCAGGCTGGAAATTATAAATTGATATTTTATTTTCAAAGTCCTGTTTACTTGTTTATTATTGAATCTTGAGTTTTGGTCATTCTAGCCTTCGAATAAATAATCGGAAATAACCAGTACTGTGATTATATGACTTAGTGCTGCACTGCTAAATACATTTTTTAAATAAAAGAAAAAATCTTAAGTAGGTATGATAGTACAATCATTATATAATTTTTCTTGGCGAAATCGCAATAACATAAGTAGATACATTGGGCGAATTCCGAAGAAATTTGGGCTAATCGAACTCAGAGCGAATACGGAACAAACTAAAATTTGTAAACTAAAAACTTTTTCTGGTCGTTTGTTTTTTTTTTATACCACTTAGGTGGCAGACAAGCACACGGCCCACCTGATGGAAAGTGGTTACCGTGGCCTATGGACGTATGCAACACCAGGGGCGTCATACTCGTGCTGCCGACCCTGAAGAAACCTTCTAATGCCCTTCTTGAAGAACCCCATATTGTAGTCGCTTGGGAAAACCATCGCGGGGAGTTCATTCCACAGCTTGAGTGTGCGAGGGATGAAGTTCCTTTCATACCGCACAGTGCGCACCATTTCCGGTCGCAATGTGTGAGGATGAATTCCCCGCCTATGGCGAGAAGTGCGATGATAGAATGTAGCTGTGGACATCATGTCAAACAATTCATCTGAGCACAAACCATTATATATTGTTTTAATAACAAATGATAATAATAGTCTCGAGTACAGAACTTTTACTCTATCGATTGATTCTCCTATAATTAAAGGTGTTATTTCATTTTGTAATTCGCTATAGACGATTTAGATAATAATATACAATTAACTAGCAATTGGAAAGTTCCATTACCGCCTAGTTTCTTAAGAGTCCTAATAATCGTCTGTCTAGGAAACTTTCAAATAACATTTAGAAATCATCTTCCTATAATTTCTTCATCCATCAATGTTAGTTATATTATTTCATTTGACTTCACTAATAATAATTTCTATGTATTATTTTTTTAAATAGACAAGTCCAAAGGTGATGAAACGAAATGCTCTAAAGGTCAAGTGTTTGACCTCACTCGTTTTTCATTTAAGTATAGCGTAATGCTTTTAAATGATATGTTAGACTTCATTTAATTTTATTATTATTATACTACGGTTATGGTTTACTACAACAATATTTAGGTATGTGTCAAATTGCTATACACTATACATTGGTTTTTTGTTTTATTTCGGACTTATTTCTATTTATGTTGGATTTTATTGATGAAAGCCCGTTCAACTTAACTGAGTTCAATGAAATCCATTTGCATGTAATAACGCAATTATCTTTAAACCCTATCCGTCAATTAGAAGGTGTACCGGTTTGATGAGATCCTTTATACACCCAGCTTCAATTATCTATCAGTTACGCAAATATAGTCTATGGTATAGCCCGTGTGGTGACGAAGACAGAATAAAAGTACCTATAACCACCCCATCTCATCCGAAGAATGTCGTAAGAGGCGACTAACGGAAAAATACGCAGACGATATGACTGGGAGAAAAGTAAAACTCGAAATAAAACCCGTCTGGCCAGCGTACTATTTGTACGCCAAAGTTTCCTAACATTGGGTGAGGCTTATGTCCAGCAGTGGACTGCGATTGATCCACAATTATGATTGATTAACCTTAGGACTATTCAAATCCTTATTATGACTAACATTTGCAATATACGGACTAATTCTGTAGTAAAATATTCTAGAACTGAACATTTATAAATATCATACTTCAGATGTGTTTAGTTACGCACCGGTGCACGCGTCTAATATTTTGCAATGTTGGTCTGAGACTGAGATCGCCGTCATTTTGCTAAAAGCCACTTCTGCTCCAATTCCACTGCAAGGCTAACTTCGACGGGATTATTACTAAGCATTATTATTATTATAATCTTTACCTAGTTATCCGTGTAGATTACGGTAGCCTCTGAGGCGTAGAGGTAGAGCGTTGGGTTCAATTCCCGCTCTGTGCAAATATTTGTATGCATGAATATATCAAGTGACTTTTTACTGGGTGTTTGTACGTATCTATTTTGAGATGCAGGCTATATAAACACTAAGCGATAACCGACATCCACGCGGGCGAAGCCGCGGGCAACAGCTAGCAATATACCTATATGTACAAAAATGTGTCTAAGTATGTTTATCGGCATTTTTGATACGTAGTACCTACTATTATTTATTCTGTGCCATAGCACAAGCTGGTTGAGCTATGCTTACTTTGGGCCTATAGCGCTGTATAAAATGTCGTAGAATATTTATTTATTATTATTTATTATCTTGAAATCCTTCCAATCAAATTAGAACAGGATGCCTAGCAGATAAGAAATATCAGAATTGTCATATTATGTATGGTTTAATTCCCATAAACAGATGGACAGGCCAGACAGTCCGCATTAATAATAACGATATCGGCCACACTTCACAGGCGAGTGAATCAATTTAACATGGCGTTAGTTGCGGGCTGTATGCTCTTTCTAAAGCTAGGTACACACTGACCGGGTAGTATGAAAATATTATAAAATCATGCAGACAAACTAATGCCGCATAATAAGTACAAGTTAAACATTGTAAACCCTTTCAAATCACAGACTTCCAGACAAGGTTCAATTTAAAATTTGAATGAAGAGCGAGTGTTTCAAGTCTCGATACAGACAAAATTAACAAATTTTTAATTTGTTTAGAATGGTATAAGTTAAAGACTCACATTAAACTTTTTTGCTGTTCCATGATTATACAATACAGGGTCATATTAAATACCGTTGAATTACTTGACACTTTCAAAATCTTCATGAAAGTAATTTGGTGTGACTACGGATCGGTCGTCGAAACGTTTTGTTGATCGTAAATATTTATATTCGATCCTTTTACCGGGTACCAGTTAAGCAATTTCTTAACATTACATAGCACGTACCTAACTGCGGCACTTGCCATGAGCATAGATTTACCTTAAATATACACTAAAAAGTGAAGACTAGTAAATTGTAAGCAATCGTTTCATGATTCGCAGGACTCCACAATTACGGACGCTCTTTCCTTGCATTATCTCCTCCATTTCCGTTCGCACGCAATCCTTGTTCGCAAGTCTATACTCACCTTTACTAACCGTGGTCTTAACCCTCCTATAATGTCAGATAAGGCCCCGTGCAATTTACACGTTACAGCTTTCTACGTGTCTATCTAGAAAATCTCCCCTTCCGCTTAGATAATTTTGAGATTAAAGTCTTGAGAACTAGTTTTTAGTCGTGAGTTAGTCTGTTGTATCATAATAGTTAGAGAGCTAGAAACAGTCAAGAGGTCTCTATCGAGCAGCAGGTAATTTGTATCGATATACTTTCCTATTTTTTATGTCTACGCATAAAAGTTTATTGTACTTATTCATAATATTTAGTAATTCAGGTAGTAAAAATCTTAGTGTGATATTAATGTGCTCTCAAAAATCAGTAAAACAATCATAATTTGTCTGAGATTTAATTTATGGTGTCTATAAATGCTAATATGAAAGATTAAACTAATGTCTAATTACCGAGAAGACATTTTTTTGGCAAATTCAATAGCTGCGCAAAAGCAACCTCCTATTCCTGACTCTTGTTTTCTGATTCAAATACGTTTATCAGACCTTAGACTATAATCTCTCGTAGTTACTCGTGGTACTTGAAGGTTGTCACTTAAATATTGTTCTCAAAACCTGAACGTTCGGACTCCGTAATGATCAGTATCACATCAATTTGCGTTACTCAATATTCTCCAAGAGTACTACTATGATATCTCGAATAGAAACAATACTTTATTATCATCTCGATCGATTCTCGCCGCTGGTCATATCGGATCTTCGGCACTCGTGACTCGTGACTGCGCTTCAATAAGCAGTGGCGCCTACGTGCTAGCCATGCCAACTATTGGTTCCAGTAATTGTTTACGAGTATGTCGATTTTAACGTTGCATGTAGGTGAGCAGGGAGGGAATTGGGTGTTTAAAGATTATGGAATTTGGAGGAATATATACAATAAAATTGTATGAACAAGTGTGCTGTATAATGTCTTCAACAATCACATTTTACTACTGACCTTTATGGACTGTAGGATATGTTTCCATTTATGTTTGGGTCCGGAGGTTCTTTGTGCGATTACGGAGCTCAGCACATTGCAACTGCGTTCTTATAATTATTTATAAAGTTTTCTTCCTCATCCCAAAAAGCTTAGCCATTCAAGCCTCATTCCGGTTCGTTGCTGGTTAAGGTCTTGGACAGACGATGGTTTTTGCTAAACTATGTCACAGTGTAACTATGAAACGGTAAACCTATTTCCCTTTCCCAATCTCTCCACAGTGCCTCTGTTCATCAGATTAATAATTATCAATCTGTCAAATTGTAATACATATTTATTTATTGCTATGCCTGAAGTCATTTCAAACGCGTTATATGTAGATCAATTTATTGTAACGGGTAATAACGTTACATACAATCCAATGATATCTTACGACTATTTTATCACCTCTGCCGTTACAATTTCTAATAATGATTTAGTAGATTTTTATGTAAATTGATTGTTTTATTACTATAAACATGGAATTTCAATTATACAGTATTCGAAGTGATAATTGAATTAATTAAGGAGCTGTTGCCTGCGGCGTCGCTGTGTAGAACTTCCTCTTTTCATAATATATGGCTTTTAATATTATTTTTTTAAATTTTTTTATTACTAAGCCGTCAAATAAGCGCACGTGGCCCATATGATGGTGAATCATGTGTGTCCCATGTACTCGTATCAAGGTTCCAATAAGTGAATTTATAAAAATTATCAATTATAACTAAGTCCAAAAATTTAAAAAATATCAACTAATACAGCATGGTAAATATAAAATGATAGTATAGGTACAGTAATTTTACGGGAACACCCAACAATTCCGAAATACTTAATTCCGAATTTCAATATTCCGATTTTCAAAATTCCGAATATTATAATTCCTAAGAAACAAAACTCCGGGTATTCAAAAACACGATAGTTATTTATCCGAAAGTTATAAATACGAATGTTCATTCTTCCGAATTTCATTTTTACGAATAATTAAAAATCCGTAGTATTATTGGCCCGAAAAACGTTATTCCGAATTTCAAATTGCCGAAAATTCATTGCTCAAATTGAAAATTTGTATTAAAAATAGGTAAAAGTTAAAATTGATTTGACATATTGCGCATTTTAGAGTTGATTTTTTATAATAATAAATTAATTTTCTCGCCAATTATTACGTATAAAAATTAAGCCAAACCCGACTTGCCGTGGTACTTGTTTGCCCTACACTAGAGTGTTATTTGAAAACCGGAGGCGCGGAGGGAGGGCAGTCCTCGCCCGCAGTAACGAAGCTCAGGCGCCCGGGCGAGCTGGAGCGGCTGAGGCTGGTCGCCAGAGGCGACCAGCAAGCCGAAGCTGCGGAAGCGAGCATGGGTGCCCGAACTTTGTTACGCAAGGGCGGAAGGACTGCACATCTCGTAGCGCCGGAGAAGAGCGAAACTAATGCATGCCTGCATGCTTGCCTGCATGCTTGCATGCTTACATGCATGCTTGCATGCTTGCTTGCCTGCATGCTTGCCTACATGCATGCTTGCCTGCATGCATGCTTGCCTGCATGCATGCTTGCCTGCATGCATGCTTGCCTTCATGCTTGCCTGCATGCTTGCCTGCATGCTTGCCTTGTTACTGAAAGTTGTATGGCAACGTGTATTTTGTAATCATTAGCATAAATAAATTAAAATAATAGTTCAATAATTCTATTTCCTGTTTATCTCGTGTACCCCGAAAATAGCAACTATCCTACTTATCTAATGCAGGTTTACAAGGCGCTTGATTGTCGGGTTTGTGTTGTTTCGGAGTTTTGATAATCGGAATTCGTATTTATGATATTTCGGATTATTAATAATTCGGAATTGTAATGGTTCGGTATCTTCAAATTCGGAATTTTAATATTCGCAGTTATAATCGTTAGGAATTTTGAAATTCGGGTTTTCAATAAACAGGATTTATGATACATCGGATATCTGACTTTCGGAATTTTGAATGATTCGGAATTATGAAATTCGGAATTTTGAAATTCGTGATTGTAACTTTCGGAATAAGGCTTTCGTATTTATAGACTACTGGCCCGTGTAGAAAAATGATGGGTCATTTGAACCACCAGGTGACCTTTATAGAACGATATAAGAGCATAAAATAATAAGATTCAGCACTATGCCGTCACTTGTAAGCTGTCCAACTGAGTGCAGGTGAAGAAGAGGGGGTTGTAACCCACGATTACTTCACCATGTCGCATGATTTTTGTACGGCGTTGCGGAATAATGGATTAGAAGCAGTATTGAAATATTATGAAACTGATGCCGTACAAAATCAAATGACCAAATTTACCCTGGTAATGTCGGAAAATAAAATAAAAATTCCGACTTTGTGGCTCACCATTTTTTGTACAGCACTACGCGTTTGCTTGTTATTTTTCATGGATCTATCGATGGTAAGAATGCCGTACAAAAATATATGACCAAAATGTACTCACTCTACCTGTACTTTGTACCTGTACTCACCTGCACTCAGTTGGACAGCTTACAAGTGACGGCATAGTGCTGAATCTTATTATTTTATGTTCTTATATCGTTCTATATAGGTCACCTGGTGGTTCAAATGACCCATCATTTTTGTACACGGGCCAGTAGTCTATTATGTAGTGTACCCTAATTTTACAGTAAGTTTACAACCAAACAAAATTTTTGTATGAAAAACCGCAAGCTATCAAATATTTATCTGAATGCGGCCCTGCAATGACCACCACTCGTTTACTGTACTCCTTGTATCCTCAACATCTATGAATATTGAAAGGTTGCCACGACATGAGAATACCCGCCATATTAATTCCACTTATGGACCAAACATGTTCGCCAACTGTGTCAACGTATGTTGCGATGATAAAATATGATAATTAAAAGCCTTGTTGTTAAAGTACAGTCAACAACAAAAGTAGCTTCACAAATGGTGATTTATTGTTCGCTTTAGCTCTTAAACCTTTTATATAATAATAAATAAAACATGAAATATATTACCTTCATCCTTTGGCGTTTGTAAAACTACCTATCAATCGATATGGGGTTCTTCAAGATGGGCATTAGAAGGTTCTTACGGGGTCAGTAGCGTAGGTCCCGTGGCCTACGATCGACCAGGTCCATAGGCCACGGTAACCACTTTCCATCAGGTAGGCCGTGTGCCTGGTGGAACCACAATTTTTTTTAACCTACGGGGGACACAGGCTGTGTCCCCCCTAAGTTAAAAAAAAATGTGGTTCCACCTGTGTCGTTGTCTGTAGGGTACATAAAGTACCTATATAATTTATGTCAATTATGACACCTGTTATTTGTTAAGTACTTGTACCTACTGACTATAACGCTAATTGGATTCACCTTTACTGTCAATTTAATTATTTCATCCTTTGTAATTTTTTTTTTTTTTTATATAGGACACGTCAATTTGAGTTCGCCTCGCCTGCTGTGAAATTCACTAACAAGCACAACGATGCGACAACGATGAGAGTCGCAACGATGTGCGCGATAGACACTGTCATTGGTCGATTTCCAATGACGTGATACAATCTGACCAATGACAATCTACGTTTCGCCTCGCATCGTTGTCGCATCGTTGTGCTCGCTTAGTGAATTGCAGTGCTGATGGTAAGCTGAAGGCAAAGTCCCTGAAAAAAGCGTCACCATTACAGACACGTATCATGTTACAATGGTGGCACTCAGCTTGACGGCCTCATCAGATGCTTTTTCACGCCCCGCTTAAAGGACCCGGGACTGTAGGAGGAGGGAAACACGTGAACTGGTAAAGAATTCCAAGACTTAATGGTGCGGCAGAAGAAGGAGTCGCCGAACCGCTTGGTTCTTGATGGAATATTCTGCACCGTATGCGGGTGGCATCTAAGCCCTGCACGTGTTGTCCTATATAAGAAAGGAGAGGGTGGGATTAATTGGAAGAGCTCATCAGAACATTCACCATGGTAGAGACGGTAAAATACCGCCAAAGATGCCACATCTCTACGCAACTGCAAAGGCTCGAGGGTTTTGGTAATCTCAGTTTTGGTAAACCTAATAAATTAAATTATGTATTATTGTTTCTCAATAAGTGGCATGTAAGTCTTTGGAGAAATAAATTCATTAAACCTAATGCCTCAAGATCTATTTTCCGGTTGCGGGTAGTTGGATATTCAAACTTGCGTCTCTTAGTGGCAAAATGTCCTACTATCCGCAACCTTAAGGGATACGTCCTTACAATACTCTAAGGACGTATGCGTCGAATTAGCGACTCCCAAACTGAATTTCGACAAATCTACTTCGACAGCATGAAACTCCGATAAGACTCAATTTCGACAATAACATAATTATTATCTTCGATGTTCAATAGGTACATCAAACTATCTGCTATAAAGCTATCTATTTATGTTGAAAATCGAGATGAGATTTAATCATCTAATAAAAACCCATCCACCACCCATAAATCCTATCAGGTGGGCCGTGTGCTTGTCTGCCAACTAAGTGGTATAAAAAAAAACAATATATTTAGTTTCCTTTCATGTTTACATGTCACTAGAAAGCACTCACATGTTATTTTTCTTTAAAACTTTATGTTTATATGGTGTCGATAGGTTCGCACAACATCACTCATGACCGGCATGGCGTATATTGTTTGTCTGTTACAAACGATACTGCTGCCAGGTTTCTACCATTTGCCAATTTTTAATTGCCGTTTTACAGTCCGTTTGAAAAATGCAATGTTTACTTTTCCATTACTGTTTGTATCTTTTACTGAAGATATTGCGCAATTGCTACATAGGTAGGTATTGGATTATTACAACTAGGTATCTAATATTTAGAAATCAATATAATGTTGGATCATATTTGATGGTATAAAAGTTCATCCGATTTTGTGATAAAAATTGGGTTATACTTAAAATTTATCATAGTACTTAGATGATTTCAAATTAGGGTTTCAATCAAGCCGATACAGTTTCTACCAAAACAAAAATAGCCTATGTGTTATTATATGTGCTGATATATAGCCTATGTGTTATTGTAATGTATACCTAAGCTATAATATTGTTAAGTTTTATTAAAATCCATTCAGTAGTTTATACGTGAAAGAGTAACAAATATCCATACATCCATTCATCCATCCAGCCATACCTACTTACAAACTTTCACGTTTATATTATTTATTAGTAGGATTTGTGACCCAACCCAGGATAAAATAAAATTACGAGTATTTAAAGATATTTATAAATGTTGGAAATAATATCACAGTATGATAATAGGTATGTTCACCGTTATATGTATAAATTACTCTTATGTATAAACCTTTACCCGTTAATATAGTCATATCACAGAGCTGTATAATCACATAGAATTACATTCATAAACATACTACCATACACAAAAACCATAAAAGACTGCGCTAACGGTGGCTTATCAGAAATTTATTCAGCGATAACTTGCGTACTGGATAATGACAAAATTGTCGTGTAAGTATCGAGGAGCGAAAGTCGTATCGAACGGCGGCGCTTGCGCATAACCCGAGTAATACCAGATATTAATATTTTCACCGCTCCATCGTTAGGGCTTGTTTATGGTGTTGTAAATCACCATGTAAATTAATATGTTTTGTGCCTACTAAATTTTTGTTTTAAAATTATGCGAAGAATTTGGAAAGATTTTATGAATTATTGCAGCTGTAGATGAACTCTTGAAACGAAGGTTTTACTATTAACTAGCTATAGCCCGTGACTTCGTCCGCGTAGAATTTTGATCCACAACCAATGGGAATCTATTCCCGGGATAAAAAGCCTATGTGTTACTCCAGGCTGTAATCCAACCCAGTTCCAAATTTTAGCCAGAGCCGTTATAGAGTGATTGAACATCAAACTTCCAAATATCTTTGAAAACTTTCACATTTATATAATTAGTACGATAGGATAGTCTTATATTCTATGTGTAACATAAATAGCTTTGTATACATGCACCCTACGTTGAGTGAAATAGTCAACAAATTCGAACCTGTATAGTTTTGTAAAAACTTAAAATATTTTTTCATCAATGCCACTTGCGCTACTGTGAAAATGGCACACGCAAGCACACTCCCTCAGAATACGTACGAATATGGTAATTATTCAATACAATTTCCATATTTAAACATAATTGCAGAAAGAAAAGAAAATCAATTTACATCAGCCTATTTTCCATACGTTCTCACGAACTGCCGATATGGTCAGAAACCCCCAGGCATTGCAACCCGCCTCTTAGCTCGTTGCCATAATCACTAAATTACCGAACCTTTATACACAGTATGAAAAATAAATACTTTACCTGTTTATGCTAAAAGCCGTGAGGGTATTTTGTTTTAAAATATGGACGTGCGTTAAGATGAAGTTCATCATTCTCATTATTCTCTGGGCCTTTCCCAACTCAGTTGGGATCGGTTTTCTGTGTTCGGTGAAGCGACTGTCACCTGACCTCCACAACCAATAGTGTGAGACAACAGTAAACCTAGTAACCATTAGACGGTTCTTTAATCGGAGAACACGAAATACTGCAAGGCTAAAATCCTGGTGGTGATACCAAAAATCCATTTTGAAAAACTGAAAAAATATCTAATATGATAAGATTACCAGAAAAAACCTGACTCATCTGAAAGATCATCAAATTCTGTATATGAAAAACCACTGCTGCAATTCGTAAGCACTGGTAAAAGTGGTGGCAGCAGCGCCTGCAACCTTACACACACACACAGATAGGTAGACTATCTATCTAACATAAAAGTGTTAGATAGATAGACAGATGTCTACCTATCTGTCTCTACTACTGTTTACGAATAATTGCTAATACAAAACCAACAGGCGCCTTCAGTGACCTTCAAACACTGCTGCCACCACGTTCGCCAGTGCTTTTGAATTGCAGCAGTAGTTTTTCATACACAGAATTTGATAATCTTTCAGATAAGCCCATACATGAATGGCATACAATGGATCTAAATTTTAAATTTTTAATTGAATTTAAAATAACCATCGGTAATATGCAGAAAAATAACTTTTATCAAAGTTTTTGTAAAGCTAGTCTTACTCTTAACCTGCAAACCAGTTTTTCGGTCGCTGACGGGACCCACTTGATTGGATGATTGACTCGTCCGTATAAGGCGAAATAAAACGTATAAAAGCACTTAACAACATGTTATCGAGATTATAAACAAAATCATAAATTTCCCTCCGTTAGTTATAAATTCCGTAGCTTGTAAAGCTGCACCTTGGGCAATTGTGTTTTACGATATCGACAATCGGTTGACACAACGTTTGTGAAATGACCACAATGGTTTTTAGAGTTGAATAGGTAGTTTGAGATTACCATTAATAATGATTATGGGCACTCCTACTCCTACAGATTCAGACATTATCATATAGTTAACGACTATTGTTGGATATTGCTTGAATGTTTCATAGATAACTAGGTATTGGTGGATCATACAAACTAGATATTGTTATTATGAGCGTGTCTATATGCCAACTCTAAATTATACCTAGTATAATATGATAACTTTCGGTATAATTATCATTTAGGTAATTTATGTGGCAAACATTAAATAAAAATCCTAATGGTAAATCAAGAGTTATTTTTCATTTAGGATCAAAATCTTAACTTCCGATCTTTTAATGTTTAATGAAAAGTATCTCTTTTTTGTGGAATTTTGTGCCTAATGAAGTTTGACTTCTTGTCTAGTTACGAGTATTTACTCGTATCAAAAGTAGATAGCCGAGAAATTGCAACATTATAAGCTTACTTCGTAACAGCACTTATTACTCATACTCCTGTCGTGAATGATAGATAAGATATGAAACTAATGTCGCAAGGAAGTAAGAGGAGTTGGATGGACTGTGTGAAATACTATATGGCTAGGAAGAAAGTGAATGTTTTGATGACTGCAACTAGAGATAATAAATAGAACATTCTTTATTCAGAAACCGAGAAAAATAAACTAAAAAGAATTAGGAATGCACTTTTCAAAATTTATTTTTGTGAACTATCTCAGGAATCTGCTTGCGAATAACATTTGTTAGCCTCGATGCTTTCAAGACTGACATTGATGCTTTACGCAAAACAAAAGATTTCTTTCAACAATAGTTTATAGACTCGTAAACAAGATAATCGATTTATTTCCGAACTGTTCATGTTTTATTTAAAGTAACATTCTATCGAGTTGTAATAAAACCTTCACCGATTCGATAGTGCACGTGTAAATGTACGAGTAATGTACATTATCAAATAAAACGAGATTGAATATCGATAAAGTTTAAATCGATGCGGAAGTGAGAAATTAAATAATTCTTGGTATCCTAAATCATCAAGAATAAAATTGCAAATATTTTTATTTATTTTTAGTAATATTCTACGACATACATAGGTAGATTCTAATCCCATGTTTGGGACCCACAGGAACATCGGATAGGTACCTGGAATAAAAAGTATCTAGCTTGACTGCCCTTATCTCAATTATTTGTGATCGACGCAACATGTAAGTAATTCACCTCCATACATCCCTATCAGAGGTCATTTTCTCAGTCAGGTATAGTAAAGAAGGGACCTTTGGGATCCATATCTTCTATCAGGCAATCCATCCATCTATTCTACCTCTGTGGGGTGAGCACGAGCAACTATCGTATCGTAAACGTACCGAGAGCACAGATTAATAAATAGTTATTATTAAAAAAAATCAGTTACAGAATCCATCCAAACTATCGATTTAATTGATAACTACTGTATACCACCTACCAACTTCCTACACATAGGAAGACACGTAAAAACACTTACTTATTGCACGAATGACTGTCATTTATATCTGACATTTAAAGCGATGCTCTACTTTTTAACCGACTTCAAAAAAGGAGGAGGTTCTCAATTCGGATGTTTTTTTTTTTTATAATTTAAAACCTCGCATTGCGATTCGCCGCCTGCCTACTATGAGCGTGTGTGCGGGTGAAGCCTGTCAATCGCAATACTCTTCTCTTAATATTATGCCCACACCACGACAGTCGCCCTGTACCAAATTCTAGACAGATCCATCAGTTACAGAATCCATTCAAACTATTGATTTAATTGATAACTACTGTATACCACCTACCAACTTCCTACACGTAGAAAGACACGTAAAAACACTTACTTATTGCACGAATGACTGTCATTTATATCTGACATTTAAAGCGATGCTCTACTTTTTAATTTAAAACCTCCGGTAAGGAATTTTTTGTCGTTTTTTAAGCTGTCAGTCAAAAGATTGTTTTAAAGGAGTATTAATAAATTGCTGTACCATTTACAATGTTATGCGAGAGACTGACGCCGCGTGATAATTGGTTCGTCTCACGGCAATCCATCAGAGGGTCCTTGTTGATACAGGTATTGCCATATTAAATATTACGGTGTAGTTACTGTGAATAATGGATTTTGTAGTTGATACGCTTGGCATTTCTTCTTTTTTTTTTTTTCAATCTTTGTGTACATATCTATAAGTCGCTAAATTATTCTGTGTTACATTTTAATAAAAGTAATAAAAAATTGTTAAGATAACGTGCTTTTACACCAGCGAAAATATATCACGCTACCAACGCTACGCTATTGAGAGCAGAGCAAAAACAGATAACATCACAAAGTCGCGAGTGCGTTTTAGTCGGTTTGAGTCCGGCATAACTCTCTGGGGAGGATTGTATCCGTGGGTAGGTATTTTGAACACGATCTAAAAATCTTGAAAATCGAGTACCTACAGCAAGCGTAACCGTGAGATAGAGCCACTATATTCATAAACATAAAACTACACGGAGGCAACTAATTTCCTTTACCTATCAAGCTTAACTGGTACAGTTAAGTCCATGTTTCATTAATTAAACCAGTAATGCAAATGTTTAATTATAGGTGATACGCATTTTCCTTGGGTCTTGTTTGATTACTATCGCCTATCAGGACAGGACTTCAATTAGCGTTGGTAATTAACTATAAGTACATACCAATACAGATATAGTGATCGGTGGCATTATTCTGCTTGACAATAAGTTTCAATCGCAGTCGTAACTTGAGAAGACGGTGGATTTCTATTGGTTAACCACTAAGCTACATAAATATGATTAGGTATTGTAATCTAGGTATATGATTATAAAATTGGAAATTCGTCGTGTACTTTGGACATACATATTTATGAAAAAATACTTGGGTTACGTTAAATGAATGATTCTGGACATACGCGCGATGATGGATGTAAAAACTAGAACGTACTTATATTGTTGCGGTTTTTTTTTTCTATTAGAAAGGTATTGGCCAGGCTAAAAATATTACCTACGTCCCGAAATTGGTTGAGTAGAAACGGCGATATTACTAAAACTCGCGATTATCGTTATCCACGCGCGCGGAGACGCGGTATCAGCTAGTTTATAATATAAAATAGTAGTTCTGTAATGATTTTTTTTTACAACAATCCATAATGATTCCGTCAAAATTTCCGAGATTCAAGATCCGTTCATAAATAACGCGACCCTTCATCCCCCCCCCCCCCCCCCTATCAAAAAGCAGAAAAAATTATATTTTTAAGCGCCTTCGCTGCGTTTAGCGGGCGCACGGCGCGGACGTCCGCTTCGCGTGCTTGTTTCATGTTATTTCAAGAGCAGCGCTGCGTGAGGCGGATACCCGTCGCACGCGACGGACAGGCGGACGCACTGCGCGGACATCCGCGACCCGCACCCGCTTAACGCAGCGAAGGCGCTAAATTAAGGAACACGTGTGCCAAATTTGGTGAAAATCGGTTAATAAATGCCCCCTCTAGAGCGGAACTGACACAGACGAAAGCATAACCGGCCACCTTGTTGAAACAGAGACTTTGCTCGCTCGGTCAATTAATAAATTATAATATAATGCTCATTAGTCATTATAGATGTCAGGTTTTGTTACTCAAATCGTTCAACTCAAATAGGAAACAATGTGTTTTAGCCGCCTCGATTGAAACCCATAGATATCGATTGAAATTCATTAACTTCTATCTTGAGACTATTACTGGATCTTGTCGAGAAAATCATTAACATTATTGATTTTGGTGGAGAAGTGTTTTATAGCAGATATAAAGCAATATATTTTATAGTTATAGTCATGTTCCGATTACTTTTTCTGAAGGATTTCCTGCGTAAGTGAGTGATAAATATGTGAATTTAAGTGGTATACTATAAATTAGGTACATATAAATTATTTAAATAATAAATTGTATTTAGTACCTTCACAGTTGGTCAGTTCTGATATTGTTCGTGAAAATGGAAGGATTTTCGTCATTTCACTAAGTATTTGATTATAGCGTAGTGTACCACAATAGATTTTTATTTATTTACATATGGTACTAATTGTTCGTTAGTGGGCTTTTCAAAAGTGGTAAAGCAAGTTCTGCTCTCTGATGAGACCTATCACTGATCAACTATTGGTTAGTCTGAAGAACCAGCTTTTTAAAGGACAGCTGACTCCGACTGGGTCTCCGCCACTATCGGTAGGTACTTCAAGTTGTTCCCTTTTGGATTTCTTCCTTGTAGCACTAAAAAGATATTCCTATCCAGTCTTTGCAATATTACGACATAACCGAAGATGAAAAAGTCACAAGACTCACAAACCACAAAAAGGTTTAAATAAAACGCAGAAAATCATGAAAACTAATTTACTTACCTACAGTTACAAACTCCACATAAGAATTTAAAATCTTTTCTCTTCCTTTTCAGGTTTGTAGACCAGACATCGACTGCACGCTGCCAGAAAACAAATGGCGGTACATAGAAGAGTTCACGTGTCTCGCCACCAAGTCTAAGCTGCAGAAAGAGATGAGGCTTTCCTTCCCTAGTGGACACTCTTCCTTTTCCGCCTACACCATGATTTACTTCGCTGTAAGTCTTTTGAAATTGATATTAAAAGTACCAATATGGATAGAGTTGAATAGTATTAGCATATAAATACCGCGGACTCCAAAATGCAAGCTTTGGATGCAACTATGATTAGCACTTACCTCGGGAAGTAAAAAGCAGAATAGTATGAGGTCTCTATCTATAATTTACTAGCTGTCCCAGCGAACTTCGTACTGCCATATTTTTCCCGTTCCCGCTGCACCTATTTTCTCATCCTTTAAACCTTCTCTGGAGACCCACGAATATTTCAAGATTAAAATTAGCCAAATCGGTTCAGCCATTCTTGAGTTATAAAATAACAACGAAAAGTGGCATTGATTTTTATATATTAGAAGAAGATAATGTTCTTATATCTCTCTTTACTTTGGCATTGATGTCATATCTCCCTTAAGGGAGGCGGCCTTCCAGGGGGAAAAAGATGTTATTTTTGAGAATTAGTCATGCTGAAAAAAAAGACCAATCCGAGATTAGGGTGTTTTGGTATTTGTGCTTTATGAACCGGAGGGATATGAACCATTGTATACCTTTCATATTTCAGTTCCATGTAATGGGAGCAAATACATTGTCCTCTTCTGGATACTTGCCGTGCTAATACTGACATATTTCTGAACAAAAAATGCCATCACCACTGATTTCAACCCTAAATTGAGTTAATAGGTACAGTCAGCATTGCAGAAAATCATCATTACTTTACCCAAAAGCTTTATTCTCTTTGTTCCAAAAATATAACTTTTCTATTCCCTTATAGATGTACATCCAAAAACGCTTCTCCTGGCGTGGTTCGAAGCTGCTCCGACACGGAATCCAGTTCGTGCTCATGCTGTTCGCGTGGTACACCGTGATGACCAGAATTTCGGACTACAAGCACCACTGGAGTGACGTGCTGGCTGGCTTCATCATTGGAACTATTTACGCTATCGTCATTGTGAGTAGAAACTTAAATTTTATTTGAATCTCAAAGGAAGCTTGCGTTTTCAGTACAAATAGATCAAGGAGAGCTAAAAAACCTGTGGCACCAGGTGATCCATGGGTACCCGTGGAACACAAAACAATGTGGCCCTCCAGACATAAAAAAACATTACTTGGTTGGTGAATCCTCACTTTGTCAGAGGAACACCTGTTCCTCTGACACAAAGGGAGAACGGGGTGAGATCACCCCGTTCTTCCATACATTAATCTCACTTTGCCGGGCCTAATGATGACTGGAACCGACTAAAATAATCCAGTGTTCCACCATGGGAGCTTTTTGCTCCTTTCAGTTAGGAACTTTACTTTTGTCCCGCTCGAAATGACGCGCTCGTCTCGGTCTTACTGCTGCTAAGACAACGGCTACCCCGTCCCACTCAAATACCTGTAGAGCTTGCCCATTCCTGGCGCGGTCCGAGAGGGGAAGTGGGTCCCCCAATCGTGTACATCAAATATTTTTTAACACGTTGAACGCCACGCGGCCCACCGGTGAGCCTAGCGTACTTTTCCGTTTGAGCCACGCCAAAAATCACGAAACCGTATTTTTTTACAACTTCTGATTTTCATCCCAAAGTCTATAAAATGCTATAAAACGTGTAGAAAATAAAAATTAGCGACTTCTACCGTCTAGTTTCAGTGATATAGCAAAAGGCTCACATGAGGGTCCCGTGGCCTCCTACGAAGGAATATCAATTTTTCCGTTGCCGGGGGCCGCGGGGTCACCCCGCGGCTCACCCGCCCTCCAAAGCCAAAGGAACATTGGATTGGTCGAATCAGTATTAAAAACTGCCATAGTTGTGATTCATCATCATCTTCATAGAGACGTATTTTCTTGATTGCATCAGAGGCCAAGATGACCTCGGAGCTCAGATAATCGGATCCTTGGTGTATCCTGACGGTAACGGGGAAGGTTTTCATGTCGCCAACAGCGGTCCAAACCACAGAATTGGAATCGTGGTACATGTCTTGGATAATGTCAATGTAAGCCTCTGGAACATCTTTGGACCGCAATACCCCTGGTGGGTATTGCGCGTATCACCGCGCGAGGAACACAGTCGAAGGCCTTCTGTATGTCTAGGAATAGGCAGTGCAGGGGCGTGTTCTTGGCCCTGTATTTCTCCGCACAATCCTTGGGGCGAACGCCGGATCCACGGTCCCGTGCCCCGAGCGAAACCTACACTGACACTCCGAAAGTGCACTCTCCTTTCGGATCCGGGATTCGATTATCAGCTCGTAGGGCTTCATGGTGGGAGAGATTATCTTTAAACCGCGGCGCGCGGCAACTGCACCGATCCCTTAGCTTTGAAGACTGGCGTGATGATACTCAGTCTCCACTGGCTCGGGATCTTACCGGGGAAGAGTATGCGGTTGTATAGGTTTGTGAAGATGCTCACACCACGGGCAACCATTGCCTTCCAAGCTTCGATAGGGACTTCGTCGGGTCCCACAGCTTTCTGGTTCTTCATGCGGTGAATGGCAGCCTGAACTCCTGTCATAAATGTGATTTTTAGAGACTTTTTGAGGATAAGGACTACTCCGGTTTCGAAGAGGTATGCGTGTACACTGACGGCTCCAAAACAGAAAATGTTTCAGGAGCAGGCAGTGTACGCCTGGACCCTGGACCTCGGCCTAAACATCCACTTACCACTGGGCAAACACAGCTCGATTTTCCAATTTGAATTTGTCGTCATAACAACAGCTGCGACGGATAGAAACAGACTGAAGGTGAGGGGCTTAAATATAAGACTCCTCACCGACAGCACAGCTGTCCTGAAAGCACTAGACCACCAAATAACCAAACAGCATACTAATAGCGGAGTGTCAGGCAGCTTTACACAAGCTATCCACCAACAACGTACAACGATAAAAGGGCACAGTGGGTCCTACGGCAACGATGCCGCGAATTAACTGGCGTGAAGAGGCTCATGTCATTGAATGGCCCACTACCATTACTACCGATACCTTTCTCACAGATCCGCAACTGGTTGCGTGAGAGATTTGCCGAACTACACATCCAAAGATGGGCAGAAACCTCAGATTGCAGCCAGTCAAAAGTGGCCTTGCCATCATTGAACCAACCGGCTTACGAAACGAAACAATTCTGGGGACAATAACAGGTCACTGTCACCTAAACAAGCACCTTTACACCATCCTGATCACGGGTAGCCCTCTACGTCGGGGGTGCTTCATCGCCGTGGAAACGACTGCCCACGTAGTATTAGAATGCGAGGCAGTAGCCCCCAAACGTTCTCGAATCCTCGGCACAGTGAGGTCGCTCCGCGAAGCCTGTGAAGCACCCAGTAAGCTTCTGCGCTTCTGGGCGGTGTTAGGCTGGCTACTATAGCCTGCAGTCTTCAAAAAGGAGTTTAAGTGCGGACAAAAGTCCCCTTTCCATTCCATTCCAAGGCTTTTTGAATATTCTAATATAAAATGTTGTAAACAAGATTTTATATAAAACGTAATGCGAGATTTTTATTTGGTGAAGATGAAAATATTATATCCTATTATATTTTGAATAAAAATATTCGCAATTATGTATTAGTTCGATTCACACTCCATAATCAAAATAACAATTTCTACTGAATCGTAGGACGACCCTTGCATCTTACAAGAACCTCGAAAAAATCTTACAAGTTTCTACCGGATTTCAAAACCACGCCGTCCGAATACGCTGCAGGGCCTCGCGGCTCATTCCTACATACGTTTTGTTTGATAACTGCAATCTGTGGCTTGTGGGAAGCGTTTTCGTTAGACCTGTCAAAAGGCTCACGGGTGACCTACGTGGCTTGAACGGAACAGTAAGGGAAGGCTCACCGGTGAGTCCTGTGGCCTGAACGGAAAACCTAGATTTTTCGTGCGGCGTTTAACGTGTTAAGGAATTCCTGCATGACAATTCCCTCCCCCCCCCCCCTCTCCCCAATTTCCGGCTGCGGCGGCACCTGGCAATTCGTGTCTATAAGCATATAACTTTACCGTCTATTACCTATCCAAAAAAAAATATACTAAAACCCAAAAATTGTCTCCCCAGTATTACTGCGTCTCAAATCTACGCAAGAACAGCTCTCGCTCCCGCAGCCACAGCCACGACGGAGAGCTCCGAGCGACCAACGGAAACACCCGAGTGCCTGTTTGACAATCATCCCCCGTCAGCTCCCGGTGCGATAGCGGTGAGGAACTATGATACGAACAGCCCACTGTCTCGTGGATATCACACGAGTACATAGACTCGTGTAGACAGTCACGGGAATAACGTCCCTATGTGTGTGAAGTTAAGGACTAAATTTGTGTGTGTGTAACGGTTGAATTTGGATGCTTGTATACAGGCTGGCCTAATTTTGTAATATTATTTGACCAGGGAATACTAGTTGGTACTAGTATCGAGTTAAATAATTTGAACTAGTATCGAGTGAAATAGTTTGAACTAGTAAGTATCGATTGAAATAACGGCTATAATAGGGGTTCTTATAGGTTAAGTAATTTTTCATTGTAAATTAAAATTTGAAAAAGTTGATAAATCTTCAAATAGATGTGGACCTATGATAGTATCAAAGAGATTTGATGCTTTGGCTACCGAACTATTTATCTTCTTGAACTATCTATGTTGTATGTTAGCTTCTTCGAATTAAAATTTACCTACATAAAAAAACGTTTGTATAATAATAGTTCAAATGTTTGTTCGTATTTATAACTAAAATTTAGTTCAGTATAATGAATATGAAATTTGACGTATGACGTCAATAGCATAGTTAATTTTAACTAACATAATTTCTGCTTCTGGACTAGGCATAATTAATATTTTTCACCATTGACACTCGAAAAAGGGCCCGTGATTCATCAAAAACAGTGAATAAAACGCTCTTTGTTTCACCGAGTGAATAAAAAAATTTGAATTTGGAACATGCGCGAATGTACGGATTCTAGTGAAACATACAAAGAGGTTGCACACTCTCACTATAAAAACGTACTAAAAGCCACCTAAATGTAATCACTGGCTGGATGGAATGTGGCTCAGTTTAAATTAAGAAAAAAAAATGCCGCCATTTTCTGTGTAATTTTCCTTGTAAAAGTTTATGTTTGTCTCATAATCATAAAATGACTTCATCTAGTGATGAAAATTAAACTCATATTCTCGAACGCGAAAAGACTCAGGAGTCTTTAAAGCGGTAGCTATTACTGATAATTTGCTGCTTCTTTTGTGTACTATCCATAACAAAATGTAATTCATAATCACAGAGTAATCGTTTTCTCGTAGTCAATGGTGAAAAGTTGAGTACCTAACACGTGAAAAAAGAATTCATCTCGGCTCTTGTATCCCTCGATCCACTCAGGTTTCTCTCTAGAACCCCTCGCTACGCTCGGGATTCTACCGGAGAAACCTTCACTCCTCTCGGGATACAACTTGGTGCCTCGAAAAGAATTCACCTTTTTTTCACTTGTTGGGTAATCTACTATTTCACCATTGACACTCGAAAAAGGGCCCGTGATTCATCAAAAACAGTGAATAAAACGCTCTTTGTTTCACCGAGTGAATAAAAAAATTTGAATTTGGAACATGCGCGAATGTACGGATTCTAGTGAAACATACAAAGAGGTTGCACACTCTCACTATAAAAACGTACTAAAAGCCACCTAAATGTAATCACTGGCTGGATGGAATGTGGCTCAGTTTAAATTAAGAGAAAAAAAATGCCGCCATTTTCTGTGTAATTTTCCTTGTAAAAGTTTATGTTTATGTTAAAATGACTTCATCTAGTGATGAAAATGAAACTCATATTCTCGAACGCGAAAAGACTCCTGAGTCTTTTCGCGCTAAAGCGGTAGCTATTACTGATAATTTACTGCTTCTTTTGTGTACTATCCATAACAAAATGTAATTCCTAATCACAGAGTAATGGTTTTCTCGTAGTCAATGGTGAAAAGTTGAGTACCTAACACGTGAAAAAAGAATTCATCTCGGCTCTTGTATCCCTCGATCCACTCAGGTTTCTCTCTAGAACCCCTCGCTACGCTCGGGATTCTACCGGAGAAACCTTCACTCCTCTCGGGATACAACTTGGTGCCTCGAAAAGAATTCACCTTTTTTTCACTTGTTGGGTAATCTACTATTATCACTTTTACCTATAAACATCACTAGATTTCAAATACCACCGTATGGCCACAAGTCAAACAGGTTAAAATTTGCAATTTAATAAGAACCTTAGCACTTATACAATAAGTAATTTATTACCTTGTAGGTCAGTACTTTATATAAACGTATGAAAAGGTACAGTCGGCAAAGCAGATAAACACCTTTTCTTATAAAGTTATATGAAAAGGTGTATACTTCTTTGCCGACTGTACCTACCTAAATAATTTTGTGAATAATGAAAAATATAAAGGGCGGCCATGTTGCGACACAAGCATTCGCGGTTATATTCGATTTTCGAATTGTAAATTTTAAAATAAATATAGACGCTATTTAAAAAAAAAACTACTTATTAAAAATTATTGTTTATAGTTGGTGTTATTATAATTGTTTCTATTTTTAAATATTTATTCTTCTTTGCTTGTGTTGATATTAGTGATACTATCATGTTACAAATATTTTTCGGACCCATATAAATGGTCACAGTAGCAGACTTTTAATTTGACATGTTATGAAACAAAGTGAAAGTGAGTTTTGACTGCTTCTGTTAGACTGACCAGTTTCATACTTTCATAGAGTAGTTAAAAATGTGTTTCAATTTAAAAGAGATATCAAGCTAGAAATACGTATTGCACGATAGAAAGAATGCGCTACAAAACCGAAGAAAGCCGATCTTTCCCGAACTCCCACTCTTCTTTCCAATGTGCTAAATCAAAAGTTGGATACTGTGTGACATAGTTAAAGAACGCATGATGTTTTCTTAAACAAGGCGCGGTTGTAAATACACATTTAAAAAATATTTGTAACATGATAGTATTAATGTAAACGATATTACATAACATGATATTTTGAGGATTGTGCAATCTGATATATATGTATACTTGTATAGTTGATAACCGATTGTATATAATACTTAGGTATATTTATTATGATAGTTATAAATGTATACTAGAATTTTTATCATTAGTACCCTATAAGGTATGTATATCATATTTGAAATTCTCGAATTGTACACATGCGGCAGTTATTGTAGATAGGCTTTAGGTAAATGACGTATCAGTGGTATTGCAGCTATCGTTGCATAATGATCGATCGTAGTTTCGATCGCAATGCACGATCTTGGATGACTTTTCGATCGCAATGCACGATCCTGGATGACATTTCGATCGCAATGCACGATCCTGGATGGCGTTTCGATCGCAATGCACTATCCTGGATGGCGTTTCAATCGCAATGCACGATCCTGGATGGCGTTTCGATCGCAATGCACGATCCTGGATGGCGTTTCGATCGCAATGCACGATCCTGGATGGCGTTTCAATCGCAATGCACGATCCTGGATGGCAATACGATCGTAATGCACAAATCATTGTATTTCGGTTGAAATGTACGATCGTTGCGTTTTAATCACATTTTAGGACCATTTGATCGTATTTTACGATCGTTATCATCGATAAATATGTAGACATATCAAAGTTACAAATAGAGAAACTGATATTTATTCATCTATTAATAAATAAATGTACATATTTTATCCACGATTGAGGTCCGACATCAATGGCAGCTATTTTGTTAATATGCCGATGAATGATCAATCGCTATTATTGGCATCTAATTTAAAACAGCAATGGACTTTCTCAAAGGCAACATGAGTGATTGATCGTAATTTGACATGTTAATTTATTGATCGTAAACTTCAATCGTTAGTAATTTATGTAATATGGAATATGTAGGTACATATGGAAAATGACCATTATTTGGCCAAGAATAGTATACTTAAAATAGTTAAAAGGAAAATTCGTTGTTAATGAAATGAACTAACCGAAAGAATGATTCTCGTGTAAAAGAACCTTTTTACAAAATTGACATTTATTTTTCAAAAACTATTTTTGACATAATTTTATGAGTGTAAAAAAATACTAAAACGATGTTGGATTTTTAACATTAAATTCATAAAAATAAAAGTACAATTTAAAATATTTAAATATCGAATTCTAATGCATGTTACAATTTAGTTTAACAAAATAATCACCAAACTCCACACAATTTGTTATTAACCGCCTGTGAGCCTACCACGACGCTTGTGGTAGGCTCACAGGCCGGAATGTGGTCCAGAGGAAGTGAAATGGAGCTATACAACCTATATAGCTACGTCCTACTCCCCCTAGACTACAATCTACTACAACCTAAAATACAATCGCTTATGCGAAGCGCATAAGCGATTGTATTTTAGGTTTTGCGGTTTTAGGTAGGCGCCCTAACGACAGTGGCCATTTTGCTGACGCTACTGGTGCCAGTAGCGGCAATTCACTGCTTAGCGGTTACGTATTTACTTAAAATAAATATATCAATGACATTGCGGCATTTAAGACTTTATTACCATCTACTTAATCTACAAGTAGACTAATATTTGTAACATACATTAGAAAAATAAAACCAAAACAAACATTACGAAAATGTTATGCCAACATTAAAATTACAATTATTAAGGAGTAATTTAAAATTTTATCATTATACAACTTAGATGCACATTATTAATGTTAAAGTACAACTTATTTTATAAGATACGATTAGATATCACATGTATGTTTTGCAAATTTAAATAAAAATCTAAATTTTAAATTATAAAATTTGTTTTTATATTCCATTTTAAATGGAATTAGGTATGAAAACAAATTTTATTGTATTTGTAACAATTGTTGGCTAAATGTTATGTAAGTACGTATTTTTGTCACGAATCCATAGACAAATCCTTGACTTTCTAGTTCAAATTATGTAATGGAGATAATGTTCCTGCTCCAGATACAAGCAATTTAGCTTAATTAAATAAAAAGGTTAATTAGAACACTGGTAATGGTGCGACCGACGCCATTAGAGGTTTTTGAATATACAGAATGACATGTCAGTCATATCATTGTTTCATAAATAAACCTTTCCCGTTTTTAATTATATCTAATTTATTTTAGCTAAAAAACCATCCTATTGAGAATCATACATAATTCTTTTCGCTTCTATTTTCCAGCTTTCTGCCCAATTTTCTTAATTTTTCTTTCCGTAAGATTCACCTATCTACAAAATATTAAAAACTTAAAAAAAGAAAGGAATAGTATCGTTGGTTCGTAAGTGGTGTGACTAAGGTATTCGGTAAAATCCATCGATTAAAACACTACTTTTTGTCTATGGATTGGCAAAAGCACGTACAGGCAGCTCATTATTAAAAAAAATATTAGTCATAATAAACAATGAAGTCTCGAAGACAGCTGTAATGTATTTTTATACTGTGATATAGACTTTTAAAAAGATATATGAGATCGGAGATTGAGTCTGAGTGGACAGCTGATTAACTAGAGTCCGCGCCAGCTAATAAGTCCCGCGGCAAAACTAGGAACTAAAATGACATCACCGCCATACTGTGTGTTGATTAGTCCAGGCCATATTACTGTCATGGCCTGAACCAATCAACACAAAGTATGGCGACAGCAGTTGCGATTTCTACGCCGCGCCGGCGCCGCCTCCAAGGGACTTATTTCTTGGCGCGTACTCTAATAAAAAAAATTGCGTGGCAGTCTATGTCGACTGCCAATAAAAGTAAGAAACCGGTGCGAGTTGGGCTTCCACATTAAGGATACCGTACAAAACTGGATTAGATAAGTAAATAATTCGTAGGAAATGATTATCGCGCTACGAACATGTTATTGCCAAATGAACAATATTGGCACAGTACATTTTAATGCAAGACGTTTTGGCAAAAAAAAAATTTATGTCTTTTTTGCAAGTTTAACTTATTTATTTTTTTACTTTTTCCTTATTTTTTTATACCACTAAGGTGGCAGACAAGCACACGGTTGACCTGATGGAAAGTGGTTATCGTGGCCTGTGGGCGTATGCAACACCAGGGGTGTTACATTTTAGTATAAACGTTAGATACTATGCTGTCAATTCTCAAAAACTTATATAAGCGAGTTTGATAGAACTCAAGACTCTTTTTTTCTGCTAAGCTCTGCACTTTTCCTCGAATAATCTATAAATATTATAAGTCCATAAAAACTTTGAATACATCTCTTTTCCTATCAAAGGTACTGGCGAAACTCGCTTAGCTCAGTTTTTTTAACAAGAGAATTGCGCTATAATGGCAACATTGAATTAAATTCAAGGAATGTCATTTAGTATCTAGTGTTTACAAATTTTTTAGTTAATTGACTGTCCACCTTGCACACAAAATCTCTTATAAATACCCTATAGAAAAATTAGTTTTAGGTCCAAATTAGGTGCTAGTTAAGTGTAACATAGATTAGAAACTATTTTTATTGTCTACTTATTGTGACTTTTTTCGTTTTAAAACTATTTTAAAATAGGAATTGTTTATTTTTTCTCTTTTATGTATAATAGAACTTTAATTGCACTGCCTTAGGTGTTTCTGAATGTATTGTAGCTTTTGGGGCAGTTATTTATTAATTATATTTAATGTGGTTAAAAGTTTATAAAGCATAATAAATCTGTATAAAGTGTTTATTTTTTCTTTTACAATTTTCCTGCTTAATTTTAGCTCCAAATAAGGTACAGTTTCTTTTATTCAATGGCAAATTCTGCCACCAACTCTGCAACTAGTATAGTGACCGAAGATTAGAGTACAGGCGCGGTCCGAGGGAGGGGGGGGGGGGGGGGGGGGCGGCGGTCACAGGGGACATGATTATCGAAAGGAAAAAAAATAGAACTTCGAAATGCAAAACATGTATAAGTTTATATGTTCTATTGTGATTAGTACCATCTACCAGTACACGCTATAACTATTTAAAACAAAATTCTCTTAATGGTTCCAAAGTCACAACACAGATGGCGCTACCACACCGTTTCTCAAATAAGGTTCTATGTCAACAAAGATTGATATTGATACAGACTGCGGTAGTAGGTAATGTAGGACAGTAAACAGCTATTATCGCAGACTACAAAGCATACAAAAATGAATGAACGAAGGACTCCTGTTTGTTACCAGCTAGGGTACTTTTTGCAATGTTTGCTAGTGACTAATGCCGCCCACTGCCTTACGTTTACCCACAGAATGTTCACTTTATCAGTACCGCGTCTAACTTTATCGTGTTTGCGTGTGCGAGCCGTGCTTTGTGGAACAAAACGTTCATAAAATGATAATTTAGTGTCAAAAATGGCAGCTGACAGGTTAATATGGAAAATTGCACTGGACTTCGTGGTTTTGTTTTGCGGTAAGTGGTGAATTATTTACGTAATTAATTGTTTATCTGAACATTATGTTTCACTTTTGTTTATGCAATGTCGTTGCACTTATATAAATAAACTTGACGGATGAATTGTAATTGAATTTACAATTACAAATTGATTAGGTACATAGAGGTTGAGTGGCTTGTGGTAGGTCACAGTTTATTTACAGATTTATTTATTAGTTATAATCCAATTTAATTATAGGAAATAGAATCTAATCGGAATATAATGATCGCTTTTTAAGGTCTTATGCCTAAATCTGTACATTATGGTTAACAAGAAGGTGAAGTAGGAAGCAAAATTAATTTTGGTAATATTTAAATTATTTTTGTATTTTTTTGGCTAGGTATATTTTTTTATACCACTTAGGTCGCAGACAAGCACACGGTCCACCCGATGGAAAGTGGTTACCGTGGCCTATGGACGAGCTTCACTAAAAGTAACTGGGTGTACCTACCTACTCAACCAAGGGACTTTATCCAAGATCTTCGGGGTCTAAAAGTCAGCCTTACTAGTTAGGCTATTAGTTAATCAGCTGATTTACCTGCTGATTGACGGACGAGGTTCTAGCGTAGACTTCCCTCTCGGGGTTGGGGGTTCAGGCGGCAGTCGCTCCTGTAAATGCCAACCAAACCAAATTGTTGAAAGGATGAATCCAAAGTGTAAGTTATAAGTTATAATAGAACATGAAGAGGGAATAATAGAAAGTAATTAAATAGCGTAATTATTTTCTGAATGTACCTAATTCAAAGATATAGGTAGGTACGAATTTGCTGATAGGGGCCTGAATCACATTTATTCACAAAAAATATCGAGACGTTTAGTCTGCGGACAAAAACTATAAGATTTAAAGCCTATTTGTGTAAAAAATTGGTAATTTTCTAAAAAAAAAAAAGTTAGTTTTGTAGCCGGGAAGCGTTCGGTTCAACAGCTCAATCATTTGGTACTTCCGAGGTCTACTTGGACAAACTATTTCCCGGAAGTTATACATTGTAAAAACTAATATAAACTTAACATAATTATAAATTAATTTAATATTTAATAAACGTACCTAGCGTAAAAAGTACGATAATACCTACAGTTGAGTTTTTATTTACGTATCTATATTTCAAAAATTAAGTTAAAACCGCTTTTTTTTCAATTAGACGTTCCGTGTTAGATTAAAAGGTAAACTAAGCACACAATAAGAACATTAAATATGATTACAAGGCAAAAAATATCTACTTTAAAAAAACCTGGTTTTGTAATCGTTGAATCCAAAATACAAAGATAAACATAATATTTAATTTATTTGTTTGTTACTCACACCCGTATTCACATACAACACTGTGAGGTCTCATAGTGTGCTCGAGCGCATACCTAGGGCTGGTAAAATTAATTCACAAACATCACGGAGCAGTATCTAACGCAGTGCGTTTCCTCAACGAAGTATTACTTAAGTGTTGTCTATGAATAAAAAGGCTTACCAAAACGAACGCACTGAGAATTTGTCGTTCTTTGCACAGTTTTTGTAGTACGCATAGCGAAGTATTGTTTGGGAATACGGGTGTCAGTCACGAAAAAACGGCAGGCATGATATAGGGTGAAGTTTTGCGTATACCTCGGGACACGTATCTTGGACCTAAATCACGAGACAAACGAGTCCCTGGCGCAGATTGTTTTGTAATGTAATAACCTATGCTTCGTGAGTTAGAGCTCGTCCACCGCAGTACCACCCTGTGGTATCCTCAAAAGACACTCAAAAAAAGTGTACTGCGCGTATAGAGCACATTTTGAGCACATTTTAGGTCCAAGATGTACCTATGTCCTGAAAAATACAAGTGGGGTAAATAAGTACCAAGCGTTTGTTTACCGTGGTACCATTAAACAGTACCATTGATGGTACTGTGGCAATTTTGATTTGCCGTGGTACCATTAGGTCGATGGTACCATGGTACCACGGAAAATAAAATATTCTGTAGTAGGTACCACTAATGGTACCACGGCAAAAAAAAATTGCCATAGTACCATCAATGGTACTGTCTAATGGTACCACGGCAAACAAACGTCTTGAGGGAATAGGACACAGGCTACATTTTACACCGGGAATAAGTCCCTGTAGCGTGTGGGTACGGACTGTACGGAGTAATCCACGTCTCTGACTGACTGATGGAGCCTCGCCAAGAATAACTGAGCCAAGCTAACCTCTTCTTCAAACTACTGGCACGAGGCGCAGACATTCATCTCGGGTTCGGTGGTCGGGGTCAACCCGCAGGCGAACCGGCTTCCTGGGGATAACCTTCATACGTAGAGCATACCCAGGATTATGGATAATAAACTCAGGTGAGCGGAACTCAGTATGGTTTTAGTCGGTTCGATTTCGACATAACCACTACACTAACCAGTGCCGAGGGGTGAACCCGGGTTATATGGATACAACCCGATTCCTGCCGACTTGCCAAAGCCGTGGTAGATAGGGTTTTTATTCCCTAATAAATAATAATAATAATTCAGTATCAGAATTTTAATAACTGAAATTTTGTAGAGGCATCTGTAATCAGAACGACCAGACTTCCAGATAATTGCTGTACATCATACTCATAATAATCGTGCCTCTATGAGAGGTAATTTTTTATTCCATCAGCTTCCCTTTCGTAAATCACTCTTCGCCACTGACACTAACTCTGGTGATGAACTATCACTCATTTGGGTTTTCCCTATGAGTTTCACATCACCAGAGATACTCACGCGTAAAAAAAGCTATAGATACCAGCTAGCAGATGAGGACGACTTAGATCCTAACACCCTTATTCACAAACGATACTGTGAGGTCTCATAGTGTGCTCGAGCGCATAGGGCTGGTAAAATTAATTCACAAACATCACGGAGCAGTATCTAACGCAGTGCGTTCCCTCAACGAAGTATTACTTAAGTGTTATCAATGAATAAATAGGCTTGCCAAAACGAACGCACTGAGAATTTGTCGTTCTTTGCACAGTTTTGGTAGCACGCATAGCGAAGTATTGTTTGTGAATACGGGTGTAAGACTAAGGCCTACCTATGAAACTCATAATTTTTGTTAACGTACTCGCGGCGCTTGGTTACCCACAACTCTAATTAAATCAAAAGTGGGAACAATGAACCAGGGTACCTACTACTTGTAATTTGTTTTGTAGCATTATATTTTATCTATATAACCTCTACAGTTATATAAAGTATTGTACTATTTTGGTAAATATATATTATTCTTCTTAAGGCTTCCAACAAATTTGCATCCTATCTTAACAGCTGGCGGCCCTGCGCTAAAGGTACGATAAGCCTTCCTTCCGCATTCATAAGATTACGCAATCATAATGATATTTTTATTCAGAAACGTACATTACTACGTAAGGTAATTTTATATGCATTTGTAATACATAATGCATATAATTTGAATTTGAATGATGTAAAAGTACGTTCATTACATATTTAATTGCGATATGTACCTATCTAGTTAAGACTGTTATTTTAGATTGTAAACCAAATGTAGTCTACTTTTGGTTCACATTGCATTTAGTAAAACGTAAGAATACAGTTTAATTGACTTGATCACAATTATTTTTGGTGATTAAAACCACCTTTCCAAATTCTGAACCTGTTCTCGCAACCAGTAAGAAAGGGGTGGATAGAATTAGCTTGTGTGTATCAGACTATAGCTACAATCCATCACTCTAGCAAGACTCTAGTATCATCTGTAATTATCTAAAAAATAGAATTTTAGCAACAATCTTCTATACTTTAAAAATGAATCGTTGAATGTGTTGCTAAACGCAAATCTCAAGAACAGCTGAACTGATTTCGCTAAATTTTTTTTCGAATATTTATTGAAGCACGAGGATGGTTCTTACGCAGAAGCCAAATTTATAAAAATGACCTGAAAAAGTAAAAAAAAAATATTAAAGAATCGACTGATAGGCGGTACGAAGTTCGCAGGGTTAGCTAGTATTCGATAATATCATCTTCCCATCCCTTATAGAAGATATATGGGGCTATTCGCACTACTGCAGCCACGCGGTGCGAAATAACCCATTCAAAAATAACTCTGGGGCAATTCATTCCGCGCTCCATACAACTTGCCATGTGAAAAAACCCACACCCCAATTGACTTCAATCTTTCATGATCTATTTCTATATTGGAATTAGTTACATTCTTGTCTTTACAAAAAAGTAGACAATTCTTTAATCTAATGGCAATATCCAGCTGTACCTACCTATTGGATGTGTCCAGCCCAAAATTTGGCGACATAGACAGCTCCCTCAGTAGCCTCGTTCATGTCCTTAATTGTGTAGGTGTTATAGCACATTGGGCACGATAGGAGATGGGATATTATTCGCAGAGGCGCATCACAGTCACAGATTGCATATTGGACTGGTTTTTAGACAAATTGTTTTAGATAGATTGCGTTTTGGACTGTTTGCGTTTTAGATAGTGCGTGAGGGTACACCCTAACTTCTGCATTCAAGTAACCCAATAACCACGAATTTAAAACTTTTATTAAGGTATGATTCCTTAGCCGACCGCATACGACAACTGCCGATACACGTAGGGTAGGGTGGTATAAGATTGCGCGGGCGATAAAATTGCGCATACGTCATAGCAAGGCAATGGAGTGACCTTCCAAGCCAACTTCAGCTGTGTTTTCTTAGACGTCGCAACCGGCACGTGCCCCCAAAAAATAATAATAAATAAGTAAAAAACAAAAGAGATACATAAGTACAAAGTTTTTATTCCCTTTTGATCTATTTTTTTTGATGAAATGAATGCGTTACTGTTCAAAAACTCTCAGTCATTTTAGTAATTTGTTAGTACTTTGTCGCGGCATTATCACTCATATTTCGACCTGATAGAACGTAGTTTGCACATTGTTTATGAGATGGCAGTAATATCACTATGTTTAGAGTGGTATTCCGATGTGTAAAATTGCGCAATTCTGATTTGTGTAAAATTGCGCGCGCAATTTTACCCGTCCGAAATTTTTGTAGGTAAATATATAAATAATATTTTTGAATCGTACCGCCAGATTTTTATTTTTCCACTCAATTTCGATCGATTATTTAATTATTCCTTGTTTTTTCTTTTATAATTCTATTTATTTTACACAATGTCCAGAAGAGAAAAGAAAACAGCTCGATAGGTTTGTTCTGATGAGGCCATCAAGATCACCTCGGGCCTACCCTAGCGATCGTTCCGTCAGTACAAACACTACAAACATTAAACGTGCCTAATGAAACTGTTGAAATTGATCCATTACAGCCTGGGCCTTCTCTATCTCAACTAGTCTCTTTGCCCCCTTCAAAACCGTTTATAAGACCTGCACCTATATTATATCTGGGAAGCCATCACCTATTGTGAAAGCAAGGTCTAGTCTTTAAATAAATTCAGCACTGTTGGCTGAACTTTTTTTGCTTTTATTTGTGATAATATGTGTAGGTTATATAGTTGCGCAATCTTATCGATCTCAACGCGCAATTTTACACACTAGGGTGTACAAAATTGCGCAATTCCCGATTCGTGATTTTGCTTTAATTACTTAGAAGATTATATGTTTTTTGTTACCATTCGTATAATAATTTGTTGCTATATTAATAAGGATAAATAAAGAAACGTTTTTTCTCATGTAGGATTAACATTTTTTATTTTATGACCTATTGATTGCAAACTGCGCAATCTTACACCACCCTACCCTAGGTAATTCATTGCGGCTTCTGAATGGTTCTCTATATCCGTATCAGTCCACCGTATAGCCCGCGACCTGAAAGTTGCGCAGCGGGCTATGGAGCGAGCTATGCTTGGAGTTTCTTTGAAGGATAAAATTCGCAACGAGATCATTCGACATAGAACTAAAGTTACCTACATAGCTCGCAGAATAAGCAGGCTGAAGTGGCAGTGGGCTGGCCACATCTGTCGAAGGACTGATGGCCGTTGGAGCAGACGGGTCCTAGATTGGAGACCGCGAGAAGAAAAAAGTAAGGTGGGACACCCCCAAGCCAGGTGGACTGACGACCTACGAAGGGTGGCTGGGACGGACTGGATGCGGAAGGCGGAGGATCGGCAAACGTGGCGCATATTGGGAGATGCCTATGTCCAGCAGCGGACTCACCTCAGCCATAGGAAGTCCACTGCTGGACATAGGCCTCCCCTATAGATCTCCAATAAGACCGGTTGGAAGCGGCTCGCATCCAGCGCGTTCCCGCGGCCTTGATAAGGTCGTCTGTCCAGCAGCGGACTGCAATAGGCTAATTGATTGATCCGTATCGGAGTTTAACAAGTAATGGATACGCTGTATGTGCTGCATGTGTCGACAGTTGTCGTATGCGGTCGACTTCGGAATCATACCTTTAAATACATATCTTCACCACTAACCTACTTTATAAGTATGTCCTGTTCATTCGCTAAAACTAGTAATAAAAGGTTTGAATGCATGAGAACATTTCAGCGTGTAGGTATATTTCCACACAATTAGCGGGCATTGTTCAACCAATGATTTACTAAACAAGCTACCGACGTTTATTAGTTTCTAATAAGTACACACGTATAGTCAGCGTCAAAAGTAGATGATCATTTTCAGTTTGTGAAAATTAGTATTGAAGCAAAATCGTCTACTATTGTAAGTATATTTATGTACATTGAAAATGTTTTTCCGTGATGGACCCAAAAACTTCTGAACGAATTTTGATGCGGTTTCTTTTGTTAAAAAGGTCTTGGTTAGACTTAAAATCTTACGTTTGTTTGATTGCAATCGATTTAGTAGAAGGCTAGTGCTTCATGTATAATTCTGAAATGAAAATGCTTATTGTAATGGACTCTATATCTATACGACTATAACTGTAATAAATTTTGATCATATTTCAATAACGGGATTTTCCCCCTCTAATGTAGGCTAAGACCGTGGGGTTTAAGTCGGTTCGAGTCCGACATAACGTCCCTCGCGAGCGAAGATGTATCCATAGGGATTTCCACACGAAAAAAAGCCACTTACCAGTTCTTTAGTACCTAAAAAGTAGGAAAATCTAACTTCAATAACAGTTGTACACCATCGATTTATTTCAATGTCTTGGATAATAACTAATAAGTGTTACCTCGAAATCAGTTCTTACGTCACACTGCACCATTCAATGCGTCAACTTTGAAAGAATCGATAAAAATACGAGATCACTCAGACAATAAAGACATTATGCTTTAATGAAACATAACTTAAAGGACTATTATATTGAATGGAGTGTCATCGGGGCCCTATGAACACATCCAGGACCGAAGGCAACCTTATCTGCAAGCCAGTACTTATAAATATTATTGACGTACAAAGTTTTGGCGCTAAGGTAGTCTGTCAGATAATACCTTTGGCATCAAGTCCGCCTTTGCAATATTTACTGTGCATAAAGTTTAAAAATAAATAGGCACTGAAACTTTTTGAGCATGGAATAGGCAGGCACCAGTATAACTTGTGGAGACGCGAAAGCTGCGGTTTACTTATTCCGCAAGTGGATATGTCAATATTACCAGGGTGCGAGCGATATGTCTACGATAATCTCACCTCCGGCAACCGACGGCCCACAGACGACGTGCGGTTTAGTCGGTTCAAATCCGACATAACCCCACGGGCTCCAGCGGGGATTTTTCATGGCATCATCGTCAAGTACGATCAGCTGATCATTTACAATTGGCAGACAACAATCGTACTAACGATTTGCATCAAGATTATGACGAATTGATAAGCTGAGTAACGAGAAAATGATTCATTATCGTGCAAACAAAAGTGTTTCAATTAATTAACGTGTAGTGATAGCATGTTAGGTACGGAAGATTTGATTGGCACCAAAAAAGGCGATCTTAGACAATCAGTAATGACTAAATCAGCAATGAATCTATTTTTTTTTTTTTTTATAACTCTTAGGTGGCAGACAAGCACACGGCCCACCTGATGGAAAGTGGTTACCGTGGCCTATGGACGTATGCAACACCAGGGGCGTCACACTCGTGCTGCCGACCCTGAAATATTACCCTAAATACTCTAAAATATTTATTTACAGTACATTGAATTTCACTTATGTCAATTAATGTGAAACTTTGTGAAAATATATGTTACTTAATCACGTGCAAACCGTTGAACTGATTTGGATGAAAATTGACCTAAAGATATATAATTTCCTGGTCCATCCAGGACATGATCTATCTTTCGTGTCTGAAATGAACTGATTTGGATGAAATTTACCAAATCAAAGATCTATCTTTGGATCAATGTTAATAGCATTAATAATATAGCCATGGTCAATAACTAGTAATTTAATAATTAGGATACATTTAATACAAAAATAAGCTGAAAATACTAAATTTTACAAATCCCTTCCAATAATTCCCTCGACAGGGCGCCAGGATATAGGCAGCTGACACAGCATCTGCACCGAATTGGTACGGAAACATTATAAACCGTTTGCAAACATCTCGGTAATGAGACATGATCTCATAAAGACCACCCAGTAGCAGGTGTCATAAATCTCTAGTCACTACAAAGCCTACACTAAGCCAGCGCATTACAAAGTCGAGTGTATGACAATCCTTACTACGATGTGAGTGAACTTTAACAGAACTAGGTGCGTCACTAAGTGGATTGCTTTTTCACGAACCTCTTTATACAATTAGCGAGACATGTTTTGATTGCCATCTGTTTGGTGTTATCATTTACGAAATTAAAGTTTGTTTGTTTATTGTTTGGCTTTGTTATTAGAAGATAGTTGTCGAAATATTTATCTAGCAAAAGGAAATCGTATACGATAATAGAGTATGTAGGTACGAAGTGTTGCTTGTGAAAGGAGAAAACGGATTCCCATACAAATATGGACTTGATGATGTTGAAGATGCTAGAGACCTAAAAATAAAACAATAATTGAACACGTAGAAGAGTTTCTAAAGGCTCATTTTCAAAACCAACCACGATGGTTAATAAAATAAACCGACTTTAAAAACAATTTGTCACTGAAAAATGAAAAATAACCGAATTTCAGATTTCAACCCAAACGACAATAAACCGATCAGTAGTTTTGTCGTTAATGGCGAACAAACTTGAAATAAACACATTACCACTCCTTTGCGTCGCGCAGTCGGGTAAAAAATAAAAAATCGATTCTGAGTCCTTAATTTAATCTAATCCATGGTATTTTTAAATATATCCAACGTAGTTACTATTACCTACAACTAATTTACGTTTATATAATACAAGCTTGTGCCCGCGGCTCCGCCCGCGTTGATGTCGGTTATCGCGACCAAATATAGCCTATGCCCTTTTATTTAATAATATATCTTATTTTTTTAACTTGACATAATAATTGTAATATTTTGACGTTCATATGTGCTCTATTATGTGCCATTATGTGCCTAAATTGAATAAATGAAATTGAATCTTTGATTCTTTGATTCTTTCCTAATGTCCAATCTATCTCTGTACCAAATTTTATCAAAATCGGTTCAGTGGTTTAGGCGGAAAGCGTATCAGACAGACAGAGTTACTTTCGCATTTATAATATTAGTATGGATAGATGAAACTGTGGGTGTCACTACACATCTACTCACACCTTCAAGTTACTCTATGACTTGCATCGCAATGCCACTTGACTTGTGACCCGTACACTAGATAACGCTCAAGCAGGCTACTAATATACTCTTACTTATAACTTATAGGCTATAAGTAGAAACATATTAGTCTATCGCCCTTACTCATAATATCGCGAAACTTATCACACACTGATTACACGCTAGAAATAATTTATCAGTCAGCTTGTTCTTATCAAGGAATGTACTACACATGGTAAATTCTGTATCATTGAATCATTATAAATTACATAAGCTAATCAATGGATAGAAAATGATATGAGAATTCTTATAGTTCTAAAACTAAGAAACAAAGTTACTCTGTGTGAGACTAGTGAACATAAAGCAAATAAATGACAAGAAAAAAGATGGATTCTTTGCTTGTTTTTTTACGAAACGAAATCAATTAAAGGCAACCAACTTTACCTTGTAGTACTAGGAAGTATCTATCCGGAAAATGTTTGTCTATAATAGTGAGTTTTTAAAAAAGCTAGAGATAAGATAATAGGGCTAAGGTATTTGCCAAATTGTAACTAATGTGTTCACTAAGATTTTCAGTGTCCAAGTCAATCTCACCTTCAAGTCACTTTACAGACAAAAGACGATATTGACTGAGATAAACATTCTGTCCTGCCTGGTCCTGCCCCTCTAGACAAGTGGCAATTCGTCGGCCGGCGTTTTGTAGAATAGAATGCTAAATGTATGGAATTTGACGTATATGACAGGCGTCAACGAATGTCAAAAATGTCAAATCCCATACATTCGTCATTCTATTCCATGATACGCCGAGCACCGAATTGGGTACCAAATACGATTACAATAACTACAAAGGGAATAAAAGGACATTTTTTCTCCGGATAACTGACATCCACGTGGGCGGAGCCATGGACAACAGCTAGTAGAAAGATTGTGAGTCATGTGAATGATAATGACGCATAACTTTAATTTTTTTTATCAGTCACTGCGTTCATAAACGGTAATCCTGCTCGATTGCTTCTTCATTCGAAACTAATGCCTAGTGCTATAGATAGGGCTGCATATCTGCTAAAATATCTTGTAATCCCTAATAACCTTGAAATCGAACAACCGTGTAACATGGATTACTACCTATATTTATTTATATCAAGTACGTCAGAGCAGCTATCGCTCACTTCAATTTATTTATTATTTATCTATCCAAAGGATGCCTTGGGGCGACGTATAGCTTTTTGTGATTAATTTCTAACCATTTTTCAAATATCCTTTGTATATAAGTATGTATCCGTATTCTAGAGCGCATATTAAGTAGGTATAAGCTAGTTAAGCCATAAATACTTTGGGGCGATCCACTATCAAAATGATACAATATCCATGAACATGAACCGTATTTATTTTATTTTATTTTAAATTGGAAAAAGCGAAATCAATACTCGGGCAGGAGGACTCGAACCCGCGATCTTTCCCTACAGGGGGAATGCTCTGACCACTGAGCCACCGAGCTTTATTTTAATTTGTTTAGTTTAGCATACTAAATGCTTTAAAATTATCGTATTTATTTTTGTAATATTCCTTACAAATAACGGGTAGATAGCTGAATACATAAAAATCAATGTTTGTTTATTCGGATTTCCCACACAACCGTATCGATCATCGGATCGCGATAAAACTTTGTCAACTTACTACTTGGACACACTACAATATTATTGAATCCGGTAGGTGGCGCTGAAGTCTGGTTTCAACATCAATTTCCACTGAAAGAGCCGCAGCCTGGCTTTTTGGAGCTAAATATTTCAGAGCATTTTGAATCTTATCTACAGAAAAAAACGTCATAGTTATGTGAAGGTAAAGGAAGTCAGCGGAGGTAGCGATCCTTTTTGCAACCATTAATAATTATGGTAACAAATTTTGGCCGCCCGCCGCCTGCCGGACGCTGCTCTTTCAGTGGGAGTTGACCTTTAGAATATATTTTTCGTTAAAAATTCCCATGCGATGCCTTTTGCTTTCCTCAAGGATGTCCCCTATTCTCAGTCATTGTCATCTTCGTGGGGACGTATTTTCCTGATTGCATCCGAGACCAAGGTGAACCCCGCCTTCCGGCTCTTCCTCCTCCATTTCGCTCGATCTTGAAACTATTAGCACGCATATCACCTTCCACAACGTCAAGCCAGGACTTCTAAAAAAATAATTAAAAAAACTTTTCTTTATTTCTTTCCTTTTTTTTCAACATTCCGGAGATGAACCAAATGTTTTTAAGTGAAGTGACTAACGAGGCTAATTGTGTACCTAATAGTATCTAGTCTTTAGAAGGTACCTATCTCATAGGTTGACTGATACCTCGGTAATACAAAAATAACGAAAATAAATTAGCAAAATGTACGATTTAGTGTAGATATCATATCGTGCGCGTTGCAGATAAGCTGATAGAATGATAACGGGCCAGTCAGTATTGATTTGATAGGTACTTCACTTTTGGAATTTAGTAGATATAACCCGCGCCACGTATCTTGGACCTAAAATGTGCTCAAAATGTGCCCTATACGCGCAGTACACATTTCTTGGGTGTCTTTTGAGGATAGCACGGGCTGCTACTGCGGTAGACGAACTCAAATTCACCAAGCATAGACTATTACAAAGCAATCCGCGGGCGCCAGAGCCTCGTATGTCTAACGATTTAGGTCCAAGAATTATGTGGCGCGGGTCCTACCTACTTACCAATCCAAAATGCACTGTATTTGCCACTTTTTATATCACTTGGGTGGCAGACAATCACACGACCCACCTGATGGAAACTGGAAAGTGGTTACCGTTGCCTGTGGACGTATGCAACGTCACACACGTGCTGTCGACCCCGTACGAACCTTCTAATGCCCTTTCTCAAGAAAGAAGAATTTGGAATTGAAAAAAGAAATAATTAAGTTATTTACTTACGAAAAGTAAAGAAAAAGCAAAGTAGTAAGTCATTTGGAGCTTATTTTGCGTAAATCACCAAAGTACAATTAAACAATATTCATATACCTAGGTAAACACTGTACACTCGGAGAGGGTCGTCTTGACACCGCAGATGACTCTGGGTCAGCCAGGGTGCGGCACAAATGCATTATTGAGTCAGCTTACACCCCGGTATTTGAGACCCAAGATGACGTTCGATTCGAGTCCGACATAACTGCCCCGCTGGCCAATGGGTAGGCATCCGTGGGAAAATCGGAAGCAGAAATCCGTACGAAACAAAAAATAGATACCTACTATTGATAGTGCCCAATAAATAACACCTGTGTCCGATACCGGTGAATTACTATTTGATAATATTGAAATAAATATTTTTTATAATAATTTCTTGAAAAATCTAAGCTTACCATCAGGAGGGCCGTGTGCTTGTCTGCGACTTAAGTAGTATAAAAAATGGATTAAATTTAATTACTTTTTTAGTTTAAAGAAACAGATTTTGTTTATTGGAGGTTAAATAATCAAATAATCCCTACTTTATTAATATTATAAATGTGGAAGTAACTCTGTCTGTCTGTCTGTCTCGCTTTAGCGCCCAAACCACTGAACCGATTTTGATGAAATTTGGTATAGGGGTAGATTAGACCTTGAGAAAGGACATAGGCTATATTTGGTTACGGAGCCGTGGGCAAAAGCTAGTGTGATTAATAAATCAACAAAATATTTCAACACCATGTTAAGTAATGTACACTTGTACTTCCCTCTTAGATTCTATTCAGATAGAAAAGATATCAGGGTGACGATAAATAGTTTAGATAATCCAATAATTATTACACCTGATAGCAATGTTGATACTAAATATTTAATGTATTTTACTATATTTACAGTATTCAGAACTTTTAGAAGCAGTATTTTTTTTTAAAAAAGTAACATATTTTACAACATTGTACCTACACAGAGCTATTCAAACCTAAAATTATGCACAGTTTAACTAGGTTGTTTTATGGGTTCCGTCCAATATATCGCTTTACAAAATTTCAACCAGATCTATTCAGCCGCTTGAGCATGTTTGAGTAGAAAACATTCAGATAGCCTGTAAGAACCAGGGCCGGTCGCAGCTTGAAGTTTGGGGGGGGGGGTCACTTCGGAAATTCCTTAAGAAATTTAACCCCCCTCCGCTCGTACTGGGACTTTTCAATATGACGTGCATGGTTTTGGGGGGGGTCATGTCCCCTGTGACCCCCCCCTTCGGACCGCGCCTGGTAAGAACAGAGAATTTCTGTGCCGGCAATGCAAAAGACAAAGCAGGACAAGCACTTGGTCTTCCCACAAAAGCATAAAAACCCTCCGGTGAGCTCTAGCTGCCCTACTCACCGCCGGGAACACCACACGAGGTTATCACAGCCGCGGTATTCCATAGGGCGGAGGTATTTCCCCAGTCGGACTGCTCAATTGGGACGAGAATCCAGTCGTGTGTCTCTCACTTAAGAGGGGGTATAAAGCTAAATTGCCGATCGTAGATTTAATGTTTATACCCGAAAGTAAGCCACAAATGAGCTGGGTTTTTTTTAATAGAAAATACGTTATATTTGTAAGGGACTGGTCATGGTGAAAACATAAAATAATAATATTTTTTCGATAGAATAAAATCACAAAGTTATGCCTTATTTACTACTAAAATCAATTTATTTCCAATATTATGCATACAACTGAGTCAATATTTGAATACAAAGTGTAAAATTATGTAACCCAGTGACTCTTCATTTCACTTTGAAAAAATTGTGTAGATTTTACGAGTAATTAAAAAAAATGAATTTGGCGCTTACGACGGTCTTATTCCGCGCATAACGCTCTCTTTCTATCGCACCTGACCCGAGGTGTCGGCCATCTGTTGTTTCATCATTTAGTCGGGCTCGCCCCGTTGAGACGGGAGGACTGTATTTCTGTTTTCCGTGTCAAGAAAGTTCGTTAAAAATGAGCCAATTAAAAAAATATAAAAGAAACACTGTAAAAGAGAATATAAGAAACTAAGAATTCAACTCATGGCTAATTTTCGAAGGTAACGTATCTATATTATTTTACTTTCTTTAGTTTGTTACCAAATATCCACCGTTGCTAGGTAACTCTGGAGTAACGTCGGCTCGGGTATAGTATATGCAAATCAAATAGATGTTTTTGACCACTCGCGTGTTTATTGTATAATATTGTTTATATAGCACTAATATAATTATTAAATATATTGCGAAAGTATTTATACATTGTATTATCAATTTTAATGCATTTCAGAGTTGCTTCAGCTTGTAATATCACACAAGCTGATGAATCTGATCCGGTCGAATCGCTTTGTAAAAAACTTTCGTCAACTTTGTAAGCTTATTGCAATTGTTTTTTCTCACATTCAGAAAATATTTCAGTAAAATATGCAAATTAATATGAACATGAACAAGTAGAATGATATGATTTGAGATTAACATGGTCATTCACATTAGTACCGAATGTTCACACATTCAAACAGCATGGTAAATACGAGTATCCCGGTGATTTTAATAAAAAAAATTGACCACACGGAAAGCGGATGACTGCCCGTGGAAGGATAGCTCAGAGTAAGAGCGCTGGAACGCCAAGGTTCGCGACCCTGGCATTCAAGTCCTATTGTGGGTTTGATTTTTTCCATTATGTACTTATTTAGCATTTATATCAAATTATCTACAAGTAGATTAAAATAGCAATGCAATGCTTATGTGATTGATTTGTCATTAATTTGCAATTATTTTTACAGATCTCCCATTAAACATTTAGAGAAAGTTGAAGTTTTGAGAGAACTAGATCCAAATTGTGATGGAAATTTTGCACCAGAGTGGAATGAGTGGTATATTTTTGCCAGCCTTGATTCAATATGTCAGGGCCCTAGCTTCTTATACGTAATGATAAAATAGGGCAACCATTATATTATACACAATGTTCATCAGTAATATTGAACCACTATTTGGACTATTTGGATGACCCGACTCAGGATTAGTATTAAATTAATTGAATTCGCAAAAAAAAAAATATTTGGGTAATTTATCACATATAGTTAGACGAACATCGCTAGATGTTAAATTAAAGTAAAAGCATTGTTTTTCCCAAATCGTCAAATCGTCGGTGCGCCTGCCAAAGTCGTTACGTGCATTTTTTCGATTTGGGCCATCTGCCTTAAAAAAATGCGCATCGACTGAAAAAACAACCAAGTGTTAATTCCTTCTAGAAATAGATTTGACAAAATATACATGTGCAAAATTGGTTATGTGTTCACATCAAGAGTTTTTCATCCTCATGTTGCACATGTCAGAATTGGTTTGCACATAGACAATTTGACAGCTAGTTTTTCTTCGGTTTGTTGGTTGTAAAATTGGTTTTCTACCTTTGTAACAACGTAAATAATCTTATAATAGTAAACAAAACGAGACAGATGATTAAATCAAAACAGCCTCACGTAAGGTCGAAGTCCTGAATAAAGTGAGACGTTTTTACACCATTTGTGTGAGAATGAATTCACTGTCTATGGCAAGCGGAGCGGCGATATAAAGTAAAAATATTCTAGGCATTATATCAAACAATTCTTCTGAATACAAACCATCATACAGGCGGTAAAACAACCACAGCAAGTACCTTCTGAGGTTGAGAGGGACTACTACCCCGCCTGTGAGTATGGGATGGTCGACGATCCTCAGCGCCCGTCTTTGCACCAAGTCGAAGAGGTCTAGCTAGCCCAGGCAAAACTGTGACAGCAGTACTCCATGTGGGGCAGAACGGGAGCGTTTTAAAGAAGGAGTATTTGCCCCGCAGTGATGTACTACCTTGTTTCTTTGATACCAGCTTGACTTAGTCTTCCAAGTGACTACGGCGGTGATCGTCGCTGACGATAGCGACACAGAGGATCCCTATACTCGAAAAGATGTTAAACGGTGTGTCTAGAAACTTGCGGCGCTATGCTATGCAGACGATAGCACCTTACACGGAGGCTATCACGGACATCCTGCGGCCAAGCAGTCTGATATCGCGGAAAAAAGAAGACCGGACCCTGAGCCACGTTTCTCAATGGGGCTCGGAAAACCTGGTCGAGTTCAACGCCAGGAAGACGCAGGCATGCGCGTTCACAGCAAAGGTATCTTCTTTCCTTCCCCTTCCAACTCTTCAGAGCACGCCACTGCCACTACAGGACAATCTCAATATCCTAGGTATGGATGTTCGCTGCAAACTGAACAACAAAAACTACATTGAGAGTATCATCAAAACAGCCTCGCGTAAACTCGGTGTCCTGAACAGAGTGAGACGTTTTTTCACGCCGGAGCAGCGGTGCCTTCTCTATAAGACACAAATTCGCTCTTGCGTGGAATACTGCTCTCATCTCTGGGATGGCTCCGCAAAGTACTTACTAGATGCTCTCGACAGGCTGCAGCGACGTGCGGTCCATATTATTGGGAATCCTGAGGTCACCAACACCCACGAGCCTTTGCAGTTGCGTAGAGATATGGCATCTTTGGCGGTATTTTACCGTCTCTACCATGGTGAATGTTCTGATGAGCTCTTCCAACTAATCCCACCCTCTCCTTTCCTATATAGGACAACACGTGCAGGACTTAGATGCCTCCCGCATACGGTGCAGATTATTCCATCAAGAACCAAGCGGTTCGGCGACTCCTTCTTCTGCCGCACTATTAAGTCTTGGAATTCCTTACCAGTTCACGTGTTTCCCTCTTCCTACAGTCACGGGTCCTTCAAGCGGGGCGTGAAAAAGCATATTCTGATGAGGCCGTCAAGCTGAGTGCCACCATTGTAACATGGTACATGTCTGTAATGGTGACCGTCTTTGCAGAGACTTTGCTTACCATCAGGCGAGGCGAAGTCAATTTGACGTGTCCTATATTAAAAAAAAGACTGGAAAAGCGCACCCCGGGCTCCGAGGGGAAGGGCTCAGATGCAACTAAAGTTTATAACTAATTGGCAGCATAATGTGCACCTCGGAACTCGGAGATTTGCTCTTCTTTTCTGATTATCGTATTATCGGCTATTCCAGGAACGATCAGCAATTAGTTCCCAACTCCGAGAGGAAAATCGGCACCAGAACCTCGTCCGTTGTTTAACATGTGCACCGACTAGCAAGTGAGGTTGGCTTGGGTCTCAAAGGTGTTAGTAGGACCCTGTACACGGAACAGTTGTACTACTTTTATTTTTTTACTTGTATGCCTTAATAAAGTTTATAGTGGGTATTTATTTACTTCGTATGTTATGTACCTTGCCATCTGTCAGTATTTATCCCTTAGATAAATCCTATTGAGGTCCATAACAAATCTGATATGTATATATTTTTCACTTGTAAGAAATGGCGCTAGGAAGATAATTCTGATATGTGTATCAAAATGGATTTTTTTTTTATTGTGGATGGATAGTACCGTTTATAATTTTCACTTATATCTCAGTTCATGCAAAATCTTTTTTGGCATCATACTACATTTTTAGTTTTTTGATACGCTCATCAATTATTTAATAAAACAGTTTAATGTCTCTCCTGAAAACTTGACCAAAAACACATAGAGGTTTTGGCAAGCGCAACGACGAAATATTCCTTTACTTACTTACTTACCTTTTCATTTTATCAGAAATATTTTTTTTTACCAAAAAGAAATTTATTGTGTTTCCAAAGTAGATAGTTAATGATGCAACTCGTATTTTGACAATTATATCTGAGCATTTTGGGTATACTGTGCGCCTTCAAACTATACATGGCGGGTCGCTGCCACACAAAATAGGTGGCGGACTTGCCGGAGCGACGACAGGCGAGAGCGGGACGTGCGAGGGGTGCGGGTGAAATCTGATTTTTTCTAGCTTTATGCGCACTCTTAAGGTGATTACATACGCGAATGACTTTCACCATACAAGTGCTCAAGGTCATTTGCTCATATTTGAACAGTAAAAATCAGTAAAACTAATATTTATAACGTTATAGGCGACGGTTACTAACTAAGAAGGTCACGTCATGCTAATACACTTATTTAACATACATGTGAAATTTTAGATTATTTGGATACGTATTGTAGAAAATATTTGGTTTCATAAGAAAGAGTAGAGTGATGTTCAGAGCCTCTTTTCGACTATTTCCTCCTTTTTTATTTGATTTATGAAAAGAAGAAGTTATTCTGTATATCCTGTAGTATGCAGGCATGTACATTCCAGATCTGTAGGTTTTATAGTTAATAAGAAAAACGGTTTCGAAAATACCGATTTTTCTATGCTGATCTGATTCGGGGCCTTAACGGTCTACGGAGACAGGCTCCGTAGACCGTTAAGTGAGAGTATGGTCATAGCAATTACTTTTTTCCTTACTCTGGTATGGTACTCTTTTATATGAGGTCGACTGGCTAGAACCGCAGACTACCTAATTGCTATAACCGCAATAATTTCGGATTGAATCCAATGTTATGAGTTGAGGCATGATGTCATCATATACCTGACCTTTTTAGGAATATACCCACGGAACAATGCATATGAGTCATTGTAGCCCATCATATAATGCAGCTGCTGCCGTATACAGCAGTATCCGAGCACTAAATAAATTGGTACGTACAAGGCCAAAGTTCAAATAAATGATTTGTTTAGGTGCTTAAATACACATACTGCCTTTGTGGCGAGGCGATAGTGCATTCATGTCATCATGTGCTACGCAGAGGGCGCAGGTTCGATTTCTCCTCAGCACAAATATTTGTATGCATGAAATTATATAAAAATAAATATTTTGTTTGTTCGTATTTTGTGCGGTGTGCTACTCCGGTTACAACAAAACTTTATCAATTAATTATAACTAGCTTGCACTTGTGCAAATGTTATGGTAGTCACTAGTCCCCCTAAAAACAGACTGGTCGCGAAAACAATTTTTGCCCTGGTTGGGGGTTTCCGATTAAAATTCATAGGATAAGTCAACATATGTGTACAAATTTAAAATAATAAAATTAATTTTAAATAATAAATTGCCTCAAAATATCATTAATTTTTAACCCAACAAAAAAATTAATCATTGCTTTGCGTTAATCCCGGTCCAAAGATATTACAATAAAAAGAAGTACTTAGATATGTTATTGCGCGAAAATCGTGAAGATCCGAAAACGAGTCAATTGGAACGTTTGCCTCTAGTACCGCGTGCCGAGCGGCGCCGGTCGGACGTTGAGCGGAAGCATCAGTGACTTAAAAAAATAAATGTCATTGTCCCGGTCGCATTTGAGGCGAAGTCCTCAGAGTCCGAAGTTCGCCTATCCAGTCTCATTACAACGCGACTGAATTTTCATATTTTCTGTGAAGATTAGTATGGATTTGATAATATAATTTGTAATTTTTTCTCTCGTTTTTCCAGTGGCGTTCCCCCTTCTGGCTCTGCTGCTATGGGTGGAACCGTTCGAGCGCGGCTACTTCCTAGATGACAGGTCACTCCGGCTGCCATACAAGGAGCAGCAAGTCTCTATAGGAGCCCTGGCTGGAGCTGGCTTTGGCTTACTGGTTGCCACGGTAAGTTTACTGGGTAGGTAGGTAGGTAGTGCGAGTGTGACGCCGCCTGTGCTGCACAAGTCCATAGGCCGCGGTGACAGCTTCTCATCAAGTAGGCCGTCTAGTGTAGTGTAGTGTAGTGTAGCGTAGTGAAGCGTAGTGTATCGTAGTGTAGCGTAGCGTAGCGAAGTGTAGTGTAGTGTAGGGAAATAGAGGGAATGCAAGAGATGGATCTTCAGTCTCTGGTTTTTGGTCAATGTAAAAGCTATATCTTTAATAATAACAATATTTTAAAACTCTGATATTACAGGCGAAATTATTTTTAAATGACTATTTGTTTTGAGTGACAAATAATTATACACATTTTAGTTTTTGTTAATAATATACCTATTTATAATTATCAAACATTTAAAAAGAATAACCTGCTTTAATTTACGTCATCCAATCTCGTCAAACAAGTGCTGACTCATATTTTAATTCTTGTTTAATTTTTTTTTTAACCAACTCAAATAGTACCTATAGTAATGCCCCGTGTTAATCAGACTCATTATCTACCGATGTAAATGTCCTATAAGTAGGTTTACGACTTTTGCCTAAGTAGGATTACTAAGGTAAAGAAGGTATCATAAAGTTGAAGCCGGCGCTGAAGTGAGTAGCCGGCAAACTAGTTGCCCATCTTTAAGGCACAGCTGTAACTTTAAAAAATGTTTTTTTATAAGTCAAATAGTAATTTCTATGTACGGAATATTAAAGTTTAGTATCACGAAAGATCACTTATCGACCAGCAACCCGGTTGCCATACGAACATCTTTGGCAATCGTTACGGGTAGTTGAAGCCCTAAAAAGTCCAAAAACAACGGTCTAGTTGCAATACTTCGATATCACCTTATGTCACCATTGGGTTGTGGAGTCATGGAAAATATTGATGTCTAGCCAAACCCGCAGTTAAGAATGGTAAAGCGGACCCCAGACTCCAGGGTGACAGTTTAAGAACTAAAAAAAATCGAGTAAATATGCGATAAAGGGAGTTTGAAACATGTCACGAGCGAAGCTAGGAAGGGCAGTTAGTATTCTTATGAAAAGGAGATTGTTGACATCGAAATGAGGTTAGATAATTTTGGTCGCGTTCTCGCCGAGCATTTGTGTAATTACGCTTTGTTCTTGAGCACTGTAAATATTCGCGTAATTATGTATTTAGTTACGTTCGCCAGCCTCTTAAATATTTACGTAATCATATAATTTCACCCAAATAAACAGCAAACAATAGTAACGAGGTTATGTTGGTTTAGTTTAAAAAGTTGTTTTATAAGTTTTTGTTTTTTGTTGTTGAAAATAAGTTCGTTGTTATTTTTTTTGCTAATTGTTATAAGGTAGAAAGTAGTTTTTTTATGTCGACGTGCTTTGGATTCGTGAAATAAAATTGTACAGGAATATTTTTTTTAGCTAAATGGAGACATGAATTATTGAATGACAGACCAATACTTCTATGATGTTCTATGTAAACTACTACACTTTACAGAACAAAATAAATTGGTCTTGCAAGCCGGCAAGCGCAATATATGTATATTGCGCTTGCGCTTATATGATCTTTTATTAGCCCCTCCCTAGACAAATGCAATACAAATTCTACAATACGCCGGCCAACGAATAGAGACTTGTCTAGGTGGCTGCCCTTCTGTATGACAACAACAAAAAAATAAATATGACACTGCACTGAAACAAGTTTGATAGCACACGGGACTTTACCGGGTACCGCCTGCTATCAATATTGGTTAGGGCCATACTATAATGACTTCAGGGCAGGCTTGACTTCATTGAGAATCAAATGCACACGTAGGCCGCCTCCTCTCTGTATTTGCTTTGTTAGTGGACATTCAAGCACTCGGGTTTTATCTTTATATTTTTTCCATTTTTTTTATTTAAGTCATTTGTGAAGAGTAGGTATTTTAAGAATTGGTATAAGTACCCAATGCTATTCGGGGGCAAGATGGGGACTCCGTGCTCCCCACACCGGAAGAGGGCCAGATCAAGAGATATGGCTTTGGGTCTACCGGAATGCGAGGCATGTGTCCACGATTATCTCACCTCCGGCAACCGAGGGCCCACAGACGGCGTGCGTTTTAGTCGGTTTGAGTCCGACATAACCTCCTTCACCGGCTCCGGCAGAAGAGGTATCCGTGGGGATTTTTTGCACGATGAAAAAATACCTAATACTATCACGAAACAGCTACTTAATAGACACCTATTTACTTTATTTCAGATACTGTTAGTAGAAATCGTTCGTGACAGACAAGGCAAGAGCATCGGTGAGAAGTTCCTGGGCGGTAATATCATACCAGGATGGATGTGGGAGAGTTACAACACTATCGGCATCTTCACCTTCGGAGCTGCTTGTCAACAACTAACATCAGATTTTGCTAAAGCCGTCATTGGCAGGCTGAGGCCGCATTTTTTCGATGTAAGTACCAAATAACTGGTTTTTACTGGTGTTTTGTATGCTATTATTGATAACGGTGAGGATTGCGGTGAGGCCTATTTTCGTTGGAAAAAATCCCCTCTCTTCCTAAAAGTGCACGCTGTTTTGGGTCTTGAGATACCGGGGTATAAGGTTGCCCATTAAACAACTTCCCTCGCACCTCGACTGGCCCAGGGGCATTTCCTGTAGCGAGATGTGGACCTTGGATGTGGCAACCACGGTGACCCCATCTTGCCCCCGGTATGGCCTCGGCCTGCTTCTGTGTAAAAGTGAGGCCTATTCCACCATTTACGACATCTAACCTGCCAGGTGAAACCAACTACCTGTGTGTAACTAACTACCCTTAACTGCCATAGATAGTCGTGACTGCCTCCGTGGTGGGCGTAGCGGTAGTGAACGCGGCTGCTACGCAGGAGGCGCGGGTTCGATCCCCGCTCAGTGCCAATATTTGTATGCATGAATATAAATATTTGCATTGGTCTGGGTGTTTCTATGTATAATATGTATGTATGTATTTACAAAAAAAAAAAGTATCTAAGTATGTATGTATATCCGCATTTTAGATTCCATAACACAAGCTAATTAAGCTTACCATGGGTCTAGACAGCGTTGTGTAGAATGTTGTAGAATATTTATTTATTATTATTTATTATTATTATTATTAGTATGACAACCGAGTCTGACGGCTTAACGTGCTCTTCGAGGCACGGAAACACTGCGTGGTTTTTCCAAGCGACTACAGCATGGGTTTCTTCAAGAAGGACATTAGAAGGTTCTTACGGGGACAGCACCGTGAGTGTGACCCCCAGGGTGTTGCATGGCGCGCAAAGAATAGTATATGATATGGATATATTTCTTTTTCAGTTGTGTGCTCCGGTCCCGACAGCTGGGTCTACTGATTCGATCTACATACAAAACTACAGGTGCACGAATCCGATAAGTGACTATCAGCTCAAAGACATGAAGCTCTCGTTCCCAAGCTCCCATGCCAGCTTCTCTATGTACTGTGCTGTCTTTTTTGTGGTAAGTTAATTACCTACCTAATGAATCGTAGTTTTCTTTTTAAGCTATTGCATAGCTTCTATCGCGGGCCTTGAGCGTGGATACCGAATCCAGAAATTCCGTAACGAAAAAAACCTGACACCCCGAAGCTCGCACGAATCGAGCCGAGCTGCTCCGAAGTAGCTACGTTTAACGTATTTTTATGTGAAATTATAAAAATTGTTAATAGCGCCATCTGTTGATTATATGCGGTACCAAATAGAAAGTTGACATTCTTAGTTAGTTCACTACTACTAAGTTACAAACTAATTAAATAGATGTCGCTGTAACACATTTTTTTTAACGTAACTAATTATAATTGCATAAGTAGATAAAAAAATGCTATGCAATAGCTTTACCGCGGCAGTCCCCGAGTGCCACACGTCTTTTTTATTTTAAAAGGCTAATTTTAAAAGACCAACCGTTTTTTGTGTCTTTTGAGAATGGGAGACGGGATGCTACAGCGGAGGTGCTCAAATCCACCAATCATAGTGCCATCAATTATATCAAACCAATTCTCCCATGCCAGGGCCTCCATGGTTTGTTGCGCCGTTTCTTCTCCATTAGCGCTTATGAAGCGGTGGTAAACTTAGTTTTAAGGAGTTTTTGACGTCAAAAAGCTGTAACAGTGTTGCACTATTTTGAGAAATAAAGACTTTGACTTGTTTTCTCACGACTTTGAGTCAAGATATATATATTTTTAATACCACTTTGGTAGTGAACAAGTACACGACCCACCTCATGGGAAGTGGATACCGTGACTAAGAACGTTTGCAACATCAGGAGAGTCACATGCATGCTGCTGACTCTGTAAGAACAGAGAATTTCTGTGCCGTCAGTGGAGTAAAACAGGACAAGTCTTTGGTCTTCCCACTGACACAACAATTCTCCAGTGAGCTCTGGCTACCCTACTCACCGCTGAGACCACAACACGAGGTTATTATAGCTGCAGTATTATGTATCATTCAATCAATTAGCCTATCACAGTCCACTATATATAGGTCTCTCCCAATGTTAGAAGGCGTTGGCGTACATTACCACGGTGGCCAGTCGGGTCGGTGTTCTGTAGGGCGGAGGTAATTCCCCAGTCGGACTGCTCAATTGGGACTGGAATACTATCGTGTAGGCCTCCGTATGTATATACCGATAACCATATTTGTGTTATATTAATTACAGCTGTACATCCAAGCGAGGGGCAAATGGCGTGGTTCAAAGCTGCTTCGCCACGCGTTCCAGTTCGCCGTCATAATAGCCGCGTGGTACGTGGGGCTGTCCAGGGTAGTGGACCACATGCACCATTGGAGCGACGTGGCCGTCGGGTTCGCGATAGGAGCTGCGTATGCCGGACTAGTGGTGAGAACTTCTCGAGTAATTATTATTGTGTACATACATATACTCATGTCTTTAAATCCCTGAAGGTGTAGGCAGAGGTGTATTATACAGGGTGTATTTTTGAAACGGGGCAGTAAGGGCAAGTACCTTAACCGTTGTAGTTACAGCAAAACGTTCTTAGGAGACCTTCACTAACTTTTTGAGAAATTTTGAACTGCATTTACAGATTTTGCAAAATTCTTACAGTTAGCGAAAAAAATGCAAAACGTCCAATTTTTTTTTTTTTAGTGCCAATCGATTCTATTTCATGTGGGGATCAAAAGACTCTAAGGGACCATTTTAGCTTTGAGTACTAGGAAAGACAGAAATCGCCAAAAACGTTTCCCATACATTTCGGCGAGAGAATAAAATTTCTACAATGATCAAACTTTTTGTTTAGGACAGGAAGTCCGTAGGGTTGACTATAAAGTAAATAAAAAGAATTATTACCCATAGGTACTTGCCCTTACTGCCCCGTTTCAAAAATACACCCTGTATATCACCCACATTTCGCCAACTATGAATTTCGGACCCTCGTAATAGGGGGCGAGCCTATTACCGTCTAGCGGGCACTTATTCATGGGCTGTATGTTTACTGTCGGATGGAGAACAGCCCTATCCCTTAGTCAACTTCTACGACACCCACAGGAAGAGATGGGGTGGCCCTATTTTACTCCACCGGGAACCGACATTATTGTATACATTTGCTGTTATCTCGGAGACCGTTTTAAAGATGTGGATTAAAATTTGTATATAGATAAAGTTTATCTCTGTAGAAAGAGATTATCGTTCTCTGTATCTGGGTAAAGGTTACTAAAAAAAATAAAGTACTCCTGGCGAAGTCACCGAGGAGACTCCAGACTCTTATGTATGTTTATAAAAGTTTGTGAAGATGTTTGGATGTTTGAAATTCTATCACGCTCTAACGGCCGAATGGATTTGGTGGAAATTTAGATCAAGGATAGACTATAGTCTGGAATAACACATGGGCTACAACTCTTTATTTCGGGAATAGATTCTTATGAGTGTCATACTCTAGTTCGAATGACGTTTCCTCAATGGTCGTTACCTTGATGATGGGTTGCTCTAACGGAATCATAATTCCACGCAAGGGGAGCTGCCCGCGCGAAAACACGCTCTCACATATCGTCTCACAGAATAGATAATGTTGTATCCAAACACTCGACGATCAGCTAGGGAAGTAGCGAGAGTAGTAGGCAGAGACGTGATGTGGAATGCGTAGGTACACTGCTACGGCATTGTCGGCCATACGTTTACGTCCATCTCCATTGTAAGGGCGAATATTGTAATGCGCAACGACGCGATGATGCGAGTAGGTATGTGGACGCTACGGCATTATTCGCTCGAAAATTTTCGGCAACACGATGAGCAATGCGAGGAGAATAGTAAAAGGAATTGGGGTTAAATTTAAAGGGATTGATAGGGTACGTTCTTAGTACCTGCTTAATTTATAATTGTAGAAGTATCCAAAGTAATATACAAAGAATCCCTAATTTTTAATGTACCAATATTAAACTTTAATTTTCAGTTCCAATTTGTGCTGAAACCCAAGAAGTACAGCGCGTTGCCGACCCAATGGGAGGAGCCGGTCGCTCCCACGAACATGTTGCCCCGAGTAGCACTGCCACGATGACTCTGAACATAACACCAAGACATAGCACGGGGTATTCTGACGAGAGAAGAGATCTTAGTTTGCCCCCGATTTCTCCAATGTTTGTCAAAATCATGTCAACTTAACACACTCTACGCTCATTGGTTGAAAATGATCGATGATCAACAGATAAATCAATGAGTGTTCAGTTTGGTCCGTCCGGTATACTAGAAAATAAATTGTTTCTACCTTGTTACTGTATTGGGTAGAAATTTAAAACTGTTAGTCAAAAGAAAATCTGTTTATTATGCACACAACACTTGTACAACAAGTAAAGACTGACTGACTTACTGACTGACTGATTGACTGACTGACTGACTGCTTGGCTGACTGACTGACTGACTGATTTGAAAGTCTGATCATGCCTAGTGTTACTTAACTTGTCCAATATTCGCCGGTGTCTGCAAGTACTTACTAGAATTACAGTAACATTATCAACATAATCTTGTCCCAAGAAACTTTGGTTACCGAATTTATTAATTTCAAACCGTAAACCCGAAATCACAAGAACGATATCACGAAAAAATCTTAATATCGAATTAGTATCTACCTTTAATATAAGTAGTTTCTACAAATGAATTTGAAAATAATTTATTAAAACGCAGCCAATAATATTTACATGTTAATTAATTACGAGCTTTTAAAAGGCCTGGTGCCATCTATCTTAGCACATTAAAAAAGAATTGTGTATTTACTAGTTAGTATTAGTATTACTTTGACATTATTCTATTTCTTATTCTTCAATTTACTTGTATATTCTTTCAAAGAACCAATTTATTTTCGAAAACTTGAACTTTGTACTTCCAAAGTTAAGAAAAATGAATGTTATAGATTCATTATGTAATTTCTGAGTGGGATCATTATATTAATACTATTCTAATAATTGTATATTTCTATTGATAAAACGACAACATCGAGGACGACAGTCTCTAGCTAGGAAATACTACCTACTAATATACTACTAATATAATAACAATTTATGAAAATGATTGCATTTGTGCCGTGATTCATTAGAATTCTGTTATATGGCGCATGTATACGAGAATTTGTACTATCCTGGGCAGGCCCAAATAGTTTAATTGGTAACCCTACTATGTGACTGGATGTTGAGTTTTTCGATTTCAAATTTACAAGAAAATTTTAGCACATGTAAATAGTAAATCCTTCTTAAATTCATATATTTATGTAGTAGGACCAAATATGGCGTAACGCCATATTTGGTCCTCTATGTCTTATATTAAACGACGATGGAAGCAGGTAAGTATAGTTAAGTTGGAAGTATGAATACTGATGTCGGTATTATTTTCCGTTTGTTTTTCCTCTTATTATTAAATTCCTTTCTATTCATCGATGAGAATTAAGACCACAGCACATAAGCTACATTTAGCATCGGCGACTGCATTGCTACTAAATCATCAACGACTTTCTGCGCATGGTCGCGCGTTTTGCTGCATGTTTTTTTGGCAACTGCCGCGCATTTTACCGGTTCTTTTACTGCCATTAGAATGTGTGTAGTCAATCTTTACTCCACAAAATTCGTGAAATTCAATTTAACTAAACGATTTTTCACTGGTGAAATCCAGTGTTAATCGTTGCGTTTACTGTTTGCATGCGTGCCCCAGACTCTGAGACTAAATTACCGATCGCGATGTCTGAAATAGCAAGTGTGTTTGGACCCTAATAAATATATACAGGAATTAACAGGTAAATCAATTAAATATGCAAGTATGTACTTGCGTTATTATATAAATAGTATTATGTATATTAAGTTCGAAGTCACACAATAAAATGTACAATGTAGTGCTAAGTTATTTATTAAGTAAGACCTACCTACGTGCAATTTAGTAGTTACCGGTTGTTGAAGTTATTGCTGTCAATTTTGTATTTTATACGTTATCTAAAGATTAGTAAAATGTATTTTTTGTAATATTGTGTTTTATTTTTGTAATATTATTGGGAGTTTACTCTTTAAATCTCTCCCCACTCGGGTGTGGGAACCACGGTGTCTCTATCTTACCCCGGAAAGGGGGTACCGGTATCTCGTCCCACTGGGCCAGTCTGTTTCTGCTGGGGTGATAGACGGCCTCACCTGTCAACCCCAGGCCTGCGCTCGGAGAACTCTCATCTCACACCTCCTAGCCTGCTCTTCACTATGCCATCTGTCAATCAGAGGGCACCGGGAAAGCTTCCGAGTAACCCTGGACCAGGACCGCTCCCGTCTCTGCTGGAGTTCGTCAGAGGCGGCAACGTCACTCCCACCTTGGGAGAGAAGTGCTGCCGCCTCCTTTGTCCAAAGTATACTGCACGGTGGTTTCCGACCAATCGCCCCAAAGTAGTCAGGTGGGGAAAAGCCACAGATAAAACATGTAACTCATGTGGTGAAGCAACTGGTACGGCTAGGCACCTGCTAGTGGGTTGTAGGACGCTATTAGACCGGGGTCATTACTCGCGCCGACATGATAAGGTATTAGAAATCATACGTGAGGCTGTAAGTTTGGCGGTAGCTGGAGCGAAAAAAGGATTAACCACAAACCAAAGAAATAACATTGTGTTTGTAAAGGAAGGCTGCTCAAAGAAATCACCTCAAAAGCCATATTCAATTTTGATAGCTGCCGTTGACTGGACAATACTCGTAGACACGTATGAGAAGCACTATAATACCGGAGGATATCTGTGCCTCATCATCCAGACCCGACATATTCCTTTTTTCACGATCGCATAGGCGTGCAGTGCTTGTAGAACTCACAGTACCGTGGGAAACTAATATACCTAAAGACCACGCTATAAAGACAAACAAATACTTTGACTTGACTAACGAGTTAACCAAGAACGGCTACGTGGTTAAACTCTACGCCGTAGAAGTAGGAGCAAGGGGAATGCCAGCTAAATCCCTGTACAACTTACTTAAAGACCTCGGATTGCCAAGAGCTTCAGTAAGCTCTTTACTAAATCGAATATCAAAAGCGGCATTGATAGGATCTTACCAAATTTGGATAGGTAGGGGGGGGAACACTACTGACGGTGGAGGTGAGCGCTGATGCATCACAAGGTGGCCACCCTAAACCTACATCTGGGTCGCAAGTCCCAGTCGCCGTCACGGTGTTCCTCTCTGTATCACGCTATGGACCCGGCGACCGCACGGTGAATCCATGGAGTGCTGAGAATCGGATCTCTACTTTGGTGTGATTCCACACCTCAGCACCTCACAGTATTATCTATATCGATCGATATCTATACGCCTGCCTCCACTCAGATTAATTTTTATGTATTTTACGTGGAATAATATTACAAATCACGTCGTCCATTGTAAGTAAGTAGGTATGGTTTATGCAAGCCCCTGACTCCCCTGAGTCGTTTATAATAGCAAACACACACGACAAACAACGTGCTCGCTGCGAACATTACAGTACGCGATGTCGCAGAGTCATCTTCTCCATCCTAACGTTAATCCCATTCGCATCCGATTTCACCTCGGAGTCTGGGGTCCGCTTTACCAGTCTAGTTGCCGATTTGGGTGAACTTAGATATTTTCCTGAAGCGGACTGCCATCAGACCTCCACAACCCAATGGCAACATTAGGCGATATCGAGGCATTGCAGCTAGACCAGGCCAGACCAGGCCTCGATTCTCCTAAACTATCGCACCACAGAGACTGCAAGAAATTTTCATTTAATTGTAGCCTTTAAAGCAATGCAGTTAAAATTTAAATTAAATGGCTTGTTGTCGAGCGAACGAGAGAGTTTAATGAAGCTTTTTTCATTTAATTTTGGACTTTTCGCCTGTAGCAATAAAGTCTAAGATTTAATGCCATTTTTTGCAGTCTCGGTGGTATTACAATGGTTTTGCTTTAGTAGAATCGACTTTTCAGGGCTCCAATTACCCTATAACGACTGCCTTATTCGTATGGCAACCGGAACTGACGGCAACGTGCTCTCCGAGGCACGACCAGGCCAATGCAAATACATACACACAATTACGCCTTTATCCCCAGAGGTTCAGACAGAGGTGAATTAACATCCACATTTCACCAATCATTGTATTATGTCCCACGTAATAGAGGGTGAGCCTATTTCCGTATTCCGGGCACTATTGTTGATTCGAGCTATGTAGGTATCTGAGGCCGAGTCTGGGCTGTATACAGGGTGGAAAAATAAGTCGGGCTCTGGAGGGAAACTACCTTAAATCCTTAAATTGGCTCATTTTACTTGAAGGAGACATTCCTTTATTTTTAAAAAGAAACAAAACTGCATTCAATGATTTTTAAAAATTCGCTTGCCACAAAATATTCCTGTATTCCAAAATATTTGCACTGAACGGGGATCGAACCCATAGATCCACACCACAGAGGCTGTCAGCGATGTCACAGAATATTATATAACAGTATTAGGACCCGTCTGTGGGTCGTTGGTTGCCGGACATAAGATTGTCTGAGATATATCTCTCGCACCCATGCCGACGTATGGGGTTCCAGGGTCCATACCATGAACTCTTAAAACAGTTCAATAATTGAACTGCTGTAATTCTACCAACTGCAAATGTCACTTTGTAATCCTATTATTTATATACCTACCATTACAAAGTGACATTTGCAGTTGGTAAAATGACAGCAGTTCAATTATTCTTCCTCTTAGCGTTAATTCCCAGTCGCATCCGAAGCTTTCAGCTCGGAGTCTGGGGTCCGCTTTTGCCAGTCTTAACTACGGATTTGGCTAGACCTTAGCACTTAGCAGTTCAATTATTGACCTGTTTTAAGGTTTATGGTAAGGCCGACGTAGTTCCTGAGATTAGCACTTTTCACTAAACAAACAAACTTTTCAGCTTTAAGTATAATATTGATATAGTAACTATACATTGTATGTAAGACATAACTATACTATATCAATCAATAAGAGTTGGTAAATATACAGAGATAAGCTGACTGGGCTTCGATTCTGATAAATCTAAACCACTGTCACGGCACTGAGACTGCAAAAAAATTCCATGTAATTTTAGCCCTTATGGCTTTTTGTAGAGTGAATGAAAGAATGTAATGATTTTCATTTAATTTTTGATTGTAATTTCATAAACATAAGGTCGAAAATTTAATGACATTTTTTTTCAGTCTCTTTGGTATGACAGTGGTTGTGCTTGAGCAGAATCGAGGCTCCGGGTCTCTTACGTTGCCTCCACAATATCGGAATAGATAAATAATACTGGCGATGTAACTGTCAGTACGTATCTTAATAAACACGTGAGACTATTATTAATGAAATCACCATCTACTATTAACAGGGCAGGCGTTAGAAAACAGACCCGCGTGATCTATGCACGTGTCTAGTAATAGGTAGTATGGTATTTTATCTCTAGCGTGCCGCGGATAGAATACAGACTTCCCCTTTTCCTTTTCTAGTTTACCAGTTAGGTTAGGTTAAGCAATTCGAGCCCTGGTAAAACAATTCGTTATAATTATCCAAGGTCTCCCGACATGGCAACACTTGAATCACAATACTACTAAGTACGTCAAAGGGCAAGTAAAAATAATTTATTGAGGTTCTTTTATGACAGGGGTTTCTTAAATTTTTTATTTAATTTTGATTGAATGCTTTTTAAATTGATGTATGTACCTACTAATCAAGCCCTTTGTTTTAATACTCATATTGAGGGAGTTGTGAAAAACCAAATGTAATTAGCAATTTTTTGTTGCCGGCCATCTTGGATTGATTTTCATCCAACATAGCTAAGAACACTACCGACTAATTCACCTTCCAAAAAAAACTAAATCAAAATCGGTCCATCCGTTCGGGAGTTACGATGACACCCAGACAGTCGGAAAAACACACACAAATAAGTCAAACTTATTACAACCTATCGTTTTTTTATGTCAGTGGTAAAATAGCAACATGGATTTACATAAACGATGTAACTGCAACGAGAGTGAGTTATCACTGTAACACCTATCTAAGAACATGCACCAATCAAACCCAAACCTATAACTGAAAACTGTATTATAATCGGACTACTTTGTAAAAAAATGGCAAAAAACCCCAAATGCATACACCCCACCTACCGTCTCCTTTCCGTCGTGGGTAAAAATTACTCACCCCGTCAGTTGTTTTTTAACCCCCGACAAAAAAGAGGGGTGTTATAAGTTTGACGTGTGTATGAGTGTGTATGTGTGTGTGTCAGTCTGTCTGTGGCATCGTAGCTCCCGAACGGCCGAACCGATTTCGATTCTGTTTCTTTTGTTTGAAAGAATGATATAGTCGAGAGTGTTCTTAGCTACATTTCATGAAAATCGGTTAAGCCATTTGATAGATATGAGGAGTGAAAGTGGCAATGCAATTCAAATATACCCGTGTTGGGTATCAAATGAAAGGTCATAATTTATACATCACGATACAGCAAATTTTATGGAAATTCGTTAAGCGGTTACCTATAAAAAGCATGAAATAAAAATAAATAAATTAAAAATTTAAAAAACCCCCGACCCAAAAAGAACCTATAAAAAGTAAAATAATAACTATTACATGATGACCTACCCTAGGTATTGACCCTTTTGTCATTTATCTCGTCGGGGGACCGCCATCTGACCGTTGGTCGCTTGGGGAGAATAGGGCATACCAAGGTACTTAGCGGTCCCTCAAAAGAGACAAATGACAAAAGGGTCAATACCTAGGGTAGGTCATTATGTAATAGTTATTACATATTTTACTTTTTATAGGTTCTTTTTGGGTCGGGGGTTTTTAAATTTTTTATTTATTGCTAAGGTTTAGTACGAAACGAGTGATAACACTGCTTAAAAATTTAATTACACATTACACATACTCTTCCAAGTGTGAGTAGGTACTGTGATACAAATTTTATTCTAAACATCTAATCATCTAACTAAAGGGTATCAAGTTCAAGGGTCAGCATATACCTAATAAAGTGTAGAATATACGTAATAAGGCACCTAAGTCTGCCAATTCCTACTGAATGACCACAGATCCCAGCCAACCTCACTTCTGTCATAATATTTATATTTCCGGGACTTTATCGCAGTTTGAACGCAAACAGTAGTAAGTAATTGAAATAAACTAATTATTTATCATGTTTAATGTATTGATTATAACTTCTAGTCTATTATATAATATTGTAAAGTGGTCGTACTGCACTGCAATTCACTAAGCGAGCACAACGATGCGACAACGATGCGAGGCGCAACGTAGATTGTCATTGGTCAGATTGTATCACGTCATTGGAAATCGACCAATGACAGTGTCTATCGCGCACATCGTTGCGACTCGTATCGTTGTCGCATCGTTGTGCTTGTTAGTGAATTGCACAGCTGGTCGTGTCTCTACATAAGAGATATTTAAAAAAAAACTTGGGTTATTATGATACTATTTACGATTTTTTTTTATATAGGAAACATCAATTTGACTTCGCCTCGCCTGATGGTAAGCTGAAGGCAAAATCTCTGAAAAAAGGGTCGCCATTACAGACACGTATTATGTTACAATGGTGGCACTCAGCTTGACGGCCTCATCAGATGCTTTTTCACGCCCCGCTTAAAGGACCCGGGGCTGTAGGAAGAGGGAAACACGTGAACTGTTAAGGAATTCCAAGTCTTAATGGTGCGGCAGACGAAGGAGTCGCCGAACCGCTTGGTTCTTGATGATATTGCTAACGCTACTTTTTTAGTGCGGTAATCCCCAAGGATGTTTTAGCTCCAGCGGCGGTGGTTATGTCGGACTCGAACCGACTAAAACCGCACGCCGCCGTCTTGGATCATTTGTCGCCGGAGCGGAGGTGAGATTGCCACTAGCATATCCAACGCACCCCGGTTGACTTATATGTATTGACTATATACGGACCACAAAAATTGTTTTTTTTAGAATTCTTGTCTGTTTGTCCGTTATGGAAATGAATTTGTCTGTTTATGACGTAAAAACTAATCAGACTTAAAACTTTACGTATGTTTGATCGCACTCGGTTGAGTAGAATCGGATATTTAACCATAGTCCAAAAACCAAAGACCAAAAATATCCGACATCTACGCGAGCGTAGCCGCAGGTATAGGCGTTTGTTTACCGTGGTACCATTAGACAGTACCATTGGTGGTACGGTGGCAATTTTGATTTGCCGTGGTACCATTAGTTCGATGGTGCCATGGCAAACATGTTTTTAGGTTCTTCCTCTTAGCGTTAATTCCCAGTCGCATCCGAAGCTTTTTCAGCTCGGAGTCTGGGGTCCGCTTTATCAGTCTTAACTACGAAATCGGCTAGACCTCGATATTTTCCGTGAAGCGATTGTCATCTGACCTCCACAACCCAATGTTAACATTAGGCGATATCGAAGCTTTGCAGTTAGACCGTTGTTTTTGGAGGGCTCCAACTACCCGTAACGACTGCCATAGATGTTCTTATGGCAACCGGGACCGACGACGGCTTGACGTGCTCTCCGAGGCACGACCAGACCAATTGCAAATACCCATATTTCATGAGCACAAATATTTGCACTGAGGTGGGATCGAACCCGCGCCTCCTGCGTAGCGGCCGCGTTCACTACCGCTACGCCACGGACGCTGTCAATTTTTAGGCTGTCTGTTTTTAGGTTAGTTTATCATAACTTTATTTTGATTAGGTATGTTAGGGAGAAACTGATATAATAGTTCGCGTAATGTGTGTTTTTTGTTACAAATACGCAACATTTTAATATTTCTACCATGACGAGTATTATAAGCACTCCTAATTAGAACCACTCTCTCCGTTCTCACCCTCCGGAGCAGTACATTATACTCGCTCACAAGCATATTCGCAAAACATCATATTCTCGTGTTATGATATTATTGCGTCATGATATTATACAAAACAACACGTGCAGAGCTGACATATGGTTCAAAAAAATTCTGAGTAATTTCACGATGCCTATATAATTTTTTGCTAATTTCGGTGGCATTTTTCAATCATAGGTTTTCCGATGAAAAAATTTAATGGAGTTCTTTTAGAATATCTAGAATACTCTAAAAGAACTCCATTAAATTTTTTCATCGGGAGTACTGAGTAACAGTCTTTCGTTACGGTCTTACTCAAGTATATGCTTGAATAATTTTCTCCGAACTGGCAACTCATCATCATCATCGTAAAAATAGTAACCTCGATGACCACACGAGGCAGTGCGTGATCTCGTTCCGGCACATAAAGTGTATTCTAAAATTAGCGTGAAGATAAGGAAATCTATTTACCTTTTGCGATCTACTACATCTAGTAAACGTGGAGTTACACGCGTGTTATGAGTATACTACTTACTTCCTCTTAGCGTTAATTCCCAGTCGCATCCGAAGCTTTCAGCTCGTAGTCTGGGGTCCGCTTTTACCAGTCTTAACCACGGATTTGACTAGACCTCGATATTTTCCGTGAAGCGATTGTCATCTGACCTCCACAACCCAATGTTAACATTAGGCGATATCGAAGTTTAGCAGTTAGACCGTTGTTTTTGGATTTTTGAGGGCTCCAACTACCCGTAACGACTGCCATAGATGTTCTCATGGCAACCGGGACCGACGGCTTAACGTGCTCTCCGAGGCACGACCAGACCAATGCAAATACTCATATTTCATTCACACAAATATTTGCACTGAGCGGGGATCGAACCCGCGCCTCCTGCGTAGCGGCCGCGTTCACTACCGCTACGCCACGGAGGCTGTCAAAAATAAGTATACTAATAGAAACTTTTTACAGCACTTATGTAGATGGCAGAAAAGCACACGGCCATGTAAAGTGGTTACCGTAGCCTATAGACACAACACCAGGGAAGTCACTCGTGCTGTAAGGACAGAGAGTGTATCACCCGTATTGACAAACAATACTTCGCTATGCGTACTACCAACTCTGTGTAAAGAACTACAATTTCTCAGTGCGTTAGTTTTGGCAAGCCTTTTTATTCATAGACAACACTTAAGTAATACTTCGTTGAAGGAACGCACTGCGTTAGATACTGCTCCGTGATGTTTGTGAATTGATTTTACCATCAGCCCTATGCGCTCGAGCACACTATGAGACCTCACAGTATTGTTTGTGAATACGGGTGTATGTGTCGTCAGTGCAGAGGACAACGCAGGATAAGCCTTTGGTCTTCCCACTGTCAGCACGAAACTGCAGTGAGCTCTGGCTACTCTACTCACTGCCGGGAACACAGTACGAGTTATTATGGCCGCGGATTCTGTAGATTGGAGGTACTGAAGTGCTAGCTTAACGTCGTAAAAGATGACCTTTTTAATCACTGGTCTACATTTACAGATTTTTTTTAGGTGGCAGACAAGCACAGGGCAACACTTTCGCGCTGCCGACCTTATAATGCAGGCAGCAGGCAGACGAGGATGCAGAAGACCTTACGAGGTGGAAGAGGAGAAACGGAAAGCAGACTACAGGCTCCTCAGTTCACACCTCTGTAAAACTTCTTCTACTTCTTCTTGATCCTAGCGTCCCAGTTGCCTCTGAAGCTTTCACCTCGGAGTCTGGGGTCTGCTATTTTGTCTAACTATGAGACCTCACAGTATTGTTTGTGAATACGGGTGTATGTGTCGTCAGTGCAGAGGACAATGCAGGATAAACCTTTGGTCTTCCCACTGACAGCACGAAACTGCAGTGAACTCTGGCTACTCTACTCACTGCCGGGAACACAGTACGAGTTATTATGGCCCCGGATTCTGTAGATTGGAGGTACTGAAGTACTGGCTTATCATCGTAAAGGTCCTTTTTAATCACTGGTCTACATCTACAGGATGTAGAGTCTTCTACATCTTACGTGGTGGAGGAGGAGAAACTTCTCACTCTCTCCTCTCGCGGGTCTTCTGGAAGAAATTTCTAATAGAAATAAGCAGAGCCTCTGTACAACTATTTCCATCTATGTATCTTTGTTCGTGTGTGTACATAAATAAATAAACGGAAAGCAGACTACAGGCTCCTCAGTTCACACCTTTGTAGAGCTTCTTCTACTTCTTCTTCATCCTAGCGTCCCAGTCGCCTCTGAAGCTTTCACCTCGGAGTCCGGGGTCCGCTTTTTCCTCTAATTGCGGGTTTGACTGATCTTCGATATTTTCCGTGAAACCACTGTTATCTGACCTCCACAACCCATTGGCGATATCGAAATATTAAAGTTAGACCAGTTGTTGAACTTCTTGGGGTTTCAACTACCCATAGACTTGCTGTAGAGCGGGTGACCCAATCTCCTGTAACTGTGGATGGGACCGAGAAAAGCGCTACGATAGAATAAATTAAATAGATGAATAAATAAATATTACTACACAACACAATCTAGACCCAAAGTAAGCATAGCTTAACTAGCTTGTGTTATGGGTTCTAGAATGCGGATAAACATATTTTTAGTTTTTTTTTTTTGTAAATACATACAATTATTATACATAGATGCAAATATTCATATTCATGCATACAAATATTTGCACTGACTGGGGATCGAACATGCTAGAAATTATGATCATGTATTGAAAGCACATTTTCCGTATCAAGTAATTCCGACGTGTTTCTCCAGTCCAGTGGGAACGCATCTTTATAGCCTCCATGCGCCACGCCCTCCCCACGCATCAATCGCATCGCACGCGGCTGCCCACTGACGCAAGTGGACGATAAACTTATTTATGTCACCAGATATTATCACAACACGACTTATTAAACATATCGGGTTATTTTTGTACCGTTAAATTAATATTATCTCTTAAATAACATGATAGGGATATTTATACCACCCAGAGTGTAGGTATCAGGAAGTGTCCCGGGGGAGCCATTCAAATTCAAATTGTGCAACACTGTTACATCTTTTTGACGTCAAATTCTGCTTAAAACTAAGTTTACCACCGCTTTCTAGACGGTAGTGGAGAAGAAACGGCGCAACAAACTCCACTGCGGCATTTTTAAGACGTCAGTTTACAAAATGTGGTTTCTTAAGACTAAATATGAATGTGTGTATAGGTACATTTGTATCGCGTCAAGTATACAATATGGATACGACATATAGGCAATAATTGAAACCATATACTTGGTACCCCCTAAGCTTCAAGCAGGAAAAGTTTGAACAAAATTGGTCCAGTATTAAGGGCAGAAACTAGAGTTTTAATTTTATAGAATTTGAACAACTTTGAGCACCCTGTAGAATCGCATGTTGCCGCTTAGCTGTTCAAGTAAGTTACCTACTATGCCTATTGTTGTGTGTGTGTGTGAAGTTGTTGTGTGTGTGTGTGTGAAGGTGTGTGCGTATATATTAATGACTTATGACACAGTCAATGACTTTAAAGCAATGGATGAAACTATTTAATGACTTATACAAGTGGTTGCATTTTCTACATTTATTTTAATAATTATTTTGTTAGAAAATTTCGGATTTTATAAATCAGGGAATTTAAGTTTAAATTTAATTTGGTTCTATTCCTACGGACCAGGATGCTTCGCGGTTTCAGTATTTGCACATAATGTCGTATCCATATCGTATAAAAAAGCCTTATATAAAAAAAAGACGTGTGGCACTCGGGGACTGCCGCGGTAAAGCTATTGCATAGCATTTTTTATGAACTTATGCAATTATAATAAATAATAATATAACTTGAATTTGAATTTGAATCCGAGTCCGAGTCCGAGTCCGAGTCCGAGTCCGAGTCCGTGTCCGAGTCCGAGTCCGAGTCCGAGTCCGTGTCCGTGTCCTAGTCCGAGTCCGAGTCCGAGTCCGAGTCTGAGTATGAATTTGAAAACTAACAACTTATGCAATTATAATTACTTACGTTAAGCGGAGCTACTTCGGAGCAGCTCGGCTCGATTCGTGCAAGCTCGGAGTTGGGGGTGTTAGGTTTTTTTTTCGTGACGGAATTTCTGGATTCGGTCTCCACGCTCAAGGCCCGCGATAGAAGCTATGCAATAGCTTAAAAAAACTTTTATTAAGTTACTGACCTAAGATTTCAAAGCCAGGTCAGTCAGGGTGGGTAATAATGACAGTAAGATATACTGGGTCACCTTATATCCCGGTCATTGAGACCCGAGACAGCGTGCGGTTACAGTGCGGTTCGAGCTCATCACGTCACGCAATCACGCAATCACCCTAAGGAAACGCAACTGGGCATTATCCCTAAGACTGCTATTAAAATATGACTGAGACTTTTTCCTATTTGGGTAGACAGATCACGTCTATTTCGACAATACGTTTATTTCGACCATTTAGTACGATTCTGTCAATAATTATCAGGATCGTACGTAGATGCTAAGTTAGCGATTTTTTTACTCATGAACTGATACAGGATACGAAATGCAAGAGCTCAGACTCCCTCTAGGTGAACGCACATCTAGCCGCACCGCACGCACTACAGTCACCGCATTCCGAATTCTTTATACGAAGTTCTATGCTTTTCACGTCCACTTATGATGTAAATTAGAAATGAAAGAAATTCAGTGCGATGCGTGCGGTGACGGGAACGACTGCGGTGCGGACAGTTGTGCGAGAGATGACTGCGGCGACTGTAGTGCGTGCGGTGCGGCTAGGTCTGCGTTCACCTTAAATAATTATAAAAGGAAAATGACCAGAAGGCTAGTTATTATCTTGTCCAAAAAAATAGCATGCCATCCTCCGTGGCAATGCTGCCATTAGATAATGATGCGGAGTAACTTGAACTATTGAAATAATAATATTAACTATCTACTATTAAATAAGCTTAAAAAACATGATAAGCAATAGTTCCCTAATTAATGTCGCAAAAAGATTTGTCTAAACAACTTTATTATCTTTGTGACCTTATGTATGCTGTGCGCATAATCACAATCTAAAATAAATATTTCGCATTAATTAAGCGTAATTTCTAAGTAAACGAGTTGATGAAGATTTAAACAAATTTTTATATCGGGGTTGCCTTGATAAACACATAAATATTCAAACAGATATAACAATCTTACCTTTTTATGTCACTTAGGTGGCAGACAACCACACAGCACACAGCCCAACTGATGGGAAGTAATTGCCGTGACTTATGGACTGGACAATGGACATGTGAACAAGTCTTTCTCGTGCTGCCGATTTCTTATCCTCTTTTCTAGATCTTGTGACTCACTGGAACATAATGTTGGAAACTTTGTTGTTTCGAGCATATTATTACCTGATTAAAAATCCAGACTATAATCTAAATACCTAGTTCAATTTCAACCATTGATTAAATCCAGTTCAGTCGTTTTGGCGTGATTTAATAATGAAAATCCATTCATACATCGAAACTTTGGCATTCAAAATATTGTAAATGTCGTCGGTGAATAAAAGAACTTTGAAAGAAAGTTTGGTTACTTTTTACACACCCCTTTTTCTCTCTCTCCCCCGCCTTCCGGCGGGGCTGTTATATTGGGTTCGAACTGACTAAAACTATGCTAGGGTATAAGGTGGCCCATAAGTCATTTTCCTCGTACCGGGTTAACACTGAACCATCTCCAGTTTCGATATGGCCCACTCGGGTGTAAGAACCACGGGGTCCTTATCTTACCCCAGAGATCCTGCATCATGCCGCCACCCCGGCCGGTTTCTGCTAGTGACCTTTATACGGTGGCAGCACTACCTTTACAGTACTTTACACCCTAAAGAAAGATTGTTTTTTTATTTCTATAAAGGTATGATTCCGAGGGTGATCACATACGACAACTTACTGCAGACGCACACAGCAGATACGTATATCTATCTTATGGTCCCCTTTATCCGTATCGGAGTTTAACTAGTAATGAGTACGCTGTACCTACTGCATGCATTTCCAGTTGTTGCAGCCGGCTACGGAATAATACTTTAAATGTACAAAACAAAACTCCCGCTTCAGCAAAACTTTTATCGGCAGAAGCAACGCATTATCCATAATAATAATGCATCGATAATATAAGCTATCTGACGGGTTTCTACAAAGTATCAAACGCTTAACATATCACTAATAACAAACAATATCATAAGGAAAACTACAACTTCGCTGTTTGACCTTTGTAACGTCATCCTACGTTACGTCAAACGAAACTTAACATTTCTGCCCCCCTAGACAAGTGGCAATTCGTTGCTCGGCGTATGATGGAATAGAATGCCAAATAGTTTAGTTACAGGGTCGGCAGCACGAGTGTGAGTCCCCTGCCCCCCTAGACAAGTGGCAATTCATTGACCGGCATTGTGTAGACTAGAATGATGAATGTATGAGATTTGACGTTTGTGACATTATGTTGACGACTACGATACGACGACACGATAACCGATGGAAAGTATCGAGCTTGTCTGCCACCCAAGTAGTAAAAAAACCTTCATAACATTAATTTGGTAAATTAAATACGCTTCGTCACTGATCATCGACCCTTATGGTAAGACATACCAACCTAATTAAATATTTGTTCACACACGCACACACACGCAGTCACACACACACACGTACACACACGTACACACACGCACGCACACAAACACACGGTATCCGGCAATTACGGACCTACTAACAGCTGTTTCAATGAAAGGAGACAGTTAATATTATAATTACTTATACTTTCCGCGAACTAAACAGAATCATAAGTACTTTATTTCCTTCATCACAGCTACTTAAGTTGGTTACTTCATTGATGGTTCTTAGTCATGCAATTATTAATACTCTTAAATACCTTAGTTCCATTTAGTAAATTAAAAATAACACTAAGTTGAGGTACACTAAATTTATCTCTCAGTCCCTTAAGATTTGCACTTAGATGATAATAATTATATTGCGTTTGTCTGTTTCTCTATTAACTTCTGAACAGCGCAACGGATTTAGATATTTTTACAAAAAGTTTATATATTTTTATAAATACAAGGCAGGGCTTAGATATCACCCGCATACGGTGCAAACAATTCCAAAAAGAACCAAACGGTTATGTTGTTTTCTTTACCGTTTTAAGTCTTGGAATTCTTTACCAGCGTACGTGTTTCTTTTTTCCCAAAATCCCGGGTCCTAAAAACGGGGCGTGAAGGCCCCGGTAGAAGGAGAAGAGCCAAGAAAGCTTACTGGCTTGATGTCGTGAAAGATGACATGCATACTTACCAATGTTCTCCCTACTATGGATGCAAAGGACCATGCGAAGTGGAGTAGTAAAAGCTAGGAGGCAGTTCCCGGACTTCGTAGTGAGAGCCTTGAATGTAACAGGGACTTACACTCGTATTCACAAACGATACCTACTGTGAGGTCTCATAGTGTGCTCGAGCGCATAGGGCCGGTAAAATTAATTCACAAACATCACGGAGCAGTATCTAACGCAGTGCGTTCCCTCAACGAAGTATTACTTAAGTGTTATCAATGAATAAAAAGGCTTGCCAAAACGAACGCACTGAGAGTTTGTCGTTCTTTGCACAGTTTTGGTAGTACGCATAGCGAAGTATTGTTTGTGAATACGGGTGTAACCCTAAATGATAAGAATGAGATTATCTTACATAAACTTTCGAAGAACGGGTACACAAATTACACTTCCCCATCTGTCGTACCAATAGGAAAAAATCGCATCGTCCGATAATTCGAAGCAATTAGGAAAAATCTCCGCATCTTCCGATCTGCATCAACAGGAAAAAAGGCCGCGTCGATCGATGAGTCCGAACACCGACCAACAGGACAAAAAGTCCGCGTCGACCGATGAGTCCGACCACCGACCAACAGGACAAAAAAGTACGCGTCGATCGATGAGTCCGATCCGACCACCGACCAACAGAACAAAAAAAGTCCGCGTCGTTCAATCAGTCGGACGAAGCACCTCAGTGTAAAGCTTCTAAAAAAGCTACTGTCGATAACGATAGGCTTCTTGGCAGATAACACATCACGCGAGTGTAAGTATAGGTTTTTAGTAGTGAGACATGTCACCATTGCGTGGTGGGTGTGTGAGATAACAGATGACCTCTATATCTATAGAGGGAGACAAAACATTGGCTCAGGGGCAGAATTTGCGCCTGTTTGTATACAATTGTTTTTTAAACCACTTAAGTCGCAGACAAGCATTCGGCCCACCTGGTGGAAAGTGGTTACCGTGGCCTATGGAAGAGTGCAACCCCTGGGGAGTCACACTCGTGCTGCCAGACCCTTTAAGAACAGAGAGATTCTGTGCCGTCAGCGCAGAAGGTAAGTAGGACAAGCCTTTGGTGTTTCCACTGACAGCACAAAACCTCTTCAGTGAGCTCTGGCTACCCTACTCACCGCTGGAACGCAACACGTGGTTATTTAGCCGCTGTATTCTGTAGGTCAGAGGTACTTCCCTAGTCGAACTGCTCGATTGAGACGGAAATATCGTCGTGTCCTACCATTTGACCTCGCAATAGAGATGAAAGCCTTTTAGCAGGGGTTGGGGCACAATGGGCATGTTAAGAAGTGGTCCATTGCTGCATTAGGTTTGTTGGGCCTGAAACTGAATTTTTCTTTGAACTACAATACATATTCTCAGATATACACATACGAGTACATAATAGAAAAAGAAAATCAAGACTATAATAATGTGGACCCGGATTTTAAATAAATATAATAATAATATATTCTACCAGTATGGAATATGTTAAAAATAAAGATAAAGATAATTTATTTGCGGAAACATGTGTAGGTAGTAGATTATGTTTAGTATGCTAACTTATTCTTATAGCGGAGTTGGAGCCTGTCATCAGTGTCATCCCATTCTGCGCAATGACCTTTTCTATATTCAATTTATAGACGAAAGTTATAAATTCTTATTTATATTCTACTATATACGGTAGCCTAGTGGTATGGGTAATGGACTGCTGAGACGAGGTCTCGGGTTCGATCCCAGGTTTTACCATGGCACACACCAATGACTTTTCGATGCTTTTCGAAGTTATGTGTGTATTTATCGCAGGTTTATAAGTGCCCGGTTAATGGCAATAGGCTCGCCACCTATTACATTGGGACCTAAACATAAACGGCGAAATGTGGGTGCTAGCACCTCTGCCTACCCCTTCGGGGATATAGGCGTGAGTTTATGTTATTATATGTTATTCTACTATATTTGTTTGCGTTAATGTGGATTTTATGAATCAATTCCCGGATACCACAGGTCTTTTTGTTATACTCCAGGCATCATGCTGTGATTTAGACCACCTACTGAGTTAAACGTGTCATGCTTGCCGGCGCTCGCACGTCGTGCAAATTGTATGTTTTTTACACGATTTTGTGCAAATCATCTACACGAAATTATGTCATGCGTCAAAGATTCAATATATGACTTTAGTTATTGCATAAGAAATTAATTTTAATGTTTTATTTTGGCTAGTCTATCTAACGAGTTACTACGGGATCCTTCTGTTATAATTTATGGAGGGAAGAGAGAAGTCCCCAGTAAATATGAAGTATCCTGTGTTCTTTTTCGGATACATAATACATATTATGTATCTCTATAAGCTAGCTCTATCCTTCTACAAAATCAATTTAGCGGTCTGCGGGTGACAACATACAGATATAGTCTCTTTTGCATGTTACAATATTTGCATGGATTGTTATACTTTATAACATTATTTTATACGATATGGATACGACATATGTGCAAATACTGAAACCGCGAAGCATCCTGGTCCGTAGGAATAGAACCAAATTAAATTTAAACTTAAATTCCCTGATTTATAAAATCCGAAATTTTCTAACAAAATAATTATTAAAATAAATGTAGAAAATGCAACCACTTGTATAAGTCATTAAATAGTTTCATCCATTGCTTTAAAGTCATTGACTGTGTCATAAGTCATTAATAAATACGCACACACCTTCACACACACACACACACAACAACTTCACACACACACACACACAATAATAGGCATAGTAGGTAACTTACTTGAACAGCTAAGCGGCAACATGCGATTCTACAGAGTGCTCAAAGTTGTTCAAATTCTATAAAATTAAAACTCTAGTTTCTGCCCTTAATACTGGACCAATTTTGTTCAAACTTTTCCTGCTTGAAGCTTAGGGGGTACCAAGTATATGGTTTCAATTATTGCCTATATGTCGTATCCATATTGTATATATGGTAGGTATGTATTAACCATAGTAGTAGGTAGGTATTAACTATAAAAATATAACGTAAACATTATGTTATCAAAAAGTTAATCAATGAATGTGGTAGACTGAATACTAAGATAATTAATTCTAATATTATGACTATTTGTTTTCAAGCAAAAACAAAAATAATAAACTATATTTTGTACCTACTGGCAGCTCCAGTATTTTTTATATTTATGAATTAAATACCTAGATAGATAGATAAAACAAAACCCTTTCTCAACCCGTCTGGCCAGCGTGGACACAATAGACCAAAGCCTCCCAACATTGGACATTCTCCCAACTGCCTATGCCCAGCAGCGGACTGCGATAGGCTAATTGATCGATTGAATGATATAAATACTTATTATTATACTAGCCTACCGCCCGCGGCTCCGCCCGCGTGCATCTCGGTTAACGCGACCTTGCTCATATCTTCGGTTCTACTCAACCGATTGCAATCAAACAAACGTAAGATTTTAAGTCTGAGCAAGCCCTTTCTAACAAAAAAAAACCGCATCAAAATCCGTCCAGTAGTTTTTGCGTCCATCGCGGACAAACAGACAAACAGACAGGAAATTCAAAAAAAATATTTTCGTGTTCAGTATCGTTAACATAACATAACCCAAGTATTTTTATTTAAATATCTCCAATGTACAGACACGACCACTTTACAATTATATAATAGTATATTATTATAGAAGATAAGAACCTTGGTACCGTCGGAAGCTTCATCAGGACCATCAGGGGGTACCGCACGATATCCTTTGAAGCGGCGAGTCTCCTCGCCGGATCGCTACCGTGGATCCTGGAAGCGAGATCCCTTTCGGCGCTATACCGCTTCCGAAAGGCGGCGCGGGAGCGGGGACACGATCCTGAGCCTGAAGAAATTCGGGCCGTGAGATCCCGGCTCCACAGGGACATGGTGGCGGAGTGGGAGCTACAACTTGGGCAACCACGCGCAGGGCACGCCGTAGTAGCGGCGGTAAGACCCATCATGGGGGAGTGGCTAGAGAGGCCACACGGCGGCCTCTCGTTCTGGCTGACGCAGATCATCACCAATCATGGGTGTTTTGGGCGGTATCTGCATCGGACCGCGAAGAAAGAGCCAACGTCCGAGTGCCATCACTGCGACGCGAGCGAGGACTCGGCGCTGCACACGCTCACCGAGTGTCCGGCGTGGGAGACGCCGAGACGGGAGCTGGTGGCGACCCTAGGAGTGAGAGTTCTCACGCTCGCCACTTTGCTCGCAGCGATGGCTCGCTGCGCAGATTCGTGGGCCGCCGGCGACTCGAGTCATTCACCATCTCGCGATCGTCAAATTCGCGAGCGCGCGCGAGTTGGCAATTTTTGATTTCGAATTATTTTTTCGTCATCATCTCGCGCGCATGCTAAAATACAGTCAGATAAAAAAGGGTCAAAGAAAACATGAAAAGGAAACTAATGTATACTCGCGTCTTTACCTGCATTGGTTGATGCGCTGCGAATGTTTTTTTTTTTCATCTTAGATTTCGATATAGACTTGCGAAGTGAGACTACGCCACTAGGGGGACACGGCCGATATTATGATATCTGTTATGAGTAGCTATGTCATCTTAATATGCGTCGTATGAAATTAGATTTTTTTTTTTGCTTATCTTTTACTTTAGGCTGTATTTAAGATAAATTTCATAATGTTTCACATATTAAACTAGTTAAAATATTTACAAGAATAAAAAAAAGTATTTATTGCAATTTTTATTTCATTACATATATTTTTTATGATATTTGTAATTCATTTTAAATTAGTATAGTGTTTTAATGTATATATCTATTTATTATAAAAATATTAAATAAAGCTATTATTTTTGTTGGAATAAAAAATGGATAAATAGTTGGGGTAAGTAGTTCGGGTATCGAATAATTCCTCCTCATCGATTTTTACTGGTAAAGTGCCCAAAAGACGGGCGGCATTGCGCCGTCGGATGGTAAGCTTTTTTTTATGCCAAACTAATTTCGTATCTTTTTCAAGGATCGTATATTTTCCACAACCTTTTTTTTATTAGACAGTTTTTATTATTATTTAAGCATCGTGTTGTAAAATATAATTCAAGAATAAAATATACCTAATCGATTACTATAAAAAACGATTATTTATTTCCCACGCTTCCCCAAAAGCGATTTCAGGAGTATTTTTTACTGTGAATCCCTTAAAGTAGGTATATATGTTACGGGCAACTTGAAAAATCTGGTCCCTATGAATAGTGACCGGCCTTAATGCCCTTCTCACATGGGCAATTTGATAAAATTTAATTTCTAATTACTTTTCCCGGTCAGTATGAATCCTCAATATTATGCCCTTGCCTTGGGCAAAATGATAAAAAAATTAAATGAAGCGTTTTTGTTTATTAACGTTAAAAAAATACCTAACCTAACCTGGGGTGTGGGATATATACCAGTACAGTGCAGTAAAATTTTATGCATTTAAGTTAAGATTGCCGTTTAGTAAAAATGTGGCAGCCTTTTGTGTTTTTTATGTATTGTGGATGTAAGTTTTACATTTAGCTTAGGTATAAAAGCTATACAAATAAAGAAAATTGAATGTCTGTAACTTTAAAATAACAGCTTTTTAACTGAAATTGTAACACACAAAAAGATGGATAGACAGAGTTACTTTCGCATTTATATTATTAGTATGTATACGAGATACCTACCTATAACAAAATAGTTTTTTTTTTAATTTTGTGATCTGTCTACGGATTGTTGGCTACGGATAGTCTCCAGTGGCTGAACCGATTCTGGAAGGACGTCTCGTAATATATTATCTCGTAGTATATATAACATATAGGATATACATTTCTTTATAACATACAAAATAATAGCTTCTTCCACGTCCATTTTCTAAGCTCTGCCGAAACAAACTGACAAACTCACGCAAAACGCGGTAGCGCTTATACCTCGGGATCGGGACCCGTATCTTAGACCTGAATCACGAGACTAACGAGGTCCTGGCTCCCGCCGTAGTACCTCATGCTATCCTCAAAAGACACATTTTAGGTGCAAGATATAATGTTCCGAGTAACCACTGACCTTTACACCTGAGTTACATGTGAAGCTAGCCTAAAATATCCTGTACATTTAAAATAGCTACCTAATTTAATCTATTACAACGTTTTTGTAGCTGACTGTACACAAATACGTCATATTTTCACAAACGCGCGAGTTGCTGACACAAAAATAATTCAAAATCGAAACTTGCCAACTCGCGCGCGCTCGCGAATTTGACGATCGCGAGATGGTGAATGACTCGGCGACTCCTTCTGCGAGCAAGTAATGCTCGTGAAGGAGGCGGCGGAGCGGGAGCGCGAGGAGCGAAGGAGAATCGCAAACCGCGCGGCCCGCAACGAGTAGCGGCAACTCGGGCGTCGGAGGTCGCAGAATGACCTCCGTCCCCCATGAGCGCGGGCCTGGGGGTGACGGGTAGAGCCGCCTGTCACCCTAGCAGAAGCAGGCCGCGGCGGCGGCACGCATTGCGTGCCTCCCCATACCCGGGGTCCTGGGTCGGCCGGGGTGCGAGGGATATGGCTACGACAATCTCACCTCCGGCAACTGACGGCCCACAGACGGCGTGCGTTTTAGTCGGTTCGAGTCCGACATAACCTCCTCCTCCGGCTACGGTGGGGGAGGTATCCGTGGGGATATTTCGCAAAATCCCCACGGATACGGGAGGTATCCGTGGGGATTTTGCGCACGATAAAAAAAAAAAAAAAAAAGGTACCGTCGGAAGCTTACGCTTATGCTGTACCTAGTAAGCCCGCAGAAATCGGTTTACGCCACTGATATTTTTATTAACATTTCAAGAACTAGGAATTGGATTGATTATATTGATGGATAATATTCAAAATTATAAAGATGGGCAGAGTGAGACGCCCCTGTTGCTGCGAACGTTCATAGGTCACGGTGACCACTTTCCATCAGGCCGTGTGCTTGTCTACCACCTAAATTATTAAACTTATTGTTATTTATTAGCTTTCTTATGCTATATCAAGTCTCTCACAAAGCTAGGTAGAGGCAGCAAGAAAGCTCCAACTTAGTTAACAACAGCCGATCGGGGCAGGGTCTATTGACTAAATGTAGCATAGATCCCGTTCCTGCAACCCCCAGAAACCTCTTCCCGATTGCTATTCCAGGCTTAATCTATAGCTGTACTAAAATTCAATCAGTACCAGAATGTAACAGTCACTAATATGTCCAGAATGGAGAAACTACATAGAGAGCGTCATCAAAGTAGCTTTAACTCTGAAAAATTCTGAAGGAAGGTATGTTTTATATCTATAAGACACAGGTCCGTTCATGTGTGAAATACTCTTTTTATCTCTAAAATGACTCTCCTTAATACTTATAAAGGGCTGATAACCGAACTGACGAATTAGGGATAGCAACGAATTAAGGATTTTGATGAACCAATTACAGAAACTGACCAGTTGGCGAAAATGACTATATAATTAACAAAACTGTCGAATAATTAACTCATGTGTGAGAAAAAATATTCATTTCCTAGTCAAGATCGATCTGATACTGACTGTAATTCCTATCTATAAACAACTTGAATGCTCTACCTACACACGTATTGCTTAATTATTAGGTACAATCTCGGATACGCGGGGCGAAAAAAAGCATTTGTCTAGATCATAAAGATGGGGACCACCATTTTAGAATCGACAGAATCTGGAATGGTGACTCACGTCTTGGGAAATTCGTTTTCATCCCCATAAAACTCATCCCTTAAATAATCCCAAATGCGTATTGCACGTGGCCCCTTATTCTGAGTGACAAACCTTTTCGTAAAACTACGCGCGTTCATAAAAACCGATACATTCAAGTTGGTCTAGTTTTACGTCAGTTCAATGCTAACCAATAGTATCCGCCGCCTTCTCACATTCTCACATACGGCTGCGTTTGAAACTCGATGTCACTTAGAATAATACCCTGAAATGGTAACCTGAAAGGTGATGACTTACTGGGGGGTGATGAATACTGAACAACCCTGTATCTCCTGGATTTCACCCTAGCTTCTTACTATCTATATCAGTGGTGGGCATACTTTGTTAATGAGGGTCAAAAGTTTAACAAATTACAGAACAGGGACCAGAGTAAATGACAAAAATAAATAATAATTTAGTTATAAAATAGACCAGAGGTCAAGTTTAAAACCTTAAAATTATGAAAGGACGAATGGGCACTGGGGACGAATTCCAGGGGACCAGTGGGTACCAACCCAGAATTATAGGAAAAATTCACAGTGATGAAGACCACAGAACTACACTAACGCGCCATTATACCTTGGAGATACCCTATGTCGACCAGTGCAAGGTAGAGGCGGCTCTCATGCAGCCACTGTATACTTCTTGACCATCAAAATATAATTATAGCGGCCCAATACTAATCATGTCGATGGACCGTCGACGGGCCGGATTAAATGCTTTCGCGACCCGCGGGCCGTACTTTGCTCATTACTGATCTAGATGCAGTCAATTGACATTGAGATGGTCTGGAAATAAATATACAACCATCCATCGTCTAAACTGTCGCATTTATACAATAGTACTAGCTTTTGCCCGCGGCTCCGCCCGCGTGGATGTCGGTTATCGCGACCAAACATAGCCTATGTCCTTTCTCGAGGTCTAATCTACCCCTATACCAAATTTCATCAAAATCGGTACAGTGGTTTGGGCGTGACAGACAGACAGACAGACAGACAGAGTTACTTCCACATTTATAATATTAATAGGGATGTACCTAATCGACTTGACTAGTGGAAATCCTTAAGGCCTCGAATCAGATCAGCATCGAAAAATCGGTATTTTCGAAACCGTTTTTCTTATTAACCATAAAACCTACATATCTGGAATTCACATGCCTGCATACTACAGAATAAACAGAATAACTTCTCCTTTTCATATTTGAAATAAAAAAGGAGGAAATATTTGAAAAGAGGCACTGAACATCACTCTACTCTTTCTTATGAAACCAAATATTATTTACTATTTTAGACATATATCCAAATAATCTAAAATTTCACATGTATGTTATGTAAATGTATCAGCATAATGTGACCTTCTTAGTTAGTAATCGTCGCCTATAAAGTTACCTATTAAAATTGGTTTTACTGATTTTTACGGTTCAAATATGAGCGAATGACCCTGAGCATTAGTATGGTCAAAGTCATTCGCGTATGTAATCACCTTAAACAGACTTCGGAGACAAAGTCGTAGCAAGAATAGCCGCTCTAGGTGAGGTTGGGGTTTCTCAAATGAGGCGGACCCGTGGAACGAATGTGTAGTTACTCCATAGACTGTAGTCTACCCGTTAAAGTATACTGTTTGCCTACACACATATACACCAGCTCATGAGTGCCCCTGAGAATGCAATCAAGGTGGCAACACACTGGGTAAATAACATTTGACGACGCCATCGACAAAAAAAGAAGAAAAAAGAAAAAAGTAAATACTTTAATACCTAATTAAAATTCTAATTACGCTTATAAAACAATGACGTTAACAGTTCAAACCGGTTGATATTGATAACTATAGGTATATAACGCAAAGGGACTGTCCCTCGCTGCCAGTACCGACGCCGCCGCGTTACGTGGCGGTCGCTAACTCCCATTACGTACAAATTCACGTAAAAATAAAAAAAAAACACATTAGTTGTTCTCCAGTTTTGGCACCTAAAACCACAGATTAATTTGTCATATCTAATTTTGGTGGTAATTGGTATTTTTGAATATAATCGGCATCTAATACCGACACCAAAAAAATGTCCAACAGATATTATTGACAATATTTTCGGCTAGTATTTTTGGAGTGTGGAAATTCAAGTTCTTCTCACATTATAGACGAAAGGATCAAAATGTCGCAGGAAATCAACGCAACGAAAATTTTGAAGAAATTCGTGGTGGACGTTTTCTTGTTGATTTTTTGTAAGTTCTTCTTCATCTATTTTATACATTCATACCTATAATCACGCCTTTATCCCCGGAGGGCTAGGCAGAGGTGAATTAACACACACATTTCACCAATCATTGTATTAGGTCCTCCGTAGGGATCGTACTCCGGGCACTATTGTTGGCTCGAGCCATGTATCTGAGGCTAAGCCTGGGCTGTATATATCTGTCTGATGTTAAACAGCCCTATCCAGTCGTCTTGTACGACACCGCATGGGAAAAGATCGGGTGGTCTAAATTCTACTCTGCCGGGAACTATATAACTTAATAAATAATGTAATTAGTAGCTAAAATAAAAGTACGATAATACTTAATAACTTCAATTGAATATAAAAGAGTTACAGCATAATAGGAAAAATACGCAGAAAATATCACTGCGAGAGAAGGAAAACTCGAAATAAAACCCTGTACCTACCAACCCGTCTGGTCAGCGTGGAAACAGTAGGCCAAAGCCTCCCAACATTGGGAGAGGCCTATTGCTAGCAGTGGACTGCGATAGGCTAATTGATTGACTGCATAAGACCTGTACCTAGGTACCTATTTGTGTATGTTTGTACCTAGGTACCTATTTGTGTATGTTCGGGCAGGTATATGTGCGGGGGTGACGGGTGGAGCCGCCTGTCACCCTAGCAGAAGCAGGCCGCGGCGGCAGCGCGCATTGCGTGCCTCCCCACACCCGGGGGCGAGTTGGGGACTCTGTGGTCCCTACACCGGAAGAGGGCCAGATCAAGAGATATGGCCCTGGGTCGGCCGGGGTGCGAGGGATATGGCTACGACAATCTCACCTCCGGCAACTGACGACCCACAGATGGCGTGCGTTTTAGTCGGTTCGAGTCCGACATAATCCCCGGTTCCGGTGGGGGAGGTATCCGTGGGGATTTTTCGCACGATAAAAAAAAAAAAGGCAGGTATATGTGCACGGTTTTCTCAAGAATAATGTGAATCACATTTAAACAACCCTGTAACGTAAGCTTTTTCATATTTTGAAGAAGGTTTTGTAAATAATTGAATACATATTTTATTGTTTTATGAATATACCAGTCGCTTGTATTACCTATATTCTCTAACAATGTTAATATTTAGGTAACTGAAATTATCAGCAGCATCGTCCAGCTAAGTTTATCTGCTCATCATCATCATCTTAACGTCGTTCGTGATTGCATCCAAAGCCCTTCGCCACGGGCCCTTGGGCCCACTTACTCTACTCTCTGTACTACTCATATTATTATAGTATTTAATAACGGAGCCATTGAAGTACTTCTAAACAAATGAAAATTAGTATTTTCATTTGTTTAGATAGTCTTTTGCCGCCTGTCACCTAGCAGAAGCAGGCCACGGCGGTGACACGCATTGCGTGCCTCCCCATACCTGGGGGCGAGGTGGGGACTCCGTGGTCCCCACACCGGAAGAGGGCCAGATCGAGAGATATGGCCCAGGGTGTTGCGAGGTATATGTTTACGATTACCTCACCTCCGGCAACCGATGGCCACAGACGTGCGTGCGTTTTAGTCGGTTCAAGTCCGACATAACCTCCTCCACACCGGCGTGGGGGTATCCGTGGGGATTTTTCGTACGACAAAAAAAAAGATAATATCCTTTTATTAAAATGTTTTTGAATCCGTTTGGGTCGTTTTCCCTTTGATCATACAATGTCGCTTAAACTCTTTTGGATTTTAACGGTCAATATTATAATTTAGATGTGTCATCACATCACAAAGCTGCTTCAAAAATTTCGACAATTAGGGAACAATGTAATGTTTACTCAACTAATACGGTTTTTCCCCATAATACAATCACATAATAATCTTCAGTTTCCACTAACCGTAACGAAACTCTTGAACATTAATTTATTTTAATACTTAAACACGGTTCACGAACCATGTACAAAGTCAGTCATTTCCTCTCGGATGATAATTAATAAATTGCCTCGGAGAGTTGCGACCGCCATGGTCGCTCGCATAAAAGTCAAAATAAATCAAAACAAGAGAAAGAGTTGTAGAGCGGACCCTCGGGTCCAAAATGCAAGCTTTGAATGCAAGCGAGACTAAGCTAAGCTGCACATGTGCATGGAGATGTGCATGTGCAATGTGCATGGCTGCAGATGCGCATATTTTATACACGTTACTACGCTACAATGATGATGATAATAATATAATTATATTATTGTGTATAATATGTACAGTACATAAGCCTTCCGCCCGCGCGGATGTCGGTTAATGCGACTTTTCTTCATATCTCCGGTTCTACTCAACCGATTGCGATCAAACAAACGTAAGATTTTAAATCTGACCAAGGCTTCTCAAGCAAAAGAAACCGCATCAAAATCTGTTCATTAATTTTTGCATCCATCGCGAACAAACAGATAAACAGACAAGAATTCCAAAAATAGTTTTCAGTATCTTTAACCCCGCGTTTACATACTGCCGCTCGCATTGCTCATCGCCTTGCCGGCAATATTCACGCGAATAATGCCCTAGCATTCAAACACTCGCATCATCGCGATGTTCATCGCGTTGCCCAACACTCGCATCATCGCGATGTTCATCGCGTTGCCCCGCATACAGTATTCGCCTTGCGATGGAGATGGACGACTTTAGTTAAGTGGACACCTAACCGAATACAGTATAGGCATTTTATTAGGCTAGGCTATCTACTTAGATACTTAGCTAGTAGGTAATCAGGCTAATTTGGTAGGTAGGTAGGTACCTACCTACCTACCTATTCTAATTTGGTAGGTAGGTACCTACCTACCTACCTATTCTAATTTGGTAGGTACCCTAGCTACCTGTTTGGTAGGTATACTTAGGCTAATTTGGTAGGTAGGTAGAGGTACCTACCTACCTACCAAATTAAAATAGGTAGGTAGGTAAATTAGGCTAATTTGGTAGGTAGGTACCTACCTACCTACCTATTCTAATTTGGTAGAATAGGTAGGTAGGTAGGTACCTACCTACCTACCAAATGAAAATAGGTAGGTAGGTAGGTAGTACCTACCAAATTAGCCTGATTACCTACCAAATAGGTAGGTAGGTACTTACCTATTCTAGTTTGGTAGGTAGGTACCTACCTACCTACCTATTCTAATTTGGTAGGTACCCTACCTACCTATTTGGTAGGTATAATTAGGCTAATTTTTTATTTTTTAGGTTGGTAGGTAGGTACCTACCTACCTACCAACCTACCTACCTACCTATTTGGTAGGTAATCAGGCTAATTTGGTAGGTACTACCTACCTACCTACCTATTTTAATTTGGTAGGTAGGTAGGTACCTACCTACCTACCAAATTAAAATAGGTAGGTAGGTAGGTACCTACCTACCAAACTAGAATAGGTAAGTACCTACCTACCTATTTGTTAGGTAATCAGGCTAATTTGGTAGGTACTACCTACCTACCTACCTATTTTCATTTGGTAGGTAGGTAGGTACCTACCTACCTACCAAATTAGCCTAATTATACCTACCAAATAGGTAGGTAGGGTACCTACCAAATTAGAATAGGTAGGTAGGTAGGTACCTACCTACCAAACTAGAATAGGTAAGTACCTACCTACCTATTTGGTAGGTAATCAGGCTAATTTGGTAGGTACTACCTACCTACCTACCTATTTTCATTTGGTAGGTAGGTAGGTACCTACCTACCTACCTACCTATTCTACCAAATTAGAATAGGTAGGTAGGTAGGTACCTACCTACCAAATTAGCCTAATTTACCTACCTACCTATTTTAATTTGGTAGGTAGGTAGGTACCTACCTACCTACCAAATGAAAATAGGTAGGTAGGTAGGTAGTACCTACCAAATTAGCCTGATTACCTACCAAATAGGTAGGTAGGTACTTACCTATTCTAGTTTGGTAGGTAGGTACCTACCTACCTACCTATTCTAATTTGGTAGGTACCCTACCTACCTATTTGGTAGGTATAATTAGGCTAATTTGGTAGGTAGGTAGGTACCTACCTACCTATTTGTTAGGTAATCAGGCTAATTTGGTAGGTACTACCTACCTACCTACCTATTTTAATTTGGTAGGTAGGTAGGTACCTACCTACCTACCTATTCTAGTTTGGTAGGTAGGTACCTACCTACCTACCTTTTATATACATATGTATTACCTATATTATTTAATTAGATCCGTAGCAAGCATTTCAATAAATTCTATTGATTTTTCGTTGGACCATTCGATTGGTTGCGTCATTGTCATGATAATAAATTCGAAGTAATCCTGTGACTGTGACACGCGCGTACACAACGAGCGCTCGATGCGAAGTGTGCGCGACGCGAGTATGTGAATGCTTCATCGCGCTAGTATTGCCGCTCCTTCTCGCGCTGCCAAGCCGACACTCGCAGCAACATACGTGGCAGTACTCGCGGCATGACGAATATACCATTCACACCACGTCCCTGCCCACTTCTCTCGCCACTTCCCTCGCTCTGCCGCGAGTATGTAAACGAAGCATAATGCATTGTCTATTTAAATATTATCTTTTTTTAAGCCAAATTCAGTGGTTCAGCCGTTCTGAAGTAGTAACATAGATAAATACGTACATTACATCCATTTACTTCATACCGTAATCTATAAAAGCAAAAAAATATCTGCAGATTTGAATTAATTCGAGGATATATTATGCTAAAAGACCTGTACTATAGAGGAAAAAGTCACATCTTCTAAAACCAGAGTAGAATCATTTATTTTGATGTAATAGATACATCATTATCATTACTATTATTAGACACATTATTAAACATAAATAATTGACGAATAAATAAATAAACTTGGTATATATCCAGTTATTTATATTATTATAATAATACATACTAGGTTAGGTTTTTCTTGTTCTATAAACTTACCAGTCTAACGGTATTATATTGATTGATTTTAAATTATGTTATTGATTGTAAAGATATAATAATACTATGTATAGCACAGAATAATTAATAGTAGGTACTACGTACCTACTGACAGACTATAGTATCTACGGGAACATATATAACTATGTTAATATAGTACTTTCATTTTGAATCTGTGTGGTGCTCTAATCTCTTGATTACAAAAAATATATATACTTAAATACCTGCCAACCTATCAATGTCTACCCGCAAGCAAGACTTCGTTTGGATCTGGATAGCACTATGCAATATGTCCTAGAAAATCTCATTAGATACTTATGTCACTTAGTTGTATGTAATATCTACGAGACAGGTTTATCAACTAAAAAATTACGAAATATATATTTTAGAACGATATACATATTTAGATTATAAAATGACGAAACTGTTTTCTCTTGCGGTACTATGACTTGAATATCAATTATGTTTCGCCATAAAGGATAACCAAATTTTGTAACTGTGAATTTACCTATTCGGACATGTATCAATTTTAAACTAGCTTTTTATGCATTCTACATACACATATTTAGGCAGGGTAGGCAGAGGTATAACACCCACATATCGCCAAATATGATTTTAGGTTCCACACTCCTAAATAGGGGCAGGACCTTAGAGTATACATTATTACATAGAGCGCGCCTATCACTCAGGTCGTTGGCGCCGAGTGTTAGCAGATACTTTGCGATGGTATAGCGCACCTATAGTGACGTTTCATGCATTACCGAAAATATCAATAGATGCACTTATTAATGTAGTTTGTTGTTATGAAGTTTTTTGTTCGATTTGATATGCATGGATGAAATTAAAGCCAAAATACAGGTATTTTTGCGTCATTATTACTACAAATATACAATGTTGTATAAAATTTTGATTTAACATATGGAATTAAATATTATTTGCGAAGTCATTTTGTTGGGTATTGTTTTGCTACTGATTGAGGTTGAGCCAGGAGCCTCGGTACTGTTCATTCCCGTGATAGCAGTTCATACTTGTAAGGCGCGCTCTATAGCAATGTATACTCTAAGGGCAGGACTATTTACGTCAGGCGGTTACTTCATCATAGGCTGAACGTTTACCCGTTTATATAATATCTTGCCAGGGGAAAACATTAAAAGGGGGAAACAGAACTAACCCGTATGTTTCGGAGGGAGAACAGCCCTATCCCCTAGTCCCCTTCTACGACAACCACGGGAAAAGATAGAGTGACCTTACTCTACTCCACTGTGAATCTACACGTAGCGTTTGAGTGTTCTAAATACCGTATTGAGAATTACACTTACACCCGTATTCACAAACAATACTTCGCTATGCGTACTACCAAAACTGTGCAAAGAACGACAAATTCTCAGTGCGTTCGTTTTGGCACGCCTTTTTATTCATTGATAACACTTAAGTAATACTTCGTTGAAGGAACGCACTGCGTTAGATACCGCTCCGTGATGTTTGTGAATTAATTTTACCAGCCCTATGCGCTCGAGCACACTATGAGACCTCACAGTATTGTTTGTAAATACGGGTGTTAATTTAGTACCTAGTAAAGCTGAATTTCATTATCGTCGGCTAGAGGAGCCGTGAAAATACGATTCGGTTGATTTTCAGTCTGTAGTAAACTCGTTATCAACGGAGTCAACGGGCCATAGGTAAATCAATTTTCTATGTCATTGACAGATAAAATTGTTTTCTTTGACATTTATGGCCCGACGACTCGGTTGATATTGTGCATACTGCATATTATAACTTCGAGCCATTGACCTTCACAACTCTATGTCAATCTCGAAGTGCTATAGTCAGACAAGGTTGGCGGAAATCTAATATATGGTGGCAAAAACCATAGGCAAATCCAGTCTAATATTATATAAGAATTCGAAAATACCTGTGCGGAAGTGAGTTGTTCATCACGCAAAAAAGACTGTATGAATTGAGTTACAATATTTGACCGAGAAGTGTATTTTTATTTACCTATACTAGCAAAAAGTTGAGCTGCGTGAGGATTTTTTTCAGGGTTAAAATTTTTTGATAGATGACACATCCTGATATGAAGTTAAATTACTATGTTAAAACAAAAATATATAGGCGTGATAGATTTTCAGTAAAGTATACAAAGAAAATGCTCAGGCTGCGGGATAGAGTCATTCGTTTGTTTATTCATTCGCTCGATCGTTCATTCAATCATTCACTAATTTATTAATTCATTATTTAATTTATCATTCATCACGTCAATCATTAATTCAATTATTTATTTGTTATTTTGACAATCATTCACTAATTTATTAATTCATTATTTAATTTATCATTCATCAAGTCAATCATTAATTCAATTATTTATTTGTTATTTTGACACTTAATTAATATTCAATAGAATTTTTTTCCTCATCTTTATCTTAGCGTTAATCCCGGTCACATCTGAAGCTTTCAACTCGGCCACCAGGGACTGTTTTTCCTGTGGGGTTGACTGAACGTCGACATTTTCTGCAAAGCGACTGCCATCTGGCCCATTGGTGATATCGAAGTATTGTAATTAGACCAGTTGTTAGACTTTTTAGTGCGTCAACTACCAGTAACCACTACCATAGACGTTCGTATGAGAACCGGGACCGACGGATTACGCTTAAGAGGGGGTATAAAGCTAAATTGCCGATCGTAGATTTGATGTTTATACCCGAAAGTAAGCCACAAATGAGCTGGGTTTTTTTTAATAGAAAATACGTTATATTTGTAAGGGACTGCTCATGGTGAAAACATAAAATAATAATTTTTTTTCGATAGAATAAAATCACAAAGTTATGCCTTATTTACTACTAAAATCAATTTATTTCCAATATTATGCACACAACTGAGTCAATATTTGAATACAAAGTGTAAAATTATGTAACCCAGTGACTCTATTTTCACTTTGAAAAAATTGTGTGGATTTTACGAGTAATTAAAAAAAATGAATTTGGCGCTTACGACGGTCTTATTCCGCGCATAACGCTCTCTTTCTGTCGCACCTGACCCGAGGTGTCGGCCATCTGTTGTTTCATCATTTAGTCGGGCTCGCCCCGTTGAGACGGGAGGACTGTATTTCTGTTTTCCGTGTCAAGAAAGTTCGTTAAAAATGAGCCAATTAAAAAAATATAAAAGAAACACTCTAAAAGAGAATATAAGAAACTAAGAATTCAACTCATGGCTAATTTTCGAAGGTAATGTATCTATATTATTTTACTTTCTTTAGTTTGTTACCAAATATCCACCGTTGCTAGGTAACTCTGGAGTAACGTCGGCTCGGGTATAGTATATGCAAATCAAATAGATGTTTTTGACTACTCGCGTGTTTATTGTATAATATTATTTATATAGCACTAATATAATTATTAAATATATTGCGAAAGTATTTATACATTGTATTATCAATTTTAATGCATTTCAGAGTTGCTTCAGCTCGTAATATCACACAAGCTGATGAATCCGATCCGGTCGAATCGCTTAGTAAAAAACTTTCGTCAACTTTGTAAGCTTATTGCAATTGTTTTTTCTCACATTCAGAAAACATTTCAGTAAAATATGCAAATTAATATGAACATGAACAAGTAGAATGATATGATTTGAGATTAACATGGTCATTCACATTAGTACCGAATGTTCACACATTCAAACGGCATGGTAAATACGAGTATCCCGGTGATTTTAATAAAAAAAATTGACCACACGGAAAGCGGATGACTGCCCGTGGAAGGATGGCTCAGAGTAAGAGCGCTGGAACGCCAAGGTTCGCGACCCTGGCATTCAAGTCCTATTGTGGGTTTGATTTTTTCCATTATGTACTTATTTAGCATTTATATCAAATTATCTACAAGTAGATTAAAATAGCAATGCAATGCTTATGTGATTGATTTGTCATTAATTTGCAATTATTTTTACAGATCTCCCATTAAACATTTAGAGAAAGTTGAAGTTTTGAGAGAACTAGATCCAAATTGTGATGGAAATTTTGCACCAGAGTGGAATGAGCGGTATATTTTAGCCAGCCTTGATTCAATATGTCAGGGCCCTAGCTTCTTATACGTAATGATAAAATAGGGCAACCATATTATACACAATGTTCATCAGTAATATTGAACCACTATTTGGACTATTTGGATGACCCGACTCAGGATTAGTATTAAATTAATTGAATTCGCAAAAAAAAAATATTTGGGTAATTTATCACATATAGTTAGACGAACATCGCTAGATGTTAAATTAAAGTAAAAGCATTGTTTTTCCCAAATCGTCAAATCGTCGGTGCGCCTGCCAAAGTCGTTATGTGCATTTTTTCTATTTTTTTTATTCGCTAGATGGCCTTAAAAAAATGCGCATCAACTGAAAAAACAACCAAGTGTTAATTCCTTCTAGAAATAGATTTGACAAAATATACATGTGCAATTCTGACACTGCAAAATTGGTTATGTGTTCACATCAAGAGTTTTTCATCCGTATGTTGCACATGTCAGAATTGGTTTGCACATAGACAATTTGACAGCTTGTTTTTCTTCGGTTTGTTGGTTGTAAAATTGGTGTTCTACCTTTTTTTTTTTTTTTTTTTTTTAATATAGGGCACGTCAATTTGACTTCGCCTCGCCTGATGGTAAGCTGAAGGCAAAGTCTCTGAAAAGAGGGCCACCATTACAACACGTACCATGTTACAATGGTGGCACTCAGCTTGACGGCCTCATCAGATGCTTTTTCACGCCCCGCTTAAAGGACCCGGGACTATAAGAGGAAGGAAACACGTGAGCTGGCAAGGAATTCCAAGTCTTAATAGTGCGGCAGAAGAAGGAGTCGCCGAATCGCTTGGTTCTTGATGGAATATTCTGCACCGTATGCGGGTGGCATCTAAGTCCTGCACGTGTTGTCCTATATAGGAAAGGAGAGGGTGGGATTACTTGGAAGAGCTCATCAGAACATTCACCATGGTAGAGACGGTAGAAAACCGCCAAAGATGCCACATCTCTACGCAACTGCAAAGGCTCGAGGGTGTTAGTGACCTCAGGATTCCCAATAATGCGGACCGCACGTCGCTGCAACCTGTCGAGAGCATCTAGTAAGTACTTTGCGGAGCCATCCCAGAGATGCGAGCAGTATTCCACGCAAGAGCGAATTTGTGTCTTGTAGAGAAGACACCGCTGCTCCGGCGTGAAAAAACGTCTCACTTTGTTCAGGACTCCGAGTTTACGCGAGGCTGTTTTGATGATGCTCTCAATGTAGTTTTTGTTGTTCAGTTTGCAGCGGACATCCATACCTAAGATGTTGAGATTGTCCTGCAGTGGCAGTGGCGTGCTCTGAAGAGTTGGAAGGGGAAGGAACGAAGATACCTTTGCTGTAAACGCGCATGCCTACGTCTTCTTGGCATTGAACTCGACCAGGTTTTCAGAGCCCCATTGGGAAACGTGGTTCAGGGTCCGGTCAAGTTCACTGACGAGAAGCTGCCTTTTTTCCGCGATATCAGACTGCTTGGCCGCAGGATGTACGTGATAACTCCCGTGTAAGGTGCTATCGTCTGCATAGCAGTGAATGCTGCCAGTGGACAACATGTCGTTGATATGCAGAAGAAAGAGAGTGGGTGATAAGACGGACCCCTGCGGCACGCCAGCATTTACCTGCAGGAACTCCGAAGTTCGACCGTCACAGAGGACGCGAATACGGCGCCCCTGCAGGAAGCTAGACACCCAGTCGCACAGTCTGGGAGGCAGACCAAAGGCTGGTAACTTGGAAAGAAGCGACTTGTGCCAGACTCTATCGAAAGCTTTGGCGATGTCAAGACTAATTGCCAGTGACTCGCCATGCTTGTCCATAGCCTCACCCCAAAGATGGGTAACATACGCCAGAAGATCACCCGTTGACCGCTTCGGTCTAAAGCCGTATTGCCGGTCATTGATTAAGGAATGATCCTCTAGGTGACGCATGAGCTGTTTGTTTATTATGTGCTCGAATGCCTTGCACAGCACTGAGGTGACGGCTATGGGCCGATAGTTGCCTGGGTCCGAGCGATCCCCCTTCTTGGGGATCGGCTGCACATTCGCCTCTTTCCAAGCCGATGGCACTGTACCTGAGATGTACGACATCCGGTACAAACGCGTAAGCATTGGAGACAACTCCGCTGCGCATTTTTTAAGAACCACCGCTGGAATACCATCCGGTCCGCTGGCTTTCCGGACGTCGAGTGACTGCAGCACACCACGGACATCGCGCTGCCTGATGCGGACCTTTGTAACAACGTAAATAATCTTATAATAGTAAACAAAACGAGACAGATGATTAAATCAAAATAGCCTCACGTAAGGTCGAAGTCCTGAATAAAGTGAGACGTTTTTACACCATTTGTGTGAGAGTGGATTCACTGTCTATGGCAAGCGGAGCGGCGATATAAAGTAAAAATATTCTAGGCATTATATCAAACAATTCTTCTGAATACAAACCATCATACAGGCGGTAAAACAACCACACCAAGTACCTTCTGAGGTTGAGAGGGACTACTACCCCGCCTGTGAGTATGGGATGGTCGACGATCCTCAGCGCCCATCTTTGCACCAAGTCGAAGAGGTCTAGCTAGCCCAGGCAAAACTGTGACAGCAGTACTCCATGTGGGGCAGAACGGGAGCGTTTTAAAGAAGGAGTATTTGCCCCGCAGTGATGTACTACCTTGTTTCTTTGATACCAGCTTGACTTAGTCTTCCAAGTGACTACGGCGGTGATCGTCGCTGACGATAGCGATAGCTCCCTATACTCGAAAAGATGTTAAACGGTGTGTCTAGAAACTTGCGGCGATATGCTATGCAGACGATAGCACCTTACACGGAGGCTATCACGGACATCCTGCGGCCAAGCAGTCTGATATCGCGGAAAAAAGAAGACCGGACCCTGAGCCACGTTTCTCAATGGGGCTCGGAAAACCTGGTCGAGTTCAACGCCAGGAAGACGCAGGCATGCGCGTTCACAGCAAAGGTATCTTCTTTCCTTCCCCTTCCAACTCTTCAGAGCACGCCACTGCCACTACAGGACAATCTCAATATCCTAGGTATGGATGTTCGCTGCAAACTGAACAACAAAAACTACATTGAGAGTATCATCAAAACAGCCTCGCGTAAACTCGGTGTCCTGAACAGGGTGAGACGTTTTTTCACGCCGGAGCAGCGGTGCCTTCTCTATAAGACACAAATTCGCTCTTGCGTGGAATACTGCTCTCATCTCTGGGATGGCTCCGCAAAGTACTTACTAGATGCTCTCGACAGGCTGCAGCGACGTGCGGTCCATATTATTGGGAATCCTGAGGTCACCAACACCCTCAAACCTTTGCAGTTGCGTAGAGATATGGCATCTTTGGCGGTATTTTACCGTCTCTAACATGGTGAATGTTCTGATGAGCTCTTCCAACTAATCCCACCCTCTCCTTTCCTATATAGGACAACACGTGCAGGACTTAGACGCCTTTCGCATACGGTGCAGAATATTCCATCAAGAACCAAGCGGTTCGGCGACTCCTTCTTCTGCCGCACTATTAAGTCTTGGAATTCCTTACCAGTTCACGTGTTTCCCTCTTCCTACAGTCACGGGTCCTTCAAGCGGGGCGTGAAAAAGCATATTCTGATGAGGCCGTCAAGCTGAGTGCCATCATTGTAACATGGTACATGTCTGTAATGGTGACCCTCTTTGCAGAGACTTTGCTTACCATCAGGCGAGGCGAAGTCAATTTGACGTGTCCTATATTAAAAAAAAGACTAGAAAAGCGCACCCCGGACGCCGAGGGGAAGGGCTCACATGCAACTAAAGTTTATAACTAATTGGCAGCATAATGTGCACCTCGGAACTCGGAGATTTGCTCTTCTTTTCTGATTATCGTATTATCGGCTATTCCAGGAACGATCAGCAATTAGTTCCCAACTCCGAGAGGAAAATCGGCACCAGAACCTCGTCCGTTGTTTAAGATGTGCACCGACTAGCAAGTGAGGTTGGCTTGGGTCTCAAAGGTGTTAGTAGGAACAGTTGTACTACTTTTATTTTTTTTACTTGTATGCCTTAATAAAGTTTATAGTGGGTATTTATTTACTTCGTATGTTATGTACCTTGCCATCTGTCAGTATTTATCCCTTATATAAATCCTATTGAGGTCCATAACAAATCTGATATGTATATATTTTTCACTTGTAAGAAATGGCGCTAGGAAGATAATTCTGATATGTGTATCAAAATGGAAAAAAAAATTATTGTGGATGGATAGTACCGTTTATAATTTTCACTTATATCTCAGTTCATGCAAAATATTTTTTGGCATCATACTACATTTTTAGTTTTATATACGCTCATCAATTATGTAATAAAACAGTTTAATGTCTCTCCTGAAAACTTGACTTAAAACACATAGAGGTTTTGGCAAGCGCAACGACGACATATTCCTTTACTTACTTACTTACCTTTTCATTTTATCAGAAATATTTTTTTTACCTAAAAGAAATTTATTGTGTTTCCAAAGTAGATAGTTAATGATGCAACTCGTATTTTGACAATTTTATCTGAGTATTTTGGGTATACTGTGCGCCTTCAAACTATACATGGCGGGTCGCTGCCACACAAAATAGGTGGCGGACTTGCCGGAGCGACGACAGGCGAGAGCGGGACGTGCGAGGGGTGCGGGTGAAATCTGATTTTTTTCTAGCTTTATGCGCACTCTTAACGTGCTCTCCGAGGCACGAATTCAATATTTGACTGCCTCTGTGGCGTAGCGGTGGTGAACGCGGCTGGTACGCAGTAGGCGCGGGTTCGATCCCCGCTCAGTGCCAATATTTGTATGCATGAATATAAATATTTGCATTGGTCTGGGTGTTCCTATGTATAATATGTATGTATTTACAAAAAAAAAAGTATCTAAGTATGTATATCCGCATTCTAGATTCCATAACACAAGCTAATTAAGCTTACCATGGGTCTAGAAAGCGTTGTGTAGAATGTTGTTGAATATTTTTTTTTTTTTTTTTTTTTCAACTCGGCCACCAGGGACTGTTTTTTCCTGTGGGTTTAACTGAACTTCGACATTTTCCGCAAAGCGACTGCCATCTGGCCCATCGGTGATATCGAAGTTTTGCTGTTAGACCACATGTTGGACTACCAGTAACAACTGCGACAACCGGGACCGACGGCTTAACGTGCTCTCTGAGGCACGGATTCAATAGGATCTTCTTCTTCCTCCTAGCGTTAATTCCCAGTCGCATCCGAAGCTTTCAGCTCGGAGTCTGGGGTCCGCTTTTACCAGTCATAGCTACAGATTTGGCTAGACCTCGATATTTTCCGTGAAGCGATTGCCATCTGACCTCCACGACCCAATGTTAACATTAGTCGATATCGAAGTTTTGCAGCTAGACCGTTGTTTTTGGACTTTTTAGGACACCAACTACCCGTAACGACTGCCATAGATGTTCTTATGGCAACCGGGACCGACGGCTTAACGTGCTCTCCGAGGCACGACCAGACCAATGCAAATACCCATATTTAATGCACACAAATATTTGCACTGAGCGGGGATCGAACCCGCGCCTCCTGCGTAGCGGCCGCGTTCACTACCGCTACGCCACGGAGGCTGTCATTCGGAGGATTCAATAGGATCTTCTATAGTGTTCATTTTCTTTGTTCTACAGTGGCCGTGGGCGTGTTTGTGAGCAACAAGCTATGGATGCCTTTTGAGAGGGGGTTCTTCTGTGACGACGAGAGTCTCATGTACCCGTACAGTGACGACACCGTGCCTGTACGGGTGCTGAGGATCGTGGGCATATGCCTTCCTGCACTAGCTGTAAGTACCTGCATACTTATTTTTAAAGGAAGCAACCGAAATTACTAATATTCCTACTAACCCCTACAGCTAAGCTAAACAGCTTGTGTTAAAAATGAGTTTAAGTCGGTAGCGTAATGGCGGGATTCGAACCCGGGACCTCTTGATCGCGAAGTCGACTCTATAACTACTAAGCTGCCCACGCTTATTTTGTACTAATTGCCGTGAATTCTGACTCCGTTCCCAAAACCCACGGGAACCTATTTAAGTACAAAAAGTAGACTACTTATGTGTTGCTCCAGACTATATTAAATTTCAGCCCAAACCATTCAGTCGTTAAGTATTGAGTAACAAACTGCCAAACATCTTGAAAAACATTTACATTTATAATACAGAATACTTATAAGAAAACTACAAATAGGAAACTACTGTAAGAATTATTAATTGGTCCTTTATGTTTGTTGCGTGTGACCTCACGATCGCACGCAATGACCTTGGGATTGATGCCCGCAGTGGATAAGGTCTTAATAGCTTTTTTGCTGTAGTAGCGCATGGCGTTTAAAATGGACTGTTATTTGGCTAGGGACAAGCTTTAGTTTTTGAACCGGCCTTATAAGAATAAGGTCGGTTCAAAAACTAAAGCTTGTGAAATAAAAGAGTTCAATTCATTTTCAATTAATTTATTTATTTATTGCGATATATGGGTACAAAAATGTTACAGGCAATACAACATTACGCGAACGGGGAGTTAGGCTGCCTATCCATCAGAGATGTGCTATCTAGCTATGCTACGAATATGTAAAAGCTAAGCTCTGAAATTATGTGACCGTTTGCACTGTGCTATGCTATGTAGCGTAGCGAGTAGGATATGCTATGAAACTTCCTATAAATATTCAAAAGTCGAATCTATTCTCCATCCATAGCACACGTCCATAGCACGCATCTTTCTATACAAGAAACATAGCTAAGCTGAACCCCTTTCCACCAGTGCTATGGTATGTGGACCAATGAATATGATTAGTGGATATCGAACGCATCCATAGCATAGCACATCTTTGGTGGAAAAGCAGACTGATGCCTGTACTGAGCCACTTGAGAATATACAGGAGACGTACGTATAGGCGGTCCTTGTGGCAGTGTTGCCGCTTTAGCGACTTTGTCGCTAGATCTAGCGGATTTTGGATTAGTTTAGAGACTATTTATTACCATCTAGCGACTTCTAGCGATTTATTGTACCTATTCAAAGCTTAAATTAGAAGAAATGAATCATTTTTTTCGCTATTAAACTTGGTTTTGAGGAAGACAAAATTAAAAACATTTTAACATAGCTTGGGACATAAGCACACGCAAAGATAGTAGTAGTATGTAGGATTTTGGCCCAGGTATTAAGATATAGGGACGCTGCAGGTTATAATACCTACAAAGAATAGCAGATTAGCTATGACAGTTATGTCGTTATCACATTCCAACGCGGAAGTGAAACGACTGTTTTTTCTAACCACTGAATCAATTGAAATATTTAGCGACTTCTAGCGGATTTTTAAGCTATTGCATAGCTTCTATCGCGGGCCTTGAGCGTGGAGACCGAATCCAGAAATTCCGTAACGAAAAAAACCTGACACCCCGAAGCTCGCACGAATCGAGCCGAGCTGCTCCGAAGTAGCTCCGCTTAACGTAAGTAATTATAATTGCATAAGTTGATAAAAAATGCTATGCAATAGCTTTACCGCGGCAGTCCCCGAGTGCCACACGTCTTTTTTAAATACAGTTTTTTCAATATCTAGGGACTTTTTCATCGAGATCTGGAGACTTTATTTTATTTGAAACGGCAACACTGCCTTGTGGCGTGGCGTAGCAGGGGGCACGGGTTCGTGGCCCGCTCAGTGCAAATATAATTATGCACGAATATTATATTTGCATTGGTCTGGATGTTTTTATGAATGAAATGTATGTTTTTACAAAAAAAAAAGTATGTAAGTATGTTTATCCCCATTGGTCTTATATATTTATTATACATAATAACAGTCTACACTATTGCATAATCAATAACAAAGTTTTTTCGCTAAGTCAAGCTAGACATAGATGCGCATGTAATGAACAGGTTTTGTTGAAATAAATAAACACAGTTGTTTATGCTGTAGAGGAGGATAATTAAAACAAACCGGTATTCTTTCGTTATCATCATCATCATCATCATCTCAACCGTGACATATCCATTGAGGTAAACAAGAGTAAGTACGGCAGGCTGGCTTCATACAATGAGCAAAAACGCAGGCCTCACTCGACATACTCAAAAAAGGCATTAGGTACTCAGCGTTATCCACATCCAAACTGAGCATTAACTTGAAGAATACGGTGAAAAATATTTATATACTTCTGTAGATACTGTCACGAATAGATAATATAAATCATCACTATATATTATAAAACAAAGTCGCTGTCGCTGTCTGTCCGTCCCTATGTATGCTTAAATCTTCAAAACTACGCAGCGGATTTTGAAGTCCTTTTTTTTAATAGATAGAGTGATTCAAGAAGAAGGTTTATATGTATAATACATGCATAATATTGTAGAGAAACACTGATAAATCGGGATCAGAATACCACGCGGGCGGAAAATACGGCGGTATAACCCGCGCCACGTATCTTGGACCTAAATCGCAAGACATACGAGGCTCTGGCGCCCGTGGATTACTTTGTAATAGTCTAAGCTTGGTGAATTTGAGTTCATCTACCGGAGTAGCATCCTGTGCTATCCTCAAAAGACACCCAAGAAATTTGTACTGTTCGTATAGGTCACATGTTGAACACATTTTAGGTCCAAGATACGTGGCGTGGGTTATACGAAGTTCGCCGGGTCAGCTAGTAAATAATAAAACCTCAAACACACAGATGCGTTATTATTAGATATTATCGATCGATAATATCGCACACGTTTAGGTATGCGATATCTGTTTTAGTGCATTATTTATTACTAGCTGTTGCCCGCGGCTTCACCCGCGCGGATATCGGTGTATCGTTTTCAAATATAACTTTCAAACTTTAGTTCTTGTCTGTACCAAATTTGATCAAGGTCGGTTCAATGGTGGTGTAGTGTGACAGACAGACAGATAGATCGACAGACTTTCGCATTTACAATATTAGTACGGATAGACGCAGCTACTACGATACACTGCTGCGATAATCACGGGTAACGCAATTATTTGAAGAAATAGGGATTTGCATGAGCAATAACGCGTGCGGTATTATCGATCTTTAATAACGAGTCTGTTACTTCGGTAACTATATAAAAATACTTTTTATCTTATTTAAATTTTATTATTTTTCATAAATTAAATTAAAATATAGAAACAAAAATTTTTGTAATTAAATTTTAAGAATAATTATTTATGACAATAATAAGTATTAAGTAGGTATATAAATATTTACAGACATTGTCATTGCTGTCTGAATCTTATTAACGATATAAATTATAGATTATCTTCATACAAATAATAAGGAAATGATTTAAATGAAGAGAATTTAAACAAAATTAACCTAAATTTATGTAAACTGATTTGCAAAAAATATTATAATATATTTTTCCTTGTCTTCTAAACATTTATTACGTCAATTTTGTCGTCAGAATCGGTAAACATAACTCAAGTGGTCTTTTTTTACTCGAATGCGCGTCTAGAAGTTCGAAATTGGATTTTTTTCAATTTGAACCAGTAGTTCCTGAGAGTAGCGTGTTCAACCAAATCAACAAACAAACTCTTCAACTTTATAATATTAATATTAGTATTGAAGTTCCTATAGATAACAGGAAAATTGACAATAATATTGATAGTTACTTTCCTACAACAATATCAGGATATTCGAGTTTAATGTTTACGAAATGAACACAACATTGTACGTGAAGTTCCACATTAAGTATCTTGTTACAAGTAATATTCTTGGATTTTACTAGCTGACCCACCCCAGCTTTGCCCATACTTACCTACCTACATTATTTGAACCCGGGACCAGTCCCTTACACGGGGAATGCTCTGACTGACGCAGTGGAGTTTGTTGCGCCGTTTCTTCTCCATTAGCGCCTAGGAAGCGGTGGTAGACTAACACCCGTATTCACAAACAATACTTCGCTATGCGTACTACAAAAACTGTGCAAAGAACGAAAAATTCTCAATGCGTTCGTTTTGGCAAGCCTTTTTATTCATTGATAACACTTAAGTAAATACTTCGTTGAGGTAACGCACTGCGTTAGATACTGCTCCGTGATGTTTGTGAATTAATTTTACCAACCCTATGCGCTCGAGCACACTATGAGACCTCACAGTGTTGTTTGTGAATACGGGTGTTAGTTTTAAGGAGAATTTGACGTCAAAAAGCTGTAACAGTGTTGCACTATTTTGAAAATTAAGAATTGAATTGAACTACTGGGCTACCGAGTCACGCCTTTACCGAGTTTGAAGCATACAATTTTTTTATATACTAGGTACAAATACATTGTACATAGTTGTAACTCGATCATGAGATCATGAACAATACTAGTACAGACAGCCGTTGTTATTGTGCACACAATTAGTGATTAATCATGATAAGGTGAAGATAAGTTATTTAGTCAATTAGCTGTAGTTTACTGTTGGTATTGTAATTGTTATACTACTAGGGTAGCAAACAAGCTGATACCTGCTAGTAAATGGTTACCGTGAATTATGAACGGTCGTTATACTCGTAATACTCTTTGGACCTGGGGCGGTTATGTCAAACTCGAACTGACTAAAACCGCACGCCTTGAAATTCTCTAAATTATGACATGAACTGATTGAATTCCCTTAGATGGTAGTTGATCATTAAATAAGAACTGTCTGACTATACCTATATAGAAATAAGGAATTTGTATTTAATGCGTGTTCTTTGCATGCCTATCGGCGGAACATAGTATGTACAGTACAGCAGCGTGTAAACATCTATAGCAACCTGTGTTCACGAAATAAATAAATTAATTGAATGAACGAATGAATGAATCTTCAGATTTTTTGTATACCACATTTTGATTATAACGAAAATGTGCTTTCAATTTTAAGATGCTATTATTCTTTATTAATTTATCTTTCATTTTACTTCTCTTAATTAAATTTAGTTAATAACCATACCCCAGCTATAACCACAGCACGTGAGTTCAACAAGTAATTAATTTTCTCTCCTTATCAGCGTGACAACATGCACAGGAGTATAGCGTTGCGTCGTTAACCTGTTATCAGTACGTTTACTACAATTTGATAAGAGGTTAAGGCCGACACTGACTGCACTTCCTAGACAGACAGACTAAAATAAAAAAAATACATTTTCGGCTTCAATGTCGATTATAGATAGCCCTAAAAAAGATTATTTTTTTTCAAAATATTTTTAATGTTCAGAATCGGAACTGCTACAGATTTATTATATGTATTATAGAGTAACTCTCAAATCCCATAAATTAATCATACTATTCTACAATGCAATGGGCTACGTAATATACGAGTCCTAGAATGGAGAACGGGAGAAGGAAAACGACTAACCAGATGGACTGACGACCTAAAAAGGGCGACTGGGACGGCCAGGATGCGGAAGTCGGAGGATCGGCAGACGTGGCGCACACTGGGAGAGGCATATGTGCAGCAGTGGACTGCAATAGGCTAATTGATTGATTAATCTATTCTAAAATACGTCGGTCAAGGCTTATAGACTTATTGTATAGGCTTTGTTCGGACTATTTAGTAAAATAGTCCGAGCAAAGCCTAAACATTTGGTTTGGATAGGTGTGCCCGTTCTTGAGTTATAAAATTACAACGGAAAGTGTTTTTATATTGATATTAAAAAAATTATACTTATGAAATAAAATAATAATAATTAATTATATTTTTTTCTTCTATTTTATATTACTTATTCATATACAGTTATATATATAGGTGTATACATATCCCTTTGTCGACGGTACAGACGTATAAGATACAATAATTTTATGATTAAACACTGCATTGTAACTCAATCTGCTTCGAAGCTATTGTCATAATTATTGTTGTCTAGGACACTACTTGTGTCCGTAAGTGGGTAATAATGCACTTGAGAATATGGAATGTTTTTCCAGTTATACAATCATACATCACTGTCATTGTAATAAAATACGTCGTAATATACCTGCAATAAAACAATCTATTCATAGAAATAAAAAAAAATTGAAGTGTATATTTGTAATATTTATTAAAATAATAGCTTTTTAATGATTGCGGACAAATGTATACACTGTCATAATAATAAAAGTACAATTTATTTTCTGTCTGTCTGCCTTTCTGTCTGTTTATCCCGGATAATCTCTGAAGTTGCTGGGCGGATTTACATAGAATTTTCACTGGTAGATAGCTAATGTTATAAGGCGTAAATAACGCTACCTATATTTTAAGTATTAAGGTTCCACGCGAAACCCAAATATAAGCCCACGCGGACGAAGTCACAAGTAGAACCAGTACAGAATGTTTAGAAATGAAAATAAAAATCATCTATGTTGTTTTTTATTAACCATTAAACAAAAATATTTTTTAGCAATAAAAATAATGTCATACAGTAAAGAGTTAACTGTCTATTGACATAGTATTGTATTGCCTTATTGCCCTTGTATCTGTGTTGCCCTTGTATAGTGCAAGGTGAAATAACGCGTCAATGTATGTAAAAGGCGACGACCGATTCGCCATCAGAAAGTTCTTTGAGATCATAACCTGTCGCTTACAGGTTGAGTTCGCTTTACCATCGAGAAGTCCCAGGTTCGAATACTGGCCAGCATATCACCCTCCACGACGACGTCAAGCCAAGACTTCTTGGGCATGCCCCTTCTACCTGGACCCGGCGGGGGCGCCACCTAGCTGAACTAAACGGTTTTAATGAAAGGATTTTTTTGTTCAGGTCTAGGTCAGACTCAAAATTTCACATAGTTTGATCCTAGATAGGATATCCCAGAGACCCCAACCGGACTTAGCCATCAATATTGACGGCCCCGACTTGTAACAGCTTGCATAGGGTTAGTACCCACTGGTCCCCTGGAATTCGTCCCCAGTGCCCATTCGTACCTTCATAATTTTGAGGTGCCCACTCGACCCCTGGTCTGTTTTATAATTAAATTATCATATTAACCTTGCACCTTACTTGGTTACTCACTTAACCACGTTGTTATTATTATTAATATACATATTGTATATGCGCATAATAATCTTAAGTGTATATATACACTTGTATACTCTTCCAGCTAAACAAATACATGACATATTTTATTTTTATACACCATATCTCCAAGGTCATGTATTTGTACAGCCATATTTTAGTATAGCAGTCATACATCACGTCATACATGATAGAATATTAGTATATTTTACGCGACTGCCAAGGTAGGGTTATTGAAATCGATTAAGATAGAAAAAGCGAATACAGCTCAGGCGGGACTCGAACCCGCGATCTTTCCCTTACAGGACGAATGCTCTGACCACAGAGCCACCGAGCCTCGCCCGAAGCTGATCCAAATGTTTCTATACATCCTTTTTTTTTCTATATTTATCGATTTGAATAGTTGACATACTAAATGCTTTAAAATTTCATCCAAAGGTGGGATTATATTATTGACGTTGGATTTAGCTTCGCTTCAACTACGTTTATAACTTTTGTCATAGACGCTTGTCCTTTCCTTAAGATGTCCTCGTTCTAAGTGACATAATATGCCTCGCCCGTCAATTATGAGTTCTCTTGGCTTATACTTTCCTTAAAACATTTTTGTTATGATAGATACGAACACCTTTTTCCTGACATACCTACGCCTAGGTTGACACTTACCGGTTAACATTATGTAAGCCTAGGTCGACCCTTTACCGGGTTACCCATTCACCCAGGCCTTCAGGGGCGAAAAATGAAAATTTTCAAAGGAGCCGTTGGAAAATAGCCGTTATAGAACGACCATAGCAAGTTTGTATAAAATTCTCAATAATTCTTTTTTTTGCTACAGTTCCTTATATGCGAGTGGAGTGTCCTGCGTAAGGAGAAGGAAGTGGTTCGTGTAATGAACGTGCCCATCCCAACGTGGGTGCGCGGGTTCTACTGCGTGCTGGCTTCCTTCGCCGTGGGGTGCTGCTTCATTGAAATTGCCATCAACACTTCGAAAGCTGTCATTGGAAGACCTAGGCCACATTTCCTGACGGTAAGTGTATTCCTTAGACAAGTAGCGAAGGGTGAAAATGTTCAAAAGGGAAGTCAGGGAAAACTTTTTCTTTGTTTTAGTTTGTCACACACCATGCAATCTATTGATTTGTACCCAGTACTTACCTGAAAAGACAAGCCAACGGAAATCGTGTTATAGGGACCCTCGCCACTGCCACAGACCATGCCCACCTTCTGATGTGTGTTGCATCCTGCATGAGCGTCTCCGAGAATGCAATCTGGGACAACAGAATTTGAGAGTTGAAGTGCCGTCGATTCGACGTAAGAAGAAGAAATCTACAATATCGATGATGATAGGAAAAAGAGAAACGATTCAGGCGGGACTTGAACTCTTACCACTGACCTACCAAGTCACGCCTTAAGTGCTCCAAATTCTACATAGAACAATCAAATCAATAGCGCTCTGTCTCAAAAAGCTTCAGATTGGAGATTAGACTTATCATAAAAAGGAAAATGTCTTGCTTGACTTGAAGATTCGTCCGATTTAAATACTTCAATCACATTATGTTTCTTATCCAAAATTTAGCATATTGTTCAGTTTGTGAACTATACATATGCAAAATTCCGTATAGGATCACCATACATTGAATAGCATAAATTTTGCACGGAACGAATTGCGCCCGAAATATTCTTAACAACTACATTAGGTGTTAGAATGCAAATTTTTCTTGTCTTGTAACAGGGTTCTCGGAGCTGGTTATATTTCAGCACATATTTTTCTTCCGCTCATGTTCTTTTATGCCAATTTGTAGACAATGATGCTAATTTTGTTATTACCAATACTTAACTATGATGTTTGATGGGGCTAATATGCATTTGTGTTTTTGGACTGCTATCGGTGGAAATTCTCAAGATATAAGTAGTCCTGTCAAACTCTTTTACTTTAGTTTTGATAACAACAGCACTTGATAAATATATTACATTGAAGTGACATACATTATATGGATATCCATATTATCCATAAGAACATACAAATATAATAAATGCAAAAGTAACTCTGTTTGTCTGTTACGTTTTACGCCTAAACCAACGAACCGATCTTGATCAAATTTGGTACAGCGACAGACTAGAGCTTGAGAAAAGACACAAAATCTATGTTAGTTTGCGATAGCCGACGTCCACGCAGGTGAAACCGCGGGCAACAGCTAATAGAATATATATAAGAAGGGATGAGAGTGTTCGGTTTAAAATAAGAAGAAGCGAAGAGAGCTTCAAGAGCAGTTTCAAGACTAGAACGAGATTGCATGAAAGAGGACATGACAAGGGAAGAAGGAAGTGCAGGGACAGTATGAAAAATATGTACTAGCGCCGTGTGACTTGCAACTTAAAAATAATATTAGGATAAATATAGGCCTGTGTGAAGCAGGCCGGGGGCAAGATGGCGACACCGTGGGTCCCACACCCGAATCCATCTCAAATCACTGATGGCCCTGGATCAACCGGTGTACGAGAGATTTTCCAATAGAAATCTCACCTCCAGCAACAGGTGACCCAAGACGGGCGTACGGTTTTAGTCGGTTCGAGTCCGATATAGCTGCTTTCATCGGTTCCGACGGGGGGTATACGACAAAAAGCATAAACATACACAGACTTCATTGATAGAAAGTAAGGGAACGCTCTTTAGCAATAGGTCTCAACAGCTGCATGGTCCTATTAAAAATATGTACATAGTATGTATATTTGTTACTTAAATGAAAATGGATATGTTATCGATAAAAGGAGTCAAAATAATATGCGCCAAGCGAAGCTCAGTCTGCTAGGTATTTATTAATTTATCTGACACTAACTTGAAATTACTATTTTTAGTATTTGACATATATTTGACATTAATAATTCTTTTGACATTGACTTTGCTTTGCATAATTATTTAGATAATGAATAACTACGAGTATCTCTAATATTTGCACACCTCTTAGAGGTTATAATAAAGCGCATGTATTCACTACAAAATGATATATTATTTGACTTGAATAAATAAAGACGAGTCAATGTTTGTGATGATTTATTAAAGATTTTAATCGTACGTTTCATGGGTATATTAAGGAACGCCATCCAAATATTCTGAATTTAAGCCAATCTCACCTCTAACCTGCTAACTTTAGATTGTCAGGACTCTCTAGCGTAGGCTGTCCTCTTGAGGTTGAAGGTTCATACCAATAATCATCCCCAAACAGAAGTAAGAGAGCGGACTCTGGCCTCCAAGCTCAAAAATCTGCCACCAACAAAGTAAAGGAGGCGTTGGCACTTCCATTACTCAGGGTACAATATGAGCAGGTTCTCTCACATACCATCTTATATAATTCCATTCTACCTTTCTTCAGATCTGTCAACCATCGATAAACTGCAGTCTACCAGAATGGAGGAACCGATACGTCCTGCCGACCGACTACACCTGCACTGGCTCCCGGACTGACAAGTTTGAAGATATGCGCAAGAGTTTCCTCAGCGGACATTCGGCTTTTGCAGCTTTCACCATGATTTATTTAGCTGTGAGTACACCTCTGTTTTAAGTTTTTTTAAGTACCTAGTCATCGAATTTGCTTCACCTCCCAGTTGAACTAAATTGCTTGTGTTAGGAGTGCGTTAAAGTAACATAGAATGATGAATGTATGGGATTTGACGTGTATTATGACATGACATGTATATTGACGTTTATGACATATACGTTAACAAACATCCATCTATCAAATTTTGATAAGATGTGGTCATATACGACAACATGTAATCATAGAATCAAAGGATGCGATCACGTCGTCGGTGGCTTAGTGTTAAGAAATCGGTAAGGAGTCGAAAGGTCCCGGGTTCGAATCCTGGCCATTACACTACCAACGTGAATCCTCCTCCTCCGTGACTCCTAAAACAAGTAATTTAGCTTAGCTGGAGGGATTAGTGGGAATATTAATAATTATTTCGGTTACCTACTAATATTCTTTGAAAAATGTATGGAAATAAAAAATAGTATCTTTCTCCCAACAGATGTACATAGAGAATCGTATGCAGTGGGGTGGCAGTCGCTCTCTTCGCCACACGCTGGCATTCGGCGCTGCCATGTTGAGCTGGTTCTGCGCCCTGTCTAGGGTATCAGACTTCAAGCACCACTGGAGCGATGTCCTCGCTGGGTATATCCTCGGCATCTTGTTCGCTATCGTCGTGGTTAGTATTATCTCACATGATTCATCGGTTCGCTATGTTTTTGGGGTTCCGTACCTCAAAAAGAATACTTCTAGGAGGATCACTTCGTTGTCCGTCTGTCTATCTGACTGTCAAGGTCTTCTTCATGTTACGTGCTTTTTAATTAGTTACTGTGTTCAATTAATCTATGTTAGAATAACTTGCAATCATTGTGGTTCTAATCTAGACTATTTCAATAGTTCATTAGGCTCGCCCTCTATTACGTCAGACTTCTGCCTACCCCTTCGGAAATTTGCAGGCGTGAGTATATTGTATGTATGACATGAAGACGGCATTGTTAGTATAAAGTATTTTTGCTCACTTGTCGAAAAATATGATCACTTGTTGTGAAAATGATTCTTGTGTTGATAACAATTTTTTCTATTTTCAGTGGAAATGGGGTACAGAAATCGTTCAGAAACAGAAGAAGTCTTCATCGCCCCATCACGAGCCTACAACGATAAGTGCACAAGTGACAACCGTGAATGGTATCAACTAGATATTAGACCAATATTAGGTAATAGGTAGTACTATAGAGAATAATTAATTAGGAGTTCTTAGTCTCTCTGTACCGAAAATAGCATTAGACTTCTCAATAATGCCTCATTCGATAGAAAAATAATTAAGCTATAATTTAGTTCAATATACATTGGTAAGTGACAAATCATTAAATGTATATCTTTATAATTAAGGAACGGAAAATAGCTAATTCTATAAGCAAAAAAAAATGATAAAACGAGAATGCCGTATTCTGTAAACAACAAATCGCATTTGCACCGCAACGATCCGCATTTTTATCATTCAATCATTCGTTCCACATTGAAGAGTTGTTTTATGTACAAAAATGGTCTAACAACATGGCTATTCACGACTGATTTGCTACAGTCACCGTTAATATTATTTACTGAATGAGGCATTCTCGCTTTACACATTGATTTATATTGTTACTTTTGGTAAGACGTTTATTCATTTTATAACATAACAACATAAACTCACGCCTGTATCCCCGAAGGGGTAGGCAGAGGTGTTTATAAGTTATTGAAATGGTATTTATCGAATTATTCGTGCCCGAAATCGGTAACAAAATTAATTTGGTAAAAAAAATAATTAACAAAACCAGTTAGAATTAATCATTTACCAAACTTTTTTTATATTGTATTGTTACATTGTTGTATTATAGCAAAAGTAGAGACTGCCTTCTGGGTCATCCTAGGATTAATTCCCGGGTTGGGCAGCGTGTTGTTATGTTTTTTTAAGTAGTTCTAACAGCAGCATGTATTCTGGCAAAAATGCCCGTATGTCGGCACGAAACTCGGCCCCCATTGCGTGCGAGATGCCAGTTAATTTAATACAATAGTTAAATAAAAACATAAGTAGGTATAGTTGCCGTTCATTTAAGTGTTTCCGTGCTCGAGGGGCACGTTAACAGTTGGTCCCGGCAGCTAATAGGTTAGGTCTAGACGGAATGTCTGTGGTATTAACCATAAAATCAGGCTGGTATAAAATCAGATGGCAGTCGCCTCCAAAATAGTAAAAAAAACGAAGCCACATCATAGTTAAGCGGACCCCGGAGTCCGAAATGAAAGTCTTGATTGAGACCAGGACTGACGTAAGGATGATGATGATATACTATCAATATACTATAGTGGCGAAGGGTGGAAGTATTCGACAGGGAAGTCGGTAAAAAAAAATAGATACGATTTAATTTTTTTGTAGTCTATTAGCAAGCCGGCAGGAATAGGACTATAGGGACCCCTCACCACTCAACTGATATACTATACCGTTCTATACCTAATATCGAATAACTATAATGAAACAGATAATAAGTCTGTTAACCCCTTTGAGATTTAGCTCGCCTTGCGTAGACATTAGTTTACGGGAGATCGATGCTACAAACATTAACTTTTATTATTATTCTGCATTATTAGATGAAATGTGAGTAAGTTAATAATAAAATTAGGTTTATTATTCGTGGAAATAGCTCATCGCGACATAGCATAGGTCCTTTCCCAAGGTTTAATCTATGTCTGTACAAAATTTAATAGTAGTAGTGAAAGCGTGACAGACACACAGAGTTACTTTCGCATTTATATTATGATTAATTTGGATTCTCTAGTAGTTCCGGCAGCTCCAGACAGAGGCCTACCCTGCTTTCCCCCCTTTGACATATAAATCTAACTGACTGACAGCCTCCGTGGCGTAGCGGTAGTGAACGCGGCCGCTACGCAGGAGGCGCGAGTTCGATCCCCGCTCAGTGCAAATATTTGTGTTCATAAAATATGGGTATTTGCATTGGTCTGGTCGTGCCTCGAAGAGCACGTTAAGCCGTCGGTCCCGGTTGCCACAAGAACATCTATGTCGTTACGGGTAGTTGGAGCCCTAAAAAGTCCAAAAACAACGGTCTAGCTGCAAAGCTTCGATATCTCCTGATGTTACCATTGGGTCGTGGAGGTCAGATGGCAATCGCTTCACGGAAAATATCGAGGTCTAGCCAAATCTGTAGTTAAGACTGGTAAAGCGGACCTCAGACTCCGAGCTGAAAAGCTTCGGATGCGACTGGGAATTAACGCTAGGATGAAGAAGACATACAAATCTAACTATATATTTACCAATATTTATGTATGTCAAGCATTGATATCCGCACATAAAGAACCAAGGTACACAAACACATGGTCGATTTCTGTAGAGATTATTGAAGTTGAGTCTCGTCAAACTCTACTTACGCATAGCTTAATACTGCGCACTGCATTTAAGTAGGCGTTGAAAAGACTTCAGTTAATTCTCAATTCAAATACCGGTCAATCGTCCTTATTACTCGGAACATAATATCTTAGACCTAAAATGTGCTCAAAATGTGTTCTTTACGCACAGTACACAACTTTGGGTGTCTTTTGAGGACAGCACGGGGTGCTAATGCGGTGGATGGGCTCAAATTCACCAAGCATAGATTATTACAAAACAATCCGCGTGCACCAGGGCCTCATTGTCTTGCGATTTGGGTCTAAGATACGTGCCCCGAGGTATACAATACATACGCTTTGTATTGCAAAGATGTCAACGAATAAATTATTATTAATAAGTGAAGGCTGTGCTACGTTGTATCAACGTTATGTATAAATATTATAAAATGAGTTAATTATTATATAGCACTTACTATTAATGAGATAATATTATTTGTATATGAAGTAAATAAACAATTTTCATGGAATATGTTGTATAATTTCTCCCTCGTTTATTAAGTGAAAAAATATTTACTACCATGGGGTTCTTCAAGAAGGACATTAGAAGGTTTCTCAAGGGTTCGCAGCACGAGTGTAATGCCCCTAGTGGCGTTTTTAGACCACGGTGACGACTTTTCATCAAGTGGGCCCTGTGTTTGTCCGCCAGATATATACAGGGCGTCCCACGCGAAAGTACCTTGAATCCTTAAGTTAGCTCATTTTACTTAAAAGAGACATCATTTTATTTTTAAAAAGAAACAAAACTGCATTCAAAGATTTTTTTAAATTCGCTTGCCACACCCGGTAATCGAACCGACTAAAATCCGAAAAAGTAACATCCTGTATTTTTATGGCATCAATCGATAGTGTCAATCATAAGGTTCAAATCTGTCTAAGAAACATGGTAAATTAAATGAAAGGAAGTCCTTGAAACCTAAAGTTATAAATTCAATTTGGTAAAATAAAACACTCAAAGTTCATCCATCCATCTGACCATAATTGAATTTTTAAAAATCTTTCAATGCAGTTTTGTTTCTTTTTAAAAATAAAATGATGTCTCCTTTAAACAAAATGAGCTAAATTAAGGATTTAAGGTACTTTCCCTCCATGTGGCATCGCCCTGGGACGCCCTGTATAAGTGGCGGACAAACATGTGGGTATAAAAAATAGAGCGCCTGCAGATATTGCTCCAATTCTACGTATCGAAACAAGACGATCGCGATGCTGCAGTGGAGCGGTTATAGCATAATGAACTAGTTTGACTAAATGCCTTAGTTAAAACTAAAATTAACCAAGAATACCAGTTCTAAGTAAAATTATATCCGGATCAACTTTTACTAAGAACTGGTTGTAATTTAATCACATTCACGCAGTACTAGCGTCACTTAGTTTCCACTTAGTTCGTACGAATTTCGGTAGATGACTCCATTGTCGCCCAAAGACGTATGTATAGGTGAACTCCGTATATTCAGGACGTATCCAGGTAGGGCAGTTGCTCAGAGGACGGACGATATTCGATATTCCTAAATATTATCCTCGATTAAATTAATTCATATTCAGTTTTCAATCCATAGAACGCCTGAAGATTTTATTACTGCATTTCGACAAATCGAAACTACGATGAAATTGAACGAGTCTATTGTAACTGGGCACTTTATAATTGTCTTGTATGGTTATAGTTAAATGGAACACAAGTATACTTTATAACTACAACTATCGCTTTGTAAAAGTCACCGTATGTGTGAAGACATAGGGTGATTTGTATAAAACTACCAGACCAATGCAAATAAGTAACTATACCTACTTAATATTCACTAGTGGTAATCGAACCTCTAACGAACATCTGCCGCGTGGTTCCAGGCAGAATAGAATTTGGGCCACCCCATCTCTCCCCATGCGGTGTCGAACAAGGCGACTAAGGGATAGGGATGTTTAACATCAGATAGATACATACAGCCCAGACGCAGCCTCAGGTGCATGGCTCGAGTCAACAATAGCGCCCGGAAAACGGCAATAGGCTCACCCCCTTTACGTGGGACGTAATACAACGATTGGTGAAATGTGGGTGTTAATTCACCTCTGCCTAACCCTCCGGGAATACAGGCGTGTTTGTATGTATGTATGTATAAATATTATACACTGAGTGGTCCTTATTATACAACCGAACCCGCGGTCTACACCGCAGTGATCGTCAATTACCACAGGTCACACACACGTACATTTTTACATAAATGTGTGGTTCCCGTACAAATTATATTCACTTCCTATGGCACCACGCAATAAAAATGCAAATTTTACGATTTGTTTTAAGTTGTCTGATGACTAACACATGTGAGTGTGTGAATGAAACAGATTTTTCTCTCGCACTATACTACCGTTCATTAATGAAATCCTTAACAAAATTTTGGTTCTTTAGAAGTATAGTTAACGACAAAGATATTCAAATACTAACAAAATAAACGATCTACACTACTATACTACTGTACATAGGAACTTCAATATATAAGAATCCTAATATATAAAAATTATTGCCACTTTTTATTGTAATTTTATAACTCAAGAACGGGCTCACCTATCCAAACCAAATGTTTTGTTGGGTTTTGTTGGGAGGGACTATTTAGTACAGAGTTTCTTAAACTTTTTGCTCCACGAACCCCCGTTACAGTTTCTAGATGACAGCAAACCCCTTAACGGAAAACACGCCCTCCCCCCAAGTCCCCAACAAGTCGATTTCTGTAGGTACAATACCAGCATTGCAGTCACAATAAGAGCGCAGCGTCGCTATAATGCATTTCTACAATGGTACGAACGACATGCATTTTTCTTTAAAAAGTCTTCAACTGTATAATAAGCTCTCGTTCACCAGCCATCTATGTCAACGAAATTTTTTTATAAGGCAGGTCTTTAATGAACTCTGGTAAAAGAAAATTCACCACTTTGCGTGAGAGATAAATAAAATAAATAATAAATATTCCACAACATTCTACGCAACGCTTTCTAGACCCATGGTAAGCTTAATTAGCTTGTGTTATTGCATCTAGAATGTGGATATACATACTTAGATACTTTTTTTTTGTAAAAACATACATATTATACATAGAAACACCCAGACCAATGCAAATATTTAAATTCATGTATACAAATATTGGCACTGAGCGGGGATCGAACCCGCGCCTCCTGCGTAGCAGCTGCGGAGATAAAGATAAAGCTCCCTGTCTAACTACCCAAAAATCTATCAAAGACATCCTTTTTTAAACAGCTTGAAGAGTATCATTGAAGAGTCTGTGCGAGCTACGAATACAATCGCGCAATGTCTACCAGCTACTACAATGCGTGTGTGCCGCACGTGTCTACCAACCATCGAGCAATCATTACGTGAATCTTGTCTCGAACCCCTTACCATCGAATGGCGAACCCCTAAGGGGTTCGCGAACCCCACTTAGAGAAACCCTGATTTAGTAGATGGTTTATGTGAAGTTTGCACAAAATCCGTAGAGCGGTTCTTCATTTAGGCGGTACGAAGTTCACGGGGTCAGCTAGTGTATTATAATTATACATATACGATGATTTTGTGAATTGCCAAAATCTTTGGGAACTGAGTCAACCGGGTGCCGGTATATCATGCGGGTGGCCGCATGATATACCGGCACCTACTGATTGACGAATCTGGCTCTGGCGCGGGCTTTCGTCTCGAGATTCGGGGGTCAGACGCAGATGGTAGTTACTCTCGCAAAAGTCAAGGTAAGTTATTAAAACTAGGTCAGCGCACCTCGGCCTCCAAACCGCACCAACCGGGTCCAACAGCGACTGGCGATATGATAACTGATAGATTGAAATAACTTTTGTCATTGGCTGTACAGCAACAATTGATTGAAATAACTTTTGACATTGACTGTACAGTAACGACTGATTGAAATAATTTTTACAGTTGACTGTACAGTCAGTGACAAAAGTGCTCATTGTGTGTGTATCATACAAGCACTACAAACTTTTAAAGCAATTAAAATAATAACCAAATAAATAATGTATAGGTAAGGCATTATGAGTATTGTAATAAAGGAAGTTGGTCGTTACGTTATGTATTACTACTATTACTCTAAACAAATCTTAAAGGGATGTTATTTGATGACTTGTTATTATTATGATGATATGACGCATAAACATCACAAGTTACTGATTTTTTTGTATTTATTTAACTGTAACCTATTGATACCTGGTAAGCTTGAATGAAGTCCAAAACTAGGAATCGTTATTCTATATGCCTTAACAGGACTTTCCAAGATCAATATTGCTCTATAAGTCTAATAATAATAAGTCTGCCTCATCTGCTATTCGATACTCCTGGTGCAGATTTTCCTCACGGGGTTCACAGGTCAGATGATAGTCGCTCCCATAAAAGGGTAAAAAAGGAAAAATAGGACTCCGTCGTCTTATGCTTTTTTATATGTACGTATGAATATGTTTACAAGTCAAAACTCTAATTTCAGTCGGATTTTAATTCTTTTAGTTTCTCGAATCAAAGTTTTTAATAACTCTTTATGAAACATGCATTTCCATCTTTTAATTACTTATGTGGAATGAAAATGAAATTGATGAATGAAAATGAAATTTGTTGTGAAATGAAAACAGCTCGTTGATGTCTTTTGTATAGATATTGAAGTTTCTCCAAATGTAAATATTTCGTGAACTACAAGCTTACAAACTTGTATCCCTCAAAGGATGGACAAAAGGGCTGGTACATCCCCACTAGTTAAGTATACTTTGTCACATAGACGAACAAAATGTCTGTCTACACGAATGTTAGAGTCATTTACAATAGGTACCCACATAACCCTACAAATGCAATTAATCAATTAATATATATTATATATAATTAATTAATTGTTGCGATTAATCTTACCTTACCTTACCTTACCTGAATCGATTATTCTGACAATTGATTTGAGACACTCCAACCCTAGACTATAAACGTCAAAACGTCGTCTCTTAAATAATTTTAACTATAGATGTAAATATATATAGCTGTTGCCCACACTACTTATAGGAACCTATTCTAGGGATGAAAATTCGCCCAAGAGATATTGCAGACTTCTAATAATTCGTACAAATCATTAATAATTATGTACTAAGAACTAGCTGTTGCCCGCGACTCCGTCCGCATGGATATTAGGTATCGCGAAGAAACTAGCCTTTGTCCTTTCCCAGGGTCTAATCTATCTCTGTACCAAATTTGAACTAGATCGGTTCAGTGGTTTAGGCGTAGAAGCGTAAAAGACAGACAAACAGGGTTACTTTCGCATTTATAATATTAGTATGGATATGGATTGTACGAAACCCGTACAATATTATTTGTCCGCATACGTACACATAATATAAGGTAGCTTGCCAAAATATAGGCCATTATATTTATTTAATAGCTTTATAATATAAATAAAGCAATAAAATATATTTATCAATACTGGCAATATTTGAATAGAGGTGCGATATTTATATTAAAACCGTTACTAACCTTCACCTATAACAGAATCGCAACTGATATGTAAATAACGTTATTTATTGCACTTTTAAACGATTTCAGAAACGGTATAATATATCAATACCGGACGTGGCTTGAATAACGACAGCGGGATACCGTTTGCTAAAAGAAATCCATCCATACTAATATTATAAATGGGTAAGTAACTCTGTCTATCAGTCTGTCTGTCTGTCTGTCTGTCTGTTACGCTTTCACGCCTAAAGCACTGAACCAATTTTGAAGAAATTTGATACAGAGATGGACTAAAGGACTTTGATTGCTTTTTCAAATAGGGGTTGATTCAAATAGGGGATAAAAGTATATTTTTTTATATATTTTTTTTATTTTATTTTTTTTTAAAGAATATTAGCAACCGAAATTACTAATATTCCCGTTAACCCCTCCAACTAAGCTAAATAACTTGTGCTAGGAGTGGGTTCACGTCGGTAGTGTAATGGCCAGGATTCGAACCCGGGACCTCTCAATCGTAAGGCCGACTCCTTAACCACTAAGCTACCGACGCTTCTAAAAACTAAGTTTGAGAAACTGATGACGATAACGAAGAAGACCTGATGAAAATTGGTATTTAGATAGAGCAGGGTTTGAGAAAGGATATAAGCTAAGTTTAGTCGCGATAGCCGACTTTCACGATATTTACTGAAACAGCGGCCTTACCATAAACTCTTAAAACAGGTCAATAATGAGCAGTTTTCCAGTAGGTATAATAATCAGTTGGTTTTTAAATCATCAGGAGATGGCGCTAGCATAGCCTTTGGTAATTTTAATGTACTCTGTGGTTTATTTGTGCGATGTTGCCAAAGTTTAATTTCATTTACCCATATTACAATAGATAAAATATGATAAAACGCTTAATTCTTTTCGCGTCACAGTCTGTAATTTAAAATGATATTATATTTAAAATAATTTTATAAAAAAAAATATGTCAAAACATATAAGTAAAGTAAATCATTACAAAACCGAAGAACATTTTTTCCATAAATTAGGGAACACTAGATGTGAGACCACACTCTACTTACCAAAAGTGCCGGCTGCGCCATCTAGCTTGTCTTTAGGAACCCTATAAATACCTACTGGAAAACTGCTCATTGAACTGCTGTCATTCTACCAACTGCAAATGTCACTTTGTAATGTCATATAAATATATCAAAATATACAGGATTACAAAGTGACATTTGCAGTCGGTAGAATGAAAGCAGTTCAATATTGACCTGTTTTAAGAGTTCATGGTAAGGGCCCAGGAGCCCCACTCTGCAGCTCAAGTCACAATAAGTCATGTACAGTATTTTTCGGTATATGGAACTCCATCATGACCTTAAAAACCCTTTATTTCCCTTGACACTACTAGTAGTGTCACGGGAGATTTCTATTTCCCGTGACACTACCAGTAGTGCCATGGTAAAACTGCATTAGTAGTGCCACTCCCCTGCAAGCCAGTACACCTGCTGATTAATGGACGCAGCTTTGGCGCAGGCTTCCCTCTCAAGGGCGCCAGGTCAAACGGCAGTCCCTCTCATAAGAACCGTATAAACCATTCAAAAGACGCTGATTAACTATTATTTATTCACTAACACAAAGTTTACTAGATTTTTTCCCAGACTTGGGTACCTAACCTGCTGAAGAGCCTAGAGGTCCGTTTTCCTAGTTTTTCTCTTTTTCTCGTTTGATGTAACCTCATCTTGGCTTTTATGGTAGCAACTACCTTCTGACCTTCCCCAAGAGGAAAACCTGCACCAAACTTTCATTCTTTAGAATCAGCAGATGTAAATTGATGGGAGCCCATGATTTAGTAGGTACCTATTTGAATAATCACCAATTAATGCTAGGTATACTTTTATGTACTAACTAGCTGTTGCCCGCGGCTTCGCCCGCGTGGATGTCGGTTATCGCTTAGTGTTTATATAGGCTGCATCTCAAAATCCTTTCTTAGGGGATGCCTACGTCATAGTAGCTTTATGCATGCAAAGTCTCAGCCCGATCGGTTTAAAATTGACAAAGTTTCATACAAACTTTCATCCCCTATTTTATCCCCTTGGGGGTAGAATTAATCAAAATCCTTTCTTAGCGGATGCCTACGTCATAACATCTACCTGCATGCCAAATTTCAGCTCGATCCGTCCAGTGGTTTGGGCTGTGCGTTGATAGATCACTATGTCAGTCAGTCAGTCAGTCAGTCATCTTTGAGTTATATATATTTAGTTAGTATACAATTGTAATAACAGCCATTACGGTTATTTCTATAGGAAAGTTTCACCATAAGGGCAGTCCCAGCAAGCCCATCTTCACCCAAGTACTATTTACATACAATTAAACACAATAAGAAACGAATCCCTAGGCCTTACGGGGCATTATTCTACCGTCCAATATACCCTGACCAACGTATTACAATTACTACATTACTTATTCATTCAATAACCAACCTTAAGGACCAACAAATAAGGTCCAATGTAACAATAATTGAATATAGACTCGTATATATATTGTCAAGCAAAATTAAACCTTACGGCTATGGAAATAAGGTAAGTGTCAGATAATAATCCTTATGAGAAGAGGCTCGTGTAAGATTGGTAAGGTTTACTTTCGCCAGCGGGCGATGTCGGCCGGAATGCCCGATGTGCCGACTAGCCGCGGTGCCGCGTCTACCATGAGTACAAAGAGTATGTATGAGTGTAGATGTACAAGTAGGTTATACTTGCTAGGTAGGTACTGCCGGTACCTGGAGACTTCAGTATATTATATAAAATACTAGCTGACCCCGCGAACTTCGTACCGCCTAACAGTCAATTCTTTTTTTTTTTTAATTTTTCTCTCCGTAAGAACCATCCCCGTACTTTAAGGAATGTTCTAAAAAAAGAATTAGCGAAATCGGTCCAGCCGTTCACGCGTGGTGGCGTGACCAAGGGAAATAGGGATTCATTTTTATATATAGAGAAGACCTAAAATACGTTAGTATAAAGGCTATTTTAAAAAAGACAGTGAGTTAGAGACGGCATTCTTGTTGAAGTTTAAAAGCTCCGATTATTTAGTAAATCAAGAATTATAAGTAAACCTCCTTCCTGCTTCCCATAAAGCCGCTCAAAGTAAAAGCCGCTCTCAATATACCTACTAATATTTGGGAATACATGAGATATTATTTAATCGATAGTTATTGTAATGATACAAATAATGTTATTTATGATACACCTACAGTATTACTGTAAAATCTATTAAGAGCTTCGAGCTTGTAAATAGACTTATACCAAAAACAGGTGGGTATGCCTTCTGTTAATTGTTAATAATTAGGCAGAGACAACAACCCGCTAACTGCTTTTTGTCTTTACACACTCAAGACCTTCCCCTACTGTCATTAAATCATAAACCTTTCACGTAAGTCTTCTGTGAGTTTCTAGTTCTTCTACACAACATCAATTACTGCAGATTTATTTCTTCTAATTACTGTTATCCACTTTGCATCTACAAATAATCTGAGCTAATAGAATAAATATCGGAAAGAGTATCTACTAATACACGTTAATACCAATTAATAACAACAAAAAGTATTAATAATTTAACTTCCACCTGATGATGTTAATATTCAGTGAATTTTTATTTTCTAAAATCATTGAATTTATCTACTAACATTAAATTTCGTACATGACCTATCATCGACGAAATCCAGCATTATTAAATATAAGCTGGTAACTCAATTTAGTTTACATCGACCCTAGATCCTAACCGGATTTTCTCTGTTAAAATCCATTCGCAGAGCCTTCAGCCTCACAGATGCTTTACCTATTTAGGTACAAACACAGACGTTCGCTAGAAGGCTCTTTGCGCAGTCGACAGCGTACCAACAGTAAACAATTGCGGACAGTCCTCGACAGAGCCCCGCGAGCGGCGCGCGTATTCGACACTATAAATGACCTACCTGACAGGTGTTTGTGATACAAATTTAAATATCGAAAGAAAAAAAAGAAACAAGATTCGTTCGTCTCTTTTTTATATTTTTTTTTCTCACAAAGTTGTGGTACCGTTGTGTGGCCGTTAACCGTGTGTATTGTGCTGTGGGATCCAATGGACTGTTCTCATGGAAAATGGTTTAAATGTATTCCATTTTTGAATTGGAATGTCAATTTTTTGACGTTTATGTGACGTTGTTGGCCGAATGAAATAGGTTTCAGTGTCTGGTCTGTGTTTGTTTTACTTATTATTGTTTTTTTTAGTTGTGAAGTACTTTATATTATGAAACTATAATATATATTAGTTATTGTGTACGTTTATAAGTCGAGGTAGTCTAGCGTCCGCGTCCTTACAAGGTTGAATTAAGAAGTATCACAGCAGTCTTATTTGCAACTTGTTGCACATATTATAACAACATTTGTTTACTTTGTTCTATTTTTGAAAACTTTACCACAGAAGAACTATATCGTAAAATATTCTAAAAAGTTTTTATCGCATTGTAGCTCATTTGTTTCTTCACACAAATTCTCATATTCTGAACTGGTGACCTTACAAATTAACTTCTACTTAAGACGAGCTAATTAATACGAAGCGGTGTGTTTTTTTATTTTATTTTATGGGTGTTACCAGACCTTGAATTAATTCATCGTAACGTGGAGCCATTAAAATTCACAACACTTATCAAAACCCGTATAAAGTGTAGTCATTCTTGTCCGTATGTATGTCATCATCATCATAGCTATTTCCTAGTTACGTGCAAAATTTACATAGCCCGAGATCCGCTTATCGTTTTTGATTAGTACATCAATTTTTCCGGGAGCAACTGTCGTTTGACCTTCCAACCCTATAAAGAAAATTGCCTATATCTCCTCCTTCGTTGGTTAACAGGTGCTCCAGCTTATAAAAGAGGTTGGCTTTAGTCTTAAAGAGGTAGGTAGAGCCCTACACCCTGTAGGTAGAGCCCTGAACACTTGTCCATAATGTATATAACATACACAAATGTACATAGGTATGTGTGTCATTAAAACACTTAACACTGAAACGCTAAAGTTACTAAATTGTTTTGCAATAAACTTGGCGAATTGTGTTAACTGTACACGATTACCAACGACTTTCCGCTATTTTGATAGGTGTACGTGTTTTAGTTGCTTTTACTTAGTTAATTTTCAAGTTTACACAATACTTTTTAAGTTTACACAACACTTTTCGAGTTTACACAATTTATTTTTTGTTAACGTAACCATTTATATAAATAATACTAACTGGTGCCTACAACAGTACTCCGCCCGCGTTGATATCAATTATATGAATTTATATTTGGTTATATCTCCGGTTCTACTCAACCAATAAGTTATTGCATTCATCGAACACGAACAAACAGATAAGAATTACCAATCTATAATATAAAAATAAATCACTAAATGTGTTGCTAAGCGCAAATCTCGAGAACAGCTGAACTGATTTTGCAATTTTTTTTAGCATATTCCTTGACTAGCTTTTGCCCGTGGCTCCGCCCGCGTGAATGTCGGTTATCGCGACCAAACATAGCCTATGTCCTTTCTCAAGGTCTAATCTACCCCTATACCAAATTTTATCAAAATCGGTTCAGTGGTTTAGGCGTGAAAGCGTAACAGACAGACAGACAGAGTAACTTTCGCATTTATAATATTAGTATAGATGTACGAGGATGGTTCTTACGCAGAGAAAAAAAAAGAATCGACTGTTAGGCGGTACGAAGTTCGCAGGGTCAGCTAGTATATAATATATTTTTGGGTATAGAATTCTTAATTCAACATAACTAAATATTTTCTACCTATCCCATTGTACCTTCCATTGTAATTTCAACCCTCCTAGACCAGTGGCAATTCGTTGTCCGGCGTATTGTAGAATAGAATAATAAATGTATGAGATTTGACGTACATATATGACATGTATTTTGACGTTAATGACATACGTTGACGATTGAAATACACGTCAAATCCCATACATTCGTCATTCTATTCTACAATACGAATTGCCAACGAATTGCTACTTGTCTAGGGGGCTTTTATTAGGGTTCCGTAGCCAAATAGCAAAAAACGGAATCCTAATAGATTCGTCATGTCTGTCCGTCCGTATGTCACAGTCACTTTTAATAGCTTATTTTTTTAATTTAATTTAATTACTTATCTAAGATTGCATTACGTAACAAATAAATTAATTCAAACTTTTTAAATCGTGTGTGTGTACATTGTGCTATATGGTTCCCATTGAAGTAGGGGCCACGATATTCCCTTGTGATGGTTGTCACACAAGGACATTAGGGGACAGAACTCTATCTGTTGCGGTAACGGTTGGTTTGCTTTCAATAGTCGTGTTAATATTGTTTATATACAAACATACATACAATCACGCCTTCATCCTCGGAGGGTTAGGCAGAGGTGAATTAACACCCACATTTCACCAATTTAGGTCCCACGTAATAAAGGGTGAGCCTATTGCCATTTTTCGAGCACTATTGTTGGGTCCAGCCCTGTATAGGCTGAGTGTGGGCTGTATATATCTGTCTGATGTTAAACAGCCCTATCCCTTAGTCGCCTTGTACGACACCGCATGGGAAGAGATGGGGTGACCCAAATTCTACTCTGCCGGGAACCACGCGGCGTGTAATTGTTTATATACTCATAATAATATATATAATATATCTCTATAGGGGAAACAAAGTATTGTTCTTCTATACCACTAATAAAATATACATTCAATTACATAATTAACTAAAATAATTAAAATTATAGGGTATAGGTAGATCTGTCACAAACCACATGTAACCACATGATGTTATATAAGATAATGGCATTTCCCGATCTAGATAACCTTTGTGTGCTGAGAAAAACATTCGCTCTAGGTACCATTTACAAGTTAAAAGTTTAAAGGTTTTATAGGTTTTCAGCCCATTCTGTGCTCACAGTTCACAAAACCCGGTTCAGTATTTTTTGTATAATACTCGTACAAATCGACATTTATAGTTTTAAACTAGTTAATTATGTATTTAATTATAAGTTAGACACGCTGAAAACAAAAAGTTACAACATATTAATTAAAAAATATTATTTAATACAAATATTTTTTTATAATTATATTATATTAATTAAAATGCCAGGGTCTTTGAACTATAATGTTTTATTACTTTATTTATGTTTTTATGTACTCACTCCCGTGCATCCCCAAAGGGGTAAGCAGAGGTGAATTATTATATACTCGAATTTCGTCAGCAATATTTATTGGTCCTACGTAATAGAGGCTTTTCTTGACTCTGTTCTCGATAACACAGATAGCTGACCAATGTTACAAGGCGTATTGTAAAATGTTACAACGCGAACAGTATTGCAAACAATATACGAAGACATGCTCGATTATTTTCTCGCACTGACTTCACGAGTAGAAAAGGACCCACCTCATCTTTTCCTGTGGGCCTCGTAGAGGTCGACTAAGGTATTGGGCTGTTCTCCATCCTACAGTAAACATACAATGACAAGGTGCCCGACTCACTGCAATAGGTTTATCTACTACTAGCTGACCCGGCGAACTTCGTACCGCCATATTTTCCGCCCACGTGGTATTCTGAACCCGTTCCCGCTACATATCTCTAAATTTATCAGTGTTTCTCTACAATATTATGCATGTATTATACATATAAACCTTCCTCTTGAATCACTCTATCTATTTAAAAAAAATGCTTCAGAATCCGTTGCGTAGTTTTGAAGATTCAAGCATACATAGGGACGGACAGACAGCGACAGCGACTTTGTTTTATAATAATGTAGTGATGTAGTGATGATGAAGTGATATAAGTACTTACCTATCTAAGTTTTACAATTATTGGACTTCCGATTAACAATTTTCTACGTAACTGTACCCTTTCTCATTAAAATAGCACCGCACGAATAACAAATGAACACATATTGTTGGAGGTCCAATAGGCACTACAAAAGAGGTCCAATGGAGTCTTTTTTATTTGATTTAATTTAGAAGGTCCAATGGGCACTGAAAAAGAGGTCGAGTGGGCACATTAATTATTATATTTTGAAGGAGGTCCAGTGGGACCTAAAAATGAGGTTGAGTGGGTACTTTTGTGAGAGGGTCGAATCTTGGAGGTCGAATGGGTACGTAGCCGCGACAGCGACTTTGTTTTATAATATGTAGTGATAGTGATGATGATAGTGATGATGATAGTGATGATGATAGTGATTACGGAGGACTGAAAGTCATACATGGTGAAATGTGATTATTAAAACTCCTTTGTCTACCCCTTCGGTGTATGTGTGTACTGTGTATGTATGTATGGATTAGTTGAACGCTCTGCCACTGCATAAAGCTGCGTTTACATACTCGCGGCAGAGCGAGAGAAGTGGCGAAAGAAGTGGGCAGAGACGTGGTGTGAATGGTATATTCGTCATGCCGCGTATGTTGCTGCGCATGTCGGCTTGGCGGCGCGAGTCAAAGGAGCGGCAATACTAGCGCGATGACTTATACGAGACCGCTAGATGGCGCTAATCAGTAAACACGGCTTTCGTTATTGCTCCTCGAATATTTACTTTTAAAAATATTTAATATATCGATCTACGGAAAGTGTATAGTAGTTGAAAGTGATAGTTTTTATTAATAATCTATTTAATTAATTCGCTATGCTGTAAAAGCATAATGCGTACACTGCTAGAGCGTTGTTCTCCATACGTTTACGTCCGTCTCCGTTGCAGGGCGAATACTGTAATGCGGACCAACGCGATGATGGGAGTGTGTGAATGCTAGGGCATTAATCGCGCGAATATTTCCTGCAACACGATGAGCAATGCGAGCGGCAGTATGTAAACGCGGGGTAATGAATTAATGTCTACTTGTTGATACTACTTTCTTTAGCGACCTCAGTTAAGCGTTTTACATCTGATGGCTATTAGCAATAAAATAAGATATAGTTGATCCTAGAAACGTTTAATTTATTCCTAACATTAGGTGCTAAGCCGTCGCTGGCCTTCGCCTTATAACTGGGATGTGGGCAAACGGCATGCCAGCATAATGCAAACAACTAGGTGCGTACGCGCATCGGTAATGATGAAACTGCGCTACATATTTATTGATTTTAATTATGAGTAGGGTTTAGGGGTTTCATAAAATGTAACAAATTGAAAGGCTCGTGAGATATTTAATAGATACTAAGCTGTGCTCACGACTTTGTACGGGTGGATTTCGATCTGGGTTTCATTTATTTATTTACACGATCCCTGATAGGTACATTTTCTAAAATAAAAGTAGCCAAAATGACTAAGAACATCAGCCATCTGCAGTAAAAATCTCGTCAAAATCCTAGCTATCCACTTCGGAGATCAACAAACAGACAGGAAAACAGACAGACGGACAGTATTCATGTTTATTTATTTGTCAAAATTTAGAATCTTACTTCTGCTAAAAGTATGTGAAGATGTTTGGAAATTTGTTGTATAATCACGCTCTAACGGCTCAATGGATTTCACTAAAATTCGGTACAAGGATACTTTTTTTTTCTGGGAATTGTATCCCATGAGATGCAGGAACGGGATCAAAACACCACCTGGACCAAGCCGCGGGTAACGGATCATTAGTGACTTCAAGAATTAGTTACTTATTATTATTACATGTACTACATATTAGAACCGAGATACGGCAATAGGCTCACCCCCTCTTACATGGGACCGGATACAATGTTTGGTAACATGTGGGTGTTAATTCACCACTGCCTAACCGTCCGGGGATAAAGGCGTGATTATATTTATGTAGAACCGAGATCAAATTCAAACTGAACTGCGTTACGCACAGCCCTAGAATAAACGAGAGCAGAATGTGACACTCACTATGCAAATACACAGCGATAAGCCGCGCATGTACCTCATGAATATTGGCACATATCATGACCGCACATTCGCAGGTACAGTTAGCGACACAACCACAACGCGAACGTAATTAGGCCAATCTGTACCATATCATCATCGTAATAGCGATTACCCTGTTGCGTCCAAAAGTTCCTCTTTGGAGGACTCACATTCACACTCACACTCTTTGCTTACTGTTTTTGATTGGTATGTCAGCTTTCCCGGGAGTAAAAATCGTCTGCCGAATCGTATGTGATTAATATAATAATGTTCACGACTGTCATACGCGAAAAAATACGTGTCAATTCCATACATACCTTGTTACCTCGAGAGGTAAGCCTGTGCCAGAGCTTCGTCCGCTGATTGGGAGGTGAATTTAGCAGGGGCTCCAAAGGCGTTAATAGATAAACAGACTATTCAACACACAAAAATATTCGAAATAGTAGTTCCTGGGATCAGCGCGTTCAAACAAACAATCAAACAAATAAATAAACTCTTCAGCTTCATGGGTAGAAACGAAGGGTAGAAACCAAAGCAGTGTTTCTATCAATTAAACCGTTGATACCAGTTCCTTTATGTTCGGTATTCTCACGGTACGAAAGCGTATTAATATTGTGCCTGCCTAGTTTATAAGGCGAGGCAAATTGCGAGCCATTCAAACAGCTTCGTAACGTTTTCTCCATAGTTCAATGAGTTACACTTACTAAACTAGTATTCAGTTTATAAATAGGGTTTCTAAATAAATTGCTAACTGGAGTGTACTTGGAGGAAATACTGTTATAAAAAAAAAACAGACAGACGGGCAATGGTCTTTTGTTTTTACACTTTGGGTACTTCTGTACTGAAGCATGTTCTAGTTTGATTACCAGACTTAAAAATTAAAATTATACTTATTGAGTTTGAGAATACAAAATGGTGTAACTAACAGTTATTTTATTGATAAAAAGCGCACACGCATAACTTATTTGTGTAAATGCCATGTAAGTGTATAATAAGAATAAATAAAATAAAATTAACGCCTCTTTCCCATTGGGTTAGGCAGACATAACATCTTTTCACCTGCTATAATCCTACCTGACATAAGCCTTTCGCTTCTTTTAGTTTCATTAAGTTTTCCTAATCATGGTCAGGATTCGAACCCGGGACCTCTCGATCGTAAAGCCGACTCCTCAACCACAGAGCTACCGACGCTCACCTATTCACACTTCTCTCATAAATCTATTTCGTCAATTGTTATGATTTATCCACGTATGTACTACAATATCCACAAGAAAAACTCCACTTATTACGCCATTAAAAATCATAAATTCACGCCACCAGTTTACGGCACTCGGATGTTAAGAAACACAAAGTAAAAGTAGTTTCCAGGGATCATTCAAACGCGTCCCACGCGTATGCCCACGCCGTCGTCGCCCATATCGAACCGCTGACCAACGCTGGCCAAAAGCTTCTCCTACGTTCATTACTATAATAAGCTTTCAAAATCTATTATATGGACCATTTAGAAGAGTTACATAAGTGAATTTGCATTTCTGTCACCTATCCGGTGGGCAGATCGAGGTGATTTACATTTAGTTACAAGGTTGCGAATTTATTTTACGAAGGAAGTCGCGCTTGTTTCCGGAGTGATTAGATAAACATGCAAATTGACGTTCACTTGCTTTGCATTGTGAATTTGTATTTGTATTTACATGATTTGTATTAGTTATACCTGTATTTATTTGTATACATAAAGGTATTTTTTATTAATGAGACCAGGCACACTGGCATAATATTAAATTATTCCAGTTTCAGTAAAAGTTTTGCCTATATAGTAATAATCGATACTAGCGATACCTACACCTGTACCTATTACTCGTACTAGCTACTAACTTATATTTAAAAGTTTCTCATACACATTTCACATAAATGACCAGGGAAAATCTCCACACACTCAGCCATAAATACGAGGATGTAAAAGCGGTCGATTGTTGTAAAAGCTACTTCCATCTGAGCTCTTTTCCGGGGTTGGGAGAACCCTGGAAAAAGGTTGAAACCTCAAATGAGCTTGGTTTAGGCTCAAAAATTTTGATTAAACCCCCAAAACTGTCACCACAAAATCTTAAAAACCCAATCTCGAAAATTAATCCAAATTTCCTCACAGATTGAAAGTAGTTGATGCAATATTAATATCCATGAATGCCGCGATATTTCCACAGCACCCAATTGAATGGCCATTATAAGAACACTATGGTAACCCATTTAAACCATGTTTACGACTTTATCGTGCTACAGGAGCCGTTAGCAAAGCCATATAGTTTTCGCAATGGTACTTTTTGCTATGAAAACGTACTCGTATTAGTACGTATGGAATAGTTACATGTATTGAAACATGTCATTACGTTCGCTCGTACCAATAGTTCGACGATGAGTTTGGTGTGTAGTCAAAGTTAGAAGCGACTGTATAATAAAGTTTACTTGTAGTGGTCAATCTTCAGGTATTCGCCGTAAGTTCCAATAAAAATTTCGTCACAGAGAAATGAAGAAGAATCAATTTATAAATTCGAAACTACTCGGAAACTCATGACTCTACCGCTTACAATTAAATATTTGGTAGGTCCTTTATTGCTTCTAGTAAGGCCACTTCCAGTTCAGCTAACAGCTAAAATGTGTCCTCATGTTTTGCTCTATGTAGTCAATTGAATAATAAATATAGCGCTTTTAACATAAAGATCTTGGTTTTTCAAAGTATTGTCAATAGAAAAAACAATCAAACGTTAACATACAACAACCTGATTTCGTAAACCTGTCTAGACGACGATACTCTTATTTGCTACAAAAAAACATCTTCACAATACATTGAAAAGCTACGCCAAACTCAGGATATATCAACAGCATTATTTACTTATCTCTGGATTGTCATAGAACAAATCGAACCCGCTATATCCCAACACTTGTACCACAAAGAACTAGCGGGTAAACGCAACCGGCACGCGTACCGTAGACCGTGGCTAACATACTGCAGAGAAGAATGAGGAACTGTTGTTGCAAAACTAACAATTGTTATGCTGCAATAGTTCGATGATAGTGTAACATGCGATGCCATGTTATAGGTATTTGGATCATGAGATCAAGAACGTGCATGTTATTGATAGTATAACAACAATATTTGTAAACTTTTACACCATGTATAAATTTAGAATATTTAGATATTACGCCACACGTAAACACATTATATGGTCTCAGGTGAAGTAGAACTACCTCACTCTCTCCTTGGATATCGTAAAAGTAGAGTTGCCGGGAACCCAGTTTTTCGTAGTATTCGGAAAGTTTTTTGTAGCACCTAAATTAGAAGAAGGTCATAAATAAAATTTAAATGTATAAGCAGTTTACGAAACCATCTAGATCAACTTGACGGATGAGACATAGGCGCAAGGTTTTCTTTCGGGATAGGGTGCATAGATCGTGAAAGGCAAGATACAAATATAAGCAAAAGCATCTCTACTTCAGACAATAATCACAGTGCCAGATTTCATCTAAATCCGTTCAGCCATTTTTGAGTTAAAGTGTAACAAACATTCATACATCCCCTCGCTAATAATATTATCGGGATTAGTATGGACTCGTACTACAACAGTAAACTTCAATACATACACAGGTATCAAACATTACGAAAGGTCATTGCACCTCAAGTGGTCAGCCATAAGGGGCTGTTTTCGGATCAATATTCTCGCGTGTCGGCAATAGGGTAGCTATTATATTTGGAAATGAGTGTAAAAATGACTTAGCTGAATAAACTGATTGAATAAAACTTGCAAAGAGGTTATAGGTGATAATTGCATAGCCATAACGAATGGATTGGTTTATGGCTTAGAGTATCAGGTTTATGGTTATGCTTTTAAAAAGTTGTAAATTATTTATGGAAATATCGTACTTGTCAAACAATTCTAAAATGTCAGATCAATATAGCACTGTATATCGTTTGGCATAGAGTAAAGTATCGTTTGGTTTCGCATTTTGGTAACTCTTGCTTCTGTAAAAGTAACTATCACTAATATGAGGACTTTTTTACGATTGAAGCACCTGTAAATGGAATTCCTAACTATTATAGACCAGACCAAACCCAACCACGTAGCTTTTAAGTGAAGCTTTAAGTTTGGATTTAGTACTAACTTTGTTGATGGAAATTGCTACCAACAGGATCTCGCTGGTAATTTTACCTTCTTATAGTATTTCGCTGGTAACATACAATATTTTAGAGCAGTGTAGAATTGTTTATATTTGTTTATAGAACCATACATAATAGAATATTTTTGTAGATGCATACATTTTATAGCGTACATAAAACATCCAGACCGATGCATATAGATATTTGCGCTGAGCGGCAATCGAACCCACAACCTCTGGCAGTCAATCACTATACGGCACACAGCTTATCATTATCCCCATCATATTTAGACGTAAGAGTTAACGAACGAATCTTGTTTACATAAAAGTGAATTCAAAATAGAATTTTAAAATACAAAATTATTTCGTGAATTTGAAATAGGATTTTAAAATACAAAATTATTTTATGAATTAGAAATAGGGTTTTAAAATACAAAATTATTTTCAGGCATACAAATGCGTGTTTTAGTGTCAGTGTGAGAAACCAGTGACAAAAGTGGCATCAGTGACATCAGTGCAGTGAAGTGAGCTATGTCGTGAACAGTACTGTTACTACAATGTATCGACCGAACTTTTACGAGAGCACCTGCTTTCGTTGCAACGAAATCGTGTATCAAGTGGACAGAGTCGGCCCGCTCAAGGATTTCACCTTCTTCCATAGTGGTTGTTTCAAATGTGCTGTTTGTGGCACCAAACTAACACTTAAGGTAAGTGTTTGTAACGAAATACCTGTTTATATAATAATAATAGTTCAATAAGCGCTGCGTGGTTCCCGGCAGAGTAGAATTTGGGCCACCCCATCTCCTCCCATGCGGTGTACAAGGCGACTAAGGGATAGGGAGGTTTAACATAAGACAGATAAGTATATACAGCCCAGACTTAGCCTTAAATGCATGGCTCGAGTCAGCAATGGCGCCTGGAATACGGCAATAATGATTGGTGAAATGTGGGTGTTCTTTCACCTCTGCCTAAACCTTCGGGGATAAAGGCGTGATATTATGTATGTATATATGATTTAGTTAATAGGAACACTCGAAATAAAACCGTGTACCGACCCGACAGCGTGGTTACAGTAGGCCAAAGCCTCCTTACATCAAAAGAGGTATATCGATAGGCATTATGATGATTGTTTGACAATACTCTGTGAATATCGAACCCCGTACTTCGAGATGAAAGCCTCGGCTGCGGATGGGACGCAAAAATGATGATGAAAACCATACTCTGCGGATGTGTATGTGAACTGTAAGTCAAAAATCCATCTGTCCAGTAATAATACAGCCCATAACATAGTACCCACTTGGCGGCTCACACCCTGATTCATAGTTAGCGATATGTAGGTGTTAATACACCTCTGCTTACCCCTTCGAGGATTTACAGGTGTGAATATATGTATGTAAATCTAAAAAAAAAAATTTTTGGGTGTTAATACAGCTCTGTCTACCTCTTCATGGATTTACAAGCGTGAATATAAGTATGTATCTAAATCCAAAATAAAGCAAATATTTGCGAGCTCCATTGTGGGTCAATCTCAAGAATTTCTCACGTATTAGGATTTATCTCGACTAGCTGTGTCATGTTAGTCTAACGACAGCAAACCAAACACAAAAGTGGGTTGTTCAAATAATCATGATACTTGTACCATGGAGACTTTATTTACACTTCGAAAGCTAAACATTTTCGTTTCATTCAACTGCATGTCATATTACACTAGGTGTGCTCCACGGTTTCACTCACCACCACCTGCTACTCGTACCATATTCGGGCTTCTTTCTGATGTTTTCATATCGCTGAAGACTGCCCGCTCCGCTTTGCTCATTTTTGTGTCTGTAGGTAAAAACGCTCCCTTAATTCCCAATTTATATTTTTCCCATTACTCCCATTGCCTGTTTCTTCTGATGGATGCCCAGTCAGTAAACTGCGAATGCTATTTGTACGGTTGCTAGCGTACATAGACTACGGTAGCCACATTCCAAAAATGTGCCAAAAAATAGTAAATTTCGTAAATCCATCAGATGCGTTTAGACAGTGAATATACATAGCCATCCAAAATCTTTCGCTCCGAAACGACTACAAAATCTGGGTGTATGTTCCGGAGACAGGGTCACGATATACGTCTGTTTATACGCGTGATAGAAGTATTTCGTCGTCACAAAACTAAGAGATATTAAAAACACAATTGTGTTATTTCCTATACTGACGTATCCTGTCGACCTTGATGATATCTTCGCGACCTTCCGAGGCGCTGGCATTTGGACAACCTTGTACCACCAACTTTTAAAACTTAACATGTTCAAGTAATTTGAATATTATGTACGAATATACATTAAATAGATAACGTTTAGGCGACATTATTAGGTAGGCAATCAAATAAGTAAGATGCAAAAGGCCAGTGGTATGTAGTGAAAATGTACGCTCTTTCAAAGACTATATATATTGTTAAGTATTACAGAGTAAAGAACACTTTCTTAACGATTTGTTCTACTATGCATGCGTATTATTGCATCCAAAGCTTGTACTTTGGAACTCTAATAATAAAAATATGTTCAAAATTAAATTTCAATCTCTTTTGAAATACCGTTTTTGACATTTGAAAGATCAAGATAAGATCGAGATTGAATTGTTAACAGATTTTTATTACCAGAATTAGCCTTCAGAATTAGCTCGTTACAACTGCATTATTAAGTTCATATTGACTTTTACGGGCGTGATTCCCTCTAACCCACAACCTCGAGAGGCAAACGGTTGTTCGAAACTGACCTTCTGTGTACTTATTTATTCTGTGTCTATACAGACTCTACTTAATGGACTTGAACGAGTGTCGTCGGTTTTGAATGAACGACATTATCATAAAATTCTTAATTGGATTGTTTGTTATTGTATTTTGATTGCTTACGTTATACATAATGTTGATTCTGTGTGAGTTTAAGCTTATTTTTTGCATGCGATTCTGAGATTCAATTTCCGGATTGTATAAGTATTATAAGGTTTTTCTATTTGAAAATCTAGAGATCGACGCTATAGTTAGCGAATTGTAACCATCGTACTTGGGCCTTACCATAGTTCAATTGTATCGGTTCCCATATATGATATACGGAACCCCAGACTCCGAGGTGAAAATAATGATGATTATTGTCTTAATGATTTCTTAGTGTCGTCCAACTACCATAACTATATGAGAGTAACCAAATGTTAAATAAATAAAAATTAGTCATATTTGAGTCAGTGAGTCAGTGTTATAACAGCCTCATTCGGTTTTAACCGAATTACAAAAATAATTGTTGTACAGATCCGTTTGTTTTGATTTGTTTTAGATAATCAACAGTTAGTGAATTCTGCTAGAAAGGTTCTCCCTTGTTTGGTATAACAACGTTTGGTCGAATGTTACTAATTCGAACAACGTTTGAGAAAATAATTGCTTTGCATAATATCGATTGACATAATTTTCATTTCATCGAATATTTATTTGCGATAACAACCTTTGCGCTATTGATCAAAAAGTATAATGCTCATTTCATGTAATGTTCAGTTGATATTATTATGTATTTCATCGAATATTCAATTGGTATAATGTTAATGTAGTGTAGAAATTTATTTATCTGGCCCTCGGCGGCCGCTACCGCGGCACGCTCGCTTCGCTCGCTCGCCTCGTGCTTGTTGTGGTCACAGTTCTAACCTAACCTAACCCTGCTGATTTCCGTGATGTAAGAAAACCACTAAGAGTATGTTTCATGAAAAACAATACAAGTAAAATTGAAAAACTCTCAGTGCAATCGGCAGGGTTAGGTTAGGTTAGAACTGTGACCACAACAAGCACGAGGCGAGCGAGCGAAGCGAGCGTGCCGCGGCAGCGGCCGCCGAGTGATTCGGTATGATCTCTCGACTAAATCATTATTAGTCTAATGAAGCATTACTTTAAATAAAATTAGTGCAAATGAAAATTCGGTGAATTGATATTATTCCAACTAAATAATTATGCTAAATAAAATTCTACCAATTAAATATTCGGTCAAATGAATAATTATGTGAAATGACTTTATTGTAACTGAAATTAGTTCAAGTGATATTCGACCAAACGTTGTTATACCAAACAAGGGAGAACCTGCTAGAAAGATATGAGTACGATAAAGCAGTGAGCTTAACTTAAAACTTCACCATGAAGTCAAATGGTAGACCTGCTGCCAAATGTTGGTACTTAAAATGGTAGATCTAACGCCAAATATATCGATTTTTCTCCGCCTAATATGACACCCATGACACCTCATCCCCGACATGACTAAATATAGGTTAGAAGGGATTGAAGGAGGTCTCGCAGAGACCTCCGCCGAATTATTTGAGGTAGAAAACTTTACATAATACACAAAAATAGGGGTCTGCCGGTCTATAAATCTGCCGCCAAAATATAGGGCTTTTCAGTAAAATAGCTAATCTGCCACCAAATGCTGATAGGCCCATTTTGGCAGCAGATTCCCTAAATCCTAAGCCCTATTATTCTGGCGACTGCTTAAATCACACCCGTAAATAATGTTAAGCATTTAAAGTGCGACAAAGAATAGAAATAAATAAATAGTCGCAAGTCGTATTTGAGTCAGTCAGTCAGTGTTATATTTTCCTCATTCCAAATATAACTGTTGTGTACAACAATGTTTTGATTTGTGTAAGATAATGAACAGTTAGTGTATTCTGCTCTGGGAAGTACACAGTTTTGTGCCAGATTTGTGACATGAACGCTTTCACTGGACTCAACATTCCATGTTATTTAAAAATTACATTACAATTAAAAATAACTATTTAGGAATCAATCAATCAATCAATTTGCCTACTGCAGTCCACTGCTGGACATAGGCCTCTCCCAATGTGCGCCACGTTTGCCGATCCTCCGCCTTCCGCATCCAGTCCGTCCCAGCCACCTTTCGCAGGTCGTCGGTCCACCTGGCTAGGGGATGTCCCACCTTCCGTTTTCCTACGCGCGGTCTCCACTCTAGGACTCGTTTGCTCCAACGGCCATCGGTCCTTCGGCAGATGTGGCCAGCCCATTGCCACTTCAGCTTACTTATTCTGCGAGCTATGTCGGTAACTTTGGTTCTATGTCGGATAACCTCGTCGTATTTAGGAATATAAAATAAAATCCCTGTTCACGTTTCCATTCCCCTTGATCACGCCATTATTTGAAAACATCTACCGATTTCATTCATGTTATTATTTTACGTTTTCTAATAGTCTGTGAGTCTGTGGCTTTTCTTTAAAAAAAGATTCTTACAGGAAAAAGTAAAAATATTAGTTTTAATTTATTTTTAAAGTAAAAAAAAAGGTTGCCTGTAAGAAATCGCTTGTAGCAATAAGGACGCCATTTGTAGTTACTTTTTTTAATTATTGTGTCAAAAGTGTCCTATTAGAACGACTCAAATATAACTAAAGACAAAACAATTGAAGATTGTTTTCTTTTTTCAAATACTGAGTGCTTTTGAATGCAATTACATGTTCGAAGTGTATGAGAATATATTTCTAATGAAAGAGTAGAACGGAGGTGACCAATCGGGCCGTCAATAACGTATGTACCTACAACAATAAGTATTCTTATAATATATTGCGAATACTTGTGTTACTTTTTTGTTAACAAGTGAAAACGATAGTACTGATGAAGTAATTATTGGAATGATGAACAAGAGGTCAATCAATCAATGTATGTAGATATTTCCACTGATTCGGCTTTCAATAAGAATTCAACTTTCGCTTTGAGACTGACGGACGATTAATACTACTAGAGAGTTACAAGTCGTAAAACAGATAATTAACCTCAAAACTTGACTTCTTATCCTGGAGCCCACTATCCTACTCCACCTTTCCATCATTTCATTTATTTGGGCTTTACGGTAGCGACTGCCACCCTACCCCCTAACCCTAACATGACAGCCTACGCACGTGACCTTGGTGATACGCTAAGAAAAATAGCATCTTATTTTAAAAAAAAAATACTTTTCATTTTTTTTGTTTTGTAAATGTTTTTAAAGTTAAAGTATGTTTCAAAGCTTTAAAGGATCTATGGGCTTACCATAATGTGAATTTGTTTTGGTCCCGATTCAGACGGAGAGGTATGAAGCTATACACCCTATACATCTCTATTTTTCTCCCTTTGAATCGCGCCCCAAAACACAATCACTTATAGCACAGTGCGCCAACAGTTTACACCTGTCTTACAACTTATTTAGCGTTACAACAGCCTTTAGCTTACCATCAGGCGAGGTGAAGTCAAATTGACGTGTCCTATATAAAAAAACAGTTAGGCGAAATAATTTAAATTTTGAAGTGTACGGTCAAAAACCTTTTGCGAAATCTAGAATAAGATGTGATGTCTGAAACTGCGTACAAGGTCAACCGCGTAGACTTTGTACGATGTGTGTTATTAAAAGTTACGTAAAAAACTACGTATTATCACTTGACGAGCACCGCCATTTATCTTTATCACCATTCACAGCTTAAAGTTACTTAAGTTACTTTATGAATGAACTTAAGTAATCTTTGATTTTGCATTTGTTTTGCTTTTTGAGTCCTTAGTTTAACTGGTGGTTTTTTGCATGTTGTTTTTTTATATCAACGCGTCAATAGGACTTCGCGTGGCTTAGTAAACTGAGGGTAAAGCCTCAGAAAAGAGGTTCACCATTCAGCCCCCCTAGACAAGTGGCAATTCGTTGCTCGGCTCATCATGGAATAGAATGACAAATGTATAGGATTTGACGTTTTTGACATTCGTTGACGCCTGTCATACACGTCAAATCCCATACATTTGGCATTCTATTCTACAAAACGCCGACATTCAATTCATTCATTCAATGTTACAATGGCGGTCCTCAGCTTGACATCCTCGTCAGATAGGTGGTTTACACGCCCCAAGTTAGCTATATTAAATTACAACAACACCTTTCCTTTTACTATGTTGTTAGTGTATTTAGCTTTGGAAAACTTAGCTTTTTTTATTTGGAATGCAGAGAATCAATTAGCTGTTGCCCGAGTATCCACCCGCGTGCATGTCGGCTATCATGACCAAACATAGCCTATGTCCTTTCCCAAAGTCTAATCTATCTTCATACCAAATTTCATAAAAATCGGTTCAGGCGTGAAAACGTGACAGACAGCCAGAAAGACAGACAAACAGACAGAGTTACTTTCGCATTTATAATATTAAGTAGTATGGATAATCGTCACTTAATGAGTAGCAAATATGATTCCTTAAGAGCAAGTCTATCATTATTAACAGTAATACATAGTTTGTGTTAGTAGATCTATAGTAGACTAGCTGACCCGGCAAACTTCGTACCGCCATACATTTTTCCGCCCGCGTGGAAATCAGTTCTCATTCCCGTTACACGTTCTATTCAAATTACCGCGTGTATTTCTGATCCCGTTCCCGCTGCATCTACTATTCAATTTCTTTATATAAACCTTGGCCATACAATAAAGAACACAAAACAAGAAGACTTATCCAATTTGGTGCAGTCGTTCGAGAGTTATACGCGTATACATAAATTGGGAAATTTCATTCTCGGGATCCTTGGAATGAGAACTTCCTCAGCTTCGAATTATCATTTGAGAAAAAAAATCTATCTTATTTCCTTCTCCTGGTTCTAAGCTACCTCCCCAATTTTCAGTCAAATCAGTTCAGCCGGTCTCTAGTTATAAATAGTGTAACTAACACGACTTTCTTTTATGTATATATAGAAGATATCATTACTATACATAAGGGCTCTATAGCACAAGTCTCCTGTAGCTACCGTTATGGAGGGTTTTTCCATAATGACCACGCAAGGCAGGTGGATTGATAAGATCAATATGAATGAATCACACAGTGAATCATCTTATTTCCTAGGCTGGGCCCTCAATGGCCTGTTACGAAATATTAGGTAGGTACTTCCACATATTATTCAAACGACCTGTATAATAAAAACGGTTCGCGAGGACCCCGCGAACATGGCTGTGGTTTTATTTCAAATATCTTACCTGTTCAGTTATAGAACGACCTTAGGAATTTTGTATGGAATTTTCTTATATATTTTCGGATGGATTTATTTGCAGAGCAAGCTGGCAGGAATTGGGTTATGAGGACCCCTTGCCACTGATATATGCTATGATCCCCCTAACATTTAAAGTTTCATTCACTACCATAGACAATGTTTATATTAATAAAAAACCTCTTTGTTGTAAATTAACTGGCCACATCGCGGTGACATGCCGCTGAAGCTTTTGTCTCTTCGCCAGTATAACTTGACCTTTAATATGATCATTCATGAAACGATAGTGGAATACCTAAACTGACCTGTGGGGTATAGGTCAGTTTATATTGGTCGGCTCCTATTGTTGGCCCTAATTGTATGAAATGAATCGGTTTTACCGACAATATGCATGAAAGTAGTGTAATTGAATGACAACAAATATAATTTAACTGACATGGTGTACCTAGCCCTGATGGAGAGGGGTTACCATGGCCCATGGACGCGTTAGCAGTGATAACCTACTACTTACACTATAGTTAGTAGTGTCAAATTAGGTTATCATCTATGCAGATGACACTTGTAACTACTGCCCCCCTAGACAAGTGGCAATTCATTGCTCGGCGTATGATGGAATAGAATGACAAATGTATTGAATTTGACGTTTTTGACATTCGTTGACGCCTGTCATATACGTCAAATCTCATACATTTTGGCATTCTATTCCATCATACGCTGAGCAACGAATTGCCACTTTGTCTAGAGGGACACTTTGTTTCTGCAATCGAATCGCTATATGGGTGTATCCTTGGGGCCAACTTCACTTGCTAGTCGGCGCACCTTCCTTTAAATAACAGACGAAGTTCTGACGCAGGCTTTCCTCTCGGGGTTGGAAGGTCACTATCGGAAATGCCTACACACCAATCGAAAACACGCTGGAGGAGTCTTTTGTCCAGCTGCAGTGAACTGTATTTTTTAAATAAGAACATTAGCAACCGAAATTACTAATATTCCCTCTAATAATAGTAAAGCCCGACCAGTAAAATAAAAAACCTCGCCATATTGCGGTAAACTATTGGAACTAATTTCTTCATATGGTAACAATCTATACAATGTCATTATGGTCACCTGTCAGTGTGGTGTCAATTGTGCGTGTTGTTGAGTTTGAGAGCGCTACAAAACTACAAAACTATAGTAATATGCCGAAAACTATTAAAAGCCAGTTAAGAAAAGTAATTTATAATATAACAAAGTATTTGTCGGATAAAAAGTAGGAAGGATTGGACTCTGTTCCTCTAAATAACATCACGGACCTTGTTGTCAACATGACGGGTAGTACATCATAGAGTACGTGCAACTGAAATTGGCCTAATCTACTGATTTTACTGTAACTAATTATTATTCACATTTTTAGGTATATCCCGATCTTCTGTAATAAAAATACGAAGAGAAGGTCAAACGTCAAATGTATTTTCTACGCCTAAGAAAAATAAGCCTAACGCAAAAAAGAAAATCATGCTCGATTATTTTGATCTCTGTGCTGTTAGGCATAAAATACAAGAATTTTATGCAGTCCGAAAAACAATATCGCGTGGTCCCTGTTCTATACATGGTGTAACTGTATGTCTAACTTGTATTTACCATTCCAAGCAGTAAACTATTATACGGATACTACTGTGTTGTGATTTGTGCCCAGTCCTTGTAACCAGTATAACACGCCGCGTCTATTTTTCTATTTTAACCAGAAAACTTAACAGAGAAAAACTTAACTTTTTAACAGAGAAAAAAAAAATACATTTTAGTGAAAGTTTTGTATATTAAACACGTACTACAAGTTCTTTCTTTTTCTTTTCTTTCTATATTAATTCGTTTGTAATATTGGACACGATCTTTTTTGTATCGAAACTTAAGAACAAAGCAACTTAATGAAATTAAAAAAAAGAAGTCTATAACTCACTTTTGTGAATAATAGCAATGAAAAACATGACAGCCTCCGTGGCGTAGCGGTAGTGAACGCGGCCGCTACGCAGGAGGCGCGGGTTCGATCCCCGCTCAGTGCAAATATTTGTGTGCATTAAATATGGGTATTTGCATTGGTCTGGTCGTGCCTCGGAGAGCACGTTAAGCCGTCGGTCCCGGTTGCCATAAGGACATCTATGGCAGTCGTTACGGGTAGTTGGTGCCCTAAAAAGTCCAAAAACAACGGTCTAGCTGCAAAGCTTCGATATCGCCTAATGTTAACATTGGGTCGTGGAAGTCAGGTGGCAATCGCTTCACGGAAAATATCGAGGTCTAGCCAAATCTGTAGCTATGACTGGTAAAAGCGGACCCCAGACTCCAAGCTGAAAGCTTCGGATGCGACTGGGAATAACGCTAGGAGGAAGAAGAAGCAATGAAAAAGTCACAGTTTTATATTAGGTGTCATTCCGTGCTTAATTGCGGGGAAATAAAAGCCTGTTCATAAGCAAGTGTGTTGAAAAATATTGGCATTTTACACGTGTATCACTATACTTGGTGTTGTCATAATCATATATGTTTTTGGCGCCCCCAGTACGGGTTTTTTATTTTATTGGTCGGACTTTAACATAGTGATTGATTCTCCTTTGGTAATAGGCTAACTGATTGATTGCAATATAACCCTCCTTTGGCTTCACCATATTCGGGTAAAAAGAAGTGAACAGTGAAAGAGGAATTATGAGAAACAAACTTTTAAAATGTTGCATAAAGTTATTATTTTCGTTTTATATCTGGATTTTTGAATAAAAGCTGGTTTCCAAAAGTTTTGTCACATTATTATCACTTCCTGTAACATTTTTATAGATGTCATTGCTATGTTTAATGAAAATAACATGCACGCCGAACGGCATATTCACAACTCTAGCAATACATAAAAACATTTATTTTATTTTAAACGACAATAACACCATATTGTGTTGTCAGCTGTTGTTCGCCTCACCGATGGGTAGGTTACACAATCTGACACATTCCAAGGTATTAGCAGTACCTATTTAATTATTAGTGTGCCGCACTCGCACCTGTCATCTGTGCAAAGGTACGGCTACGTGCGAGAGCGACCTCCGAGTATTTATTACAATTTGGTTTTAGTATTAACAATGTTATATTACGAGTTTATTTTCTACAGATTCTTAATTTGATTATTCATTTTAATTGAAATCAAAAGGTCTCTTTCTACCCCAATATTATCATCATCATCATAGCTAAATGCCCAGTTGCGTCCAAAGCTTTGTAGACCGAGCCGCTTATTGTTTTGGATTGGTACGTCGACTTTTTCGGAAGCAACTGCTGTCTGACCTCCTAACCCCGAGACGAAAGCCCGAGCCAGAGCCTCGTCCGTTCTATAGCAACTGACTAGCAGGTGAGGTTGGTTAGGGCCTAGTAAAAGAGAATATATATATATATAGATGCATGAATATTTCCTTCAAGCCTTTTACTTATTTAGTTTGAGATCGGCTTTCGATCAAACTACGATTTTCTGTGAAAGAACTGCTACTTATCTGATCGCCATAATTCACTGGTGATATCGAAATTCTGGAATCACAGCAGTTGTCGGATTTTTTAGAGCCCCAACTACTTGTAATGACTATTATATAACATCCTATGGCAACCAGGATGGACGGCTTCTGTACGACCTTAATGTGTTAAGAAAGGTCACCCAGCCTTAAAGTATAATTTTATTTAAATTACCTACCACTTAACCACGAGCCTGTCAAACACAAACCTGCGTACTCAGTAAATATGTAACTAATTTTGGCCCTCCTTTTCCAACAGACATACTACAATAACCAGCACTGGACAGAAGACAAAGAAGTATACTGTTCGAGCCATGTGCCCAAGATCGGGCCTGGCCACCTGGACAACTCGTCCGTGGGCATCCGCAGCGCGCTCAACGTGCCCAAGAGCAACAACTATGTCAACGAGCAGATCCGGGGGCTCGCGAGGAACAGCCATGATAGTGAACGTAAGTACCTGAACATTAATATGAACCACCTAGTTCTGAATTCATAAAATGATTTTCCAGGTATGAAACATTATTATTTATTACCTGATCCGACCTAGTTTCCGACAAGTAGTTTCCAGGCATGACCTGGATATCGATTTTAGTTTTATAATTTCTATTATATAAAAATGAATCCCTAATGTGTTGCTAAGCGCAAATCTCGAGAACGGGTGAACCAATTTCGCTAATTCTTATTTTAGAATATTCCATAAAGTACGAGGATGGTTCTTACGGAGAGAAAAATTAAAAAAAAAAAATCGACTGTTAGGCGGTACGAAGTTCGCGGGATCAGCTAGTTGATAATGAATTTTCAGAAATGATGAATTCGGGATATAGTTTTTCAGGTGATTAATACTACGGATGAAAGTCCAAGTAGTAAATGGTACGAATCAGGAAAATAAATATCGTGTTTTTTAATAGTCGAAGTTTTGTTTCATAAGAATTACAATATACGGATATTTAAATTCGGAATTTTTGGTGTTCCCAGAACAGCGTTTGTTGGCACACCTAATAATTTTTCTATGAAGTCTAAAAATGAATATTATCTAACATCTACATAATCTAATAATAGATTCCTTTACTAACAGCCCCCCCTAGACAAGTAGCTATTCGTTGGCCGGCGTATTGTAGAATGGAATGACGAATGTATGGGATTTGACAGTTATGACAGTCGTCAACGTTTGTCGTCATCATTTGTCATTAACGTCAAATCCCATACATTCGTCATTTTATTCTAGAACAGAGTTAAATTTTTCATGAGAAAAGTAATCAAACATTTACAAATATTATACGCAGGATTATTTGAAGCCCGTCTAACTAAATGAACCAATTAATTCTGCTAAATTTATTTGTATGTCATCCATTTGCGTTTCTTCACTATTAAACAAATATTTGAACTAGCTAGTGATTGGTAATGACATTTAGCCTATACGTTAATCGTCATCTATTAAAGCAATTCCTTTATTTGTTATCCTCTACTTTTTCAAATCATTATGTTTAAACAAATCGTATACAAATAAAACTCAGGTCAAAGACCCGGTAAAGGTCGGCCTAGGCGCACTAACTATTATGATGTCAATCAGATCAAGGACGTTTCAATGAAGCGCCATGTCAAGAGTATCCGAAAGTGACGGGCATGTATGATAACAATTTATGAAAGTAGAAGAAGAACAACGAGTGGTATAAAGTGACTGTTAGGCGTGGCATGAATAGTATCACTACATAAGTATTATAAAAAAAGTCGCTGTCGCTGTCTGTCCATCCCTATGTATGCTTAAATCTTTAAAACTACGCAACGGATTTTGAAGCGGTTTTTTTTTAATAGATAGAGTGATTCAAGACGAAGGTTAATATGTATATTAAATGCATAATATTGCAGAGAAACACTGATAAATTTAGAGATATGCAGCGGGAACGGGATCAAAAAATATGGCGGTACGAAGTTCGCCGGGTCAGCTAGTTTATGTATATAATACTAACTCTGCCCGCGACTTCGCACCCTACGCCTTATAACATCAGCTATCTACAGTAAAGTTCCGTCAAAATTGGCCCAGTCGTTTCGGAAAATGGTCATTACATACCTGATACAAAGACAGACACGATTTTTGTAATTGCTTTTTTGCATTTGCAATGCTTTGTAACATTCATTAAATCATTAAAATAGAGAAAATCTTCCAAAATATGATGTCCAAATGAATCTACTATAACGCAGTTTAAAAATAGCATTCTATAAACTATTTTTATAAACTCTTGTACAAACCCGAAATGCGATTAATATTATACACGCAGCGGTCAACAAACCGGGACAATGGCGGTGCGCAAGCGCATGTCCATTGTGCTAAGTGCACTCATACAATGCAGCACAAATTCACTTGTAACCAATCAATCGTTCGATCGCAGTCATTCATTCTGTTCACTATTCTATCCATAGGTCTGGATTTAAATAAGAATGTACCTAATATTTATGTCTATCTTTCCTCATTGCAGTGTTAATCCCGGTTATATTCAAAACATGTGTTTTGAAGCCCAAGATCTGTTCACTTATACTTTGTCTGGTTATAACTTATCTTGGCTTTGACGAGATTGTCTGTCGTTCGAACTCCCAAGAGGAAAATTGGCGCCAGAGCCTCTGAAACTTTCGTGGCGCCCTCATACATTCAATCTGTGCGCGTTTATCTACAAAAGACTAGTGTAAATTTTTATATGCGGGTATATTAGGACGATCAGGAATGGTAATCCCAAATGGGCAAGTTCTCTAATCAAAATAGAGCTTGACCAAAAAATCAATTTAATTATAAGTCGATGACAAACAAAACTAGCTTGTAAATAAACTGCTCGCTCTATTAGGTTGCTCAAACAAAATTGTAATTAGATTAAGTAGGTAAACATGTTTGTGAATAGACCGAAAAAAGCCTATAGTGTTTTTTCTATTCAATAAGTACCTTGTATTTCCTCTTTTTGACTTTGATTTACAGAAATTCATAGTTGAAAATAAGTTTTGGCCCTGAAATGATTAACCCCTATTGATTAATCTAACATCCCGGTAATAGAGACCCGAGACAGCTTTTTTAGGTTGCAGACAAGCAGATGGCCCTCCTGATGGTAAGAGGAGCCCTCCGGCTGGAGGTTTAAGTTGGTCCGAGGCCGATATAACCACCCACGATGTGCGACAGTGGTATTCGCAATGACCGCACTAAAAAAAAATACAGGTTGTAAAAATTGATCTCTATTTTGTTTTGCATTTATTTTTATTAGTTTATAAATAAACAATACAGAAGTGTTTTGTTTTTTAAAGTTTTCAAGGTCAGGAACTTTATCCTGGTTCCGCAAGAACTCAACCGTAATACCCACATCAATTAATCTTAATAAAATAAGACAAGTAAATTGACTATAATATATAACAACACGTCTGTATAATAATTTTGTATGTTTATTCTAATCGTGAGAACATGGTTGTAAAAAAGATCGTTTGAGCAAAAAGGTGAATTGAGAAGGCCGACAGCAGTCCGATATCTGTCTAGTTTAGAGATGGCTGACACGGACAGTAACGTAAAGTTTAATAACTACAGTCCCGGGTCCTATAAGCGGGGCGTGAAAAAGCATCTATGAGGCCGTCAAGCTGAGTGCCACCATTGTGACATGGTACATGTCTGTAATGGTAACCCTCTTTTCAGAGACTTTGCCTTCAGCTTACCATCAGGCGAGGCGAAGTCAATTTGACATGTCCGATATAATAAAAAAAAATCTACATGTACACAAAGGAGATATGGTAGCACTTTTTCATATAAAACTGTATGTAAAGGTGCAACCGTATCTCTTCTATCGACTGTACACAAAATGTATTAATTTAATTTACATAAAATTTTACTAGTCCACTAAGAAGCTAGTTACACGGTACTGTATTTGCATTGCTCAAAAAAAACCATTTTCAAAATCGGATAATGATTTATTATAGAGTTGACTCCATTCATGCTAAATTTTGATTCTGCCATGCTGCGCGTGCGTCAATGACATCACAGTCCTGAGTAACGTCACTCTGTGGTCACACGAATGTCACCTCAATTTCAAGCTGGGTACGGTTTTATGGTAGTCATAACTTTTTAATACTTACTTCATTTGACCATTATACTGACAATGCAGGTTTTGACTTTTGACTTCGGGTGATTTGGCAATAATCAATGGATGTGTGGTCTCCATGTGTAATAAATGTTTAACGCCTTTGGATCGAAGGCCATCATATAAAGATTATAGTCGTAGTTTAAAATAAATACCTATTCAGTTATTTATATTTTGTTATGACAGTTTAATTTGGTAACAAGAGAAAAAAATATTCTTCATGTGGGCTTTACCACGAACTTTTGTACATGTCCAGCAGTTTTTGGACTTAACTCGGCAAAACAAACTTTCATAAGAGGAAATCCGTCCAATTAAACTGAGTTTTTAAATTTTTCTCAATGAAATTCACCGAGTGTTTAGTTCGCTTTAATCTTAGTTCCAATCATCGCAGCATATCCAGCGGAACTTTATCAATTATAAAAACGCGATTTAATGCAATTTAAACTGCGATAGCCCATTTCTCTCAATTATTATTATGAAAAACTAAGGAACTTCAGTTTAAGTGACCGGTGAAATCCAGACTTAGTAGTAATCTCTACCCTCAAAAAAATTACTATCACCATTTCGCATCAAAAAAGGCGTAAACAACTAACACAACCTGCAAGAATCCAGTCTTACTTCCGAAGAAGCACGGCATAACGCGAAAGCTCTTGAACTTCGGCACACTTCGGGCAGGTTCGGGTGTTGGAGTGAAAGGGTGCTTCGTGGGGAAGCGGGAGGAGAGAACTTGTTGCTTGTTGCAAAACAACCGGCCACATTCCGTCGACCGACAGCCCAGTGACCTAAAGCTCAGATACCATAGACGTTTGGACCATAAACGCAAGTTCAGACAAATAAAAAAGTTCTTTAGTTTACGATTATGAGTGATCTGCCACCTTTGGCAATAAAAAAATTACCGAATACGCGTACGTGCACACCTGTACTTTTTATTCTCGTTAAGATATAAAATGTGCGTTTCGTCACCACAACTCTCTGGAGGAGTTGTTCCGCACACTAATAAAATCCTGGCCATTGCACTACCGACGTGAACCCATTTCTAGCACAAATAATTTACCTTATTTGGAGGGTTTAAAGGGAATATGTATTAGTAATTTCGGTAGCTAGATAATATTCTTAAAAAAACCAGTAGCTGTGTTGGTTACTAGTAATACTTATTCTATGCCCTTGCTGTCAGTGGTTACATGTATCTTTATTATGTTGATAACTACCAGGCAGTACTGAGGACCTGCCAAGATCTTCGGGGCCAGTCTACCTCATCTGCTTTAGTGAGTCGGGACTCAGGAGGTCAGACGGCGTTAGTTCCCAAAAAAGGCAAGATAAACCAAATCGAAAAGATGGGGAAGAGTCGCTTGCAGTGGCGAAGGATCCTTATAACTCGATTCCGGCCGACTTCTCGTTGCAGAGATGGAGAATGACCTTGACCTTCTTCGACCCTGAGCTCCACGGTGAAAGCCTCTGATTCAACTGAAAATACCTTTAAGATGATGATGTAACTACCAGGGGCAGTCTTTTCTTAACGTCAAAAAGAGTAAGAATGAAAATGCTGCATCTTATAACTAGAATGGACAAAAACTGCATAATTATTATGAAAGAATAATAATGCTATAGCGATACAGAAATACTGACTTTCAACCAATTTGCATATATAAAAGTATTTGCTATATAACTACTACAGTTTTACCCTTCTAATTTTTAAGATTAATCCATACACATCAACCGCCTAGAGCCCGCTTAAAAAGTCGTAAAAGTTTCATGCAAACCACGAAAGCCGCACACGAAGACCCTGCTGCGATGAGAATTTCCCTATGGGAAGAGAAATTCCCACCACCTTTGGACTTCCTACCACCCCAGGCAAAACTACCTCCCGGACTCGTTTACGTACACTAGTCGGCCGGTCGAGACAAAATCTATGCAGGTGGGGAATGCGAGACCCGGACGTAATCGCATGTGACTGCGGAGCCCCCGTGCAGTCCATGGCGCACTTGATTTCGTGTCCCTTATGTCCTACCTCCTGCACTAAAGAAGATCTCAATAATGCCACTGACAGCGCGGTCGAGATGGCGAGATTTTATTCTCGAATAATTTAAAAAAGAGGATCATTGACTCGAAAGAAGAAGAAGAAGAAGAAGAGAAATATCACTCACTGATTAATCACGAAATCTCAGAAATTGTAATTTAGCAGCTAGGTCCCTTATAGGGTGTAGATATCCGCTAAGAAAGGATTTTGCTAAACTTCACCCCTAAGGGGGTAAAACGGACTCCACGCGTACGAAGTTACAAACGGCCGTTAGTAAACTCATATGCGATACATTTTCTAGAATGACTAGTAGGCTCCTCATCATCATTGAGTGCCATCTTCGTGATGAAGTTTAACGTCCATAGACAAATCTTATACAATCCTGTATTGTGCATTTTACATGCTGGTAACATAGACCATTAATTATTCGTGATTGCATTTTTTCGTTGTAGCGTTATTCTAGGTTCAGTAATTCGGAAATTAGTATGAGAGTCATCCTTAATGGTTAGTCTTTTTACAAATTATATTCTCTACAATTTTAATCAAAATCCTTTCTTATGGGATGCCTACGTCATAGTAGCTTTATGCATGCAAAGTCTCAGCCCGATCGGTTTAAAATTGACAAAGTTTCATACAAACTTTCATCCCCTATTTTATCCCTTTGGGGGTAGAATTAATCAAAATCCTTTCTTAGCGGATGCCTACGTCATAACATCTACCTGGACGCCAAATTTCAGCCCGATCCGTCCAGTGGTTTGGGCTGTGCGTTGATGGATCACTATGTCAGTCAGTCAGTCACCTTTGAGTTATATATATTTAGAAGATTCCCATAATTCTATTCTATTCTACGAGTACTAACCATTGTGCCATTTGTCTAGCAGAGCTGGTTCAATATTTTTTTTCCTATTAGCTTGATGAATTAGTGATATAACGATACTTTACTTTTCCAATCATTAAATAAATTCTCCATTTACATTAAAAGATTTCAAGAAAGTTAGCAACATACGATATGTGGCACGCCAGTTGTGTAATTGTTGTAGGAATGCGTCTGCCTTCTACACCGTTTGTGAAATTAGCCATCTTGTTCTGATTAGTTAAACGTTATAAAATTATTAAGTAATATTCTTGTCAGTAGTTCTAGAATAACGTTAGGTCACTGAAATATCTGACTTTGACCGAGTGGTTTAGTTTTTAAATTGGATGATTTTATCACTGTAATTGGATTAATTAAAAATTTGAATCATTCAACGTCTTTTTGCAAAGACGCAAATTAAAAATTTATCCAATCTACGAAACCAAACGTATTGTATCGATACCAACTTTTGTGATACCTTTCGCGATTTTTTTTTTATATAGATATAGTTGCCGGCATATATGTTGACCTCAAGTCACGAGAAAAAACAGGCCTCAGTGCGCACGGATTGTTTTGATATTATAATTTACGATTAGTGGATTTAACCTCCTCCACCACCGCCATAGCACCCTGTGCTATCCTTAACTCGCCGCCATATAATATAATGTCGCTAACTGTACATATTATACAGATAAACATCATAGTCGAAATATCTACTATGGTAATACCCAGACAATCATACAAATATATGGGCTGGCTGAGCGGAAATTCAATTGACGACCTAAAGGTCGGGTTCGGAATCATCCGAAGACAACCGTGACGCAAGCAGCAGATGCTCGTAATTCATTGCGGCTTCTCAGTGGTCCCCTTTATCCGTATTGGAGTTTAACTAGTAATGAGTACGCTGTATCTCGGAATCATACCTTAAGACTATCACACTATTTGGTCACAGATCGTGAGTAAAATCAGGTTAAATCCAATTATAGGTACATATAACATGGAACGCAAAAGTTTAGCCTATCAATCTCTGACATGTCAGGTTAAATTGAAGCCTGGCAACACTATTTGCGCTGTGCTATTAGTTGTGCCGTAATAAAATACTTCATGGTGGGCTACGCAACCGGATTCAATCACTAATCACCTAAATTTTCCTATGGTCGTAACGCTTAAGGCTCACTGGCTAGCTGATCAGCCATATTTAGCGATAAATGACACCGTTTTGCACCAGTTGCAAGTGTTGCAACACGAGTATTACGTTCACCGCATCGCAATATCCGAGAATGGCAATACTGGGCCCGATTTAGTAAAATTGCGCTTTTTTTTTAAACCCTAGGCCAGGGGTTCTCACTGTTTGGTAAATGATCAGTAGGTTACGCGTGTTTCCCTCTTCCTACTGTCCCGGGTCCCTTAAGCGGGTGAAAAAGCATCTGATGAGGCCATCAAGCTGGTTAACATGGTGCGTGTCTATAGAGGTGACCCTCTTTTCCAAGACTATGTCTTCAGCTTACCATCTGGCGAACTGAAGGCCTCCGTCTTGACCTAACGACTATTGGCAGCCGGAACTTTAAACGTGCCCTCCTAACACGGAAGCGCTCAGATGAAATAAGTACCGCTAAGCGGTAACCCATCCAAATGGTAACCGCACCGAGGCAGCTTAATCTTTTTTATATAGGACACGTGAATTCGACTTCACCTCGCCTGATTTGCCATCTGAAAGGCAAAGTATCAGGAAAGAGGGTCACGATTAAAGACACCATGTTACAATGGTGGCACTCAGCTTGACGGCCTCTTCAGATGCTTTTTCACGCCTCGCTTAAAGGACCCAGGACTGTAGGAAGACGTAAACACGGGAGCTGGTAAGGAATTCCAGGTCTTTATGTCGCGGTATAGGTAACTTCTTTGCTACCTCAATAGTATAATTTTATTAATATCAGCTCGTTCTAAAGACCTTTACTATCTTCACCCTATATTGTCTCCAAACACGGATCAGAGCATCCTATTCATAGCCCTGGCCACACAATGTCAGTATTCTAAATTCGTCTCGACTATTGTCTTGTCAAGCGCGACCTTGAATAAGCTGGCCACCTGACGCGGCACACACTTCCTAGCCACTTTCTCTCACACGTTCAAGACCGTCGCCTCGGTAGGTATTAAAATAAATGATTGAGTTGATCGATCAATTATTGTCTAATGTCACTGCGAAGTGTATTTGGAGTAAGATTGTTGAATTACCGGCGGTGAGTAGGGTAACCAGAGCCCACTGGAGAGGTTTTGTGCTATCAATGGGAAACAAAAGGCTTGTCCTACTTATCTTTTGCGCTGATGGTACAGAATCTCTCTGGTTCGGCAGCACGAGTGTCACTCCGCTGGTGTTACTACGGTGCACTCGCCCGTAAGCCACGGTACCCAATTACCATCAGGTGGACCCTGTGCTTGCCTGCGACCTAAGTAGTATAAAAAAAAGATTAATATAGCGTGCTGAACCAGGTCAACACATACGTACATATAAGTATTATTAAGTTTTCTCTTCTTGTTCTATGTGTTAACTAGCCAACCCACCCCGGCTTGGCTTGAAGCATACTTTGAAACCCCATATCAAATAAGCCATATATGCCCGTAATTTTTCAAATAATGTATGGGAATCTGCCGGATTTGTTGACATTTATGATTACTGCTCCGCTCCCTTGAGTAGTAACGAGATGATATATAACTAATAACCTTCGCCGATAAATGGACTATTCAATACAAAAAGAATTTTGCAATTCAAACCAGTAGTTACTGAGATTAGCGCGTTCAACCAAACAAACTCTTTAGCTTATAAATATTATTAGTACAGTTAGTATTAGCGATGTGTCTTGAACGAGAATACAGTGAGTAGTAACGATAGTTAAAAAGGATGTAGAGGTAGTTTAGATTAGTGGAACGAATCCATACTGAAGGTAATTGGGCAATCTGACGGGGTCGACCTCGGAAACGATACGACAGATGACATCGAGACTGAAACAAGGGCAAGGGGCCTACCAAAACCTCTTAGTGTTTATTTTAGCCCTGAGTCATTGAAAGACTATACAAATTGTATACTGTTGTCACTATCTGACACTTCCATTGTGAGTATATTAATGTTGCTAGGTTTCTTTAGCAATATTGACTTAGTCAAAACCTAAGACCGTGTGAAGTAGAGAAAGAAAAGCCGGAAGGCGAATCCGGAATCCGAGGTGAAGGTCGGACTCAATCGGGACCTGTGGGGTGAGCACGAACAACTATCGTTATCATATCGTAAACGTAACGAGAGCACGGAGCATTGCGATTGGTCGCCTGCCTGAAGCCTGCCAATCGCAATGCTCCGTGCTCTCGTTACGTTCACGCTACGATTACGATAGTTGTTCGTGCTCACCCCACTGATGTAGCATTTTTTACGAGACTTCTTTTTTTATTGATTTTATAGAATACTAGCCTTCCGCCCGCGGCTCCGCCCGCGTGCATCTCGGTTAACGCGACCTTTGCTCATATCTTCGGTTCTACTCAACCGAGTGCGATCAAACAAACGTAAGATTTTAAGTCTGAGTAAGCCCTTTCTAACAAAAAAACCGCACCGAAATCCGTCCAGTAGTTTTTGCATCCATCGCGGACAATCAGACAAACAGACAAACAGACAGGAAATTCAAAAAAAATATTTTCGTGTTCAGTATCGTTAACATAACATAACCCAAGTATTTTTTTTTAAATATCTCCAATGTACAGACACGACCACTTTACAATTATATAATAGTATAGATAGATAGAAGACACAAAAACAAATTGCAAGAACTCTGAGACCCAGGCGACCGCATACTTCAACTGCCGACGCATGCAGCAGATATAGCGTATCCATTACTTGTTGAACTCCGATACGGATAACGGGGACCATTGAGAAGCCGCAATGAATTACGTGTAATGCTGCGTGCGTCTGCAGTTGATGTACGCTTTCTGAATCATACCTTAATATGGACTGAAGGATAGAGCTGTTTTCAGTACAGTAAACAAAAACATACAGCCCATAACAAAGTGCTGCTTGACGGCAATAGGCTCGCCCCCTGTTACATAGGAATTCGGGAATTTATAAGCGTGAATGTTATATACAAACTAGCTGCCCCGGCGAACTTCGTACCGCCATATTTTCGGCCCGCGTGTTATTCAAATCTCGTTCCCGCTGCACCCTTATCACTTAGGGGGATGAAAAATAGATGTTGGCCGATTCTCAGACCTACTCAATATGCTCACAAAATTTCATGAGACCGATTCTCATTCCGCCATCAAGCCGTTTCGGAGGAGTACGGGAATGAACATTGTGACACGAGAATTTTATATATAAGATGTATTAATTTCAATCAAAGAGTTTTGCTCAGTTTTTTGTTGGCGCGTTTTTACCGGCTTACCTACAACCGACCAAATAGTGTGTAACGTATGGGAGTAAGCCAGGTCATTGACACCATTCCACTATTAGCTGTTTTGCTCAATGAAACTACGACTTTAAAACCATACGTTACAGTACAGTTTTCTTTGAAAGATTATGTATGATATAACAAGGATTAATATGGAAATATTTGAAGTAATATGAAATAACTCTCTTAGGTGCGGCTTATAATTTTATTTCGCTAAAGAGTAATAGTTAGGCGGAGGATACACTAGTCGGTGATTCGCGATGCGATGGAGAGAGAGTGAAACAAAATAAACATATCATGCTCCATTCATCCATGATTCTCGGACTTGGTGGGGCCCTTGCCCTAAAGCTACACAATAGTATAGGATCATAGGTATACAATTTACTCGCGCGATGAAAGGTGTTGAAAATAAAAGCAATCATGCGTCGTAATTGCTTGAAAGAGATAATAGTTAATGTGTTTCCATTAGCCAGTGTATGCTTATTCATGTAATTCCCGTTTATATTTTCTTTTACTGTCTACGTCTACCTAAATAAATATGTTCTCTCACCTTACAATCAAGCTATGTAACTTTATTATTAGTAATCTAGACAAAATAAGGATTTGACCTCGCATAAATTCGCATGGAGCTGAATTTTTTTTGGTGGGGTTCTTAAATACAACATAATGAAAGAAATATCCAAAGTCCGGTTGGACTTGCATTTTTTTTTTATTCAATGTCAAAGCTCAACAAGCTCAATTCCTGCATTTTTCTCGTTAAGACTCTTTCAAATTTTCAGCTTTATGCGAATTTATGCAACTTGCCATTTTATTTCGTCTATTTTGACTGGATTATAGTAATGATTTGTCCTAATCGCTTACTTGTCTTGATCGCATCGTGAACAAGTGTAGTCACCGCCTTAGAGGAAAAGTTAAATTTACTTAAAATACCCGAAATTCCTAGCTTCTTTTTTCGAGAATTAAAATGTTAATTGAGGTAATAACGTTAATCAAATATGAATAGATCGCAATGCAATAAGAATAAATTATCGGTTTATATAATTTTATTGTACATTAACACGATGTATATGAATATATTAACATGGGTTTTTTTGAGGAGAATGGGAATAAGTTTGGTGGCGCCACCAAGATCACCGAAGCCACACTTGTTAACTGGTAGACTAGGCTATTGGATAGGCTTTCCTGTCGGGGTAGGAAGTCAAATGGGAATAGCTCCTATAGAAGCCTTGTAAGTCAAATAATAAAAGGCGGAAAAGGCGATCTCCTGGCTCCGCAGTGAAAGCTTCGGTTCGGAGTCAACCTTGGGAATAAAGCTAAGGGATGATGAACTAATTAAAAACGTTAACTACTTACATAATAAACACAGAAAAAGGATGCTTATAATCTTTTATTAGGCTTCCGCTCTATGGAGTAGCGAGGTGTTCCTATAATGCGATTTCTACCGGCTTGCTCTACAAAGGAAAGCCGTAATAGAAATTTGAAATCTGAAATTCAGTATTTGAAATTTACTAACTGAAATTCGGTACCTATGTGAAATTCAATATCTGAAGTTCATACCAAATTAGAGTTAAATTCTTTCCACCGGCTTCCCTTTTATTAATTGCACCCTTCGCCACTGCTATTCACATAAATGTCAACTTTCGGTAGCAAATTGTCAACTTTCGAAATCTGTTGTAATCTTGGCAATGACCGACAGGCGTTTAAAGCAATTGCCCGCAGTTGCTAATTTTCAATCGCACACTCATTACCTGTATAGTGTAGTGTACATGGGTCCAGTTAGTGTAACGATGGGCCATCGGTTCGATCCACACGAGCGCCTGGGCGTACAGTTAATTACGCAGTTGTTACACGATTTATAACGTTTTCCGTTAGTATGGACTGATTTTATGTATTTTAGTATATATGTTGAACAATTGACTAATTTCCAAACCTATATCAACCCCTCTAGACAAGTGGAAAATCGTTCAATTCAATTCAATTTTTTGGTGTGGCAAGCTATGCCGAAGTAGTCTACTTTTGCCATTGACCGCGGCATATTGATTTGACATATTGACAGTCGTCAACGTATTCATAAACGTCAAAATACTTGTCATATACGTCAAAATACTTGTCATAAACGTCAAAACACTTGTCATACCTATACGTCGGGTACACTACATAAATACGAAAAGCCTAATTCCGAAAGTTACAATCACGAATTTCAAAATTCCGAATTTCATAATTCCGAATCATTCAAAATTCCGAAAGTCAGATATCCGATGTATCATAAATCCTATTTATTGAAAACCCGAATTTCAAAATTCCTAACGGTTATAACTGCGAATATTAAAAATCCGAATTTGAAGATACCGAACCATTACAATTCCGAATTATTAATAATACGAAATATCATAAATACGAATTCCGATTATCAAAACTCCGAAACAATACAAACCCGACAATTAAGCGCCTTGTAAACCTGCATGAGGTAAGTAGGACAGTTGCTATTTTCGGGGTACACGAGATAAACAGGAAATAGAATTATTGAACTATTATTTTAATTTACATAAGCTAATGATTACAAAATACACGTTGCCATACAACTTTCAGTAACAAGCATGCATGCAGGCAAGCATGCAGGCAAGCATGCATGCAGGCAAGTATGCATGCAGGCAAGCATGCATGCAGGCAAGCATGCATGCAGGCAAGCATGCACGCAGGCAAGCATGCATGCAGGCACGCATGCATTCAGGCAAGCATGCATTCAGGCAAGCATGCAGGCATGCATTAGTTTCGCTCTTCTCCGGCGCTACGGGATGTGCAGTCCTTTCGCCCTTGCGTAACAAAGTTCGGGCACCCATGCTCGCTTCCGCAGCTTCGGCTTGCTGGTCGCCTCCGGCGACCAGCCTCAGCCGCTCCAGCTCGCCCGGGCGCCTGAGCTTCGTTACTGCGGGCGAGGACTGCCCTCCCTCCGCGCCTCCGGTTTTTAAATAACACTCTAGTGTAGGGCAAACAAGTACCACGGCAGTAGGACCACGGCAAGTCGGGTTTGGCTTAATTTTTATACGTAGGCGAGAAAATTAATTTATTATTATAAAAAATCAACTCTAAATGCGCAACATGTCAAATCAATTTTAACTTTTACCTAATTTTTGATACAAATTTTCAATTTGAGCAATGAATTTTCGGAAATTTGAAATTCGGAATAACGTTTTTCGGGCCAATAATACTACGGATTTTTAATTATTCGTAAAAATGAAATTCGGAGGAATGAACATTCGTATTTATAACTTTCGGATAAAGAACTATCGTGTTTTTGAATACTCGGAGTTTTGTTTCTTAGGAATTATAATATTCGGAATTTTGAAAATCGGAATATTGAAATTCGGAATTAAATATTTCGGAATTGTTGGGTGTTCCCCTATACGTCAAATCCCATTCATTCATCATTCTATTCTACAATACGTGAGTTGTCTTGGTGGCCAGGTGTATCTAAAGCCCCCATCAAGATATTTAAACTAATCGTAAGCTGTTCAGTCCTATCGGGGTTGGGAAGTCAGATGGCACTTGCTTCCATAAAAGTCATATAAACCAAACCAAGTTACATAATCTAAGATGATTAAAACAGCAATCTCTATGTAAAGTATCTCTACTGGAGGGGACATATCAGTAGGGACGTTGGAATAACCGTGTTATTCGTGGAGGGCATATCCCTGGCCCTCTAGACAAGTGGCAGTTCGTTGCTCGGCGTATGATGGAATAGAATGAGAAATGTATAGGATTTGACGTTTTTGACATTCGTTGACGCCTGTCATATATACGTAAAATCCCATACATTTTGCATTCTATTCCATCATACGCCGAGCAACGAATTGCCACTTGTCTAGAGGGGCTGGTCATCAAACCCATTCATTGGATCACAAGTGCCCTTTCTGTAATACTGAAAAGAATAATTTATTAATCTCTGGGCCGTATCTAACAGAAAGAAAAAATTCTACATATTTTATTTACGATCGGATTTTTTACATTTATAAATACACTCACGCCTATTTCCCTTCTGGGTAGGCAGAGACAACAGCCCACCACTTACATCTATCCTTACATACTTTACGAACTTGCTTTTTACATTTTTTTATTTAGGGCATGTCAATTTGACTTCACTTAGCCTGATAGTAAGTTGAAGACAAAGTCTAAAAAAGGTTCACCATTATAGTCACGTACCATATTACAATAAAGGCACTCAGCTTGACGGTCTCATTAGATGCTTTTTCACGCCCACTTAAAAGATCCGGGGCTGTAGGGAGAGGGAAACACGTGAACTGGTAAAGAATTCCCGGTCTTAATGGTGCGGCAGAAGGAGTCGCCGAACCGTTTGGTTCTTGATGGAATATTCTGCACCGAAACCGGGTGACATCTAAGTCCTGCACGTGTTGTCCTATATTATGTTCACGATAACATTTTTAACATTAAATTTCTATAATTTTTATAATAACCTATAACAGTATTGTCGGCAGTGTCCCCAACTCGTACGACGAACGGCAGTAGTGCGCACGCATCACCTGCGCGAGAGTTGTCGCGCAACACGCCCGACTACCAATACGGGCGGTTCGACGTGAGCGCACTACACATCGCGCATGCGCTCAAACAGACAGAACTGCAGAAGGCCTACCACAGGCCGAAGGAGAAGCCTATAGACTGCTATTTGGTAAGTGATAATGACCTTTTATGTATTTCAGATAAGAGTTATAAGAGTAAAAGGGTGGTTTAGAATCCCATTAAGACCTTTGCGGTAAAGCCAAGCTGATCAGCAAGCCGGTATACCCACTGATTGTCGAACAAAGGGTCAGCGCAGGCTTCCCCTTCGGGTGTTGCATTGCATTAGACGGTAGTCGCTCTCATAAAGGTCGTATAATAAATAATAAGTAGAGCTCGAACTCCGAGGTAAAACGGGTTCTTCAAGAAGGGCATTAGAAGGTTCCTACAGGACGTGTATAACACCCTTGGTGTTGCACACGTTCATAGTCCACGGTAAACAATATCCATAGAGTGGACCGTGTGCTTATATCTACCACCTAAGTGGTAAAAAAAACCTCAGATGCAACCGGGGATAACACTAAGCGCCTTCGCTCCGTTAAGCGGGTGCGGGTCGCGGATGAACGCGCAGTGCGTCCGCCTGTCCGTCGCGTGTGACAGGTACCCGCCTCACGCAGCGCTGCTCTTGAAATAATATGAAACAAGCACGCGAAGCGGACGTCCGCGCCGTGCGCCCGCTAAACACAGCGAAGGCGATAAGATAATGATGATTGCGAGCGAATTCCGAACAGAAAAATATAGGTACCTACGTGTCAATATCCTGTTCAATACTAGCTTCACTCTGAAAAAAAAACATCCGTCCTTTACATTTGTATGCATACCTCTAAAGCCATCGTTACAAAGGCTTACGATAATGGCACCGGTTCACAAGGTCAGCATCACCGTTATCAACTCTTCTGAACCGGTATAACTAGTATCTGGTCAATATAAATACTAGTAAGTATGTAAATACGGGTAATGAATAGGCAATAGATACTGCTTGAGGTACCTTACAGGGGATCTGTTCACACGTAATAGGGCTGTTTCTAACCACTGAGTTCTCAAGTTAGGTATTAAGAAAAAATATTTTTTCTAACAAAAAATGGTGGTCGTTAACTAACGAAGTTTTTTTACAACTAGACTTCACGATCAATTAAAACTATCATCAGCTATTTTCAAAACAGACAACCTATTTTTTTACACGTCTGAAGTGAGCAACCCAGCCTATGACATTTCATAACATAGACATGTCATATGCTTACAAATTAACGTAGAAAAATGTGCCGAACTCACACACACATATTTTTAATTTATCTACACTTTTGGTGTATTAACTTTAGAGTAATAGTTCGTGCAGTGTCTATAAACATACGATGGCATTTTCGTTATTTTTATAAGTCACTGATGCTTCCGCTCAACGTCCGACCGGCGCCGCTCGGCACGCGGTACTAGAGGCAAACGTTCCAATTGACTTGTTTTCGGATCTTCACGATTTTCGCGCAATAACATATCTACTTCTTTTTATATAATATCTTTGAACCCAGCTAATTGGTCGCTAACCGGCGAACTGACCCTACTGTAGTTTTTATTAAACGTCAAAACGGTAAGTTTTGCGGAAACTTATCTTGTTTATAATAAAGAAATACTCGTTGAATAATATAAAAAAAATAATTCTTAATTCTTGAATAATTTATTATTATTGGTTGTGTGGATGATTAAAAATAAATAAAAAATATTAGGAAAGAACAGACGCAACTTTTACCGCTCTTGTCCTATTCTTAATTTATGCTCAGTTAAATTTTATTGTAACTACAAGAAAATGCGCAATTAATTTTGACACCTATCTCAAAATCCATAGCGCACCTTTTTATATAAAAGCTACAGAGTACTATTTCGTACAGTTAGAAATACATAGCAAATTATTAAAAGTTATTGATTGCACACAATAACATATTCCGACTCGCATGACGATACCAATAAAATTATTACACTATAAATATGAGAAATGCAACCGTTTTGTAATTTAACGATTGTGGTTTGTTGTAACAACTTGGAACAATTGGATAATCGTTGCTATTGCCGTTTACCGTTGCTTGTTGCTACATTTTGTTAACAAAATAAAAATGTCTTGTTATTGCCTACCTATTTGATTGGTTTTGAAATCGTTTCGAACTTAAGCCCAAATTATAGAGCACTGGTATACGACACTATAAATTACTTAGGTACTAGCTTTGTCTTAAATGTGAATGGGGCTCTCTGCCTCGGGGCAAAGACTGGTAGACATGCTAATTGGGTTAAGCTTTCCGCTCGGGGTTGACAGGTCAGATGATAGTCCCGGCGAGAAACCTCCTGTGGGAATGCAACCTATGAGATCCACATGTATAACCATTAAGGCTTCTTAACTATACTTTTTAATAAGGAATAAAGGTTATTATTTACATTATTTTATACAAGGGTAGCAAAACATGACCCACCTAATCGTTAGCGGTCACCGCCACGTATCGTACCTTGTTACAAAATAAAGAAAAATAACACTTTATGTTTTTCTTATATAGAATGTTAGCCACTGACGTTACTAATATACTCTATAACCCCTCCAGTTAAGCTAAATTGTTTGTGGTAGGAGTGGGTTCACGTCGGTAGTGTAATGGCCAGGATTGGAAACCCGTGACCTCTCGATCGTAAAGGCACCTCCTTAACCACAAAGCTACAGTGTCTACCGATGCTTTAGCAACGTAGTAAGTAAGTAGGTACTCTAGAATTTCGCCAACCATACAAAGAGCATCACACTGCTACCTGAAGTCTATATAAGTGAAAGTACAATAGGTACCTAGTTTCCTTAGTCAAGTGGACGTATTTGAGCTGGGAAAAGCATGACCATCTTGATATAATCGCCCCTGGTGGTACCTACTATAGAAAGAAGGTTCGTTTTCAGTAGTGCGATATCGTCTGGTTTTCGCATTCCTGCTCTTTGGACTAGAACCAATCGCGTGCGCACAAGAATGTATGACTATGGTGTGTGCCTTAAGTTTTAGGTAGAGCGACAAACAAGCATATTTTAACGTTTAACATTGGAAAAAGTGAAACGACTCAGCCGGGACTCGAACCTGCGACCTTATAGGAAGATGCTCTGACCATTGACCTACCGAGTCATGTCTCAAGTGACTATCGGTAGATGGCTCCCACTATCGTCGTATTTTCTTATTCAGTTAATACAAACACTTTATAAATCTATACTATTATAAAATTGTAAAGTGGTCGTGTCTGTACATTGGAGATATTTAAAAAAAAAAACTTGGGTTATGTTATATTAACGATACTGAACACGAAAATATTTTTTTTTCATTTCCTGTCTGTTTGTCTGTTTGTCTGTTTGTCCGCGATGGACGCAAAAACTACTGAACGGATTTTGATGCGGTTTTTTTTGTTAGAAAGGGCTTGGTCAGACTTAAAATCTTACGTTTGTTTGATCGCAATCGGTTGAGTAGAACCGGAGTTGTGAACAATATTGATATTATACAGAATATGAGCGGAAATATAGATGGCGCTTTTTTATTCTTATGGATGAAATTTTATATCTTATTACATCCGAGCAAGTATGTAAATAAATAGACTTTAATTTACATTTACAGTTGTGTAAACAAATACGATTTTAATCATGAAATTGTTATTTTTTTGTCAATGAATTTATTTCCACATACGTAACTAGATGGCGTTAACGCGGTTTTGAACTTACTATGGTTTCGTTCCAACTGGACGTATATAAGCATTTTTTATTCAGTTTCTTTTTTTTCAATTTCTGATTTGTCAGGTATGAAATAGATGTCGGTACTGTCTTAAGATCAGTTACAAAATCGTTTTCCACACAAAGACAGATTACTTAGAGGTGGTGAAGGATAATAGTGGAGTAGACAAGAGATACAACGGGGAAGCGTAGGAGTAGGGCGAGAGGGTGGGGAGTAGAGAGTCGAGTAGATATTTTGCAGGTAGAAAGTTTTATTTACACCACTCAGGTGGCAGACAAGCACACGGCCCACCTGATGGAAAGTGGTTACTGTGTCCTATGAAAGTATGCAATACTAGGGGCGTCACACTCGCCCTTCTTGAAGTACCCCATACTATAGTCGCGAGTCGTAGGTACTGTAGTAATGAGGTCGCAAACAAGCACACGGCCCTCCTGATGGTAAGTGGTTACCGTGGCCTATGGGTGAGTGCAACACCAAGGGAGTCACACTTGTGCCGCCTTCCCTGTAAGAACTTAGAGCAGGGATGGCGAACCTTTTTTGTTGCTATTGTATAGCACGGGCGCATCTAAATACCTACTTTCTGATGGCACTGCTGGCGTGCCCAGAAAGTTGTGCGTGTGCCACGTGCCACCTTTGGCACGCGTGCCATTGGTTGGCCATCCCTGGATTAGAGCGTGGTGAGGGATATAGTGGAGTAGACAAGAGATACAACCGTGGCCTAGATTAGTCGCTTAGATAATCTGTGCCGTCAGCGCAAAAGACAAGCCTTTGGTTTTCCCATTGACAGCACAAAGCACAAGCTCCTCTCCAGTGAGCTTTGGTTACCCTACTCACCGTCGGAAACACAACACGAGGTTATTAAGCCGCGGCCTTCTGTAGAGCGGAGATACTTCCCCAGTCGGACTGCTCGATTGAGACGAATAAACCGTCGTGTAAGTACCTACCTCCTCGAGTCGAATAGAGAGGCGAGTACAATGTCTAATCAGCGTTCAACGCTAAACTTTCAGCACTATTTACAACACCGCGCGATAAACGACATCCACGCGGGCGGAGCCGCGGGCAACAGCTAGTGGGTAATACAATTGTATAAAATAATGTTATATGTAAAATTTCTCGTTGACTTGTTCTTTGGAATGCGAAAGAACAATAAAATCAAAAAATTTATTAACGAATAGCCGAACCGCACACTTCGCTCGTGGCATATTTCGAAACAATGTATCACGCCTTTTTAAGCTATGTATGCCTCCAATTTAATAATTCTCAAAAAACCATGACACAAAGCGCTCCAAGAATAGTGAAGATGACAATTATTAAAAACTATATTCTAATTGAAAAAAATCTGCTGCTATCAAATAACCGCTACAGTCTATAACTCGACCCACAATCTCGCCATCGAATCGGCAGCCGTTCGTTTAACAGCGAGAAATCTGACATGACTCGGCGATTACGTGGAGTGATCTTCGTTGATAATACCAACATGATGGAACAAAGAAGATTACGTAGAGTGATCTTCGTTGATAATACCAACATGATGGAACAAAGAAGATATTGTGCGGCGCTCACCGATGTTTGATTGAGCTCTTCAGCTAATGCAGCTGTTGTGGATTGTAATTTGATTGTATTTGTAATGTATGTATTGTGTAGGAGCTCGATAAAGCTTCTCGAGAATATATCTATCTATCTATCTTTAGTATCCGATACTGAAGATAGATATATAGGTAGTATTGAGCAATAGACGAGGGAAGGACTATTCTCTCATTAAAATATATGAATTTTAACTTAAAGTACCTATACCACATTGCGTATAGGTTTGTAAGACTCTTGATTCATTTTCATTTGACATGATCTATTTTCTAACGTCCTCATTCCATCCTAATTGCTTTTCACTCCATTATCGAATCCCATCGTATTTTCCCGACAGCATCCGAATGTTCCACTTCAGAGCCTGGGAACCGTTATCCTACCTTTTCTTTCACTTTTTTGTACTATCTGTTGCATCCCTGATGGTAAGACCGTTGACGCGCATGTCATCCCTTGAGAGCATTTCTTGAACCTCCTCTTCCAATCGGAACTTGCCCGCGAAACAGTACAATATATAATTAATTAATAATCTAGGACAGTCTACACAACACTATCTATATCCAAAATAATTATAGCTTTACTAGCTTAATATTATTAATTAATAATTTCAAAACGAAAATTAGTCTTCAATTATTAGTAATTGCAGATTCATTAACTTCTACTAATTAACAACTAAAACTCATCATTTGTTTTTGCAATATAATTCTTGATACAATCTCAAGGTGTAACTAACCGATAAAAAGTTTGTTATTGTTAGGTAATATCACTTAAATTAACTCAGTATCACTCAAATCAATTACTGTCAGTATTCTACAAATAAGGTATCAGTATCACACTTTCGTTTATTAAAGGTGCTCCCTCACTAGGAGCATTCGGCTTTAATTAAAATAAATGGGTTTTAAGCATTACATTACACATCTACCTCCCTGACTGACGAGCATTCGCTTGTAATCAACTTGCAATGTTATATTTCAGCTTAAATTTTCTAACAAGTTAAATCAAAATATCGCGATTCGCGCTATGTAATACTCAGATTTCTTCAAATGTTATGCTCAAAAGGCGGAAAAATGCTTAGCAGTTTTTAGTGAAATTAAATATCAGGCTTATTCCATTAAGACAAAGCTTAAACTAGTATATAATAATAAACACTTGAGCAAAAGTGCTCGCATAGATAAGCGCTTGGTCTGAATTAACACTTACAAGTCGCGCAGTGTAACATTCCCTTCGCATACTGTAGCGTTACATTACAAGCAATTGCTCTCGATGGGTGGTCCACTGGTCCCCCACCTTAAAATCAGTTTACATAGAAAAATATCATTAAAATGGGCATTTATGTTAATAGAATGTACTTAATTCATGATTTTAATTAAAATTTGTTCTCATCTCGTGTTTAAAAGATGACTGTTCGTTCAGAAACAGAGAACAATGCGAGCAGTTTGCCGACCCAGCTAAACTATGTCAGTATTAATTTGACTGTGATTAATACAAAGATAATAATCTTGTATATTGTGTTTTTCTCCTTCGCGGAACACTTTAGAGAAACTCGTTTAGTTTCTAATGATGTATATTAGCGGAGGTATAAAAATGTGAGCGTTTAAGTTATGTATTGTTTCAAAACATTATCATAGTTTGGAATTTTAAAAGTCAAAGTGATAACTGTCTGTAGGTACTGAACACGGAAATGTTATTGGATATTACTGGTGTCTGTAATGGTGACCCTCTTTTCAGAGACTTTGCCTTCAGCTTACCATCAGGCGAGGCGAAGTCAAATAGACGTGCCCTATATAAAAAAAAATGGTAGAAAATTCTCAGAAGTCGCAATAAATCTGGATGATATCTGATTGAGAATTGATGGCGATTGACTACTTGCACCCTATAAGTTTGACAGTAAAAATACTAGTGAAAATGGGTGTTTAGATACGAAAAGACTTTCTGAACATAATTAATACTCCAAACACGTATAATATTATTAAACTTAGATGAAAAATAAAGTGGGTAATTTTGACAATATTCGAAAGCTTTTCCTATAAATTTCCCTATATCAAACTGCTTGCATGCTGGATATCTTCAGATATATTTATTAAAAATACACAGTAGTCATCACATATGAGATGGCAAACCATTATTTAGCCCATTAACGTTAAATAGTGTTGAAATCTGTCTTCAATGTGAATGTATTGTGACAAATATGTCATGTCATAACATTTAGTTGTCTTAACGTTCGCCGACTTCATTGGTATTTAAATTACTACCAGTCTAAGAATGAATAAAAATATAAATTCTATTACATCATTTATAAATTTTGGTGATTGTGCATTCTTGGTGCATTTCAATAATATATTATATCATTATCTCAACTTTGTAATATTATATTTCATAATCAATTTTGGATTTTATTGCACCTATGACATTTTGAACTTTGAGTGAAAGATGTAGTCTTCAATAACTAAGTAAAGCTATTAATATTACTATTTATGGCCACTTTGACTATAATTTTATACGTCAACTTTACATTGCCAGAAGGAGTAATTTAGTAAAGTCTTGATTTAAATTTACATTTTCAATTTACAATCCATCTTTCATAAGTTGTCATTGACAGAATAATATAGGGATTTGCATTCTCTGAATATCCTAAAATGCTATTGAAAACTTTAACTTAACTACCTACCTCATTCATTACCACCTACTTCATTCTCATAACCTTTATTTGGAGATTATTTTCAATATCCCTTTTATACCCTTTGTAGACATAGCACTGATCGTATTCAAATTAACTGGAATTTTACAATGTCTCTATTGTTGTTACTGTCGTCTGCGTAAATATTATTCTCATGGTTGGCCGAGTATAGTACCTTGAAGCACCTCATGTTTATTAGTCCTATATTATGAATAACATTTAGTTTTAACGACTCCGTCAATGTTATTTCGATACTTATTAACTTCTAATTTATATAACTATAAAACTGATCATTTACTAAATGCCTTATTTGTACTTAGTTATGATTACTGTGGTGCACTGTGTCACTGTGGTAGAAACAATCAAAGGTATAACTCAAATCAAATATGACATATTCGACTTGATATATGAAGTGTATAAATTAATCAAGTACTCGAAACTAAACTATTAAAATCCGTACTTTAAATGTCTATAAAAATCACTAAATATTGAAAAAGCCACTCATTTATCTTTTATCACCAGTTACCAAGTTACTATTAACATAACATAACATAAACTCACGCCTTTATCCCCGAAGGGGTAGGCAGAGGTGCTAGCACTCACATTTCGCCGTTTATGTTTAGGTCCCAATGTAATAGGTGGCGAGCCTATTGCCATTAACCGGGCACTTGTAAACCTGCGATAAATACACACATAACTTCGAAAAGCATCGAATAGTCATTGGTGTGTGCCATGGTAAAACCTGGGATCGAACCCGAGACCTCGTCTCAGCAGTCCATTACCCATACCACTAGGCTACCGCGGCTATTTACTAAGTTACTATTAGTGTAATAAAAAGCAAATGAGTGATTTTTTTTACATGTATAATATTTGTAGCATAACATTTGGTATTTAGGGCTCAGTAGATTTAAGCACCAAATGCTACATTGCATATGGATGGATGCATTCATCAGATTTCACTGTGTCACTCTACTATGACGAAACTAAGAACAAAATCAAATAAAATCATAAAAAGCTGTTATAATATCGCTTACATAACACCAATATGGACTAGTCAATTTTAAGACACCCACTTTATTATAGTCTTTCTATATTATGACTCACCGAATGACATTTCTATCACATCCACGCCTTAAATGACTATTGCTCTGTATTCTAGAGTTTCTAGCCATATATGTCCATAGAAGGCAATGAAATCATAATTTGAAATAGGGATTGTGAGATATATAGCGTGAGATTTAAGCTTGAATTGATCAAGGGGTATTTTTATTACACTAAAAAACTGTTAAGCTGAGAGAGTCCAGTGCCAACAAGAGATTGATACAGTGAGATATCCGATAACTTCTCCAAGCATCTCAAGATCTATGGGTATCTACAAGTAAATAGACCTAAAGTTTCTACTTCCAATTTTAAAATAACAGTTTTTTTTATAACAGCACTAATAATAGTCTGTGGAATGATCTACAACAATCCAGAAGTGATACTGTGGTTTTTCCAAGCGACTACAAGATTTGGTTTTGAAAACGGGCATTAGAAGGTTCCTATAGGATCGGTAGTACGAGTATGAAGAGTATGAACCCCTGGTTGTGTACACGTCCACATGCCACGGTAAATACTTTCCATCGTGGCTTAAAACAAACCATTTTTTTTTCGTCTATCTGTCTTTCTGACTGTTTATTCCGTAGTGGGTGGGCCAATTTCGACGAATTTATTACCGCAGATGGCTAATATTGCAAGGCGTAAATTGAGCTACTTTTGTTTTAGGAAAAGTATTGGGATTCCGTGTAAAAACTTAAAACCCAGAACTATCTCTAAGCGGATGAAGTCGCGAGCTCAACTACTAATGCATAAAATGTAATGTGTGTACCTCTATGTCATAGCATATATAGGAAAATTTCTCAGTTACGTCATAATTGTACTGTTAAGCCATAGCGGGAGATGTAGACCCAGTTGTTACCGATGAAAAACAGGTGATTGTCTCGAGAAATTACGTGTAAGCGAATGTTTCTCATGGGGGAACGTTGCGACGCGACGTCGCTACATTATGTGAATCTCATTCACAAGTTTCCCCTCGACTGTACCGAATGATGTCGAATACAGTAATGAAAGATTACTGATTGGAATGAAGCAATACAGCTAAAAGTGGTTACATCGTAAAGTAATTGAGGACCTTGCAGCAAAAGGGGGGCAGATCCAAATTTTTGCCGTTAGAGTTTTTTCACCTATAATGTGTACAAAAAAATTATTATAAATTATTATTATAAAATTTAATTCTGTAGTTGGACCCGTTGTCGGACTTTTAGGGCTCCAACTACCCATAACGAGTAACAACTACCTTAGATGTTCGTATTGCAACCGAAACCGCTTAACGTGCTCTCCGAGGCACGTATATATTACACCACGGTTGATATAAATATTACATGTTTAGTACCTGTACCTAGTCCGAATGAAGAAATGGCGTCGGTAGTGTAGGGACACGCTGACTGACTAGGGTGGTCAACACATCGATAAGTTTGTTTTTTTTTTCAGATTAATATTATTTTCTTTAAAATATTCGTGGTAATGGCCATAAATAGGTACGAGACAGTACTACAAGTAAATATTAATCCCGAGAATTGAGCAGTGAAGTTATTAAAATTACAATATACAGAAGCGTCTAAGTTACAAAATGGTAAAACTATTCAACAATGTCGTGTCAGTCATCGTGTACTGAATTAAACATTACGCGGCATCAGATAGTAGACTCGCAGTATCGAGGACATACACGTCCTTTACTTGGCACTGGCTGGTGAAAACCGGACCCAGTGAGAGTAGCCTAGGCCTTCGACAGATCAAGATTTATAGCCATGTGTTCGAAATTTAAACGAGAGGAAGTACTCTAGAGAGGGTCTTCAATCTCTTTAGTGTGGAGAATAGTGTCACCAAACCAAAAATATAATCTAGTAGCTCTTTGCAGTGCTAGACTTATGCTTCAATCAATGTGCACCATAGCAATCGATCCTCCGCCTTGCACACCCAGTCTATCTCAAAGCTACTTTTTTAAGTTATCCGGCCACAGATTGCGTCCGGAACCGATGCGCTGTGCGGTATGAAAGCAACTTCATCCCACGCACACTCAAGCTGTGGAATGAACTCCCTGCGGTTGTTTTCCAATCGACTAAAATATGGGATTCTTCAAGAAGAGCATTAGAAGGTTTCTTCAGGATCGGCAGCACGAGTGTGACGCCCCTGGTGTTGTTTACATCCATAGGCCACGGTAACCACTTCCCATCAAGTGGGCAATGTGCTTGCCTAGGGGGATGCGTCCCACCAGGCAAGATTTTCAGTTACAATATTAGTTACAATAACAAAATAGGTATTATAGAAATAACAACAATTACAATTGTGATATTTGGACCAAATACCAAATACGTCACACAAAATAGGTATGCATTGATCTACCAGCAATCACATGAACACTAGTCATAGTACATCTGATAGTACAAACGTTTTTCTACATAGATAATGCCCTCAATACACAGGACAGTAAATACTACACCGGCATGCGCTATGAATGGCGCGCGGCCTTGCGCCTACGCAGACACCCGATACCGGCTATTGTGCGTGGGCATTATAGAGCCAGTAGTACACTAAGAAAAGCGGCGCCTTTTTATTATATAATCACGGTTGTATTAGGTACCTACAAGGGGTAGGCAGAGGTATGATCATACCTACATTTCTGTAGCGGACGTTGATTCTTCGTAATAGAGGGTGTTAAAAAACTTGTGATTACGCAGAGCCATCACACTTCTTTCTTCTTCTCACACTACATAAATCTTCTCAATATCTAATTGAGAGGAGAATCAATCATTTAGCCTACTGCAGTCCACTGTTGGACTAGGCCTTTCCCAATGCGCACCGTAATACACGTCCTGCTGTCTGAATAGACAACAAATAATTATCTGTAAACCGATTCCTGCCGACTTGCTCCGTAAATGGAAGTTATACTATAGTCGTTATATAAGAGGTAAGATTTCTTTCCACCGGCTTCTCTTTTCAATATTTCCCCCCTTCGCCACTGCTACATAATATCTCTATATTATAAAAATGAATCGCTGAATGTGTTGCTAAGCGCAAATCTCGAGAACAGCTGAACCGATTTCTCTACTTCTTCATTTAGATTATTCCTTGAAGTACGAGGATGGTTCTTACGCAGAGAAAAAAATAAGGTACGGACTGTTCGGCGCTTCGCAGGGTCAGCTAGTTTGAAATAATAATGGAAAACAAAATTCAATCATATTTTTCTCTCACAGACTTTCCCCTATACAAGACATGTTTATGACTCCATACAGCTTAGAAATCATTGTACGGTGGATCATAAAAGTCGAGATACCACGGACCACGGCTAATTTAACGAGTGCATACTCTTCACTAACACACACTTTTACTTTCCTATTTATAATTTTGCAGCGTCATAAAATTGTCCTATACCCATCTCGTTTTGCCATGTGAAAGTTTTGCTTGTGTGAGAGTGACGGCAAATCAATACGGAAGATCTTCTTATCGCCAGGAAACTTGGTAACAATGGAAACTGCTCAGTTACATAACTGTTGAGCAGTGTGGCTAGAAAGAGGATTGAGTGATGACAGTAGAAAAAGGTAGCATGAGGTCAATTATCACCTAGAACAAATGAGTGAGTGAACGAATAAGTTCTGAATGAATGAGTAGTGAATGAATATGTAAAGAATGAGTGTGTACCGAATGAAATAAAACTCGAATAGATATTTATGACAAAATACATAGGTATACACGAAACTGACCAATTACGATACGTGTACGAGTATACCGTAATTGGTCAGAATATATTAGTTTGACGACTCTCGTTTCTATATTATATCTATCCATTCCATACTAACGAGGTTAAAGGGCACATTCTCTAAATTTTATATTTCTTATATGGAACGAATGAGTATTGAACGAATGACGAATCCCGTAGGAATGTTATTTGACAAGTTGGATGCGGTCGATCTCGAAAAACATTCCCCCCTCCTGTTAGACTGAAGTGCTTATGTTAAGAGTACCTACACATCAGTAGTGGCATGACCTGGATTCGAACCAGGACCTCTCGATTTCAAAGTCGTCTCCTTAACCACTAAGTTATCTACCAATGCTAGTAGTGCGGAGGAGTAGTGTAAAACATGTAAATATACTCAACAGCATGTTATATTACCCGCAGATGGGCAAGTGAAAGGTAATGGCGGCAAAACACATTAGAAAATTAGCGATCATTCATAACATAACAAAGGCTATTAATTACAAGCTTTACCCGAAGTTTCACCCGTGTATGAACCATAAAACTATCATATTGTTAGGTCTACCATTCGTAATGAGGGGTATTAAACTAAACCTGAAGGCCAGCTCTAGACAATTGGCAATTCGTTGCTCGGCGTATGATGTAATAGAATGCCAAATGTATGGGATTTGACGTATATGACAGGCGTCAACGAATGTCAAAAACGTCATCATACGCCGAGCAACGAATTGCCGCTTGTCAAGGGGGCTGTTCTCAAGGTCAATCTCCATCTAATCACAAAATCCCAAATAACGAAAACAATCACGAAGTCAACTTTTTTTTTGCAAATTACCTACGAGGATGCCGTTTTTGACATTAGTAAGATTGACGTTAGATCGAGACTGAATATTGAACATCTTTTATTCAGAATTGGCCTTTAGTAGGTAAAGCCAGTGATAATCTTAGGCTCAGTACCAGAGACGCATCTTCAATAGAAATTTATAGAACCAACCAATCTTATCAACAAATAACGCGAACCCTTTGAAACTTTGATTTTTTATACCACTTAGGTCGCATACAAGCACACGGCTCACCTGATGTAAAGTGGTTACCGTGGCCTATGAACGAGTGCAACACCAGGGGAGTCGCACTCGTACTGCCGACCCTGTCTGTAAGAACAGAGAGATTCTATACCTATACCGTCAGCGCAGAAGACAAGCAGGACAAGACTTTGGTCTTCCCACTGACAGCACAAAACCTCTCCAGTGAGCTCTGGCTACCATACTCATTACTACTACCCTACTTGATTGGTTGATAGACGCGCCACGGTCGTTGACCGTTGCGTCCCGAGCTACCACCAAAGAGACTTAATAGAGAGCTTCTGGGTAACTAGAGTACATTTTTTAGATATTTAGCGATCATTATACTAGGTAGGTATAAAGTTAAAGGATTGTTTTCTCGGGGTTGTCGATTATTTTTTTAATGTAAAGTATCTTTACATTTTACAAACTACATTCAAAATGGTTGCAATATATTTCGTTGAACATTCTCATTTGTCACAACCTGTTAAAGTTATAAAGTAACATCTTTATTAAAAAAATTGTATGGTTTCTAGACGTAAGATTTATGTGTCTATGACTTACAGACCATTAATTACTTATTTTATTTGAATTTTTGTATCGCATATAAAATTAGCTGAATTTCTTATAGGTACTTACCTACAATTTTTCTAAAAACTAACTAACCAATAAATAAATGCATTTAAAATAATAAATAATATGTTGCATTTTATGTTCAAAGCAGTGTGCAGTAATAAATCGTGATAAATTATGACATCGTTAATTTTTTCCACAGATGAAATATAGTCGACATTAACAACATATAAAACCATTCAGAAATATAAAGACCTCTTTCTAACTAAATCAAGATAAATTCTTTTTTAATTCGCTTCTCTTTGAGTTTGGTCAGCTGTCAGTATTTTTATATTTTAAAATGGTTATTAATTAGAACAATTCAATCAATTAGCAGTTTTCATTGCAGTCCACTGCTGGACATATGCCTCTCCCAATGTGCGCCATTGCTCACGATCCGCCTCTTTCCACATTATAGTCTGCCGCAGCCACCTTTTTCAGGTCGTCAGTCAATTTAGCTAGAGGGCGTCTCACCTTCCATTTGCCTTCTCACAGTCTCCACTCTAGGACTCGTTTGCTCTAACAGCCATCGGTCCTTCGACTTAATTAGAACAATTACTAAAAATAAACTTAGAATAATCACAAAAGTTACCAGAAGCTAAAACGTTGAATTTTTCACCATTTCATCTGACCTGCTGACCCTCCTTGCTGCGCGTTCCCACGTCTCGATGGATAAGAATATACCGTAACATTATTTAACACTATGTTTAAGTTTAGTTTTGGGTCGTCGAGATTATCTTTTAACTTAATTTACACAAAAGACGCACAAATGTACAATCTCTTCATTTCATCTGCTGAGCTTAAAAACTTACCGGGATCTTGAAGGCCGATGGTATCTATATGTACTTATTGGTATAAACCTATAACTAGTTGTTGCTTGTGACTCTGCCCGCGTGCCTTTTTCTTTTATATAGGATATAGATTCAGTTCTCGCGACTCGCAGGAACTTATTTCTGGGATAAAATTGACCTTTATGTTATTCCAGATGATAATCTTTGTGTAAATTTTACCTTAAACCAGCCTTTAAGCCAAATATGTGTTAAAGAAAAGTCAACAAAATCTGGCATGTTGACTTTTCTGGGAGCAAAAAACTAAAAACATTTGCGGTCAAAGCTCAAATTTTAGAAGCAACTGAGAAATCTCTATGAGGAGTATGAGGACGATGAACAGTGTCACAAAGAAGAAAGTGTGTACCTATAAGAATCGGTTGGTGGAAAATAGAGACACGTTGCTTTCTTCAATGTGATCATAAATCTTATTCTATTTCAATCACTAGAATTATACGATCAGGAAGCGAACAGTTATTAAGACACATGGTTAATTACGAACAATGATCTAATAACGCCAAGCGGTGAACTTATGCTGGCTGCAGCCGGTGCACTTGACTCCGTGGGAATAACAGTATAAACACAGTTGGCACAGTTTAAAGATGCAGGCCCCCTAGACAAGTGGCAATTCGTTGCTCGGCGTATCATGGAATAGAATGACAAATGTATAGGGTATGACGTTTTTGACATTCGCTGACGCCTGTCATATAGGTACGTCAAATCCCATACATTTGACATTCTATTCCATCATACGCCGAGCAACGAATTGCCACTTGTCTAGGGGGGCTGATAAACTTGAACATTCCCTCATAATGAGCATTCTGTCGAATTTTAAAGCCGATTTACATCAAACGAGTGAATGCTCAATCTATCCCCTTTACGTCAAATTCTATTAATGTTAACAATGATAGAACATTCGTTCGTTCTTCTTTCTTATGTAAACGCCGAAAACAAGGTTTTGTTTACGCTAAAATAAGAAGAAAGAATGCTCTATAGAACTAGAGCATTCTTTCTTCTTATTTTTGCTCTGGCTATATGTTTATTTGGTCTTAAGTTTTGTTTAGAGTAAAATAGAGGCAGAATATTCCTTCGTTGTGATTAGATTCTATGGAATATTCTAATAATGCTCGCTTACTTCTGTAAAAGCCACTAGAGCGCACGAATAGCTTAAAGCCTTCTTACGTGTTCGGGCGTGCTGGCTCCTCGGAGCGAGATCTCCAAATTGTTCGTTTAGTCTAAACCCACCTTTATATTACAGAAAAATAAACGAGCGAATTTTATCGAGCAGTCGATCGAGCGTTCTTACGAGCATTCTCGCGAATAAATAGTCAATTGCATCGACTGTTCGCTAGAAAGATCATGAAAATATTCGTAGCGATATTTAGCTCTAGGCTTGGCTCGGTTCTTCATTCAGTTCAAAAATTTTAAAAATGGCAAATGTTTGATGTTGTAACAGCAACTGAATGCTCAAGTCTATCAACACCTTAAGGAAACTAGAACCAGCGGGTGAAGGTTAATATCGAGATGAAGAATATAACAATAGTTGTTGGGTTGTCTGCGTCGTTTCCGGTCTAGAACAGAAATAAACATAGAAGTTACTTATTCAACGCTTAGAATACATCTTATTAAAGATACATAATAAAAATATAATTAAATTCTAACACATAGATGTAGATAAACTACTGGTTTCATCTGTGGAAACCCATGGTCGCAAAAATAAAAAATAACTGAGGTCTTTTGTCAGATTATAAATTTATCTTTAAGTATTTCAGAATTAGACAGATTCTTTTCAGCGGATTACGTATAACCAACAAACATAGTTACTTTTGCATTTATAATATCGGTATGGACTAGCTACAGCCCGCGGTGACGTCCACGTTGAAACCCTGGAAATATTACTAATAAATTAGAACACCTCGGTATTGGTTTTTAACTGGCTCCGATATTGTCCGATTCGCATACTGTCCTATTTGCTAACCGTACGATTCACATATTATTAATTCTCAATCGTCCGTATCTCTTAACGTCCTATTCTCAAATTGTCCTATTCTCAACGTAAACCTTTCTCAGATGGCATCTCGACGATGATTAGTCCAACGTATTATCTGTGGAATATCCTCTTTGAATAAAATTATATGAAATCAAGCAACGCTAATCATGGAAAGAGAATTTGGCCGACCTGAAAGCCTAGTGGTATTGGGAATGGACTGCTGAGACGAGGTCTCGAGTTCGATTCCAGGTTTTACCATGGCACACACCAATGACTTTTCGATGCTTTTCGAAGTTATTTATCGCAGGTTTATAAGTGCCCGGTTAATGGCAATAGGCTCGCCACCTATTACATTGGGACCTAAACATAAACGGCGAAATGTGGGTGCTAGTACCTCTGCCTACCCCTTCGGGGTTATAGGCGTGAGTTTATGTTATGTATGATGAATTTCAAAGAGGAGCTTCTAAAAGTATTTTTTAAGAAATTAAATTTAAATTAATACTTATTTATCATGAGAACCTCACCTACGTCAGTCTACACGCTCCTAATGCCTGTGTGAGCTTGCTTAAATACATTTAAATAGAACTCAAACTGTCATTGTTCCGTATAATGGAGTCACACGTTCCTATTTTTTTTTAAAGCAAACTTCACAGCAAAATGGAGATTGTAAGGAGGTTAAAATTTCTCATTTACGAGCTTAATCTTAACGGTTCTAAATTTATGGAGTGTTATCATGTAAACTTCAAATCATCTAAATATTATTAGGTAAATATTATTATACATACATACATACATACATACATACATACATACATACATACATACAATCACGCCTTTATCCCCGGAGGGTTAGGCAGAGGTGAATTAACACCCACATTTCACCAATCATTGTATTAGATCCCATGTAATAGGACCACCAAAATAAGCTATGTATTTATGACTATAAATACAATCTAATATATTTACTATATTATTAATAATAGGATTATGTCTCTTTGAAGGATAGAATTCGCAACGAGGTTATCCGACAAAGAACCAAAGTTACCGACATAGCTCGCAGAATAAGCAAGCTGAAGTGGCAGTGGGCTGGCCACATCTGCCGAAGAACTGATGGCCGTTGGAGCAAACGAGTCCTAGAGTGGAGACCGCGCGAAGGTAAACGGAAGGTGGGACACCCCCTAGCTAGGTGGACTGATGACCCGCGAAATGTGGCTGGGACGGACTGGATGCGGAAGGCGGAGGATCGGCAAACGTAGCGCGTATTGGGAGAGGCCTATGTCCAGCAGTGGACTGCAGTAGGCTAATTGTGCAGTAGGATAATAGTGTATTCACCGCTAAGAAAACTCCATTCATTGTAGTACCGCAATTCCTGGGCACACCGCTTACCATTTTCTCGAGTATCGGGATTCTTGGTATCGATATCTCCAGCGACGTCCAATACCGTAGTCATTTAGAAGACAAGGTGAAGCTGGCATCAAAGAAGCTTGGGGTGCTCAACAGGGCGAAGCAGTACTTCACTGCGGAACAACGACTCATCCTTTATAAGGCGCAGGTTCGGCCCCACATGGAGTACTGCTGTCACCTTTTTGCTGGGGCACCTGCATGCCAGCTTGACCCCTTTGACTCGGTACAAAGACGGGCGTTGAGGCTCGTCGGCAATCCCATACTCGCAGGCGATGTGGAACCTCTCAGTCTCAGAAGAGACTTTGCCTCACTGTGTGTGTTTTACCGTCTATACAATGGTTTGTGCTCAGAAGAACTGTTTCACATGATGCCAACAGCTACATTCTATCATCGCACCTCTCGCCACAGGCAGGGAATTCATCCTCACACATTGCGTCCGGAAACAGTACGCACTGTGCGGTTTGAAAGGCATTTCATCCCACGCGCACTCAGGCTGTGGAATGAACTCCCTGCGGTGGTTTTCCCAAGCGACTACAATATGGGGTTCTTCAAGAAGGGCATTAGAAGGTTTCTTCAGGGTCGGCAGCGCGAGTGTGACGCCCCTGGTGTTGCATGCGTCCATAGGCCACGGTGACCGCTTCCCATCAGGTGGGCCGTGTGCTTGTCTGCCAACTAAGTGGTATAAAAAAAAAAAAATTGATTGATTGATTGATTAATAATAATTACATTCTATGTCGTCAGAGATATATGTCACATTTTCTACTTAACTAATTGCAATCAAACATGCGACACGTTTTAAATCTGATCAAGACCAACCACAACCATTGTCCAATTTTCGTAATTCCACGATATTAGGTAGGTAGCTAGTAGGTAATCTAAAGGTAACTGGCGTCTATTGTCCAATGATGTCATTCATTACCTCAACGTGACAATACGACACCATTACTATTCCTATAATCCTATTTAAAACGCAAACGGGCAGCCTACACAGTTCACCAAATACTTCAATGACATTACTGTGGCGGCGCCGTAAGTAGTCCCATGTTGAACTTAAGTTTACACGTTTATGTTAAATACTGTGTAGGATTACGTAGGATGGTAACATTAGGTAATTTATTACTTTGTTTGGCGCAGTAGGTTTAAATAAAGTTAGTACTTATAAACAGTAGATGGTTAGAAGCCCACTAACAATTCACTGTTTATATTGCTCATGACATATGTCTTAGACCTAAAATGTGCTCAAAATGTGCTCTGTAGGTACTATACACGTTTCTTGGATGTCTTTTGAGGATAGCACGGGATGCTACTGCGTTGGATGAGCTCAAATTCACCAAGCATACAGTATTACAAAACAATCCATGCGCGCCAGAGATGTAGTCCAAGATACGTGTCTCGAAAAATACTAGTTTCTTCATCGTTCAATGTTGGTTACCCAATTTTTTATTTTATGCCAGCTGTTATCTGCGGCTTCGCATGCGTGGAATTTTAGTCCCGTTTCCGCAACCCATGGAAGCCTATTCACAGTGACAGAGAAGTTATTCTAAACTATACCTAATCTATCCCTGTAGGTACCAAATTTCAGTCAGTTCCGTTCTGCCCCCCTAGACAAGTGGCAATTCGTTGCTCGGCGTATGATGGAATAGAATGACAATGTATAGGATTTGACGTTTTTGACATTCGTTGACGCCTGTCATATACGTCAAATCCCATACATTTGGCATTCTATTCCATCATACGCCGAGCAACGAATTGGCACTTGTCTAGAGGGGCTGTCATCAGAGCGTGATTGACTAATAAACATACAGACATCTAAACGTCCAAACATCTTCAAAAACTTTCACATTTATACTCGCAATATTAGGAATAGGATGAGAAGTAGAAGGTTCTCAGTGGCGTTGGCCCATTTCTTCCTGTGGGTGTCCTAGAAGGCGACTAACGGATAGGGCTGGTCTCCATCCGACACAAACAATACTTCGCTATGCGTACTACCAAAACTGTGCAAAGAACGACTAATTCTCAGTGCGTTCGTTTTGTCAAGCCTTTTTATTCATTGATAACACTTAAGTAATACTTCGTTGAGGGAACGCACTGCGTTAGATACTGCTCCGTGATGTTTGTGAATTAATTTTACCAGCCCTATGCGCTCGAGCACACTATGAGACCTCACAGTGTCGTTTGTGAATACGGGTGTAAGTGTCCGCTTGACAACAGCCCAATCCTTTAGTCACCTTCTACGACATCGACAGGAAGAGATGGGGTGGCAGTATTCTGCTCCACGGGGACCAACGCGGTGCCAGAGTGCCAGATGCTAGAGTCAAAGAGAAACCATAATGTATTGCAATAGAATGATTTCATTTTACACAGAAATATGACGATAATTAAAAAATGTAGATAATGTAAGATTCGGCTACATAATATTCTTAATTATAAGTACATAAAATACATGAAAGTACACATTATATATGTGTTATAACCGCGTCTCTAAACACACGTGTACACTCATAAACGCAGATTCCATAGAGCATTAACTTACTTTTTTTTATTAACGGCGCGTAACCTCAGTCCCAAAGACATCGTGAACCAAATAAGATTTCTAAACGTGTAGAACATACGCACAGTGAACAAAAACTGACATTACTGTGTGTAGCGGTGTATAATTTGCATCTAGCTATTAACTACGGTACCGACCGGGTACGCAGACTTCTGTGCTTTGCTGGGAAATGTCCTAATATTTCTCAAGACATTTATCTTGACCTAAAATGTACTAATGAAAACGTGCTCTATACGCGCAGTACACGTGCTTTTGTGGATAACACGGGGTGATACTGCTGTGCACGAGCTCAAATTCACCAGGAATGGATTATTACAAAACAATCCGCGAGCGCCAGAGGCCTCGTTTGTCCCGCGATTTAGGTCCAAGATTCGTGTCCCGAGGAGAAGAATCTTAGATGGTATGACCACGTAATAGACGAGATAATTACTCCGTGAACACAGGTTTGACTATTTCTACAAAATGCCTGGGAAGAGGAAGACATCCCGCTGGCCGCTACATGGGGACCACCACCCATATGAGTACGGAACTGAAAGAGCAGAACCTAACCCCTGAGACAACCCAGAACAGAACGTTCTGGCGCAGATGTATAAGAAGACCCGCCCCCCTAGACAAGTTGCAATTGGCCGCGGCGTATTGTAATTATTGTAATTGTAATAGAATGATGAATGTATGGGATTTGACATATGACAGTCGTCAACGTACCTATGTCATAAATGTCAAAATACTGGTCATATACCTACGACAAATGCCTAGTGTCGTGTCTAGGGAGACCGACGCCAGATAGATATGGAACTGTATATGGAAAGAAGAAGAAGTAGTTCAAAGTCATGAAAATGGAATAGGTTCTATTTAAGACTTTTAAAATAAATAAAAATGTCCTCGTTGCAAACAAAAGCCTAGTTACTTAACTGGGTGCACAGTAAACGTGGTAGGAAACACAAGCGAACCATGTCGGTCCGTTGATTGCGTCCGAAGTCGCCACGTCACTCATAATAATACAAGTGATACTGTGCCTTCAGCAATTATTGTGATAGTGACAAGAGGCGCGGGTTCAATCCCCGCTCAATGCAAATATTTGTGTGCATGATATGGGTATTGGCATTGGTCTGGTCCTGCCTCGGAGAGCACGTTAAGCCGTCGGGTCCGGTTGCCATGAGAACATCTATGGCAGTCGTTACGGGTAGTTGGAGCCCTAAAAAGTTCAAAAAAACAACGGTCTAGCTGCAAAGCTTCGATATCGCCTAATGTTAATATTAAGTTGTGGAGGTCAGATGGCAATCGCTTCACGGAAAATATCGAGGTCTAGCCAAATCCGTAGTTTAAGACTGGTAAAGCGGACCCCAGATTCCGAGCTGAAAGCTTCGGATGCGACTGGGAATTAACTAAAGAATAGAAATTAGTAGATACTAACTGATGCCCTCGCCTCCACCCGCGTGGAATTTCGATCCCGTTCCCGCAACCCATCTGTATAAACCTTCCTCTTGAATCAGTCTATCTCTTGCTGAAAACTACATTAAAGTCTGTTGAGTGGTTTAAAGGATTAAAACTGCGGTAGTGACTACATTTTAAACTATGTAAAGTTGTTTAGACTGAATAATAGATGGTGGGTACAAGTTTCCAAATTTTCAGTAATTTAAATCCTGAATTTCAAATATCGATCGAATATTCTAGAAATAAGGAATCTTCATTCTTTATTATTCGATCTTTTTTAGAAACCTCATTTTAGACCATCAAAAAGGAAGTTATGTCTAAATCCCCTGCTGGTAATGAATGATCATCATCCCAAGCAATAATTATCATCTTTTTTAATCAAATAGTGAGCCAATTTCTTAGTATTGCCAGTGATGTAACGTGACGTCAGATCACCTAATTTGGACGCGTATCGTGTCGTATTCCAAACACAATGGATTACCATATAAGTTCATTTCTAGAGGAAAATTGGATGTAGCGCTTATTCATACAAGATTACGACGCTAGTAGATATGGAGGCTGATCGCAAATGAGAGGGCGGGAATGAAATAACTTTTAATTTTACTGTTGAATTGAGACGAGTAAAAATGTAGGTGTTGTGTTGCCATATAAACAGGTAGATATTTTCTAATTCTTAGTTGCTCCAACCATAGTGTAAATATAAAAAATCAAACATCATAGGATATTAGATTTTGAGTGTATCTGGCTTTCACTGATGATGTCATACCTAATTCAAAGCAAAATTTGTGGATATACGAAGTAGAGAATACGAGATTTGATACAAATAATTGATAGAGATAGAGCATTGGATAAACCGAGGTTAGCCCCGGTCCCAGTAATCTAATACTAAAAGGTCACAACATACTAAAGACTAACGACTAGACTAACCTGGACCGGAGGCAAGTTCAAGCTAAGGACATTTTGACTGGTATGGTTTTCTCTAAAGTACCAGGACAATCCATTCTAAATTAAAACAACAATAAAAAAATACTATCTAGTTTTTTTTTTTTTTTTCATCCCCGCATTCTCGGAATGAGTATTTTTGCTCTTCGATATGACGCTATAAACACAAACAAATAGGTACTTTGACTTGACTAACGAGTTAACCAAAAACGGCTACGTGGTTAACCACGTAGCCGTTTTTGGTTCTAACTCTACGCCGTAGAAGTAGGAGCACGGGGAATTCCAGCTAAATCCCTGTACAACTTACTTAAAGACCTCGGATTGCCAAGAGCTTCAGTAAGCTCTTTACTAAATCGAATATCAAAAGCGGCATTGATAGGATCTTACCAAATCTGGATAGGTAGGGGGGGGGGAACACTACTGACGGTGGAGGTGAGCGCTGATACATCACAAGGTGGCCACCCTAAACCTACATCTGGGTCGCGCGTCCCAGTCGCCGTCACAGTGTTCCTCTCTGTATCACGCTATGGACCCGGCGGCGACCGCACGGTGAATACATGGAGTGCTGAGAATCGGATCTCTGTTCTCTAGAGGATAAAGTAAATTGAATTTAGAACATCGTGTTTGTGAATTCAAAACATCATTAAACCTATTTACTCTCTATGAGGCTATATGGTGCTGAATTTATTTTAGAACTTTTTTATATAATTTGCTTTGCGCGCTTCTTTTCATGTTATATTGTAAAAAAAAATTCATTTAAAGCCCGACCAGTAAAATAAAATACCTCGCCATATTGCGGTAAACTATTGGAACTAATTTCTTCATATGGTAACAATCTATACGATGTCATTATGGTCATCTGTCAGTGTGGTGTCAATTGTGCGTGTTGTTGAGTTTGAGTACGCTACAAAACTACAAAACTATAGTAATATGCCGAAAACTATTAAAAGCCAGTTAAGAAAAGTAATTTATAATATAACAAAGTATTTGTCGGATAAAAAGTAGGAAGGATTGGACTCTGTTCCTCTAAATAACATCACGGACCTTGTTGTCAACATGACGGGTACGTACATCATAGAGTACGTGCAATGAAATTGGCCTAAACTACTGATTTTACTGTGACTAATTATTATTCACATTTTTAGGTATATCCCGATCTTCTGTAATAAAAATACGAAGAGAAGGTCAAACGTCAAATGTATTTTCTACGCCTGAGAAAAATAAGCCTAACGCAAAAAAGAAAATCATGCTCGATTATTTTGATCTCTGTGCTGTTAGGCATAAAATACAAGAATTTTATGCAGTCCGAAAAACAATATCGCGTGGTCCCTGTTCTATACATAGTGTAATGTAACTGTATGTCTAACTTGTATTTACCATTCCAAGCAGTAAACTATTATACGGATATTACTGTGTTGTGATTTGTGCCCAGTCCTTGTAAGTCTATAACTCACTTTTGTGAATAATAGCAATGAAAAACATGACAGCCTCCGTGGCGTAGCGGTAGTGAACGCGGCCGCTACGCACTAGGCGCGGGTTCGATCCCCGCTCAGTGCAAATATTTGTGTGCATTAAATATGGGTATTCGCATTGGTCTGGTCGTGCCTCGGAGAGCACGTTAAGCCGTCGGTCCCGGTTGCCATAAGAACATCTATGGCAGTCGTTACGGGTAGTTGGTGCCCTAAATAAATAATAAATAAATAAATAAATTAATATTGTAGGACATTCTACACAACGCTATCTAGACCCAAAGTAAGTATAGCTTAACTAGCTTGTGTTATGGGTTCTAGAATGCGGATAAACATACTTAGATACATTTTTTTTTTGTAAATACATACATATTAAACATAGAAACACCCAGACCAATTCATATTTCATGCACACAAATATTTGCACTGAGCGGGGATCGAACCCGCGCCTCCTGCGTAGCGGCCGCGTTCACTAGCGCCGGTCTAGCTGCAAAGCTTCGATATCACCTAATGTTAACATTGGGTCGTGGAGGTCAGGTGGCAATCGCTTCACGGAAAATATCGAGGTCTAGCCAAATCTGTAGCTATGACTGGTAAAAGCGGACCCCAGACTCCAAGCTGAAAGCTTCGGATGCGACTGGGAATAACGCTAGGAGGAAGAAGAAGCAATGAAAAAGTCACAGTTTTATATTAGGTGTCATTCCGTGCTTAATTGCGGGGAAATAAAAGCCTGTTCATAAGCAAGTGTGTTGAAAAAATATTTGTATACTTGGCATTTAACAGGTGTATCACTATACTTGGTGTTGTCATAATCATAGTGTTTTTGGCGCCCCCAGTACAGGTTTTTTATTTTATTGGTCGGACTTTAGTTATTTCTTAGCTGAAGTGGGATGAAAAGTTACAGGTTGCATCCGAGTGCAAAGATTTTTCACCTTGTGCTCTTTCGACTCCCTCGCTAACGCTAAAGATTCTAGGTAATTTGTGAATTTTAGAAACCTTCGCTGCGCTCGGTAATCAAAATAACGCACGCGTTTAAAAAACGACTTTGCACTCTTGTATAACAAATAACTTTGTTTAAACTAAACAAGAATATAATAGTAAAACGGCATCCACGGCATCGTTCATATGGGTTTACTTACTGTTTACTCAAATGTTGCGACCGTTACACGCCGAACGAGACGTGACTTACTCAGATTGGTGTAATTAACTTTAATTATTGTAATCAAATGGCTTGTTTTACATATGCCGTGTGTTTGTATCATATTACGTCATTCGAATAATAATTGACCAAGATGTAATGATACCACAAGACAATATTATGAGAACCGTTTTTTTTTATTAGTGGGACCACAGATTTATAGGTTTGTTAGACCGGTTGCATGGGACTAAATTTTTAACCACTCAGGTGACTCAGGTTTGGTCTGTTCACATACTTACCTCATAAGAAATGTATGCAAAAATGTTGTAACTATGTTAAACAGTTAGCATTGATCGCAAGAAAATTCATCCCTTGCAGAAAATATAGCGCTGCATATTATAAGAGTAATTTGATTCAAGCTGCCATAGATTTATTAAATATGAACTAATAATGACTTATTAGAACATATTTATAAATATTAACTTTTCACCAATCATTACTATCAACAGATTTGACGAATTCGTACCTAGGGCCTTAGACAAAGTGACATTCTATTGGCGAAAACGCCAGTGGAATCGCTAATTGTAGTATGAAATTGACATAGGTAAATCATTAATACATATAGCTATATTTTTTTTATGAAATTGGAGTCTTTGTCACGCGAAATATGTGATGTGTAATCATGAAAACATTGGTTTTTTTTTCTTAACCGCAAATGCAGCGGTCACCTACAGCCTCGTTCGTTGACTCGAGATAGAAAGTGGTGATCGGCGATTGTGTAACGGAACGCAACAGATCAAGCATGTAGCTGAACAGGGAAATGCCTTTGCCCAGAAAAGTGGACACGTACCTAATTTTCATTGTGCAATAAAACTATAAAGTATTAAGTTATGGTTAGGTGCGGGCAACACCGGCAATTCTGTAATCGAATGTTGACATTCGATTTTCAAAAGTTTTGACATATTCGGTTAAATTGATATTTCAAACAATTTTAATTTGCAATCTGTGTAAAGTTACTTACCGTCTCTTGAGCTAGGGACCTGTGAACATCAATCGGGGTTTAATATCCTCTCTATTGGGTACCTTATTGGGTTACCTTATACTACGCTCGGATTACCCCACGAAAAAAAGGAACCTGTAAACAAAACTCACAACTATGATAATTTATTAGCCTTATCATAAATAATCCTGAAAAATAAGTAGAACATGTTTATTCTCACGCGTCTTTTACTCCGGAATGGGCAGACTTGGGGACCATAGTGGAACAGCTATTCTAATAGAATCCCCTGGCCGGTCGTAGTAGAAGAATCAGGGCAGGGGATCGAGTTAGAATGTACCTATGTAAAAATGAAGACTAGTAGATAGTACTACTTTACTCGGGCGCTCGCAGACTCGCAACCGTAGTCAACCCAAATACAGCACATGATTATTGTTTTTATTGCTATTGTAATGGAACCTATAATTCAATGATTGGCTGTTTGTCTATTGTACAACATAAATTAATGAGTGACATCTTAATACAAAATTAGGCTCACAACATAAAGCATGTAATTAATTTAGTATATTGAGCTCAAGTACGACGTCCGCCTTCTACATTAGGAGTAATTGTGCAATTGCGATATCACATAAATATCCATCTATTTATCTTAGCGAACAGTCGCAATCAGAAGCGTTTAAAAAATTTGGAAAAAAATACAAAACAATTGTAAGTTATAGGCTAGTTTTTTTTATTATAAGTAGCACGTTTAAAAAATAAAAAGTATAAAGGGAAATTTAAAGTTGTTGGTAAACTTCTTACGAAAGACGTTTACCTATATTAAGTGCTTCATCTACCTACATTAGGCGTAGGTACCCATATTGAGTTCTTCTTGTAGCGTAGCCGAAATCAGTATAGATATCACTTTCTAAGATACTTTTGACTGTGACTGTACTGTGTTCTCCAAACGAGGCATATTTATAGCCCCAGCTCGTGTTGCAACCGGGAAACTGAATTTTATTGTGATTGAAAGGACTTACGTAACTCTATGGTCATTATTTAACATGCGGTCTCATGAAATGTCAAAATGCCAATTATGTATATTGAAATTGAGTTACTAAAAAAGTCTTGGAACCATAATAGCCCGTACCCATACATAATAATGACAAAAACCACCAAAAGAAAAATGTACTTATTTGAAAGCACCGTTTACATGAAATTATTGTCAAATTCACTTGTAAAAACTTAGATATTATTTATTTGATAGATATTTTTTGTATAATTTCACTTTGGTCAGAAAAGTTTTATTGCCTCTTTTTTCACAGGTTCTCATCTCTTACATAGCTATAGGTATTCTATTAAATTGTAAGTTATACCTATTTTTTTAACGCAATTATCTCCATAAAAGACGTTTGTAATTAACATTTTATTATTATTAATGTCGTCCGTACCGATAAATATTTCATATACTTAAGTTAAATTAAATTTTTGTTTTGATCTGCTATTCAAATATTTTAAAGTTAGATACAGCTATGTACGGGAAAGGCTATGTAATAAAAACGAATAAAATAAAAATTATTCTTATTTTAAAAAATAGTCAACGACAATTTAATATAACTTTTATGGCAAAAGTATTTTCAAACGGCCACTTAATAGCGTTCGATTACACAATCAAGAGCAACTTATTATTTTTGTTTATGGTTACTAAATGATGTTTTGAAAATGGGGCCAGTGAACAACTTGCCACTTGGATCGGTAATTAACTCTGTTAATAGACTACTTGGATGGCAGCACATATAGATTTTCTTGTAAAGAATTCCAGTTAGAAAAAATCACGCACGCGGAGACCGTTGTGTCTGGAAAGCGTAAAGTGTGGAGCTCGATCGTAAGAGCGGACATATTATGTTACCGATCAATTGTTTAATAACATCATTTGCAGTGAAATTTGTTACACGTTTTATTATACACTCTGCTTTTATAACTATAATTTAATAATATAATAATTGTCTGAAATGACACGTCTTGATATAATTTATAATTTTAGTTAAGAATTTTCACACGGTACGAGAAGCTGCTACCTACATCTCGCGGTTTTATAGGTTTGTTTTTATGACAAAAAGTAGCAGAGGTAGATGCTATCTGAGTTTCAGTCGAATCCGGTATGCCGTTACAGTGTTATGAACTGACACACACACACACACTGAATAATAAATTTTGGCATTTTTGTTTACCTCTTCCGTTAGAAGACTCGACGGTTGCACATCAGACCAAATATCCCAGGTCCCTTACGGTACTCATGACTGCATTATTTCGACTTCCCTGCATTATCCCGGTGCTTTTGGATACACAGACGACAACAGTATAATAATCAAAATCGCGAATAAAAAGTTCAACCACGAGCCAGTGTGGCACAGATATGGTCTCGCCAAAAGACCATGGTTGGACGTTTAATTTTGCGCTTGAAGGCGGTCTCCTATTCAGTTAGGCTACTTCGTCACCGAACTCCAGTTGTACAGTGATTTGCCGTCGCTACATGATAGGAATATCAGTAAGTAATTCGCACTTTTTTTTTTACCTACGGCTAGAGTGGAACACCCTGTCTGAGTTTATATGCTCTGTGTTTCCGGCTATATTATGACGTAAACTCTTTAATCCGGCTCAACGCCAAATAGACTGAATGAAAATTCAGAAATTCAAATGAAAGATTTGTTTTGCAGTTACGTTATCGCATTTCTAGCTGAATACGTAATTCTACCGTATATTTAATACGTCAATCCACACATAAGTAAAATATTTAAATTTCTAACTTTTTAGAGAATAATGCAAAAACATGACTTTGATAAGATAACAAAAATTAGAAAACTTTCATAATATCAACACCGGAATTCTTTCCACTAGTGGCTTACAGATGTTGATAGCAGCCGCGAAATTTGGATAGGTACCTACGCAACGTACGAAAATAGTAAAAATATTCATTAGTGAATTTATTCATTAATAAAAATAAATAATTATACCATAAACAACTCAAAATTTGCTGAAAAATAATGAAACAAAATAACATTTGTCTTAAAAATTCGTTATGCCTAGTAACCATGAAACTAACGTTGATAATAATAATAACGTAATATATAATAAAATGAATAATAACGTAATCTAAAATATACAAATTATTTTAAGAAACGAATATTTTATTCGTTCTTTAGTCACGGCTGAACTTTGTTCACTCGTTCACTCCAACATTAGGTACATTCGAAAAAAGATTTTCAAAAGCGATACTTGTCTATGACCTTGTCATCTAGTGTATAAAAGTGAGTGGCTTGCAGATATCCTATTGTTAAACTTGAACTCGTAATGACGGGCGGGTCAACGTATCACATTAGCGTGCTAATGGTCGACAGTTGCTTTTTATTGCTATTGTTCTGCTTTTAATGCATCTATCCTAATGATGATTTAGAACTGGCCATTTTTGAGACTTTTCATTTTATATTATATGACTGTAAAAGCAGAACTATCATCATTGCTAACTTTCACAAAATGTTTTTCGGTTTGAGTATGGTACCCATAATATTACATTGAACTTAATAATTCTTTTACACATTCTGTCGATTTTGTTGAGGTAGGTAGGTACCTAGTCGATTTTTGTGTCTAGAACTATTAGGTGTGAGTAAATTTTGTATGAATTGTTTGATTAACATTCTTCTTCTTTGACATCGATGGCATAATCAATGTGATAAATAATTACAACGGTTTTTAAGTTTTTTTTATTAATACTGATCCGATATTTTTGAAATTATCGTAATTTTAATTTATTATATTTTTTTAACTGGCTCCTTTGAGATCATTTAAAAAAAAGCTAGATCTCTAGCTACATTTCTGCTCTAAGATGGTAAAAAAATCTTGTGCCAAAAATCACTTCATTTTCGTCCCTCTGAGTAGAACCACCCAAATGCTGTTTTCCCCAGCCGCTTGATTAATATTAGTTATTGCCTTGTTTGTTACTTCTATCTACATCTGTTATCTATGGTTTATTTTTACCGCCAAAAAATACAACCACACTGGTATTAGTGGTATTTATTTAGGACGTTGAGAAAATAGAACATAAGTAGGACACCTGTAATAAGAATTGAACATAAATTATCAGATATGATATGTAAAAGAGGATTGAATATGATATACAAGAATACTTGTCGCGAGCATGTAAGTATCGAACCTAATATAAATTAGGACACATAATAGGTATGAGACTTTATTTTATTGGTAAAATGCAAAAGTAGGTATATCATTGATGAGGTGAGGCAATGGAAAGAAATTGCTACCTACTTGACATATTGTAAATCTATTGGTGTACAATAAAGAATTATCTATCTATCTATCTATCTAAATGAACAACAATTACATACCTACCTTACTTGATTGTGCTGTTTCTGCGAATGTTCTTTATCCATAAATGATTAATACCAAAGGCTTAGACTGCATTTCATCAATAATTATGTTCAATGAAATTAATTGAGTAAAATATGATAACGGAGTTAAATTTGACTTAATCGCGACTTCTGTAATTTGTGATATCCGCTCTTAGGCAACCTAAAAGATATCTACTTTGAACCGTATTTATGGATCATCAAAGAGAAGAAAAAAAGAAAAAAATAGATAATGTAAAAGAAATGTAGGTACTTATTACAAAAATAAATAATGATGACGAATATTTACATCAATGTTGTTATTGAGTGATAAAACATACGTGTTGATAATACAAAAAATTTACTACCTACTTGGACTTGGTGTATTTAAGATAGAATAAATTTCAGTTGGTAGTTTGGTACGATAACCTCGCCATAATTTTTGATAACGATTGCCGAGTCTCCGATTTCTGTCTTTTGGTAACAGCTGATTAAACTGTAGATACAACATAGCAGACCAGAAGGTCAATTCTGTCAAATGTTCAAAATTCATTGCCGCGTGGAAGTATAATTTGGGCCAGCCCATCTCTTCCCATGCGATCTTGTACAAGGCGAGTACGGGATAGGGTTGTTTAACATCAGGCAGATGCATACAGCCCAGACTCAGCCTCAGATGCATGGCCCGAGTCAACAATAGTGCCCGGAATACAGCAATAGGCTCACCAGGGAGTGAGCGTAATCGCGAACGTAATAGGGATTACGTGGGACCTAATACAGTGATTGGGGTACAAATTCACCTCTGCCTAACGCTCCGGAGATGAAGGCGTGATAATATGTCTGTATGTAAAAATTCAGTTTCGGTCCAAGCGCAAACTGCTAAATGTCAAAAATTATCACGATGTCAGTGAAAAAAATTTAAAATTTTATTAATTGTTGTTACGAGAATACCGTTGTTGATATTTAGGAGATTGAGGTTAGACCGAGACTAAATATTGAATATCACTTCATTACGAAAATTGACCTTAAGATTTTATCTCTATAGTTAGTTAGGTTAACTACGAGTGAGTCAAGTAATGGGTTGATAAAAACTCAGTAGATCTTCAAAAATACAACATCGAATATAATGGTCAACCGCCTCAATTTAAAATTGAAACAGGAACTTTAAAAAAGGTAATTAAAGATTATTACGTATTGCGAAACTTCATTTGTACCGATTTTGTACCTTGAATGTAAATAAATAGCCTGTTACTTCACAATCGTATATTAAAATGATTTATGATTGAAATAATAATCAGTTAATAGGAGATTAACTCACTGCATTACTAACCAATTATATAAATTTATTGATCGTTAATTTTATCACATAAATGAATGTCATCCTCAAATTACACTTTCATGTTCGTAGCATTATGTGCAAATAATACACTACAGTTTTTTCACAATAGGTTATGTAGCATAAACGTCATTATTAGTTGACTAGGACAGGGCTTCGACTTACATAATTATCTAGTTTAATCAACTTATCACACACCCGAAAATTAACGTTACCAAGCAATTTCGAGATAAGATAAAATTAGGAATAAACTTCAAATGATAATTCAATCATCAACCAAACATTATCACAACAAATTAAGCGGTAAAAAATGTTTATAGCACGATAGTAACAAAATCAGAGCATTGTTCACGATAGTTCGATAACACACACTTTGACACTGGCATATGTAACCTCACATTCTAAAAATGCCGAATTTACTTTCCCGGAACGGTGCATTCAGAGCAGCTGTTAAACTCAGACCAATTACTTTTCTAGTGTCAGTTGGGGCAATAATTCCATCATCCCAAAGCCTAGCCGTGCTATAGTAAGGTCGGCCTTCTTTCTCAAACATCGCTTCTAAAGGTTCCCTTACTTTCTTTTCATCTTCATCAGTCCATGGCTTTCCTTCTCTCTGTGCCTTCTCCTTAGCTACTAATGACAACACTGTCGCAGCCTGAGGACCACCCATAACCGATATCCTCGCATTAGGCCACATGTAAAGGAAACTAGGTGAGTAAGCGCGGCCACACATTCCGTAATTTCCTGCACCAAAGCTACCTCCAAGCAACACTGTAATCTTCGGCCCCTTGAAGCAACTGACTGCTGTAACCATTTTGGCACCATTTTTTGCAATACCTCCGGCTTCTGCGTCACGACCCACCATAAAACCTGTTATGTTTTGAAGGAAAAGTAATGGTATCTTTCTAGCTGCGCAGAGTTGAATGAAATGTGCTCCTTTTAGAGCAGCCTCTGAATGTATGACTCCGTTGTTGCCAATCACACCGACAGGATGCCCATACATGGACGCGAAACCACATACCATTGTTTCTCCATAGAGTTCTTTAAATTCATGGAATCTACTTCCATCCACTAATCTGGCTATGACTTCTCTAACATCATAAGGTCTCTGGATATTAGCACCTACAATGCCATGAAGATCTGAAATATCGTGCACTGGATCGTCAACCTTTGTTGGTTGAATCCTCGCAGTTTGAGCGTTATTCCAATTTAAATTAGCTACTACATTTCTAGCCAAATGTAGAGCATGTTCGTCATCTAACGCGTAATGATCGGTCACACCAGATCGTCTGCAGTGGAGGTCAGCACCTCCCAGGTCCTCAGCAGATACTGTTTCACCCGTAGCCGCTTTCACTAGAGGTGGGCCAGCCAAGAAAATAGTGCCTTGATTTTTAATAATGATACTTTCATCTGACATACTAGGAATGTACGCTCCGCCAGCGGTACACGATCCCATGACTACTGCAACTTGTGGAATTCCTTCCGAGGACATGTTAGCTTGGTTGTAGAAAATTCTTCCAAAATGTTCCCTGTCCGGGAACACGTCTGCTTGGTCGGGCAAGTGCGCACCACCGGAGTCCACGAGATAAATACAAGGAAGGCGGCATTCTTGGGCGATCGCTTGCGCTCGTAGTTGTTTCTTCACTGTCATAGGAAAATAAGTGCCTCCCTTAACAGTGGCATCATTAGCTACAATCATGCAATCCCGACCGTACACTTTGCCAATAGCGGTGACAATACCGGCACTCGGAACTTGTCCTTTATACATATCCGTTGCAGCGAGTGTGCTTAGCTCTAAAACATCGCTGCCTTCGTCCACTAACCGGTTAATCCTGTCCCTGACGAGCAGTTTTCCTCTCGCGGTGTGCCTCTTTACGGCTTGCTCTGGTCCGCCTTTGATGGCGTCATTAGTTTTCTGCCGAAGTTCATTGACGAGCTCATCCATTCGCGCTTTATTCTCTATGTAGTAAGGATCGGATCGGTTCGGCTCCGTGCCGATGACGGTTGCGTGATTGCGGCATTGGTTGAATCGCCGTATTCCTCTGACCAGTTTGAACATTTTTAAATGAATATTAAGTACAGAATGAGACACGACCGGTCCGCGAGTCGGTGCCGCGCTACTGCCGATAAAGTTGCACCGTTATCTAGACGATTAAGCCGTACAAAACAAATTCCTCGCTCGACGACCCTCCGGCCGCGCGATAAAAACTAGCATAATAATTATATGAAATGATAATATGTACCCATTGTTACCGATGACTATTTACGTAATATTTACATACGAGGAGACGGCTCGGTAAGTTCATTCATTCGTTCCGAACCTGACCGATAGCCGAGCGAAAACAATCGGCCGCCCTGCCATAAATATTTATAAATAAGTAACATTAAGTAAGTAGGTATTTCAGTTACGTTACTTTTCGTAAGAATAGAAATAAATGTGGATGATGATGTCATTACCTACTTTAGACACCTAATGCTGGCCTTGAAAAGGAGTTTATTTTAGAATTATAAGAACATTCTTTTCGCGTATCTACCTACCTGTTACAATAAACTATTACCTAACAAATGATTTTGATTCCAAATCAGACTCACTGTCGATTTATTACGTTGATAAAGTAAATTTGATTTTATAAACATGATCCTTCTCTTTTAAGTAAGTTGGTAACAATATTCCAATAAAAATCATGTTCCTAAACACTCGTTCTAATACCGGACCTATCTCACAGTATTATCACGATTTATGTGCCAATTTATTGTAGGTAGGTACTTATAGGTATCTAAGTTATTATTTGAAGACGCACTACTTAACTTATTTTGTGTCATTACTTACCTACCTACTTTTGTCACCAAAATATGTTTGTCTTAATAATCATAAAAACAGAATAATACCTAGCGACATTAGGCTAAAGGGGATTGGGTAATCTAGTATGGACAGTGGCGTCCTTAATTTTTTCAGCGGCCATCAATAATTTTGATACCACTTCATCGTACTGTGTTAAACACACGTACAAATGTCATTATTTTCATTGTAAGTAATATCGGAGCTGCGATATACAGGGTGCAACATTTCGACTTTACCTTGAAGGAAAGTACCCTCATACTAAAAACAGCGAATTTTACTTAAAGGAAACATTACCTTATTTTTAAAAAGAAACAAAACTGCATTCAAAGTTTTCTGAAAATGCCACACCCGGTAGTCGAACCGACTAAAATCTTCCTAAACCTTCTATTTCATGGATTTCCTTTTATTTAATTTACCAAGTTTCTTAGAGAGATTTGATCCTTATGATCGACCCTATCGATTGATGCAAAGAAATACAGGGTGTTATTTTTGCGAATTGTAGTCGGTTCGATTATAAGGCGTGGCAAACGATTTTTGAGCATTCCTTAAATGCAGTTCTGTTTCTTTTTTATAAACATACTAAACTGTATTCAAAGTTTTCTGAAAATGCCACACCCGGTAGTCGAACCGACTGAAATCTTTCTAAATCTTCTATTTCATGAATTTCCTTTTATTTAATTTACCAAGTTTGTTAGAGAGATTTGATCCTAATGATCGACTCTATCGATTGATGGAATAAAAATATAGGGTGTTATTTTTTCGAATTGTTCGATTATAGGGCGGGGCAAACGATTTTTCAGCATTCCTTAAATGCAGTGCTGTTTCTTTTTTTAAAACACACTAAACTGTATTCAAAGTTTTCTGAAAATGTCACACCCGGTAGTCGAACCGACTAAAATCTTTCTAAATCTTCTATTTCATGGATTTCCTTTTATTTAATTTACCAAGTTTGTTAAAGACATTTGATCGTTGTGATTGACTCTATCGATTGATGCAATAAAAATATAGGGTGTTATTTTTTATAATTTTAGTCGGTTCGATTTCAGGATTTACAGGGCGTGGCAAGCGATTTTTCGAAATTCCTTAAATGCAGCTTTGTATTTTTTTAAATAAGAGAGTGTTTCCCTTGAATGAAATTAGCTATTTCCGGTAGTAAGAGTAGGTACTTTTCCTACATATTAACATCCAAGAAGTAATTATTGTAATCAATTCAAAGGAAATGTTTCCTTATTTAAAAAAAGAAACAGAACTGCATTTAAGGAATGCCGAAAATTCGCTTGCCACACCCTGTAATCGAACCGACTAAAATTCAAAAAAAATAACATCCTATATTTTTATTGCATCAATCGATAGGGTCAATCTTATGGATCAAATCTCTTTAACAAACTTGGTATATTAAATAAAAGGAAATTCATGAAATAGAGCATTTAGAAAGATTTTAGTCGGTTCGACAACCGGGTGTGGCATTTTTAGATAACTTTGAATACAGTTTAGTGTGTTTTAAAAAAAGAAACAGAACTGCATTTAAGGAATGCTGAAAAATCGTTTGCCACGTCTTATAATCGAACCGACTACAATTCGCAAAAATAACACCCTGTATTTTTTTGCATCAATCGATAGGGTCGATCATAAGGATCAAATCTCTCTAACAAACTTGGTAAATTAAATAAAAGGAAATCCATGAAATAGAAGGTTTAGGAAGATTTTAGTCGGTTCGACTACCGGGTGTGGCATTTTCAGAAAACTTTGAATGCAGTTTTGTTTCTTTAAAAAAATAAGGGAATGTTTCCTTTCAGTGGAATTCGCTATCTCCAGTATTTAGAGTACTTCCATCTAAGTAAAGTTGAAAAATACCACTCTGTATAGCTAAGTCCCGATATAGTTTGTAGAAGTTTGTTCATAGTAACTTTTGATCACTTTATACTGTACTTTCATATTATACCAATTTCATTGATGGCCGCTCAATTCCAACACGACGCCAACATTACCCAACCCCCTTTATCATTTTCAATGTCAAATGTAAAACAATTGTTTATTTTGCATCTAGGTTCCCAGCAATTTTGTTCACGTGGATGTCTGTTCAATTAGGCTCTCTTGTCTCATATCCGGCTCCAGATACCAGCCAGACTAGACAAGTGACACAATCGTTAGTAGATTATTAATAAGCAATGTATGGAAATGACACTATTACGTTTATCACAGTCGTATTTCGTCGTAATCCCAGTCATGAATTATTCTATTCTATTCTGGGGGTCTAAAAAGGTCACATTGAGCAATTCCGCTAAAACGAGTAACTTTATGAATTCCCAGTAGATCTCAATCGATTTCTATAAAATTCGTATAATGGTCACTCTCACTTATATGAGCAGAATCACAACAATTCATTTACTCAGTAGATTCTAATTTCGTGTAAATATCGCCGCATGACAAAATATTATCATAATACGATTCCAGTAAAGTGGCTTTTTTAGACCTGCTGTTTTGCAGTTTCATCACAAAAAGTTTAGAAGTTTAGTCGTGAAATCGTTACGAACAGACACATGGCTGGATTTGTATTCGCCATTCTAATTTTAGCGTGAATGATCGCATCGTGCTTCGCTCTCATAAGTCGTGATAGGGGGTCGATTCCAGAATTGGAATATTGTTAGTTACAGCATGGGGTCTTAAGCTTTTCGCTTCATTTACAATGAGTATATTTACTTTAAAGTACGTGAAAGTAACTGCATGAAATGAAGAAGTACGTATTGTCGATAGTTGATACGAATATTTTTAACGAATTTTATCGCGATTTATTTTATGCTATTTCGTATCTAAACTATTCCTCGCCGCGGGCACAATTCGTGAGATTCGTGAGTATATAAAAGAAAAAATTTAAATAGTTTACGTTATAATACATCGGCACCTACAAAAGACATCCGCATAGAATGACAACGGTCCACCAACATAGATTACATTGCCCACTAAAAAAAAGATATGATGTTGCCGCGTTCTCTCTTACTATAGTTACTATTGATAGCATAGTAGGTATGTACAGTTATAGTGGCAAAAAGTCTCATCAACAGACGGTCCATCTACGTTCACTGGGACATCAGTGAGTAGGTAGGTACACTGAGTTCGCATTAGAAGCGCAAAATTGATTGCTCTATGATATTCGGGCCAATTTTTTTTCCATAGAATCTGATGACACCGTTTCTCTGGAACCAATTGGATGAAAAATATTTGTTTGTTCTTTTAATGTTAACTGTTGGTGTCCACTGAACTTGGCGGTTTGTTAAAAGTTGTGTTACTTTTTATTTTGAATTAGAAACCAATGAAATTGGTGAAATAATAATGTGCTGCAGAATTTTGAACTAATTAATGTCACCTATCTGTATGGCAACTAGGTATCTACCGTCCCAACATATCTATCAGTGGGCCTACCATGACGGGACATAATCGATCGTGATCCAGAGGTATACCCTCTCTCCGGATCGCGACCCTTTTGCTCCTTCTTTGGGACGATTGCATTGCAGCTTTCTGTGTTTTATATTTGGCCACAGAATTTTATAAGGATTGATTAAAGCACAGATTATACTTAATAGCTACTACATAACATAGACTTTTTAGACATGTTATAAGGACGAAATAATTAGTTATTAATTTTGCCACCTTACTCCAATGCATAAGTTAGCCAGCGTAAAAGTGAACGCCAGTTAGAAGCGAATCGTGTTGCAAATTATGCTATTCATCTATAGAACATTGTGACTTACAATAACTGCGAGACACTTACTCTAAGCTTTACATTCCTTTAGTGTAGGTATCTATTGGTAATCTCAATTTCAAAACGAACGTGTAAAAGAATGCTCGCGTTTTCGCTTCGACATCCTGCAATATAATTAAACCAAAGAAAATTACACACTACGCTGATAATCCCGCGGGCGATCTATCAATAAATAAGTGGTTGTATCGATGGTCTAATCGGCTGCGCAAGCGCAGGTGAACGACACGGCCGTTTCACTTTCATCCCGCCAGGTGGCGACACTTTCAATCGTGACAATCTGATCAGTGTAATGGTCGTTAATCTCAGTTGACACGTGACGTTAAATTACATTGATTTAGTTACGCTTCTGAATGATAACATGACGTTGATAAATCACCTGTAGGTAGTTTAGAACTGCAGACACACTTCAGATATTTTTAATTAGTAAGGCAGTCAAATGCCACTCACATTCACGTAATTAGTATTAGGGTACTAACTATACGGGTCGCGATCCGGACTATTGAGTACGTTCATCATACAAATTGCCGAATTCAATGCTTTGGTTAGAGAAAAGAATGAATGCGTAGAATGCATCAGATTGTCACTTGATTACCGAATTATTTGGGATTGCTAACTTTTCCTACTTTTCTGAATTATCATTTACATATTTCTTTATGTTATGGAGAATATGCGCTACATAGAAATTGCAGCCAGACTCCGATAAGCCGTTTGGGCCTTATTGAATAACGCCCTTACAGAAGGATTTGAACGCAATAAGTTCGAGAGCTCAAGAATAGCCGGCAGAGTCCTTTAACTACCAAAATTTGATATTAATTATTAATTTGTCCACAGGACCGAGATGAACAGACCAAACTAGAAATGAAACACCGGCAAGAAGAAGACGACTTGTACAGAAAATTCTCCAAACACCGCGAAGAGGAAAACAGAAGAATACGAGAAGAAATACAGGTAACATGTCTTTCTGAATATCGTTACAGATTTGATAACGCATTTGTTTAATATCTGCTCAAAGGAAAACAGCAATCTTGAGTCTGACAATGAAGACTTAATCCAGTAATGAGTAATTCAAATACTCTTTTTTTACTGATTACCTTTTATGAATCTTAGCACATTTTGTGAGAGTATTCAATATTAGTTTCTGTTCACGAATTTCATTTTAGCAGCATGATGGACTATTCCTATGTCTATCCAATACCTACTAAGAATGCAACCAGTCGGCAACTAATAAATGCCAGTAATGATGATGCGAGTCACGTAGCACAATTCCAATGCGATATACCTAGTGTGCGACATAGTGTCCAAGTCGTAAAATGTACCTACAGTCTAAGATTTCAATCGATTCACTACAGGCAATGAGACCGAGAAATGAGAATTGTATAGATAAATTCTTAGAGAGTGTTGCAAATTTTCTCATTACTCCAAAATTTTTGAACAGTTAAAAGTTCTAAAAGGATTCCACAAAACTATCCTACAAATGGCTTATGTTTTATCGAGGTCTCACATTGAAAAAAATTGGGGGAATTCGCACCAAAAGACTGATGGTGCGTTTGAACCTTCAGACCTCACTTTTACATGGAATAATTATTCTTTGTTTACGCCAAAATAAACGAAATATAATTATAGAAAATCCAATTGTTTGTTCAAAATCTTTTCTTTTACTTCCAGGATGAATGGGAACGAGAATTGGAGAGGTTGACAAACAGATTCCAACAAGAAATGCAAGTGAAAAAGAGACGACCAGATGCGGAATTAGGAGCGCTCACGTTACGTCATCAGCAAGAGAGAGCAGATTTGGAGAAAAACATGACATTACGAAGAGATAAGAAGAAAGAGAGTCTTACAAGGAAAATGTTGGAACATGAACGGTAGGAACGGGTTTCATTTTTGAAAGATTTACTATTGAAACTACAGTAACAATGATTAAAGGATAAGCAGCAATCTATTGAAAGACAACCAAACATAATAATTTTAACCAATTTCTCATCTCTATCCAGGGCAGCAACTGCAGCGTTAGTAGAAAAACAGAGCCACGAGATGATGGAATTAATCCAGGAACGACGATCAGAGTACATGGCAGCGTCCTCACTGTACGTGGACGGTGAGGAGGCGCCCCCTTACCCGTCTAGAGCACCCCCACCACAGCCCCCGCTGGTGTCCAAGTTTCACATCTACACGGACCCAGCAGAATTCGCTGATGTGGACAAAATTGCTATTTCGGTAAGTAGCTACTGGTAAAGTTGAATATGAAAGGGGACAACGATATGTAATGACGTAATTATAATTGGATGATATTGGCAGATGCCCGCGTCAATTTCTGTCTATTTCTGGAAAGCTATAACTCAAGAATCTTCGAGTAAATAGGTTCCTTCTTAGTAAACGTGGTTAGATCTAATAGAGTGCTGACTTGAGACTGAAAAAGTATCAAATTTTTAAGGTTCTTTTTCTGATTTCACATTCTTTGACAATCACCATTTTCCAATAAGCGAGGTTTTCAGTACACGCAAGTAGGTACAATAAAATTGATGATTCTGAATCTGGAATCATCATCAACATCAATAAAGATTTCGACATAATTAACTAATTACTTCTCTTCACAATTTCAGGTAGCGCAAGAAGACCAAAAAACATTCACAGACTTAGTCCGGCAACTTGTGGGTAGGTGCGCGAGTGACGTGGAAAAAGCACGGACAATTTTCCGTTGGATCACAGTGAAGAATTTAAACAACATACAGTTTGACGACAATCTGAGAGGAGACTCACCGCTAGGACTGCTTAGAGGCATTAAGCACGGAACAGAAAGTTACCATGTACTGTTTAAGAGATTATGCAGGTAATTTCTTTGTTAAAGTAAAAGTAGGTTACAAGATTCCATAAGTAGGTTTCCAACTATCCAGATTTAGCGGCCAGATCAATAGGGTATGCCCCTCAGAAATGAACTGCCGCGATTTGTTTTTCTGTAATGAGAGTGACCACTTTTAAAATCTACTAGATATTCAAAAAATTGTTCATGATTATTCTTCCAACATGTTATGCCATTTTTAAAGAATAGTCATAAAATATTTTTTTATCAATCTAATTGACATCTTTTTTTATGCCACTTAGGTGGCAGACAAGCAAGACAAAACATTTTTAGACGACAATAGTTTCCGTAGTTTCTTCCGTTTCTACTTCTTCCGTGCCTACTAATATATGTAGTATCCCATTTTGCAAAATACGCTTCCAGTAACGTTTCCAGTAACAGTGTATACTTCTTCGTTCACCAGCTATGCAGGCCTGCACTGCGTGGTCATCAAGGGCTACAGTAAATCCGCGGGCTACCAGCCAGGAGTCCGCTTCGAAGACAACAGGTTCCGTAACTCCTGGAATGCCGTCTACGTAGCCGGAGCGTGGCGCTTCGTGCAGTGCAACTGGGGCGCCAGGCACCTCGTCAACGCGAAAGATGCTCCTAAGCCAGGAAATAGAGGGAAGAGTGACAGCTTGAGGTACGTTCCTATACACAACCTTCGAGTTTTAAGGCAACGTTATCGGTGGGAAGAAATTACCAATCCCCTTAAATGCCCACCATTAATGCAGCGTTAAACACAACCAGATTTTAAAATAAACCGCCCTAGGAAAGCATTCAGTACAAAGTCCAATATTCCTCAAAGACGATCTCATAACGAAAGTTTGTATTTTGGAGTCCGGAGTTCGCTCTCCCGTGCTTCACTTCCACGTTTTGGCTTGTTTTGATTTTTGAGTTTTACGAGAGCCTGACCCCCCGGCCAAAGGTTTATCTGCCTGACCCAGGCAAGTAAGCCTTCCGTCAGAGGGTTAACAGACACATCTTCCGCCAATCATCACATGTACTGACTTGCTGGCGAACTTGGCTTGGAGACTGAATATCTGGGACCCTATATGAACAAAAAACTACATAATTGGAAGAATCCATATATGACCTCAGTCGGGTGTGCCTCAACAGCGATGAATTGGACTACTAATACATGTAGTAATATACCTTCCAGATACGAATACGACGATCACTACTTCCTGACGGACCCTAGGGAGTTCATCTACGAGTTCTTCCCCCTGCAGGCAGACTGGCAGCTACTGAAGACACCCATCACGCTGCATGATTTCGAAGAACTGCCTTTTGTCCGATCACTGTTCTTCAGATACGGACTGTACTTCAGCGATCCAAACACAAAAGCTGTTATGTATACTGATTCGACTGGTACGTTTCATAAATGTTTTAATTAGAGACTTTTTAGTTTAGTCTTATGGTTAACTATTGCTGTAGTCTATAGGGAGGGTAGGCGTGCAGAATCTTCCTAAATAAATCTGAAGAATTGCTCCTCTATTTCAGCTGCGTTTTCCTAAGAGACTAAACCGTCTAATTCTCTATCAGACGAGGGTGCTAGGAAGCTCATTTCATAATTTGAGAGCAATTAAGAACCAATTTTGTATTTTGCGTATTGCATTGCATCTCTTCATCTTAACACTGAAGGAGTACTTACTGGAGTTTGATGGCCATATCCCTACTAATATTATAAATGCGAAAGTAACTCTGTCTGTCTGTCTGTCTCGCTTTTACGACTAAACCGCTGAACCGATTTTGATGAAATTTGGTATAGGGGTAGATTAGACCTTGAGAAAGGACATAGGCTATGTTTGGTCGCGATAACCGACATCCACGCGGGCGGAGCCGCGGGCAAAAGCTAGTATGTAATATCTTCATCAGAACTAATGAAACTAAAATGTCCTACATCTTTAATTACATGCCATTTGTTACATTTGACCAGGCGCAGCGACTATGCGTATAGCCATGCCAGCGCATATGCAGAGCTCGCTGATTTTCCACTACAACCTCAAGTTCTACGATACGGAAGGCGACGGCTTCGACGGAGTCAGCCTCAAAAGATTCGTTATGCAGGTAAGAAAACAATACGAGACTAGCGGCCCCTTAGTCTTAGTATTCTAAGCAATTGGACATAGGATCTATCTTGAAACTGAATTATAGACATCGTGGAAAAATTGCATCTGAAAATTAAATATTCAGGTGATTTTAAGCTGTTCCCAAAATAATAGGGCCCATCCGCAGAATAGATCTATTGCAAAAACATGGTCTCAAGCGACGTCGATGCCTTTGTGCGTGCATTATCACAGGATTCACAGGTAACACGCGCGGTGTCGTACCCATTCTGTGGACAATAATATAATAATAATCGATATACTTAACGACAGACCTACCATTTTGAGTTTTGCTGACAGAAAATATAGTTCCTATAAGTATATAAATCGATTCCATTTTCCGTATTCCACAGTCGGTCGTCGGCAACATCGTATCGTTCAGAGTGCACGCGCCCTGCAGCGGCGCCTTCCTCCTGGACATCTTCGCAAACGCCGTCACCCCTCGGGAGTATCTCACTGGAGAACCTATGAAGTTCAAGAGCGTTTGCAAGTTCAAGGTAAATACTGTAAGGAGTTTTTATACTTTTATGCCAGTAATGGTTAAATTACACTATCGAATAATCGTAGACGAAACGATGAGATTTTAGCGAGCATTCTATCGAGGAACTCTCGAGTGAGCATTCTGGCAAGCATTCTCACGAAAGGACAGTAAATTTGCATTTTTAAATTTCGAGCATTCGCTGAAAAAATGAATAATTCGACGTGCTGCCTCTGACCCATTTCGCCAAAGCATTCGACGTGAACAGTTGTAACGATACATTTGAAGTCGACACCAATCATGTTGTGACTTATAATGCTTATGACATATAAATTTTGTTGTTAAAAAATGAATTTACATTGGGTCTTTAGCAGATTTCGACTGCAAAATGAATACTAGTTCGGTTTTAAAAGCTCAAAAGCTAAAATAAATAACGAACTAATCTTTATATTACAGATCTGCTGCGCTGAGTTGCAAACCGTGATGGTCCCACTACCAGACTGCGCTAGCGGCGAGTGGGGACCTACCAAGGCCACAAGACTCTTCGGTCTAGTACCTATTACACATCAAGTAAGTTAGCTTTTGAATTATTTAATTAATAATAGCAGCCCACTTAATGGCGAGCGGTTACCGTGACTTCTGAACGCTTGATTGCTACCACTGCCTGCAGAAACGAAAAAGAAATGCTTAAAAAGAAGGTGAAGGATGCCTTAGTTAAACCTCCAGCACTCTCACGTCAATTAAACTAGTGCAATACTTAGTTATCAATAAACACCAAATTCCTCGATATCCTTGACCATAATCTTATAATACTTACCTAATAGTATTTGCCAACCCAACTCTAGGTTCCTAGCTGACAACCAAAATGGAAAATGGTTGATGAAAATGTAGAAAACGAAATGGTTGACTGGAAAGGGAAAAATTTCTGACGGTCCTTGGAGCCCAGTCTGACCCTGAAGGCATCTAAACTTAAGGTGAAAAGTTCCAACCCCTACCCGTTCCATTGCAGGAGGCGCTAGTGTTCGCGGGTCGTGAGCTCGAGATCCAGTTCCGCATGTCGCGGCCACTGGCGGACTTCATGGCGACGCTCCATAAAAATGGCGTCGACGAGAAACGCCTGTCGAAATACGTGCAACAGAACGTCTCTGATGATATCGTGTCGTTCTATATCACTTTCCCTGAAGAAGGTAAGATTTTTGTCACCTATTTCTGAACACACTGGAATATGGAAAAGCAGGAGTTCTGAACCTTCCGTTACCCGATTCTCGGTCTCCACTCTAGGACTCATTTGGGGCTATTCGATTCATCGATAGATGTGACTAGCTGACTAGCCCATTGGTGACTTCAGTTTACTTATTCAGTGAACCATGTTGGTAACTTTATTTCTTTGTTGAATTGTCTCTTCTTCTTCATTATCCTAGTATTAATTCCAGTCGCATCCGGAGCTTTCACCCCGGAGTCTGGAGTTCGCTTTTTCCAGATTTTTTTTCGAATTCTTTGCCGAATTTTATCCTTCAAATAAACTAAGTATGAACATAGCTCGCTCCATAGCCCACTGTGCAATATTTAGTTTGTGAACTAGAGTCATTCTATATTTTTTTAATTTGAATTATTTAATTTTCCAGGTCAATACGGACTGGACATATACACCCGCGAGCGGGGCGGTCCGACCGCTATTCACCAGAACGGCTCCACGGAGAAGGAGAAGCACCTTCTCACTCATTGCTGCAAATACCTCATCAACAGCAGCAAGAGAAATTGAGCTCTACCCAGATTGTCTGGAAGCCACTTCCAAAAATATTCTTCACAGAAAAACATGACTACCCTACCAAAATATTTTTTTGTTCTAGGCCTGTAGATAAAGTGACATTTTGGTAGTGGAATCGCTTCGAAGCAAATCTGTTGCAATTCGAGTCTCCGTATCATGGATCACATTACCCTTTGATGACTTTAATAATAATGTGATTCATCTATTTATTTCAAGTTACAATAATGGCATATTTGTAGTCATATTAATGATTATGTTAATCAAATACGTTACTTTATTTTTATTGTGTGCAAATCCCCCCCATCCGCCGAAGTTGGTGGGGGAGGTTATATCGGACTTGAACCGACAAGAACGCATGCCGTATGGGAACTTCGGAGTCCCTATCTGGCCCCCGGATATGGGGAGGCACGCTTCTCGCACCACTGTCGAATCAAATATGTTTCTAAACGTTTCCACTGGCGATATTGCTGATGTCACTTTGTCTAGAGTTAAAAGTTAGGGTGGAGTAAAAAAACTCATATCTAATAATATACAATGTGAGCCCTGAAAACATAACACTCTTTTTAGGGCAGTCGTGTAGTTAGTCCGTATCGTAATAAGACTAAAAAAGTGTATTCAGTAGGATATGATTAATGTGGTTACTACGTCATATACGTGCTACGTATTACATATGTTTTAATAATAAATTGTCCGGAATATGAAAATTAATCTCACAAAGAATATTGAGAGAATAAAGCTACGCTAGCGTGGTCAACATTACCGCATGTAGTCTATGCAATATTATAGAAATAGCAGGCATAATTTATCAGATACGCTATAATTTATCAGAAAAGGTATAATTTATCAGAAAGGTATATTATATCAGAATAGGTATAATTTATCAGAAAGGTATATTATATCAGAAAAGGTATAATTTATCAGAAAAGGTATAGTTTATCAGAAAAGGTTTAATATACTTAGTATAATTAATAAGACGACATTAAATCACGTAAAAGAAACAAAAGTAATGAAAACCGGAACTCAAAGTGATAGGTATTGTGGTACAATATCGCTTTACCTAATTCGTCTGGTATTTTTAAAGGGTATGGTTTTATGCACTTTTATTATAAGCAGGTATTAATTGATATAAAACTATTCTTAAAGGATTCTATCGCGATTTATTTGGTGTTATCTGATTACTTACACTGATCCCACGTTTCGGTTAATTTTCAGCGCCCATGATCACGAGAAGACTCCCCGTGACCATGGCTACTGAAAAGCAACATATACCTATGTTGATATTATTATATGTTTTATTTACGTATCAGATGTAGAAGTCTATATTTTCAAAGTACATAGGTACATAAGTCTAGATTGCACTTTTTGAAACTAAAATTCAATTTCTAGAACGAAATTACTGAAATTACCGAAGTATTTAAAAAGGCAATAAATAAACACTCTGTATAAGGTGAATTATAAATTTATACATAAAATGTTATACTGATAAAGGGTTGTTTTAATGTTATAACTGTAATAATAATTAAATAAGCTATTTTATATGAATTTACCCAAATGTAGATACATAATAGTAATAAAACCGTCCGTTTATATAAAAAATATAATAATTATAGGGTACGCTAACATTAGTACTTTTGTAAATGTTAATTTTATACAATTGGTTTGAATTTAATTATTTAAGTTTGGAATAAGGTTGTGCCGAAGCAATTTGATTGCTGTATTATATACTTCATTTTATATTCTTGTGTAAATTTTAAAAATATTGCATTATGTGTTGTTGTTGAATAATGTAAGGAATCTGCATGAAATCATCATTATTATAATTCAAACAGTTTCACAGTTGTACGAATCATCTTAGTAAGTTTTTATTAAAAAAAATTATAAACTATTCTGCTCAAGGACTTCTATGTATCGATGTATAAAACAAAAAAAAATGTTATGGGCAATTGCCACAACCCGACCAACGACCATAAGCAACTTTATGTAGACTTATAACAAAATGAAAATTACAAAAAGGCGCGCTATTTCTATAAAAATAGGTGTTAAAATTCATCACTCATCAAGTTTCTGCATCGTTCCAAATTCGAAATTCAATCTTCATTCCTGACTACCTGTTCCGTTCCCGCCAATTACCCGAATTGTCATCAATTTTTTTAATATTCACTATACGGCCCTGCGCAGACGACAGACTATCCGTGACGCACTTTTTAGTCTGTGAAAATAGAACCTATGCAATTATAAGCAGTAACGCACACGACGCGCAAAAAGTCCGGCGCACAAAAAATCCGTGTAATTCGGGCAGACCGCACCGCGCCGCGGCGCGCCGCTCCGCACAAAAAGTGTGTGAAAAAAATTGAACGTTTGCTTCAACGCGCGCTAACGCAGACGGCGCACACTTTAGTCGGCAATCTGCATTTGCTAGGGGTGGACGTAACGCACGCGATCTATTATCATGGCGCCAGAGGTCGATGTAACTATGTTAATTCAAGGTCACAAAATAAATAGCAACTCATCAAATGTATTAACAGACATTTTATAAAATTTGCCGGATGTTGTTTCAGAATTGAATGTTTAGTATGGAACTGTCCCTTCAGTAATCTTTCCGAAAGTATAGGATGTACCCAAAATTCTCTATTTCTTCTTCTTTTTCTGTACTTCATGTACAAAATAATACTTCGCGATCTCTGCACGATTTCCATAGCGTCTACGTCCCTACAGCTCTGCCGACAAAATGATCGAAGATGTACGTCGTGTGCGTTGAGTCTGTGAAAAATCCGCGACCGACTTTTTGCGCGCCATGCAGACTTTTTGTGCGCCGCAGACTCGATCGCACAAAAAGTGTGCCGTCTGCGCAGGGCCTATATAGAAGTCTTCACTATATTGTCACGATTTTTTTCTTTATACATTTTCTGTGACCTAACACCACAGATTACCAAATCAAACAGTAATCTGTGCCTAAGACCATCAACATACGCTTACTTATAAAAAAAAATAGATTGCTCTATTTTATTAATATATTCTATAATTTAGCTGTTAGACGCACAAAATGAAATGTAGCAATTTATTACGTATTACTTAATGTTAGAATAGATTAACGTTATGTTTAACTTATACGTCGATATTACATTTTTTTATATTGAATAAACACGAAAATGTATGTACATTTTTATATAAAATATATGGCATGTTACTTTTCTTAATGTATATTTCATTTCTGTTCAGTCCTCGCTAATAAAATAGATAGCAATTAAGAAAGAAAGTAAGTAGTCGCGTAATAAGTGCCTATATCTACACCAGGACAATAACAATCGTAAAATTAAATATAAATAAATCACTCTTTTCTTAATACATTTTTATTGGCCGGTTAACACACATGAAATCAAATTTTCAAATTGTTTCATTTATACAACCATAGTATATTTTTTATATTGTATAAACACTAAAATCTATGTACATTTTAATATAAAACATATGGTCCAGTACATTTCTTAGTATATACTTGCTTATAACTTTTGATCTTACAATAACAATATGTCCACTACACGAAGATATTAATTCTAAAAGTCCTTAGAGTGCTAACATAGAGAAACAGGTTACTGGTGCCGGCTACCTGCCCTGAAAAGTGACCATGGCAACAAAAATGATGTTAGTTCGTCGTTTGCAAAAACAACCGCAACGCATTCGCGCCCATATGTTTTCAAACATATGGGTGCGAATACTTTGAGCTTCTTTGGTAAAGACTAATTGACATGATGGCAACACGGATAGGCTTACCCGTACCGGCCCGCCCGTACCGGTATTTCTCCACGTAAGCACCCTTAAGGTGCATACAGATTATATAACATGTTGTATAACTTGTGTTATATAACACGTCCACATTATCTAACATTGTTTTATAACTTTGCAACATTGTACGAACTTCAGTGTCTACATTACTGAAACATGTTATATAACATTGTTTTATAACATGTTATGCTATATAATTTGTACGCACCTTTAGAGTGAAATCATATCTAAGTGCCTAGTGCGAGTTAGAGAGAGATAACTCCAGCATCACTTAAAATAGGGACAATATAACCCACTTATATGTTACATACTTATTTGTAAAAAAATATCTTATAACGTTCGCTATTCGCTCTAAAGCGTGCTATTCTACTAAACTCATACTCAACCACGAATGGATTTGGTGTTAATTGGTTAGATTGGTCGATAGCGCGCTAATAGCACCAGTAACGTGGTCCCGAACATACCTCAAGTAAGCTCTCTAGTCTAAAGTGACACTGGAATATCGCCTTTGTAATTACAAAATATCACTACAGCTACGAAATAACGTTTTTGTCATTCAATTTTCTTTTAGAAAACACACTAAAAAGCTGTTGTTTTTGCACACATATTGCAATAGGTACAATAGCGTATACGTGCAATATAAGCAAGTTACACAATCAAAGCACCCAGCTAAATGCAATTTCACCCTTATTTTTAACTTCGTTTTTAAATAAATTGAGCACCAAATTACGTAGGACGGTATGCTTTCCTTAACTAGTACTAAGTCTTAAAATTTCTAATTATAATCTTAGAGTCTGAGTATTTCAGAGTTTGATTCCGAATTCAAATCAGGCCAGCTGAGATTCCAATTTATATCTACTTGGCAGAACTGAGTATAAATGGCTAGAAAATATTGTCTGTTAAAAAATATAATGATGGCATTTTAGGGTCAATTCCCACTAAAAAAAACAGCGGCTTTTTAGTCAAAATTTTACAACCCAGCTTTTTTTAAGGGACGGATGGGGCAACTGTCAAATCGGATCCGCGAGTGCGGACGACGTATCTATAGTTTAAATATTTATCATTGGTTATATCTGATAAATTATGGCTACCGCCGGCCTCTGCTGTGGTAAGTGGGAATAGATCCTTGGGTACTTAGAGAAACAGGTTATCGGTACGGTACCTATATACTGGGTAATAACTTGAACAACTTAAACATAGATATAAAAAAAAATTTCATTCATTCACATTCGCGCACATTTTAAAAAAAATATATGGCTGCGAATACTTTGCCATTTTTTGAACAGCGGTGAATTAAAGTGATGGCAACACGGATAGATTTACTCGTACCGGCCCGCCCGTACCAGTAACCTGTTTTTCTATGTAAACACCTTTATTCTACATATTTCAGTCTATATATTGAGTACTTATTATTTTTATAATATCTATACCTATATCAACTTTATAATCTACAGTTATAATGCTTGATTATATTATAAACATAAATGCAAATGTTAGAATTTTGACGGATAATAATATTTTTATAAATTATATCATTAATCTCAAGAAAATTATTACCGAGATCGAACAAAAAACCGCACATAATAGTACATTATGGTACAAGTGAGCAACGTTGGTGATTACCGCCGAGGCGCCATTGAGACCCGAGCCGCCAGGCGAGGGTCTTAAGACAGCCGAGGACGGTAATCATCATGCTCACACGTGCCATACGACGTTTTACAACACACTTGCGAATAAAATAATACTACAAATACTAAATAAACAATACTACAAATTAATTCGTTTTCCTATGCGCGCGCATTTAACAATGGCGGTCGACCATATTAAAAAAAAAAAGAGGTTTGAACTTAACTTTTTTTTACTCTGTTTTTTTTTCTGTACTTAGAGAAATAAAAGTTAAATTTGAGTGAACATTTTGTTTATTTCACAAGTATTACAAGTTGAAATTATTTATTTAAATACGAAAATGCATCAAATGACCATACAATAGGCGTATTAATTTATTCGTACTATTAAACACGTTATTTTTTGTATCAAAACTTTTTTAAGAACATAGACAATCATAGACACTTCCTATAAAATTTAAAAAACAATCTATAACTCACTTTTGTGAATAATAGCAATGAAAAAGTCACAGTTTTATAATAGGTGTCATTCCGTGCTTAATTGCGGTAAAATAATATCACTTTTATGAGCAGGTGTGTTGTAAATCAATTTTTCTTTTGTAATTAAAAGTATTAATTATTATACTCCATAAATCATCTATATTTTTTTTTCTCTTATTTTTATAATTGCATTATTTCCAAATAATATAATTTCAAATCATTTTTTATAATTGAATATAGTTCATATAACTTTTCTATCATAATTTCCCAAGAGTACTGTATTAACATTTATAAAAAAGTACATTGTAATCTTATAAAATTATTTATAAATCCTATACTTATAATAAGAGCGACATTCACCAGTGACTAACCGCAGTCAAATTGAACTAAACTGCATTATCACGTTTTACTCGATGAAATTCATTATTTCTTGTTTCTTAGACCCTAGTTTAGGTGAACGTGACTGCTATATTTTCACTGGTGAAATTCTACAATAGTCATGAGCACAAAATTGTCAATATATTTTTTCTATTATTGTCAAAACTCATTTCACAACAAAATCACAAACCTTATGAGAATAATATTTATATCAATTTTATTGTCATTATGTGCTCAAGCCTCTTCTCAGTCGTTATAGAGACCAATATTATACACAACCTATTGATTTAATTCACTCCAAATATATCTACTGGGTAATAACTTGAACAACTTAAACATAGATATAAAAAATATATAGTTAAATACATATATCTATATAATATATTTATCTTGACCTAACACGTCACAAAATTTACTCTTTAAGCGCAATACGTGTTTTTTGGGTGTTTTAAGGGGTGGTACAGTGGCAGAGGAGCTTAAATCCAGCAGTTTATATCAAACCTATCAAAAAGGCCTTCTTTCTCTTGCGACTTGGGGTCAAGATAAATATGCCGTGATTATACATTTGACCAAAAATATGTATATTCCGAAATAATAATATTGTATATATTTATTTATTAGACCTGCTTCCGAATTGACACATTGAAGTTGAGTCTCGTCAACGTCTACCTATGCAGTGTGCAGATTATATGTAAGTAGACTTTACTAGGCTTAATTTATCCATTTAGAAACTGTTATAATATATAGTACTAGCTGACCCCGCGAACTTCGTACCGCCTAACAGTCGATCCTTTTTTTTTGTTTTTTTTTTCTCTCCGTAAGAACCATCCTCATACTTTAAGGAGTATTCTAAAAAAGAATTAGCAAAATCGTTTCAGCCGTTCTAGAGATTTGCGCTTAGCAACGCATTTAGGGATTCATTTTTATATTATAAATTATGTTTTTAATACTTAAGTTATGAGGCTAATTTTCAGAACTAATTAGTCAAAAAGAATACGAATAATAATCTCTTTTCAAAAATATATCACGTTCTTGGTTTAAGAAATTAAACGGCGTCATTCAATTGAACCAAGTTCAACGCGGGTTATTGTGAGAAGAATATTCGATAAGAATATTCGGGGTGAAAATTCGTATAGCTTCAGTGTCCCAAGACGTATGTATAGGAGAATTCTGGCTTTTATTACTCAATCACGCTCAAACGGCTGAACAGATCCGACTGAAATTAGATACAGGGATAGATTACAGTTTGGAATAACACTAATATTTATCTGGCTATTTTTTATCCCTGGAATAGGAAGCGTGAACGGGATCAGAATTCCACGCGGGTGGAGCCTCGTGTAATAGCTAGTTGGCTAATTCTCACATATTATGATGTGTTGCTATTCACTACCCAGTATCTAATAATAATTACATTATAAGAAAATCTTCAAGAATAATTAAGTAATATCACATCACACAAGTCCTTTCGTCGCGTTAAGCGTAGCTCGCTGTTCAACCCCTCTTATCAGAGTGCCGAGGAGGCCCTCCATCTCGTTTGCAGTTTCCCGGAGTTGCGTGTTGTCAAAACAAGAGTCTGTAAAAGAAATTACGAAGTTTATAAATAAAAGTGCACTGTCGGTTTCTTTAAGTTTCCAGTAATGCCATTCGGTTTTAGTAATAGTGATAAATGTGTACATGTATGTTGTTATAACTGGAGTCGTATATTTGCTTTTGCGCATTATGCTTTGAAGCTTGCTCTACGTAGTATATTATGAACGATATTTTGCTGACATTGCACATATGCATGTACCTATAATGTAATGGAATAATAATAAATATAAAGTACTATGTCAAGACACAATTTTAAATTAAAAGAATATAAATAGTCCTTTCATATACTCTTGTGTACCCTGAACAAGCACTACAACGAGCTTGATTTTGAACCCAGATTTCGCCAAAATGCTGCCCCGCACCATAATAGCGGGTCCAATGCGGTCAACTGGACACTTTACTGACACTAAATCCACTGAGCCTCAGTAACATTGCTTTACACGAGAATCGAACACGGACCCTCATGCCTTAAAAAATGAATAACAAATAATTCCAAAGATATAATTACCATCCATAGCAAAGTTATTAGTCAGTATTTGCTGCAATCGATCTAACACAGTGTCGAGATCAGCGTTGAGTTCCTTCATCTTGTCGTTACTTGTCTCCACGGAGCGAATGTCCGCGGCGAACTTCCTCTCCGCCGCGGACAAAGACTGGCAACTTGTGTCCGCGGTCAGAGTCAGTTTTGGATTCAGTCGGTCCTGCTTTGATTCTGTTTCTGGAAGAATTTAACAATCTGATTAGAGTGATTGTACAGTGATGGGTAGATAATTCTTTATTGTACACGAAAATTTGCTGTGAACATTTATAAAAAAATAACTAACCTAAGCCCACGGCTCCGCCCGCGTGGACATCACAACTTTTAATCATCACAAGAATTGCGATCGTAAGATTTTAAGTCTGGCCAAGACAGACGGACGGACACGCCGACGTGACAGGAGACGGATTTCCAACAACAAAAAAACCGCTATAAACTCCGTTCAGTAGTTTTCAATTTTTAAGTTAAACAGACAAACTTTAGTTTGAATTTCATATCAATTTTTTAGGAGAGTCCTCATAGTTTTTATAAGAGAGACCTCACGCTGACTTATTTGTCATCTTAGTGGTATAAAATTATTCTAGTTATAATATATTATAAGTTGTTAAATTCAACTTTTGAAATTATTTTACATCATTATCATCATTTCAGCCATAGGAAGTCCACTGCTGGACATAGGCCTCCCCTATAGATCTCCAATAAGACCGGTTGGACGCGGCTCGCATCCAGCGCGTTCCCATTTTTTTACATACTACCTACAAATTCTTAATAATTACAGATGAATCCAATAAAAAACGCATTATAATCAGACTCACCATTATACCAATTACTAATATCATTCATAGACACAGTAGAAATACTGTCAGACGTCGCATGCACTACCACCGGCCTCAGGGCATCCCCGGACATAGTCATCAAGTTCTGACTCTCGTGCTTCGACACCACTGAGAAGTTCCCCGAGTCTAGACTCAGGACCCGAGGTTGGTTCTTTATGTCTGGCACTTTAGACTGCTTCTCGTCCACCACGGGGATTGGGCTGAATAAGTCAAACCCTTGTGGCCTGTCATTCTTGTTGGTTTTTGTTGAGTTCCCTGATGGGATGTTGGGTTGGCTGGATGTGAGGTTTTCCTGGAAGATAGAAATGTACTTTTTATTTACTTATTCCTGCAGGTTTAGGCAAAAGTATTATGTCACAGCCTGGTATACCTCGGAACATATATCTTGAACCGTATAGTACCGTACAGTACACGTTTCTTAGGCATCTTTTGAGGATAGCACGGGGTGCTACTGCGGTGGACGAGCTCAAATTTACCAAGCATAGATTATTACAAAACAATCCGCGCACGCCAGAAGCCCATGTATCTTAGGTCCAAAATATATGTGTCCGAAGTTAATATTTTTATGGACATACACACTGTTTTAGAAACGCCAAAAATTGGACATCTTCCTTTTATTTTATAACAGGGTCTTGAATTTAAAATACAAAAGTAAAACTCCCTAGACTATATTACTAGTGAAGTGTGGTGTCCCATTTCCTACCTTCAATATTTTGAGCCTGTTAATCTGAGCTGAAACATGCGTCCAATGGTCCTCTACCTTCGTTTTAAGTTCATTGTCACTGTTCTTTTGTTCGTTTTGCAACTGGTCAGCTAGATCCTGGAGAGCCCTGAAAAGGTTTCAAAAGTATTCATAAATGTTGCATTTTTTCAGACCCAACATCTCCATGACTATGTGGCAACCAAATTGATTAGCACATTGCGACTTGCGAGGTTAAGCGATACTAGCCAGGTCAGTCTTTGGATGGTTAACCATTCTCAACACATTGAGAACCCTCTGTGCTTCGAAGAGCATGTTAAGCCATGGGTTTGTGGCATTTGTTATGACTAGTTGAGAAACCTAAAAAGTCCCAACAAAAGTTTAACTACAAAACTTCAATTAGTATGGCACGGTATAGTATCGCGGGCTGGTTTTTGCGTGAGGGTGGGCATACTCGATCCACTTCAAAACTTCAATATCGCCATGAGTTGTGGAGGTCATATGGCATTCACTTAAGACTGAAAGCGGACCCCCAACTCAGTTGAGAAACGGTTCAGGCCCTGGATTATGGACACTGCAAAAATGGCATTAAATTTTACACTTTATAGCGTTAAAGTCCAAAATGAAATGATAAGAGTTTCATTACACTTTTTCATTCACTCTACAAAAACTCATTTAATTTAAAAGCATTACTTTAAATTCTAATTTCTTTTTTTTTTTGCAGTGTTCTTTCCCTTGTATGACAGTGGTTTTGTTTTAGCAGAATTAAGGCCCAGGTAATAATTACTTACTTATTTTGAGTTTCTAACTGTGTAATAATATCCTGAAGTAAACTGGCCGGATTGCTAGCCATATTTCCAGAAGCTTTTCCAACTGTGGATGTAAATATGGCCGGTCGCCCATCTTTCTTCCTCCTTACGGAGCCATAGCCCTCAGTCTTTTCTGTAGTCTTTTTAGAACCCTTTTTAGGTTGTTTCTTCTTCGTTTTAGTGCAGAAGAAAAATCTTTTCATGCCTTTTATGAAACTTAGGCATTCTGATGATTTTATCTGTGAAAGAAATTTTAGGTAACATTTTATGAGACAACTATTCTAACAATTGTCGAAAGATTATACGAATGTTACATTTTTTTTACATACTATGTATGTAATTTTGTTTCTTTTTTTATGACAATCATTTATTTCAATATAAAAAAAGTTATTTTATCTAGGTATGTTACAAATTGAAATAAAATTATATAGATTCTATCGCAATTTTCCCGACATTTCAGTTACTTTTCAGCAGCCATGGTCAAGGGGAGAGACTGTTTTCCTCTCGGGATTGGGAAACCAGACGTCATCCACGCAGTGATGATTTTAAGCAATTTTCTAAACCCCCCCCCCCCTCCCCCTCATGGTGATACGTGGTGAGGTTTTAGACCTCCCCCCCCCTAGCCAAAATCACGTGTATTTTTTTATTTATTATAATGCTAGAAAACTAAGAATCGTGAGAAAATCACCAGTTATAAAAAAAAAAAATACACGTGATATCCCAATATACCCCTCCCTCCCCCCTGGTGGTATTCCGTGATGTTTTCCGAACCCCCCCCCCCCCTCCCCTGTTTAGCCTCACGTGATTAATGCATAGCCCCTTTGGAGGTGACTAGCATTGGCGCTCAAATATAGAAGAAAGTAGAGAGGAAGAAAGAGTGAGAGTGTGAGAGAGGGAGAGAGGAGCAGAGAGAGAGAAGTAAATAGTATAATATTACCTGTCCATCAATAATCTCATGCACCAAGTGTGTCTTCTTATGTCCATTAATTGTGGTCAAATCTTTATCGTACAAATAACACTTTTCACAGAAATACATGTCACTGCATTTTGAGCATTTGAATTTCAGCACCTGAAAAATATTTAAAAATTATATGAATAGACATAGTTAGCGATTGTTAGGTCCCGGATTCGATTCCAGATTCTGCAATAGGGTTACTGGCTTGTCGTATAACATGGATTCAGAGAAACAAAGGTCTGGGTCAGACTTTAAAACTGACATATTTTGATTGCAATTACTTGAGTAGAACTGGAGATATGACCGAAATTCACAATAATCGAGTTCAACACAGGCGAATCTGCGACCATCAGCTGGTTAATTCCAATTTTGAAAAACACTGATGGTGTTACCTGTATAAGTGGTTGCTTGCAGTGAGCACAAGTAGCTGTGACGTCAGCGCTGGTGCGGCTACTGACCACTCGCTGGACCACGGGCAGCCAGCGAGCACTAAAGCTCGACTCTCCCCACTCTGAGACGGCGCGTGCACTCACACCTAGCATACCCGCACTCTGAAAAATAGCCCCATAAATACTCTGAATAAATGTTTGTTTTTTGATAAGCATAAGAACAATCTTACGCGACAGTGGCTCTCTGGTAGTCCTACTTACAAGATAAACAATTAAATACAGTCTGTCGATTAAACACAAAAAAAATACAGTCTGTTCTGTATCTCTTCATTTAAAGGGTGAAGGTAGGTCGTACTCTTAACTCCACCAAAAATATGTGAGTAAATATATTAGACATATACATGCTTGAATTACAAACACCTACATTATGGACCAAATTGGGCAAATTTGGGACAAAAGGAGACATGACACTCAAAATGAAAGTCTTCTAAAAAGGAATTTCCTGAAGGAAAATCCCCACTTAAAATAAGTGACCCCTCAAAACTTTCAGGCTGCGACCGTGCCTGATCAGCAGCTTTATACAAAATGAAATCAAGCTATGCCCTGCCTTTCGTAAGAAAGACCTTCTCATCACTCTCTTATAAAAATAAAAAATTCCTTATATACTTTAGCATACCTTATCAAAACAAGAGTCCACATCAGCCTGCACTTGGTCACAGTTCAGACCCAGGTATGAAGACAAAGCTGTCACCTGAGTTAGCAGTGCAGCCAACCGTTTTGGTGACACACAACCATTATGGTCAGCACAACAGTTCGCTAATGCCTGCCACTTGTCAGATGCTGACTCTTCACTTAAGATTATCAGGAGAGTTTTCACAGACAGGACGCGCAAGGGTTCCTTACGATTCCTATAATTAAATGGCACAAATTCAACAATATTCACTGCAAACCAATTTTTAAGTAAAGGTTTGTATGGATTTTAGCATCTGAGCTAAGATGATGGATATTGATATTTGAGTGAACTTGCTCCAGCTCTTTCAACTGTCAGCAGTACACTGATAAAGTATCTCGAAGCTATACATACAGACCCTCAGAGATCCTCAGTGATGTGGTGGTACTGAATGCGACCACTATTCAGGAGGTGCAGTGCAAATATTTGAATGCATGAATATGGGTATTTGCATTGGTCTGGTCATGCCTGAGAGAGCATGTCAAGCCATTTATGGTAGTCCAGTCAACAGCATCTCCAATTAAATTAGTAGTAACTACATTATATAACTATGAAACTTGTTGACTGGTATGAAAATGTGGTGAATTTATGTGAAAACTCTTGCTACAAGGGTATTTCTTTATTTTAAATAGGCTATTTGACTAATTTTCAAAAACCATCTTAAATGGTTGCTTATTACAGTATAAACATATCACATTAATATTTCTGTAAAAAAACAATGCATTATGTTAAAAAATCAATGCTAAAGTTTAAATTTTCAAAAGTGCGCGAAAAACGCTAGGATATTTAAACATGGCGATGCGTGTGAGTTGTGACGTCACTCTATTGTAGTTAAGTTGCTGTTATCATCGGCTCGCACAAAATTTGTATCCATTTCGAACTTAGTCACAAAATATGTCCATAAAACTCGCGATAAAGCAAATAATAACACCGAAACAAACAATAATAGCTCATACAACTGGAGATATTTTGTAGCAATGACGTCACCCAGAGCTCTGCCCAATCACGAGCGTTTTTGTCATAGACAATAAATCAACAAAATATAACATTTTTATATTTGAAATTCTCATAAAATACACATATTTGTGAGTAAATTGTAGTCTCGTAGGTCTTTTAACGTTATTTTCTAATAGGATGGCCATAATTTGTAGTATATTTTTAATGTTGTCAAATAGCCTATTATGCTTATAATCATTTCTGTTACATCTTTTCCCCAAATAATTAAAATAAACAAATATAAAGAGTTTAATTTTACTTACGTATCATAAACATTGAGCAACAAGTTGATCAGTAGATCCACAGCCAAGTCAATATCTCCAGTGAAGAGGCCCTCCTTCTCAGCAGCAAAATATATATCGGCTAATACCGCTTCTAGTTCTGCAGTATCTAGAGACAAACTGCTTTCTGACAGACTGAGTTGATGTCTTCCAAAAACTCCTGAACTGATGCGAAGAGGAGGCACTGGAAAGTATTATGTTCATTTATATGAATTTCAAATGTGGAACAGGATGCAGAACCAGATAAAAATAATGAATTTTGGAACCCTATCTTTATTGCTGTGTAAAGATAGGGTCCCAAAATGCAATGCCTTTTTGTAAAGTCATTGTATGCAAGCCGTCGTGGAGAGTGACATGCGTGCCAATGGTTTCACTACCATGGACTCCCAAGATCGTGCGAAGTGGAGGAGGAAGAGCCGGAAGGTGGACCCTGAGCTCCGAGGTCATCTTGGCCATGGATGCAATCAGGAAGTTATGTCTACATGAGGATGATGATGATGTATGCAAGCAATGAGAAATGGCACTTTGTCATTGGCCACCTAGTGGTCAGAAATCAACACCAAATTTTAGAAGATAGAAGCAGATGCCGCTGTAGCCCGCTCCGGCCGCCAGGTTCGATCGCACAGTTCGATTAATCGAACTATGAGGAATTTTATGTCCTTATGGTTCGATTGAAAAGTCGAACTGTGCAGCGTTTGCTATTTTAAGTAAACGTGGTTCGATTAATCGAACTATGAGGAATTTTATGTCCATAAGGTTCGATTAAAATTAATAATTGAAACGTGTTTCGATTAAAATGTTAAAATCAATAATTTAAACGTGCTACTGTATTAGAAAAGTAATTGCTATTTAATAAATATAAGTATTTTATTTAAATGAAGATCCTTTCCACGCCATACGTTCCAGGAAAAATCCCACATCATATCGCCATGAGCAAGCATCATATTCGTTGAAATTATGAACTCATTCCGTCTTCGTGGTTCTTTTTCTCGTTTCTCTAACAATCCTCCTTTCATTTTGATGATATAATACTCAGAATCTCGATGCAAACTGGTCAATATGGTCATCCAATTTGGCCCTTTTTTCCCTATAAGAGCATTGCACATTTTTTTTATGCCACCCTTCGAGACAATTTGTTGTCCGGTGTAGCTCTCCATAAACAAACCACTTTGTTTTTGTTACCCATCGAACTACAAGGAATTACAGATCGCCGTAGTTCGATTGATCGAACAACAAGGACTTAAAAATTCCTGGTAGTTCGATTAAACCAAATTGATCGAACTACAAGGAATTACAAATCTTCGTAGTTCGATTGATCGAACCACAAGGAAATAAAATATCTCGTAGCTCGATTGATCGAACTATACGATCGAACCTGGCGGCCGGAAGGCTGTAGCCTAGGGGGTCATGTGCGAGAATTGCCTTTTTTATTTGACATACACAATTTTGCGAGGGGTCATTTCCCCTGTGAACTCCTAAGATCCCACCTGGATAGAAGTCAATGGCTATAGTAGAAGTACTAACAAGCTAGAATAATGAATAACCATTGTTTAGGCCATAGTGTACGGTCTAATGTCTGAAACTCCAACTAGCTTCTTATATTAATCATTGCATGATACATTGCAATTGGTACATCTAAGCCTGGTTGATCTGTATGGTCAATTGACCATAACAGACTATTGATCATGGTGGCTTAAAAGATGCGTTCATGCAGTAAATAGTCATGGTCGGCTTCAGATTGATGGACAGAGGCCGATTTCACATCAATGCATCTCCTTGGTCTAACTAGAGGCACCATAAAGTTTCTTGAGGAAATAAAGTCAAATAAGTAGCTAACTCACTCTGTAAGCTTTATCTTTCCTTTACTTTGATAACTCCTATGATACAATATCAGTTTTTGGAATAAAATCTAGGAAAAGTCCTCGGAAGTTAACAAACCTTTAAGGTGTTTCTGTAAAGCATATAATTTGAATGCGATGCGGTAAGCACTATATTTTATGCCATCATATTCCTCTAAGGACACCATAATCTTCTTGAATTCAGGATGATCATACTGTTGGGTACCCGACGCATCACTAAAACAAAAAATCTGCATAGAGGAAAGCCCATTGCGAAACTTTTCTGAAAATTGTACTGTGTGTATAATGTATAGTATCCATTTACAAAAAAGTTAACATACTATATGTAACACGGATATCCTGCTTCGTTTTCCACTTTTTTCCAATTATTAGAAGACATTCCGACTTATTAATTTAAATTTATCATAATTTATTGTATACAAATTATTGAGCAAAATATCAAGTTATCAACATCAACCGTCAAGTTTTATTTTAAAACTTATAGCTACTTGTTCTAAAGTTTTGGAGTTGTTTTGGCAAATCGTTATTGAGCTTAGTTTATTTATCATTTCCGATTGGTATAAAAACAACAAAGCTCAATTTTTATTGGCTAATAGTTTCATAGTCAAGATCACAGAAGGAAACCACAGATAAGAAAACACAGATAAGGTATTAAATTCTTATTAAATTATGTATTAGAAATACTTTACACTGAACAGCACTGAACCTATACTATAATCGCTATAATCTTTGGCAGTAATCGATTATTCGACTGATGATGGGATGGTTTTTAGAAGCTTGGTTATTATGATCTCCATCCATCTGAATATGAAGAAAATCAGTTCTCAAACGTTATGCCAGAATTAAATTATTGAGTTTTTGTGAATGATTTCAAAAGGTTGTATAAAGTATAACTTAAAAATGATGTTTTTATTATGAGATTGTTTAAAAAAAAATTAGAATAATACTTAGTACAGAAAAAAATACTTAACCAAACTAGATTAAAATAATAGTAATATTAAAAGATTATTTACATTTTAATACCTATATCAATTCCAATTAAAAATATTTATGACTAAACAAAGCTATTTAAATGTGAAATGCATTATGCATCATGAAATACCTCCACATCACTCGCATCGCATAAAATTCGTTTACTTCGATAAATTCATACTGCTTGTAAAGAAACGTTACTTGATGACAGCAATCGGTTCTCTTTGACAGAAACGTAAATTATCGACTTATCAACCAATTACAGACGGCTATGAACTGTTTACGTAGTATTATACCCAATCAGAGAGCAGTATTCAAATGCAATTTTTTCTACCATTTTCTCTGTGTAACGGAGACGCCATTTTGCAAGCGTCACTTGGCGGCGTGTCGGGTTTCCCTATTTTGACCCGAAATACCTTCAGTAAAATCATAATATTGTTTTGTTTCGTTTAAAATGTCGTATCAATCAAGTGTAGCACAAGACTCTTTGGCTGCGGCACAGTTAGAGATGACCGGTAACCCCAATGCTTTGGCTCTGCGTCGGCCATTTGACCCGGTCGCACACGATTTAGAAGCTAGTTTTCGTTTGACGCGATTCGCGGACCTAAAAGGAAGAAGCTGTAAAGTTCCGCAGGATGTATTGGGAAAATTGGTGGAATCCTTACAACAGGACTACTCTCAGCAAGATGACCAGTTCATGCATGTGGCTATCCCGCGTATTGGTATCGGCTTGGACTGTTCGGTGACTCCGCTTAGGCATGGAGGCCTATGTTTGGTGCAAACGACTGACTTTTTCTATCCCCTCGTAGACGACCCCTACATGATGGGGAAGATCGCGTGTGCTAATGTGCTAAGCGACTTGTATGCAATGGGAGTAACTGAATGTGATAATATGCTCATGCTGCTTGGTGTGTCGACTAAGATGACTGAAAAAGAACGGGATGTTGTAATACCTCTTATTATGCGAGGTTTCAAGGACTCTGCCCTGGAGGCTGGCACCTCAGTTACAGGAGGACAAACTGTCATTAATCCCTGGTGTGCTATTGGTGGGGTTGCCACCACTATTTGCCAACCCAATGAATATATTGTACCAGACAATGCTGTTATGGGAGATGTACTGGTATTGACAAAACCTTTGGGTACCCAAGTCGCTGTAAATGCCCACCAGTGGCTCGATCAACCAGAACGTTGGAACCGTATCAAGCTGGTAGTTTCTGAAGAAGATGTGCGTAAAGCATACCACCGTGCAATGGACTCCATGAGCAGACTGAACCGTATTGCTGCAAGACTGATGCACAAATATAATGCCCATGGATCTACAGATGTTACAGGATTTGGCCTTCTTGGGCACGCACAGAACCTAGCTTCACACCAGAAGAATGAAGTTTCCTTTGTTATTCATAACTTGCCAGTCATTGCGAAGATGGCTGCAGTTGCTAAGGCATGTGGAAACATGTTCCAATTGCTTCAAGGTCATGCTTCTGAGACGTCTGGAGGTCTACTCATCTGCTTACCACGTGAACAAGCTGCGGCTTACTGTAAAGACATTGAAAAGCAAGAAGGCTACCAGGCATGGATTATTGGAATTGTTGAGAAAGGGAACCGCACTGCTCGCATCATTGATAAGCCCCGAGTCATCGAGGTCCCCGCCAAGGATTAAATTGTTTGAGTTTAAGACTTTACAGATTTTTATATCTCCAATTGACTTCAAAACTGGCTGGATAAATTTGAAAATTTTTATTTTGAATTTATTACATATAACTTGATTTTAAGTACTTTCGTTTGGTTGGTCATATGTTTCCACTGTTTTCCATTAAAATAACAAGCTACAATTTTAATAATAAAATTGATGTGAGAAGGCTTTTAGGAAACTTGATCTAGTGACTATTTGGTGTTTATAATTTAAGATAAGGTATCATTACGAGAATAAGAGAATAAAAAATTCCATTAGGTACACATAACCTATTGTTTGCAGCTTGTGGAATGTTTCTGCAAATTGTGAGATAAGAATAATTATTAGAATAAAGTTATTTTTCAGTCACCTGTAGTTTTATTTTTTTACTTAGCAAGAATGTATGGTAATGTCAATGACTGAACATAGTATGGAGTCCATGCTTGCAGTCTCAGAGAAAAACTGAATGGTACAGTCAGCAGAGGAGATAAATATCCATCTTTATTATGAAAGTGTATACTTATCTCTTTTGCCGACTGCACACTGAGTTTTGCCCCAGTCCTGGGTCCTGAAAAAGCATTTATCATGGTTTTCAAGCTTGAAGACTACTATTCTAGCATTGTTGGTATCTATAATGAAGCTTTATGCTTTTACTTCACTTTACAGCTTTCCATCAGGCAAGGCGAAGTCATACTCTTCCTATTTCAAAAGTTCTTCAAAAAGAGCATTAGGTTCTTGCACGGTCGGCAGCACGAGTCAAACGCCCCTGATGTTGCACACGTCCATAGGCTAACCATTTTCCATCAGGACGTAGTATTGTATTCTCTTTAATCAGGTGGGCCGTGTGCTTGGTATAAATAAAACACTCACCAATTGTGGTACACCATGAGGTAGATAACATACATAATGTGCCCGCATGACCTACTTATAAAGCATGTCCCTCGTCATACCGAAAAATCTCCCGCCCTGGCTCTGGGTACGAATCCCGTGTGCGGTCTATTACAGTGGCCATGGGTCACTATAACCCGAGTCCTGCCAGCTTCCCTATTGGTCGCATGACAACCTAGAACGAAGTATGTTTTTTTTCTTTCTTTGATTGATTGATTGATTGTATGCGAGAGCGAGAGTAATGACCGCTCTGGACGTTGGTCAACACGGTCAACACCTGTAGGCGATGCGGTGCGGAGCCGGAGGTTTGTGCCATTCTTGTGTGTTGGTCTACGCGTTCACCACTGTGTAGAACGGACATAAGAAGAGCCTAATAGCGAGCAACTGCTTACTGCATTGTTAAAAAACTGTATGACCAGAACAGAACAACAGACTGAATGAACTACACAGCACTATCGAGACCCAAAGTAAAGGTCTCTGCATACGTAACGGGTTTTTTCACGGACGGGACGGGGACGTGAAGTTTTGGAAATATCGTTTCATACATAAATTCTTTTTAACAAAAAAGTTTAACCGACTTCAAGAAACGAAAAAGAGGCACTGAAAAGCGAAAAATAACTTAATTTACACATTAAGAAGAAGTTGAAGTTGAACTTAATTTACAGACTTACTGATTTATTAGAAGTCGGTACCTAGCCCAAGAGAGGGCATATTTCAATTGATTGCATCATAGTAGTTCAGACACAACAAACAAAGTTGGCTGGCACCGACTTCTAATAAATCAGTAAGTCTGTAAATTAAGTTCAACTTCAACTTCTTCTTAATGTAAATTAAGTTATTTTTCGCTTTTCAGTGCCTCTTTTTCGTTTCTTGAAGTCGGTTAAACTTTTTTGTTAAAAAGAATTTATTTTTCTCTTTTTAGTGAGTTTGTACAGTCTCACGACTGTAAATCGCATGTATAGTGACCTGACTGTACATGCGCTGCTGACGCTGCACTACAGATCGAACCGGCCACGCAAAAAAAAAAATTATTAAAGCAGTATTCAAAAAGGTTTTTTATAATCAATGCATATACACCGGAAATATAGTTGAATATTCTGAACACTTCTGCGTACCCGTTCAAAGGACTCAGGCGTGATGTTATGATGTGTAATGGCAGAAACATTGCAATAATATGCCATTGCAGCAATCGCGGCTGATTTCCTGGTACTTTTTGAAGAGTTCCTTGGTCTAATCTCGGAAACCCATCATCAGATCTTTACGAAATTTAAATGGGACCACTTCGGAATAATCTACGTACGAACAGAAAAAGAACAAACATACAAAAAAAAAATTGGGTACGAATTGAGAACCTCCTTTTTTGAAGTCGGTTAAAAATGTATGCGGCAATGCATATGTCACGGGGCCACGGACGGGATGGGCCGCATACATTTTGCTTCACGTCCCGTCCCATCCGTGAAAAAACCCGTTACGTATGCAGAGACCTTAAGTATAACTATACTCCATTCAGTTAGGTGCTTTCTGCTGTTACTGCGGTGGTTTTCCCAAGCGACTACAAAATGGAGTTCTTCAAGGACATTAGGTTTCTTCAGGGTCGGCAGCGTGAGTGTGACGCCCCTGGTGTTGCATACCATAGAGTAAAGTAATATGTTGCATACGTCCATCATAGGCCACAGTGACCACTTCCCATCAGGTGGGCCGTGTGCTTGTGTGCCACCCGTTGATGCGTAAAGGTTTGCCACCCCTGGTTTAGAGTCTTGCGGGTTTCAAAATATTTCACGGGCGAAGCAGGGGCGGCTCGGCTAGTAAAAAAAAACAAAGTAGGTAGTAGTTTCAATATTTTTAAATAAAAAAAAATAAAAGCAACCATCTTGTTTTCATCATATTTTTATTCGGACAGAATAAATGGCAATAAAACACCTTGAAATCAATGGATATCGGTGATCATTCCACAAGCAAGCCTCAAAGAAAATTATAATAATAACATATTTCACAAAATATACCAAAATACGTCTTAAAGCATGGTCAAATATCAAACAGTAAACTAGGTATGTATTGGTGCTTTTGTTAAGCGTGGGTAGGTATAACATTGGATTCACGAATTATGACTAAAAACACTAGCTTTTATAACCACAAACAAATGTCTGACTCACAAATAAATCTAATAGTCACAAATTAAGGCAATATATTACATTCTAATTTACTAAACACATACGCAAACCACAACCTGCAATACCACAGTATAATACAAGATGGAACTATGTGTTTTTAATTTAATATGAGATGTAAAAATCAGTGGCAAAGGCCGTGTGTTCAAAAAGGAAGCCGGCAGAAAAAATCTTACGACCATAGCAATTTTGTACGGAATTCTTTACAGAGCAAGCCGGCAGGAATCGGGTTATAGGGAACCCTCGCCACTGGTATATAATTATTTTTAAATTACAGCTAGGTTTATTTTCATCACGCAGGCACCTAAAACTTAAATCTAATCGTCTAATAAGTCACAACTTGTCATTTAACATTCAAAACCTCTTATTTTCTTGTTGAAATTCTTGAATTACGATAAGTATTTCCTACTAGGTGGCAGACAAGCATACGGCCCATCTGATGGGAAGTGGTGACCGTGGCCCATGGACTTGTGCATCACCAGGGCCCTCACATTCGTGCTGCCTTTTTTATACCACTGCATTTTGCATACCTTCAAAAATAATCGCCAATAAACTGTTATTGGCGATTTTTTTTTCATATTTTGGTAGTATTATGGTTTGGAGAATTTTGGTAGTATTATGTGACAGATTACAAAACCTGGTACCTGAATTTACCCTTGCTTTACTTGCATTAGTTTTTTTATACCACTTAGGCGGCAAACAAGCACACGGCCCACCTGATGGAAAGCAGTTACCGTGGTCTATGGACGTATGCAACACTAGGGGCATCACACTCGCGCTGCCGCCAAATCCCAGTTTAACTTTATTATACTTTAGACTCTTTAGAGGTCCTATTAGGTGTCTAGTACACAATGGCCCATGATGGCCACGGTGAGCAATCGCCATTGTGTCGTATGTAGCTTCTGTAGAGGGCAGTTGGTATACAGTGGACAGTGGCGCACGATTGGCTACCGTAGCGCGCAATTGTGAATCGTGGCGTAGCAATGCTGATTAACATTGAGCACTGAGCCTTCATGAAGATGGCCTACAATGGCGCATTGCAGATAATGGCACTTTACTGGTCACTGTGTACTGGGGACATTACAGTTGTGGAGATAGAGTGCGTACTAACCATTGTTACATTGTCTAATGTAAAATTGTTACAAGGCGAGCATTCGTGCAGTCAGTGCGAGCAATGAGCTTATACAAGGATTTTCGTTACACGGCGTAAAAGTAACACCGGTTAGTGTACAGCTGTATAATTTCATCATGCATTTTCATATAGGTAGGTATTCCGATTGGTTACCCCTATTATGGGTATAATACCTACCTACTAACGTACGTACGTACGTACCCGTACTTATAGTCGATACGTTTTAAGACCTAAGGCAATACAAAAATTACCTTCAGTGATCTATATCAGACGATATAATTACATTTAGTTGTACAGACGAAAGAGTCATCATAACTTATCTTCTTATTTATTTATATTACAAAAAAAGTGGATAGCCAACGCGCATAAGATATTTTTATTTACAGATTAACGCTCGTAAAACAAGGGTGATTATCAGTTATCAAGTCTCGCTTAATGTGAACAAAATGAGAGTGTGAAACTACATGTGAATTGAACAAACAAGCAGATAAACAGTAGTGCTTACGCGTGCGATGTTTAGGCACTCCCCGAGCAAGTGCCAAGTAAAGGTCTCTGCATACGTAACGGGTTTTTTCACGTAGGTACGGGACAGGGACGTGAAGTTTTGGAAATATCGTTTCATACAAAATGTATGCGGCAATGCATATGTCACGGGGCCACGGACGGGACAGGGACGGGATGGGCCGCATACATTTTGCTTCACGTCCCGTCCCGTCCGTGAAAAAACCCGTTACGTATGCAGAGACCTTAAATTATTACCTATTAACTTATTCACAAATCTGTGAGTAGGTTTGGTCTACTCACAGATTTATGAATAAGTTAATTAAATAGAAAGGTCTTTCTGAAAGTAGAAGTGGGTAAAATGTTCATTAATTTTAATGTATTAGACGATGCAGGGAATATATGGAATTCAAGAAAATTGCAAATAAAAATTGTTCAAAAATACAGTGGCATTGCTCGGGAATGTGCGCTAAGGTAGTAACCTATGCTTTGCTTTTCAACAAAATACTTAAAAATCATAAAGAATCTCCATAGCATTACAGCTAGCTTCTCTATTTCTGAAAAAAATTTAATCAAGCATCTCACTTATATTAATTTTATTAAGATAATTCTGATAAGTAGTTAGAATTTGAAAGTCATATCAATTACAACAATTGCATATTCCTTTTTTGCACATTTATATAACTGGGTAATAAATAACACAATGTTATTTTTTTAATCGTTAGAGAGAACATACAATTTATAAGTCCCAAAATTGTTTTTAGGGTTTGCATAATTGGACATAGTCTTAATTTAAATTGTTATTGCTATTGTTAACTTCTAGACTATCAGGTGTTTATTATTAAACCATTATATATTGCTTATAAATTCCTAATAATAAGATATGGAATGAATACAATTATTTAATAATTGCCATGTACATAAATGTAGGCTGTTTAAAGGCTTTTAATTGTATGTAATGGCACTTGACTGTAATTCGAATGTAATTATCCCATAGGATACGACCGATGATTGTGTTAATCAATGTATAATTTGACCTAAAAAATGTGAATACAAATGTCAATACAAAAACGCTGTACACTCATGTAAAGTCTATAACTGAAGCACAACTAATTGCTGGTACATTCAGATCATCAGTTGATAGGTGAATTGAGACATGGCCTTTTGCGGGATCTGCTTTCTTCACCATTTTGTTCAATGTGACTCTGGTCACGTTTTTTAGGTGAATTGTTCTGGAAATAATAAGAAACAATTTATAAAATATATCAAGGAAACCTGAGTTTCTAGATTCACACAAGAATTGATGCATTAGGGTTTATCACTATTTTGAGCTTGATCAGAAAACATTTGATCGTACCCTTTTCACAGTATTTCGTCACATCTGCTTTCGTGGCCAGGGAATCTGGTGTACCCTCAAGAAGATATCCCGGAGATCCCAACTGGTGTTGGCCACCATCAACCTCCACATTGTTGTAGGAAGCAAAATCTCTCCTACCTCATGGGCCAAGAAACAAACTAAGGATGTTATCTCATTTATCTGAATATTTTAAATGGCTGATTGAGACCGAAAGCTATTTGCTAATCATATAAATAATTCTCTTATGTGAGGATTTAATTCACAATTTCATTCTGTATAAATATCATAGGCTACAATGATTCTTTGAAATGTAGCAAAAATTAAGACAAAGTCACAATTGCATGCTACATTGGCCAATCATCCACCACTATACCATTGCCCCATGTACTTAATAGTGATGGCTTGCAATGGGCCATCATGGGCCATAGTGTAGCGGGGCCTTTATAAATAGATGTGCATTTATGCCCAACTCACAGTCACCCTCTATTTTGGATAATTATTTAGTTCTTGCATTATTTAAATTTCTCATTAATGCAATGCATAATTACCTTTTTCTCCCATTGCTGATGTAAATATCTTAATAGTATATTTGTTTTCTCTGTTACAATAACTGAAAACAAATAAATATAAACTTTAACCAAATAGAATTCATTAGCTTTTGTAGGTTAGGCACTCAGGGTCATACTGAGAAGTGTTTTAAGTATATGGTATTCCAATAGGATTGTTTACTTTAGGTCTAGTATATAAAAAAGGGTAATAAGAAAATTTCAGTGTTCTAATATTTTGTCAGTACTATAGTCCTGTCATTACTTACTCTTATAAGCCTAACAGATATAGTCTGAGGCTACTACTATACTATACTACCAAAATGTTAGATATTAGATTCATTTCTAATAGTAGGTAGGTATTACAATGAACTTCTCTTGACACATCAACTAATAGTTCTATGCTTATAATATGAACAATCTGAAGCGTAATCTTGAAGAATAGAATCGTATACAAACTTTGTTCAGATGGTATCTCCTTAGTTGGTAAATATATTGACGGTCTTTTTGAACAATTTCTAATTCCATGGTCCGTATTAAATAGTGTAAAATTGTGTTCGTCGTACGACGGGAGGTCCTTCAGGAATTCAATCACCGACTGTCGAATAAGAAGTAATTAAACAATTAACGAAAACTATTTAGAAGAGTTGCGCATGGTTCGTTGTACAATTGTGCAACCACTTGCGGACGTTCTTAACCTCTTCGGCACTCACCATTGTAACACTAATAATGATTACGGTCGAGGCTTGTTAGTAAACAATCAATAATTTGATTAATCAAATAGTAAAGCTTAAATAATTAAAATTAAATTCCAAACGATCACTTCGTTATACATGCAAGAAAGGCCTCGAAGAAACAACCAAATGACATAATGAATGACAAGACAATGACAACTGACAAGTGACAGTTACGAGTAAGGTTGCCACTTGACTAAAATGAATCGTTGATTTTGTTGCTATAAAACATAGACATAGATACTATAGACAGGGTATACCTACAGAATTGACGTGTATACCTATGTTCCATTTTTATGAATGAACGTTTGACGACGGTTACTATGCTAGGGATGCACCTTCTACTATCGTAATATTTGTCGATATCTATTTATACTATAACCCACGCCACGTATCTTGGACCTAAAATGTGCTCTAAACGTGCCCTATACGCGCAGTACACATTTCTTGGGTGTCTATTGAGGATAGCACGGGATGCTACTGCGGTAGACGAACTCAAATTCACCCAGCATAGAATATTACAAAGCATTCCGCGGGCGCCAGCCAGAGCCTCGTATGTCATATGATTTAGGTTCAAGATACGTGGCGCAACTATAAAACTAAAACCCGACTACTGCAGAATCACGAATCCCTAGAATGTATTGTTTTGTTAGAGTAAATGGTATGCGACCACGGTTATTCTTGATATTTTCTTGCTTAATACTTCTTAGGGCGTGATTTGCAGTAGTCGGATTTTAGTTTTAGACTTGATTTTTATTTGTATTGTTTTGGTGCAAGCAACACCCAATAATGTATACATGTTTTTAATGTGCTAATAGAGCCCTTTAATTTCATACCAAACACGTTCTATATATCTCAAGTTTTATTCTATTATAGTCAGAGTTTCTGATAGTCATTCATACGTCATATTGCCTATAACCAGCGGATGATCAAGACGTTTCTAACAATGCCACAATTGCCCAGTTCTAATACGGAAAAACAGAAGACATTACAATTTTGTCTATTCGTATTTCTTCAAAAGAGTACATTTTTGTAAAGCAAGAATAGTTTCGTCGTCAAATCTTTTATTAGAGTACATCACTATTATGCTTGTAGTAGTATGTTCTAGAAAAATTCAACAATGGCTGTCGCAAATCATTCATAATGTTGGCGCAAATCATTCATAAATGTTGGCACCGTTGGCACGCTGTCAAATTCTCATACTCATTTTCCCAAGTGAGCAATAACTTAAATTTTTTGTCTCTTTTTAGCAGACACAACTGTATATTGGAATAAAAGAGACAAAGTGATATATTCAAGGTTCAATTCATGTTTGCCTCATATTTGTATAACTAGAATTTCTATATGTTGAACGGGGCCCCCCTGTGCTATAAAATGATTCAGATACTGAATTCGGGAATTTTGAATTCGGAATTCGGATTTCATTATGTTTTGTTGTGTTGCTAGCTAGGCACGAACAGCTCAACAGCTTAATAAATTATTTCACGATATGGCATGAGGCCTTAAACACAGTATCACATTCACAGTCCTGATTTAAAAATAAATATATAAAAATTATGACTAGACATGACATTAAAATATAATTATTTTGGTTCAACAGGACAGGACAGGATTCAACGATTTATTTATTTAGGTGTAGTTTTTAATTTGCATTAATTTACTTATAAAAAAAGTATCACTAAGAAAGACCGCAGCAGCTTATAAAATTCGAAATAGGAACGTACCGGGGATAACGGCGGGAGTTTCAAATTTTAAACGTTATATCGATTCTATAAAATACGATTATGTATAGTTTAGTAAATGCAAATTTTAGTCGAACTTATAACCCCAGTGGCAGACAAAATGCACTTTCAGACATAAAGAAATTACTTACATCCCGTGATACGGCTGCACAGAATAAAGCCTGTGGTTACATAATCGAAGTTGTTGGCAGGTATAACAAAAACCCGAATGAAGGAATAACTATGATAGAATACTTGTTAGACAATGATATTACAGTATTTTTATGTGAAGCAACTTCAAACCTAGATTTCACGCTATTCAGGTTGGTAAAAAGATATTATTTACTTACCTACACAAAGTGCCACAACAAAATATTATTATCAGGATTTTTCTCTAATAATATATTAATTAACCGCGGGCAACAGCTAGTTATTATAATATTTTATTCTTAGTTGACATTAAATAGGTACCTAGCACTATTTATTTTATCGTCAACTAAGAATTAAATAAGTATAATAACTAGCTGTTGCCCGCGGTTCTGCCCGCGCGGATGTCTGTCATCCATCACGGAGTATCCAGTGCCTATACTAGCTAAGTATAATACAAAATTTAATGGTACTCCGTACTATCTTCGAAAAATACGAACTTTTACCTATAGGTACAAAGTTTCACCCTTATATTAATTAAATTGAACCCCTGAGGTATGATGACTAAATTCGTGATAACCCGTCGGTCCTTGCGATTTTTGCATATTTTGGACCTAAACGCGAGACAAACGAGGCCCTGGCGCGCGCGGATTGTTTCACACCGTGCTAATTGCTATCCTCAAAAGACACCCAAGAAACGTGTACTGCGCTTATAGAGCACATTTTAGGTCCAAGATATTATATGTCCCGAGCTATGTGGTTAGCCGCGAGCATCACTGCAGCAACAAAACCTCATTCCAATTCATTTCATATCAGGTCAATTCTAACTAGCCTTCGTTTATTGTGGCGGTCACGGCAGTTCTTCGCTGATGAGCACGCAGCTCACGCGATGACCGCAGTCCTAAGAGCGCTTACACACTATGCGGGCAGTGGTTCAAAACAACCTGTAGATGTCTGCTTGCATTTTCTGTGCGATCTGTTAAGTGGGTTAGTACATTTTTTGTAGTTTTTACTTGTGCAATTTTTATTAGTCGTTGCAGTTGCCCAATTGAGATTTCTACGGCGCCCCCTACGTTTGAAACGGAATATTTTTTTATGCTGCTTAGGCGGCAGACAAGGAGACGGCCCACCTGATGGAATGTGGTTACGGTTGGCTGCCCATAGGCCTAAGGCTGTCAACTCTAACAAAAATAACTATTTACTTATCAGAAGAAATAGCCACACATCGACGTTGCGTCAAATGACTTGACTGTGTTTTTTTTTCAAGTATACTACTTAGGCGGCAGACAAGGACACGGCCCACCTGATAGCGACGATTAACTGTTCAGGCGCTCTAACTACTAAGAACTAACAAAATACTTGTCCAGTGTTTTGTAATTTCTCAAAAAAAAACCCTAGAATGTATTTTGTAGGTGTATAACACCCCCCTGTACCTAAATAAAAAAAGAAGTTAATTGAATATTTTTTTCAGTGTATCATCTCACAAAACAACTGCACCTTTATCTCGCCAAAGCGCATACAGCGCTGTGCAGCTTCTTGCTTGTCTAAACGCCCTATCAGTTCATATTTCAACAAATCCCAAGACCATTCTATCAAGCGCTTTAGTACTCCACGCGCTCATATCCTATCAGCCAGAAAATCTAACTATTGATATCAATACAGCGAATGGAATGCTGGAGGTATTGAAAAAATGGTTCAACCTGCTTATGGGTTCCTTGAACCATTCTATGTTGGTTGGTGAAGATGGAATCTCTGGAATGGTCTATGTCTTGGTTTGCCAGATTGGAATGGATGTTTCTGGGTAAAGTTATGTACTTCTATCTATTTGTCTATGCTATTATATACCTAATTTTAAAGTGATCGTGTGTGTACATTGAAGGTATAATAAAAACTTGGGTCATGTTGACAGCCTCTGTAGCGTGGCAGTAGTGAAAGCGGTCGCTACGCAGGAGGCGCGGGTTCGATCCCCGCTCAGCGCAAATATTTGTGGGCATGAATGTGGGTTTCACATTGGTCTGGTCCTGCCTAGGACAGCACGTGAAGCCGTCGGTCCCGGTTGCCATACGAACATCTATGGCAGTCGTTACAGGTAGTTGGGAGTCCTAAAAATTCCAACATCTGGTCTAGCTGCAATTCTTCGATATCGCCCAATATCGCTATTGGGTTGTAGAGATCAGATGGCAGTCGCTTCACGCAAAATATCGAAGTCAAGCCAAATTCGCAGTTAGACTGGTAAAGCGGACCCCAGACTCCGAGGTGAAAGCTTCGGATACGACCGGGATAAACGCTAGGACGAAGGATGAAGATGTTAACGTTACTGAACACAAAAATATCTTTTTGGAATTCTTGTCTGTTTGCCCGGGATGGACCCAATACCTACTGAACGGATTTTGATGCGGTTTTTTTTGTTGGAAAGTCTCAATCAGACTTAGAATCTTTTGGTTGAATAGAACCGGAGATATGGCCGAAAACCGACATCCAAGTTGGAGGAGCCGGGAGCATTAGATAGGTAGTTTTCGATGTAAGTGACAAGTGTTTCAAACACTGTCTTCAATTAAATATCCCAAAAATGTTTTAGCATAATAAAAGTAATGGGTCGAAGTAATCAGAAAACGGACTTCATACAGACGATCTTGAACGACGACCACGAGATAAGTGCACTGAAACAATGCGCAGCTGAAATGGAGGAGACTTTACGACTTGTTGTCTCTGAACTTGTTAGTTTTACTAAGGTAATGTTACTGCAGGTTTGTAGGTAGGTTTGTAGTACATGATTACCATAACTGATTATAAGTTATAGCACCGGCCATAAGTGAGTACAGTCAACGACAAAAGTTGCTTAGCACTAAACCAATAATTGCTGTATAAATAGTTTTAAATCATCAGAGGAGAAGGATATTTGGAGATATATATATTTATAGAGAACATCTTGAATTCCTACTTTCCAAACACTTGGGAATAGAAATTGATTATACCTGTACCTATGTATGTGCTGCGTGACTTTCTTTAATTTTATAACCCTAAAGACACAGATGGGATCATGTCCTACCCTTTTTCTATCAGGAACATCAAAGCCAGATTTCAACTGAAGAATACAACGTGTTCTTAAAACTCTTACTGAATTTCTTTTACGATAATATAAACAACGAAGGACTGCCAGACTTTTGTGAAATGATGTTTTCAAATGGATATCTTACAATGCTGCCTCAAGTTCAAATACAAAGGTGGGAGTCATGCTTAGTTGTCTTTCTGTAAACAATCCGCCAACTGATGGTACCCTTCTAGATGATGAGAAGCTAGGGTACAGAACAGATAATAGTAGCTAGAGTGAATTCCAGGAGATATGGGCTAGGTACCTTTCCAGATGCTGAAGATCTTAAAACGGTGGTCCCTTGACGGATTAGATAGATGCTCAAACCTCGCTTGAATAACCGGGGATTGTAAGAAGAAGAAAATAAGTGAGTGTGTAGAACACTACCAGAGGAGATGCTAATCTAAACCAGCCATGATTGCACTGTAGTTTTCATGGTGCTTCTAAACGGGGAATGTTTTACTGCAATTAGTGGCTGCAACACTGTGGCCCGGCAACATTGCAACTATTGCAAGCAATACTGGCCAGTATTGCAGTAATGTCCCGGCAATATACCCAAACATGTTTTATGTTGCCACATTATGGCCGATGTTGCCGCGATGGGTTGCCGGACGATCGCTAGGCGGTCGATTTTACTGCAATATTGCTCGGCCAGTTCTATTTTTGTTTCAGTCGCTCTCTTTGTTATTGCACAGTCTATCCTTTTCTACGCGAATTGTTAAATAATTTACTATCAAGGCTTATTTCTAGACTTAAATTATCTAAAGTTTCACGCCTATTTAAGTAAGGACGAATCCACGATCTCTTCTTTTTCTGCTTATTTTTTAATAAAACAATATAAGCTGCTGCAACAAGTGTGATTTCGTCAGCCATTGTTGCCGGTTTGTGTAGCCCGTTTATGAAACTGCATCAAGAGCCATACTATTGCAGATATATTTGCAACACATTGCCCAGCCATTGATTGTTCGGCCATCAGTTGCAATGAAATATTTTTGATATTGCCGGGCAATCAGTTGCCAATAGTGCAGCTACATATTGCAGAAAAACATGACCCGTTTAGAAGGGCACTCATATTTTAGAATGAATTATATCAACGACAAGAACTGCAACCAAGTTGAACCAAATAACGTGATCACGTTTTATTCAATGAATTAATTTAATTTAATTATTTTCTTTAAACCAAAGTAAACTATATTTCAGGGACCAACTCTCAATTTCATTTTATGAGTGAAACATGAGGACCCAATTTTTTTAAGAAAACCTCTAATACTTAATTATAACAAAAAAAACGAACTCTTTTACAGAATCTTAAAATTTGACGAATATAAAAGCTGATCTCATTTCAATTCCTTTCAGAAACGATATATCAGTCCGCAAAGTGAGCACTTTAGTTTTGGGCGAAATGCTCAAAGTATTGGCCGATAAATACCTGAACGTGAGTGACGTTCATGTGGACAGCGATGCTCGTGCAAACGATATTCACGTAAGATCTCCTGCAGCATTGTATGACGGCGATTGACAAAATCAAGATATCTCTTCAACCAATGAAATCGCTGGAAAAAAAGTCTCACGTGACTAAAACATCATGATGGAGACATATCTCATCGACTTCATTGGTTGAAGAGAAGCAAAGAGATGTCTACGCCGCTACGCTAAGGCTGCTAATCAATAATACTGTTCCATAATGGCTGTAATTGCTCCTACCTCCTAACCTTCGGATGAAAGGGTAGCCAGAGGTGTGTTACGACTTACTACATAATAATATCAATTCCAGATGGGTCTGGTAGAGTTGCAGTATGGTGTGGAGAGACCTCAAAGCATCGGCTCTCAGTTACAAAAAGGCCAGCCATATAGTCTGCTCATCTATATTTATTTCTACTGCCAATCTTCAGAGAAGTATACCTTACTACTTTAATGTTTTCTGTTTGAAAGAAATATTTTCAGTGTATTTACACGTTCAGCTACTTTGAATTGGTATCCTGACCTATCAGATTATGAAGATGACTTCGAACTGACTATCGCTGATTTAGGTATTCCGTTGGAAAATCATGTGATTTTTAAAGATGGTCACTGATCCACAGACAAATTCCAGAAAATTATGAAATGTGGAATTTTATGTCCCTTATTCTTGTGTTCTCCCAAGAAAGAATACTACGTTTATACCTACAGCTAATTCATGATGTTACATTTGAATATGTTTTAGTCCTGAAGAAGCCACAGCACCTCTACTTCCGTACCTGGTGGAACACATTCTAAAACTTCCGAGTTCTTTCAAACCACCGTCGTATATTATAAAGGCATTGTGGCTTGTGTTTGCGGTAAATATTTTAAACAGACTTACGTTATTTACAGTTGAATTATTATTATGATTAAGTTAATCTATAAACAGATCTGGATCGCGTGTGTCCAAATATTGTTTATGCTCTTTACGAGTATAATTAGTGCAAGAAATAATTGAATTTGAGGAATTTGAATTCAGCTTGTACATCATCATCATCATCTGCATATAGACGTATTCTCCCGATTGCATCCGTGGCCAAGATGACCCCGGAGCTCAGGGTCCGCCTTCCGGCTCCTCCTTCTCCACTTCGCACGATCTTGGGCGTCCATGGTAGTGAGACCATTTGCACGCATATCACCCTCCACGACGTCAAGCCAGGACTTCTTTGGCCTACCCCTTTTACCTGGACCCGGCGGGGGTACCATTGCCAGGCATTTGTTCCCCACGTAGCCTGGCGGTTGCCGCAAGACGTGGCCGCACCAGCGAAGGCGGCTCTCTTGCATTTTATCCGCGATGTCACGGACATGGAGGCTGCCGCGGATGCGAGAGTTCCGTACGCGATCTTTACGCGTAACGCCGCACATCCACCGCAACATTTTCATCTCCGTGACACGCAGCTCTTGCTTGTGTCGCTCGAGCAGCGGCCACGCCTCACAACCATACAAGAGAACAGGCCTAATGATCGTCTTATAGACCTGCCCCTTCAACCTGACTGGCATTTTAGGATCACAGGTCACGCCAGTCATTTCTCGCCACTTGGCCCACGCGGCAGCAATGCGTGCCTTGACGTCGCGGTCGATCTCACCGGTCACATGAAGTACAGATCCTAGGTACTTAACCTGGTCCGTGCGCTCGACCAAATCATCGCCTATGCGGACGGGTGTGGGATCTGTGGAGTTTAACGCTAAGTATTCTGTCTTCGCTACATTTAGCTTCAGACCGCCGTTCTCAAGCGCTTCTTTCCATCCTTTCACGCGTCGCACCAATCTGCTCCTGTCCGCGTCCATGAGCGCAATATCATCAGCATACATGAGCAACCACGGAGGCTGCTCATGTGAGTTTCTAATGCTGTCCGACAAAACATCTAATACCACGCTGAACAGGTAAGGACTAAGGACGGATCCTTGGTGTACCCCGACGGTGATGGGGAAGGCTTTCGAGTCGCCAACAGCAGTCCGAACCACGGAACCGGAATCGTAGTACATGTCTCGGATGGTGTCAATGTAAGTCTCTGGGACACCCTTGGCCCGCAGTGCCCACCAGATCACCTCGCGAGGAACACAGTCGAAGGCCTTCTGCATGTCTAAGAATAGGCAGTGCAGGGGCGTGTTCTTCGCCCTGTATTTCCCCGCCACAACCCTTAGGGCGAACACTGGGTCCATGATCCCGTGCCCGGGACGGAACCCGTACTGGCACTCCGAGAGTGTACTTTCCTGTCGGATCCGGGAGTCGATTATCCGCTCATAGAGCTTCATGGTGTGGGACATTATCTTTATACCGCGGTAACTACCACACTCCTGCACCGATCCCTTGCCTTTGAAGACTGGCGTGATGATGCTCAGCCTCCACTGGTTCGGGATCTCGCCGGTGAGGAGTACGCGGTTATAAAGATTTGCTAGAATGCCCACACCACGGGCGCCCATTGCCTTCCAAGCCTCGATGGGGACTTCGTCGGGTCCGACAGCTTTCCGGTTCTTCATGCGGCGAATGGCAGTCTGGACTTCCGCAGGCGTTATCGGTGGCACTAGTCCTTGATTCGGAGGGAGGTCTGGTGGCTGCACCTCTTTATGCTGCTTATTCAGCAGCTCTGAATTCAGCTTGTACATAACGTATTTAAAAGTACCGAAACATACATATTATTACATACTGTACAACATATCCATGTTTTTTCTTTCCTTAGATGTCAACCGTATCGAACGGCTCACTCAAATCTCTGGACGAAAGAGTGTACCTTGAAAAGGCGACGGATCGTTTAGTTACGATGTTATATCCAGATCCATCGGTGTACTACACGCATAATCCTGCAGTTTTGCTATGGGCATTTACTTCCCAAAGAATTTCAAATTGTGTTAGAATACATGTTGTGAGTTCATTCTATCAACTATTTAGTTATTACCTCTTCTGTAATATGATATTTTTTCAAGTTTACGCGAATATCACTTATATAAATAAAACCGCTTTTTAGCGATTTATTTACATATTTCAATATTCTGTAATATTTCATATTGCCGATTATGCATTTAGAGAAAGCGATGGACAGACCATTTAATAACAATTAAGAAATTTTAAACATATCAAATATTCATAACTGTAATGTTCTGATATTATTATTATATTAAAAGTTTCTTTTTACGATTCATATATTATCTAGACTTCTAGACAATTGTTGAAAATTTTGAAGTGTCGCGATATCAATGTCAAATCACACTATTATTGTGACTGTGAGTGACTACGAGTACCTAGATAATAATGTTTCCTGTGTAAGGACTACCCATGTGATCTAGAAGGAGATTGAGATATTTCTTAGAGTATGCATACAATGTATACTATAAGAGAGATTCCATCAATAATACAACCCATGTATGGAACATGTTCGTGTCTATATAATATCACAACATATTTTCATTTAAGCTTTCACAATGGTTCAAATCTGAAGACTCCTTACCATCCGATCTGACATCTCAACCTGCTGTTTGGGAACTACTTCTGAACATTCTTATACGGTGCAAAGATAGAACAATTGTGGAGAACTGTATGGAAGCTTTGCACATTTGTTTGGATGACGGAGATGATAACGCGAAGCAAAGTTTTTCGGTTCTGATCTGGTCTATGCTACCTGATGTATTGTCTCAAGTTCTTATTGATCCAGATTTTCAGATAGGTTAGAATAACTAATTTATTAAACGTTACAAAACACAAGAGTCAGCAAAAATCTGTTTAATTTAGTTTCGATGGTTCTGGTTCGGACAATAGTGCAGTGGAATTAAAGTAATCTCGTAAGGAAGGTGTTACCTATGGATGTGAATGGCTACAAGGAGAGAGGTAGATCTAAAGGTTATGGATGAACTGTATAAAAGATGATATGGCAAGGAAGATGTTCAGATGACTGCAACCAAAGATGAAAGGAAAAAGCACACATGTTGCGCTGTACACGTATATAATTCATGCATGTTCTAATGTATTTGATAGTACCGGCGAAAATGAGACTATGAGAGACGTGTAAATACTTAATATTACTATTATTTTTATTACAACAGTACTAAACTATTTTCTTTTTCAGATAAAAATATTTGCTATTTTCTCGAATTAGCTTCTACTTTACCGCCTTTAGACATTGATCCAATGACATGTCTTAAGACAGCCGTACTCATAACAGCTATATTCTCCAAAAATATTCCTGAAAATTGCGACAAATACGTTTTTCATTATCAGTACGTTTGTTTGAAGCTTGGTTTGTACCTGCTGAGTCTGGCGAATAATCAAAAAGATAATAGAGGTAAAATACATTTCAGGAATATTTTCTTACAATTTAGTAAAGAGATTGTTACAGGTACTTATTGGTCACACTGCACTGCAAGTGCATCTTATTAAGTAATCAAAGACAAGGGTCTTTGATAGGAAGATAGAGTGAGTTAGTTACTCCTGTCTTCCATAATATAGACATCAACTCAATAAATGGGTAAAGTGACCTACAGACTCATTAGTCCAACTGTCAGTATCCCCGCTGGAAATAGCAATGGAAATACCAGAGAACAAGAACATGAAGAGGAGACAAGAATTAAAAATGTCCGCTTTTAATTTTTATGCATACACCACTTTTCAGTACTACTGACGTATACCAATCGCACGGGATTCCTACAAACAGTTTTGACTTCAACTGATAGCGCCGACGACAAGGTTGCCTGTGCAGCTTTACAGTTGCTCTCCTCTGTTATACATTACTTCACACAAAATAATTATCAGGTACTTCATATTGATAATGTAATGTAGAGAGATAGATTTTTTTGTACCAAGTTGTTTATCTTAAAATAATGGTGGACCTAAAATGATACCTTGTAGCATACCCACTTTTTACTTTTTTATAAAGTAACTAGCCTGCGATTCTGAATTATATTCTCGACCACAAGAACCTAATTCCAGGCATAAAAGTAGCATTATGCATTATTCCAGACTATAATATAGTCTATCACTGTGCCTACCGAATTTCAGCCAGATCAGTTTAGCCATTTGAGTAACTAATATCCAAATATCTTCATAAACTTTCATATTTTATAATATTAGTAGGATAGACTTTAATCGCCTAACATCTAACTAATACCTATCCTAAATTGATACCCTGTAGCATACTTATTGAATTCATTATTTCATTATCACGTAATAAAATACGTTCAATACATAGTTTTTGAAATATTACCTTTTGACAATTTCAGCCAAAATTAATTCTCCAAATACAGACACATCTAATCATAAAAGCCCTGCGAAGAGACAGTACTTCTGAGAGAGGAGCCTCTTTACTGCAACTTGTGTATATGGTACTAAATACTGGTAACCGATCACCGCTCGCTTTGACCTACGAAGTCCCTGACCAGCCGACTGTAAACGCGCAATGTAATGCAATGAGGGCTTTAATGTTCAGGATTCAACTCATATTGTGCTGCAGGGTAAGTAGTAGTTATGCCCATTCTTACATATTCATCAACTCAAATGCTTGGCTCTATAGCTCCATGCCAAGAGTTTATTTTAAAGTTTTTAATGGTTATAGAAGACGGCCTTAAGATTGAGTCTTGGCACAAATTCTGGATACTTGGCTACCAACGTGAACCCCCAACCCTCAGTGGCGAAGGGTGAAACTAAAAAACTAAAAGGGAAGTCGGTGGAAAAGAAACTTACCTCGTAAAGAACAACCATGGCGATTTTGAGTGAAATTTTCTCAAATTTTAGATAATGCCCTATTTATTAGAGTATAAACTTAAGCAACTCTACCACGACTTCCCTTTGCGGAGCAAGCCAAGGAATCGAACCCCTATAACAATAGGGACCCCTCGCCCTCGCCACTGGAACCCACTCCTAATAAGGGTTAGGAACACCGAACTTGAACATTAATAGCGATTATTCCCACAGGAATCGAAAAACCAGTCATCAGCTGGTTGGAAGACTCTGAGCTCAGTATTCAAACATGCCATTGTCTCTAGAAATGACACCAAACTTATTGCTTTATTGACTTCCCAGCCTTGGACACACACACTCATACATTTCCAACTAACACAAGACTTGACACAGGACTTTTTGACTTTTGTACAAAACTGGCTTACATTACTAAAAATAACAATAAAAAAATGCACAGAGTTAAAAAAGATTCAACTTTGTAAGCAGAGTTTGGTGATCAAAACGATGGTATTGATGAAGAAGAATTTGAAGGTAGAAGGTGATATGAAAGAGATTGGTGATAAAGTGTTGGTTATAGTTGAGGAAATATTAGATTGTTCAGGTGTTAAATGTGATTAAAATGTTTTCATTACTACATATCATAAATGAACTAAGATTCTTACAGAATGGTTATACATAAAATGTTATTTTATTATTTACTAGCTGTTGCCCGCGGCTCCGCCCGCTTGGAATTCTGAGCCCGTTCATCGCTGATATATAGCCTATGTGTTATTCTGATGTATAAGCTATATCATTGTAAAGTTTCATTAAAATCCATTCGTTAGTTTTACGTTAAAGAGAAACAAACATCCTCACATACCTACTTACAAACATTCGCGTTTATAATATTAGTAGGATTCATTTAAAGTCATAATTAACTCTTAACTTTTAACTCACTATAATGTACCTACTCCAACGAACAACAACATAATTAAAATCTTAAAACTACAGAAACAGCATAATGGGTGGCCGCTAAGAGATAAATTAGACCTTGAAAAGGACATAGCTGTTTGATCGCAATAACCGCCATCTATGCGCGGGCGGAGCCGCGGGCAACAACTAGTATTTTATGAGTTACCGTGCCAATAGTAACTCCTCTACAAAAATTGGTTTTGCGTCCTACATAATAGGACCTACACCTTAGAGTATACATTGCTATAGAGGGCGCCTTACAAGTATGAACTGCTATCACGGGTATGAACAGTATAATGAGCTGTGTAACGATGAATATTAAAATGGTTGTGCTAGCTATTAAGGCAGACTTCTAAGCGACATCTAGCTACAGTGAAAGTCAGCTCTGTTAAGAAGTCATGAGACAGATGGCGCTGAATATCTCTAATATCGAGACAACGTATTTATTTATTACTGTCGAGGGTTACATTTATTTTTAATGCCACAATTTTTTTCAAATAAAATTAAAGAATCTAGCTTTACTTACCTACATACAGTGTCCACGAGACTAGAAATATTATAAAGCTTATCGTAGTTATAAAAAAAACACCAGTTTATCTTGTACAGTATTATTATATAGTAAGTATTATACACATACAGTTTGTCAAATAATATTTCATTACTGACGGTGTAGAAAGTGTATTGTATGTTCGTAATAAATATGTAATAAACCACTGCTTCTTGCACATTAGAAGCCTAAATCTAAATTAGTAGGTAGGTACCACTTTATAATGGTGGTCCTAAAATGATGCCTTGTAGCATACCTACCTATTAAATCTATTAAGTCCCATTTTCCCATGTATCCCATTGTGCATTATATGTAAATATGGTTAAATTTTTATCTTATAATACTTTTATGGTGTACAATAAAGAATATCTTATCTAATCTTAACTTAAGTAACACTGTTGCCCACGGCTCCACTCATGAGGAATTCTGATCCCATAGGAACCTATTCCAGGGATAAAAGTAGCATCTGTGTTATTCCGGGCTATAACTAATTTATCCCTGTACTTTTTAGTTATAATTGTTCAGTTGCTTGAGCGCGATTGAGTAACAATCATCCATTCATTTTTGGAAAGAAACTGTTTCCAAAAATGAAAATTTGAATTGAACCTTCGATTTTTGAAACAGACTAAACCGCGGCGATTACTTTTTTTAGAACGCCATAGGCACTGTAATTAAATGCAAAACATTGTTCAAACGTAACATGTATGCAAAATAACTAATTACTCCCAACTTTCTATTTTGACGATTGTCCAAAATGTTCCAGCAACACTTTCCACGTCGCTTTCCAAAGGACTAGAGAAAATTAAATATCGTACAAGCCCATATACGCAGGACACTCGCATAGAATAACAAATGAAAAATGAAAGTACCTAACACAATAGATATTAATTCATTTCTCAATGCAGTTAACGCCTGCTTTTATATGCATAGATTTTTATATAGAGTTTTGTGATATCGAAAGGCTAGAGAAACCTTTGTTTCGTGGTTATTGCGATTATATTGTTACCCGACTGCCAAGGAAGGGTTATGTTTTTACAAGTCTCGTTGGAACTGAACCGTATAGCGTCTTTTGACGTAGCTTCACTATCATAGTGATTTCCCTGTAGCGTTCAAAAGTTTACACTTTAGAGCCCAAAGTTGATTATTTTGTCTTTTTTAGAAGAAACTCAGTTAATCTTGCCCAAGTATCGTTTTTCGTAGTTTCTAGGACACTTTAAAAAGGTATGGGTAGTTGGGTCCGTGTGGTGGCCGATAAAGAATAGGTGGGGGTAAATAGGAAGGGTGCCATAAGAGGCAAGGGAACAACGGAAAAATACGCAGACGGTATCACTGCGAGAGGAAAATTCGAAATAAAACCCTGTACCGAACCTGCAGGTCAGAGTGGAAACAGTAAGCCAAAGCATCCCCCTCAAAGGCATTGGGAGAGGTCTGTGTCCAGCAGTGGACTGCTATAGGCTAATACATTAATTCAGTTGGGTTGGATGCAAGTAGGGTACGTTGATATTTGTTAGATAACTATCTCTAAATGATCAAAGTCTTTGCTCGGCAGAGAGTTGTGATGTGCCTTTATTTTTCCCGATCAGTGAACTTTGAACTTTTTCTTTTAATGTTATATTCATGTAGCTTCTCTCTATAGTTTAGTCACCATTATAGACACGTACCATGGTCTTATCTGTAATTTATTAAGTGGCGATTGTAAGTGCCATTGTAAGACCTGTAAGTTCTAGTCTAGTTTAGGGTCTTGCTTGACGAATGGATATCCTATAAACAATCATGAAGACGTATTTCCTGATTGTATCCGAGGTGATCTCGGGGTTCACCTTTCGGGTTCTTTCCCTCTCTCTTCTTTTTCTCGAATGACTATAAAATCAATGCTAAACAAATATTGGCAAAAGAAATACAAACCTTTGAAAGTATATTTTGCCTATGAAAGCCTAAGATAAGAGAAAGCATATGGTAGTATTTGAAGCGTGAAACGATAAGGCTGTGCAAAGGTATTATGGTCATAATCGTCGTGGTTTGAGACTCACTGGCATTGTTAGTAGCTCATGCTTGAAGCGCGCTAAAGACCATTAGCACAAATGTCTTAAAATAGTCATGTTTGTTATTTATCCAAAAAAGGTTTATATTATGCAGAAATATGAGTACTTATACGTACCATCTGTGATTAGGTGATTACTGATTAAGTAATATTTTGTGGTCATCATTGGTCCAAATTTTGAATTTAGTATTTTGATTATTTTTAAATTTTAACTTTTTAGGGCGGCGATTCGTAAAGTGTGTTCCGCAGGACCTATGGGTCCATAGAAAAATGACAAGAGTTTTACGAAATTATGTATTTTGGCCGTTAAATTATACTTGCCACAGTTATTTAAGTGCAACCGACTACAATAAGGGGCTCTTCTATAATGGTATTAGTCACATCACATGGTGGACCGTGTAATTGTGTGCCACCTAAAAACCACAGATCTCGGATTAGATCATTTATTACCTAACCTTCTCAATTCACCGTACGCGTATGCCATCGCTCAAAATGACAGATAAGCACTTTCTTGATATCCAACGCTGCAATATTGTAATACTGATGAACCCATCAATCATCGAGCACAATTCTTTAATGACTTATAAAGTATTAAAGTATATCATACTTACCAGTAATTCACTTTCCATTTTATCAACTTGAGAATATATGGCGCGTGTGTCATTATATAAAACAAATTATATACAATTACAAAGTAAATTGTATTATGCACGTCGAGTACAACTCGGTACAGTCCTACTATGACTATAAGGGTTCTATATAGGGTGTATAGTTCTATTCCTGTTTCCCTCCCAGAAAATTTGCGCTTTTAGTACGTCATGGTAGCTCACAGAAAACTTTCGTGTATCGTATTATTTATCACAATCAAAGTTGAAGTCTATGCACACAGCTTGAGTAGGTGCATCATATCATAAAACAATGCGAATTATATCTTTTTTCATGTACTTACATACATATCAGGTAATTCATAGAAACACGTCTCTTCTTATACATACCTATAAAAAAAAAATTGGTACTGCGCGGGAATCAAATGTGCTATACTTCGGAACACGTATTTTGGCCCTAAATCTCGAGACAAACGCGACCCTGGCATGGCATGACCTGTGGATTGTTTTGTAATAATCTATGCTTGTTCAATTTGAGCTCATCTACCACCGTAGCACCACGTGCTAACCTCAAAAGACACCCCAGAAACGTGTACTGCACGTATAGAGCACATTTTAGGTCCAAGATATATGTCCCGTCCCGTTCCGTCTTAGGTCGCAGATAAACACACGGCCCTCCTGATGGTAAGTGGTTACAGTGACCTACGGGCGAGTGCAACACCAGGGGAGTCACACTCGTGTTGCCAACCCTGTAAGAACAGAGAGATTCTGTGCCGTCAGCGCAAAATGTAAGTAGGACAAAGGCTTTAGTTTTCCCACTGACAGCACAAAACCTCTCCAGTAAGCTCTGGTTACCCTACTCACCGTCGGAAATACAACACGAGGATTAAGCCGCGGTCTTCTGTAGGACGGAGGTTCTTCCCCAGTCGGACTCTATTGGGACGGATATACCGTTGTGTCCTACCCCCTTCAAGAAACGTATTGAACGAACGTATTGAATATACATTGATACTCTCGGTACCATAAGATTTGTGTTCGTGCTTCGTGCTGCGGCCTAACGTAATACTCCGTTAACGTATCGAGGACTCGATACCGTCATGTTACGAATTCGATAAGTTCTCATCCTCACCCTACTGGGTGTGAATTATAGCCATATAACATTACTACGAGCTATTGAACTACGTCACGAATCTACCACCATCCACCGACTGTTAGTGGTGGTTAGCGGTGGTGGTGGTGGTGCTACCGACGTCGACGACTGTAGAGCAGTCGACCGCAAACCACTGCGCAGACGCCACTTTCCACAGACTCTTGCGCACCTCATACCTAGTGCTTCAATAATACTGGCCGTTGTGAAGTGACAGTGATGCAACCGTGAGCATATTATTTTGTGATCGATATGTTATTATTGAGGACTTTTTGCTGTGTCAAAATGAATGGTAAGGGTTTATTTCTGTTATTTTTTTTTAGTTTCTAAATTTTATTACGTTTTTTCAGTTTTTATTCTTTTTTTATCATACTTTAACTATGATAACCTGAGTTATAAAATAAATAATCATCATTCTCTGAGTCTTTTCCTAACTAAAAGTCGGCTTCCCAGTCTAACTGTGATGTTTCCGGCTGAACTTCTTTCATATATATTATGAAAAATAATATATAGTAGGTACTACTATTTACCGTGATACACTTTTTAAAGTCGTTGGTCTTCAGTTTTCTGAAGAAACTCCGGATTTGAACTTTGAACATCACCACCAACGACAAGAAGTGAACTCATTCCTTAAACAAGCAATTTAGTAAAGGTTGGAGGATTACCTCAAGCCTATGCTAAATAACGAAAACAACAGTAATGTGTGTTCATTTAAAAAAAAAAGTTTACTTTTATACTTTGTTTAATTCATAAGAGAGATTTTTATCTAACTTATTACTTATTTTTACGAAAGTATACGTAATTTTAATAAATATTTTTCAAAAAGTGCGTTAAAGATTAAGGGAAATAGTTTGCGCACTTTAGGGGGGCTACCATGAAACTTACATCTGAAACTTCAGGCACGTACATAACACGAAGGAAATACGTACTTAATATTTCTTTCGGGTTCAGATCTAAGCTCGGTACCCGTTGCGGGATAAATGCGTTTCATGGCACCAATTTCCCGACACTTCAGTCCGTAATTTCGGATGCACAGTAGGTTTACAAGTTAGTAAGGATATTTGGGGGTATGATACACATTATGCACTAATATAAACTTCTCTAGGCAGAGGCACACTAGCAGTCTTGGCCGCTTGGACCGCGTAGCCAATCAATTAGCCCGTCGCAGTCCACCGCTAGACATAGGCCTCTCCCAATGTTGGGCACCTTTGGCCTACTGTTTCCACGCTGGTCAGACGGGTTGGCACAGTGTTTTATTTTATGTTTTCCTTCTCTCGTAGTGATATCATCTGTGTATTTTTCCGTTAGTCGCCTGCTACGACACCCTTCGGATGAGATGGGGTGGTGATACTTGGATCGCGTAGTATTGGCCTTCTTCTTAGCTCTATATAGGTCCCGATACCTATTATGAGTCCGGGGTCTGTATTGTAATAAAAAGTACAAGTTAATAAAACTATTATAACATTTCTAACGGACCTACATTTCAATTATTTTTAATTAAATATTATAGTGTTCTTAAATTGTTGCGTAATTCATTATTAGAGATTTACTCATTCCTAGATATGATTTGAAAAAGCAATACATTGCATCCTTAAATTTTGGGGTCCCAAGAAAAATGTACAATTGCCGGACACAAAGTAGGTACACCCAGGTTTGGAGTAATTACTTAAAAATCACAAATAATTATCAAATATGTGGATCGCACGCGCAACACTTGACGTACTTACTTCCGTTCGTTATCTTATCTATTACGCGACGTAATCAGAAAGTCTAGATTTTGAATTTTTCAAATAAACTCAAAATGAACTTTCATTGATTTTTATCATATTTTTGATACACTAAAAGGCTTGCGTACTAGCTGATTATGTAAAACAAATTTAATTAGAATCTGCTTTATTTTATAAGTAGAATCGTAAAGGCGCCAAAGTTCACAAACATTAAAAACGTAAGCTGGCGTAGCTAGGTGACAAAAGGCCCTATCGCAAAAAGAAAACTGGGGTCTTACTAAACTGTTCAGAGAGGAGAGGAGAGGGCCACGGTGCACTACATGGAATAGCCTAGTCCGCCGATAGCTTGTGCGCCACTCTAGCAAAATCGTTGTATAGTAGTTAAAGCAGAAAACATCATTAATTACATTATATTTCCTGGTATACTTATATCGACGAGTAAATAAAATAGGAGCATCTATATGTAATATTAAAATAACAGCTTTTTAATTAATGTAGGTACATTAATGAATATAGTTACGGTATTGCGTAGGATATATGTATTTTTTTTGTTTTGTGTTCTATTGAACATGGTAGGTAATAACAAATACTGGCTGTTATATTATGTCTGCCTGGCTGCTTACATAAATCAGTCCCCTTCCCTGTTATTTTAGTTAGATGATGCCCTAGTTACATCCTAAAATGCCCAATTGTTAACAAAAATTCTATTGACCATGTACTAATTTTGCATGTCTGAATTGGTAGGACAATATCTATGTTCTTTGATATTGTTTACCACCTTAGATGTACTAACTTATTATGTAACATGTTCAGCAATAAATGAAATGATAGATTGAGAACGAATAAGTACAGAACAGGTGAAGAATAGGTATACCTACTCTTTAAAGATCTTCTTCTTCATCCCAGCGTTAATCCCAGTCGCATCCTAAGCTTTCAGCTCGGAGTCTGGGGTCCGCTTTACCAATCTAACTACAGATCCGGCCGAACCTCAATATTTTCCGTGAAGCGACAGCCATTTGACCTCTACAAGCCAAAGGCGATATCAAAGTATTTTTTGCGCAAATTGATCGATTTCTTTTCGGCTGCCATAGATGTTCTTAAAGCAACCAAGATCGACGGTTTAACGTGCTCTCCAAGGTACGACCAGAATGCAAATACCCATATTCATGCATACAAATATTTGCATTAAGCAGGTATCGAACCCGCGCCTCCTGCGTAACGATGCGTTCACTACCGCCACGTGACAGAGGTTGTCTAAAGATCTACTATTTAAAGATCTAACAGCCTGTATAAAATTTTAGTACCTATGCCTAAAAACCCGTTAGTAATAATATATATTAGTTATTACTAACGGGTTTTTAGTCAACAACTTGGTCTTAAGGATCGGACACGCATATCAAGATAGCGAGGCACGTACCTAAGTAGGGCTTACATGTTCTTAGAAAGATTTATTAATTAAGACAGCTCCAGACAATCTCTTTTACGGTTGCATGTGAACGGGATGCTTCCCAGACGTATCTAGTTTTTTTTGCTATCGACTTGATGTATTAAATTCATTGGCTGCACGGAAACTGTCAGACTATTGCCATTCATTGAAAATCAGCACAGGTTTCCGCTCTCAAAAGATTGCAGTGAGTTTTGGATCAATACATACATACCTACTTAAAGTTTTCTTCAGTTGCGCCGTTTCTTCTCCACTAACACCTAGGAAGTGGTGGTAAACTTAAGTAGAATAATTGACTTCAAAAATTAGAACCATGTTATATTATTCTATTGAATAAATGCATTGAATTGAAAAAAATAATAATAATTTCGCGACGTTTAAGGAGTAGGATCTAAAAAAAATCAACTTATTGGTTGCTCTTGTTCTAAAGGTAGTATCGCATACCTAGTAGGTAGGTACAATTAATTAATATAGACCCAGTAGACGGTGTTTATTGCAATTTTTCTGCGCAAAGCCGGGAAGTGTCAGTTAGCTAAATATTGTCATTAAGTAGGTATTATTGTCTTGTCACCGTTGTCAAGAAAAATAGAAAGTAAATCGTGATCGATATTAACTGTTTTCACTTTTATTGTTCTCCAAAGTATACAAAATTATGTTTAGTTCTCACGTTGTAAAGTTCAAAAAAAAAAAAGATTGTCAGTAAGTAACTGAAATTACTGATATTCCTACTAACCCATCCAGCTTAGCTAAATTATTGCTGGTGTGGTTAGCGTCGGTAGTGTAATGGCCAGAAATCAAACCCTGGACATTTCGATCACCACGCCGAATCGCTAATAATTAATATGACATTTTGGGAGTCGTCATCGATGAATTGGTCAATGAATATGCAAGTCTCCTCCTGGACATAAATAGAAAACCAGTATTTCTCATTCAGAATCCAGTCACTGGCGTAGCTATGGGTGGGCAAGGTGGTGCGGTGCACCAGGGCCCCCAGGCTCAGGGGGCCCCCAAGCTCAGGTGCCCGTCGAGCCTGAACTAGCAAATTTCATATTGAACTACCAAAAAAGTCTTACTTTTGTAATGCGAAAATGGGTTCAACACTAATCAGTGCAACTAATTAGTTGGTAATTTTATGCAGTATTGTCTCGTTAAAAGATTCGCCAATTGTCATCACATTTGCAGCTAGCTTGGGGGCCCCCTGAGCCCTCCAAGCTTACCTAAGGTCTAGAGAATTATTCTAGCAGTCATAATACAATATTTTACTTATAGTCAATTGATTGTAATAATATTATAATAGTAATACGAGTTTCAGTACCTACTTTTTTTTTTGTTAGAGAATCGCTGGTCTTCTAACTGAAGACCATTTGTGATATGGGTTTGCTTCAGCCACCCCACCTATCGAATCGAACTTTGCCGGTACTAGAATAGTGAAGTCTCCCGTACCACAGAAGGACGGTGGAGATCACGGAACGATCTCCTTCGACTAACTGTCTTTCTAGCAAAAGCAGACCTAGTAAGGTGGCGCGTGAGGTGCTTGGACGCAATTTGAGACGCGTGCGCCCTGGGTAACGGAGACAGCAGCGCCTGTCTCAAGATGGCATAGACGCTGCAGCCTAAGGCCAACTATGAACTTTTCACCGTCCACGTGTAACTCTGATTAGCAACTGTCGTAGTGGAACTGTGGAAAGCAAGTAAGGGGGTGGGATGGTTCTGGGCAAGATGGAGATATCGTGGTTCCCATATTTGAGAGGGCCCATCTTAAAGTCGTATATGTCCCAGGGTCTGTCGAGGTGCCATGGAATTTTCTTAATGGTCTTGCTTACAGCCCGGCGATTGGGAGACTGCATGCAGTTGAAGTTGGTTATATTCCGGCCTTAACACCTTCACCGGATGTTTATGTCGCATTTTCCTGATTGCATCCGTGGCCAAGATGACCTCGTAGCTCAGGGTCCGCCTTCCGGCTCTTCGCGCGATCTTGAGCATCTATGGTAGTGAGACAATGGGCACGCATGTCACCCTCCACGACGTCAAGCGGGGACTTTTACCTGGACCCGGCGGGAGCGCCATTGCCATGCATTTGTTACCCACGTAGCCTGGCGGTTGCCGCAAGACGTGGCCGCACCAGCGAAGACGGCTCTCTTGAATTTTATCCACCATGTCACGGACATAACGGCTGAAGCGGATGCGAGAGTTCGTCACGCGATCTTTACGCGTGACGCCGCATATCCACCGCAGCATTTTCATCTCCGTGACACGAAGCTCTTGCTTGTGTCGCTCTAGCAGCGGCCACGCCTCACAACCATGTTAGAGGCCTTCAACCTGACTGGCATTTTAGAATCATCCGCGCCGCGGTTCGATGTTCGTTTTCAGAGTCCTATCCAGGACAGGCCATTTTAAAACCGTAGATGGCCCGGAATCAGCCGGAGTGCCAGTGATTTGCTCTCGGTAACCTTACACTCCGGCAGCTTTTGTATCTGAAGATTCGAGATGGCGTGTGGTTTAAATCGGTCCGAGTCCGACATAACCACCCCCGATGGCCGACGACAGGGGAGGTGATTTCCGCACGAAAAAGAGAGAGAGAGGAGGGATTTCATCCCCAACAGCACGTTAGCGACCGGTAGTGGATATGCCCACCACAGCGTTTACCTACTTCGGTAAGGCGACGTACCACGCCCGAGGGAATTTTTGGAAACAAAAAAAATAGGGGGCCCCCCTGTTTCTTTTTGCACCAGGGCCCTTGATCATCTAGCTACGCCACTGAATCCAGTCCTAAAATGATAGATTGAGAAAATAAACGTAATATTATAATCCTGTCTATAGGTATCTATGGTCTATAGAGTCCACGCTATACAGGGTTAATTCCCTAGATCAAGAATTACCGATTATATTACCTTAAAAAAAGAAGTCGTCATGGGTCATGGAACGCCCAGCAGATTTGAAACAACGAAATAAATATTTGCATTGGTCTGGGTGTTTTTATGTATAATAAGTATGTATTTACAAAAAAAATAGTATCTAAGTATGTATATCCGCAATCTAGATTCCATAACACAAGCTAATTAAGCTTACCATGGGTCTAGAAAGCGTGGTGTAGAATGTTGTGGAATATTTATTTATTATTATTATTTATTATTGTCAATTTAAAATTAATGTTATGCATACACAATATTATGTCTTCTTCATCCTGTCCTGTCCAGAGGACTGGATGAAGAAGACACTCTTGGCACATGAAAAAGTATATCTCGAGTCATTTTAGCATCGTCAGCATTTATGGCGTGCCTCAATTATTAAAAAAATAGAACTCACTTGATGGTGAAACTATCGCTGTCTGGTAAGTTAGGTGAAGAGAAAGAGCGTTTCTAGAAAGAAAATGTTTGTTTTTTAAATCGGTTCAATTTCACCAATATTCTTTAGTTAGAACATAAGAATGAATTTCTCGTAGCAAACGGCATGCGAATTAGAAACATTGCAAAGAAAAACCCGCAGGTATCTACTAATTTGTAGTAATTATCGAGATTCTAGTTTCATCACAGAAAAGGTGCAAAAATTAACAACAAATGTAGAACTGAGTCGAATACCTACATATGAAGTCTCTTTTCAATATTCATCTTTTTATATTCACGATACCTACTTATACAGAAGTTAAATATTTATTGTACGGAAAAAATTGCGTTATGATTTCGTAAAAGTCAAACAGTGATGCCTGTTTGACTTTAGTATGACTTTGCTCGCACGCAACACGAACAAAAAACGTAGATTTACCCATTTAGGAACTATCACTCACTTCGGTTTCCTTAGGATCCTACTAATATTATAAACGCGAAAGTTTATTTATGTATGGATGGATGGATGTTTGTAACGTATAAACTACTGAATGGATTTTAATGAAACTCTGCAATAATATAGCTTGTACATCAGAATAACACATAGGCTACGTTTGGTCGCGATAACCGACATCCACGCGGGCGGAGCCGCGGGCAACAGCTTGTAGATAATAAATGTATTCCATGGACTTTATCAATTGGTACTTCAATCCGCAAACGGGGATGGTTGCTGGTAGCTCTACTACTGATCCTGATCCTTCAAATAAAACATGCTGATATTGTGCCGATATCAATCTATTGACAAGTCTATGACTTTCTCATGATTGTAGTCAGCTTTAGTAGGTACAAAGGAAATATTGCCGCGATGACAATGTCGTTGTCGTCTGTCCAATTTAGCTAATCTAGGGTCTCATTACTTTCCTTGTCTCCTCTATAATTTTACGATAAATACGCAATTGTTGTATGAGTCTGTGTGACTCTAATGTAACGCCTATTAATTCAATAAGAAAGTGAAGAGAATATGTTTACCTACAAACCGGTGGTTTTATCGCGATTGAGTATTTTCGTTTTATTATTTTTAAGCACATTTACTACATGTATACTAATTCTAACAAATACTTGAAAATTACTTCATGTGGAATAGGACCAAAGAGCTAGAGCAAGAGCATTCTTTCTTAATATTTTAATGTAAACGAAACCTTGTTTTCAGCTTTTACATAAGAAAGAACAACGAACGAATGTTCCGTAACTGTTTTAGTAGAATTTGACGTAGTTTTAGTAGAATTTGATGTAAATCAGCCTTTAGGTGGCGTTCAAGTTCCATCCTAAATCTTGACTTTTCCAATTCAGAACAGGAATAGTTAGCAACACTTCAAAATTTTCATCTACGCTTGTACGAATTTGTAATTTTTCATAAAAAAGTGTTTTAAATTGGTAGTTTTTCGTTCATGTAAAAATATAGATAGTTCCTTTTTTGCATTTCATATAGGTATATAGATGTTTGATCTATATTAGATGGTTCCTTTGGAATGAGTAATATTTTTTTGTAGCTCCTGAAAAAAAATCCGTTAAGTAGATACTCGTAAATCTATAATTAATGTTTTTCTCGGCAGAGAGCAGTTGAAGTAGTGATAGTGATCCTGTTAATTTTGATAGATACCCCAAAAAGAAAACTAAAACATGAAATATTTATCCAATTTCAACTTTTTGGATAAGTAGGTATTGCATCATTGTTTCATTGAACTCATCCATAAAATGTTTATGTAATTTATACGCAGGTAGGTACAAGAACCTCCATGCATATTTGTTATTTTACGTAAGTATGCGTTTGTGTCCTTATTATTATGCGTGAAAATGGACAAAGACGTTCAACACTCTATAGAAAGTTGATGGCACTCATCAATCATAGCAGTGGCTTATTGCAACAGAGTTCTGAAGTGACCTCGAAATTGAGTTTTTATATTTCCGGCTTCCGTCAATGAAGTGTGAGATATTTCATTGACAGAAGCCGGAGATATCCTCCTCCTCCTAGCGTTATTCCCAGTCGCATCCGAAGCTTTCAGCTCGGAGTCTGGGGTCCGCTTTTACCAGTCATAGCTACAGATTTGGCTAGACCTCGATATTTTCCGTGAAGCGATTGCCATCTGACCTCCACGACCCAATGTTAACATTAGGCGATATCGAAGCTTTGCAGCTAGACGTTGTTTTTTGTTTTTTTTTTGAACTTTTTAGGGCACCAACTACCCGTAACGACTGCCATAGATGTTCTTATGGCAACCGGGACCGACGGCTTAACGTGCTCTCCGAGGCACGACCAGACCAATGCAAATACCCATATTTAATGCACACAAATATTTGCACTGAGCGGGGATCGAACCCGCGCCTCCTGCGTAGCGGCCGCGTTCACTACCGCTACGCCATGGAGGCTGTCTATCTATCTATCTAGAAGCCGGAGATATAAAATCTCTATTAATATTAAACCACTTATTGAGTACAATCGATCAAATAGTTTTATGCTGAATCATGACTATAGTGTTCAACACATAATACTGATTGATATTGATAACTAATTACAAGCAAACCGGATTCAACTGCAAAAAGGTGCAAAGCACAAACAGTTGACAGGAAAATTATTGTACTGAAACACTTTTTGCATTGTATTTTGGGGTCATTTCACTTTGAAAAGTCGAGGTCGCTTACACCCTTCTAACCGTCGAAATCTAGATTTCGGCATGTGTGTGAATGCGTGCTCTATATGAAGTCGGTAATTAACTTTCACTGAACAAAATGTAGGGTCAAATTTGTTATTGTTCGATAACTATGTTAATGGGTAACCGTCTGGGCGTGTTGTGTTGTTCCGGTGTTTTATTGATAAAGTTGGGTTGGGTTGTTTCATTGATATTTAAGGTAGTTTTAATATGATGTAACTGGTTGGTTCCACTTTTGAATTGACTAGCCTGGGCACTTGACTTCGAGGCACTTAACCTAGATTAATAGGTGGTCCTATCCTACCATATCGGTGCGTGTATTACTAGTCTTACTAGCACACTGAGATAATTACAGTGGGCCTACCATGCGTGCTATAAGTGCTTCAGAGATAGAATTATCCACCTTATATTATAGCCTATCCCTCTCTCTTACTAAAATTTTTACTTGGTCGATCAATATCTATAGAACCTATGTATTTGCACGTGTTTTCCTGATTAAAGTGATTACTTAGCTTTGAGGTAAATGCAGTGCGACATGTCGAATGTTTCCGTACGCTTTCAATAATTGAGAATATAATTACTGAAATATTACTGATACGGAAATGTTTCGTGGAGAAGTTATGTAGGTATGGCATTTAAATTATTTTTCTAATATATTTTCATACATTTTTAACCAAAATGGAAGGGGTTATGTTTCGTAGCAAGTAGCTGTTTATTTTTCGTATATTTGGACGGATTTACTTAATTTGGATAGGTAGGGGGGGGAACACTACTGACGGTGGAGGTGAGCGCTGATGCATCACAAGGTGGCCACCCTAAACCTACATCTGGGTCGCAAGTCCCAGTCGCCGTCACTGTGTTCCTCTCTGTATCACGCTATGGACCCGGCGACCGCACGGTGAATCCATGGAGTGCTGAGAATCGGATCTCATTAAGACGTTGTTAAATACGTCTTGACCATCCAAGTGATAGATAGATAAGTGAAGTCACAAAAAAGATTAGTTACCTATTCGACAGAATTAAGCCGGCCGAGATTTTAAATGGATCTCGACTTCCGACTGTCATTGCTCTTGTTTTTTTTTTTTTCAGGTTTACTTTCGGCAGGCGTGATATTTGCTTTTTTAATTAATTATGCAGATAGTTAAATAACTATTCTATAAGTGCGTAGTATTAGAAAACTTGGAAGTGGAATTAAACTTTTATTTATCGTGTCGTTTATAAACGGTAAAGAAAACTTTTTTTCAATGTTCTATATTTCTCAATATAGCATAACATCGTTGTATCTTACTGACATTAATTCTACTTTTTATTATAGATACTATGTAGGTACTTCACCTAAGTTCACCATTACTTCCTAGGTGCTAGTGGAGAAGAAGCGGGACAACAAACTCCACTCCATGTCTTTACTTATTCTTTTCCACAAGACGTTTTAAATAGGCATCTACGTATGTCCGTTGCTATAATGTTCTACAGGTTTCATAAAAGGGCTAATAGTATCCAATCATAATATATGCAAACCAAGCTCGTTTACATCGGTCAAACAGGAAGGCCTACATCTTTACACAACGTCTATATAACGATAACTAACTGTTGCACGCTACTCTACCTGCGTGGGAATCTAATCATAGTAATCATGCCCTCCCCCCCTAGACAAGGGGGCATGGCAATTCGTTGGCAAATCCCTTAAATTCATCATTATATTTTACAATACGATAATATTCTCTATATTTGTTTGTGTGTACATAAATAAATAAATAAATACGCCGGCCAACGAAAGGAATGATAGCTATAAGAAAATCTGCTGTCTGAAGCATAGCTATTAATTTAACTAGTTCGGACACAGATGTTGCACTGAACATAGTAACTAGTTGTATTTCATGGAATACATTTTATGTCATGGAAGTAGTACCTAATGTTCAATTTTGGTACATAATATTGGATTTTGATTTTGTAGTTTATTCTCTTACATGAATTGAATATTTGTGTCTTTGATGTAATTTACGGTATGTATTAATTTTATTACTCTGAACCTAACCCAAATAAATAAATAAACAAAATTGCCACTTGCCTAAGGGGGCAGTTCCCTACCCATTCCTCCAAACCTATTCCTATACCATAAATATTCATAACCAATTTATAAGACCTAACCCGGACACCAAACCAACCTGACAGGGTACTTAAACTTAGACCAGCTGCTGTTTATCCGTATTAGGAAAGGCCGCTGTACCTGGCAATCAACTAGTTGTTGAAGGGTAATTTTAGTCTTGGAAATGTGGTTAACTGTAGGTAAATGCCCCTGGGCACGTAATAGCATAAGTACCTACTTGGGAGAACACATTAATTATTAATGGTCGCTAATTTGACTAAGGTTCAATCTTATAAATACCCACATTTCTTTAGTTATTAAGGGGCAGGCAGTAGCGGATTACATTCTATCGTTTTGGAATATATCGGGGAGGCATGTCAAGCAATACAAATGCACTAAGTAGCTAAAAAAAATGGAATAAAAATGTCAGTAGGTTAACAATTTACTTTTAAGTTATTGTGTGCGCTGCAGTTATCTAAATAAATGCATTCTTTGAAACCTAAACTAAGTTCAGTATTTATCACATAACGCCATAACTAGGCAATGAGCACTGTGCTTGACCATTACCAAAACAGAAACACTGGTTCCTTCAGTTTTCTTTTTATACCTACCACTAAGGTGGCAGGCAAGTACATGGTATATTCAGAACTGAGAAAAACATACCAACAATAGAAATTAAATTTATTTTCCACTTTTTCCACTTGAACTTACACAGTTTAGGTCAGTAATTCAGGCGTATCAATCTTACGAAATCTATTTACTTAATAGTATAACAAGTAGATATAACAACAATTGCTGATTTTCTAAAAACAAAACAATAATTTTCTTTTTCACCACAAAAAAGTAAAGGTGCCTATTACGAAACTTTCATTGATATTACCGAAGGGACCCTTATTAAGTGAACAAAAGGAAAGTGTATCGTATATCCGTATCGGGGACGCGGTATTCCGCGCGCGTCTCATGGAAAGTGGCTACCTGATGTCACTGGTTAAACACTCGCGAAGGTCACGGGCAGTGAATGGTAATGAATCAATACTTGTACTTGACTTTGACGACTTCGGGTACAGCGTTCGATTAGTCTGAGGTCATGGGTACGATTTCCACTCAGATTACAGGTGCTTGACTACATACTACCAATGCTGCTTAACAGAGGAAAACTATATCATAGGTCTATGGGACCCCATTTAGATGATCGGAACCCAAGATAACCTCACCTACAATCTGGTACACCTGCTGCATGAGAGGCGAAGCTGTAGCGCAGGTTTTACTGTCGGGGTTAAGGGTTATATGCCAGTCGCTCGCATAAAATCCATCCCATCCCTCTTACATTAAGTATTTTACTAAAGTGCCACCTTTTTTTGGTCATCGTCGATATAATTTGCATTTTAGTTACTATAATAGGTACCGCCCTCTTGGCGGAGCATTATTCATAAATGTCAATAAAGCCGATAGATTCCGATACATTATTTGAAAATTGATAAAATGCGGGCATGCGGGGTTTCAAAATATGCCGGCTAGTTAAATGATGAAATTGAGTACTGATTGAACTGAATTGAGACTACCGAAGAAACAGTAATTGAGAAAAGCTAGCAGGAACTTATGAAATAGGTTTTTTTACTTTCTCAAGATCCAAGGAAAATTTCAAAACGGACAATTGAATAACATTATATTGTCTAGCCTCTTACACAATGTGACATCATTTTCACAACGAACAAAGTAACAAACGCACCAACAACAATTGTTCCCATGGAACCCTACACTCTTCGAATTAACTTTTTATGGAGCAATGAAAGCGAATGATTTTTCCCGATTATTCGCTGTCGCTCTGTGAAGCCAATCAATTGTAGCCGTGTGAAATGAGTTCAATTTGTTGTTCATTGAACCGTTACATTGAAAATATAGTAATTTGATTAAGTATTTCGTTTTTTATCGTTATTCTCCAACAATATAGTCGCTTTATTATGAGCTACACGTGATTTCATGATTCAAGCGCTGCCAATCTCGCTTGCATACAAAACTCGCACTTTGGGGCCATGGATCCGCTCTTCTCATTTTCATGGTTTGGTTTATCTTTTAAAGGTTCTGATAGGTTTGAGCGTTCACCAGAACGTCGAGCATTCGCCGTTTTTAAACGAGCCAAAAATTGCTAGGTACGAATATTTTCATGATCTTTAGAACGATCTAGTTGATGCGAATTTACTATCTTTTCGCGAGAATGCTCGTGAGAATGCTCGCCAGAACGCTCTATAGATAACTTGATAACACACAGTGGATACTCAAGTTTATCAGCACCTTTACAGAAGCAGTTTTCCTCTAAGCCCAAGAAGAAAGTCTGCCCCGAGCATTGTCTAACATTCAGGAGGCGTACCGGTTTCAAGATGTGATTGCCATACACGCACATAACAATTTATTTGATCTTATTATACTTATACACAAATACATAATAATATCGAGGGCAGTAAGACAAATAAGCGAATTAATAAACAAATAAAGACTTTTATTTTTAACAAGTTTAATGGTTATTACTCTGACACAGTTACACTTGCGTTATGTCCATTCGGATCTACATAAAATGTAATTGAGGACTCACAAGTCACGACTCGTTTTCATTGGTCAAAAACTGTCGTTTTTTTATTGACATGCATTTCGTGTGCGGTACGGATGTGCGGTTAATGCGGTCTTTCACATCGCTATAAAGCCGAAAATGCGGCATATGGAGGTGCTATATTTTCCGGTAAAATAATAAAACTATCGAGGATTTCAAACATCGATTACATTGACGATGTCTTGAATAAAAAGGCAGATTGGAAGCACGTTTATAGAGGCGAACTTACATGAACTTTTTAATGACAGTGGAGGAAGCTCGGGCTGTACAGAAGGAAATGAAAAAAACGGAAGGAGAGAGACTGAGAGACGTTAATATACACATGAAGAAAGGTTTGTGCCTGTTGGCCTTAATAAATATCCGACTAACACAAAACTGATTTTTAAACTGATGATATTTAAAACATCACAATGTTTTGAACTAACTTATTGAACCGGATTACCGGACAACTATAAGTGGGTAATTAAGTGAAATGACTGCATTAGATGTCTACTACTAGCAATCTATACAATTTATCACTAATATGAATATTTACATACAAGTACTAAGTATACTAAGTAAGTAGTTGATGAATGAATTCTGTTCCCTTTTCCGTTATTCGTCGCAATTTTTCTATATTTTTTCACTGTTTAAACCTTCCTTGGATTACAAACAACAAAAATTTCGAAACCAAAATCAGCTAAATAAGCCCAGCTATTCTCGACTTTGACCGAGACAAACAAACAGCAATTGATTTTTATAGAGATTATTATAGTTAATTTGAAAGATAAAATTCTTAATAAACTCAGCCGGTAAAGTTGCCCGCACAGCTTATAGCAATGGACATGGAACTGACTACCCACATTATATCTAAGGAATTATGGTTGTAGAAACAAAATTTTGTAGTGTGGAGAAAAATGGGTCGAGTCTAGTAGTGGACTGCAAATAGTCTAATTTATAAATATTCAATACATAGGCCTCTCCCAATGTTGGGAGGCTTTAGCCTACTGTTTCCACGCTGGCCGGACGGGTTGGTTTTTATTTCAAGTTTTCCTTCTCTCGTAGTGATATCGTCTGCGTATTTTTCTGTTAGTCGCCTCTTACGACACCCTTCGGATGAGATGGGGTGGTGGTACTTGTATTATTTCTCGGTCACTACACGGAATATACCTCACATAAATATTCATATTATATCAATTAAATATCAAGTAATTACATTTCACAGTTCGCATGTCACGATCACATTTCGGACTATAAAAAGTTAATTTTTTTAGGTATGTGTGTTAACGATACGTTACGTAGATTTTATGTTACAAATATATAACATATCAGGTTATAATTATTGTATAACAAGGAACCGCAGTGTTAGAAGATGGATAGGCTAGAATTACTGAGCAAAGAGGACAAGATGTGATTGCACATAGTTGAGTAATTAAGTTATTTAAAATGTTAATTGCACTTAAATTATGTCTGTGTGTTGAAATGTATTAAATGTATAATATATAAATTATATAAAAATACAGTATGTGCATAGAATAACGCAACACTACAAGTGATATAACCCGCGCCACGTATCTTGGACCTAACATGTGCTCAAAATGTGCCTTAAACGCGCAGTACACATTTCTTGGGTGTCTTTTGAGGATAACACGGGATGCTACTGCGGTAGACGAACTCAAATTCACCAAGCATAGACTATTACAAAGCAATTCGCAAGCGCCAGAGCCTCGTATGTCTTTACGATTTAGGTCCAAGATACGTGGCGCGGGTTATACTCAACAATTAACGGCCGTAGAATAGAGGGACATCCCCGTTAGACTATCTGTCTATTGTAGCCGTAGAGAGCTTTTGATTGCTACGTTAGAAGTTCGATTCCTGTTCAGTAAAAATATGGGTACGTACCTATGCGTAAATAGGTAGATTTGTTATTAATATATTCAGGTATCTTTAAAAATGTGTATGGGGTTTCCTTTAAGCGTTAGTGGGCATTCAGAATTTGCTTTCCAGCCCCCCTAGACAAGTGGCAATTCGTTGCTCGGCGTATGATGGATTAGAATGACAAATGTATAGGATTTGACGTTTTTGACATTCGTTGACGCCTGTCATATACGTCAAACCCCATACATTTGGCATTCTATTCCATCATACGCCGAGCAACGAATTGCCACTTGTCTAGAGGGGCAGGGTACTCCAAATTTCCTACTTCCACAGCCGTATGTCATAAAACACCGTATGGTTTTGTCTGTTCAAATTTGACCTGAATTTTTGTTACTTCTATGAGACGAAGCTCAATGGGGACATCGTACGGTCCACCCCTTCAAACTATAAGCCTTGGGTACAACCACAATCTACACTACACCTCATCGCATTCGTATGAAGAGACAGTCATTAAAAAAGAGTTAATTACGTGAGGAGTAATTAAGTAACGATTTGAGAGATACATATTATATCTTATTCTTATTCTACAAGCCATTTCTATATGCTTATCTTATTTTCTCGTGAGTGCGTACGGAGTGCCGAGTCGTTTACTATGAAATACAAATCGCAGGCAGAACAAGTAGGCCGTGTAGCTCTCTAAACCACCAGCAACTTGACTGTGTACTCGTTATACACTTTTACGCTTAAAAATAAATAATGGTGTCGACTTGTCTTTGGAATCGCCATAAAGTTTCAATACGACCGTAGTAGAATTAGCAACAGTCCCAGATCTAGGGACCGGCCTGCACCTGACAGTTGCAGGGGGCGCCAAAATAATAATATCTATGTTATAATTGAAAATAAAAAAAAATCTTGATTCACAAATATGCATACAGAAGGTTGCATACAAACGATTGATTCAAGTAAACTAATGGAGAACTGAACTAAACTAATGGTTGATTGCACTAAACTACTTGACTGAGCTAAAAAGTTTATATGTAATCCATCCAAAATCCTAATCTAAACAGGCTGTTTAGTTCAGTCTGTCAGACTAAACTCGTGTATTTTCATGAAGTGGCGAAAGTGACTTGATCGCTTTACTTTCATTGAAGAAATCTGCCCTTAAGTAGTAAAAAATAACTCCACTAAAAGAATGCAAAAAAAATCTTTGCACAAAAAAACAAAATATACTAAAATTTTATATTTATGGTTTATTTATAAACTTCATGCATAAAATCTGTGCGATAACGAGTTTATTACTTTACTAAGAAGAAAAAAAAGTAGAGTCTACTTTTTTTAATAGATCGTATCATCAAAAATGATATAACTTTATTTTTAATTTACATATATTTAAGTCTATGTAATACCATATAATGGTATTTAAATTTTAAAAACAAATGCGATACTTAACCATATAAATGTCGACTATTTATCAGCGAATAATTGATACAAATATAAATAGAAAGTCAGTTAAATTTGGAGTTTATAATCAAGATGTATAAATATGTCATTTTGTTGATTTTAAAACGACATAATGATAGATTATGATTATATCATCGTACGAAATGCGTGTTTTTGCACGATGCAAACGGCAACGGACGGTTCGATTCGTGTATTAAATATTGGTTTGGTTCGTGTAGTGATGAAAGAGATGAAAGTTATGTTGTAAAATATGTCCAAAGTATAAATATTTTGAGGGCTTTAGGAGCAGAGGTAAGCCGAAGAAAAAATGAATAGATTGCGTAGAAGAGGATATGGCATAGAAAGGAGTGACGGAGGAAATTACTTCTGCCCCTCTAGACAAGTGGCAATTCGTTGCTCGGCGTATGATGGAATAGAATGCCAAATGTATGCCATGGGATTTGACGTATATGACAGGCGTCAACGAATGTCAAAAACCTCAAATCCTATACATTTATCATTCTATTCCATCATACACCCAGCAACGAATTGCCACTTGTCTAGGGGTGCTGACAGGAATGTATGGAAATGACATGTTGCGCCGACACCAAACAAGGTAGACGATGACTGCGAATTGTCTGATGAGTCGACGCTCTGAAGCAAGCTTTGAAGCGAAATACTTGCTTTTCAGTTACCGGCGAAAAGCAACTGAAACTTCAGGATCAGGAGAAGGTTTTAATCCATATCCATACTTCCATACTAATATTATAAATGCGAAAGTAACTCTGTCTGTCTGTCTGTCTGTCTGTCTATCTGTCTGTCTGTCTGTTACGCTATCACGCCTAAACCACTGAACCGATTTTGATGAAATTTGGTATAGGGGTATATTAAACCTTGAGAGAGGACATAGGCTATGTTTGGTCGCGATAACCGACATCCACGCGGGCGGAGCCACGGGCAAAAGCTAGTTCAATATATAACATTCAATGCGATGTCATACAAAGCGACTAAGAGATAGAGCTGCTTAAGATCAGACATATATACTGTCCAGATTTAGCCTCAGAAGTATGGCTCGAGTCAACAATAGTGCCCGGAATACGGCAATAGACTCACCCTAAACGCGTGATTATATGTATGTATGTGTAATATTAACCTGAACTTCCGACAGTACCATGCATTTTGAAATAATTCATCATTATCACTTTTAAAAGTAGGTTAAAGTCTGAAAAGGAAATAAACTTCAATTTATTCGCTTAAATTGGAGTAATATTTTTTCCTAACCACTACCTTATTGAAATTGAAACCGATACTAAAACAAAAAGAAGTACCTACCTATAAATAAATACGGTGATTTTACGCATCATCTGTTTAAACAAACTGAATAAAAACCTTCTGTAGTGAACTGTTTGATAGCGGAAATGATTGTCCATCAAGATTAGTTAGGCCTATGAGAGGTGGTTCGAGATGAGAGACTTCTCTTAAACCGACTAAGAAATGTTAGGAAATTTATAATATTGACTGTTAAAGATGTAATACCTTTTTTTTTTGTACACATCAGTATTCTAGATATTCTAAAAGAACTCCATTAAATTTTTTCATCGGAAAACCTATGATTGAAAAATACCACCGAAATTAGCAGAAAATTAGGCATCGTGAAATTACCCGTAGCATGAATAATACCTTCCTTCTTTACCGCACAGAAAGCGAACCCATATAGCACGATATGGTAGGCCCACAGCATCTGACTTTTGTTTGTCGGGAAAAATGGTGATTACCTGGCTAAGATAGATTTACTAAGGTTTTGTAAACTGAATGATTGCATATAGAATGACTGATGTTTATAATAAAGTAATAGTGCTGTAGGCTGATTATGAAATTTAATTGCAACTTGTTATATATTTATATCTAACACATTCGGGTCGTAAAATAACTATATAACAATCAAAATATATTGTAAGGTGATTTAATTCTTTGAATAATTATAAACAAGATGTGTGATGAATATATTTATTTAATCTTCAAAAAATCTAGATGGAAGACAACTATCACATTTCAATTATTAATTAATTAGTTTATAGATTTCGTTGTAGATATTTTAATAGATAAATCTGATTTAAATATCCAAATCCGTGTAATCTATACTTCTATACTATTATATAATTTTAAAGTGGTCGTGTCTGTACATTGGAGATATTTAAAAAAAATACTTGGGTTATGTTATGTTAACGATACTGAACATGAAAATATTTTTTTTGAATTTCCTGTCTGTTTGTCTGTTTGTCTGTTTGTCCGCGATGGACGCAAAAACTACTGGACGGATTTTGATGCGGTTTTTTTTGTTAGAAAGGGCTTGCTCAGATTTAAAATCTTACGTTTGTTTGATCGGAATCGGTTGAGTAGAACCGAAGATATGAGCAAAGGTCGCGTTAACCGAGATGAACGCGGGCGGAGCCGCGGGCGGAAGGCTAGTATTTTTATATTTGCGTGAAGAGTAACATCATCAAAATACACATTAAAGTTAACTTTCACATTTATTATATTAACAGGGATATATAAATATACTATCTATAATAATTATATAAGCCAACTAGCTTAGTCAGCCGTTCAATTAACTGCCTAGGCTGTTAACTGAACGGCGCCGTTCAATCAACGGCCTGAATGGTATTCAGCCATTTAATTAAACAGCTAGGTAAATATCTTGCTTTTCTCAATTAACATATCACTAACAAAAAAAGCTTGGGCCTTATGAGTAAGCTCAAAGTAGCCCAACGAGCTATGGAGAGGGCTATGCTCGGAGTCTCTCTGCGAGATCGAATCAGAAATGAGGAGATCCGTAGAAGAACCAAGGTTACCGACATAGCCCAGCGGATTAGCAAGTTGAAATGGCAGTGGGCAGGGCACATAGCACGGAGGACTGATGACCGATGGGGTCGAAAAGTCCTCGAGTGGAGGCCACGTATCGGCAAGCGCAGCGTAGGACATCCACCCACAAGGTGGACAGACGACCTCATAAAGGCCGCGGGAACGCGCTGGATGCGAGACGCTTCCAACCGGTCCTATTGGAGATCTATAGGGGAGGCCTATGTCCAGCAGTGGACTTCCTATGGCTGAAATGATGATGATGATGATGATGAACAAAAAAAAAAAAAAAAAAGATAAAAAAAAAATAATAATAATAAATAAATAAAATAAAATAAATTTTCTGTCTAATTTTTGGTTGGTCCTCCATCGTACGAATGCCGTGAGCATTAGCCAGCCAGTTTGTTAATAAATATTTTAACAAACGATACGGCTGAATATCATTCAGGTAGGTAGTTCATAAAACAGCGCTGTTTAGTTAACAGCCCAGGCAGTTAATTAAACTGCTGATTAAATTAATTGGCTGTGACATTTATACCGTTTTTTTTTTTTTTTTATCGTGCGAAAAATCCCCACGGATACCTCCCCCGCCGGGTTCGGAGGAGGAGGTTATGTCGGACTCGAACCGACTAAAACGTACGCCTTCTGTGGGCCGTCAGTTGCCGGAGGTGAGATTGTCATAGCCATATCCCTCGCACCCCGGCCGACCCAGGACCATATCTCTCGATCTGGCCCTCTTCCGGTGTGGGGACCACGGAGTCCCCAACTCGCCCCCGGGTATGGGGGGGCACGCAATGCGCGCCACCGCCGTGGTGACATTTATACCTACTTATCTCTTCTTATAAACAACTGCGAGTTAGAATGGTCAGGATAGCATTACTAATTTATTGCGATTCTATTTTTATGTCATAATTTATCAAAAGTTCGCTCGTAGCGCTTTCACGTCTGACCGCTTGAAAAGATATAAACGCGTTCGATTGTTATTATTAAAATGTATTTTGTGTCGTAGCTCTCAAATGAATGAACCAATTTTGATACAGTTTTTTCTGGTTGGCAGCTGACGTAATAGTAATGATTCTTAGCTAGGTATACATAATTTATGAATTCAGCTGCTTGTAGATTATTGGGGTTGTTTATTTTTTTATTGAATAAATTGCGTAGCGGTTTCATGATACTCATACCTATGCTCATAAATTTTGGAACTGTTCAAATGCACGCGGTTTCTAACACTGAGAGTTTGAAACACAAGTGGATTGAAATTCCTTTGGGTACATTTTTAAGGTACGGAACCTCAAAAAATTTTTTAGAACCTTATCTCATGGAGATAAGGTTCTAAAAAAATTTGTACATAGAGTAAGAGAGTATATCCCGGGGTCCTAGGTGAAAGCCTTGGATAATACCGGGAACAAGGCTAAGATAATGATGATGATGTATGTATTACACAAACATTCAATCAAACCAACTACAGTAGTCACAAGTTGTACCACAAAGAATTTAGTGTTACTTTCTCTCTCCATACATATCACATGTAAATATGAATCGATAGAAACTAAGCTCCACGGGAGGGCAACGTCTAACGTGTTACTAAAGTTGGAATACAAAGAGAATTTAGCTAATCATGCTCCCGCAAACGCCACACTCATGCAGTGAAGATGAAAGTGTATCTATAAAAGAAATCGATAGTTTTGTTGACCTCTAGTGAGCACTCAACACATGTGGCATATGAAGTTAAGTGGAAGTGCCCTTAAACACGTTATTATGTAAATATTTAAATGAGTGTCATCAAACTCTCTCATATTATGACCAGTGACGTCATACAAAATAGTGACGCGCCATCAAGTCTGCGAGTTTAAGGTGGTTCTAACCTGTCTAATAGCTAAACATTCTATTTTTTTAATGTTTTGGAAGTGCCGTTTTAGTGGTCTGTCTATCTAGGTAAGTATATAAAATAAATTATTTTTTACTTTGACTACCATCTCTTATTCAAGACATTACCAATTTAATCGTTGTATGTTCTGTTGCCTTATATATTCTACCATCTATAGAAGTAAACTATAAGTATATAGGGTTCTACCAAGATCTTTGGTAAACAAAACCAATTTCTTGAATGAAATTTTTGAAGCATTTATTATGCTAACTCTTCAAACCAATTTCAATGGCAGGCCGGTACGTCTGCTGATTGCAGGCTTTCTCGAAGTTGCCGCCGTTGCCGGATCAAGTCACTCGTTCCCGAAAAAGGCAAACTAAATTATAATGGAGATGTAGAAACTATCCCTCGGCTCTCAAGTTTAGATGCAACGGAAATTGGCGCTCGTATGATGTTGATCTAGATAAGTTCCTGTACATCTAATAAAAAAAACCAATAGCAGTCTATCAAAGTTTCACATCATTGATTACGTAGTACATTCAACTGTAAATGATTCAATCGAATCTCATAAATAAACTAATCATTGAACATAACAGTTGCTATACAAGAACAGTCGTAAACAGTTACGGACACAACGGGTCCGGGTGGAGTATTATGAAACCATTGTTTAATTCAACGCACTGTGGCTGGAACACGCTAGGCTTTATTTTAGCCACTAACTAGTACTCTACCTTATGTGTGGGCCATTCGCCCTATATAAATACTGCCATATAAGTTTCTTATGACAACCGGGACCGACAGCTTTACGTTTGGTACGGCAATATCCAGGCAAATAAATGTACAAAAATAATAAATTGTTATTGTATACAAAAATTTGCATTGAGAGGGGATCAAACTCGCGCCTACTGCGTACCAATCAAATGCGCTATGGCCATGCTACAGAGGCTGTCTTTATTTGTGCTAGTAGCCTGTCCCAGCTTCATGCCGACACATAGGCCAGTAGGTATTTACTGGTGATTGACAGACGAATTTCTTGTGCAAGCTTTCCTCTCGGCGTTGAGGATCATACTGTTTTCATTCAAACAAAGATAAATGCAATGAAGGAGTAGAAAAACCGTACCTGGGCTACAAAGTACGAGCTTTGGTTGCACCCGGCCCCCATAGACGGCGTATTGTAGAATAGAATGACGAATATGTATGGGATTTGACGTTTATGATATGCGTTGACGATTGTCATGAACTTGACGTACATCCCACACATTCTTCATTCTATTCCAGAATACGCCGGCTAACGAATTGAATACGTTTGTGATAAACTCAGACAGTTCCTCGCTAATATAACATTGCTAAAAAATCGCATCCCATATAAGGTCAAATTAATGTTATATAACTCCCTAGCTGAGTCTTATATTCAGTACGGGCTAAGCAGCTACGGTCGCACATATATTACATATCTGCAAAGAATATTTAATCTTCAGCGAAGAATCCTCCGCAAAATTGTATCCACAAACATCAAACAGCAGTATAATGATAATGACACTGGTTTGTTTAAATATTGCAAGATATTGCCAGTGCATACTCAAGTCAAAAATCTCGTACTCAAGGAAAACTTTTTTAACCAGAACTTTCGGCATAAAATAAACCATCCTGTATACACGCGGGCGGTGGCTCGAGGAATGTTGTGTGAACCAAGTGGCGCAAATAATACCTACGGCGAACGAACGACTGCTTACCTGGTTCCTCGATTTATTAACGCATTACCCCCGGAATTGCGCACTATAGATAACATTAAGCCCCATAGTGTCAGAAATAGACTTAAATACCATTTTTTAAATTCACTTGGTTAATTCATTGATTTAATTTGTTACTTTGATTGATTTAATTTAACGCCTTAAGCATTGGCTACAAACCACATAGGTTTTCTTAAATGCTTATGTATCTTTTTGTTGAATATAACTGTTTAAAATGATAAATAAATTAAAAAAAAAAAAAAAAAAACTTGTCTAGGGGGGCTCAGGGGCTGGGCAGCAAAGTACGAGCTTTGGTTCCGATAATGATGAATATGTGAGTACCTATAGCAAGTTTCATGAATCAACTAATCATTGGACATAACAGTTGCTATACAACAGTTACGAAACACAACAGGTCCGGGCTGAATGTTATAAAAACATTGTTCAAGTCAGCGCACTGCGGCTGAAGCATGCTATGTTTTATTTATATTTTATTAACTCGTCCTCGCTTCGCACTGGTAAACTGATTCAGGTTAGTACACCTGCTGATTGATGGGCGATGTTCTTGCGCAGGTTTTTCTTTTAGGGTCAGGCGGCAGTCGCTTAAAGCATTAATGGAGAATCAATAGGGCGGACCCCAGGTTACGAAGGCGTATAATAATATTCTAGGACAAAGTACACGGCGCGGCGTCAATTTAACCCAAACTAAACATAGCTTGTAATTATGAGTTATAGAATGCTGTAAAACATACCTACTTTAAAAATTATTTAGGTACAACATAATTATATTATATTTCCACATCAATGTAAATCGGAATCGAACCCCCGACTTTCGTCATAGTAGTTACACGATCTTCCGCCGCCGTGCGCTGCACCATTTCGTAATATTAAAATTTTAATAATTTAATGTAGGTAATGATAAACAAAACTTGATTAAGTCGTCATCAAATTTCTCTGCATTTTTTTTATTTTGCAAGTTTTTGTTGTGACGTCTAAATACCATCGTGTTTGCAACAACGTAACGTTTTAGATAGGTATTCTACATTTTCATTTCAAATATTTTATGGAAATTCTATAATCACTGAGTCGCTTCGACCTTTTAAATCCAGATGTTTGCAGGGTTTATTGCGACCAAACTTTGGAAATATATTTTACGGGAGCCCCTTGTTTCGCAGACAGAAATTTCATAGAATTTCGTTTCACAGAAAATGTTTCACATAATATTTGGTACTTATATTTTTATTTCGAATATTATTGTTTCAAATACAATTTACCAGAATGAAACATATTTCACAGAAAAACAACTTAATGAATTTTTATTTACATTTTTTTGTTGAATAAACTTATCAAACAGTAGAATTATTTTTTAAGGAATATTAAACCACCACCATAATCGAAAATAATTTGGTCTAACGTTTAATAAATTAGAACACGTCATTTACTGTATTATAGTTTACACCCCGACTCAGAGTACCCCGACTTGGATAGGTTAGGTTAGAAGGCTAAGGCGGGAGCGAAGCGGAGCGGAGCTCCCGCCTTAGGCCTTCGTGGTTATTTTTTTTAAAACCACCCAGAAATAGGAGCCCCGCGGAGCGGGGCTCCGTCGAATTATCTTAGCGCAAATAAGTTTTATATCTTCTGAGTGGTATGTCAAACGATTTTATATTTAATGTATGTTATGATAATAAAGAATATTTGATTTGTTATTCTATGATATGATTATTCTAACATTAAACTTTATGTGAAACAAAAATCAATGATTTAAAAATCTTCAAAGTAAGTATTCTGTGTATTGATTATTCTATGAAACGAAAATATGAGAAAATTTTTATGTGAAACAAAATTCTATAAAACAATTAGCTATAAAACAACGCACACCCATATTTTACAGTAAATTGAGATCCGATTCTCAGCACTCCATGGATTCATCTGCGGTCGCCGGGTCCATAGCGTGATACAGAGAGGAACACCGTGACGGCGACTGGGACATTCGACCCAGATGTAGGTTTAGGGTGGCCACCTTGTGATTTGTGATGAATCCACATATTTATTGTGTAATATAACTATTATTATTATTATTATATATATACTTTATTGTACACCATTAAAATACATCATATAAAGTATCAAACTACGGAACCAGTACAATGGGCGGCCTTATCGCTTTAAGCGATTTCTACCAGGCAACCTTTGGATGGTAATTAAGATTGTAGGATTGAGTGGTAGTTGTTTGGCGTACATTTACAATACATAATACACACATAAACATATCAATATACCTATATGTACATAAATACATAATATATACAATACATATACACAATATATTATATACATAATTATATATATAATAATACACTGACTACACATATCTTGGTATACCTATTAAGCTTGCTACTTTTTACAGAGATAAATAGTGTTCCTTTACCATAGCCTTAAAACTATTTATATTCCGCGCTTTTCTTATATCTTCTGGAAGCTTATTCCACAGATTTCGATTTCTCCAGGTGTTCTCAATAGTATCTCATTCTGAGTTTATGTCATCCGACTAATTTGAATTCTAGCTAATAAGGTTTTCTAATCATACAGACTATTTGCAATTCCAGACGTTTTGCTACTTGCTCATTCTGCTTTTATGTCTTCCAGCTGAGTTGACTCTCTGCTAACTGGGTATTCTGTTTTTATTTCATTTAGCTGAATTGTCTTTCAGCTATCTAGGTAACATGCTTTCATGTCAACCTAACTGAATTGTCATTACGCGAAAAAAACATTATGCTAGTAACCCTACGTAGGTGCTACTTATCTTACCAAGCATGATCATTTAACGTCAGCCTGCCCAGCCGGATGAGAATTTAACTAAGTACTTAAATCTAAATCATCCTTCCAATCAACGGTACAGATTTACTCATTGCCATATTCTTCGGTGATTACCAATGCGTAAATCGAGTGCATCAACCTGAATCACGTTTAACGAAAACAACTTTTATTTTCGTGTGATTAAAGTGTATTTTTATTTGGTTATAGAAGTTGAATATGCCGTGTGCTCTCTCGAGCGAGATAAAAGCGTAAAAATGTGGTTAGAAGTGTTTTCTCGAGTCGAATAGCTGCAGTGAAACGTGCCACGGTCCGTGGAGCAGGCACGAAGACGTACCGAGTGGTGGGACCATTCAACAAAGTCTGTCTTCTGCGAAAAAATCGGTTCACGCGATCAGGGCCTAATTCTACTAGTTCATAAAGATTCGATTTCGATTCGATTGGATAATCAAATTAAATGTCAAAACTATCTTTTAAGCGGGGCGTGAAAAAGCATCTGGGACGTGTCTTTAACATGTCACTCTTTGCTGAGACTTTGCGTTCAGCTCACCCCATAAGGCGATGTGAAGTCAAATTGACGTGTCCTATATAAAAAAAAAACACGATTTCATTAAAAAGAGGGCCAATTCGCAATAAAAATTTATTCATTAATTTTACTGTCATCTAATGTTCATAACAATAAATAATGTCAATGTTCTTTCTTGAAAATTGTATTACGAATAATTTTCGATATTGTAGAGTATGGGATGGAATCGGAACTGAATTTTAACTGCCTTAAAAACTAGCAGAATCAGACCTGTCTTCTGCGAAAAATCGATTCACGCGATATCATTGACAGTTAAATCACATACAAATTGACTGTTACATAATTAGAGACACGAATGGGTGACGCCTTCTCGCCTCAATTAACATACGTCATTTTTTATTTATGTAGTCGTATATCATAGCTAATAGATTTATTGCCAGCTCAAAAATAAATTAATGTTATAAATTAATTTGCTTGCAAAATACTGGATGTCCGTTTTCAATTGGCGCAACTTAGGGTTCCGTACTACTAAAGTTATTTTTGAAATAAGGTAACTTTATAGAACTAAAATACAATTACAACCTTAATCTCCCCCTGAAAATGGCTGCTGAAAAGTAACTGAAACGTCGGGAAAATGCAGTTAAACTGGTAAAAGCGGACCCCAGAGTTCGAGGTGAAACCTTCGGATGCTACTGGGACTAACGAACGCTAGGAAGAAGAAGAATATATTATAGAAAAGATATCCCTACTATCCCTACTAATATTATAAATGCGAAAGTAACTCTGTCTGTCTGTCTGTCTGTCTGTCTGTCTGTCTGTCTGTCTCACTTTTACGACTAAACCGCTGAACCGATTTTGATGAAATTTGGTATAGAGGTAGATTAGACCTTGAGAAAGGACATAGGCTATGTTTGGTCGCGATAACCGACATCCACGCGGGCGGAGCCGCGGGCAAAAGCTAGTGAAATATAAAAAAATATACCTATAAAAGAAAAATAAAATAACAAACATTAAATTACGATAGCATCCGTTATAATTAATTTAATTCCAATGTATAACATTCGCATAAACTTTCAACATAATATTTCAAGCTCAAATTCAATATCGTATTTCTACTTAGAATAAAAAAGTTACTAATATTCCCCGTTAACCCTTCCAGCGAAGCTAAATTCCTTGTTTAAGTAATAGGTTCACGCCCGTAGTGTAGTGTACAGAATTCGAACTCGTGGCCCCTCCATCATAAGTCCGACTCCTTAACCGCTGAGCTTCGTCAGAATACGTTACGAATGGTCATTGTTTGTGTTCGGTTACCAGGTTAACGAGAAAGTATTCTTTACGTGTGTAAATGTGCCGTATAATGATTACTGTTTGACCAGCAAATATACTTATGCAGTATAAATGGTCATTATTTGACCATTATATCGCATATTTACTCGAGTACCTAACTGATATAGCTAACCATTTTTTGCTTAGCTCAAATAGGTCGGCTCGACCGCAGTGATATGAGATATTTATTATGATGAAAGAGTGATAGGTATGTTACGTCCATAACATACCTATCACTATTTCACCTATTTAAAGACTTAATATTATTAGTATACATTATTTTTCGCACTACTGCTCATTCTCCTAAAGTCACCAAATACCTTAGTGAGGTGACTAAAGTAACCACTTACCAGGTGGGCGGTGTGCTTGTTTACTACCATTTCGTTAAAAATATAGTGGTTCAAGAGTCTATATTGCGATCGAGAGGTTGCTGCAGGTACACTCCCGACGTGAACCGACTTTAGCTTAGCTGGAGGGGTTAGGTTTTGGGGAATATTTTGGGGAGGGGGGGGGAGGGTTAACTGGAAGAGAACTCAACCTTGAGTTGAGCTCGCCTTTATACATAATATTTCACTAACAAATGTGTATAAATGCCATATACACAAAGAACCAAAGATTGTTCTTCCAATTTTACCTTACCGTAGCATGTCATATCATAGATCACAGCACACATCTTCTTCCTCTTAGCGTTAATTCCCAGTCGCATCCGAAGCTTTCAGCTCGGAGTCTGGGGTCCGCTTATGCCAGTCTTAACCACGGCTTTGGCTAGACCTCGATATTTTCTGTGAAGCGATTGCCATCTGACCTCCACATCCCAATGGTAACATTAGGCGATATCGAAGCTTTGCAGCTAGACTGTTGTTTTTGGATTTTTGAGGGCTCCAACTACCCGTAACGACTGCCATAGATGTTCTTATGGCAACCGGGACCGACGGCTTAACGTGCTCTCCGAGGCACGACCAGACCAATGCAAATACCCATATTTCATGAACACAAATATTTGCACTGAGCGGGGATCGAACCCACGCCTCCTGCGTAGCGGCCGCGTTCACTACCGCTACGCCACGGAGGCTGTCGTCACATGTTAATATATAATTATATCGATGGATCACAGCATCACTTAGCAATAGTTGTGATAAGCCCATTATCGATGCTAAAAATGGCACTATTTAAATAAAAAAACTCTTCTTCTCGATCAGAACATTATGGCGTAACATAGGTAATTTATTTTTATTTCTAGAACAAGAATAATTATTTATAAATGTAAATAAAATAGGTAACATTAATAAAATTAATGTACCTACCTGGTTGTAGAAAATATTGAAAATTATTTATATAGCATGGCTCTCGAAATTTGAATACAACCTACTTTTTTAAACTAATTATAATAAACTTATAAATATTCTACGCAGTGCTATCTAGTCTAGACCCGAAGTAAGCCTAGATTGTGTTATGGACTCTGGAATGCAGATGAACAAACTTGGAAACATGTTTTTTACATAGACTCATGACAATGTAATCTTATTTTCTGTGTGATGGACGATAGTCCTTTAAAAATCATAAGGTCACAGACCTGTACCAACTTTGTGTCGAAGCTTGAGGCCGGAACCACGTAACTTCATCGCACGTACTGAACCCAAATTAAAAAATTAAAATTGAAATGACCTGCCTACACACATGCGGTAACACCTGTTATTAATTTCTAGTTATTTATTAAAAAAATGATATAACGAATTGAAGATTCCTAAAATTTGAGCAGCCTCTATGATTTTACTTTTCTATAGTTGTGAAATAGTTATACAATCTCTATACATAATTGTTGAAATTTAGAAAATTATAAAATTTGGTACGTATTCTTTAGGAATATATTAGTGTTGCCGACTCTTCCACACAGAAATATATAGCTTTTTTTATTATACATATAACGCGAGTTCTATAAAATATTTAAATGACTTCACCGAAACGTCGGTGAAGTAAAAGTTAGCGTAAAAAATATTTAATTAACAAATTACTTGTCAGGTACTGGTAACGCTGATCTAATATCATACGAATCACAGATATTTTTAACACGATCGTGTTAAGTAAAAAAACTCGCACTTGGTTCTCTAGTGAACGACCACCTTATGTGAAAAAGCATACAATAGGACAGATGATTACCTTAAGCATGGTGCAGGCTCCTCCTAAAATTATTTTAACGTACGGTTAAAATAATTTTAACTTAGGTTAATTATTTTATTATAAGCAACTTGCAGAATTTGACGTCAAAAGGATGTAATTTAATTACGTTATGAAATTTTGAGAAATAAAGAATTTGAATTTGAACGATTTTTTTTTAAAAAAAGGGTTTAATAGTGTACGGAGGGTTTTTTGTTATTACACAATACCTCCATGCCCTTACATCAAAAAGTATATAAGAGTCCTCACATGGTCTGTTGCGGAGGACTAGGCAGGTATGTACAAACTCTACAAAGTATTATAATTATCCTCCTGGAGTCTTCACAGCTGCCATTGCATAGACTCTTTTTTAAGTGCACATTATTTCAGATGTAAATCATATTTATTTATTCTAATTTGGCATTTAGTCGTTACAACATGTAAGATATAATTTTATTTTTTTTAACACCAGCAGACAAATAATAAAAGTACAGTTTTTTAACGTTATTAAACAGGCTCGTGACTAATTGAAGGCTAAGCAATGAATATGTAACCATTCTTAACATATTGATACCTTCCGTAACTAAAGAGCGAGTTAAACCATCCGCTCTCGGTTGCCATACAAACGTCTGTAGCATTCGTTACGGATAGTTAGAGCGCTAAAAAGCCCAACAATTTGGTCTAACTACAGCACTTCGATCGAAATCACCAATCGCCAGTAGGTCGTGAATTGTAGAAGTCAGATGGTAAGCGTTTCACTGAAAATATAGAATTTCGACCATTCCGTAAACAGTTAGACTGGAAACCGTACTCCAAATGAATTGCCAGAAGTTGGAAGGTTATAGAGGAGGACAGTTTTACCGTTGTCTCATGGTTGTCAATACGGAAACCTTACCGTAAGTAGTACTGCTTTTACTGCCTCTGTGGCGTAGCTTGGCATGGATTTGGATGGATGGATTCGATTCCCGCTCAAATATTTGTATGCATGAATATTTGCATTGATCCTTATGTTGTTATATAATGTATTTATTTATTAAAAAAATGTATCTAAGTAAGTTTAATACACATTCTAGATCCCATAACACAAGCCAGTTAAAAAAGCTATGCTTACTTTGTGTCTAATACCGTTGAGTAAAATGTAGAATATTTATATCATTGGATTCATGCGAAGATTCGGGCAATTATTTAAAAATACGAACCTTATAAATGTTTTTAAAACTGAATAATATTAACAAAACACATTCACTTTCTTAATTATGTAAAAAGTTCTGTGTAGCCTAAAATACAGGCATGCTTGGCCGCGCTTATAAAACACGTCACATGGAATAATTCCATAGACTTAACCTGAATGATGCCTGGCCTACTTGGCAGCAAACTTTGCATAGCCTTGTTATGGCTACTTGCCCACCTTCCACCTGTACAGACGCAGACCACCTGGGGGGATTGTGGTGATTTTTTTACAACGCTCTCTTGGATGTACAAATCTCGCCTACTTCTGCTAAGGTGACAGGCGGATCTACCTGTACCCCCAGCCCGCGCTCATGGGAGACGTCGGAGTCGCCTTCGTGTCCTGGCTAGTACTAAAACTTTAATGTAAATAAATCCATCCATACTGATATAACTACTGGTAATTGTTTGAAAGTCATCTGGATCCGTGAAAGCGAATCCCAAATTACAAATTCGCAATATTCCAGTATATAGACTATGATTCTGTAGACCACTATAAACTTAGATTAGAGAGGTATAGATATTTGAGAGTAATTTCCGTCCCAATCGAGCAGTCCGACTGGGGAAGTACCCTACAGAGTACCACGGCTAAATAGCCAGAGCTCACTGGAGAGGTTTTGTGCTGTTAGTGGGAAGACCAAAGGCTGGCTGGCTGACCAAGGTGTATAATATAGTTTATTGTTATTATTAAATACAGGCAGACGAAAAGCCAAAAAGCGAACCCAGAGCCATAAGTTCACCTCTGCATTGGATGGAGACAGGAAAATACGTGGAGACATATTTTCGATAAAGATGATGAGAGTCAAGTAAGCGTTTACCTTGTAAAAAGGTGACAAACTAAATAGAGTTAGAAAACTTCGGTCAAATTTCGATCTTGCGTAAGGGCTTCCGTACTGTTAACATGACATAATGTGCCCTAGTGTTGACCAACCGTTTTACAAAATTGTAACCACGACCATAACATAAGTATAGGGAAGCAATTACCCCAGATACTACAGAATAAGTACGGCATTATCCGTTAAGCGTAGTAAGCAGTGACAGGTATACTTATCACTATTGTTCCCACAACTGCAGATAGTGACATTATACACGGAACTCGGAAAACCAGAGAAAACAGAATGAGATATAATAAAGACATTATATGCTGTTATGTTTCGTTTCAAGTATTAGGAAATCATTTTTCACGTTCGGTAAGATGGGTAACAAAAGCTTGAAGAAAATTGTCCTAGGTATTTTCAAAACGTGAATCATCATCATCATCATCATTTCAGCCATAGGAAGTCCACTGCTGGACATAGGCCTCCCCTATAGATCTCCAATAGGACCGGTTGGAAGCGGCTCGCATCCAGCGCGTTCCCGCGGCCTTATTGAGGTCGTCTGTCCACCTTGTGGGTGGACGTCCTACGCTGCGCTTGCCGATACTTGGCCTCCACTCGAGGACTTTTCGACCCCATCGGTCATCAGTCCTCCGTGCTATGTGAATAAAACGTGAATAAGGTCATTCTTTTGCTAGCATGAAAGAGCCGACTCGACTTTTTACTATATATCGGTAGGTGTCCTATCATCCTAGTATACCTTCAGGTAAATAATGAATCAATGAATAGCTATTGTATGACATTCTACACAACCCTATCTAGACCAAAAGTAAACATAGCTTAACTAGCTTGTGTTATGGGTTCTAGAATGCGGATAAACGTACTTAGATACACTTTTTTTTTCGTAAATACATACATATTATACATAGAAACACCCAGACAAACAAATATTTGCACTGAACGGGGATCGAACACACGTCTCTTGAGTAACGGCTGCGTTCACTACCGCTGCGCCACAGAGGCAGTCAAATCAAAAAGGAAAACTGATTCCTTATTAGCATCCCTGAACTACATATCTACTTTTCAGTGTTTGTACAGTTACCATTGCTTGGTATTAACTTAGCACATTCCAAGTTAGCAAGTTGAGTGAGCAAGAGCAAGGTGAGTGTCAAGTTAGGTTGTCAGAAGTCAAGTTAGAGACTGGTGGTCTCTTAAAGTTAACAGCATTTGAAATGATGACCCATATCTTCTGGACTGCACCTCAGCTTTTAACCACCTAAGGTCAGTCAATTGACGAACTAAATATCAAAAGTATATCAAATGTTCATTAATGTGTTGCAATATAAAGATAATTTGTAAATTGTTTAGTGTTCAGCAACTTCTGAGAGCGGCTATACACGTTTTCCCCCATTTCTGACTTTACATATTTGGTTGTTTATATGGTGACATACACATAAACTATTACACTTTCAAACACATTATTAATGAAATAATTTAATACACCACGTCACTTACATAACGCAGTGTTATGACTAGGCGACATATGACCACTTTCACTGCTTATACCCGCAGCTATAAAGAGACACATTAAACGTATAATAAAACATCTGTATTCGCCTGTTAGCTATGTGCTATGTTTATGGTTTAATGGTGACCATAAAGGTGTTTCCTGGAGACTTTATGGTTTAATGTTTATGTCGTAACGTAATATGATATTTAATTATGTGATTGTTTAGGTATATTTTTTGTGAGTCATTGGAGAATATGTTATCGAGTTTAAACAGTACTATATTTTTGGACTTTTAAAGGTATAAGAAACCTCTTAATATGTAGGTACTAATTTAAATTAATAGGTATTTTTTTAGATGAAGGATTTTAGGTAAATATGCATAATGTCAATATTCTTATTTTAAAAATTATACATGCAAAGTTCAATGAACTTTATTTCCATTATTCTCTTTTTTTTTCAATCTCCGTCTATCCGTCGGATTAAAACTATGTTTTTTTATATCACTTAGGAGGCAGACAAGCACACAGCCCACCTGATAGAAAATGACTATCGTAGTATATGGATGTGTGCAATACAATGGCGTCAAACCCGTACTGGCGATCTTCTAAGAACCTTCTAATGCCCTTCTTGAAGAATCCCATATGTCTCTTAAATGGCGGCTGTTTGTACAATAACCAAGTACTGTACAATTTGAACCGAATATGTATCGATTCGGACAGTGTACAGTGGTGTAGTTGTGGTCAACCACACCACTGTACTCATTCATAGGAATTAGTTTCATTCAAATCTTGCATAACACCGTCAAGCACGTAATTGGAACTCACACATACACACAATCCTTTACCATACGAAACACCATTCACACCGTGAGGTAACAAACAAGTAGTTGACCACAATACGAATTATGATAGAAAACAGTACGTGCTTCAGCGAATGAAACCACGGACAGACGGAGTCGCATGCGAGCAATGGAAAGTGATAACGTACACGTACAATTACTGGGAGCCTTTCTACAAGTTTTCCACGCGCCTATTTCAGTAATCTGAACACGTATTAGTAAAACTTAATGGTAGTTGGTGCCATGGAACAGGTGTCGTTGTCCCTTGTGTAATGGATCCTTAGCCGTGAATCATGTTTGGTATTCGCTTTTTAATACGTGTGAGTTGCATTGTGATCATCGTATTTTAGTTAGGCAGGTGGACAGTAGGTTGGTCATCATCATCATCATCTTCATGGAGTATATTTTCCTGATTGCATCCGAGGCCAGGCTGACCTCTGAGCAATCAGTATAGCAAACGGAGGTGTAGGTTGGTATTCAGGTGGATACTTGTTTTTCATTTGAAATTTTTTTATTTCCCAAAATAGTGCGATAGGTACTACCATCTTTTGAATATAAATTCTGCTTAAACCTACGTTTAGGTACCATTGCTTCGTAGGGCAGTTCATTATTGGAGAAGAAACGGCGCAGCAAACTCCACTGTGGCATTTTCAAGACTATTTATTATCCCTAACATCGCCTGTCATGTAAGTGCGCTACGAATTCAGAGATACTCGTAGGATCTACGAGAATATCACCACTGTTCACTAAAGGGTATCTCAACTTTTTTAGAGGACTAACGTTATAAGACGCAGTCCTTATAGTTAAAAAAAATTGTGGATCTAATTATAAACCTTTTCGTATATCGTATAAGTTATAAATACAGTCTGAGAAGACAAAAAATATACAAAAAATTAATTAAGTTATCGATTGATTTCATAAATCCTATGTTTGATTTGACATTGCTCAGCAACTTTTGTCGACAACTCACTTATCATTATTATTATTTACGATGTATTATGTGTGTTATGGCCACACACATCGCAAAATAATTTAATAATTCAACAAAAAAAAACCTCGAGTATCAATTTCTTATAATTCGCAGTTTACTTTCCCACAACTCATAAAACTGACAACACAAAAGAAAAGCAATCGTCACAATGACATGACAAAATTTTAGGCAACTTATTGCCGCCAAGGAATTGGTAGAAAGTATGGGCCTGACAGTAATACCTGTTATTAACGATATGCCTAATACTTAAAGAGTATTGTGAACTTTAACCATGAGAGTAGATTATTACTAGGTATAGATATGCTATAGGAAAGCTTTTGTTACCTGGCAGACCAGGCGTGTTTAAGATATCTAATTTGCTTACAACTTTTTTGATTTGTTCTTCGTCTAACTAATGGCAATATTAAGAAAAGAGATGGTATTAGGACTCTATGCTAAAATATGCTGCTCCCTCAGTCGCTCGGTTCATATCCTCAATTATCATCATTGCGTTAGGCCCGGTCGCATCCGAAGCGTTTTTCTCAGCGAACTGAATCCCGAGAAAAAAATCTAAAGGAAAAGTTAGCAAACTGCTTTCAAATTTCATTAAAATAAATCATCATCATCTTCATCGAGACGTATTTTTCTGATTGCATCCAAGGTCAAGGCGAACTCGGAGCTAAGGGTCCGCCAAATTTCATTAAAATAAATATAGGTAGGTAGGTATGTTATGAACGGTAAATAACTACTTTTGCTCATCTTATTGTATTGATGTTGCCTATATAATGAAATTATAACTATCTTTAAATATTTACACACCTCCAAGAAATTATAAATATTATAACACCTATACGTTTTATGATGTAACTTCTACCAGCCTTAAAGGTTTATTCCAATTTATGCAAATTATATGATTTGATTCGACACAATATTAATAAACACAGCTGCTAAACAGAAAACTGTGTGTAGGTAAACACGTCTTTATCTCACATGGCAATAACCTTAGACTATACAAAAAGTTTACCTATAGACACAGCACTGCTATATTATCTAGGTACTGCTTTCAGACAATAAAATCAAAATTAGGCATACTTAGTCGTGGAACTGTTGGAGCTTCGAGGATCCAACCAATCATGACTTGTAGCCCCTATGATTATACCTACTCGTAGTTTTGACGTCGGAAATAAGTGTGCTAGGTCAGATGGAACACAAATAAGAAAATTATAGAAACGGTCTTATAATTGGAAGCTACTTTCACGTTTCGTTGTGATCAATAAATATATGTAGGTATACCTCAGCAGGGTACCTACGGTGTACCTACTTCACGGTCTCTGATTCTTTATTATACCCTGGCCCAGGTTTTTTACCCCTCCACTACTACTAGTTTTAACCCTCCTAATGCATTTAGAGAAAGAAAATAGTTTTTCGCGTCACGGTGTAGGTACCCTCTATAGAACTTTGATATTACTTATGGTTTGTGCAAGTCAGATGGCAGTTATTGAAATAAAACTACTTTGGACTCTATCGCAATATACCTATTTGTTACAATTTAGTTTTTAGCCCGACGACGCGCGGTTCGACTTCTTTTCAGCAGCCATGGTCGTGGGGTAAAAGTAGTTTTATTTCAATGAGTGAAATTCGGGTAAACTTCAGACAGGGTAGTCGCTTCACAGAATCGAAGTTCAACTGTTTCATAATTAGACTGAAAATTTATTTCTAAATTTCCAACCGAGTTGGGAAAAAGGTTCGGAGGAGAATTTAAATTGACTTTTTTTGTTGTTACAGATCTGCGGCTATGGGCGTTTGCGGTGGCACTTCAAACTCTCCTTCTGCCGACCAGTTACTGTATTCAGAACCATCGACGATCTTTGGCCGTACAAGGAGTGAGTGCTTTGATGCTTATCTATGTAATCTAAATAGACGTTGCTAAGCGCATGAATGTGGCTTGAGACTACGCTATACTATTCTCGAGAATGACTCGACCGATTCGGCTATTTTTTTCCGTTTTACCAAAAGAGCCACGAAAGTAAACAGAATCCCACGCAAACGAAGTCGCGGGCATCAGCTAGTTCTTAGGCACGACTAATGCTAATAGCTATATTCATGCATACAAATATTTGCACTGAGCGTGAATCTAAACGCGCCTCCTGCGTAGCGGTCGGTCTCACTACCGCGTCGACACAGAGATTCTTAATATAATATATTTGTGAATGATTTACATAATCATTAAAGATCGTATACTTATCTCAATATCTTCCTTAATTATGGATCTTGCATAATTCATTAATAAACGTCATTTTTTTTTTTAATTTCAGGGCTTAGCTGTATCAAAAGGCGGTTGGAGACCAGTTGTTGGTTCCAGTGGACTGATTTATGGAACTTACGGCACTTCACAACTACAATCACCTTACAAGATACCTGTCCCAGTAATAGATACACACCAGTCATCCTCACGACCTGCCGTCACGAGAGACACAACTAAAATAACATCCATTGCACAATCATACCGCCCGACAACCCTTAGGACCGTATCAGCTGCATCTTCAATTCCTGCTGCCAATCAGCCCATCAGCACTTACCACAATCCTTTCGCAGTACAAAACAATGGGTACAATAACTTCAAGTTCATTCAGAACTACCCTGGACAGAGTGTCCTCGTCAGAAATCCATACAACCCTTACGCTGATCGGAACATATACGCTAAGTATCCGACTAAACTGAAACAGAACAGCCATCTGCAAAACGGTATGTTACAGCAATTGACGAACATCCAGCCAATCCAGTTCGGACAGTATCAGGCGGCTAAACCTTTGGATATATTTGGAAAACCAATAGAAACTTATGTTAGACCAAATGATGGGAAGAAGTCAAGTAGCATAGAAACATTCAAGCCGGAGGTTTTTAAGCTCGACAACGATGCAGCTCCGCAATCAATCAATCAGCACATAAAGACAGCGCAACAACACGGCTTGGTAGGCCAGTCGAACATTGGCAATCCCTATTACCAGTATACATACCAAAACAATCTCCTACCACCAAGTTTATTAGGCAAGTTTTTATACATCAAATATACCTAGTTGATATTTGAACTAAGTAAATTTATTGACTAACTATGAATTTTGTTATATTTCAGGAACATTTGGCACATTTGGAGTACAAGGTGTAAAAGGCAGGGAGCCTACTTATCAATTCCCAACCACTTTCGGGAATTCACAGCATCCGAAGCAGATATTCTCTTATACCTACACCCCTACACACAAGACAACTGCCAGCGTAACAGATGTTACCACTACAAGGGCGCCGGTAACTTCAAATAAAATTGCTTTTGGAACAACGTACAGCGATTTGAAAAATACACCTACACCTCCAACGAAGCTATACGTTCCTCAGAAGATCGATCCAAATGGTAACTACAAAGATGGTTTTAAACCAAGTCCCCATGATCCGTACTCTAAAAACTACCAGAGCAATTTCAATAAAGTATTCGTGAGCACATACAATCCAGCAGTGCCGACAACGACTTTAGCAAATAATTTTTACGAGTACAATTTCTCTATACATCCGAATCAGCAGTCTCAAACCTATCAAGAGCAGCCGAATACGAACATAAACTATGAAAAGAGAAAACATGTCCCATATGATAGCGTTACGGCAGGCAATCGACAGCCTATTTCCACAAAAACGCATTCGGATAACGTTCCAAGCTCCTACCGGCCCACATACGAGGTTATCGAATCCACAGAGTCAGAATTCGGCACGCAGACATCCCCCACACCTTGGCCGGTGACGCAAGCTAATGTTCGGCAAGGTTCCAAAGAGTCGGGTAAGAAGCAAGAGTTTACTGAAACCCTCGGCAAGCCCGGAACTACATCTACATCCCTACCCGAAGAATTTGCCATCGTAACTGAGGCGGAAAAGGTATACGGCAACTCTTTGAGTTACGACGGCCGTGTCGAATCTCAAAACAAGCGGCCTTTAAGCAACGACTTCGAACCTATTGGCGCGCATAAACTTAAAGAGTATTACTATAAAGTATCAACACCTATCTATGATGATTACAGTACATTGACCCGAACAAAGCCGACCGAGTCTGCTAAATATACTTCTACGCAAGAAATTACGACACTATTTAGTAATAATAAAGAAAATAACAGCGAACAACTAGAAGCCTTACCAACATTACCTCCTACACAACATTTTAAGCGCCCAACCACACCAGCCTTAAACGAGAAAGATAGAGTTCGAAAGAGGAACAAGGTTAGGAGACGTCGTCCTCAAGTAGCAGCTAATAATAATCATAACAACGAAGAAGCCAGTACTCGTGTTTCAACCAGCACATTTTCTACCACGGCAGCGACGATAACAACAGGCGCTGAAGAAGTATACACCATTCGACCGAGACTCAGAACAACTAGGCCACCGCCAAATTTGACAACACCAACTGTCACCACAGATTTAACCACTAGTGCTTTACCCACAATTTCCCCCACGATACCGACGACGATAGTGAAGAAAAAACTTGCTCATCGCCGTCCGATCACCACGACCACAGCCAGGCTTGAAACAACAACGTTACCAGTTGTTACGTTACAAGATAATTCACGACAAGATTCCCCAATCATGAAAATAACTAGTCGAACACATTTACCAAGGTTGACTTACGATTATAAAAATGATTTCACTCATAAACAAGACGAAAAAGATACACCTACAAGTGATGTTACTGTAAGCTTATCAGACATTTCGAAAACAACTTTGGAAAGTGAGCAAGAATTCTCATTCCATAAAGATTTTAAGCCCATAGAAGCTAAATTGGAACCAATGAGAAATACATTCAAAGAAACAACGACACCATTTTATAAAGAAGAAAGCAGTGACTACACAACAACTTCTCCTTCAGAACTGACGACTACTGAGCAATCTCAAAGGCCACGACTGCGCACCAAATTCCATAGGAATAAATTTAATGTCAAAGATTACAGAAACAGATTGAGTTCTACTACGAGCACTACAGAGCAACCGGCAGAGAGTGCACCCAAGGTACGATCCCCGCAAAGAAGGGTGCCTTACTTTACCGAGCTCGATACTGAAACCACAACAGAACGGAAGAAATTTGTGCCTAAAGAGCCACGGCATAAGCTTGGGAATTTTGCAGAAAATAATGCACCAAAAGAACGGGATACACACTCTTTCACTCCTAGTAGACAGAGACAGACAACAACAGACTACACTGAACCCACAACAGTGAGAGTAACATCTCGTGTTCGCAACGTACAGCGTAAGACGCGCCCTCAAGAAGACACTACAGAAACTCTCCCTACTACTATCCTCAGTAAACGGCCTTTGAGAAAGAAGATAATAGACTCTGAAGTTGGTGAATCTGTTCAGGACTTCTCTATTGCAGAGAATGAGGAAAATGAGAAGAATGAGATAACATCAGAGAGAACGCGCTCCGAGAGTGCAATAATGAAAATCGCTGATAAGAAACATCACGATCACATAGAGCATTTGTTTGAGCACTCAAAGAGGGTTTCAGATTTGACATTAGCAGCAAGCAAAGATTACAATAAGCCAGGAATGTTTAAAACTGTCTCATCAAGTAGTAGAAGAATACCGAATTACTTCACGATAGCTACGGATGATCCGATTCTGCCTATAGAGGCATTCTTCCCACAGCTGAACCAAAAGAAGGAATCGTAATGTTCCTGTTTTAGTTAGTTCTACAAACCAAATCTTCTTTCACTGCCAAAGCTTCTGAACGTCTCTACGAATATTGTCTCGTCAAAAGACAGAAGTTGAACTTCACACAATTACATTTAAAAATCTGTGACTAAGCCTATCGCATAGTCACAGATTTTTGTTTGTCACTGCAGTAATAAATGATAGCAATCAGAATACTCATCGACATTTGATAAGAAATTGTCTGTCCATTGGCATTAGCTTAAATTTTAAACAAAAAATGAATTTAATGAAAATAATTACAGAATAAGACATCAACACTTAGTTATAAATTAAAGAAGAAAATATATTTTTTCTTTTTTTTTCGCGTTTTGTTGGCACTAGCTAGAGGCGTTTATAAGTTCTAGCAAATAAAGAATTCATGTTAAGTCTGTATGTAGTGAAGAGTAGATAAAACCTATAAAATTATACAACTGTGTCACTAATTACACGAATACTATGAACTTTCTAATTTTCATGAACTGATTCTACGTATTAAGTTTTAAGAATATTTATGTTAAAATGATAATATTCTTGGTCTATCTCTGATCACTATTGGTGCTCATTTAGTTGTAAGTGTTAAACACATAATGATGTGATTGTATATTGTGTTAGAGTTCCTGTACACGTCACAATGTACCCGTATGCGGTTTATCAACAATATTCCTTTTATAAGTGTAGTTCCCAGCATATTTATCTTGACTCCAGTGACGTCACAAAATGTGGGTACGCGTTTTTTGGCTGTCGTTTGAGCATACCATAGTGCTACGGCGGAGCTGAAATCCACCAGTCATACAGTCATACTTATATTATATCAAACCAATACGCGCGCGCCAGATTCTCACGCGACTTGGGGTTAATGTATTATGCCGAGAACTATATCAGAATAAATAGAAGATTAAGGTACCTACCTCATTAAAGACTAAAATTTCGGAGATATACGCACAATAACGTACCAAAGATTAATCGCTATCGGAGGAGTGGTAGGTAGTGCTAGTGGCTGGACGTCGGACTTGCGATCGAGAACTCACTGGTTCGAGCCCCGGCTATTACACTACCGACCCGAACCTACTTTTAAAACATGTAACTTAGCTGTAGGTTATCAAGAAAATACTAGTAATTTCGATTGCTAGCCTTCTTTATAAAAAGAAGACAAACGGATAGAAATTGTAATGTATTTTCGTAAGTACACGGCCAAGAAAATAAGTATACATTTCGATAGACTACAAGACACACATAGTAAGTGAAAATTTTGCATATAGCATATTTTGTCTTCTTTGCCATCACTATAGGGTTCATAATTGAACGTGCATAATTTTCACTTAGTACGTTTGTCATCTAGATCATCGACTTATAAGTGAAGCTGTATACGTATTTCTTTGGCCATGTGCACCTAATTATAATATTTTGTTTCGATTATGTTGTACCGTGTCCAGGAACGTATATACTGTTATTATTGTGTGTCTGTACTTGAGTGTATTTCAGTTGTATTCAGAACGATGTTATGGAATTTGTATGATTAAGATACTGGGTGAGTTCTATGTCGTATGGTTTCTTGAGAAGGTGGTCTGTTACAGATATATTATAAATATTACATGTGACCTTCTGTTTGTGCAAACTTTCAATTTATGGGTACAGACCATGTCATATAATTTTCACAATAGAATTTCAACAAACAATACAATAATATATTTTTTTATCAATAGAGTTAGTGTTAGTACATACTTAAAGGCCTATCACACGCATAAGTTTCACCACAGTTTTACCTGCACAGGCCGGTTTGTACATACATGGAACACCGCGCGTAATAGTAGGTATTATTTTTACCAACCGTACGGTGTTCCGTTTTCAAATCGGCCTACAATAGAAACTTTGGTGAAGCTTGTACGTGTGATAGGCCTATTTATATTTTAAAGATTTTTGTATTAGAGTACAAAAAGCCTTTTTTCAATTTATACTTATGACGTCACACGACAAATTCTTGACTCCTTCCCTAAATGATATAATTTATGGATGATCCCTAATTATGAAAAATAAATGTAAATAGGAGTCTCCTATATTACATCATGTTCGAAGCGAATACATCGACATATTGCTTACACGGTAAATATGAATGTGTGAGTGAATGTTGTGAAGAACGAATGACGTAAAACTATTTATACTCGTAGTACATAAATGGTGTAAATAAAAGATTTTCTTAACAAAACAATTGTTTTATTGTATGAACATTATTCGTTTAAGCATACTCCAAAGTAGGAAGGAAATAAACTTGATTAGAATCCATACTGCCATACTAATATAATAAACGCGAAAGTAACTCTCTGTCTGTGTCTGTCTGTCTGTCTATCTGTTACTGTATCGGGCACCGGTAACCTGGGGCCTTAGACAAAGTGACATTCTATTGGTGAAAACGCCAGTGGAATCGCTAATTGTAGTATGAAATTGACATAAATCATAAATTTAACTATATTTTTTGTATGAAATTTGAGTCTTTGTAACTCGAAATACATTATTTAACTTATCATTATTACTATAACCACCGCAATGTCCCGAAATCCATGGTTAAAACATTAAAAATGGTGGTCACTTTGTCTTTTTTGGGCACCTGTTTCTTAACGTAAGGCTCGCATAAGCATTTCTAAATAAAATTTAGTTTGGGTCCAATGTATATTTTAAAACTAGCTTTTGCCCGCGGCTCCGCCCGCGTGGATGTCGGTTATCGCGACCAAACATAGCCTATGTCCTTTCTCAAGGTCTAATCTACCCCTATACCAAATTTCATCAAAATCGGTTCAGCGGTTTAGTCGTAAAAGCGAGACAGACAGACAGACAGACAGACAGAGTTACTTTCGCATTTATAATATTAGTAGGGATAAATAAATACGTATATAAGCGTTTATACATTTATGTATATAGTTACGCTGCAATGGCTTCCGGCACTGGTATTTTAGACATCCTCTGAATACATTTGACGGCTGCTTGATGAATTGTCTTGTCCAATGCATCTGAAACGAAGATTTATTTTTAAAAAAATACTTTACCGAATTATATCTCTGCATGTCCGGGTGTTTCAAACAAATCACAAAGTTCTGGAGCCTAAATGGAAAGAAATACGTTTTTAAACCGTGTGTGCGTAAGAATGTGACTTCAAAACTTATTCTATGATAATAATATTACGAGTATTACGACTTATGTAAATAAAATTTTAAATCAAGGTGAAAAAGCGATCCACTCGATTCAGTAGGTATAATAACCAAAATGTACTTAGTTCCGTTTTGACAGATCATACAAACAAAACAACAAAAAGAAAAGCGTGTTTTAGTTGCTCTTGCAAATCGAATTGATTATCACTTTTTCAAAATGCTTGATCGTTTTGATAAAGTGGTATTCCGTTCCTTGACCAAAATCTTAATACACTCGCCGCATATCGTTATACTTCGTACCCAATTGAAGTGATGGGCGGCCCAACCGCTGCCTATAAGGATTACTACTAATACTCACATATTTTATGTTGTCCTTGTATGGGGAACCGAAGCCTTAAACTGACCGGGTTCGAACATATAAAAACGTAGGGACTGTCACTTTCACCACCTGGATATCTGAAATAGGAATAAACATCTATACTATTATATAAATTGTAAAGTGGTCGTGTCTGTACATTGGAGATATTTAAAAAAAAAATACTTGGGCTATGTTAAGTTAACGATACTGAACACGAAAATATTTTTTTTGAATTTCCTGTCTGTTTGTCTGTTTGTCCGCGATGGACGCAAATACTACTGGACGGATTTTGATGCGGTTTTTTTTTTGTTAGAAAGGGCTTACTCAGACCTAAAATCTTACGTTTGTTTGATCGCAATCGGTTAAGTAAAACCGAAGATATAAGCAAAAGTCGCGTTAACGGAGATGCACGCAGGCGGAGCCGCGGGCGGAAGGCTAGTAGATAATATATAATTGCCTTCGACGACTGATTCGAAATGTTAGCGTAATTGTCGGTTCATCCGAAGCTTTCACCTTGGTTTTTAGGTCCACTTACTCCTTCTCTTTCCTTTGGTTTGGCTTATATGGCTTTTATGGAAGCGACTGCCGTCAGACCTCCCAGCCCCGCCCCATCGGTCTAGGCCGTCAAATAAGGGACCACCATTTTAGCGACAACATTTATAGTGGCGACCACTATTCTTTGGAGTGCGTCTTGCACTTACCATCCTATGATGGTAAGCTTAACAAGCTTACCATCAGGCGGGGATTAATCAATTAGAAAATTAGCTGGCAGTAGGACAATATCGTTGTTCAGCCGATTCGTAGTTAGATCGAAAAGCCCACACAAGCTATTCGACGCAACTGCGACATTTCTATTAGGATGATAATGAAAAAATAGTATACAATACAAGGTGATTTTCTAGTAGCTTCGGAGAAAAAGACTTTGGGCACAGTTTCGATAGCGAAGCGTCTGGAAGTATTAAATTGTATGGGAATAATGTACAGGTGAAAGGCATAATGTATGGGGGTTGTAAAAAAAAAGTTTTTTTTCTCCAAAATGATACTTCCAGACGATTTTGCTAACGAAACTGTGGGGTGAGCACGAACAACTATCGTAATCGTATCGTGAACGTAACGAGAGCACGGAGCATTGCGATTGGCCGCCTGCCTGAAGCCTGCCAATCGCAATGCTCCGTGCTATCGTTACGTTCACGATACGATTACGATAGTTGTTCGTGCTCACCCCACTGGACCCAAAATCTTTCGCTCCGAAACGACTAGAAAGTCACCCAGTATAACATGAAACAAAACATAACATAACACTATTTACTAACATTTTATCATATTCCTCTTGTGGCAAACAATCGTCTACGTTGACGCAGCCGAGCAGACAGCCCGTGGGGTAGAACGACGGGAAGTTTATCTCCTTATCTGCAAAATAAAAATCAATAGGGGTTAATAAGATGTCTTTATTCGTGTCCTAGAACATAATATTATGGGGTCCACCAAGGTTTCTGTGGCCCAAGCCCTCCTCACCTGTTAGGCGGCACACCTACTGACTGACGGACGAAATTCTTGTGTAGGATTTTCTCTCGGGGTTGGGGAGGTCAGATGGCAGTCGCTCCCATCATACATATATACATATAATCATGCCTATATCCCCGGAGGGTTAGGCAGAGGTGAATTACCACACACATTTAACCAATCATTGTATTAGGTCCCACGTAATAGGGGGTGAGCCTATTGTCGTATTCTTGGCACTATTTTTGACTCGAGCCATGCATCTGAGACTGAGTCAGTCGCCTTGTACGACACCGTATGGGGAGAGATGGGGTAGCCCAAATTTTACTCAGCCGGGCTTTTTCATATATTTTAGGTTCTGGTTTACGACTTACCATCAGCAAGTAAAGTACATTTGGATCCAACAATAGACACGATAAAAGTTTTCATATATTTTAGGTTCTTTATAAAAGTGATTAAGTGTATTTAATGCACCTAGGTGAAATAGCTCAGGTGAATTAAGTTAACGACGCCCGCGGGTATACATATTAAAGTGAAAACAAACTCATAAAAGGTTGAAGAGTATGTTGATCCTGGGCTCGGAGGTGAAAGCCTCTGATGCAACAACGGTGTAAAGGGAACATCGGTAAGATAAAGTTGATGATGATAAGTATTTACCTGGGTACAACAACCTGTATTGGTTTTCTAATGCCTTAGTAACGTCCGGGTCTGCTGGTTTCACGGTCGACGCTATCCACAGTCGACCACGGTGACTGGTGTACCAGGTTCGACCCTCGTGCCTGCCAATATACAGTAACCGTAAATTAAACTGAAATAACTTGGCAAATGGTGAATGTGTGTAGTATGAAAATTAGTATCAATAGGGTAAAAGGGGGTAAAGTCATCATCCGAGCCTTTTTCAACTCAACTGGCCTTCGATTCTGTAAAAACAAAAGCACTGTCATACATACCACACACACTGCAAATAATGGCATAACATTTTAGACTTTAATGTTGGGACTTTAAGTCCAAAATGAAATGAAAAGAGTTTCGTTACACTTTTTCATTCACTCTACAAACAGCCATTCCATTTCGGAATCTAACTTCATTTCTTTAAAGTCTAAAATTCGCAAGAGTCCTGCGATTGCGGGGCCCAATCCCAGTCCATGTCACATTTGCTCTCCTGCTCGCTGTGCCCCATCACCTGTATTACCGACGACCTTTGTAGAGCAACGGGGGGCGCTGTTGCCTTTGATTGGACCTGTGAATGAGTTTTGGGCCGACAAAATTTAAAAAAAAAAGCTAGTCACTGTATGCTAAAGATCCAGCCATTGACTCGAAGAAGTATAAAATTAAATGAATTTTTTTGCTGTGTCCGGTTATGAGTGTTATGATGACTTATGTGGTTTTGATTTAGCAGAATCGATACCCTGGTTACTTGTGATAATACTGATAATGCATGAAATAGTCGCTTGAGACTTAATTTTAGCGACAGATCTATGGTACTATTTTGCGAATAAACCCTATTCTTTTGGCGACATAAGCTGTCGTATAGCTGTAATCACACGTCACACACTAAAATGTTTATTATAATCTTGCTTGACGTAAGTACTAAATCATCATAATTACGTGTAGTGTAGTGTGTAGTATAATGGTAATGAACATTTTGCTTTGTAGCCGACCCGATCAAAATTTCTTAAGTTGATATCCAACATAAAGGGCCCACTCCACAAGGGCCACACCAAGCGTCATGCCGTCAGCCGTCATCAATATTCATGAATATCATCCAATGGATGTAATGTAACTAAAAATGTGGATGGATGACATCCATCCACATTTTTAGTTACATTACTTTATTTAATAGATTTTAAAAACCACTCAGACAGCGACAGCACCCCACTCTCCCCCGTGAAGGGGAGCGAACGATCATCGAGGGCTGACGGTAGATCTACCATCGCCCGCCTCACGCTCAGGGAACCGCGCCACGTCTCATCATCATGGCTTGCGATGACTCACATAGTGTGAAAGTCTCGAGAAGAGCTTACTATAGAAATGATCCTATGAAGTAAGGTCTTAACAAAAATGGATTTCGCACGTCAGGTCATTCCCTTACGGAGAATCTTAACACCGCAGCGCAGAAAGTGACGTCACACGCACAATGCCATCTAGTAGTAAGTAAACGAATCGAACGAGTGACGTCATAAGACTCATAAGTTCACGTGGTGTTTCTGTCATTGCGACGTGCCGGTTGAGGTTATCTGGCATGGCATGGCATTCTGCGCGCGACGATACGTCATCACGTCCTTGACGTGTTTGCTCTTGGTGTACCGATTTAACCCATTGCACTTTAGTCATAAGATTTGATCTGTAGGAATGCTTTAGTTATTCAAAGTTATTATTTATTATGACTAATACTAATAAATATATGCCCAAATGTCAATATATCTACTATATAAGTTACTGGATTGAAACATTTAATTGAGATAACTTAACATTATTTATGTACCAATACAGTCAACAAGAGCAGTTAAACCAATTTTGATTTACTGAGCACCTTAGCTTGTAAGAAAACCCTTTGTAAAATAATAAAAAATATGAATTTATTTTAGTCTCTGGGGTTATAAAACTAATTAATTAAATATTACATTACTTAATGTACTCCAAAGTTGGAGGTTTGTAAATATTTTAGTGGTAATTTTATTTGTTGACTGTACTTAGGTATATGGGTCACTAATTTTATTAATGTTAAAAATGAAATATATGTAGTTATAATAGTTACTCCAAAAAGTTTTTGTCAAAGTGTTGATATTTTTCAATAAAAAGCATAAATCGAAAAGTATTAAATTACTGGAGACGAAATCAAAAGGCCAAGGCTCCTAGTTAACCTTAAACCATCACATATAGAAAAATGATTGAATAGAAATTAAATTATGAATTGCATTAACACAAACACGATGAAAGATTTTAATTAAAAAGTCCTATTTCCCTCTGAACCTCTCCCCCTACCTCTGGAGCCAGCAAGATGTCGGACTCGAATCAACTAAAACTGCACGCCACCTCATTTGTTGCTTATTGCCAGAGGTGAGGTTGCCACTGGCATATCCCTCACACCCGGACTGTTCCAGGGTCATCCAGATCGCCCCTCGGGAGATTTAAAGGTCCTTAGCTAGAACAGTTTAATACTGGAGACTGATGGCGCTTGGTGGAATAAAGCACTTGTACTTATCCACAATTATTTATTATTTTGAACCTTACCGGTTTTGCCTTACGGCATTCTCAAAGGTTTACAAAAGTTTTTTTTTGTAAACCTTTGAAAATGCCGGCGGGTTCAAATCATAATCACTTCACTACATCATCACTACATATTATAAAACAAAGTCACTGTCGCTGTCTGTCCGTCCCTATGTATGCTTAAATCTTCAAAACTACGCAACAGATTTTGAAGCGGGTTTTTTAATAGATAGTGTGATTCAAGAGGACGGTTTATTAATATACGCATAATATTGTAGAGAAACACTGATAAATTTAGAGATATGCAGCGGGAACGGGATCAGAAAATATGACGGTACGAAGTTCGACGGGTCAGCTAGTATTAAACAAATTAACTAACTAACCAATCAACTAGTGGTTCAATTTCGGTTCTTTAAAATGAGTTTCTAAAAAGAAAAATATAAATAAACTGAGTTTTTAATTAAACATAATAAGATTTTTTATGTCTATGTAAAAACAACCGGGAGCAAGCTAAAACAAAATCACGAGTGGATACAGTAAGCATAGTGTGTCGTGAACGTGATCGAGATCGAGTTCGAGTTTGTAGTGAGAGTGAAACCAGTGGTAGTGTCCATACGCGTAGCAAAAGAACTCAAGAGGGTAGATCGATATAATAATATGTGCTCCTAAAAACTTTTTCACCGTTTACCGCCAGTACTACAGTTCCTCCGTGATCATGGTGCTTGCAACAGCGCCGAAATATCGGAAACTCCAAACAATACATGGTAAATATCTCGATAGTTCTAATAGTAAAGATTGTTTACGTTTAGTTAGGTACTTAACCGAATGGAGTATAGCAGTCTATGTACTCACATTTTAATCCCCTCCACAAGTAGCGAGGCCCAGGGCTGGTGCATGGACAGGCAGCGGCCCGTGTCGCTCATCTCCTGCAGCTCGGAGTCTTGTACGCGAGGCACGTGTTGCCCCGGGTTGCCGCTACTCTTGATGGCGTTGGCATAGCCTTGGCCCTCGACTGCCGGGTCGAACTGCGAAAAGAATGAAAATCTTCTAAATCCTGTGATGATGACCAGGGATTCTCTCTTTTATACCTATTTATTATGACTATTAGCATCATATTAGCGTTGATTCCAGCTGTATCCGAAGCTTTTACCAAGGTACCCAGACCCCAAGCTTCAATAAGTCTGGGGTCCGCTTACTCCTTCTTCCTTTTGTTAGTGATTCCGTCTGACCTCCCAACGAAGTCAACGAGAGAAGAAGACGGATGAGGACCCCGGGTTTCGAGGTATAAACCTCGGATGAAACATGCAACCGGTAGTAACGCTAACATGCTATAGGTAATGCAAACGGATGGCTTTTTTTAATAAAATTGTGCGAAAAATCCCCACGGGTGCCTTCCCCGCCGGAGCTGATGCAGTGAATGAACTGTGTATGAACTGATGGCTCAACATTATCCATGATCAGATATGAAATCATTATTTTTGTACTCAGAAATACTAATTCTACTTATGTCCCTGTCTCAGGTTAAGTCTGGCGACCGCGCTGCCTTCTCGAAGGTTGTGGAAGCCATCAAGACGAACTTCTATGAAAGTTATGAGGGAGCTTGGCATTGAAAAACAATGTTCTATGATCGATTCAGAAGAAAATGTTTAATTATAATCCAAAAAATCAGTAAATTAATTAAATAATTAATTATGCATGTAAATATTTTATTTATTTAATTTAGTTTATTTTAGTAATAATAGTTCGTAGTGTTAATTTAATTTAGTATTATTTTTAACTTGTTATTTTCCTTGCAAATAAACGTTCTTTTTTAAAAATCCCTACTAATATTATAAATGTGAAAGTAACTCTGTCTGTCTGTCTGTCTGTCTGTCACGCTTTCACGCCCAAACCACTGAACCGATTTTGATGAAATTTGGTATAGGGGTAGATTAGACCTCGAGAAAGGACATAGGCTATGTTTGGTCGCGATAACCGACATCCACGCGGGCGGAGCCGCGGGCAAAAGCTAGTCAGTTAGTAAGGCAGAAAATCGTGCGCCCCTACCTGTAACAAGGGTGCGTTGACCCCCGGCGCAACGTCTCTGTCGCTCGGAACGCCTATGAACAACTCGTGTTGCTGTAGCCTGTTGCTATGGCTGTCACTGCTCGTCATCTGGCGAATCTTCTCTTCATCAACCTCATGATCTATTGTTTTGTCTTCAACTATTTGGCGACCTGTAAATAATATTTATAAAAAGAATACCTTTTCGACGATAAAAAAAAACTGCATCAAAATCCATTCAGCAGTTTTGGCAATCATCGTCAAACTACTAGTGCCAAAAATATTTTTGGAATCAGAACCGTTAATTTCACATAACCGAAGTTTTTCCTTTACATATCTTCAATGTACTGGCACAATTTATTTACGATTTAAAGCACTTAGCAGTATAAAGTCAAGAAGTCAAAGCCAAAAAGTTACCCTCGGACATCAAATGTATTAACTCGTTGGATGTTTTTAAAAAACAATTAGCCAGACACATTATCTCTTTTTTTTTTTTTTTTTGTTCTATGGCGATCCCAATACACATTATCTCGGTGTACTGAACGTATTTGTGTACCTACCTGATTTATCTGTTTAAGTGTGACAACGAACATTACATTCTTTATCTGTATTTTATGTTCTCATGTAAGTGATGTAAAATACCTATGTCTTTATGAGAATAAAATTCTTTAAACCTAAACCTAAAATCATTTATTCTGTATAGATCAGTAAAACGGAATTTAGAAAACGTCTAAATTAACAAAATGGTTACACTACCGATACCTTTAATATCGCAAATGTAACTATCCAAAGAGAGATAGTAAGAGATACTCACCGCCAAAATCGAAGGTCATCTTCTTACTCAGCCGCGACGCGTGTTTCTTGTCGTGGAGCGACTGCTGGTACTTGTCCAGCTTCTCCTTCTCGCTCGCGTTGAGCCACACGCTACCCGCGTTGAAGTAGTCACTGTCATCATCTGTCACACGGGTGCGACGCTCGCTGCAATGATTTAGAAGAACCATGTTCTTGAAATACAATTTTAAGGGATTCTGTTTTAAGTATATCTAGCTGTGTTGGTCCCGGTGTAGTAGAATTTGGAGTTTGGAGTAGAATAGGCCCACCCCATCTACTGTGGGTGTTGAAGGAGACGACTAAGGGATAGGGCTGTTCTCCATCCGAAAGTTAACATACAGCCCATGACTAAGTACCCGCTCACCACCTATTACGTGGAACCAAAAATCACAGTCGGCAAAGTGGGGGAATGTTCTGTATGGATTCTACTGTGATTTATTCGGTATTATTATTAATGTCCTATTTCTATTACAGTACTTGATGATAAGTGGTGCTATAGGCTATTTACCCTTGTAAAACAGCCGGCTACGAAGAGTGAAGAGGAAACGGGCAGAATGGGAAAAGAGCTTCTTTTGAGGGTGGATGCGGAAGGCGGAGGATCGGCTAACGTGGCGCATATTGGGAGAGGCCTATGTCCAACAGTGGACTGCAATAGGCTAATTAATTGAGGGAATCAAGGTAGGAAGCACCATATTAGGATCTGGAATGATGCCCAGTATGTTCGGGACTTCATCCTACAGTTGTACCAAGCAGTCAATTAACAGACTGCATACAAAAAAATGGAAAAATCAATGACAAAAACTATGTTGCTATTTCACCTGGTGCGATCATATTCTAGGAGCCTATTCCTGTGAGATATAGCGGCTTCAGAGTCTTTAGGTACACTGCGCTCCATTAGGGACTCCATCAGCTTAGCGCCACCTTTTGTCTTGGTGTTTATCTCCCTTTGCTCTGCCGGGGTACATACCTAAAAGTGAAATGATCAAAGCATTGAATAGACATCCTTTTCTAAGAACCTCACTAAATCGATAACAACCCGACACCCACAGGAAGAGATAGGGTGGCCCTATTCTTCTCAACCGGGAACCAACACCAGGGTTATAATAAATTGGAAAAAGCGAAATCAATTCTCGGGCGGGACTCGAACCCGCGATCTTTCCCTTACAGGGGGAACGCTCTGACCACTGAGCCACCGAGCTTCGCCCGAGAGTGATCCAATTTTTCCAATACATCCATCTTACGGCGATGGTGGGAGTAATCCACCGATATTCGTACGAACTATCGGAATCAATGAATGATGTTGCAATCATTTTTAAACATTGATTTTTGATAACTCCGCCCAATCAATTGAGATAATTTTAAAGCAATTAGTTTGCTAAACTAAACATCCCACCATCGCCGTAAGATGGATGTATTGGAAAAATTGGATCACTCTCGGGCGAAGCTCGGTGGCTCAGCGGTCAGAGCGTTCCCCCTGTAAGGGAAAGATCGCGGGTTCGAGTCCCGCCCGAGAATTGATTTCGCTTTTTCCAATTTATTATAATTTGTTTAGTTTAGCAAACTAATTGCTTTAAAATTATCTCAACACCAGGGTGTTCTAAGGGTAATTTGGTGAACACATTACACATCACACACTCTTTCATGACAATAGGCCACCCCCTGATCGAAAATCAGAGTTGGCAAGATGTGGGTGTTAATATTCATCTGCCTACCCCTCTATGGATTTTTACAGGCTTGATTATATGTATATATCTGTATATATTTACACTCTTATCAGTACACTTCTATGGACCATAGTATTTCAATATACCAAGAATTTATTGAAATAATCATTATTATACAGCAAACTCTATATTTACATGTACATGGATCCGAAGAACTAAAACATTGTTATATTATGCAGTCTACATGATTAATTAGGAATTTTATTTAAAAACAAATATAGTTAATGTTACCAAGTTGCCACAAAACATGCATGGTCCAGAGCCTTCTTGCTTGCAGACAATGCGACCACACTGCAAGCAGTTGTTGATCAGCTCATGCTTGGCAGCTTGACAATCACAGCGGTGGCGGCCTAGAAAAAATTAAAAAAAAAATTATATCAATAATTTTATTACTTTTATAAATAGAATATAAGAACATTATTTATCAACCAATGTATCTGCTAGTTATAATTTTGATGGTAATTCTGAATCAATTTCTTATGTTGAAATACACAATAAAAATATCTGTGCACATGCATGTTGGAAGTTTCATCGTAAGAAAAATATGCACCTTTAAATTAAAAAGTGCTCTAAACATTTTATTTTATATCAATCGCTTCCCTCCTTGACATAGGCCATTTTTATCAAAATTTAAAAAAAAAGGAATGTTCTAATTTCATATTTAAAAAAACTTCATTATGATATGGGTTTTAGATGTGAATTTTATCTTATTAAAATAATATCAATATTTATACCTTTGAGAAGAACAACTTGGGCGTTCTGCCCTTCTTGAGAGTAAAGGTTCACAAATTTGGTCTTCTTCTTTGTCTTGGAGTCAGTGGCTTCTGCAACAGGTTGTACCGGCTGCACATCACTGCTTACAAAGTCCTGTTGTGGAGCCTGCTTATTCTTAGATATCTTTTTCTTTTGTTGTTTGGGAAATGAGTTACCTAAAATTTTGTTTTATGTTTTATTATTGTATAGTGTTAGTGCTGAAGTCTACTGAAATGGACTCTACATAAATAATAATTTATTCAGTATCAAAACTGATGAAAATAGTTTATAAATTGAACACATAATTTTTTGAGATTAAATTTCTTTTTTATTATTATAGCATCATCCATAAATCAACAATCACACATTGTATAATTATTATAATATACTATGAAGCAGTAATTTCACCTGGTTTTTAAATGTTGTGCAATAAATACAAAATTGTAAGTATGTAGGGATACATTACCTTTCCTAACATAATGTAGACAAATAATAACATACACAAATAATAAAATAATAGATAGGTACATACCTCTGCTAGGAAATTTCTTCTTACAGAGTTCTATGAAGAAACTTTTATGTTGGGAGTTGTCAAAATCTAGTAAAGTTTTCATGTACTCATTCAAATCCGTCTCATTTTCAATTGATAACAGATACCTGAAATTACAGGGAAAAGAAAATACCTATTATAAGTTTTTTTCACTATTTTAGAGCAGGAAACCTCTTTTTTAGGGAAGAATACACTTACGTTATTAAATCATCCGGCACCTGAAAATCCAAAAGTTTGGATAACCCCTCGCTCACCCACTGATCCATAATAGCTAAAACTAGAACTAAATGTCCTTATTGTTGAAATAATGATTTATAATATTATACAATCTTATTATTCAAATATTCACATAATGCTGTGGAATGTATGTAAAGAATAAGATAACGTATATGTTTGCAAACTGCAATGCAAAGTCAATCAAAAGTCGACAACACGACAACTTGTCATTCGGAAAGCACTAAGCAGCTGATTTTGACAAATCAAGTTGAATGTCAGTTATTATTGTTTATTATAAAAAAATGTAAGAAATTCTAAACTGAAACCATTCCAATACATAACTCCAATAAGATTTTTTCTTCATCAGCGTTAATCTCAGTCGCATCCGAAGCTTTCACCTCAGAGTCTCGGGTCCGCTTTATCAGTCTAACTGTGAATTTGGACTTTGATATTTTGCTTGAAGCGACTTACTGACCCGAATTCGAAGTAGGGCAAGCATTGCAGCGGGGATCGAACCTGCGCCTCCTGCGTAGCGGCTGCGTTTGTTACACATGGTCAACCCAAGTAACACGCCGCATCAGCATCGAACCATACTCATTGCCCCAAATTACACGAAGTGCAAGCGCAGCAGAACGTGCGTTGCACACGGCCCCAAATTACACGGAGTGCAAGCGCAGCAGCATGTGAGCGACCGAATGACGTCAACCGACGTTTCCTTCATTCGGAGAACTTTACGCCAACCATTATATTTTAGATCTTACATCGATCAACTAGTTATAATTAAATGTAAATTAAAAAGTTAATAAATTAGTTTTTATAAAATAAATTTGCATTTTTTTGAGTCCTCTGGCTGCACCCATCGTAATTGGCGCAGTCGGTAGGATAGTCGAGTAAAGTCAGTGAATCGATCACGGGCGACGGCTATCACGAACCTACAGGAGTGCGGCTAGAAGGAGTATCCAGAAATCGATACAACAGAGAGATGCAGATTTGGTGAGTACCTAGATCTTACTAGAGTTGCTCGCTTCCCTATACTTTAATTTTTTCCTTGTGCAAATTCCTTTGTGTACTTTCCTAGTGTTAATTTCCTCAAGTGGTTCTATTAAATTTCCAAAATTTTTCACCCAAGAAAATTACGGACCTCCAGGTCATTAAATTCTAATAGAATCTCGCAGATCGATGCGAATAGGAATTTAGATTGTATCCCAGAAATTCCAGAAGACGAATCTGTTGAATTAGTATTTAATAGTAATTTAATTTCAAATATGAGTGGTGAATTGGTTGATCAAGTTTACAAGGCCTTACGCCTGTTACCCGAATTTGATGGTAACCCGAACGTGCTCACGCGGTTTGTGCAGTTATGTGACCAACTTGTTGCGCAATTTGTGAGAGCAGAGCCCGGGTTTGAGCTTAGTAACATATCCTTATTAAACGGTATTCTCAATAAAGTCACCGGACATGCCGCGCGCACAATTAATGCAAACGGGATCCCTGAGAACTGGCAAGGCATTAGAAATACATTAATTAATAATTTCGCAGACCAACGCGATGAGACCGCTTTATACAATGATTTAGCCTTATTAACCCAGAGAAACTTAACGCCACAAGAGTTCTATGAGAAATGTCAAAGTTTATTTAGTACCATTATGACCTATGTGACCTTACACGAATCTATACCTACCACGGTAGAAGCGAAACGTGCTTTATATAGGAAGTTAACCCTACAAGCTTACGTTCGAGGTCTTAGAGAACCGTTAGGGTCACGTATTAGGTGTATGCGACCTGAGACAATTGAAAAAGCTCTCGAGTTTGTGCATGAGGAAGTTAATACCTTGTATCTACAGCAGCGTAACGACCATTTACCGGAACGCAGAGCTATGCAGTCCACGTCCTCGATTGATTATACTAACGGTAAGTTATCTAAATTGCCTGTACTGCGACCTTATACTGTTTCACCCCCTTTTGATCAGCCTGGTCCCTCAAGAACCTTTTATCAGCCACAGCCGACAGGGCCAATGCAAACTTGGAGACCCCAAGTGCCCTTAAACCGCGGTCCTTCGCGAACCCAACAAGTGTTCGGCGCACCCCCGCCTAACTATAGACCCCAGAGTAATGTGTTCCGAGCGCCTCAACAAAGGCAAGGTTATACTATGCCCCCGAATAATGGCCCTAAGCCCATGAGTGGTGTAAGCCACTTCACTCCCAAATTTATGCCTAGACCTCAGACAGGACATGACTGGACAAGACACGGAAACCCACCTCCATCTAACTACTTCAAAACTCGCGAGATGAACATTAATGAGATAGATTTCTATGACTATCGTGAATACCCCGACTTTGCCTATGATAGCTATGACGGTCAGTTCTACCCCGAACCTTACACCTACGAGTCCATGCATGAGCCCTCAGCTTATAGTGATTATGTTCCCGCGTACGTAGAAGAACATCAAGAGATCCCCGAAAGAACCTCTGCCGAAAATCAGGATTTTCAAGTAACCCCGAAATCAGACAAGCCAAAATAGAAATTAATCTACAAACCCAGAGACAACTCCCATATATACAAATCGCGAACCCTCCGCTTAAGTTATTAATAGATACTGGTGCGAATCAATCCTTTATTAGCCCGGATATTGTAGAAAGATTTTATTCTCATATTCAGTGTAATTATGACCCCTTTGAGGTTACTAATATTCACGCTACTACTCGTAATAACTATTCCATTACCTTACCTTGTTTCACAGAGTTTAACGAAGCTTGTGATATTACCCTTTTCATTTACAAATTTCATAATTATTTTGACGGCTTAATCGGCTTAGATTTACTGGAGAAATTTGAATCAAATATCGATTTAAAAAGTAAAGCCCTTATTACACGTAACTCATCCAATCCTTTATGCATGTACGATTCGCGAAATTGTAATCTTTATGAGGACATAGTGCCCGCCAATTCATCCAAATTAGTTAGAGTCCCTATTAATTTCCATGATGGTGACGTAATAATAACAGAGCAGATTATATCCCATTGCTCTATTCGCGACTGTGTTACCTCCGTCAAAGATAATCGCGGTATTATAGAGATCACTAACCCAACAAAACATGATGTAGTGTTCTCAATGGATAGACCAGTTAGTGCCGAACTTTTCAATGAACAGTGCGCCACCATCCATCAGCCTAGTAATCGCGTGTCCGAGGTACTATCACGACTTCGCACGGACCATCTGAATCCTGAAGAACGAGCCAACTTAGAATCACTTTGTGCCCAATACGCTGACGTTTTCTACATTGATGGTGAACCTCTAACTTTCACCAACCAGATAAAGCATAGTATTCGCACCACAGATGAATTACCTGTCTATACCAAGACCTATAGATATCCTTTCGTTCACAGACAGGAGGTTCAGGATCAGATTACCAAAATGTTGAATCAAGGGATAATCCGCCCTTCACAATCAGCTTGGAGCTCCCCCATCTGGGTAGTCCCTAAGAAAGCTGACGCGTCTGGGAAAATCAAATGGCGCATAGTAATAGATTTTCGTAAAGTCAACGAAAAGACTATTGATGACAAATACCCGATTCCCAACATCAATGACATCTTAGATAAGCTTGGTAACTGCCATTATTTCACAACTTTAGACCTTGCGAGCGGTTTCTACCAAGTTGAAATGGACCCAGCCGATATTCACAAAACGGCTTTTAATGTAGAGCATGGCCATTTTGAGTGTTTACGTATGCCGATGGGACTAAAAAATTCACCGTCCACGTTCCAACGTGTGATGGATAACGTCCTTAGGGACCTCCAAAACGTCATATGTCTCGTCTACCTTGATGATATAATAGTATTTAGTGTATCCCTGCAGGAACACATGGTAAACCTAGAAAAAGTATTTAAAAGATTAAGGGAATCGAACTTCAAGATTCAGATGGACAAGTCGGAGTTCTTAAAGTTAGAGACCTCATACCTAGGTCACGTAATAAGTAAAGATGGTATTAAACCTAACCCCGACAAGATCTCTGCCATCCAAAGATTCCCTATTCCCAAGACAGCTACCGAGATAAAACGTTTCCTCGGTTTGTTAGGATATTACAGAAAGTTTATTCCTGACTTCGCACGCATTACAAAACCTATGACGCAATGTCTCAAGAAAGGTTCTAAGATCACCCTTACCGATCCGAGGTACGTTGACTGTTTCGAGAAGAGTAAGTCATTGTTAACTAACGACCCTATCTTACAATACCCAGACTTTTCTAAGGACTTTGTCCTTACGACTGACGCATCTAACTTTGCCATAGGTGCTGTCCTTTCCCAAGGACCCATAGGACATGACAAGCCCATAGCCTACGCCTCTAGGACCCTGAACTCTAGCGAAACCAACTATAGTGTAATCGAAAAGGAGTTATTAGCTATGGTTTGGGCCACCAAATATTTTCGTCCGTATCTGTTTGGCAGAAAATTTAAGATAGTAACAGATCATAAACCTTTGCAATGGGTTATGAATCTTAAAGAGCCCGGCTCTAGGCTCACTCGTTGGAGACTTAAGTTGAGTGAATATAATTTCACTACAGTGTACAAGACAGGCAAACAGAACACCAATGCCGACGCATTGTCCCGCATTGAGATAAATAATGAGGACACTATGTCGATTGTAGTTAATGCATCTGAAAACCCTCAATCAATAGTGGGTTCTGAAACTCTGACGGCCCCTAGTAATAACCATATACCCGACGACTTCGACACAGCGACTATCCACACTAGTAATGAAAACCCAATTCTAGAGTTCCCAATATCAGATGAGCCCCTAAATAAGTTCAGTAGACAAATCTGTTTTGTTCTCGTAGGAGACATAAAAAAACGACCGACAATAACTAAACCCTTTGAAACACATACCCGAACGACCATACAACTCTCCGAATCTAATTTAACTAATGACGTCATCAACGCAGTTAAGGAATATGTGAACCCTAAGGTCAAAACCGGTCTAATTATTCATCCCCATCTCGCTATGTATAAGATTATCCCCATAATACAAGATAATTTCAGAAAATCATCAATGAACATAGTCTTAACAAAAGTTGAATTAGAAAATGTTAAGGAATACTTGCGTCAACAGGATATTATCAAAAAATATCACGAGGGTAAAACCAACCACCGTGGTATTACCGAATGTTATTTGGCCTTATCATCCAAATACTATTGGCCCAAGATGAAAGAACACATCGCTAAATATATAAATGAATGTGTTATTTGTGGCCAGGCTAAGTACGACCGCCATCCTGTTTCCCAAAGATTTAACATTGTACCACCCCCTAGTAAACCCTTTGAGATTGTCCATATAGATCTATTTACAGTCCAAACTGAGAAATTTTTAACCATTGTAGACGCTTTTTCCAAATACGCGCAAGCCTACCATCTCAGAGACAGTACCGCCTTAAGTGTAGTACAAGGTTTACTCGTATTTGGTACCCATCACGGGATCCCACTGACCATTGTCACAGACGGAGGCCCGGAGTTCACTAATCAAATTTTCTTAGAATTTTGTCGAGTTCATAACATAATTCACCACAAAATATTAGCGTATTCCCCTAATGATAATGGCATTGTAGAAAGATTCCATTCAACAATCCTAGAGCATCTCAGGATATTGAGGCTGGAGCAACGAAATGAACCAGTCCTTAATCTCATGCCCTACGCCATCTTAGCCTACAATAGTTCCATCCATAGTTTTACTAGATGCAGACCCTTAGACCTGATCACTGGACATTTTGATCCTAGAGACCCGGTAAACATTGACTTAACCAAACACCTACTCCAACAGTACTCGCAGGACCATAGGAAACGAATGACTCAGGTATACGACTTGATCAATCAGACATCTTTACATGACCGAACACAACTGACTGAGAACCGCAATAAAGATAGAGAACCCGAGAAAGACTATACCCCTGACCAACAGGTGTTTGTGCGCAACCCTACGGCGTCCCGACAAAAGTTAGCCCCACGTTACACGCAAGACATTGTACTTGCAGATCTTCCCATCCACATTTACACCAAGAAAAAACGAGGTCCAGTAGCTAAATCTCGCCTTAAGCGAAGTCCTAAGAACCCCACCTTGTTGCAGGATACTACTATGGCTGACGACCCTGCATCCAGCACACGGACAAGAGATAACAATTGACTCTCTCGACAGCGGACCAGGACTACTTCCTTTTAAATTGGGAATGGCTAAGATCATCTCCCATTATCACTCCTTTTTAAGTCATATAGATCTAGCGAATATTCATCTCCAAATCGAGTTAGCAAAATCTCAAATGGCTGAACTAAAACCTTTAATCAACAATAAAACCCTTTCTCTATTTGACCCTCACTTAGAACATCTTAATAATAAGATTATTTCAATGAGCAATAAAATCAGTATGTTCGAAGCATCCCGTAGTAAAAGAGGTCTCATTGACGGTTTAGGCTCTGTTATAAAATCAATATCTGGTAATCTAGATTACACCGATGCCCTTAAATACGAAAACGCTATAAACATCTTGCGTAATAATGAACACAAATTAGAATTAGAAATTAATAACCATATCAGCTTAAATAGTAAATTCATTTCACACAGTTCTCAGATAATAAGCAGCATAATCTCAAATCAAGAGAAGATGAGTAAAGCAATAAACCAAATTTTAGATAGTAATGCCAGCAGAGATACAGACTTAATTAAATACGCCCATCTGGCACAACATTTATTAATTCTAGGAGATAATATAGAAGACCTTTATGAAGAGTTAGAAAGTTTAGAAAACACCCTAACATTTATTCGTGCATCGAGCACCCCATACTCTTTATTTAGTCTAGATGAAATTAAAGATATGTTAAGCAAATTAAAATCGCTATACTCTAACTACGAAATCCTTGACGTAGAAGCTAAGCACTTCTATGAAATAATTAAATTAGGTTATTTTTATTTAGATAAGAAAATAGTATTAGTTATTAAGGTCCCAATTGTCGATTCCTCTATATATGATTTTTACAAGCTATCCCTTATTCCTAATAGACACCACGAAATCCTTATACCACCCTCACCTTTCGTAGCAATCTCTAGTTCAGATTCTAGGTACATAGAGACAGAATGTCCGAAGGTCAACTCCCTATATCTCTGTGAGTCGGTACCCAGCCTCCAGGTCCAGAGTCAACCGGGTTGTATCCAGCATCTGATAGCACATCAGGAACTTCAGCCCAACTGTGAGATGACACCCGTAGCTCTCACCACCGAAGCCCTAGAAGCCCTAGATGACAAACATTACACTTTGAGTTTTCCCACACCAACCAAAGTGAAGATATCTTGCGGTCAAGAACAATATCGGACCCTAGAAGGAAGCTACTTAGCCGTAATCCCGTTCAACTGCACCTTGAGAACTCCAACTTTCACTATCTCCAACTCCAATGACCATATCAAGGGACACGTCATAAGGATCATCGAAATGCCCCAATACAACGAGTCAAGACATAAAAATTACCCGAAGCTCATCTTAAATTCACCAAGTCTGGAAAAACTTCATACACTGAACAATGAGATAGCGACGCAACCACCTATACACCTAGATGACGTTACCGATCCAGCTATATACCACACCACTATACCCATGTACCTCACACTCGCCGGTACATGTGCATTCTTCGCTACAATGCTCTACCGCCGGCTACGTACAAGAAAAATATCCAGGAATACCACTGAAGACTGCAGCAACAACACTGAGGTCGTCTATGCAGTCCCGGCGACACACATTATTAACCCCAGCCAAATAAGGATTGATCCCATACACCTACCAGCGACTTTCTTGAACAAGTCCATCGACACTCGCTGTTCTTCGGGGGGAGGTGTTACACATGGTCAACCCAAGTAACACGCCGCATCAGCATCGAACCATACTCATTGCCCCAAATTACACGAAGTGCAAGCGCAGCAGAACGTGCGTTGCACACGGCCCCAAATTACACGGAGTGCAAGCGCAGCAGCATGTGAGCGACCGAATGACGTCAACCGACGTTTCCTTCATTCGGAGAACTTTACGCCAACCATTATATTTTAGATCTTACATCGATCAACTAGTTATAATTAAATGTAAATTAAAAAGTTAATAAATTAGTTTTTATAAAATAAATTTGCATTTTTTTGAGTCCTCTGGCTGCACCCATCGTAATTCGTTCACTACCGCCACGCCATTGTTGTGAAGGGTGTTTGGGTGTTGGTGTGGTTTGAACTTGAACACGGTTTGCAGTTGATAATGTAAGTCCTTTACGCCATGTATGCCTAATTAAGTCTGTCTCAATCTCACTCAACTCTCAACTCAACTCAAGTAAAAAATAAGCATAACATACACAGATTAGATAATTAATCTTTCTGTCCTAGTCTGTGAGTCTGTCTGGCAGCTGTCAATAGTGTCAAACCAAGTATCTGTCACTTTGTGTTTTGCTTAATAATAGAAATCGAAATATTCAAAAAAGGTATAGAAATGGTCCTAATATCTCACAAAAATATTGTTTTCTTTAATTAGAAGTGGCGTGAGATCAAAATAAGATATGAAATCCTAACCTAAAATTATAATGGCGATGTTATTTGTTTACGTAATTTTGTAACCTAAACAGACTGAAAAATTGCATTTTACGGTTTGTTACAGTTTACAATGTCAATCTCGCCGTTTTTCCGCTCGCCCTTTACGGATGTGGTTGGTGGGCTCAATTCGCACCAGATGTTGGGTCGTTGCCAGAAGGAGGAAGGTCGATACATGGACTGCCTAGAGGCCTACGGTCTGGAACGAGGGAAAGTCAAATGCGCACACTTATTTGGCGATTACCACGAGTGCCACACTTTGACAAAGCAGTTCAAACGATTCATAGTATGTATATTCTGAGAAAGTTTTAATTTTTACCTCATTACAATTTTTGTAAAGAACTTCAAGATACATGTCATGTGAAATGGTTTCATGTTGAAGCATATCGATACTACTATTATAAGTGCGAAAGTCACTCTGTCTGTCTGGCTATCTGTCTGTCTGTCTGTCTGACTATCTGTCTGTTGTCTGGCTATCTATCTATTTGTCTGTGTCTATCTTTTTGTCTGTTATGCATTCACACCTAAACCACTGAATCAATTTTGATGAGTTTTGTTATAGAGATATATTAAACTTTGGGAGAGACAGACTATTGCTGGTTGCAATAACTAACATCCTCATAGTAGGGTCCCAGGTCCAAGGCAGCAGCTTGTAGCCTATAATAAAATTATGCTAATCCAAATTCCCTTTCCAGGCAATCCGTAGAGAACGTGAAAAACAAATTGCTGAAGGCAAGCTTACGGGAGATAATCAATATGTCACTCCGAAAATCGACAGTTATTAAAATGATGTAGTGAAATATCTTATAGTGATGAATCAAAATTGCTGATCGTCAGACGCGTATGTAATAAAGTAAATTAACTAAAAGTTGTATGCAGTTATTCATATGTTTTTTCTTGTTATATTACATACCCAAATTTCTATGTTACTACTCAGAATTTCCTTACTGAGAATCTGGACATATATACTTCATTTGAAGTGAACACAAAATTCAAATTATTTAAATATTAATGGAATAAGACTTCGACCATTGCAGCTACCAATTACAGGCACAACTCCTTTACGCTGAGGAGCGCACGCAGTTTCTTTAGCACCAAAGCCAGCAAGATGAGGCAGCTTTTAGCAAAACCTTTCTTCATTGATGATTCCGGTTGCGCCGATCAAACCAACCTCCATGTGTACTGTCGGCGTCTTCTCCGCTTGGTATGGTGGCCATTCTGTGGCTTTTCTTCGGATTTTTGTTCTATAATAGGTACTTATATATATTATATACGTATTATCGAAAAAAAAATCAATCTGAAAGTCTTTTTATACTATAAATCTGTATCAGTAGATCTCGAAACCTCACACTCGCTACTTCAATGCGACATTATGCAAAGACTGGTCATTCGCAACACGTCCATTTTGCAAAATGTCCCATTTTCATAATGTCCCTTTTGCAAAATGTCCTATTCTCATAATGTCCCTTTTGCAAAATGTCCTATTCTCATAATGTCCTTTTTACAAAAAAGTCCCAATCTCAACTATTCATTACAATTAGTCATCATAATTATCCTTGCGTTAAAGCCGGTCGCAATAGTAGTTTCAGTCCGGAAAGTCCGGGGTCCGCATTTTCCAGTCTAACTGCGTGTTAGGCTGAACTTCGATACTTTCCGTGAAGCGACTGCCATCTTGACCTCCACAACCCAATGGTAAGTCATCGTCAACCCAATCGAAATCGAAGTATTGCTAGACCAGTTGTTGAACTGTTCGCGCCTTCGCTCCGTTAAGCGGGTGCGGGTCGCGGATGCGAGCGCCGTGCGTCCGCCTGTCCGTCGCGTGTGACAGGTATCCGCCTCACGCAGCGCTGCTCTTCAAATAACATGAAACAAGCACGCGAAGCGGACGTCCGCGCCGTGCGCCCGCTCAAGACAGCGAAGGCGCTTAGGGCTCAACTACCCGTGACGATCGCCTGTCGCCATAATGTTCGTATTGTACCGGGGCAGTCTCCGTGGCACGCAAATACCCATATCAATGCAAATGAACATTCATGCTTACAAGTATTTGCACTGAGCGGGAATCGAACCCGCGCTCCCAGTGTAACAATCGTGTTCACCCACGCAACAAAGGTGGTCGGTGTAACTAGTGAAATAAATATATTTAGGTACCTACTATGTTATTATGTTTTTAATAATTTAATTTGATATTTTTTACTAACTTATATATAAAAAATATTATGTTGGTTACTTCCGTCTACTTTTAGAATATGTTGAGTTGATTTGATTTGATTTGAAAATTGAATGTAATTTTGAAGCATTTATTATGCGAACTTTTTTCTTTTTCCTTTTTAAATCGATTGTTTGAAAAGGTTTACACAGAATATTAAATAGGGAGGTACCTGGCTTGATCCAAAAACTAACTATGCGGGACTGCTCGGGGGCTTTCCACGTGTCCCTCTTGACTAGCCGAGGGCACACTGCTCAGTGATGAACTAGGATGAACTACTGTGCAATTCACTAAGCAAGCACAACGATGCGAGTCGCAACGTTGTGCTCGATGCAGTGCAGGCAGGGGGCGCGACGGCGTAAGCTGGAGGTGTCGGAACGTCGGGGGCGGCTGCCTGTCACTTCTTGATCCTCGCAGGAGGGACGACGTGACGCGCTCCCCTCCCTTGCCGTTGTTCTATGGGAACATCGCGCTTCCCAGTGCCCACACCTGTGAGAGTCATATTAAAACCGTAGATGGTCCCAAGTGCCAACCGGAGTGCGAGGGAAGTACCGAAGACCCCAAGATGGCTTGTGGTTTTGGTCTGTCTGAATCTGACATAACCACCCTCGATTGGCCACGGGGTTCCGTGGGGACTTCCACACGAAAAACCGGTACCCATACTTAGAGTGCAACAGGCAGGCACATGACGTCCATAATAAACAACACGAAGGGTGAACATTTTAAGGGAGGCCGATCCATGGAAAAAATTATTTCCTCATGGAAAGACCATAGCAATTTTGCATGAAATTCAACATCTGAACATCTCTACCACGGCGTCCGAATCTGGTTATACGGACCTCTCGCCACTAATAAACACCCGTGGCGAGGGATGCCTATAACCCGATGCCTACCGGCTTCCTAATGAGACGCATGGTTTTTCCACCGGCTTCCCTTTTGAAAATGATAAACACTTTGTGGACTTCGTGCCTATTGCACTCTATCTTATTGTAGGTACCTTAGGTATCTATTAATTGTTTGCGTCAGTCCGGGTTGCCAGTAAAATTCCTTGAAATTAGGTAGTCAAATAAATACAAAACAATGATGCAAATCGCTTTTTTCTCGAAAGACCTTGCAATGTTTGTGCGACCTTTACTGAAAGGTAAGTCCAATCAGCGGAGACCGGCGAGCGGACGCAGATTATTATTCATCGCAATAAATTTTATTATAGATCTGTATCGAAGTATCTCCGTAAGTTCAATACTCATACCTCCGGTATTTGTTTTTGCGCCCAAGAGTCACGGTCGGTCGTCGTGTTTTTGTAAGGAATTTTGGCGCCAAACTACAACACAATCAATCATTAAATGCTACTAGTAATTACACGTTTATTTATTAAAATAGCTGAAGTTACGGCGTAGTGTACCTACTTAAGGAATGGCGCGACTTGTTTTTTTAAGACGACTTCGCTGCGTTGTTTGTTACTTATTCTTGAATTTCGTATTTATTTATGAGGGGCCTGGATAGGTGAAAAATAGAACGGATGTGAATAGATTCAGGGGTCATAAGTGTCACAACACTATTTTTAAGCAATATTTTCTGGAGAATTTTTGGTGAGCTGATTTTAACCAGTTTGATTCCTTTTATCCAAGATGAAAATGTACCTACTTACCTACTTACCTACCAGAATTCCATAGAAAGTATTGGAAAACTCTCCACTTATATCCGAGCATTTCTGTGAAACCTATCAGAGAAAATATCTTTACCCAACAGAATTAGGCAGCTAATCATACTCCTGAATGTCTCTCATTATAACAAAGTTATCTTGGAACCCCCATTTAACCATCCCTCCTCAATTGAGATCGATCGACGATAGACATAGAATTTTCCCAAGCGACTAATAAGGAGTTCTTTAAGAAGGGCATTAGAAGGATTCTACAGGGTCAGCAGCGCAACTGGTGTCGCACACGTCCATAGGCCCCGCCCCACGGCGCACGGTAACCATTCGATCAGCCCCTCTAGACAAGAGGCAATTCGTTGCTCGGCGTATGATGGAATAGAATGACAAATGTATAGGATTTGACGTTTTTGACATTCGTTGACGCCTGTCATATACGTCAAATCCCATACGTTTGTTATTCTATTCCATCATACGCGAGCGAGCACTTGTCTAGAGTCTAGCTAGAGGGGCATGTGGGCCGGGGCTGTGCGCTCGCCTGCCATCTAAGTGGCATAAAAAATATGTTTTTAGTAGGTACTATTTATTCCAAATTACTACATACCTATGCCCGTTAACCCCTTCATCAGGAACAGAAATTTCTCGTCGTCCTAACGGTCGGATCAACAGGGAAAAAAAATTCCGCGTCGTCCGATCAGTCGGATGAAGCGGTCGGACCACGTGGCCACAGCCGTTTAGATGAGGCAGGAAGGGACGTGACTCTATGTAGGTGTACCTACCTATTAGGTAGGTATATAGATAAAATCAGCGGGTACTCGTACTTCGATACACTACGACATCAGGCATACATAGATTGCTATTCCATTCGCTGGACTGAATCTCAAATCATTCTTCAGAGTCAAGTTTCACTTGGTACAAATGCGGGCCGGTTCGAGCGAAGAATTTACTACCCTCTTTTCAGACTGTAGGTACTTCTATGAAACGGTAGAACCATTTCATAGAAGTACAGTCTGAAAGACTAGTAGACGGTTACTTCACAGTCCGGTTTCATAGCTTACCGCACCGCAGAGCGCGTCACACTGGTCACACATGGCAAAGCAATCACTACAAAAGCTATCACTACTACACCACTCCACAAAAGCTGTGTTTCCAGTTAAAAAAAAAACAGAAAATTAAAAATTAAGTAGGTACTTAGGTAAGTGGCCCGAAGGCAAATTTCCATAAATGATTGGACCCATTACTTACACATCTCTCTGGGGACGTGTGTTCCTTTATTTAGCAACGGGAGCGTTGACGCACACGTGTATCCTTACTAATCTTACTATCCCGGGCTCTTTAACCGGGACGTGAAAAATCATCTACAGAGGTACTAACTCATGGTAGAGAACCCTCTTTTCCGAGACTTTGCTTTCAGCTTAACATCAGGCGAGGAGAAGTCAAATTGACGTGTCCTATATAAAAAAAAAACAATAATCTACCAATTTTAAAATTGACAGCATCTGGAATGATAGCCCGTATTTTCTAGACTTCACCCCAGTTTCCTACCATCCAACGGGGTGCAGTCAATTGACTGACTGAATATAAAAAAGTGAGTTTATATGTATGCTTACATTGCTTACTATTGGAGTGCAATCTAGACACAACACAACGCAGCGAAAAAAAAATGGGGTTCTTCAAGAAGGGCATCAGAAGGGTCGTACAGGGTCGGCAGCACGAGTGTGTGTGTGTGTGTGTTGTACACTTCCAAAGGCCACGGTAACCACTTCCCATCAGGTGGGTCGTGTGCTTGTCTGCCGCCTAAGTCGTATAAAAAAAAAATCTCTAAGATGATGATCTGTCGGATGGAAGACAATCGTATCCCTTAGTCGCCTACAGCCACAGGAAGAGATGGGGCCCGCAGCCCTTGTATTCTACTCGGTAACGACCACGTTGATAAATAAGTATGTAGGTAATAATAACATCACAAATTCCACCACATTTTTTATGTAGTTATAATTTTAGAATAATTATTATTGGTACATAGTTCATTTAAAACAAAAAAAAGTGTTTATCGTTCAGGTAGAATAAATCTAAATATCATGGCGTGATATTTGTTCTTAATATATAAATTAATTGCTAAATAATACTCGTTATTAATCGTGACTCGAGAGTTCATCGACCGTCGACACCTGGTGACGTCACAAGTGCGAAGGTTGTACGTCGTATCAGAGAACTTCAAGGTAACGCCGGTAGTCCTGGATTATAGAAAAAAAATGTTGTTTTTTTAAAAGATGCGGAACTGCTTGTCAAAGGTCTTCAACCTCAGTTGATGGCGCATGTATAGTTAATGTATTTTTTATAGGGGATAGGAGGTATCAGTAGGTAGGTGAGGCCGGCCAACAACCCTCCAATGGTCTTCGAACTCTACAGAATGCATTAATTTAATAGTTTATGTGAACACGTGTCGATCACGTATATCCTTTGGTCAATATCCTCTGATACTCATACCCTGAATACCTACTTATAGGTAAGCTTATAAATAATTTATACGAAATAAGAATTCTCACGACTGGCGACTGGCCAAAAAAGGACTTTATAATGTTTACAGGGTTCGTATACTTACCTTTAGGTAGGTACATGTCATGATCAGTTCAGCACTCTGGCTTTCACCTCGGAGCCCGAAGTCCGTTTACTCCTTCTCTTTTTGATTTGGCTTTTACGACTTTTATGGGAACGACTGTTGGTACTTCTTCATCCTAGTGTTAATTCCAGTCGTATCCGAAGCTTTCACCTAGGAGTCTGGTCAGCTTTATCAGTCTAACTGCGGATTTGGCTGGACCTCGATATTTTCCGTGAAGCGACTGCCACCTGACCTCCACAACCCAATGGTGACATTAGGCAATATCGAAGTATTGCAGCTAGACCGTTGTTGTTGGACTTTTTAGGGATTCAACTACCCGTAACGACTGCCATAGATGTTCGTATGGCAACTGGGACACATATTCATGCATACAAATATTTGCACTGCCCCCCTAGACAAGTGGCAATTTGTTGCTCGGCGTATGATGGAATAGAATGACAAATGTATAGGATTTGACGTTTTTGACATTCGTTGACGCTTGTCATATACCGTATACGTCAAATCCCATACATCTGGCATTCTATTCCATCATACGCCGAGCAACGAATTGCCACTTGTCTAGGGGGGCTGAGCGGGAATCGAACCCGACCTGCGTAGCGGCCGCGTTCACTACCGCTACGCCACAGAGGCTGTCGAGTGACTGTCTTCTTCATCCTAGTGTTAATCGCAGTCGCACCCGAAGCTTTCACCTCGGAATCTGCGGTCGGCTTTACCAGTCTAACTGCGGATTTGGATAGAACTTCGGTATTTTCCGTGAAGCGACTAAACGGGGATCGAACCTGCGCCTCCTGCGTAGCAGCCGCGTTCAATACCGCCACGCCACACACAGAGGCTGTCTGGGAGTGACTGTGAGCATGTGTATTTACTTACTCACAGGTGAGGTTGAAAGATCTTACTATTAATTACATCATTGGTAGGATTTTATGCCAAAAAATATATCAGCATTATGAAGAAAAATTCCCAGCATGGGGTAAAATGGAAGCAGGCTCCTATTTTCCAGCCACAGTCCAAGGGTTCTTATTTTCAAAAACGACATAAATACAAATATTTACGCAGACAGGCATATGCTACGAAATAAAATTAATATATAAATAATGCTACAAACAATGCATGCATAAGGTTTTGTCATGAAATCGTACCTAGCTAGGTAATAGGCCCGTCAAGATTTGAGAACTTTTCTCTCTCTCTCTGTCATACCTACAGACTACAGATGCACATTATATATTCTCATATTGTCAACCGCCCAGGGCCTCCAATAGGTTAAAGACCCTGTATGTAATGAACCCACTTCTACATACACACACCTAATAATATGCAGTTACTGCATAACAACTTTCAAAATCGCGATATGTAAGTACCTAACTGCATATTGATCGTTTAAAATAACCGAACAACTTTCTCAAAAACAATAAAGGCAACTACCGACTGACTGGGTTGACTTTCTCCCTTATTTCGTGAGTCATTTATTCAAATTACATAATTAAAAGTAGATGTATCTAATAGCACATTATTAGTCTCCATTCAACAGTACCTAAACATAAGTAGCCCCAATGGGTAGCCCATGATAAAGTGCCCGTTTGACGGCGATTCTGCTACTTATGCCATTAAGAAGTAGAAGAACAATGAAGTGATGGGGTCGCCGTCTATTAGTTCACAGATTTGTTGGTACGATTTTATATAGGTAATATTTTAGGTATGTATACGTATTGCTTGCTATTGTTTTTATTCAACGTTAGCATAATGTCATGGCTACAATCTGTCTAAATCTGTCAGACGTCCCCTGCATGACCTTACAGATCTTATAAATTTAAATTTTGTGTCGCAGTTGACATTGCAAGCACAGACTTCAGGGACAGAAGAAAATTTGGTTTTATAAATAAGGTGAGGAGCTTGGGCAATTACGGAATTCCTACATACTTCAGCAAACTGCGGTTGAACAATATTGCGATCTGCTTCTGATGACGATTTAGTTGCCAGAGGTCCTGGAGGAGGTCTCATGACCTGCAAGGCGGATCATCTGCTGAGTGACAGATGAGGTTCTCTGTGGCGCAGGCTGTCCTCTCGGGGTTGAGAAACTGACATAGAAAGAAGCAGTCAGAGACATCGAGCTCCAAAATGCAAGCTTTGTGTATAACCGGAATTAGCACTCCGATGACGAAGATCCTTGAGGTGGCGTAAGTCTAGTAATTAATTTTTTAACTCATTACTTCGTATCCTGATAAAATAGAGGTGTTCCCACATACTAATTTCTATTGCGTGACTCTGAACTTCACCCAGCTGGAGATATAAAGGGAACTAATGAAGCTTGTGTTCAGAGGAATTGTTACGTTACCGCCGACCATGGGCAGAGAGTTCAGCCTCACACATTACGACCGGAAACGATGCGCACTGTGCGGTATGAAAGGAACTTCAACACACGCACGCTCCAGCTGAGGAATGAACTTTTCGAAGCGACTACAATATGGAGCTCTTCTTTGGCCCAGCGCACACCGAGCGGCTCTTAAGTTCTTAAGTAGGTTCAGCGGCTCTCAAGTAGGTACAGGGTTGGCAGCACGAATGTGACTCCCCTGGTATTACACACGTCCATAGGTCACGGTTACCTTTGACAGTCACGCTACATTGTAACTGGCAATGGGTACCTCATCCCTCATGCACATCAGGATTTTGGTGATGCGAATCAATATTACTTTTTATAAAGATGTTAGTGATTTTGTCATGAATAAATTGCTCAGCATTCGTTTTAAAGTTTCCCCATTTTCCCTTCAAAAATCATTTAAATTTTATTCAAAGCTGTTTATGATTTTAACCAAAAATAATAATTATTATTAAGAGATCAACCTGAATCTGGCACTTTGCCTTTTTCACAGGACTAACAAGGCTGTTTTTATTATTCTTACCTACCAATATGCTATTTGAAGTTATTGATACATAATTTATCTATAAGGTCATCGTAGGCAGGTACCTATACGCAGACAGTCCCCTTCACACGTGACCCCCGACTGTGACCGGTGGGGGTCACCTTGTAGTGCTAATATCCTAATAGTCCAAATGGCAATACCAGCACGCAGCAACAAAAACGGTCACCTTGTGGCTACCCGGGTCTAGTCTACGTCAATATTATTATATTTTATATATTGTTATTATTATTATTATTACTACATTTCTCGTCTCGTTAAGCTGGGTAGACACCAACCAATAGTAGCGAACGAACATTGCAATTCTTCGATCATTCCCGAAGACTTTCAAGCATTGCATACCTACCTAATATTTGGACGTACCTAACCAATTCCTGTTGCTGCACAATTAGATCTATTACTTAGACCTCACGCTGGCTATCGAAGGATCGTGAATGATCCTTCGCTTGCCATCGTTATCTTCATTTGCTATATGTGTACCCGGTATTACTTTACGTAATTAATTACATAAGTTGTTATTGAAGGAGGCTCTATAGCCTCCTTCCTTTGACACTGCTGCAGACCGGTAGGTAGCTATCTACCTACCGGTCTGCAACAGTATCAAAACAAATATGTCTAGCTAGATAATATTTTTATTGTAGATACAGAATGATCTCCCTCCATGAGCGCGGGTCTAAAGGGTGACGGTTCCTCGGCCTAGCTGCAGACTTAGGGTGCCGATGTGTCGTACCTATTTCCGCACGCATCAGTTTTTATCAATGATCTCAATGGCTTCAAAACTTCAGTAGTTATCTTAAATATCACGTCTGTATATAGCACAAAGGGCTAAGCAGAGGTGTCAGTGGGCAAGATACCAAACTCCACGTAAAAAAAAATTCTCATAGGAAAACATAATTATCAAAGAGGCTTCTACTTAAGTAGGTACCTATCTTAGTAAGTTCTTTTATGTTTGGAAATGATTAGGTATACATACGCTTTCTCACAACAATCCTAGGAGTCTATCATAAAAACAGTTTTAATAAGAAATGACAAAAATATAATATACCTATTAGGTATAGGTACAGTCAGTAGGTAGATAGATATATGACCAATCATAAAAAACCCAAAGCTATGAGAAGGACAGATAAGATAACCGACACACCGTAGACGGAGATTCTAGGCGAGACACAAAGAAACAAAACGACAAAACTCATTAGCGTTCTACGACCTCGAGTAACCCCTGATCGAAGTTCACTGCCAACCCTCTGTGGGGGTCACAATGAGAATATCTGAATGAATTTGCTTTTATTACCTATAAACGAATGCATATTATAATTTAACGTAGGTAGATACTCTTTTGTTTTTAACTCTCGAAGGAAGTAAGTAATTCTCAATATTCGTCGACTTCCATTCTTTTTCATCAGCCTAAATCCCAGCTGTATAAAAAAAAATGAAAGCTTGCCTTTTGAGCCCGGACGTGTTTACTCACCTACTCCTCCTTTTTCAGTTAATTTCACTTTTGCGGGAGTGAATGACTCCCAAACTCCCAACCAACCCTTTGACTACCGAGTCATAGGCATGACATGACAATTAGTAGATGTGCTGGGTTGCAGGTGACAGGTTACAGGGCTTGAGCCCCGAAGACCTTGGTGGGGTGTTATGAACCCCTACATATCTTCGGCCTTTAAATAAGACGGCCAAAGAGTTCTATGTATGGGGGTAGGTTAGGTACTGTCGTAATCGAAACGTAAACATATCGAGAGAATGGAGCATTGCGATTGGCAGGGTTCACACACACGCACGCACACACGCACGCGTGCACGCATGCACGCACGCACGCACGCGTGCACGCATGCACGCACGCATGCACGCACAATTCACAGTAGGCAGGCGGCCAATAGCAATGCTCCGTTCTATCGATACCTACGTTTACGTTACGAATACGGTAGTCTTTCGCGCTCGAGGCACAGTACTAAACAAGCCGATGTGAAAAAAGATGTGTCACAGTTAATAATAATGACTTCTATGTATAGATACTGCTAAACTGTTATAATTATAATTTACGTCATTGATTATAAGTTTTAAAATTCAATAGATATTTATTGTAATGGTTAGAATATATCTAAAGGTGGATTTAGAGCAAACGAGCATAAAATTAGAGCTAGAACAAGAGCATTTTTTCAAAATATTTTAGTGTAAACGAAACCTTGTTTTCAGCGTTTACATAAGAAAGAAAAATGAAGGAATGTTCTCTCACTGTTTATACTAACTACATAATAGAATTTGACGTACAAGGGATATATTGAGCATTCGCTCGTTTGATGTAAATCAGCCTTTAGAAGTACTTAAGTTATTTACTTAGGTTGTTATCAGAAAGTCGCGACGATTTTCAGACGTTTTCTTTTTACCTACTTAGTTTTCCTGAAAAAAAAAAAAACACAATGTTTGTAATCTATTCTAAGGCACCTTAGCACAGATTAGCAAATAAAGTTATATTTTTTTCATGCTTTTCATGTCAAATTCCAAATTTAAAATTTTATGTTTACAAAAATATTCAGTTGTTTTCCCGTCATCTATTTTGTTTTTAATATCACTCTGTTTTTCTGCACGTGGAAATATCAGTTTCGCCATAGTTACAGTTTACAAGATAGACAAATACTATTTTTTTTAGTAGCAAGCATACCTGCAAATACGGCCGCGACCCGGTTTCCGCTTGGAAAATTTGGTTGTAGAAGGCCGATTCGAAAATCGTTTCGTAGTGAAGCAAGCAGCATCATTTCAAATCAGAATGTAGGTAAGAAACAAAACAGATTACTATGACAAATGTATAGGTACCTTGGGAAACGTATCGTTTCTTGGTGTTTTTTGAGGATAGCACCCTCAAAAGACAGCCAAGAAACGTGTATTGCGCGTATAGAGCACATTTTAGGTCCAAGATATATGTCCCCAGTAATATATAAGGCATAATATGTACCTACCTAATAAGACTGAAACAAGACAAATAGTAAAAATTAGGGAAGGGAAGCTCCGTAATTCCGTAAATAGGTACCTAGATGAATTATAGACATATCCTGAAATATCTATAGGTAAGTACTAGTCACCGCACTTGTTATGCTTGTACTTCATTCTCGTCGAGGTCAGGCGAGGCAGCGCGAGCACGAGAGTGTGATGGGAGCCCTCGCGTCACATCGCCGCGACTCGCGTCGCCTCGCCCTGGCCTCGCGCGAGGGGACGCGAGGTGCGAGGATAGACGAGACGAGGCGAGGCGCAGCCTCCACATTCTTGCGTTCGTTCAATCAGTATGCCATAGTCTTGTGCTTAATCGGACATTTGCCGGTATGCACCGTACTAGTACAATTCGTACAACGTACTAGTACGTGAAATAACGTGTATGACGTGTGTATTTACGTACTAGTACGTGTATAACAATGGTGAGAGTGAACCTCGTCTAACTTCATCAAACCTCGCCCCGCCTAACCTCGACGAGAGTGAAGTGCTAGCAAATCTCGTGTCGCCTCGCCTCGCCCCGCATATCCTCGCCTAACTTCGTCAAATCTCGCCTCGCCTAACTTCGACGAGAATGAAGTGCAAGCATTAGATTTAACTTCAACAAAACTCAATTTTTTCGTAGTTATTACCTAACTAGTTACCTAACATTGAAAAAAAATTTGTAGCAAATGATTAGGCTAGACTGGACAACATCTATCAATAAGAACTAGATTAGCCGTGTACTCCGTGTTTTAATAATAATGTGGCCACTAAATATTCTATCGGCGCCGAGTCCCACAAAAACACTAGATTTTGAAATTGTTTGTCCGGACACGATGAATTCGGACGATTGAAAGTCTGACTTTGATATAGGTCGACGACTTTGTCTTTGGTAATTTTTTTTTTTAAGATTCCACGTATTTTAACATTTAATTTGTGCACTAATTAAATCACTCTAAATCTATGCTCTTCTTCCTCTTAGCGTTATTTCCCAGTCGCATCCGAAGCTTTCAGCTCGAAGTCTGGGGTCCGCTTTTACCAGTCTTAACCACGGATTTGACTAGACCTCGATATTTTCCGTGAAGCGATTGTCATCTGACCTCCACAAGTCCACAACCCAATGTTAACATTAGGCGACACGAAGTTTTGCAGTTAGTTTGGATTTTTGAGGGCTCCAACTACCCGTAACGACTGCCATAGATGTTCTCATGGCAACCGGGACCGACGGCTTAACGTGCTCTCCGAGGCATGACCAGACCAATGCAAATACTCATATTTCATTCACACAAATATATGCACTGAGCGGGGATCGAACCCGCGCCTCCTGCGTAGCGGCCGCGTTCACTACCGCTACGCGGAGGCTGAATAAATCTATGCTCTTTAATAATAATTTTAAGTCATAAAAATAGGTTTAATGGTTTAATCCCGGACCATAGTACATACCTTTTAATTCGTGCGGTAATCCAAATTCGGACGGACCAAAACCGCACGGCGTCTTGGCTCTCAATTACCAGGATATAAGAATACCTGATAAGGCATTTCTCCCACAACCAGGGTCCATCTTCGGTTTTGAGGTTTTTTTCATGCTTAAGTCCACACAGGATTAGAAGCCACCTCCGTCGGTAATCGGGGCCATCTATGATTTTAAGACGGACTTTCTACAGGCCCGCTCCCGCCTCAGCTGGAATTAGCCGTAGATGATTCAGCGTTTTCCTTGCGGTGCACCGCGTGGAAGTTCCGGACCAAGCACCCTCACGGTACAGCCCCCCTAGACAAGAGGCAATTCGTTGCTCGGCGTATGATGGAATAGAATGCCGAATGTATGGGATTTGACGTATATGACAGGCGTCAACGAATGTCAAAAACGTCAAATCCTATACATTTTTCATTCTATTCCATCATACGCCGAACAACGAATTGCCTCTTGTCTAGGGGGGCTGGCCTCTCTACAGAAGGGGATACAGAGATGTGAGTAAGGGCTCCTATCTCAGGCATCTTTAGTTTTTGCAAATAAGGAGTCTCCCTAATTTCACAAACCTAGGTATGTACAAAAAATATTTTTGTACAGTAAACTAAATCATTTCTACGACCTCTGTGTCGTAGCATTAGAGCCTACGACTGCTACGCCAGAGATCATGTGTTCGATTCCAGCCTAGTGCTAATATCTCAATCTATGATAAGTATTTACAAAAACAAATGTAAGTATAGAAGTACCTATTTATATTCGCATTCTAGAACTAATAACACAAACTAGCTGATCTAATGCTTTCCTTGAATCTAGATGGCGTAGTGTAGAATATTTTAGAATACTTTTTATCATTCTTATGCTGTGGGTGCCATAAGTTAAGTGGACACACTATCCTGTAACAAAGTATTCGCAAATCATCATATCATCGTATACATAATGTATTTGTCCCTGATAACGTGAAAAAAACCTGAAACGAATTCATTGGACGAATGTTGTATTAATTTGAATTCTACAAGCCGTGTTACCGGTGTCACCAAGAAAGATTAGATTTTCGTTGTCTCTGCTATATTAGGAATTGTTTTTTATTCAGAAACTGGGACGTATTGTATTTTTTATTCGTTCATAACTAGACCCCCTATGGTGGTCAAAGGGAAATAATGGAATTAATTACTCCCGGGGCCTATATAACCAAAACTGTACCCCCTTCGGCTTTGATTGTTTGAATCCATTTTCTTTTGGATTCATCCTTTTGACAGCAATTTTTAAGCATTCAATCGATAATAAGCAGATAATCGAAGCTTTATTTCTAAGAAAGGTTCTAAGACCTTGCTAGGTAGTAGAGTTCATAGGCTTTGCTAATAGTAGTAAAGCCATACTTGCTTTGCTAAGTGGTAGAGTTGTTGGTTGCTTTGCTGGGCACATACTTTCACGGCTACCTTCTGTTTTTTCATTACCAGATTATATACCTAATACCCTAAATATTATTTAAAAAATGGTAGAGTCATCATCTCTCTACAGCGTAGTCGTTGAAAACTTCCCACATTCACGTTTTATTTATTTATTTACTAGCTTTTGCCCGCGGCTCCGCCCGCGTGGATGTCGGTTATCGCGACCAAACATAGCCTATGTCCTTTCTTAAAGTCTAATCTACCCCTATACCAAATTTCATCAAAATCGGTTCAATGGTTTAGGCGTGAAAGCGTAACAGACAGACAGACAGACAGAGTTACTTTCGCATTTATAATATTAGTATGGAGTATAGATATATATGGATTTATTACTATGTAATTATTCATGTAACACACTCGTTTATATACATACATACAATTATAATCATGCGTTTATCCCCAGCGGGTTAGGCAGGGGTGAATTAATACAACACACGCATGTCAACAATCTTTGTATTCGGTCCCATGTAATAGGGGGAGAGCCTATTGCCGTATTCCAGGCACTACTGTTAACTCGAAACCTGCATCTGAGGCTGAGTTTCAAACTCACTTATTTATATTATTATTATACACATACTTTTTATTCCTGTCGGTTGCATGGAATGAAATTATTGTAGTGATAAGGCCACCCATAGTGCATTTAACTGTAACTGTATCTATTTACAATTATCTGTAATAATATTGGTGAACTACAATTATAAATAATGCTTAGGGTACCTACCTAAATAGTAGAAACAGCTGGATTACAGCGCGACTAGCATATTAAAATACCTACTTCAGGTTTTTGTGATTGCTGAAATAAGAAGGTTTCTTGCCAAATAAACCATGTCCGGTTTTAAGTCTCGCAGATCCACTATAGAACCACTACCGCCACGCCGGCGTTAACTCCGGTCCGGTTTGCAGCAGTCTACTGTTAAACCGGAACATGCAGAAACCATTTTCAGGAAATACTGCCTTACGTCCCTTCCTACCTTATTTTCATTCTCTGAGATCTCCAATCCGTTACCTTCAAATACAAGATATTATGCTTGTTTATGCCCTTGGTCAGCCGGGGTGCTAGCCCGGGGTCAACCGGGGCTTGAGGGAAGTGTTTTAGGGGCAATATCACACCCCTGGCATCTAAAGACCCTAGACGTCGTGCGGTTTTAGCCGGTCCGAGTCCGACATAACCGCTCCCCGTTTACAAAAAAAAAGGTGTGCTTGTTTGCTAATAGCGTACTATGGAGTAGTTAAAGCCAACGTGAGGCGTAGAATCAATAGCGAGTAACTGTGCTATTTGTGAGCAGTGTTACGTAAGCTGATTGACTATACGGTTGATGTAGGTAAGTATAGAGAAAGTGGTCACTATGAACTGTGATGTGACGTACAGATAAAAAATACTACAGTAGTAGTAGTTAGTTGTTACAGTAGTAGTTTGTAGAGTGTTAGACGGTAGAGATATAATAAAGACTCTGTCGGTTATTTTAATTTATTCATCAAGATATGTTCGGATGCTACTGGGACTAACGCAAAGATGATGATGATTATAAAGTGATGTCAAAACGTAATGATTTTGGTTTAAGGTTCAATTTTTAATAAAATAGGACTATTTTGAGGGTAGGTTGAGGTTTCTACGTAATGTAGAGATGCTGGCGGAAGTGTATCCTGTTTTAGATATAAATGCGACACTAAAAATGCTATGTCATCTACCAGACCTATGGTAGGTGCTAGGTCCCTACTTTAAAAAGTACACATTCACGTAACATGCGTCACACACAATAATATTAAATTCTTCGGAAAAATAATTAATTCAAAACATTTGAAGGACGCGCGTTATCTACTAAATCCGTGTCTCGTGAGTCAATCTGATATTATTTAATGTGATGTAATTATTGATCAATCTTGTTTTTATGAGCAGTCTACCTTTCTTTATGAGTAAATTCTTGTTGGGTGTAAACCACCACGTGGGTTACGCTGCAGAAAGAGCGTTAACCTAAAAATTTACATAATATGTATACAGGTACCTACTTACGTTTCCTTTATAAAAAAAAATCTACGTGTGATGTGAAGGTAGGTAAGTCGGATTCGAACAGACTAAAACAGCACAATGTTTTGGCACGTTCTAGGTAGGATTATCGAGAACTCGGCCGGCCTTGTGCGCTAACGTTGATGATTAATGTGTTTTTGGGGGTCAAATGCCCCCTCCTCTATAGATAGACGCGTGCGGAAACACCGTGCAGCGCATCGCCATCATTGTGGATCCAATACGCGCGTTGTTGTCCATGGTTGTCCACTTGGAGAACTGGAATCGCCACCCCCTAATTTCTCATGAGGCACAGATCCAGTCCAGTGCCTCTTTGCCCCAATGATACAACAACAACAAAAAACACTTCAAAATAGCAATAACAATCCTGATACCCTGTACCTGCAACAGGAGTAATAGGATTGCAACGTTATTGACCATAACGTTACTGCACATGTTAAGATGGGAAAAAGATAAACTACCCAGGCGGGCCTCGAACCCTCGACCTTACAGAGGAGTGCTACGGAGTCACGCCTTGAGTGTGCCAAATTCTCCTATACAACCACCTTAGGGCGAAAATTTGACCAAATGATTCCAGCAGCCTCATGCTGAGTCCTCAAGGAAATGTTGGGCAAAAACTGCCTAACTTTATTATGGAACTCTTCGTTGTGGAGGTTCGCAGCCGGCACGGAATATATAAATAGTACTAGGAATAACCTTCACGCATATAAAAAATCACTAATTTCCTCCTTGTTGAGCATTCATCAAATTACTGTTAGCCCAGTAGGTACCTATCTCAAAGCAAAAAGTTGACGATATCGTGGTAGATAATACGTCAGCTGATCACGCGAAGATGAAAAAATAAATAGGTAGAATTAAGAATTAGAATGGGATCTTTCCTTAAGTTTGCTTGCATGTGTCATCCTCATCACTTCCTAGAATTCGTTCCTTCATAATTTATTAGCAATACTATCGAATGGTAATAATAGTCTGTGTTTTTCAGTTCAATTTAGTTCTATCTAATGGTGCAGTTTTAGTTTCAACAAAATCAAACAATTTTATTATTGACTTTCTGAGCATTTTTCGTTGTAATTTATTAAATTTTCAACCGGAAGGAAATGGCTGAAAAATGATTTTTACGTGTTTGGCAGGTCATCTTTGCTTAACCCAGCAATGAAGTTGCAGCTGACCACAGATCACGGAACTACAAATTATGTAACTCTCTGAATATCAAAATTATCACAAAAAAATGTATTTAGTAGTATTCTTTTAGTCTGAGGTATTTAGTATGTTTCTCCGCATTCTAGATCCCATGACACAAGCTAGTTAAGCTATGCTTAGGTACATTGGTATGTGTGCACTGTGTGTAGAAAATATATATTTACTAATTTTCGGTGTCGATGATGTAACGATGTAGCGAACAAGTTGAAACAAGCAAAGTTAATAGTGGTAAGAGTATTTTTATTGTATACGTAAACTTGCCTTACATTGATGTTCGCTTAGTAACTCATGAACATTATCTGGCCACCACCCCCGAGAGCTTTCCTCTCGCCACGGCCTCGTCCATAACTTAGTAGGTGTACCTGCCTGCAGGTAGCGTTGGTTTGACCCCGAGGGTCTTGATGGGTCCCCAGTTCCCACACACGCCATAGCAACTGTGAATGACTTGTTGAAAGTTTACCTCGTATGTTATTATTTACGTAAAATAGTGGCGATGATGTCGCCCGATTTAGTGCGGCTAAATCGAGAGGCAGTGTCGATAACATTGTACAGTAGTAGCAAATAGTACCTACCTATTGCTCGGAACATATATCTTGGACCTAAAATGTGTTCAAAATGTGCTCTATACGCGCAAGTACACGTTTCTTTGGTGTCTTTTGAGGATAGCTCATAGTACGGGGTGCTACTGCGGTGGACGAGCTCAAATTTACCAAGCATAGATTATTACAAAACAATCTGCGGATGCCAGGACCTCGTTTATCTCGTGATTTAGGTCCAAGATACGTGTCCCGAGGTATACCCGATGCAAGACAATTAAAAAATAAATGGGAATCATAAAACTTGTATTGTTGAAGTTGAATGTGAAAGTTTGTGAAGATGTTTGGATGTTTTTAGCCAATCACGCTTAAACGGATAAACCGTACGGTACCTACAGATATAGAAATAGCCTGGAATAACACAGAGGCTATATCATCCTGGAAATGGATTCCTGTGGGTAGCGGGAACAGGATCAAAAGTTCACGTAGGCAGAGCCGCGAGCATCGGCTGGTAACAGAATTACAAACTTGAATGTTAGTCCAACTATAATTTGATGCATCCCGGCATATTTCACTAACGTAACTAAATTTGAAATTGTAATTATAAAGCAAATACTTGATCTTTGTAAACCAAATCGAAACAGTATAAGATGTTATTTGGTATTTAAATTGCGCCATGTAGGTGAAGCAACGCTTGGGACTATTAAGTTTCCAATTGAAAGATGAAACAAATAAGGAACAATTCCCAATCTTTACTTTATATAAGCGGCATTGATAGGATCTTACCAAATTTGGATAGGTAGGGGGGGGGGGGGGGGGGGGAGAACACTACTGACGGTGTAGGTGAGCGTTGATGCATCACAAGGTGGCCACCCTAAACCTACATCAGGGTCGCGCGTCCCAGTCGCCGTCACGGTGTTCCTCTCTGTATCACGCTATGGACCCGGCGACCGCACGGTGAATCCATGGAGTGCTGAGAATCGGATCTCATCGGAACATGTACGAGTATATCTTAGACCTAAAATGTACTTAAAATGTGCTCTATACGTCCAGTAGGTACACGTTTTTTGGGTGTCTTTTGAGGATAGCATGGGGTATGGGGTGCTACGGCAGTGGACGACTTCAAATTCACTGAACATAGATTATTATTAAAAAACAATTCGCGCGCACCAGGACCTCGATTGTCTTGCTACTTATAATCCGAGAGCTAGTATGATATTTTGAGTATCTTCTTGAGGTAAGCTGAAAACTTGTCAGACAACTCTCCTGTTATACCCCAACACAAAGCTGCAGACCTGGCTGGTGGATAAGGGGACTAAATCAACCCCTACATTTTTTTAAATAAAAAAATATATTCCAAAAGCCTGTTTGAGGCAATATGCAATTTTTATAATGTTGTAGTTTAATGTTTAAGGCATACATAAAAAAAAACAGGCGATTTGGTGGGGGCTTTACCATTGCCAGGCGGGTTCAAAGGTAATTTCCAAAAAAAAAATACAAAAAATGTATTTGAGGCAACTTGAACGACCAGAACTAACGACCAGACCAATGCAAATACCCGTATTCATGTATACAAATATTTGCACTGAGCGAGAATCGAACCCACGCCTCCTGCGTAGCGGCCGCGTTCACTACCGCCACGCCACAGAGGCTAGTAATGTCCGTTTATAGTAGTGTAGACGTTTATAGTAATACTAGTAATGTCCCAATGCCTTTGAAAGAAAATTGCTACAGGGAAAGAGGCGCTTTCCCTGTAGCAATTTTCTTTCGGAATTCGTTGGGGAGGTCACTGGCAGCCTACATTTTGTTTTGCGTGGGTGAATCTTTGGTACCACGCCTCAGTGACGCTTCAGTGACCTCCTCCAACGAATTTCAAAAGAAACTTGCAACTAGGCGCCACCTTTTGGAGTATAAATCGAAAAATATCGATCGTGGGGAAAAATATAAAAACTAAAATTTGATTCTAAACGACTTTTGTATTATATCTTTTGGAATTTTTTATGGGGTTTCGAAATATGTCACAGGCGAAGCCGAAACGGGTCAGCTAGTTCAAAATAATGTACGGAATTAAGGTGCGGCGACAGCTAATACTTTTCGCAACATTTTCACACAAAACACGCAACACAACATAATTATGTATAGAGTTTTTCACAACCTTTTTTTTTTGTTATTGGGCACTTTAGAGAAAGTATTATTTCTTTAAAGTGCCAAATACAATAAAAAATATTGTGAAAGACCATAGAAAATGTTAAGTTGCGTGTTTTGTGTAAAAATGTTGCAAAAACATGAGCTCTGGACGCACCTTTATACGAAACAAAACGGAACAAATAGTAAATCCCACCTACCCACAAATAAAAAAAAATATTGAGTTTAGATTTTTTTATACCTGACACAGTATTCTATTCTCGTAAAGGAGAAAGGAGAATTACACAGACTAGTTAAAAATGTGGTAGAATATTTTGACACATTGAGGGACTTAAAGTCAGTAGGTAGTGAACTGCACGAGTGCGTACAGAATGTTCAATATTTTCCAAAGCTTTGAAAAAATCTAGCTTTAAACTCTTGGTAGGCACAGTGTAACCTAGTCATAATGTCAGGCAAATAAAAGGTAGGTATATGTACTATGTACCTATACTATGATCGCGTTAATTCCCGTTAATATTATTGTATAAAAAAATCATTCAAAAACGATACCAAATTAGTTACTTGCGTGTATACTAACAAAGTACCTATTCCATATTTGAAAAATCCTCATTGTCGTAAAATGATTTTTTTTTTGTCACCGACCGCTCCTTTTGACAGAGTTGAACTAGAAAAAAACCTGCATTATAATGACAACCTCAAGCTATAAAAGGTAGGACACTGACAGACGATGAGCTATCTGTGGTTCATTCTCAAAGCTTAGCTTCCTGCCTCCGGAATAATATTGCTACGCGCAAAGCTCTTAGTGGCCCAGTTATAACTTGGGGGGCGCACTGAGCGCTCGAACGTAAAATCTTCCGCGCCTTTTAACGTACGCAACAGCTTTTTCGAATGGAGACGTTCTTAATTTGAAAAATACCTATCCAAAAAGTGTTTTTAATTATTGCCAGCCTACTGTGGAATACATTTTTTGTTACAATTTATTGAGTAAAAAAATAATTTATTTTATTTATTGTTCAGTTTAATATTATTATTAGGTATATATACATGAAAAAATCAAAATGTATAAAAAGGTTAAAAACTATATAGCACTGTATTTGATAATACAAATGATATTGTACGTAAGTGCAAAGCCTATAATAGATAACAAGGAAACGATAACAATATCTGAGGACCAGTTGCAGTATTTGATAGAATCCGTGTGTCCAGTTTTGGAGGAGGTTTCCTATGCGGTAAGTTATTTCTACTTAATTTATCATTTTATTTAATTAAAATATTAAATTATTTTATTTATTTTATTTTATTCGGAAAACAAACGGTATCTTACATCTAAATTCACAAGTGATTGATTAACTGAAAACCATTTAAAAGTTTTCACATAATTATGCATATTTGATGCTTGCCTGTACAAATAATATTTGAATTAATTCAGTCGTTAGTAAAGTCAGAGAACCGACTCGAACCACTTCCTAAGGATGAAAGTGACTATAGGAAAATTATTTATTAAAGTGAAAATTATTGTATGTGCGTAAAACCTACAATTACTTCATTTTATTTTCAACAATTTAAATTCCAGATATATACTACGTATACTAGCCTACTCGAATCGGTTAGGTATCTACTAAACTAAACGTAAACAATCTCAATGTGTCTTTTTAATGTTTTATGAAAAAAATCAGTTTTTTCATATTTTTCTGTTTGGAAACTCATTTTAAAGACTAAAAACCGAAATTGATTTACATTATTACCTGCTACTTTTCTCGCAAATCCCCCCAACTAAGCAAATAAGTGCGCGTGCACGTCGGTTCTGCAACAAGTGGGGTATGAACCTGCAACCTCAAGATCGCAAATCCAAGATCCACATCCTTCGCATCACGCTACCGCAGCACAATATTCAGACTGCAGAAATTACCACTCAAAAATGGGTTTAACAATAATTAAATTTCCTAAAAGTGGTTTAATTGTAGGAATCAGAGACGTTATTGGGAATTTTGTATATCGCCGAAGAGATGTCTAGGAAAATATGTAAATTGAATTTTAATTATAGAATAGACCCAAATTTATATTTTATCTGTGAGTAAAAATAGAATTAAGATAACTTAATAATCTTGTGTTGTTTCAATGTAGGTATGTAATTGTAAGAAAATGCACAAGTTGCTTGATTTGACTACAAGCTGATAACATTATCTTTCATAGTAGATGTCACTAATTTTGATGTCATTGACGTTACATATTGTATGTCATTTCATATACTTATTTAATTTCTGTACATATAAAGTTTGTTTTTCAACTTAATCCTTTGCAACTTCCAAGAAAAATTAGTACCTAAGTAGATTTCTAACGTAGGTAACATACCTACTATAGGTACGATACCCCTATACACGTGCAGCCATATTTGCGAAAAAGTACACAAGTTGTATTAACACCAACATATCAAAAACCGTTCAAAAAGTATATATATTTTCGGTCGCTTGTAATAGGATAATAAGAGGGGCAAGCCACGCGGACCTGGCGATGACGGGTGGGGCCGCCTGTAATCCTAGCAGAATGCTCCCCATGCCCGGAGGCTAGTTGGGGACTCTATGGTCCCTACACCCGAAGTGAACCAGCTGGGAAGAGATGGCCCTGGGTCGGTCAGGGTGCAAGAGATATGTCGTAGATAATCTCACCTCCGGCAACCAACGACCCATAGACGGCGTACGTTTTAGTCGGTTCAAGCGTCCCGGCTGCCCTGCTGCAGAGGGGTGGGGGGGTTTTCCGTGGTGATTTTGCGGACGATAAAAATAAAGGCCAAACTCAACTGCAAGCCTTACACTTTACTAAATGAAGATCGAGCTAGAGCCTCGCGCAGCCTTTCCTATCGGGTTTCGAAGTTCACACGCCAGTCGCTCTCATAAAACCCATATAATCAAACCAAAAGATGGAGAATGGAGAGAGATGGAGTCTCGGATATAACCGACAGTTATTCCTGCTAAGAGATGATATTTATATGAACTATGTATTTTATTGTGTTAGCATATGCTTATGCAAGATGTTGAAACATTTCGTCATGGTCTTCTATGACTTTCAAAATCCGATAGCTAATTTTTTTAAATATGTTTTACCAGCTTACTGAGGTTAAATGCAATCATGCATTTAAGTATATCTTTCGACATTTTGTAATCTCGATGAACTCTAAGTTTTAGGTATGACATTGTGTAGTAAGTATACGCACTCACTCGCTTGAATTGATATCAACGATTAACCCAAATTACTACGGTTGATACGTTCAAAATTATCAGACCATTCATACTATAGTTTATCAATAAAATGGTAGTTAGGTACAAAACACATCAATTTAATACATTAAAGACAACGGGGGTCACTAATGATAAATTTCACTGTGCAGTGGATGGAAAAAAACAATTATTTAGGTACGTGGTTGTTTTTAATTAAAATATTTTTTTATAAAGAGATAAAAATCTTCGCAATCGGAACTACGATCGATCTTTATGCCACTTTTTTGCTTTGAAAAATATTAGCTTGGCCAGAATTAAACAAAAACCGGTCAAGTACGAGTCGGACTCACGCCATGAGCGTTCCGTACACAACTGACAACTGCATAAAGTTGCTTTTGGAAAACTGGAATATACCAATATAACTCCCACTAAACTCCAAAAGTGACAAGAATCGCAGCAAAAGATAGACTAGGGTTATTTGACACTAGCTGTTGCTCGCGGCTCCGCTCGCGTAGAATTCTGATCCCGTTCATCGGGTGTTTCTATAATATGTATTTAAAAAAAAAAAGATGTATCTAAGTCTAAGTATGTTTAACCGCATTCTAGAACCCATAACACAAGCTAATTAAGCTATGCTTACTTTGGGTCTAGATAGCGTTGTGTAGAATATCCAACAATATTTATATTTATTTATTTATTATTATTTTATCGCTGATAGTAGCGTGATGATGTAGCTTATGTATAATGTAGCTTTCTAATGGCGAATTTTTGAAATCAGTCCACATAATAGGTACGTTGACATGACAGATACGTCAAATCCCCTACATTCGTCATTCTATTCTAAAAAAGACCGGTCAACGAATTGTCACTGGTCTAGAGGGAGGGACAGCCCAGCAACAGTAGTTTTTGAGTTTATTCGTTACATGCCTACCTACAAAAATAGAAATCTTTCCTCTTTATTTTCCTTTTTCCTATTTATTATATTAATAAAATTAAGTACCTACTCACTATTCTAGGTACTCCCCCGGGAACCAATACAGCAAATTACGGTATTGTTTTATCTTAATACCGAAACCACTTGAATACCGAATAAAATTCATTGGACACTATATCCTGTTAACCTATTTTGACTTCCTTTTGTTGTACTATGAGTGAAGTGTGGCACTTACCTAGTACATACCAATACAATACCTGTACATTCTGCACAATCTTTAGTCAGGATATGATTTTTGAATGTATCTATCTATCTATCTATATTCTATACTATTATATAATTGTAAAGTGGTAGTGTCTGTACATTGGAGATATTAATAGTACATTATGGTACAAGTGAGCAACGTTGGTGATTACCGCCGAGGCGCCATTGGGACCCGAGCCGCCAGGCGAGGGTCTTAAGACAGCCGAGGACGGTAATCATCATGCTCACACGTGCCATACGACGTTTTACAACACACTTGCGAATAAAATAATACTACAAATACTAAATAAACAATACTACAAATTAATTCGTTTTCCTAAGCGCGCGCATTTAACAATGGCGGTCGACCATATTTAAAAAAAAATGAGGTTTGAACTTAACTTTTTTTTACTCTGTTTTTTTTTCTGTACTTAGAGAAAAAAAAAAGTTAAATTTGAGCGAAAATTTTGTTTATTACACAAACTATTACAAGTTGAAATTATTTATTTAAATACGAAAATGCATCAAATGACCATATATAGTGAATAGGCGTATTAATTTATTCGTACTATTAAACACGTTATTTTTTGTATCAAAACTTATTTAAGAACATAGACAATTATAGACACTTCCTATAAAATTTAAAAAAGAATCTATAACTCACTTTTGTGAATAATAGTAATGAAAAAGTCACAGTTTTATAATAGGTGTCATTCCGTGCTTAATTGCGGTAAAATAATATCACTGTTATGAGCAGGTGTGTTGTAAAAAATGTTATAGTTATGTTATATTAACGATACTGAACATGAAAATATATTTTTTTAATTTCCTGTCTGTTTGTCTGTTTGTCCGCGTTGGACGCAAAAACTACTGGACGGATTTTGATGCGGTTTTTTTTGTTCGAAAGGGCTTACTCAGACTTAAAATCTTACGTTTGTTTGATCGCAATCGGTTGAGTAGAACCGGAGATATGAGCAAAGGTCGCGTTAACCGAGATGCACGCGGGCGGAAGACTAGTATTCTATATAATACCTAATTATAAAGCGAAATATCGGAATTGTTTTTATTAATTTGTGTACAGTAGTAATAGCAACCCTTTAATATAATATATCTACTACTCCTGAAAATTCATCTCTTCTCTAACAATAGACCATTATTGGCACGCATGTCGCCCTCCACGCTGTTAAGCTAACTCCTTATCCTTCTCGGGACTAACTCCTACCTGATGCGCATGGTGCTCCGTCATATCGGCCAGTGTGGGTGGGGAATCTGATACACCCTAGAAAGGAACCGCGAGCCGTTCACCCACCAGCTTCTCCCACTTGAGCCTACTTCTACTGCATTATAAAATAACACAAATAATTTATCTTCTTCTTCTTCTTCTTATTCTCTCTTCTATATTATAAAGATCAATGCCACTTTTCGTTGTTAGTTTATAACTCAAGAACGGCTGAACCGATTTGGCTAATTTTAGTCTTGAAATATTCGTGGATATCCAGGGAAGGTTTAAAGATGAGATAATAGGTGCAGCGGGAACGGGATCAAAAATTCGGGAAAAAAATATGGCGATACGAAGTTCGCCGGGACAGCTAGTTATTTAATGACAATTGATATGGACATTGACACCATCACTTTTAATGCCCGTTGTCATGCCAACAATTTAGTTAGCGATATTAACGCCATAATACATCGTATTTTCTTTAATATTACATTATTTTGTGAATTTACCACATTTTAATTGTGATAGCTGTTATTCGGCGACCGAGACAAATTCAAAAAACCAAAGATCATGAAATTCTGTTCAGCCGTTCTTGAGTTATAAGAAAGTACGTTTTTGCCCCTTTTTAGCTCTGTTCTGTATTCTGAGCTTTTTAGGGGATTGATACTGAATCTCAACAGTCATGGTCTGAATTTCAAAAAATCGTTCCTTAGTACACCTCTACGCCCCTAAACAAACACTCTCTATAAATTTCAAGTCTCTAGGACCAGCGGTTTAGGCTGTGCGTTGTCTCTAAGTCAATCAGTCAGTCAGTCAGTCAGTCAGTCAGGACTAAGAGTTTTATATATGAGATAACTTAGAAATACAAAGCCTTACTGATTGCTTCAAAAAAATCTACATTGGATTGGACGATAACCATATTTGTTAAGTAAGGTGGTTCGCTAAAACTAGTTGGACGACCAACTTCTTCATAATCATTTTCACTCTTTAGGTCCGCACTTAGGTATCTACCCTTCTGGGTAATTTCACGATGCCTAATTTTTTGCTTATTTTGGTGGTATTTTTCAATCATAGGTTTTTCGTTGAAAAAATGTAATGGAGTTCTTTTAGAATATTTAGAATACTGATGTGTTTAAAAGATTTAAATTTTTTCATCGGAAAACCTATGGTTGAAAAATACCACCGAAATTAGCAAAAAATTAGGCATCGTGAAATTACCCTTCTTTTTTATTTAGAGACATACAGACGTACCTACGTCACTAATCACTATACAATGAAATAAGTAACTATATAGAAATGTTCCAAATTGAATCGTTCGTTAAAAAACTGTTAGTAAAAAAAACTCACTTTTCCGGAACGAATTTCCATCCGTAAAAACGCGTGTGACTAAACTAACTTCACGTTTTACTCATATCAATGAAATTCCCTAATTAAAATTGGACTAGGTGGACCCCCATACACCTGGGTGTATGGGGGTCCACCTAGATCTTGGGCCCCAAGCCAACCTCACCTGCAAGCCGGTGCACCTGCTGAACAACGGACGAGGCTCTGGCGCTGGCTTTCCCTTCGGGGTTGGGGGGTCGGACGGCAGTCGCCCTCGGAAAAGCCAAAATTTTGCCATAAAAAAAAAAAAAAATGAAATGGTAACAACAGGGAATTGCGATGAAGGTAGGGCGCCGCCGCAAAACGGCGCGCATGAGGGTCGCCCGCCTCGTGTCGCAAGTGGGCAAGGGCTACCGTGCCTGAGCCGGGCACGGCTAAAGATGTTAGGCCAACACCGTAATTCCCGAAAACTCCGCTTCGCAACATGGAACATTGGCACGTTGACCGGTCGCACGAGGGAGTTGGCTGACGTACTCTGCAGGCGGAGAGTGGCCGTGGCGTTCCTGCAGGAGACTCGGTGGGGTGGCGATAGCTCCATGCACATTGGGGAAGGCTACCAGCTGATGTACACAGGTGCACCTGATGGGCAGGCCGGGGTGGGCGTGGTGCTCTGCCGGGCGTTGCAGGATGACATCTTGGAGGTGAAGAGCTATTACTTACTTACTTACTTCCAGCTGGGGACGCCGTTGGCCGGTCGGGTGATCCGCCCTCTGGTGTGGGCCACTTCACCCATTTCCCCTGTGTCTCCTCCGTAGAGGATTTGGGGTTATCCGGCTATCACGGCGTATCGTCGAACCTACCTGTTTCCTTGCAAAAACTAACGATCTGTCCCACCTTCAGATCGCCGATGTCTTCTGTTTCCAGCTTGTCCGTTCCCGTTATTTCCCATCTTTTTAGTGAGTACATAGGGCATTCAGCCAGCAGGTGGAAGCTGGTTTCCTCGGCCTCCATGCACTCTGGGCATGTGGGATCGGTCTTTACTCCTATTAATGTCAGGTGCCTGTTCAGTCGGCAGTGCCCTGTGATTACTTCTACAGCAAGCCTCATGTTTCCCGTGAAGAGCTATAGCGCCCGACTTATGGTTGTGAGGGTGCTTATCGATGGGACTATTAACCCACCTGATAAGTGCCTACGCTCCACAGGCTGGGCGTGGCGAAGCCGAAAAGATCTTGTTCTGGGACCAACTCGGGGGAGTGCTTCGTGACGTCCCGCTGTCGCAGGAAATTGTCCTGGGCGGTGACCTGAACGGTCATGTGGGTGACGGGTGTGAGGAGTTTGGGCGTGTCCACGGTGGTTTTGGATACGGTAGTCGCAACCCAGAGGGTGGACACATCCTTAGAACGTGTGCGACTGCCGATCTTGCCATCGTGAACACGTACTTCAAAAAGAAATCCAGACATCTTGTCACCTACGAGAGCGGGGGGCACTCAACCCAGGTTGATTTCCTGCTCACTAGGAGGCACAGCATCGGCAGGGTGGCCAACTGCAAGGTTATACCCGGGGAGAGTCTCACTAGCCAACACCGTCTCCTTGTCATGGACCTCCGCGTGAAACCCAAAGGCAAACTTGCCGAGCGTGCCCAACGTAAAATCAGGTGGTGGCTGCTTGATGAAGCCAAGTCCCAAAGTTTCGTCTCAGCCATCGGTGACAAGTGCGCCGATGCTGTAGACGAACCAGTACAGGTTTCTTGGGATAGGATTCAGGCAGCTATTCTTGAGGCGGGGAGGGCGGTGCTCGGCATGTCTAAGGGTGGACGCAAGTGTGACAAGGACACCTGGTGGTGGAACGACACAGTCCAGAGAGAGATCAGGGTGAAGAAAGCCCTCTTTAAAAAGTGGCAAGCGTCCAAATCTTCCGACGACCGCGATGCGTACAGAGATGCAAAACGCGCCGCCAGGAGAGCCGTAGCCAGGGCCAAACGAGACCACTTGCAACCTCTATATACCAAGTTGGAATCGTCTGAGGGGCAAAAGCTCATATATAAGTTGGCGCGTTCCAGGGCCAAAGCGGCGCAGGGTCTATCCAAGTGCCGCTGCATTAAAGACCCTGGGGGAAATTTGTTGTACGAGAAAGTCGCGGTGAAGGAGAGATGGCGCTCATACTTCCACGAGCTGCTGAATAAGCAGCATAAAGAGGTGCAGCCACCAGACCTCCCTCCGAATCAAGGACTAGTGCCACCGATAACGCCTGCGGAAGTCCAGACTGCCATTCGCCGCATGAAGAACCGGAAAGCTGTCGGACCCGACGAGGTCCCCATCGAGGCTTGGAAGGCAATGGGCGCCCGTGGTGTGGGCATTCTAGCAAATCTTTATAACCGCGTACTCCTCACCGGTGAGATCCCGAGCCAGTGGAGGCTGAGCATCATCACGCCAGTCTTCAAAGGCAAGGGATCGGTGCAGGAGTGTGGTAGTTACCGCGGTATAAAGATAATGTCCCACACCATGAAGCTCTATGAGCGGATAATCGACTCTAGGATCCGACAGGAAAGTACACTCTTGGAGTGCCAGTACGGGTTCCGTCCCGGACACGGAACCATGGACCCAGTGTTCGCCCTAAGGATTGTGGCGGGGAAATACAGGGCGAAGAACACGCCCCTGCACTGCCTATTCTTAGACATGCAGAAGGCCTTCGACTGTGTTCCTCGCGCGGTGATCTGGTGGGCACTGCGGGCCAAGGGTGTTCCAGAAACTTACATTGACACCATCCGAGACATGTACTACGATTCCGGTTCCGTGGTTCGGACTGCTGTTGGCGACTCGAAAGCCTTCCCCATCACCGTCGGGGTACACCAAGGATCCGTCCTTAGTCCTTACCTGTTCAGCGTGGTATTAGATGTTTTGTCGGACAGCATTAGAAACTCACATGAGCAGCCTCCGTGGTTGCTCATGTATGCTGATGATATTGCGCTGATGGACGCGGACAGGAGCAGATTGGTGCGACGCGTGAAAGGATGGAAAGAAGCGCTTGAGAACGGCGGTCTGAAGCTAAATGTAGCGAAGACAGAATACTTAGCGTTAAACTCCACAGATCCCACACCCGTCCGCATAGGCGATGATTTGGTCGAGCGCACGGACCAGGTTAAGTACCTGGGATCTGTACTTCATGTGACCGGTGAGATCGACCACGACGTCAAGGCACGCATTGCTGCCGCGTGGGCCAAGTGGCGAGAAATGACTGGCGTCACCTGTGATCCTAAAATGCCAGTCAGGTTGAAGGGGCAGGTCTATAAGACGATCATTAGGCCTGTTCTCTTGTATGGTTGTGAGGCGTGGCCGCTGCTCGAGCGACACAAGCAAGAGCTGCGTGTCACGGAGATGAAAATGCTGCGGTGGATGTGTGGCGTTACGCGTAAAGATCGCGTACGGAACTCTCGCATCCGCGGCAGCCTCCATGTCCGTGACATCGCGGATAAAATGCAAGAGAGCCGCCTTCGCTGGTGCGGCCACGTCTTGCGGCAACCGCCAGGCTACGTGGGGAACAAATGCCTGGCAATGGTACCCCCGCCGGGTCCAGGTAAAAGGGGTAGGCCAAAGAAGTCCTGGCTTGACGTCGTGGAGGGTGATATGCGTGCTAATGGTCTCACTACCATGGACGCCCAAGATCGTGCGAAGTGGAGAAGGAAGAGCCGCAAGGCGGACCCTGAGCTTCGGGGTCATCTTGGCCACGGATGCAATCAGGAGAATACGTCTATATGCAGATGATGATGATGCAATTTAAATTGAATAAAATGTAATATTTTATATTCAGCTTTAGTTATAAGGAAAAATGCTAAGTGAGTCATAGATAAATAATGTATGTGCTTTTGAGACTTTTTAGCCAAAATAGACTGCTACAGATGTCTGTAGGTATCCTTCATTCAAAGAAATATTGCGTCATTTTTGGAGATCATTTATAAAAGGATTTTTTAAATCAATTCACAAATGACTGAGAAATCGATGGACATAGCTACATTGCAATTAATTCTAGTTTTACGAATAGTCGTTAATTTTAATACATGCATCTCCTTTTTAAGTCGGTAAAATATATTTTTATGCATTTTAGGCATTATTAAAGTAGCTGTGCTTCTTTTTCATCATCCTAGCTTTTTAGTCACATCCGAAGCTGTTGAGTCTGGGGTCCGCTTTACCGGGTATAACTGCAGACTGATAATATGAGATCGTCAGCCCCTTATAGGAAAGCCTTTATGGTATTTACTGTCTACTTAAGTCGTCGTTATCATCATAGCACAGCATTAGTGCTGCTTAAATTTACTATCTTTTCGTATTTTTATTACTATTCTCTTGATTTATCTTATTGAGCGCCTGCCGACTGACCCTACAACCTCTAGAGTAATCAAAAGGAAAGCCTACGCCACTCGATGTTTATTAAATAAGAAGTAATTTAAGTAAATGATAAAAATACTCGCATGACAGGCTAAAAGGTGACCCGACTCCTGAATATTATCTATGATCTGTCCAAAACATGATGATGCTATCTGCGGATGATATCAGTAGGCCGAAATATTGACTGCACTGTCTACTTATTAGTATAACGTAGATAATATTATGTTGTTTATCATGTATCGTATTGTATACCTAAACACTTCATAAACTTAATATCTCACTGCGTTTGCCCGTTGCCGCATTATTGTAAACAGTGACGTAGGTCGTTGATGTTCTTTATTTGACACTACTTGTTTTTATTAAATAATGGAAAAATAGGGCCTAATCAGTTATGTTCTAATTTTTGATCAATAAAAACAATTGATATAAGTAGGAAAATGTTTGTTTATGATCTGAATTTAAATAGAACATCAACTAAGCAGTGCGGAAAGTAGGTAGGTATATAGGAACTTTAACCAGATACAGTCAGCGACAAAATCAGGGTATCAAATTTAGAATACACAGGTATGAACCACTTACTCTGCAGGCATAGTTATAAAGATTTTCTGATTCTATAGCCATCCTTTCATTTAGATACTTAATAAAATTTACTTAGTAAATAGGTAAATTTTTGAAATATCTCAGTATGTAGTATAGTTACAATAAATGATAACTTTTCTTTCCGGTACTTAGAGGGTTCTACATCCGACTCTTTATTTCAAAGTTTCACGAACTCGTATGATCGCACTTACCAAAGTTCTGTAGGTATAGCCAGCTCCCAAACGATTTGGTTTAACAAACAATCTCCAATTTAGACTAAGTATCATGTTAAAAATAGACCATTGCAGATATTTAGTCGGAATGACGTTAAATTCCATGACTATAGTGAAACGGCTATTTGTGAAAGTTCAGATACAGGTAGCTTTTTTCTAAAAGCTCTGTAATAGTAGATATGCTACTCTAACAGTATGCTAACACAGCCTCTGTAACACAGCTACGTGTTACTGCAACAGTGCTGGCTGCTGCCGGAAGTCCGCTTATTTTATTGTCTTTCATGAAAAGGAAATCGCCCGGCAGACAAGCACACGGCCCACCTGATGGGAAGCGGTCACCGTGGCCTATGGACGTGTGCAACACCAGGGGCGTCACACTCGCGCTGCCGACCCTGAAGAAACCTTCTAATGCCTTTCTTGAAGAACCCCATATTGTAGTCGCTTGGGAAAACCACCGCAGGGAGTTCATTCCACAGCTTGAGTGTGCGGGGGATGAAGTGCCTTTCAAACCGCACAGTGCGCACCATTTCCAGATGCAATGTGTGAGGAAGGCTCACCTGGGTGAACTACGAGGTGGTCCAAGGGCAATAAAGGACCTGCCTGTGGCGAGAGGTACGATGATAGAATGTAGCTGTTGGCATCATGTCAAATAGTTCTTCTGAGCACAAACCATTGTACTTATAGACGGTAAAACACACACAGTGAGGCAAAGTCTCTTCTGAGACTGAGAGGTTCCACATCGCCTGCGAGTACTTATAGGATTGCCGACGAGCCTCAACGCCCGTCTTTGTACCGAGTCGAAGGGGTCAAGCTGGCAAGCAGGCGCTCCAGCAAAAAGGTGACAGCAGTACTCCATGTGGGGCCGAACCTGCGCCTTATAAAGGATGAGTCGTTGCCCCGCAGTGATGTACTGCTTCGCCCTGTTGAGCACCCCAAGCGTCTTTGATGCCAGCTTCACCTTGTCTTCTAAATGATACCGGGGTGTATGATTGTCTAAAACATATCCCTCGCCCCCTGGCTGACCCAGGGCCATCTCCGGTTTCCAGATGGCCCCCTTGGGCGTACTCCACGTACCTACCACTCGGAACTAATTAACTAAGTATAATTAGGTATGCCATAAATATTCCTTCCTTGGCTTCGTTGGTGATATTTCTGTTTGTTGACAAACAGTGTAGGTATCGGCAATGATTCAATCGCGATTATTGGTTCATGTGCGTATCGCCGGCCGCGTTCATAGCAAAGGAACACATCAACCTGACACATCTGATCTATCGTAGTAAACTTTATTCCTTTACGATAAGACTGATATTTCTGTAAGATTGTTCAGCACGCAGATATTCAAATTTTGTAAAGGAAATTTCGAAAATTGTTTTCTTTATACATACCTATAGGTAACGACGTTTACTTCGAGTTACTTGGTAGCTCCCTAAAACCAAAATCGTCGCAAAAACGACTCTTTACACTCACTCCTACCACATTTTATCTTAGACCCATATCTTGTACCAAAAGTATTTAGTCTCAAAAATTATGTTGTTCTGCATACTGTCCCAGAAGACAGGTTTTCTGGGACAGTATACAGTATGCATCTGCGTAAGTGCCAATTAGAAAAGTTAACAACTACTCCATTATATCTGTATTGTACGTTTCGTGATTCTATTCATAAATATTATTTTCAGAAATTTAATAGCTGTGAAGAGAGCTTCCTCCGATCACAATTTCTACGAAATCCAGATCCAAATTTCTCCCAGCAGTCACCAGCTGCGAAGATCAGGTGCAGCAATGATAACGACCTCAAGATTCAGGTCATACCATCACAGAAATGGAAGTTGGTCGTCTTGGTGCCTGAGAGAACGAATGATACCGAAGCTGATAAGTATTCTGTGAGTTTAAGTTATTTAGACTGCCATGGTCCCTCACAGTAGGTACTAATAGAGATGTTTACCTTATTTTGTTTTGAGTGTCGGATATTTCGGCATTGTTGCAAGCGCCATGATCACGGCGGATCTGAAGTATCGGCGGCTAACGCTGAACAGGTTTACAGGAGTAAATCTCTCACACTCCAAACAGTACCTACATTGGAAAATTCTCCTACCAGAAAATACTTAACGCTTACAACTTAAAACTCATGAACTCCACTTAAATGCTGTGATCCAATCAAATATTTTGCTTTCCTATTGCTAATTTAGTTTTATTTTGATAATAAATAACAAAAAATACCACAATTTCCTCAATTCTCTCTGATATACCTACGTAGGTATCAGAAAGTGGATCAAAGTTTACCGATGCGGGTTTTTCAAAATCAAGATAACGGTCGATGAAGAGTGGTACGCGACTAATCTGTTACATTGATCGCTTGGTTTATAGCTACCGTTACCTATATGTAAATTGCTGTTGATACCGGAAAATTTGTATGCGAAAAATATTATTGTGCTCTACTTAAATCTTATTCGAAAGTCTATGTTAGATATAGACACAGTATAGATAAACAACTCTTCAGGCGAATATATTGTTTTCTATTGTAAACTAGCTGACCCCACGAACTTTGTACCGCCTAACAGTCAATTCTTTTTTTTGTCAATTTTTCTCTCCGTAAGAACCATCCTCGTAAGGAATATTCTAAAAAAAGAATTAGCGAAATCGGTTCAGCCGTTCTCGAAATTTGCGCTTAGCAACACATTTAGGGATTCGTTTTTATATTATAGATTCGTAGGTATGTTCTAAGTAGGCACTGTAGGCAGGTCCTTATAAGAAATAATATTCTATTTTTTGCCTATTTGAATCTTGGGATACATACCTATAATATATGACAGGGAGGGTGGATAAAATAGACTAATGTTGATTTGTATGTGGAAAGACATCAAGTCTATTGGTAAGAATCATGCAATCTCTTTAAAATTTAGAAATAAAAGAGAGATTGATAGGAGGCTACGTTTTATAATGGAATTAGGTACATACCTACCTGTTCGAAATTGGAGCCACCTGTACATTGACCACCTAAATGTAAATGTATGGTAAACCCGGAATACGGCAATAGGATCATCAGCCTATTGCCGTATTCCGGGTACTATTGTTGATTCGAGCCATGCATCTGAGATTAGTCTCAGTCAGAGGTGTATAATATTATTTATTATGTATATTCGTAGTGTATATATAGGTTGGCACTCGTCATTAATGATAATTGTAAGTACTAGAACACAATTTAGGATCTTTCAGGATTCAAATTAGGCAAATATTCGTTCTTGTTGAGTTCAGGTTGATTATCATTTTTAAATTGTTTGTAGGTAATAGACACATATGTATTTCAACAGCTTTATTAAAACTTTAGTAAAGCTGTTGTTGAATATGGAACTTTCTGTATTTGGAAATAGTTTGGTTGGTAGGCAGGTAGGTAGGTTTTACTGAGGGTTTTACTTACAACATTTTAGACTAAAAATTTTCATTACCTATTTTAGATAAACTTCAGTATAATAGAACCTTCAAAAGAATCTGAAGCAGTTAGTACGTACCCCGTGGCCAACTACACATTTTGGAGCACGGAACTTCAGTTCGAAGACCCTTTGGACTGGCGAGGAGGATTCCTCGTGCCTCAATACAAAAAACTGTCGATTCCAGAGAACAGGACATATGACATCAAGGTGGAATTCTTCAAGGAAAAAGTAAGATCGAATGTGACAGCTCTATTTACGTGGAATTCAACTGGTAAGTACATAGGTACCTAATCTTCATTGTAAAGTCATCTACAGCTTTAGCAGTTGCAACACTTTCAACATCTCCTTCATCATCTCGTTTTATGCTATGCTCCGAGAAAATTCTGACTGCGAGAAAATTCCATTTGATTTTAGCCTTTAAGGCAATGCAGTAAAAGCTTAAAATTAAATGGCTTTTTGTAGAGTGAATGAAAGAGTGTAACGAAACTCTTTTCATTCCAACTTTGACTGTAAGTCTATAGAAATAAGGTCTATATAATATAATTTATGTGTGGCAGTAGTTGTTCTTTAGGGCTTTAGAAGAATCGAGGGCCAGATAGGTCATCAATGTCATCATATAGGACACATAGGTCATCTATATCTGAGACCCGATTCATGACTTCACTCTCTGAGCTAAACCAATAAGTTATCCAAAAAAAAATGTTCCTTTTTTTGTTTAAGCAGATTGAATTTATCTGATAACTATATTCTAAGTACTTAATTTACTTTCAGATATCGAAATATGCTTCGAAATCGTAAACTCGTGTGCGAAGTCTCGGCCAGACAATTACCCAATATTGGTAAGCGCCTTTCTCAATTATGTGTGTCCACCCCTTCAGTGATATACTTAAGTTATGTAAATGTTCATAAATGATTTTATTATAACCGCCTAGTATGGCACAGGGCTTAGATTATATTTTGATAATCTAACGCGCAGGGATAGTATATATGACTTCTGTAAGTAGGTACATGAGGTTATCGTAGGCTTCAAGTTCTCGGATTATCCAAAAAATATTACTTAGTTGGGAAATTCTCAATAGTCGGCTAGTTCGGCGGAGTGAAGATCACGGCACTTTCTAGTTCCGTCTGTCGTCTTTGATCGAAGACTGGTACCTGATCCTTATCTCCGAGAGTAAAGTCTGCACCAGAGCCTTCTCTGTGCACTGACTAGCAGGTGAGGTTGACTTGATCCTCAAAGGGTTTGGTAGCAGAACGTCCCATTCCCAAACTCGTCACTCTGTTGCAGATGGTCCCATTCCGAAATAGTCCTATTCCCAGATCGTCCCATTCCTAGATTGTCCTATTCTCAGATCGACCCATTCCCAGATGGTCCCAGGGATGGTAACGCATGACGCAGTTTTAATGATAGGGGTATGAATAAAAAATACCTACTACTTTAATTGAAGCGTCGGTAGCTTAGTGGTTAAGTAGTCGGCCTTACGATCAAATAACCAAATTAATTATTTTCAGGCGGAATCCAAACCACAGAAGTTCCTTTCCAACCTGTCTTTAAATGACACTTGTACTGTGCAAGTGATGGGTGTGTACGGCACCACGGAGCTTAAGTACGGGACTCCGGCATGCGACGATAATTCTAACTGTGATACTGTCAGTAAGTATACAGTTAATACAGTTATAAATCTCTCCCTTCCTTCCTTAGTACTTAAACAGAAACATGTTTCTATAAAATACCGTGAAAGGACCGCGTTATCAACTAGTGTTCGGTATTGCGGTAAGTCAAACAAAATGAGTTTATTTTTTACACAGAATGGTATACACAGAATTAACAATTTCTTTTCATCCCTTGTATTCGAAAAGTATCGCTTTGTTCCTCTATAAATGCTCTAAAATAGCAATTAAGCTAAATTAAGCTTTTCAATTAAGAATTTTTTAGCGGGCGGTAAAGAGATTTGAATGTGGAACATGTATCATCCATAGAAAGGTTGATTTACATCAGACGAGCGAAGGATTTTACAGGAAGAACAACGAACGAATGTTCTGTCACGGGTCACGGCCGTCAATCTATTCATTCTCGCTGCGCTCAGGATTTTACGTTATAATTAATCCTTCGCTTCGCTCGTGGTTCAAAGTAGCGCCCTCACCATAATATGTAATACTATTTTGCTACCTTGACATTACTCCGTTTGTCTCTACCCAATCTACTATTTTAGACTTACAATGCCATGCTTAGTTTAGAGCCTTCCTTGCTCCAGCTCGTCTAGAAAAACTTAATATAGGTCAGAACTACGCTTTTTGCAGTTTACAATAACCCTTTTGTATTAAATAATTAAAATCTGGGTTTCCTTCTCCTTCTCTTTCTCTTTTTCTCACTTGTCGACAATCAATCTTGTCAATTGTATTATGGGCGCTCTACACCACTATTATTTGATTTGATTTTAACAGGTAACAGAGATCCAGAGATTCCTCAGGATGTTTTTATACAAGCGGTAGAGAATGAGGACGACACGTGGAACGTCCATGTGAATTGGACGGAACCGAAGTATCCAATAGAACAGTACAATGTCACATTGCTGGAGAGGAATAGGAGCATTGTGGTGGCAGGGGTGAGTGGAAGCTAAATATTTGTATGATGCAGGGTTTTCAAGAGTAATCTCTTGCGTGGAAGTCGCATTCACTACCGCCACGCCACAGAACTGTCCGAAATGGGAGCTGTGTCTTAAAAATGCTGCAGACCTTCAGAAAAAAAATCTGCGAGCAATTTTTCTGAATCAACCTTAATTATTCTTATTTAATGGTTTTTCTGCCTTGAGTTCATATTTTTCTAGATATGATCATTATCGAAGAAGAGGGTCGTTGCTTTATCTCCCTTTTTGGATTTAGGTAAATCAAGTCATAAGGTCTGTCCCATAATAACACGATTTTTTTTACAGGCTATAACTGAAGTAGTGTTCGAGGACGTTTCTGGCACAGGCCTATACACAGTTGAGATACGCGCAAAACTAGGGCGCAAGATCGGAGTAACCAGTAGACGAGCTTTATTCCCAGGTAATTATTGCACCTCTTGTCTTTTGAACTACTAACGTGTATTGTTATCGGCAAACTTTGTGAACAACCATCAAAAAGTTCGCACATTAGCCATATAGTGCACATCACTAACTGGCCAATCAAAAAACCAATGAAAGAGCTTTTCATCCAATGACGCGAGCGAGCCTTTTGAGTCCGTCATTAGTAAGATAGATACTCAAAGGTCATCATCATCAAGCAGATCGGAAGTTAGGGTCCGCCTTCCGGCTTATCCTCCTCCATTTTGCACGATTTTGGGCGTCTATGGTAGTGTGACCATTGACACATTTCATTCTCCACGAGCCAGGACTTTTTGGGTCTACCCCTCCTATCGGAACCCGGCGATGGCGCCATTGCCATTTGATTTCGTGATTAGTGTAATAATGATTGGTTGATTGGCGTGTCTCCTCCGTCAAACCTAGCACATACTTCCAATTCCTCCAAGGAGACGTGAAAGCACGCTTTTCACGGCCTGTCGCCCCAGCACCCTTACCCGAGAGCTAGTTGGGCACTCCGTGGTCCCCACACCGGAAGAGGGCCAGATTGTGAGATATTGCCTTGAGTCTGCCGGGGTGTACACACAATCGACGGCCTATAGACGCCGTGCGTTTTAGTCGGATCGAGTCCGACATCATCACCTTCATGTAGACGCAATTTCCTGATTACATCCGTGGCCAAAATGACCTTGGAGCTTAGGGTCCGCCTTCCGGCTCTTCCTCCTTCACTTCGCACGATCTTGGGTGTCTATAGTAGTGAGACAATTTGCACGCATGTCACCCTCCACGACGTCAAGCCAGGAGTTCTTGGGCCTACCCCTTCTATCTGGACCCGGCGGGGGCCTTTGCCAGGCATTTGCTACCCACGTAGCCCAGCGGTTGCGGTATTTTGAGGTCGAATAACGATTATTTAATTTTAACAGTTATCAGAAATCCAGAGATTCCTCGGGATGTTTTTATACAAGCAGTAGAAAATGCGGAAGACACGTGGGACGTCCATGTGAATTGGACGGAACCGAAGTATCCAATAGAACAGTACAATGTCACATTGCTGGAGAGGAATAGAAGCATTGTGGTGGCAGGGGTGAGTGGAAGCTAAACTATATTATTTGTATGATGCAGGATGCAGGGTTTTTAAAAGTAGCAACTTGTTCATTAGTCCTTGATATACCCACAATCCTCATAATAAACGACATTTGATTTTAAGTCCACTTGGTTACTCTAACTTCGTGGGCGTCATTTCTAGGAGTCGTTGCTTTATCTCCCTACTTGGATCTAAATAGGTCATATCAAAAGGCCTATCCCTTAATAACAAAATTCCGTCTACAGGATATAACTGAAGTAGTGTTCGAGGACGTTTCTGGCACAGGCCTATACACAGTGGAGCTACGCGCCAAACTAGGGCGCAAGATCGGAGTAACCAGTAGACGAGCTATATTCCCAGGTAAATATTGCACCTCTTGTCTTTTGTAATATGGGAACAAATCATGTACAGAGGTATTGTTACCGGAAAAGTCTTCTAAAAAGGCATTTTCTGAAGGAATTTCCACATCAAAAAAAGTAATAATCCCCCCCCCCCCCCCCCCACATTTCAAGCTGCAACCACGCTTGATTGTGATAAAGTTTGCCTTACCTCAGTATACGCTCTATACGCGCAGTAGGTACGTGTTTCTTGGGTGTCTTTTGAGGATAGCATGGAGTGCTACTGCGGTGGACGAGCTCAAATTCACCAAGCATAGGTCATTACAAAACAATCCGCACGCGCCAGGGTCTCGTTTGCCTCGCGATTTAGGTCCAAGATACGTGTCCCGAGGTATACCGCGGTATACATACCTGTCTTGCCGCTCGTGCGCGACTCACGTGTAACGGTACATAGCACTGTGCAGGCTCGCCGGCGCCGGACGGCTGGGCGGCGGCGCGCGGCGCGACGCTGGGCGCTGTCGCGTGCGCCGCCGCGGTGCTGCTGCTCGCCTGCGCCTGGCGCCGCGGCCGCCGCGCGCGCCGACTGCCCGCGCTAGAGGTATGTACATACGAACCTGCCGGAGACAGTGCGCACTGTGTAACCTAAAACACACTTCATCCCACGCACAGTCAAGTCAAGTTGTGGAACGAACTCCCTGCTGTGGTTTTCCCAAACGACTACAATATGGGGTTCTACAAGAAGGGCATTAGAAGGTTTCTTCAGGGACGGCAGTATGAGTGTAATGCCCCCGGTGCTGCGTACGTCCAAATGCAAATTGCATGCAAAAAATACCTATTTTTGAAGTATACTGGCATGTAGGGTGCGTCCTGAGCAAAGGCGAGGGGTTCCTATAATGCGCCGGCTTCCCAATGGGTCGCATGGTGCATGACAAGCTAGATCGAGGTCAGTTTTTTCTTCCACGCGCTTTCCTTTCGAAAATTTTCACCCTTCGCCACTGATCCTTACCTTACTCAACTTCTATTGAGCGTGATTTTAGAGCCCCTTCACACTAGCGTTTGCTCAGCGTAGAAGTTCAATGAACGTATAAGCAACACAGAGTCGACACGGTCTCTGGTGGAGCATGAGTACACTACGCCTGCAATCTTCAGTCCATCACTAGGTATACCAAAGTTCATCAAAATCTATTTTGTGTCAATCGAAAAGCCTAACAAAGAGTTTTCTTTCGGAATTTTTTTATTTACACTTTTCAATTTATCATCATACAGGACGAGGTACCACCGAAAAAAGGCGTCATAGACGGAACAAACACGCCTCTGGACACAGAAGACGTGTGGGAGGTGCGCTCGGACAAGCTGCTGCTGCACGAGGTCATCGGCGAAGGAGCGTTCGGCGTTGTGCGCCGCGCCACGCTGGCACCCGACGGCACAAACGTCGCTGTCAAAATGCTCAAAGGTTGGCTCACGCTTTTGACCTATACTATCTTTACACCCCCTAGCCAGATGAACTGACGACCTGAAGAGTGTGGCTGGGACGGACTGAACGTGGAAAGCAAAGGATCGGCAGACGTGGTGCACATTGGGAGAGGCCTATGTCCAGCAATGGACTGCAATAGGCTAATTGATTGTCTTTTCAATTTTACTGTGCACTTCCTGTAAAGCTCCACCAAGATCCTTGGGGCCCGAAGAGTCCTTATACCTGTTGATTGACGGAGCTATAATGCAGGCTCTTGGGGTTAGGAGACCAAAAGGCAGTTACTTATAAAGTTAAAGTCAAGCTTAAGCCAAATCTAAAAGAGGAGGAGTCAGTAGACCTCGAGAGCCGAGCTGAAAGCCTCGGACACAATCAGGATGATAATTCTAGATGTAAAGCTCGTATCATCTTAGCATATGCATGCACATATATTTAGGATTTGCCCGTGGTCCACCCAGGTGAACTATAAGAAGAAATAACTTCTCATAGTCCACCTGGACTACAGGCAATAAAGTGGCAATTAGAAACAGAAATATACTGAGCGATCAGTTTGTTGCAGAGTTCCCGTCGCTGGAGGAGATCCGCTCCTTTAGGTCGGAGATGGAGCTGATGAAGAGCGTGGGCGCGCACCCGCACCTCGTGAGCCTGCTGGGCGTGTGCAGCGGCCGCAGCCCGCTCATCGTGGCCGAGTTCTGCACGCGCGGCGACCTGCTCACTTATCTGAGGTACGAGTACCTGCAGCCACCGGCAAACTTACTGACAATCTAGCTTTTGCCAGACGATCGCCGGATGGTTCAACCAGCTCGCCGCCTCTTGCCTGCTCCTGCAGCGGTTCCTTTGCTAGTCATAGACAAAGTCCTTAGTTTCTGAGCACCCACTTCGATTGTTGGCTGTAGGTAGCAGCATCTCCATTTTAAGAAAAAGGCACTACTGTCTCCATTGCCCTGACTGGGTGACATCACTGGAGATCGATCTATAACAAGGCTGTCACAACGTTGTGCTTGCCGTTGTGCGCTTACAGAATTGCATTGCTGTAACCTAACTAAAACTTTTAGTAGGTACAATCAATCAATCAATTAGCCTACTGCAGTCCACTGCTGGACATAGGCCTCCCCCAATGTAGGTACAAGTCAGGTCATTATTATCCGTAAAAGTTTGAATAAACCCAATTGTAACGCATTTACTAAACCTATCCATTCTTTTCGTTTCAGATGTACGTGGGACGTAATGGTTTCCAAACGCAACGCTAAGTACGTTTATAATAATATTGACGCATCAGACTACAGAAACGACCTGTTCAGATGCAACATGCAGATGGAGAACTCCAATCTTGTCGTGAACAAAATGTATGAGCTTCAGGATATCTGCGACAAAGAGCTCACTACGACAGACTTACTGTCTTTCTGCAGACAGATTGCTATGGGCATGGAGTTCTTAGCAGCCAACCGGGTAGTGCACAGGGATTTAGCAGCAAGGAATGTGTTGGTGACAGCAGATAGGACGCTGAAGATAGCAGATTTTGGACTGTCCAGGGATGTGTATGAAGAGAATCAGTATAAGCAGAAGGGTAATGGGAAGATGCCTATCAAGTGGATGGCGCTGGAGTCGCTGACGAGAAGGATTTATACTACGCAGAGTGATGTGTAAGTATTATTAGGTTTCAAAATGAAAGTTTTACTATTAACTTAGAATCGAAAATTCTAAGAAGAATATTGCCTATGACAGTGTGTAAAATATTTCCTCTGATGTATATCCTCTCAAAAGCTGAGATGCTGATGAAGCTGCTATTTGAGTACTCTGGGGAGGGAGGAGGATCTGAACTATATCTGTTACAGGCTTTCTTTAACTTGTCTTTATACCACCGTATACTTGAGTTAGTACTATAGAGCAAACACAGAGAGGGGGATGCCTAAGTATATTCTGTGCTCTGCGAATATTCTCTTAGCCTCACATGTATCCAAATATAAATTCTACACGATGCTAGATGACGATACTTTGTATCTTAGTACATCTCTGTACATTTTCTGACTTCTAATGTGAGATAGTTACACTACACTAGTCTAACTAACTTCCGCTGTGGTTTTACTTTACATCGACCGAGAACAAAATGAGTAGTTTTGTTATCGACCGATAGATGGAAAATAATGAAGTTGGCGGGTTTTAACCACACCCTCACCCTGATATCGATTGCAGCTAGACCGTAAGTTTTTGTTGAACTTTTTAGGGCTCCCACTACCCGTAACGACTGCCATAGACTGGCTATGGTTCGTACGACCAAACTGATCGAATGTTTTTTTCCTGGCAGGTGGTCGTTCGGTATAGTGATGTGGGAGGTGGTCACAGTGGGCGCGGCCCCATACGCGTCGGTGCCCACTGCCAGACTACCACGTCTTCTGCGGGGAGGGTACCGCATGCCGCGACCGGCCAACTGCAGCGCCGAATTGTAAGTGCTCATATCGTCTTGAATCCATTTTAAACGTTCAATAGCACGTTATATCTAGGGATACGTATCTTGGACCTAATTGGTGAGACAAACGTGTTCGGTTTAATGCTAACACAGAACACGTGACGTGAGCCCGCTGGCGACGCGATTCAATTAGACAAGACATTTTAATTATTTAGTGTACTTTCGGTTAACGTCGCGACCGGGTGCATTCATCTTACATTTCCAACAGTAACATTTGAACAGTGACATCCTATCTCATACTTAACATTTCATTTAACATTTATTGTAGAATCATAAAGTGCAATTCTGCGAGTATAACTTAACAATAAACAATTTGACTTCATAACAAAAAAATCTCTTGATTCCAACTCGGTTTCCGATCGTATCCCGAACATTGGTCCTTCGAGCCGTAACGAGTCCCTGGCGCGTGCGGATTATTTTGTAATAATTTATGTTTGGTGAATTTGAGCTCGTCCGCCGCAGTAGCACCACGCTCAAAGAGCACATTTTCATCATATTTTAGGTCCAAGATATAATATAATGTCCCGAAGTATATCTCGCGCTGTATCTCTTTTATCTTCGTTTGTTATATCCTGCCTTAGGGCCGGCGCCCAGTGCCGGCATGGCACGGCATGGAATTTATTACTAATCAAGTTATTTTGAACCTTATCTCATATGCTTTATAATTCATTTTACTTTATTCGTCAAACGATGCCGCGGCAGGCTGTGGCATGCCGCGGCATCGTTTTTACGTAAAATAAAATGAATTATAAAGCATTTGAGATAAGGTTCAAAATAACTTGATTAGTAATAAATTCCATGCCGTGCCATGCCGGCACTGGGCGCCGGCCCTTAAAAAGCCGCTGCTGTTAAAGATCAAACATATTGGCTTCTCGCATTTTTGCAGCTTTATGCGAATTTATACAAGCTATCTTTCAGTGGTAAATGAGCCATTATCATCATATTGTGTAGGTACGACGTGATGCTGTCGTGCTGGCGCGAGGCGCCGCGCGAGCGCCCCACGTTCGCGGCGCTCCATAAGCGCCTGGACGAGCTGCTGCAGAGCGAGAGCGCGCACGCCTACCTGGCGCTGGAGCACGAGCCCGACGTGCCGCGCGCGCCACCCACGCCCGCGCACTACCGCTACCTGCGCATGCTGCTCAGGTACGAGCTTCACGTATACAATATGGATACGACATATAGGCAATAATTGAAACCATATACTTGGTACCCCCTAAGCTTCAAGCAGGAAAAGTTTGAACAAAATTGGTCCAGTATTAAGGGCAGAAACTAGAGTTTTAATTTTATAGAATTTAAACAACTTTGAGCACTCTGTAGAATCGCATGTTGCCGCTTAGCTGTTCAAGTAAGTTACCTACTATGCTTATTGTTGTGTGTGTGTGTGAAGTTGTTGTGTGTGTGTGTGAAGGTGTGTGCGTATTTATTAATGACTTATGACACAGTCAATGACTTTAAAGCAATGGATGAAACTATTTAATGACTTATACAAGTGGTTGCATTTTCTACATTTATTTTAATAATTATTTTGTTAGAAAATTTCGGATTTTATAAATCAGGGAATTTAAGTTTAAATTTAATTTGGTTCTATTCCTACGGACCAGGATGCTTCGAGGTTTCAGTATTTGCACATATGTCGTATCCATATCGTATGATACTAACAATACTAACATAATTTAGGCACATTGTTACTAATACACTAATACTATAGACTAGAACTATGGTCTGAAATAAATGATTATTTAATTTAATTTAATTTAATATCGGCTTTCGAGCCAATACCGAGAGGCCCAACCTCAAGCAGAAGTTGAATTTTGCACTAAAGGTGTTCTTAGAATCCTGTATATTCAAAGAGGCTGACTCCGCGTACATCTGTGGGTAGATGTGTTGGATGTGTAAAGTGTATATTTTTAATTTGGAAAAAAAAAATATACCCATAGATGTACGCGGAGTCAGCCTCCCTCATCCCAACCTCCTCTCTGCCTTTGTTAGGGTTAACAAAGGCAAAGAGGAGGTTTTGTGGTTAGTATTTCCTATGAAAGAACGCGTGACACTACAGGGCCAAGGGTGAGTGTATGTTGAAAATCCCGGCCTCTTCTTTATTTTTCACATACTAGACTTCTTCAGATACAAAATATCTATATTTTAGAGACACTGTGGCTAAGGACCCATATTTTACGACACTCAATCCTTAATTGGGGTAGAGATCTGAGGACAGATTGACGGATTTGACAGATTGTTCATACAATATATTCTCAGATAAATCGAGGTTCAGAACGAGTATCATATCATATGGGACTAAAGAGCTGTGAACAGGATGAATGCCGACAGTACACGGACTAAGGCTACGCCTACGGTACTGCGATGACGTCAGTGTCATCGCACTACACTAGGATATGATTCCTAGACTAGGAATCATACTGCATAGCCGATTAGACCGCATCCTCTCTTTGTTAAGTCTCTAGTACCCAACGATATCCGCTATTAGGAGAAGTCAAATAGGACTACACATGTTAGGTGCTGCAATTTAAATCAGTAAACTATACAAAAGATTTTTTATCATTTTGTTCCCTACCACTACAGTATTTATATGGTGAAAAAATGGCAATACCCCTTTTTTTTCATCGTGCGAAAAATCCCCACGGATACCTCCCCCGCCTGAGCCGGAGGAGGAGGTTATGTCGGACTCGAACCGACTAAAACGCACGCCGTCTGTGGGCTGTCTGTTGCCGGAGGTGAGATTGTCGTAGCCATATCACTCGCACCCCGGCCGATGGCAATACCAACCACTTTATTATTAATATGCTGAAAAAATCATAATACCAGTTTGTTTTCTATAGCCGAGGCAAGCGGACTTGGTCTCTGAGTGAAAGCTACGAGCGCCCTCTGAAGCCTGCCCAGAGCAACCACTACACGTCGGCACCACAAGTACAGACCAAGGTACCGGCGGTATAGTCACACTTGCGAACAAACTGTCGGACACTCGGCGACTTAGGGTCAACGCACACCGAGCGGAAAACTTGCTAAGCAGTTGTAACTTTGTAAGTGTTAATTAAATGGACGGAACATATATCTTGGACTTAAGATGTGTTTTACAATAATAATAAAGTATTAATAAGGAGTTTTGGCGCGAACGCGTAGAAGGAAACATAGCGGTATTATTTTATTTTCCGAAATTAGTGTGAGTTCGAGTTTTTATGTGTAAAAATGGTAGATTTTTAGACATAACGTCTTAGAAAACGCGCTCAAGAGTAGGAAAGTGAAATATTACAGTGAATTGTGACTTCTCGTGTTGGTTTCAAATCTCCGTAGAAGCCTTTAGTAAAGTTTCCACCACTTTACTGAGGCAGCCATCATCATCGTCATCATCATCATCGTCAACTCACCATCATCATCATCATCCATCCATCCACCCATCCAAAATGTAATAAAAAAGAATATTAGCAACCGAAATTACCAATATTCCCTTTAAACCCTCTAGCTAAGCTAAATGGCTTGTGCTAGGAGTGGGTTCAAATCGGTAGTGTAATGGCTAGGAATCGAACCCGGGACCTCTCGATCATAAGGCCGATTCCTTAGCCACTAAGCTACCAACGAGCAGTACACGTTTCTTGGGTGTCTTTTGAGGATAGCACTGTGGACGAGCTCAAATGAACCAAGCATCGATTAGTACAAATCCGCGTACACCAAGGCCTCTTTTATCTCACGATTTAGGTCCAAGATTTGTGTCCCGGGGTATATCAACCTTATCCCATTTAGATAAAGCTCAAAATAGTAAGCAACAACTTTTATTGCATAAGATTAAGGCTGCATACTATTTTCAGTCTTGTCTAAATAAAAATGGTCACTAACAATTAATTGTGCTTCTCGTAACTTGTAGCTGTGAACATTAGTCAATGGGTGTGAAAAATATCCTGATTTAGTATTTGAAAATAATTCAGACTTCCCAATAGTTCTTAATGGAGAACATTTCCTAACAACTGATTTCTGAAATGTTTTTATTTTGAAAGTTGATTTTAAACTGCTATTGTTTTAAGCCCTCTGTAGATCAGAAAATGTAGGCCTACCATGAAACTTACATCCGAAATTACGGACCGAACGCAATAGCGACAATTCGTTCGAGCTAAAGAAATCCGAGCGAAGAATCTTGCATTCGTGTTTCGAAGTTTCGCATGTACGTTTCTTGGTAATCGCTTTTACCCGTTGCCTTTAGATACTTTGTAGTTGTAGTATTATATGTATTATAGTTTTAGTACCAATTCGAGAGATAAAGCTGTGATATGTATATGTACTTAAATAGTTTATAATACATAAGTATTAAGTTTGGAAATCTGTATGAAAATAAAGTAGTGCCTCGGATACTAATCTCCCACATAAGTAGTATTTTTTTTTAATTGGCCACATTTTTGTGGAATAGTTTTTTTAATTTAAGTGTGTACAGTAGATAGAAACTTGATTGCCTTAGTATTGCCTTACTTTGTAACTAATTGGACTTTAGACTCGTATGAGCACCTGTTGCTGATTTTACTAAGGCCCTGCGCAGACGGCACACTTTTTGTGCGATGGAGTCTGCGGCGCACAAAAAGTCTGCATGGCGCTCAAAAAGTCGGTCGCGGATTTTTCACAGACTCAACGCACACGACGCACATCTTCGATCATTTTGTCGGCAGAGCTGTAGGGACGTAGATGCTATGGAAATCGTGCAGAGATCGCGAAGTATATTTCTTCTTCTTTTTCTGTACATGAAGTACAGAAAAAGAAGAAGAAATAGAGAATTTTGGGTACATCCTATACTTTCGGAAAGATTACTGAAGGGACAGTTCCACCCCTAGCAAATGCAGATTGCTGACTAAAGTGTGCGCCGTCTGCGTTAGCGCGCGTTGAAGCAAACGTTCAATTTTTTTCACACACTTTTTGTGCGGAGCGGCGCGCCGCTGCGCGGTGCGGTCTGCCCGAATTACACGGATTTTTTGTGCGCCGGTCTTTTTGCGCGTCGTGTGCGTTACTGCTTATAATTGCATAGGTTCTATTTTCACAGACTAAAAAGTGCGTCACGGATAGTCTGTCGTCTGCGCAGGGCCTAAATATTGCTACTAAACTATTGAAAATTTACTAAGTAAATTATTATTGTTTCATGTACAATTTTTATTTAAATACAGCCGACAAAAGAGATAGTGTCACACTTTTACATACAACTTTATATAAAAAATGCGACCGTGTCTCCTTTGTTGACTGTACATATGTTTTGTTCAACACAGGTAAGATAAAAACGTCTACCTTCATATACACATTTGTTAAACAATGTACTTTTTTTAGATAAATGAGCAACAGTGCCTACGGTCATAATATTAGTACTAAATATAAGGTTGCTAAGAATATTTGTCTAAGCAACATAGCTGTATATTTTGTCAGATATTTGACAGATCTGTCATTTGTAACGGTAGAATATGTTTCTGTATATTTTAGATAGTAGTAAAAAATTGCCAAAATAGGTGCTGTGTTTGTAATGTCTTTTTTTTTTTCAATAAAAATATTTTTTAATTTTACTTTTTTCACTTGCACTTCAAACATGTCCGTATTGTTTGTAGTCCTTACTCGTATAGTTTAACTGACAATTATATTAAAAGATGGTCTAGAAAAGTTAAACCAATTTGTATGTAGCAAGTTACTTGGAACTTGTATGTACCATCTAACTAGCATAATGATTTGCTGTCTCAATGGGTAATTAAATCTCCTCATAGCATACTATGTACGATTGTTAGAAAAAAAACTTCTCATTTAGATATATTAACTTCGTATATTTTACAGCAATATAACTTATGCTAGATACAAAAATATCCATATGATCACACCTTGCTAGCGTTGTGGTGCCTCTCGACAACTCCATTCATTAATTTGTGTGTTCCAAACACCATTATATCGATACTTATACCAAACGCTGTTGCAATAAAATTATAAAAATGCATTATATTTTACAAATCAGAAATATTTTCTGTGCAGAACACACAAATTTCATGACCTTTCTCGTTACTATAATCTTAATAGAGATGCGACATAACCTCCTCCTCCGACTCCGGCGGGGGAGGTATCCGTGGGGATTTTTCGCACGATAAAAAAAAAAAAAAAAAAAGAGATGTACCAATTACGTTAAATAGTCGATAGTTGTAAAAGTTAGCTGACGATATGAATGGTTTATCTACAACAGTGTTGCCACAATGATAAATAGCTAAGTAAACAATTCAACAGTCGACAAAGTACCGTAACCAGCATTTAATACAATACTTTAGGACGTACTCAATTAACAATGAGCTAAACATAGGAGCATCATATCCTCACGAAGTAAACACCTTAACATTACATGATATGACTAAAACAAACGATTCTATTTCATTTATATTATATCACACATAATTTTGATGTTTTGTAACAATAAAGGTTCAACCCCACCAAACGGACGGCATCGGCCCGGATTTTACAATCTTTAAACAAAATTAAATCTTATTATCACAGTGTTTGAAGTTTATATTACCAAGTCACGCACGACAGCTTGACAGCGACGTGCGGCGGCATGACGCACGTCAAGCTGTCATGCGTGACTTGGTAATATAAACTTTAAATGCTGTGATATAAGATTTATTTTGTTTAAAGATTGTAAAATCCGTTCCGATGCCGTCCGTTTGGTGGGGTTGAACCTTAATTAAAAGAATCTCTAACATATCTCAAATAGATACATATATTACAATCTATCATTTTATATTTTGTAAAAAAACCTCTTATTCATAAGCAGAGCAGGAACATACTCCATTATTTCAAAAGTACTACAAACTTGGAATGCACAAATTCTCGCTAACATTTCTTTGTTGAACTAAAGAGGCTTACGTCGGTAGGCCCTACCGCTATTGTTCCTTAGTCTAACGTTATAAGAAATGAGCAACATAGTTTGAACTGCTATTTTAAGCTTATCAATAAGGAGTGTGTTCCAACAGAGGATTCATAAGGTATTGTAACGTTGTACACAATAATATATTATCTTTACTAAGCTTTTTAATATCGACTTAAATATTTTTACTTTTATTAATTTACATGTTAGTAAATAAGATGAGCTTAAATTGACAACTTACTTTCCAAAAGCGCTTCCTCATCTCTTTTCTACTATCAAATTAGAGGTAGGTACTTAGTTGTTACATAATTCAAATGAAAAATACCAAATTTATTTCCAACGATTTTCAGTCTCAAAACAATAACAAAATGTGGCAAGAAAGCCTTAATTATGAATAAAATCAATAATAATTCAAACAAATACTAATTGTCATGTACTCGACTACGCGCGTTAATACTACACCCTTATAAAAGTGAGAATTCTACACATTGACATAAACATAATTTTAATTTTAAAACAAAAGACTGCTCTCTATATTATTCATATTTTTTATGTATAATATTGTTATATATATTCGATGTCGACTTGGAAAAATTTTGACTGGATATTGATAACATACAAAACGACAAAATACTAGATTTCATTATTACTAGACGAGAAAAACCACATAAATACGAGAAACGACACAATTTATTTACCTATAATTCTTTCAATAACTGTCGATTGCAGTTGTGTGCAATGACAGTTTTCATAAATCTATACAAAATATAGCTTTATTGCTATGGATAATATTGCTATGGAAACATTAATATTTATACATTCCTAATGAAGACACCCAATCTATTTATATTATAGAATGTATGTATATGCCTCTTGTATAAACTTTTTGACTTTCAATGCCAGATTTTTTACACAAAAAGCTTGATATTTGGAAAATAATCACAGAAAGGCGCCAATAAAAAAGGAATTTTTGAGTGTCAACATTATTAGTAGGCGGGTTTAAAACGCATTCCTTTTTCTAACATACGGAATTTTATCTTTTTTTAAATTTTATTTAATCAAACTGTATAAAGTATGGGCCATTTTTATACTATGTTGATAAAAAAATTGTGAATACTAATGCAAATCCTAATATCGCTAGCATGTTTAGGAATGATGTATATATGCCTTTATCGAGAGATCAAACTTTTATACAAAGCTATTTTAGAATAACCGAACTTAATACACAAACTTAACTTTGGCTGTTAATACTTCGAGCGTCCGTTCACTGACAATTGTTACAATATCATCTTTTAATATACAATGAACTTATTAGTACTTTATTATTAGCAACTTTACATAAGTACAGGTTTGAATTTGCCTTGCTAACATACGGTTAAAAAGTATTAGAATCACAGTTAAGCCCCTTTAGTTTATTATTTGTAGATGGTCTGATTTTATGCTTTCATAAACGGCGAAATGTGAGTGCTAGCACCTCTGCCTACCCCTTCGGGGATATAGGCGTGAGTTTATGTTATGTTATGTTATCTGTAGCCACTGAAATGAATAAAAACCAATCTAATATGTACAAAATTCTTAGACTTATATATTTATTGTTTTTATTTATATATCAAATGTAGTCTAAATATTTGATATAATATAAAATGTATTTTAAAAACAATGATTTGAATCCCGAAATATTACATTGATTGTTTATTTCAACTGCATTTTATCGCCTGTGATCATGATTGATATTCATGATCACAGGCGCCTGTGATCATGAATATCAATATTCTAGACCAATTTGTGTGGCCTACCGAACTAAAGGTACAAAAGTGAAATAATTTGCTATCAATAATAGGGCAAAGATGCCTGATAACCAGCGACGAAAGTATCTAAACACACACAATTTAATCAGACGTGCTGCGTCAGCAAAAGTCTCTAAAAATAGTCTTAATGCCTTGGTTTGGGGGGTATTTGGTACACACCTTTAGTTCGGACAATAATACAATTGAAATCAATAAAACAGTTTGACTTGCTCTCAATACCTTGGTATTAAGATCATTTTGAGACTTTGCAGTTAAGGTTCTGACGCTGTCTGTGCAGTCGCGAGATTGTACAGATTATTGTGTTTATTTTTTGTTTGTTACTTCTATAAATAAGAAAATGTTTTGATATTTAACGTAATGAAATTAGAAACATTTGACTAATTACGTCGACACAAGTGCAGCCATTTCCTTGGCTTTTCTAAACAGATGACTAAATTTTGAACATACTTTGCTTCGTAGTTCAAGGCAAATTCTTGACAGTATCTGAAAGTACAGTATAGTGACATGAAGTCTATTAAATAGGAATGGTTCCAGCTTTCTGAGGACTCGTATAACGCTGTGAATGCGAAGGACTAATCTTGTACTTATTATATTAACTTTTAAATTATGGAGTTAATGACGACCTGTGTGGCGTGCGTAGAGCGTTTGAAAATTGCATCAGAGATTGTGAGTTCGATTCTCGCTCAATGCAATGTCTATTTCCATTGGTGTTTCTATATTTAATATGTATGTATTTACAAAATATTTTTATAGATTAGTTTAAACTGTTTGTTTATACATTGTAAAACTATAACTTCGGTTTTAACTTTTCCAAAAAGATATAGACCTGTTTTGAGCGAAAGAGAGGACGCTCTACAAAACCAAATCGAGCCGATCTTACCCGAACTCGTAGTCATCTTCCCGACGTGCCATATTAAAAGCCGGGTGTAATGACCAACAAACTTCTTGACAAGGTACTCTAGCAGCGCAGAACACGTTTTCAGGTCTCTTTGGTGGTAAACACGGGACACGATGGCAAATGTTCATCAATCAACCAATCACTGGCGCACTGGTTCATGTTATTTATTAATCAGTCCTTCTATCGGTTGGTCCGATATACACATGCGTGAACTGTCCTATGTTTGTTCAACAAGTTTGCCGGCACTTACAGTGTAGTTTAGGGTGACTTCAGCTAATACGTACTTTCAGAACCGTGGCTCTAGTGTGGAGGGCGGGCAGCTCGGCCGGTCAGTCGATGGGCGGCGGCTGCGCCGGGATACTCGAAGGTGGTGCTGTAAGGTAGCCCGCTGCGTGTGGCGCCGCTGTGAGAAACAAGTATTGATAGTACAGTTGCCGGCACTTAGGGGATTAAACACAAAAAATCATTTCGTCTTATTTGCTCTGGGATTTCTCTTTTGAAAAAATAATATGGCAATTATACCAGCAACAATGTCGCGATTCAAGTGTGAGGCGAGAATGGGGAAGATTTCATAGAGACTATGTAGTTTCTACGTCCCATACCCCGCTTATCTATAAAAAGTTGACACCCATCTGTATAAGTATAGCGCGCCTTCTTGCAGAATAATCTTTATGTTACGCTATGTTGATTGCGATACCATTTTTTATTCCATATTTCTAATGGGGAACACTGACGACGGGCGAGTAATCTACCCTTCGTTTCTGGGTCATCCAAAAGTAGTGAAAATAATTGAAGTTATTTACAATTTACACCCTCAATGAATCCATTGAACTGCAACATAGTGAGTTGTAAACCTCGGAACACATATCCTGGACCAAAATCGCTAGACAAACAAGACCCTGCGTACTATTTTGTAATAATGTATGCTTAGTGAATTTAAGCTCATCCACCGTAGTAGCACCGTCCCCGTACTATCCTCAAGAGACACCGAAGAAACGTGTACTGCGCGTATAGAGTACATTTTGAGTACATTTTAGGTCTGAGATATAGTGTCCTATGAGCACAATTTAGGTCCAAGATATACTGGCCTATAAGCATAATTTAGGTCCAAGATATACTGGCCTATGAGCACAATTTAGGTCCAAGATAAAGTGTCCTATAAGCACAATTTAGGTCCAAGATATAGTGTCCTATGAGCACAATTTAGGTCCAAGATATACTGGCCTATAAGCATAATTTAGGTCCAAGATATACTGGCCTATGAGCACAATTTAGGTCCAAGATAAAGTGTCCTATAAGCACAATTTAGGTCCAAGATATACGGGCCTATGAGCAAAATTTAGATCCTAGATATTATGTCCTATAAGCACAATTTAGGTCCAAGATATAGTGTCCTATAAGCACAATTTAGGTCCAAGATATAGTGTCCTATCAGCACAATTTAGGTCCAAGATATAGTGTCCTATAAGCACAATTTAGGTCCAAGATATACGGGCCTATGAGCACAATTTAGATCCTAGATATATGTCCTATGAGCACAATTTAGGTCCAAGATATAGTGTCCTATAAGCACAATTTAGGTCCAAGATATACGGGCCTATGAGCACAATTTAGATCCTATATATATGTCCTATGAGCACATTTTCAGTCTTATTACAAAAAACAGAACAAAGTCTGGTTTAGACCCGAACTACAGAGTCCAGGCTTAATCTCAAGACCATGGTTTATACCTCTCCTTATTACAAAAGCTGAATAATCCGGAGACTACTTAGTACCTGGTTTAGACCTTGGCCCAAATAACAACCACAGATAACTCCAACTATTGTTCGTTCATTATGATATCATTCGGTCGCAACGTTTCGTTTCTAAAATTTCTGAAATCACTAATAAATAATATTTACTAAAAATGCTGAAAAAAAAATTTAATCATAAATATTTTCATTAAATTCAATTGCATGAATAATAGTTATACTTTATTTTATAATATAATATCATTATTATGCTATTATTTAGCAATCATTGTTATAATATTGTTATCATTGTTATAAGACGTTAAATGGAAAGAAACGTAGTTTGCCGGAGTTCGCGCGTTCTGTTCTAAAATTTTTCCAATTTTTATACCCACTTTTAAATTTAGTTTAGTATACATAATATACCTATTTGCAAGTTATTTTACGAGTTGGAACCAGAAAAGAGAAAGAGAGCCGAAAATTGGACTTCCAAAAAAAAAGTACCTATGCCAAAATATGACGTAATGTCAAGTCTGATGTATTATTATTGTGACATTACTTAGACCAACGTTAAACTAGGGGGCACGCAGGTTTATCTTTAGACCAGAGATAGTCCTTGGTTTAGTACTAAAACGCTTTTTGTAATAACATTTTTCTTAGACCATGGTCTAAAGGCGATTTAGACCTGGGTTTAGAGTTAGTCCGTGTTTTGTAATAAGGCTGTTTAGGTCCAAGATATACTGGCCTATAGTACGCGCCAGTTAGTGTGGCAATACGAGTGTGTGAATTTAAATGACTCGTATTGCCACACTAACTGGCGCGTACTATATGAGCACAATTTAGATCCAAGATATTATGTCGTATAAGCACATCTTAAGGTCCAAGATATGTCCTAAGCAATACGTACCGGTGAGTGAGTTGTGTTGCGGCGCGGCGGTGATGAACAGGTCGTGCCTCTGCGCCGCGTAGTGCTCCCACACGCTGGACTTGGCCAACACTCCCCGTACGCGCTCTCCGTGAGCCACTGAGCGGGACATCGCCTTCAGGGCTTGGACCAGCTGCGCCGCCGCGTTACCGTCTAGACGCGTCTCTAGTAACGATAACAGCTCGCCTATCAGGTCTGTCTCTAACGCCTACAACATACAACCAAAATATAATTCAAACAAAGAGTTCACATAAAACCACTTTTTAACGGATTCTATCGCGGTTTATTTGTACGCGATAGATTCCGTTAAAAAGTTTGGTGATATTCACGTAAACTTTAGATAAATATCATGTCAAACAAAAAGAGTTGAGAGAAGTGTTTGGGTGTATATGGAGCCCCACCATCCTGCTAGCAGGTACACTGCTGATTGATGGATGAGGCTTCGGGACAGGCTTTCCTCAGGGTTCCCAACTCTGAGAAAAATGCCAAGACGACAGGTCTGACGGTATTTGCGCCCGGAAACGTAGAGATACCAATCCAAAACAATACGTTGACCTTGGACTCCAAAGTATGTGCTTTGACGTAACTGGGAATATGCCATGAAGATGATAATATTGAGGGTTGTGAACATTTTAATGATCATTATATTTACAGAAGACGAAATGAGCACCGGAAGTTGTTCTCGCGCAAAATTTGAACGATATTCTTCATCCTAGTGTCAATGACAGTCGCATCCGAATCTTTCACCTCAGAGTCTGGGGTTCATGTTTTCCAATCTAACAGCTGATTTGACTGAATTTCGATATTTAAATCTTAACTACATCAAGTTTCAAATATTGAACGGTACCTGAAAAACGAGTCTGTCAGTGTTGGCATTGCTGGAGAATATGCTCGCCAAAGCTTCGCAGGCACAGCCCACGATCTCCCGACATGACTTAACCGCTGTCTTCATGCCTGCCATGACGTCTGTTTGCGATAATGCTACCACACATGCCTGGAATAATTGTGACAAAAAATATTAAAAATATAATCAGATTGTAGAGAATATTGAAAGAAAACAAGTTTCTAAATTGGCAAACTTAACACCTTGGATTTCAACTCGCGAGTCTCTTCTTATAGATATTGTTTCGTCAATTGAGTTACTTGCAGCCAAAGACTATTTTAATTTATTAATATTATATTAATTAACTATGTTAACAGAAAAATAATATGAGGTTTTTCAGGAAGGGCATTAGGAAGTTGTTACTGGTTTGATTGCACGAAATTCGGCTATGTCGTGTGACTAAAGCCGCAAGCTCCGAAGTTGGATTTTGTTCGGTACTTACATATATCTTGGAATTAAAATATGCTCTATACCTACGTGTAGGTATAAGATACGCGTATAAGTAAGACATACCTCAGGACACTAAACCGCGAGACATACAAGACCCTGGCGCGCGCGCGGATTGTTTTTTAATAATCTATGCTTGGCGAAATTGAGCTCGTCCACCGCCGTAGCACCCCGTGCTATCCTCAAAACACACCCAAGAAACGTGTACTGCGCGTATAGAGCACACTTTAGGTCCAAGACATATTATGTGCTGAGCAACACGTGTCCCGATGTATAGTAGTACAGTCAGCGTCAAATTGCTCTTAACTGGCAGAGTGCTCAAAAAGATCTTAATGACATGGTATCTTTTTGAGCACCCTGCCAGTCAAGATCAATTTGACGCCGACCGTACTAGAGATCGTCGGCGTACCTGCGAGGCGGCGAGCGCGGCGACGATGGGTACGGCGAGGCGAGGCGTGGCGGGCAGCAGGCGCGTGAGGCGCGGCAGCTCGCCCAGCTGCGCGCACGTGTCGCCCAGCGCCGGCCGCGCCAGCAACGCCGCGCATAATGCGCGCGCGCACGTCTCGCCGCGACTGCCCTGCACACACACACTGTTAACTTACGGGCTATACGGGTAGGTAAGCGACACCCCCTCACTTGGAATAAGCGTTATACAAAACTATACTATGTGACACGCACGCTTGACGCTAACCTTTAAGTAGTTTTAAGTTAGAGTTAGTGCTAAATTGTAATAATACTGTTCTGTAACGTTTTCAAGGAATAATTACAAAGTTTAACAACCAGTACTACGTGTTTTTTTATCTTCGGGAACCCTAAAAGCCCGCCGTGGCTATATAAATTCAAGGTAATTTTGTAGTCGTTTCGGAGCGAAAGATTTTGGGCACAGTTTCGATAGCGAAAGCGTCTGGAAGTATTTTGGCGAAAAAAGAAACCTTTGTTTTTTATAATGTATGAGAAATAATGTACAGGTGACAGTCATACTGTATGGGGGTTGTAAAAAAAATGATTTTTTTTTGGCGAAATAATACTTCCAGACGATTTTTCTAACGAAACTGTGCCCAAAATCTTTCGCTCCGAAACGACTATAAAATCACCCAGTATAGCATAAAAATATTAAAAAAAAAAAAGAATTGTTTATTGACTCAAGAAGATCAGGTACACAAGTAATGGTCTTAAAACTAAGGCATATTATGATATTTATTACACTTAAGTACTACGCTGGTTCCTACTAAACTATTAGCTGACCTGTCTTGACTTCACACGGAAAAATTCCGTAAAAATGACTGTAAGGCACGCCTACAAGACATTTTTGTTGACTTATAGTTAGGTTGATTTTATTGTGAATTAAAACCACAAGAGACATTGGATTTCATGCTTCTATCTACCCCATAAAGGGTGAAATTTTGAAGAATGCCGATACACGTGTATATCAATATCTAACCAGAGGCAGGTAAATGTATAAAATGTCGTGCTAATTACTTTAAAAATTACCGACTTCTATACAACTGTTCATTCCTTATTTTACTAAAATCCTCCCGTTATGAACAGTATGCAACCAATATACGAAGATATTATTAATGTTAAGTTACAGATCTGTTTATAGTCAAGAGACTGATCGCAGATAAAACACAAAAAAAAAAAAACAAAAAAAAATGTTACACAAAAATCCTTCACTGACCTCTGAAGAGTCTTTGTTGAGCGCTGCGATAGTTTCTGTGAGTAATTCTTGTAAGAATCTCTTTGGACTCCGTAGATTCCAGTGCGGGTTCTGCAGGTAAAGCTTGAGGTACACTCCGTCCACGACCACTTCCCCGGGAGGCGCCCAGGTTTGTTCGCCGGCTGCACAGCGCTCTAACGTCTCCCGGTCTTCGAACACTATGTTCGCGTCCCGGAGTTGCTCGCTTTGGTGTCTGTTGTAGGAAAACAAATTATAAATAAATATGAATGCTGCAAATCTGAGGAGGCGTAAAATACCTGTTCACTATTACTCGTGGTTTTAGTGTAAAGTGTCACGCGTTCTTTCATATAGAAAACTAATTAAAAGTTTCCAAACTTTTGTGTCATCTAAATATTCTTGAATTTTATAACCTTTTTGGCCAAGTTTCAAAACCCCTCATCATGTGGAGCCATGTGCAGTAAACTGTGGGTAGTGAGTAAAATTTAGACCTATAGACGGTGTGCGTTTTAGTAGCTTCGAGTCAGATATAACTACCCCCGCCGACTTCGGAGGAGGAAGGCGACTGGAGGGTATACGTTAGGATGTTGCACACGTTAAAAAAATATAGTATGTTGAAATAAAACTTCTTTTTAACCGATTGTATCGCGGCTAATGTCAGGATAAAAATAAATAATAACAAATATATGGCGAGTTTTAATTCAATGAGTGAGCTCCGCGTAAACTTCAGACAGTATAATAGTATGTTTTGTGTTGTTTATGTTTAGTATGTGTGTGACTGACCTGTCCCTTAGCTGCGCGATGTGGCTGGCCAGTCGTGGGCGCGTGTCGTCGCTCCACACGAGCTCGGGGTGCTCTCAGTATGTGTGTGACTGACCTGTCCCTTAGCTGCGCGATGTGGCTGGCCAGTCTGGCGCGCGTGTCGTCGCTCCACACGAGCTCGGGGTGCTCTCAGTATGTGTGTGACTGACCTGTCCCTTAGCTGCGCGATGTGGCTGGCCAGTCTGGCGCGCGTGTCGTCGCTCCACACGAGCTCGGGGTGCTCTCAGTATGTGTGTGACTGACCTGTCCCTTAGCTGCGCGATGTGGCTGGCCAGTCTGGCGCGCGTGTCGTCGCTCCACACGAGCTCGGGGTGCTCTCAGTATGTGTGTGACTGACCTGTCCCTTAGCTGCGCGATGTGGCTGGCCAGTCTGGCGCGCGTGTCGTCGCTCCACACGAGCTCGGGGTGCTCTCAGTATGTGTGTGACTGACCTGTCCCTTAGCTGCGCGATGTGGCTGGCCAGTCTGGCGCGCGTGTCGTCGCTCCACACGAGCTCGGGGTGCTCTCAGTATGTGTGTGACTGACCTGTCCCTTAGCTGCGCGATGTGGCTGGCCAGTCTGGCGCGCGTGTCGTCGCTCCACACGAGCTCGGGGTGCTCTCAGTATGTGTGTGACTGACCTGTCCCTTAGCTGCGCGATGTGGCTGGCCAGTCGTGGGCGCGTGTCGTCGCTCCACACGAGCTCGGGGTGCTCTCAGTATGTGTGTGACTGACCTGTCCCTTAGCTGCGCGATGTGGCTGGCCAGTCTGGCGCGCGTGTCGTCGCTCCACACGAGCTCGGGGTGCTCTCAGTATGTGTGTGACTGACCTGTCCCTTAGCTGCGCGATGTGGCTGGCCAGTCTGGCGCGCGTGTCGTCGCTCCACACGAGCTCGGGGTGCTCTCAGTATGTGTGTGACTGACCTGTCCCTTAGCTGCGCGATGTGGCTGGCCAGTCTGGCGCGCGTGTCGTCGCTCCACACGAGCTCGGGGTGCTCTCAGTATGTGTGTGACTGACCTGTCCCTTAGCTGCGCGATGTGGCTGGCCAGTCTGGCGCGCGTGTCGTCGCTCCACACGAGCTCGGGGTGCTCTCAGTATGTGTGTGACTGACCTGTCCCTTAGCTGCGCGATGTGGCTGGCCAGTCGTGGGCGCGTGTCGTCGCTCCACACGAGCTCGGGGTGCTCTCAGTATGTGTGTGACTGACCTGTCCCTTAGCTGCGCGATGTGGCTGGCCAGTCTGGCGCGCGTGTCGTCGCTCCACACGAGCTCGGGGTGCTCTCAGTATGTGTGTGACTGACCTGTCCCTTAGCTGCGCGATGTGGCTGGCCAGTCTGGCGCGCGTGTCGTCGCTCCACACGAGCTCGGGGTGCTCTCAGTATGTGTGTGACTGACCTGTCCCTTAGCTGCGCGATGTGGCTGGCCAGTCTGGCGCGCGTGTCGTCGCTCCACACGAGCTCGGGGTGCTCTCAGTATGTGTGTGACTGACCTGTCCCTTAGCTGCGCGATGTGGCTGGCCAGTCTGGCGCGCGTGTCGTCGCTCCACACGAGCTCGGGGTGCTCTCAGTATGTGTGTGACTGACCTGTCCCTTAGCTGCGCGATGTGGCTGGCCAGTCTGGCGCGCGTGTCGTCGCTCCACACGAGCTCGGGGTGCTCTCAGTATGTGTGTGACTGACCTGTCCCTTAGCTGCGCGATGTGGCTGGCCAGTCTGGCGCGCGTGTCGTCGCTCCACACGAGCTCGGGGTGCTCTCAGTATGTGTGTGACTGACCTGTCCCTTAGCTGCGCGATGTGGCTGGCCAGTCGTGGGCGCGTGTCGTCGCTCCACACGAGCTCGGGGTGCTCTCAGTATGTGTGTGACTGACCTGTCCCTTAGCTGCGCGATGTGGCTGGCCAGTCTGGCGCGCGTGTCGTCGCTCCACACGAGCTCGGGGTGCTCTCAGTATGTGTGTGACTGACCTGTCCCTTAGCTGCGCGATGTGGCTGGCCAGTCTGGCGCGCGTGTCGTCGCTCCACACGAGCTCGGGGTGCTCTCAGTATGTGTGTGACTGACCTGTCCCTTAGCTGCGCGATGTGGCTGGCCAGTCTGGCGCGCGTGTCGTCGCTCCACACGAGCTCGGGGTGCTCTCAGTATGTGTGTGACTGACCTGTCCCTTAGCTGCGCGATGTGGCTGGCCAGTCGTGGGCGCGTGTCGTCGCTCCACACGAGCTCGGGGTGCTCTCAGTATGTGTGTGACTGACCTGTCCCTTAGCTGCGCGATGTGGCTGGCCAGTCTGGCGCGCGTGTCGTCGCTCCACACGAGCTCGGGGTGCTCTCAGTATGTGTGTGACTGACCTGTCCCTTAGCTGCGCGATGTGGCTGGCCAGTCTGGCGCGCGTGTCGTCGCTCCACACGAGCTCGGGGTGCTCTCAGTATGTGTGTGACTGACCTGTCCCTTAGCTGCGCGATGTGGCTGGCCAGTCTGGCGCGCGTGTCGTCGCTCCACACGAGCTCGGGGTGCTCTCAGTATGTGTGTGACTGACCTGTCCCTTAGCTGCGCGATGTGGCTGGCCAGTCTGGCGCGCGTGTCGTCGCTCCACACGAGCTCGGGGTGCTCTCAGTATGTGTGTGACTGACCTGTCCCTTAGCTGCGCGATGTGGCTGGCCAGTCGTGGGCGCGTGTCGTCGCTCCACACGAGCTCGGGGTGCTCTCAGTATGTGTGTGACTGACCTGTCCCTTAGCTGCGCGATGTGGCTGGCCAGTCGTGGGCGCGTGTCGTCGCTCCACACGAGCTCGGGGTGCTCTCAGTATGTGTGTGACTGACCTGTCCCTTAGCTGCGCGATGTGGCTGGCCAGTCGTGGGCGCGTGTCGTCGCTCCACACGAGCTCGGGGTGCTCTCAGTATGTGTGTGACTGACCTGTCCCTTAGCTGCGCGATGTGGCTGGCCAGTCTGGCGCGCGTGTCGTCGCTCCACACGAGCTCGGGGTGCTCTCAGTATGTGTGTGACTGACCTGTCCCTTAGCTGCGCGATGTGGCTGGCCAGTCTGGCGCGCGTGTCGTCGCTCCACACGAGCTCGGGGTGCTCTCAGTATGTGTGTGACTGACCTGTCCCTTAGCTGCGCGATGTGGCTGGCCAGTCTGGCGCGCGTGTCGTCGCTCCACACGAGCTCGGGGTGCTCTCAGTATGTGTGTGACTGACCTGTCCCTTAGCTGCGCGATGTGGCTGGCCAGTCTGGCGCGCGTGTCGTCGCTCCACACGAGCTCGGGGTGCTCTCAGTATGTGTGTGACTGACCTGTCCCTTAGCTGCGCGATGTGGCTGGCCAGTCTGGCGCGCGTGTCGTCGCTCCACACGAGCTCGGGGTGCTCTCAGTATGTGTGTGACTGACCTGTCCCTTAGCTGCGCGATGTGGCTGGCCAGTCTGGCGCGCGTGTCGTCGCTCCACACGAGCTCGGGGTGCTCTCAGTATGTGTGTGACTGACCTGTCCCTTAGCTGCGCGATGTGGCTGGCCAGTCTGGCGCGCGTGTCGTCGCTCCACACGAGCTCGGGGTGCTCTCAGTATGTGTGTGACTGACCTGTCCCTTAGCTGCGCGATGTGGCTGGCCAGTCTGGCGCGCGTGTCGTCGCTCCACACGAGCTCGGGGTGCTCTCAGTATGTGTGTGACTGACCTGTCCCTTAGCTGCGCGATGTGGCTGGCCAGTCTGGCGCGCGTGTCGTCGCTCCACACGAGCTCGGGGTGCTCTCAGTATGTGTGTGACTGACCTGTCCCTTAGCTGCGCGATGTGGCTGGCCAGTCGTGGGCGCGTGTCGTCGCTCCACACGAGCTCGGGGTGCTCTCAGTATGTGTGTGACTGACCTGTCCCTTAGCTGCGCGATGTGGCTGGCCAGTCTGGCGCGCGTGTCGTCGCTCCACACGAGCTCGGGGTGCTCTCAGTATGTGTGTGACTGACCTGTCCCTTAGCTGCGCGATGTGGCTGGCCAGTCTGGCGCGCGTGTCGTCGCTCCACACGAGCTCGGGGTGCTCTCAGTATGTGTGTGACTGACCTGTCCCTTAGCTGCGCGATGTGGCTGGCCAGTCTGGCGCGCGTGTCGTCGCTCCACACGAGCTCGGGGTGCTCTCAGTATGTGTGTGACTGACCTGTCCCTTAGCTGCGCGATGTGGCTGGCCAGTCTGGCGCGCGTGTCGTCGCTCCACACGAGCTCGGGGTGCTCTCAGTATGTGTGTGACTGACCTGTCCCTTAGCTGCGCGATGTGGCTGGCCAGTCTGGCGCGCGTGTCGTCGCTCCACACGAGCTCGGGGTGCTCTCAGTATGTGTGTGACTGACCTGTCCCTTAGCTGCGCGATGTGGCTGGCCAGTCTGGCGCGCGTGTCGTCGCTCCACACGAGCTCGGGGTGCTCTCAGTATGTGTGTGACTGACCTGTCCCTTAGCTGCGCGATGTGGCTGGCCAGTCGTGGGCGCGTGTCGTCGCTCCACACGAGCTCGGGGTGCTCTCAGTATGTGTGTGACTGACCTGTCCCTTAGCTGCGCGATGTGGCTGGCCAGTCTGGCGCGCGTGTCGTCGCTCCACACGAGCTCGGGGTGCTCTCAGTATGTGTGTGACTGACCTGTCCCTTAGCTGCGCGATGTGGCTGGCCAGTCTGGCGCGCGTGTCGTCGCTCCACACGAGCTCGGGGTGCTCTCAGTATGTGTGTGACTGACCTGTCCCTTAGCTGCGCGATGTGGCTGGCCAGTCTGGCGCGCGTGTCGTCGCTCCACACGAGCTCGGGGTGCTCTCAGTATGTGTGTGACTGACCTGTCCCTTAGCTGCGCGATGTGGCTGGCCAGTCTGGCGCGCGTGTCGTCGCTCCACACGAGCTCGGGGTGCTCTCAGTATGTGTGTGACTGACCTGTCCCTTAGCTGCGCGATGTGGCTGGCCAGTCTGGCGCGCGTGTCGTCGCTCCACACGAGCTCGGGGTGCTCTCAGTATGTGTGTGACTGACCTGTCCCTTAGCTGCGCGATGTGGCTGGCCAGTCTGGCGCGCGTGTCGTCGCTCCACACGAGCTCGGGGTGCTCTCAGTATGTGTGTGACTGACCTGTCCCTTAGCTGCGCGATGTGGCTGGCCAGTCTGGCGCGCGTGTCGTCGCTCCACACGAGCTCGGGGTGCTCTCAGTATGTGTGTGACTGACCTGTCCCTTAGCTGCGCGATGTGGCTGGCCAGTCTGGCGCGCGTGTCGTCGCTCCACACGAGCTCGGGGTGCTCTCAGTATGTGTGTGACTGACCTGTCCCTTAGCTGCGCGATGTGGCTGGCCAGTCGTGGGCGCGTGTCGTCGCTCCACACGAGCTCGGGGTGCTCTCAGTATGTGTGTGACTGACCTGTCCCTTAGCTGCGCGATGTGGCTGGCCAGTCTGGCGCGCGTGTCGTCGCTCCACACGAGCTCGGGGTGCTCTCAGTATGTGTGTGACTGACCTGTCCCTTAGCTGCGCGATGTGGCTGGCCAGTCTGGCGCGCGTGTCGTCGCTCCACACGAGCTCGGGGTGCTCTCAGTATGTGTGTGACTGACCTGTCCCTTAGCTGCGCGATGTGGCTGGCCAGTCTGGCGCGCGTGTCGTCGCTCCACACGAGCTCGGGGTGCTCTCAGTATGTGTGTGACTGACCTGTCCCTTAGCTGCGCGATGTGGCTGGCCAGTCTGGCGCGCGTGTCGTCGCTCCACACGAGCTCGGGGTGCTCTCAGTATGTGTGTGACTGACCTGTCCCTTAGCTGCGCGATGTGGCTGGCCAGTCTGGCGCGCGTGTCGTCGCTCCACACGAGCTCGGGGTGCTCTCAGTATGTGTGTGACTGACCTGTCCCTTAGCTGCGCGATGTGGCTGGCCAGTCTGGCGCGCGTGTCGTCGCTCCACACGAGCTCGGGGTGCTCGTGCGCGGCGTCGAACATGTGCACGGCGCTGGCCGCGCCCGACTCGCGCATCGCCTCCGCGAACACGCCCGGGATGTAGCGCGAGATCGTCAGCCGCACCTGCCACACACACGGTATCACGATCAAACATCCTACTAATCCTACCAACCTTGGGGCACGTATCTTGGACCTAAATCGCGAGACAAACGAGACACTGGCGCGCGCAGATTGTTTTGTAATAATTCGTGCTTCTTGAATTAAGCTCGTCCATGGGAGCAGCACCACGTGCTATCCTTGTATTGAAAGACATTCAAGAAACACGTACTGCGCGTATAGAGCACATTTTAGGGTCCAAGATACATGTCCCGAGCAATACTATTGTTATAAACTAACGGCATGGTTTCCGGCTTCGCCGGGGAATAAATTCGTAAAACAATATCCTATAGGGACTTTCCATACAACCGCCTATTTTACCCCTTTAGTAGTGAAATATCCAAAAATCCTTTGTTAATGGATGTCTACATCATATTATATTTTTTAATATAAAAACCTTCAGTGGGCCTTTTGAAACAAATTTAAAGAAGTTGCCGAATCGGTCGAGCCTTTCTCGAGTTTCGCGCTTAGCAACATTCATTTTCATTTATATAGATTACTTACCTTAGGTCCATGTAATTTGTCGGCCATCATTCTGGCCAGTAACTCAACTGCCGCCTCCCTCGTCTCGGGCGTCTTACTGTTGCAGAATAAATCTAGTAGGTATATCACAGCTCCTGCACAATATAAAATAAAAATGTCTTGTAGAAAACTACACCAGTGTGAAAAGAAAGAGGACAAAGCAGAATAATTTATAGGCAAAGTTAACATACTAATTATGTACATAAACTGATCTAAAAATATGCAGAATACAAACTAATTGTCTCAAAATTTTATTCATCGAAAGTGAACTTGTGAACTTCACTGAATTTCAAAACCAACACGAGATAGAGACAAATGTTTTTAAAATGTATGTGCCTGTTTAGCCGTGTAGTTTTTTTTTTTTAAATTAACTAACCATAGCTATATTAAACCATTCACAGTCTCAAAAACCTTACGTCATTGGTTGATCGGTCCTTTTGTTTTTTACTTGGTCCGCACAATGAATGCAAACTTGTCGTCTAAACGCCAATGTTTGTCGCCATCCATACCTTTGTTGAGCGCCTCCTTGACGAGTGTAGTGTTAGCCAGCATGGCGGCCACGGCGGCCATGACACCCTCAGGCGGCGGCCTGGCCGCTAACAGGGCAAGTAGGTGGCCGAGCACGCGCGACGCGGCCACGTCTTCTACACACTCGCGACTGCCGCCTGCCGCCGCTGTTACGCGTAACGCCGCCGCTTGCACGCCAGGCTGTGCTCGCCACGACATCAGACCGAAGATTAAACCGAACTGACCGATGCACTGGATCTCCGCACCTAGACATCACATATTTTTTATACCAGTTAGATGGCAGACAAGCACACGGTCCATCTGATAAAAAATGGTTACCGTGGACTATGGATGGTAATACCAGGGGCGTCACACTCATGCTGTCGACGCTAATTAAAAAATTAATAGGTAGGAAGGTAGATTACGGGTATACCGAAAAAAATATTATCGACATCACCGATCACGAGTAATTTTTGTAGTGTTTCCCTCCTCCTACAGTCCTGGGTCCTTTAAGCGGGGCGTGAAAAAGCATCTGATAAAGCCGTCAAGCTAAGTGCGATCATTGTTACATGGTACGTGTCTATAATGGTGACCCTCTTTTTTCAAGACTTTGCCTTCAGCTTACCATCAGTCGAGGCGAAGTTAAATTGACGCGTCCTATATATAAAAAAAAAATAGATATGCCTATTCATAAGCCCAATGTATCTAGTCTTTGCGTGCCGTACGACTCCTTTTTTTTTTTTTTTTTTCGTGCGAAAAATCCCCACGGATACCTCCCCCGCCGGGGCCGGAGGAGGAGGAGGTTATGTCGGACTCGAACCGACTAAAACGCATGCCGTCTGTGGGCCGTCAGTTGCCGGAGGTGAGATTGTCATAGCCATATCCCTCGCACCCCGGCCGCCGTACGACTCCCCCTTTCTCGCTTCATTTACGTTCTGTCCCGCTCGCTTCATCCCCGAAACCAAAACACAATTTGTTCTATACAACTTGTCTAATGATGTGCATAAAATAACTTCTTTTTTTTTTATATACCTACTTCTTTTTTTATATTTACTCTTTTGCTGACCTGTACTTTTCAACCACCTTTATCATAATTCCCTTGCGATCAATATTCGCGTAAATTCCCGAAAATATGTTTTAAAAATAAATAATAAATCTTACCAGGATTCTTGATTATGACATTGGCCAAAGCGGTGAGGGCATAAGTGACGTGCGCCACTCGATCTGCATTCAGGTCGCTCTGTGTCTGCTCTTGTATGAACTTCAGTAGATCCAATATGAACTGTTGTGGGTTCTGATGAAAAAAAAGTATAAATATTGACAAATGAATGCTATATTTATGGCAGTCGTAATGGATAGTTGGAGAATCAAAATTCCGACTAGTCTAACTACAGAACTTCGATATCGCCAATAGTCGTTTCACTGAAAATAACCAAGTACAGCCATCACAAACTGGAAAGTCAACCAACTGATTTGGGAAAAAAGTGATGATTGGCAATGGATAAATACTTAGTGGATAAATAGAATTGCTTATGAAAGTAAATGGCACTTAAAATATTCATATGAAATTGAAAAAAATGTATTTTAAGTCCGACAAGAGGCAGGGTTTCTAGATCTATTTCTTGGCAGTCTAAATGATGCATGACGTTGTTTCGTTGTTATAAATATGTACTATATACTGTCGGTTAAAATGAGTCCCATATTCTTCCAAATACTTCTTTTGGTTACACTCACCACTAGCACAATCATTACCTTAGCATTCGAAGCAGTTTTGATAGTTCAACCATTACTTTAACATTCCAAGTACATAGTTTTGATAGTTGTACAATAGCTTTACCTCAATCGGGAAGTCTGGCTGTTCATTATAAATGTCGATGTACACTCCGCCCACCGACACTAATCCCTCGTGCGCCGAGTACACGAACGGCTCCACGAGCGCCGCCTCCTCGTCGTCGAGAGTCGCGCGACAGTTGTGTAACACGTCCTTTAGTTCCGCCCGAGTGCTGTTGTCCCACACGAGGTACGGCGTACGCCAATTGGATGTTAGAGTTTTTAGTAGCTGGGAATAAAAAAAAATGATTTAAATATAGAACGTTACAGAATGAGATTGTCAGTTGATGTTATGTTTCGAGTGATTGAGGGATATGCCCTCAATCAATCATTCGCTTTATCGAAACAATAGCGTATACCAATAATACAAATCTTTATTTTCACATCACGTCTAGGTTTCTAAGTGAAGCAGCGAGCTAAGTTGAACACTGCTAGAATATACTAGAATATACTAGAATATACTAGAATATTTTTTTTTTTTTTTATAAAAAGAATATTAGAATTAGAATATACTAGAATTATGTTATACTAGCTGGTGCCCACGGCTCCACCCGTATGGATGTTGGTTATTGCGACTTGTGGCCATATCTTCTACTCAAACTCAACCGATTATGACCAAACATTCGTAAGATTTAAAAAAAAAGACCTTTCAAACAAAAAAATAACCTCATCCAAAACTGTTCAGTTTATTTTTGCGTTCATTATTAACAAACTAGCAAACAAACAGACAATTCCAACAAAAAAATGAATTTCTTTAAACGTATGGGACACTCTATTTTCTACGTTATATTCGTAACGTAGGAATTAGAGTGTCCCATACGTTCTAATAATATTATGATGATGTTGGTGATGATATTGTACCTATAGGTCATAAATTATGCTTGTAATGTGATTAGTGTGTGCTTGTAATGTGGTTAGTGTGTGCTTGTAATGTGGTTAGTGTGTGCTTGTAATGTGGTTAGTGTGTGTTTGCAGTGTAGTTAGTGTAACAAACCTCGTGCTGGTCGGGCTCGGCCATTCGGCCACACAAGTAAGGCGTAAGTAAGGTGTGCAGCGCGGCGCGGATCCGCTCGTCCTCGGCCGACGCGCTGTCGTGCGGACCGTACATAGCGGCCAGGGCCACCACGCACTGCTTCGCCAGTTGGTTGGCTACTTCCTGCAATTGAACGGTTAAGTTTACACTAAGATCAGTGAGAAAAGAAAAGAGAGGTTTCGGGTTCGAATCCTGGCCATTACACGACGTGAACCCACTTTTAACACGAGCAATTTAGCTTAGCTGGAGGGGTTAACGGGAATATAAGGAAATTTCAGTTACTAATATTAAAAAAGTGCTATAGGTAAGACATTCTTAGAAAATGGTTAAAGGTTTTAAATATTACCTTAACAAAACTATTTATTAAGTTTGTTTGAAATAGTCCGCATAAATTAAGAATGAGTTCCTGAAAATTAAAACATCAAGTCGATGATCATGATGAACGTGAGCCAATAAAATGTCGTTACGAACATCGCACTGCTATGAAAAATGTTGACGACACAATGATGACATACAGTCACCCAGCCAGTGACGATAGTCATCCAATCACGACATAGTAGAAACCATACAAAGACTCATACCTGCTTATTGACATTGCCATCAGTCTCAACGCCTGACTCTGCAAGCGTGTAGTCGTAGTTCAGTGCAGCGGGTAGCAACGCGTGTAATGCGCCGGCGCGGGCCAATTGTGCGCGACACTCGGGTTCTTCTGCTAGTGCGCCCACTGCCGCTGCGCCTGCGCACGCCGTCTCGCCCAGTTGCTACGTATCGAGAAGGAGCTTTATGTGAATCGGCTTTTACAGTTAACCTCAGCATGGCGGCATAGACATTATCTCTTCGATCAATGAAGTCGAAGGGATTATTCCTACGTCAAGACGTCTTGGTCACGTGATACCGTAGTTCAGTGATTTCATTGGTCGAAGAGAAACGAAGAGATATGTCGATGTGGTCATGCTGAGACTACTGGTGTGCAATGAAATTCAACAACAACATTTTAAATATTATTTAGTAGGTTTGCGCTCATGATTCTCGGAGCACAAGTCAATCCTACCTGCTTTTGGACCTGACACAGATCTTTTTTTTTCGATTGAGAGGCTGACCGCTTTCCATACTAGTACGGTGAAGTTAATTTCTGTTTATACCTACCTCGGGAGCTTGGACCTAAATCGCGAGACAAACAAGGCCCTAGCGCGTGAGGTTGTTGTTTTGTAATCTGTAACGCTTGGTGCATTTGAACTCTTCTACCGCCGTAGCGTCCTGTGCTATCCTCAAAAGACACTTAAGAAAAGTGTACTGCGCGTATAGAGTACACTTTCAGCACAGTTTAGATGCAATATATATGTTCCGAGCAATACGCACCTGATCCTCAGAGCACAAGTCAATCTCACCTGCTTTTAGACGCATGAGGATCTGACACAGACCTTCCTTTCGGGGTTAAACATACAACTAAAGGTACGATTGGCAGCGGGCGACATGAGGCAGCAGCAGACGACGTGTCTGCGCGACACTACTGGTGCTACCAATTTGTACTTTATTTCCATGAAATAGCGGACGACATGAGGCTGCAGCGGACGACGTGTCGCAGCGACACTACTGGTTTCAATGTATTTCCATGTAAGACGACACGTCATCGTCATCTGCTGTTGCGACATGAAGCTGGTTTCCAACTTGTACCTTAACAATGTAAAAGGGTATGGGGTACCAACCGGTCTCTTGAGCAGCGGCACGAGGTCGGCGCACAGTTGCGGCAGGCCGGCGCACACGGCGCGGCACGCCGGGAACGCGGCGGCCACGGCGAAGCAGCGCGCTGCGTGCGCGCATACCGCCGCCGCGATGTCGCCGTCGCGCTTGGCCGCCGGCAGTACTGGCACGCAGCGGGACATGGCCTCGTGCAGCACCTGTGCACACGACACGAGTGAATGGATGAATTGGTAAGTTATATTTGTACCAACGTCACCAGCACTTTTCGTTAAAAAAAAAATCGGTAAATTACAAGATTTGTACCATGATTAAATTTCTAATATGAAGTTTTACAATTAATTCGTGTAAACCCGTATTTTGGAAAATAAATGATTTAATTTGAAACTTCCGCAGTTGCCGATCAAAATTTTAGTCGACCGATTGTCGATGTCGATATTTCATGGAATACTTACATTTATTTAATAAATTGGATCCGAAGACGGGACAACTATGAGTATACAGCATGTGACACCTACCGTAAGAAACTGAAGTGACTTCATCACGTATCGTGCGGACCCGGAGTTTCATATATGGTCCAGGATAGAACCCCCTGAAAGTGATCATCTACTTTTGACGTAGCAGCGGTAGTGACGTCGCTCGCGCGTTACCTGCAGGCCGCCCTCGCGGCGCAGCTCCTCGGCGTTGAGCGCGGAGCAGCGCACGGTGGCGTGCGCCAGCTCGCAGGCGGCGGGCAGCAGGGCCGGCGCGTCGCGCTCGGCGAACAGCTGCTCCGCCTCCGCCTCCAGGCGCGCCGTGCGCAGCAGCTGCGGGTAGCCCGCGTACTTGTACGGCGCCAGCACTGCGCACACACGGACACAATGCTTATACCACACGCACGTGGGCGAGTATACAGTAACGTGATCGGTAACAGGTTTGGCGATCACGGTAATGTATACCGTGTAAGCAGATCTTGAGCAAATTCTCACTCTTCACCCGACGCAACATACCTAGCAAAAAGCCACGTACTGACTGTGTGTATGTTGATAAACGAAGGAATAGTGAAAGTAGTGCTGGTGGATTCGAAACCCACCAGCACTACTATCACACCCACACAGCATCAACGTAAATCTACTCCTAACACAAACAATTTAGCATATTTTTACTTATATGCAGTTTTCATGTCTATGCTTGAGAAGTACCGCAAATTGGTCCTTCGAGCCGGATCCACTTGATTTGGCTACAGAAATATTAAATTACAAAATCAAAAATAATTAAACGGTCTAAAAGTCATTATTATATTAGCTACGAGCAGACCCGGCGAACTTCGTACCGCCATATTTTCCGATCCCGTTCCCGCTGCATATCTCTAAATTTATCAGTGTTTCTCTACAATATTATACATGTATTATACATTATAAACCTTCCTCTTAAATCACTATTACTGGAAAAACCCGCTTCAAAATCCGTTGCGTAGTTTTGAAGATTTAAGCATACATAGGAACGGACTGACAGCAACAGCGACTTTGTTTTATAATATGTAGTGATGTTTAAAATTCAAACCATCCGTTAGTTAGATGAACTACTCACCTTCCGAGTACCTCTGGAACAGGATAGTCTGCGTGCGCAATATGAGCACGATGTTGTTGGTGTTGGGTCCGTCGCCCGTCCACACGTTGCGACTGCACAGGAACTCGTACGCTTGATTCACAGCCTCGAAACGGTCCTGACCGAACAATCGAAATATTAGTAACGTCAAAATGATACTTTTTTTATGTACAATTCAGATAATCTTCTGTGTACAAATTATTAAGCTATTGCATAGCTTCTATCGCGGGCCTTGAGCATGGAGACCGAATCCAGAAATTCCGTAACAAAAAATGGTAACACCCCCAACTCCGAGCTCGCACGAATCGAGCCGAGCTGCTCCGAAGTAGCTCCGCTTAACGTAAGTAATTATAATTGCATAAGTTGTTAGTTTTCAAATTCAAATTCAAATTATTATTTATTATAATTGTATAAGTTCATAAAAAATGCTATGCAATAGCTTTACCGCGGCAGTCCCCGAGTGCCACACGTCTTTTTTTTTATCATAAGACTTGTATAACATAATGATGTTTGAGCGTCTTCGTATTAGCAACAGTCCACGATAAAAACGACGCGTTACTCAAGCGTAATTAGTTGTAATTATTGGCGTTTCGCAATTGTAATTTCTTGTTCTGTACTTTATTATACAGTCCATTGTTTATTTGCGGCTGAACAATCAACATTTAGATCCGGCTCGAAGGACCAAAATTTTAACAAATCAAGATGTTAAACGACCACCATGTTGAAGGACCAACAACATGTTGATAAATCAATCGTAAATAATCTTGTTAATTTCGATGTTTTACTTCAAGAAGTATGTTAAGAGATACTGAGTTCAGTTTTTTCATCTTTGTGTCAATTAATTGAATCTTAGCGACACCATGCTATTAATATGTAATATTGTAGGACATTCTACACAACGCTATCTAGAACTAACGTAAGCACAGCTTAACTAGCTTTTGTTATGGGTTCTAGAATGCGGATAAACATACTTAGATACGTATGTTAAGAGATACTGAGTTCAGTTTTTTCATCTTTGTGTCAATTAATTGAATCTTAGCGACACCATGCTATTAATATGTAATATTGTAGGACATTCTACACAACGCTATCTAGAACTAACGTAAGCACAGCTTAACTAGCTTTTGTTATGGGTTCTAGAATGCGGATAAACATACTTAGATACTACTACCCAGACAAATGCAAATATCATATTCATGCATACAAATATTTGCACTGAGCGGGGATCAAACCCGCGCCTCCTGCGTAGCGGCCGCGTTCACTACCGCTACGCCACAGAGGCAGCCATAGAACATATTTCCCTAGGACAAAATTCTTGACAAAAGCAGTACAAAAGTCGATGCTCACCCGTCCCTCGGGGTTCTTGTCGGGGTGGAACTGCTGCGCGAGGCGGTAGTACGCCTTGCGCACGGCCGCCTCGTCGTGCTGGCCCGCGAGCCCCAGCGCCGCGTACGCCTCGCCCGCCGTCATGGAAGGCGGCTTCTTCTCCACTTCACGCCGCCAAGCCTCCAGGACGTCTTTTAGGAGACCAACCTATCACAATAAGATATTACTTAGTAAGTACTAATATTTTTCGAAGACTTAATAAAACTAAGGGATAGCGCTGTTCTCCTTCCGACAGTAAATATACAGCACATGACTTAGGGCCGGCGCCCACTGCCGGCATGGCACGGCATGGATTTTATTACTAATCAAGTTATTTTGAATCTTATCTCAGATGCTTTATAATTCATTTTACTTTATTTCGTCAAACGATGCCGCGGTAGGCCGTGGCATGCGGCGGCATGCCACGACGTAAAGTAAAATGAATTATAAAGCATCTGAAATAAGTTATAATAAATTGGAAAAAGCGAAATCAATTCTCGGGCGGGACTCGAACCCGCGATCTTTCCCTTACAGGGGGAACGCTCTGACCACTAAGCCACCGAGCTTCGCCCGAGAGTGATCCAATTTTTCCAATACATCCATCTTACGGCTTTTTCCAATTTATTATAATTTGTTTAGTTTAGCAAACTAATTGCTTTAAAATTATCTCATCTGAAATAAGATTCAAAATAACTTGATTAGTAATAAAATCCATGCCGGCAATGCCTGCTTAGCGGCAATAGGCTCGCCCCTTCTTACGTGGTACCGAAAATCATAGCAGGCGAAATGTGGGTGTTAACACACCTTTGCCTACCCCTTCGGGGATTTACTGGCGTGAGTCTATGTATGTAATTTCAATTATCATGAAGCTGGCTTTATTTTACCGCGAATAGTACACTGGGAAATTACTGGAGAAACTTTATAATCGGTCGCAGTAAACAACCGCAAGTGAGATCGCCTAGGTCTTAGTTTCCTTCGCTCACAAAATGACACGATTAAAAGACACGGCGGTTAGACCTTAATCATTATTTCAAAAGTTGAAACTAGTTATTTATTCATTAAGTGAGTAATATGTGAGATGGTTAAACAGAAAAACAAGCGTAGTATATAAATCCAAGTGTTTCAAATTCACAACATTAAGTAAAATAGAAAAAATATTGCAATCTAATTTGGGCATAACATTGAGATAAAACTACTTTTTAACGGATTCTATCGCAATTTACTTGTTATTATTTACTTTTAGCCCGACCGAATGATAAATCGCGATAGAATCCATTAAAAAGTAGTTTTATTTCAATGAGTGATATGCGCGTAAACTTCTAAAAGTATTAGGCAAAACATTTAAAAAATCTGATTAAAATACTGACCGGTTCCGGTATGGGCCAATCGGGGAACTTGTTCGTGTCGCACAGATGTCGCAGGTAGAACATGTTGCAGAACAGCTCGTGTTGCAGCTGCGGGTAGCACACGGCGGGCACGGCCAGGTACGGGTAGCGCGCCGCAATGTGCGCGCGCAGCCGCGGTGTGAACTCGCCGATGTGCGCCGACACCTTCATTATCAGCATGCGCCTATGGGCATTACAATATTGTATTATTATTGAGATACCGGTACTACGGGGTGAATAGGGATCAATGGGTGAATAGCGATAATTTTTTTTTTTAAAGAATATTAGCAACCGAAGTTACTAATATTCCCGTTAACCCATCCAGCTAAGCTAAATTGCTTGTGTTAGGAGTGGTTTCATGTCGGTAGTGTAATGGCCAGGATTCGAACCCGGGACCTCTCGATCGTAAGGCCGACTCCTTAACCACTAAGCTACCGACGCTTCCCGAAAATGGTCAGCTGAATTCTGTAGTTATCTTCTTTCAAGTGAAATTATAGATTAGTTCAATGTTGAGCAAAGTTATCAATAATTATCTGGTTAGATACTTGGAATTCGGGAGGGAAATTACGAAAAAAATCTAACGACCATTTTATCCCTATTCACCCTTTGATCCCTATTCACTCATAGACGTTTCTTTGGTGTATTTGGGGATAGCACGGGGTGCTACTGCGGTGGACGGGCTCAAATTCACCAAGTGTAGATTATTACAAAGCAATCCGCGGGCGCCAGGGCCTCGTTTGTCTCGCGATTAAGGTCCAAGATTCGTGTCCCGAGGTAACATTATATTCACAGGCGGAGCCCGTGTGAATTAATGATCAGTGGGCCTACGACGTGCTGTAAGAGTCGTATAGCGTGGCTACGATTTAAAAGGAGTGTAGTATGCACCCTATATAGCTCCATTGCTCTCACTCAGGATAGCGACTCAACATGATCGATTACAAGCACGTCATGGTTGGCCCACAGTTCTTGCAAACGACAGGAACCTATTCCCAGAATATCAAATTTCCCATGTCCCATTCTCTGCCATACTCTATCTGTACTCAAAACCTGAGCCAAACTGAGTGATATTACCCCGAAGAGGTACCCAGAAAATGGATTATGTACCAACATTTTGTCAACTATATTTTTTTATAACAGTACTTATGACCTGTGCTTCTATACCAGTATCACAAAGCTCACCCCTCATACACAAACGGCTTATAATTTTCAAATAAAATGACTAGCGGCCTGTCCAGGCTACTTTCACCCCTAAGGAAACAAATATCAATATCTTTGGGGTGAAATTTCTAAAAACATACCTCATCTCAGAACTCCATATGGCTTCCGGCGTGTCCCATTCGCCGAGGAATATCTGCGCGAACTTATCGGCGCCGTGGTTCTCCAGGTAGCACACCATCGCTTCAGGCAGCAGCTGGCCGAGGATCGAGCGCTGCATTATATCTGAACTAGACTGTATGCAACAAATAATAACATAAATCTTGCATTATTATCTAGTTTTATTGTGTACTTATAAACTATTAGTAACGTAACTTATAGTCTATTCGCGGAGTGATTGGCTAGGCTCACTCATTATTATGTTTCACTGTACGTGACGTCACCGAGGACTTAGCCTGTCTATCTAGCACTTCACCAAGACGGCATTTAGACTGCCAGATTTGAGGGCTATTTCAAGCAATATTTAAAATCTAATTTAAGATTTAAAAAAAAAACATATTTTTTTCTATTTTTTAATAATGTTAGCGATTTATTAAAATATGAAACAATCATATGTATTCCCTATTTTATTTAACAGGAACATAAACGAAAAACACTTACCGTATCAGCTCTAAACGCCTGCTTCATATGCGTCAGTCGCAGGAACCTTGCGATTGGCAGCAAGTTCGATCCCGTGTATAGTAACATGAAGTAGAACACGCCTGTCAGGTACAGCTTCGAGATTTCAGGGTTGTCTTGCATCACTTCGTATAACAATGTCGCTACCTAAAAAAGATATTCGGATTATAGAATACTAGCTTTTGCCCACGGCTCCGCCCGCGTGGATGTCGGTTATCGCGACCAAACATAGCCTATGTCCTTTTTCAAGGTCTAATCTACCCTTATACCAAATTTCACCAAAATCGGTTCAGTGGTTTGGGCATGAAAGCGTAACAGACAGACAGACAGAGTTACTTTCGCATTTATAATATCAGTATGGAGTATGGATATGGATTTAGCTTTGTTTCAAACTTATTATGTGAAATAATATTATGAAATTAGGTATTTAAATCGTGACAGTATTCGGTTTCTAGATTGGACATATCGGTAAGAAAGAAGACTTTGCCTCTCATTGGATTGCAACTCCTCTATGCACTCTGGGGTTTGCTGGAAGAGAACTCATCCCTGAGTTAAGCTCGCCTTTGTACATAATATCTCACTAATTTGTATAAATGCCATGTATGTGTACAATAAAGAATATGTAATAATATAATAGAATATAATAAATAAGAAAAATTAGTCTGGCTACGATCGGATTGGAAAGTGATCTCTCTATCGTATACCACATGTCATAAAGCTTGATATTTTTTTTAAAGTAGTTTAAACTGAAACTGTTATTGCAATTAATTGAAATAAATAAACAAATAACATACCTTTTCCACTAATATAGGGTCGAAGGTAAGTAATAACTGTACGACATGCGCCAAACACGCCGGTTCTGACAGTAGCCTCTTCACTTTTGGCAATGGTCTTATCACCGCGTCTTCTTCATCCCTGTGTAAAAGAAAAAAAACAATGATATCCAGCTAGTTCCAGTGGAGATGATGAAAAAGAACATTACTTTGAAGCAGTGTGTACCTACTGAATTATTAGTTGTTTTTAATACTTATTCACTATTTATTAGCAACCAGGCCCATCAAATGACAATATTTACATTACACGCTTTCGTTCACTCTACAAAAAGCCATTTAATTTGAAACTTTAACTACATTACTATAAAGGCTAAAATCAAAGGGAATTTTCTCGCAGTCTCTGTGGGGTGACAGTGGTTGTGCTTTAGCAGAATCGTAGCCCAGGCAGTTTGAGCTCTCTGATTACAGAGCAACTACAGAGAGGACATGTTATAATTAGATTATCCTATGAACGTATACGTTACACACTTACACTGGACACTGTGGTGATGAGGGTTTGGGTGATGAAGGGTTACATTTTATAAATTGCTAACGTTAAATGTTATCAGGGTCAACGTATTCAAAATATCATCAACTATTTCAAGATACTGTGCGTAAGAGGTGTGCAAGTGCATAGGACGAACGCCGATATAATAATAATAAGGGCACACCTATTCATGACGTCGGAACCCATTTTAGAATCACAGAGTACAATTACATATGAATAGGCCAACTCTCTGTTTGCACTGTAGTAGAACACAGAAGCTCGGCCGGGGCGCGAGGGATATGTCTACGATTACCTCACCTCCGGCAACCGACTGCCCGCAGATGGCGTGCGTTTTAGTCGGTTCAAGTCCGACATAACCTCCTCCACCAGCTCCAGCGGAGGGGTATCCGTGGGGACATTTCGCACGATAAAAAAAGGTATGAACAGAAGCTTCATTTGTAATATACAATACCTGCTAGGATAATATCTGGAGCAGGTGATGAGCAGGTCTAGTATAGTGGCGGCCAGTGCACTCTCGTCCAGTACGGGTGTCCCACGCGCCACTAGCGTCCACTTGAGCTGCGCCACGCCACCCACCGCCCGCCAACCTTCCATACTGTTCGCCCAGCACTTCGTCTTGTTGTTTATCTCGCCGGATTTGTATAGGTCTTTTAGCTGCAAGGGTGACGTCACTGTTATTATGTCACAGGCTAGATTGGGTTCTGATAACTGTTCACTCATATATGCTACTCAAGCAAACGATTGTATTTAGACTACGTTTTCTTTATAAATAGACCAAAGAAATGCCCGCTGAATTTCTTGCCGGAGTCTTCTCAGGCCGTGGTCCATTTGCTAAGCTAGTCTTTAGTATTTTTTTTGTTGTTAATATTGATGTTTTGTAAGTGCCGTTTTGATAGTCAATAAATGATTTTTTACTTTGACATTATGAAAGATTATCTCATAGCGCACTTATAGTCGCATATAACCTTCATAATTTTTGTAGAATTTCCTAACCAAAAAAACCGAATCAATTTACCCAACCCATGAATAGATAGTAACAGGCTCAGGACAGTCAGGACCACCAAGATATGTGCATTGAAAATTAGAATAAACCAATACTGGCTATCATGAAGTTTTTACGACCCACCACATCAAGACAAAAGAAAAATAAAAGTCCTAAACAATATTGTATCTAAAATTAGAGAAAAAAGTTATGAATAAAGCGTCCGATCTAACCTGTTGAAAGCTGACAGGCCCCTTCCTCTGCACTTTTTCCCCCTGGTCCACGTTGTAGTACCACTCGCGGTCCCCCGTGGGCTGCTCGCGCGGCCCTTCGATCACATTACTTTGCGTAGGGACCGTCGCCCGCGACGTGTGTAAGTGAGCTAACGTCATCAATTCGACAAGTATTCTGAAAAAAAAAATCAAAAGCTGATTTTTTTTTTCATTCAAGTGAAGGTGGCTAAGGTTGCAAACCAAAATGATGAAAAACTGTCACTTACAGTTGAAAGCACCTACATACCGTGAAAGTAATGTCGTAAGGAAGTCATTAACTATGGATGTGGATAGCTACAAGAGGAGAGAAAGACCTAAAAGGAGGTGGATGGACTGTGTTAAAGATGATATGGTTAAGAAGGGAGTGAATGTTGAGATGACTGCAGCTAGAAATGAATGGAAAAAGCACACATGTTGTGCCAGCCCCAAATAAACTTGGGTTAAGGGCAGGAACTACTTATAGTTAAAAATTAAATAAAGTGAAGAATAGTGTACTTACCTAATACCATTCCATTCTAATATATCGCTAACATTTCTTCTATGTAATATAAGTTTCGATAAAAATTGTACTAATCGATCTCTTTCCATTCTATCGCACGTCTGAAACAAGACAGAGATATTTTTTATTTAAAATACATCATATTCAGGAGTTTACAATATAATAGGTAAAGCCAAAGAGAAACGCTTCTCTTGAATCTACAAATCATAACAGTATAATTTACAGTAGATTTTATAAAGCATACTTATATAGCTGAAACGCTCACCCTGTCCAACATTTGTACGATGTACTTCGTGTCGGCGAAAGGTCCGATATCCTCGAAGTATCTGCCGTAGACGATACTCATCGCTTGCAAACACATGCATTTCATTTCGATCTTCGGTGTCGACAAAAACCGATGATATAAGTCGTTGAAGAACTCGTACCTGGAATGTACAAGTTTGGTCACATAATGATTACATCCTCAGTAGTACATTATTGAAGCGTGCTCCCTGACCATAACCTTTATTTTTAGGTATAGTATCCCCAACAGGGTTAGTGGTGAAGTAGCTATGACGAATTGAACCAACTAAAGCCACCATAGGAAACAAAGTTCCTATAGCTTCAATGGAAGGAGAAGGAAGGAACCCCGATAGACTTTGACCACCAATGTCACTGAAGTGATCTACCTATCCTATTGTCAATCCAAAGCTATAGATTTAAAATGTGAATTTAAAATATTTTTCTATCAACTCTTTTTTTTTAATACCACTTAGGTGGCAGACAAGCACACGGCCTGCCTGATGGGAAGTGGTCACCGTGGCCTATGGACTCTTCGTATAATCCTACTAATATTATAAACGCGAAAGTTTGTAAGTATGGATGGATGTATGGATGTTTGTTACTCTTTCACGTAAAAACTAATGAATGGATTTTTATGAAACTTTACAATAATATAGCTAGCTTTACTATACATCAGAATAAAACATAGGCTATATATCAGCGATGAACGGGATCAGAATTCCACGCGGGCGGAGCCGCGGGCAACAGCTAGTGTACCAATAAAGCAGCCAGTAAGACTTACAAAATATTTATAGATAACATTGAACAATTTACTCACGACTTCCTAATAGGGCTATCGTCATTATCCCGTTGCTCCAGCAGTATCCGGAGATAGTAGTCGCCGATCTTGACCTCGTTCTGCAAGCACTGGTAGTGCACCTCGAGCTCCGCGTGGTTCCATGACGTCAGCGTCGTGCCGGCCACCTCCCGGTCTGACGTGAACGCGCGGAGTTCGTTCTCCAAGGCATTGCGGAGTTCTTCTCGTGTCTGACAGAGGTTACAAGTTTAATTATAATTTGTAAGTAAGTAGTGTATAGATATACCTGGCCTCAGACTAAAAGAATAACATAGACGGAACACAAAGAACTAGCGTGCGATACTAAGTGCATAAAATAATACAAAAGTTGTGATCATTTTGCTCGCACTCGTGCGTGCACAAAGAATGCGAGCGAAATGACACTACTTCGCTTTTTTTTAACCGACTTCAAAAAAGGAGGAGGTTCTCAATTCGGATGTTTATATGTTTTTTTTTTTTATGTTTGTTCGCTCATAGCTCCGCCATGCGTAGACGGATTTGCAAAATTCTTTTTTTGTTCGAAAGTAGATTATTCCGAAATGGTCCCATTTAAATTTCGTAAAGATCTGATGATGGGTTTCCGAGATTAGACCAAGGAACTCTTCAAAAAATACCAGGAAATCAGCCGCGATTGCTGCAATCGCATATTATTGCAATGTCTCTGCCATTACACATCATAACATCACGCCTGAATCCTTTGAAAGGGTATGCAGAAGTGTTCAGAATATTCAGCTATATTTCCGGTGTATATGCGTTGATTTTTAATTTGGTTTTGGTTTACTTTTGAGGTAGTCCTGTATTATTTTATGTATGTTCACCGATTACTCAAAGACGCCTGGACCGATTTGCAAAATTATTTTTTTGTTTGATAGGTTAAACTTCCCAGGTAAATTTTATCAAAATCGGTCAAGCAATTTATGAAATATCAATAAAAATCGGTTGAAGTCGGTTTTTTAAATTTTTAATTTGGTGATTATTTAATTTTTTAATAATTTATTATTATTATTTTAGTCTGAGTCCCTGATATTATTGTTTCTTGGTGTTAGTCAGGTAATTTTTTTTAATGAGACATTCGTGCACGAACAAGTATAAACGAAGATAGTTTTTACGTGTTCGTGCATGCACGTATGTTAGTATGTGCGTGTGTTTATGAGAGGATATGTTGGTGCGTGTACATACATATTAAGGCCAAGGAGATAAGTATACACTTGTACTTTCAACTTCACTTATAAAAGTGAATACTAATCTTCTTGGCTACATGATTGTGAGATTTTTGGGTTCAGGAACATCACAGGATAGACACTTAACATTTTAGTAGTTCTGTTCAGTGCCCAAATCTAATGCAGCCACTCAGATTCTCGCTACAATGGTACATTTTTTTTACAACGACCTGTTTAGTGCTAAAATCCAATGGAAACAATCAGATTCTCAACTTATAAACAAGCTACATTGACCCTACTCACCGTATGATTCCATATGAGGTTAGGCAACGCGTGGTCCTTGTGAAACTGGTAGTAGAAGAGTGGCCAGTTGGAAGTAGACTTGACTCTCTCCCGTCTTCTGCGTAGTAATACCGGTCTATCTCTGGCCGCATCCCTTTTTTCAGCAGAGGGTCGCCCCAGGCGCGCTGCCCAATGCTGGAGAGCTAATTGTGCGTAATGCTATGGACAAGATGAGTGAGATTAGAAACGAGTTTATAACGATATAGCATTTACTAACTTTTAAACTCTCGCGTTCCATGATATACAATAATGTTAACGGGAATTCAGCCTGCGACCACGGCCGGTGTAACCTGGTCAAAACGTCAGGCAAATCAAAGGTATGTATGTACCTATGCCATGATCGCGCTAATTCCCGTTAACATTATTGGATATAGCATTTAATCTTAATTAGTAACGTAAAGTTTTTTTTTTTTTCAAAGAATATTAGTAACCGAAATACTGTGGGACAGAAAACAGTAGTAGCCTTTATTCACTTTGTAAGACACCCAGAGGAAGAGATGGGGTAGTTCTTGTATATGTTACCGTCAATCTGTTTAATTCTGGTGTTCTATACAATACCTAGGCAATGTATACTATTGTCTACAATGCCTGTTGCTCCATCAGCAGTGTATGAAATAAATAGATCTTGGTCAATATTTGCGGAACTTCTATTTCTGGATGGTTATAAAAAAACACTTCTAACCTAATCTATCCAAGTCTAATTGCGCGGTGTGGACATGTCAGACTCGAACCGACTAAAACCGCACGCCATCTTGGGTCTTCTAATACCGGGGTACAAAGTTGCCCATATAGCATTTGCCTGGCCCCTCGGTTGACCATGTCCCGGTTTTTGTGATGGCCCTTAAGGTGCGTACAGATTATGTAACATGTTGTATAACTGGTGTTATATAACACGTCCACATTATCTAACATTGTTTTATAACTTTGCAACATTGTACTAACTTCAGTGTCTACATTACTGAAACATGTTATACGAACATTGTTTTATAACATGTTATGCTATAACCGAGCTCTCAACAGATATCGGGGTAGGTATACCTACCCCGATATCTGTTGAGAGCTCGGTTCTTGAAGTTGTTGACTCGTACGTCTACCTAGGACAAGTAGTCCAGTTAGGTAGGTCCAACTTCAAGAAAGAGGTCAATCGCCGAATCCAACTCGGCTGGGCAGCGTTCGGAAAATTGCGCAATGTCTTCTCGTCCGACATACCTCAGTGTCTCAAGTCGAAGGTTTTCGACCAGTGTGTGTTGCCAGTGATGACTTATGGCACTGAAACGTGGTCCCTCACTATGGGCCTTATGAGTAAGCTCAAAGTGGCCCAACGAGCTATGGAGAGGGCTATGCTCGGAGTCTCTCTGCGAGATCGAATCAGAAATGAGGAGATCCGTAGAAGAACCAAGGTTACCGACATAGCCCAGCGGATTAGCAAGTTGAAGTGGCAGTGGGCAGGGCACATAGCACGGAGGACTGATGACCGATGGGGTCGAAAAGTCCTCGAGTGGAGGCCACGTATCGGCAAGCGCAGCGTAGGACATCCACCCACAAGGTGGACAGACGACCTCATTAAGGCCGCGGGAACGCGCTGGATGCGAGACGCTTCCAACCGGTCCTATTGGAGATCTATAGGGGAGGCCTATGTCCAGCAGTGGACTTCCTATGGCTGAAATGATGATGATGATGATGATGATGCTATATAATTTGTACGCACCTTTAGAGAAATAGTTAACACACTCACCTCCACATGTTTCTCTATGTATTTAACTTGTCGTTCAATCGCCTCCCAATGCTGAGCGCGAGGTTTGATGCTCGCCTGTGCCAATTGCAGGTTGTCCCGCTCTTGCTCGTTTTCTATCGCGGATGCTGGTGGAGCTTCGGTAGATTCCAGAAAAGCTAGAAGACCTGATGGCTGTTAACAAATATTATCATAAAATATTGATTTTGGCAAATGAGATATTAGATTAGGGAACCACACATACTGGAGCTACTTGACATAAAATACCGGGGCTAGTTGACACAGAATACTGGAGCTAATTGACACTTAAAATATCAGGGGTAGTTAACACATAAAATACCAAGACTAGATAATACATAAAATATCTGTAGTATATTATAAATACTATCAATAATTAGTTGACTCAAAAATTATATATCAGGGCTAGTTGACACATAAAATATAATGGTTAGTTGACTCAAAAATTTACAGGGCTAGTTGACCCATAAAATATCTGGGTTAGTTGACACAAAGTTACAAGGGCTAGTTGACAAAAAAAAATTATTTGATATAAAGTACCAGGGCTAGTTGACACAAAAATTACCAGAACCAATTGACAAATTGATAAACAAACCAACCATAGTTGAGACAAAATAGTGGGGCTAGTTGACACAAAATAGTGGGGCTAGTTGACACAAAATAGTGGGTCTAGTTGACACAAAATAGTGGGATTAGTTGACACAAAATATTGGGGCTACTTGACACAAAATAGTTGGGCTAGTTGACACATAATAGTGGGGCTAGTTGACACAAAACAGTTGGGCTAGTTGACACATAATAGTGGGGCTAGTTGACACAATATAGTGGGGTTAGTTGACACATACCATAATCCTTCTTAGCAGACAGTGCGCCGGCGCATGATCCACGAGCCATAAGGCGACCAAGTGCCTCGCTAAATGCCTGTGATGTAACCTTGGCGGCGCGTACAGGGCAGAGAGCAAGTGTCTCGGTAACGCTGCTTCGGCTAACGCGAGGGTCTGCATACGAGAGCCCACGTTCTCACCACCTTCTTCTACTAGAGCCCTCATCACTAGACCAGCTCCTTTCACAATGGCCATAGATGGATGCTGTGAATATAAATATTATGATACATATTAGGTACGGGTGTTCAAGTGAAGGTGTATTCATTCTAGAGTACTCTAGACTGAACAAGGTTCTTTGGAAATTAAAAAAACTGGCCAAGCGCGAGTTAGGCTCGTGCACAAAGTTATAGTGGTAACAGAAATACATCATCTGTGAACATTTCAACTGACTAGCTATCACGGTTTTTTGGGATACAGACCGGTGACAGACCGATAGACAGACGAACCCCTTTATCATTTAGGTACGGCACTCTAACAAAAGATATTCTAAATATGAATTACGTATGGGTTATTTTACACTGAGTTATAATGATTTGTTCTTGTTCATTTCTTTCAGTAAGGTATAATGTATGTGTGAGTGTAAAAACTTAACAATGTTACCTCAAACAGCTTGAACAACACACGGCCTTTTTTGGAGACCATCTCGAGCAGTTGATCGAACTGTTTCCCATCCGTCGTTTCACTGTATGGCACACATAGCGCGAATGTTAAGAAATCCAGCATGGCCGCCACGACTAGAGCGCCACTGCCTGCAGTCTGTGCAAAACAAGAAAATAGTGTGACAAAACGCGTAGAAAAATAAAAACTATTGCAAGGTTTTGGCAGCAAACATAGAGAGGAGGTGGCCTGAGCACTGCAGGGTCTGACGTAATCGCAGTGGACGGGACCTTGGCTCATGAACTGTCGGCGTTCGTCTTCTGCACAGTTCTGTTAGCATTTGTGCCCCAAAATGTAATTCTATGCGATGTTAGATGGCGATACATTTTATCTGAGTACATCCGTATTTCAACAATATAACTAGTGATAATATCTAGTATACGATAGTTACATTACGTAGCCACATCGACATAGAATGTAGTGAGAAGTTTTGCAATTGACCAGTAGACGGAAATAAGAAGTGGGCTCACCCTCCTTAAACACATCCTAACTACCCTAAGGCGTCACGCGTTCTTTCATAGAGAAATCTAATTACAACACCTCCTCTCTGTGTTTGCTTTGCTTACAATATCGAACTCTGTTGATTGTACGCGTATCATATAGGCAAGTGTGTGTACTCACGACGTGGTCGGCCCACATGGCGAGCAGGCCGTCGAGGAAGGCGGCGGAGGACAGCATGCTGGCCTTGTTGAGCTGCTCCTGGCGCAGGTCGGGCTCGGCGTGCATGGGCTGCAGCAGCGCGCACACCGCGTGCGCCGACGAACATATAGGTAAGTGTGTGTACTCACGACGTGGTCGGCCCACATGGCGAGCAGGCCGTCGAGGAAGGCGGCGGAGGACAGCATGCTGGCCTTGTTGAGCTGCTCCTGGCGCAGGTCGGGCTCGGCGTGCATGGGCTGCAGCAGCGCGCACACCGCGTGCGCCGACGAACATATAGGTAAGTGTGTGTACTCACGACGTGGTCGGCCCACATGGCGAGCAGGCCGTCGAGGAAGGCGGCGGAGGACAGCATGCTGGCCTTGTTGAGCTGCTCCTGGCGCAGGTCGGGCTCGGCGTGCATGGGCTGCAGCAGCGCGCACACCGCGTCCAGCGCCGCGTGCGCCGACGCGCTGCTGCCGCGCCGCAGCGCCGCCACCGTGGCCGTGCCGATCCACTCGCGGAACCTGCCGCACCAGGGTAGAGGACCCGTGACTCGTTTGTCACGATAACACTCATGACTGACTAACACTAACCTAACCTAACCTAACCTAACCTAGCTTCTCACGGGTCATGGCCCTTTTGCCAGGTACCTGTGGAAGGTGGTGGGGGTGGAAGCGGAGACCCGGTGCCGCAGCTGCACCAGCGGCGACCCCGACACGGCCCATCACACCCTGGCCGTGTGTGAGGCGTGGGACGGTCCTAGGACGGCCCTCACCAGCACCATTGGTGCGAACCTCTCGCTGCCGGCCGTAATACAAGCTATGGCCGGCAGCGAACAATGTTGGGCCGCCGTCGCCTCGTTCGCTAGCGAGGTGATGGCGGCCAAGAGAGAGGCTCTGCGGGTGCGGGAGCAAGCTGGGCTTACTCTCCCGCCCCGCAGGCCCCCGGCGAGGGGACGCCGGCGAGCACTGTTCGCCCGCGTCCCCGAATGAGAGAGGCCACGGGCGGCGGGTCGGGGGACCCGCCGCCCCATGCTAATGTGGCGGAATGCGCCCCTGTGTGTTCCGGGGGTGCATTCTTAGAGGAGGACGGGCCCCACCATATTGATGGTGGGGCCTCAACGAGTCGAGCCCGTTAAATAGGGCGTCCCCAGCCGAGTCGCGGTGAGCAGACTATCCCGCGGCTCGGAGTGGGCGACGGAGGAACACCGTGGTGGTTTAGTGGGTAGTCTGGCCTCCCTTCGAGGTCAGGAGTCCCACACGAAGCGAACCCCCTGCCCCCGCGGGGGGGGAGCGAAGTGCGTAAATGCATTCCCCACGTTAAAAAAAAAAAAAAAAAAAAAAACCTAACCTAACCATCACATCTCTTAATGCCCACAGATCCTCCTCCTAAATCGGACGGCGAGAGCGGTTCAACAATCGACTACCCTACGCGAGCCGATCGCGGTCGAGTGCGAGTCGACCTCGCGCACAGTTATAGCGGCAACAGTAATATATCTTGTGTAAAAATTTTAACTGACTAACTATCACGGTTCATGGATTACAGCCTGGTGACAGACCGGCAAATAGACATATACATTTACCCTTTGGGTAAGGCGTTTCCCTCGCAACCCGGCTGACTCAGGGCCATCTCCTGCTTTGAAATGGCCTACGGTGACCTCAGGGGTCACGGCTACCCCCTAAATACGCGCTTGACTCCACCTAGCTCTACGAACACTCTGTATAGACATCTAACTCGAGTAACACTCACCCAGGCAGCGCCGTGAAGGCAGCGAAGCCCACCTTGCTGGCGCAGAGCCTCCGCAGCGCCTGGAACTGCGCCTCGAGCTCGCGCGGCGTGAGCGAGCCGCCCGACGGCGCGCCGCTCACCAGCGCCGTCAGCGCGCCCGTGATCAACTTCTCCTTGTTCTCCGCGAACAGACGCTGCCAACGAACACATTACAGCTCCTCCATTGCTCACTTAGCACACAGGTACTATGTATTTGTTAAAAGTGAAGTCAGCTTGATAGAAATAATTTTGAAAATAACGCAGAAAGCTTATTCAATTATCCCCACACCACATTGAATGTCCACAGCCCTTAAGGTTCTCGAGCATTATATTTATACTAAGAACCATTGAGCATAAGAAAAACTAAGTTATACTAAATTGTACAAATGAGATGCAGTGTGACAGTGCAACCCAAAGTATTTTTCAGGCAAAAGCAATAATTTACAATAATACAGTAATCACACTAAGATATTATGGTATTTACATGTGACAATGTATATGGAGTATACGCCCATGATCAAAAACCTAATAGGTGTGTAAAAAAATAGATTTCGACCCGTATTTTAGAACGACACACAGTCCTGAATCCATATTTATTTGAAGATAGATTTGTATAGACAGATTTGACTGATTGCCCTATACAATCTGTCTTCAGATAAATCGAGATTTAAAACTGAGTTCCATTGTAGAATACGGGCTGTAGAATACCATTGTTAAATAATTTTACTATCTTTGAGTACCGTTACCTAAAAACGTAGCAAAGTAAGAATAAATAGTAATAAATTGAGAAGGGACTTACAAGATCCCACGTAAGAAACAGCCACAACAGGGGACGGGCCTAGAGGCACACAAGGTACATTAATATGCCCCAGAAATGACACAACATAACATTTTATAAAAAGCGTGAAGGCGTAGGTATGTATCATGACTGTAGTCTCGTCTGATTACTTCATATGGAATTAATAAAATTAATGCGAAGATACGTGATATAGAATGTTGTAAAAGGTCTATAGATTTTATGTAGAACTATACTGAAACAATTGTAAGCTGGCTGTCGCGTAATAAATAGGGGATGTTCGGGGAGCTTGCTTTTAGCGCAATAAAAAATAGGCCACCCGAAGCCGTTCATAATCTTATGCTATTAAACAAGCAATACTTGCATAATCACTATAATTTGACCGGAAATTTGTAGTAAGATTGTTTCTGAGGTACATATGTCGTGAAATAAAAATAAAAAAGCGAAGCTCGCTCACTACCGCGTTAAAAGCAAGCTGATAATGTAGTTAGCGTGCTCCCCGACCATACCCTATTATAAAATTATAAAACCTCTTATATTCATCACTCCAAAATAAATGTTAAGGTTTGTATTCCAAATTAACTGTGTTGAAAAACTATTATAATCCACTTTAAGAGACAGTTATTTAATGTTTAAACGCTACATAAATGCATATAAATATTCACTGTTTTCTAAGCGGTTTATGGAACTGCAAAACGGATACAAAAATATCTATAGCAGCATAGCAAGATAGCGAAAAAAACGAAATACAGCAACCTGCTTAAGACCCAACCTAATGTATTAAAACATGGTTCAACTAATGACCGGCAAAGATCATGACAATGTTATCTATTTTTGAATTAAAACTAAACTTTACGCACGCTTGACTTGTAGAGTAAGCTGGTCAAATACATGACGACAGCGTTACGAAAAGTGTGATCGCGCGAGGCGAACGGAACTTGAGAGGTAGATATAAATTAGAGAAGATAGACAGAGAGAGAGTTGCTTTACGTATTTTACTGTAGGTTGAACAGTCTTGTTCTTGTCTTGCTAGCACACATTTTCTTTTTCTCTTTCTCTCATAGCAGGTTACGTTTCGTATATCTAAGACAGTACAGGCCTAAAGCACATTGGGTTTTTTTTAGGTCTCTTTTATGGATATAGGACGTGACGGCCGAGGCGCGTCAATTAACTAATTATAAATTATTTATTAATCCTATCAAGAGCTCAAAGGGCATCATGGGTTGATTCGATTTTTTTTTATTGGATTTCTGGTCGGTCGGTACAGTCCGCATGCGCGAAATCTGCACCTTATGTTCAAAATTTTTGCCGGGAGTTAAATCTAAAATTTATATAATCTGACATTCACAATTTAGGTCGTGTAAAGCGGGCTTTGCTGTATGCTATTAGTATAGAGTATGCATGTTTGTGCAGTTCTATAGCGTACTAAAGAGGTCTTACGTCTTGGCTGACGGAATAGATCAAGCCACTGTATCCCACGTTCGCGTTGAATCTCTCTATGACCTCCGCTCGACACATGCCTACTGGATTTTGGAATAACCTGGAAATCATAAAATTACGTCAATCAATTCAATTTATTGACCTGTCGCAGTCCACTGCTGGACGTAGGCCTCTCCCAATGATGGGAAGCTTTGGCCTACTGCTTCCACACCGGCCAGACGGGTTGGTACAGGGTTTTACTTAGAGTTTTCCTTCTCTCGCGGTGATATCGTCTGCTTATTTTTTCCGTTATTCACCTCTTACGACACACTTCGGATGAGATGGGATGGTGATACTTGTAGGTATTCTTTCTCCACACAAAAATACATAAATATTTATAACAAGAATGCATTAAGTATCTTTTTTATTGCATTAGCAAATAATCAATAACATAGCTTGCCTGAAAGTAAACAGTAACCTGTGTCCCTTTAACCAATGCCGCATATCACAATTCTGAATGTACAAATACAGTACTAAAATTAATATAGTACTGCACCTGAGTTTGGTCATAATTATTTTTAATATCTATCTCGCTTACTCTCCTTGTGCTTAAAGCGTACGCCATAATGACGTTTTAGGACCGACTCAAATGCTAATGGCTGTACTATACTTACTTAACTCAGATTATATCTTACTTTTCATTCCGTAAATGTCACAGAGTGCATTTTTTATTACCTGAGATGATTGGACTCTGTTTCTTCTTCGACGGGCTGATGTAGAGGACCCAGTCGGTACCCTCTCGGTGTTGGCACCGAACGTACATGCACGTCACGCTGGCCAGCGGACCGCACGCCGTCCAACAGTGACGCAAGCAGTGCATCTCTGTGAAAATTGTGCATGTGACGTCATATTCCCATTGGGGTGGGCAGTTTCTACGATCATATCCTTCTCATATCTAATCCTTTTTTTTCTTTTTAAGGCCCCGCTAAGATATCGGGATCTAAGTCAACCTAACCTGCTAGTTAAATGACATCTGTTGGTTAAAGGACGAGGCTCTGGTGCAGATTTTTTTTTATACCACTTAGGTGGCAGACAAGCACACGGCCCACCTGATGGGAAGTGGTCACCGCGGCCTATGGACATATTCAACACCAGGGGCGTCAGTCGGTCCCGTAATAGCCAAGATGAGCTACATCAGGAGTGGAATATGAGAGTGGACTGGGCTTCAAAGTGCAAGGTTGCATTTAATGCAAGCAAGGTTTAACGCTGGGATGATGATAATGTCATACTTTTCTTTCTTCGCTATTGTTATTTTTTTTTACTTTAAATTATGTACAATATATTTTTATGCACCAGAACATTGGTCGTATAAATCGATCGCAGATTCATTACTTACTATAGAAGAATAAAAGACCTAGTTACCTTTCGCCCGCCAAATATGTGCGCGTCTGGCCATTGAGGTATTCGATAGAAAATTTCTGTGGATGCTCTGTGTCTCTCACTAACGCAAATACATCACTAAGCGGACGCAAACACACTACCTGGAAATAAAAGCAATGAACATATAAGGACCACCTTTAAAACTATATATTTGTTCGGTGTGTTGGTTCGGTGGAGTAGAATAAGGTCACTGTTCAAGCGTTATAGCGCCCGAAAGAGTATACTAGCAACGAGTGGAGCCACGGTATACACCACTATGTGCATTACGTCAGGCGCTGCATCCTGTCGGTAGATACTAATTATTTATTGTAATTTATGTTAATGACTTTGAGCTTTCGCACGGAATACAAGTCTGCTTCGCATCTCCGAATTTTATTTCTCCTCCATCAAATCGATTTTCGTACAGTCACCCCATTTCGTCCCGTGGGTGTCGTAGAAGGCGACTAAGGGATAAGGCTGTTCTTCATCCTACACTAAACATTCAGCCCATGACAAAATGTCCGCTTAACGAAAATAGGCTCACCGACTACATATTACGTTGGACGAAAATCATAGCTGGCGAAATGTGAGTGTTAATACCCACTGCCTACCGATTTACAGGCGTGAATATATACAATACAATATTCTTTATTATACACCATAAACAATATTTACAAAAAGTTACAATTTACAAATTATGCAGTAGTACAAACGGTGGTCCTATCGATAGGCGCGATTTCTTACAACCTGTATTTCATAGGATGAAGTAGGATATGAACAATATGTAGGAATTTACTATCGGTATTAAATATGTAGGTATGTGTTCTAATTTCAGCAAAATGTCATCATCCGTTTTCGAGAAATAAGCATCAAAACACAGCATTAATACTTTGAAATACTTACTGAATAAGTCTGTGGGTCCCTTTCTAATATACAGGTGTCGGAGAGACACAGAGTTCGGCGCATTGGCTCCATATGACGAGCTGGGTTCACTTTGTGGACGATAAACTCACTCAGAGATGTCTGATGTTGGTCACCACTGAAAAAAAAAAGTATTTCATAAATTCAATCCCAGTTGTCATACGAAATTCTGTGGAACCCCAGAACCCCAAAAACTCTGACTGCCAGATCTAACTGCAGAACTTTGATATCGCCAATGGGTTATAGGAAATCGGATGGCAGTCAGACAACATACAACGTCCGGATTAATCAGGCTTGGAGGAAGAAGATTATTACGCATAATTAATGTAATTACGCCTCGACTATTTGCATTGGCCTGGTCGTGCCCCGGAGACCATGATAAGCCGTCGGCCCCTGTTGTTAAATGTAGTCATACGAACATTTATGGCAGTCGTTACGGGTGGCTGGAGCCATAAAAAGTTCAACAAATTGTCGTAACTGTAATACTTCGATATCGCCAACGGATTGTGGAGGTCAAATGGCAGTCGCTTCACGGAAAATATCGAAGATCAGCCAAACTCACAGTTAAACTAGAAAAGCGGATCCCAGAATCCGAGGTGAGAGCTTCGGATGCGATTAAGATTAACGCTAAAATGAAAAAGGATAAAGAAGAAGTGCTATTGAAGGCCGCAAAAGACTATTTTGTCTTTCAATTGGTCAGTCTGACCAACATCTCTGAGTAGTTTTAGCTCGTATTCAAGTAATTTATAATTAGGTTGAAGAGACCATAATATTAAATATCGACTCTACCATGTATCAAAATGTCTGAAATAAATATTTCAATGGCTCTTTCATTCTACGTAAAAAAAAAAAATACGCCGTCCTAAAACTTGGTTACGACTGAACACAGTAACATTCTAGACTAGATCAAGGTAGGTACACGAAAATACGCGAGTATTATGTTTTTACTTTCTAAATCGCGGACTCATCCAAAACAAGTCACTGGCGCTCAGTCTACGGAGGCAAAAAACAAACCATTACTCTCTCAGTTTCATACACTTTCAATTTTATATCAAACATTTATTTACATAAACTGGCATTTTAAATGTAGGTAATTAATCGTACGAATTTGATACGAGTATTATGATGAGCGTATCGCAGTAGATACATGATTTCACCCAAGGTCGAGTGAATCACACAATCAAATGCTGCAATGTGCGGACTGACAATTTAAGTGTGCGTTAATTTACACTGTAGTACAATGACTTTGTTTTAGTGAACGTATATAAAGGAACAACATTGACCGATATATTATTATACAGTTTTTAATCGGTTTCAGTCTATTGAAATAAAACCAATTTTAACGGATTCGCGGTTCACGTACACACATATAATCACGCCTTTATCCCCGGAGGGTCAGACAGAGGTGAATTAACATCCACATTTCACCAATATTCGGTCCCACGTAATAGGGGGTGAGTCTATTACCGTATTCCGGCATGTTAACTCGAGCCAAACATATGAGGCTGATTCTATTTTTATTTATTTGTTATTATTTACTTTTAACCCGACGTTTCGGCTAGTTTTCAGCAGCCATGATCGCAGGGTGCCACATCACATAGTTTGAAGTGTAAGTTATCTCAAAGAACCCAAATCATGATGAATTGTTTGTGGTACGATAGAATGTGTTAAAAAGTACTCTACTTGATATAACAGGTATTCTATATTATACAGGAACGACGGACGGATACCATGATGTATCCAATAGGTACGAACCTACCTCAATTCTAAAAAGTCTAAATGGTTTAAATAAAATGAGATATTCTCTGTTTTCCCAGAAGTTTTGATGTCAGCTGTTTTCTCAGAAACTACGCGGTAAATGGGGAGGTCTTAGTACCTACATAACTCGAAGTCGGATATTTATTGGTATAAATATTAGGTACCTTAATTGCTTCAAGGTGTTTCCGCACGTATAAAAAGGTGTAAACGTTTAAGCGGCAGGAGCCCCGTGATTTTAGGGGCTCTATTTACTTAAATCTGTCATATAGTTACCAAACTATAATAGATTCAAATAGACGGCCTTAGTATACAGACAGCAAAAATTCTATCATTCATATCCAGATTGATTTGTGGTCATCGCCGCAAGTGTAAAGAATTCTTTGAAATATAAAAATAAAGGGGCTCCATTTATTAACTCAGGAATTAGTCACAAAAACTGTATTATCTCTTTCCTATACCAATAATGTTACTGAGAATCAGTGACAAACAATTTTTAAATTAACAAAAAGAAATGCCCCGGGTGAGGATCGAACTCACGACCTTAAGATTATGAGACTTACGCGCTGCCTACTGCGCTACCGAGGCTGTTGACGTGGCAGGCAAAATTAAGCTTCTATACTTACTGTGACGTAAGATTGATACACAAAGCTTTTCTTTTTTTCTTAAAGTTCAATAAGTTTTTTGGCATAGTCAACTTTACATTATTTGCATAGTCAACTTCTACATTAGGGTTCTTGTAGGTGTAGGACTACTAAGATTCACATCGTCGGTATAGAGTGGGAATCGAAGCTGCAACCTGTAGATAGCCGTACGCACGTCAGGAAGAGTGAGATTCCAATGAACATCGGCTTCCGTTTTACAAAGCGTATTTCATCTTTCGCGTGATATGCCAAAATCAAGCGGTAGTGATACGGGCGGAGCGGTCTCGACAGACAACGGACATACCTACCGTGTTTACCTATACACGCATGCTTAAAAGCGTACAAATAGAGGGCAATGACTGTTATATTTTTTACTTATCTAGTAGGTACTAAAATGTACGATATGGTCCATAACAGAGAGGACTGAGAGGAGACCTTGCCCATCTGTTAAGTTAAGATAAGATAAATATTGGTTTACGGAGCAGATAAATTTTCGCTCTATCTATTTGGAGACCGTTATTGACATTTTTATAAATAATGTTTTATTTGTTTGCATATATTTGATAGCATTACAAATAGAAGAAGTTAAATCTTTGTAACCATTTTTCTGGCCGGAATGGTTGACTAAAATTTTGGATTACTAAAGACAAAAAAATAAAGCTCATATAAATCCGAGGGCACAACTAAATTTAACTATACATATTTCTATGTCAATAAAAATAAATTAACAAACTCATTTCTCAAAACTTGAGAATTTTGGTGATTTCTTTTTGTTGATAATTATGAGAACAAGATAATATAATATACAAACAAAATAATTGTAATTTCTTTTGTAAAGTCTTACCTGTACTTCCCAAATCGCTGATTGTGATAATCATCCAAAGTAATCATTGTAGACAGGACCTTTATGCTGATGCTCAGGGTCAAGTTAGCTAGCTCCAACATCTTATTTATAATTATCTGATGATCCATAGCATTGGAGAACAGGTGTAAACGGCTATACCCTCCTACGGCTAACACAAAACCTCCAGATACATCTCGAACAGGGAGAATGCCCTGGACATCGCAGTATGGATAGCTAGCCAGAAGAGTGTGTGTGGAAGGATCTAGCTGGTCTAATGCACAAGGGCCAACTTCCAGTACAATTGGAAGGCGAGTTCCACTCCAATGATGCTTGTAGGCCTGGTATCTCTGTAAATAAGTGCTTCTAGTTAACACTAACCCCGCGTTTACATACTGCCGCTCGCATTGCTCATCGCCTTGCCGGCAATATTCACGCGAATAATGCCCTAGCATTCAAACACTCGCATCATCGCGATGTTCATCGCGTTGCCCAACACTCGCATCATCGCGATGTTCATCGCGTTGCCCCGTATACAGTATTCGCCTTGCGATGGAGATGGACGACTTTAGTTAAGTTAAGTGGACACCTAACCGAATGCAGTATAGGCATTTTATTAGGCTAGGCTATCTACTTAGATACTTAGCTAGTAGGTAATCAGGCTAATTTGGTAGGTACTACCTACCTACCTACCTATTTTAATTTGGTAGGTAACCTACTTACCAAATTAGCCTAATTTACCTACCTACCTATTTTAATTTAGTAGGTAGGTAGGTACCTCTACCTACTAAATTAGAATAGGTAGGTAGGTAGGTACCTACCTACCAAATTAGCCTAAGTATACCTACCAAACAGGTAGCTAGGGTACCTACCTATTTTAATTTGGTAGGTAATTAGGCTAATTTGGTAGGTAGGTACCTACCTACCTACCTATTCTAGTTTGGTAGGTAGGTACCTACCTACCTACCTATTCTAATTTGGTAGGTAGGTACCTACCTACCTACCTATTCTAGTTTGGTAGGTAGGTACCTACCTACCTACCTATTCTAGTTTGGTAGGTAGGTACCTACCTACCTACCTATTCTAATTTGGTAGGTAGGTACCTACCTATCTACCTATTCTAATTTGGTAGGTAGGTACCTACCTACCTACCTATTCTAATTTAGTAGGTAGAGGTACCTACCTACCTACCAAATTAAAATAGGTAGGTAGGTAATTAGGCTAATTTGGTAAGTAGGTTACCTACCAAATTAGAATAGGTAGGTAGGTAGGTACCTACCTACCAAATTAGCCTAATTACCTACCAAATTAAAATAGGTAGGTAGGTAGGTAGTACCTACCAAATTAGCCTGATTACCTACCAAATAGGTAGGTAGGTAGGTACCTACCTATTCTAGTTTGGTAGGTAGGTACCTACCTACCTACCTATTCTAATTTGGTAGGTACCCTACCTACCTATTTGGTAGGTATAATTAGGCTAATTTGGTAGGTAGGTAGGTACCTACCTACCTACCTACCTATTTTAATTTGGTAGGTAGGTAGGTACCTACCTACCTACCTATTCTAGTTTGGTAGGTAGGTACCTACCTACCTACCTTTTATATACATATGTATTACCTATATTATTTAATTAGATCCGTAGCAAGCATTTCAATAAATTCTATTGATTTTTCGTTGGACCATTCGATTGGTTGCGTCATTGTCATGATAATAAATTCGAAGTAATCCTGTGACTGTGACACGCGCGTACACAACGAGCGCTCGATGCGAAGTGTGCGCGACGCGAGTATGTGAATGCTTCATCGCGCTAGTATTGCCGCTCCTTCTCGCGCCGCCAAGCCGACACTCGCAGCAACATACGCGGCAGTACTCGTGGCATGAAGAATATACCATTCACACCACGTCCCTGCCCACTTCTCTCGCCACTTCCCTCGCTCTGCCGCGAGTATGTAAACGAAGCATAAGGAATGCTATACTTGGACCCACAACAGAAGAAGTAATATTATAGATAATTTTTAAAGCATTTATATTTTAAATTATATTATTACTTATTATTTTAAATTGGAAAAAGCGAAATCAATACTCGGGCAGGACTCGAACCCGCGATCTTTCCTTTACAGGGGGAATCGCCCTAAGATGGATGTATTGGAAAATTTGGATCAATCTCGGGCGAAGCTCGGTGGCTCAGTGGTCAGAGCATTCCCCCTGTAAGGGAATATCGCGGGTTCGAGTCCTGCCCGAGTATTGATTTCGCTTTTTCCAATTTAAAATAATAAGTAATATTATAATTTAAAATCAAAGATAATGCTGAAGGTGAGTTTTATGTAACTTATCTGTGGGCAGAGCAGTGACCCACTGAGAAAAACAAATGTAACACAAGGCACAGCCCACCCTTGCTCGAGGTGTTTTGTCATATTTGTAACCCTTTATAGGTTTGGTCTGGCCAGTGCTAGTAGTAAGTGTTCTAGTCAATAGAACACTTGTTACACATGTCAGTGTACAAATGATAGCTTTTATAATTTATTTATTTATTATATACTTTATTGTATGCCATTTACAATATTCATGATACACAAAATTAAGAAGACAAGAGCAGTAAAAAGGGCAGCCTTATTGCTTTACGCAAGTTCTTCCAGGCAACCTTTTTCCAGGCAACCAGGCAATTTATAGATTAATATATCGCAAATACCCAAATTTCAAAAAATAATAAAAGTTGATACTCACATAAATATCTTTTGGTTTCTCATTGGCAAATAAATGTCTATACTTAAAAGCCTCAGTAAGAATTAGGCACTTATGCTCCGAAGAGAACTTCATAGTGTCCACTTTCTTTTCCTTCTTCATAACCAGGGTAAAATCATGATTGGCAGTGGAATTTGAATGCTTTGCAGATGTAATAGTGACTACATCTGCATACAGCCACTTGTTGGTCACCTCCAAACGATCGGGGTTGTATGTTGTAATACCGTGGGTGCCGATAGAGAACACCCTTTTATACTTGCCCTTCCATGAGTGTTTCGTGACAAGGAATGATGCCACATCTTGGTTGTCTTTTAATGGAATCATCTTATCATTGCCTGTGGAGATAAAAATCAATTATCTTCAGCTTCCAATAAGAAACTCTCAAAAGCAGTAAGCATAGTAATGAAGACAGACCCAGACCCCCTTGCTCAGCAGACCCAGAACTCCAAGATGGAAATATTAGACTCCAGAATTAAAGGGAAGATGTTGATGAATGGAGATTTTGTCCTGATTGGACTTGGCAAAATATATGATTATTTTTTACTAGCAGAATTTCTTATCTGTGGGTGTTCTAAATTGAAAATTTATAATCATGTGTAAATTCAGAAAAATATGTTTGTGAAACATAAGAGTAGATAGTATTAAGTATAGATAAATACAAAAACAATAACTCATAACTAATTTGTAGGATAGATAATTATGATTTGTTAATTGTATAACTGCATAGTTCTTAAATTATTTTTAACAAGACTGATACTTTCTTCAATTAAATTATAATTGCTATAGAACTACACATTATGAACAAACAATTACAAAACTCTAGTTGATGTCATTAAATTCCTCCACATTAAGGCCATTTAGTGATAACATGCCCATAAGACTGGCGGCTTTACTATGTTGAATGGTAATACTAAACCTTTATGAGAAGAAAATGCCAACCTTCTAGGCACAAGGAGCATATTTGAACTTTGGTGGCAAAGAAGCCCACAAAAAATACAAAACAAACAAATAGATGTTACATTGGTAACTGCTGTGTTATAACTGTTATAAGCATACTTGTGGTTTACAAGTGGCGATCGCGCAACACCAGAGGCATCAGTAGCTAATGTAATAGTAGATGTAGTAACAATCACAGCTATATAATATACATTCGGTTAACATATTTAAAACATCAAATTGAACATAGTAATTACATAAAAATATTTCAACAGAAAATAAATGATAACAGTTAAATAACAACCGGCACTATTTCCTACTCGTTATGAACAAGTGGGTTATATTTAATAACAAACCTATTTATCGAACATTCGAACAATCTGGTCTACTACAACAGTTCAGTGCTTCACAAACATATGTGAAGAAACCAATCACTACGTTTTGTACCACAAAACATTGTATTAACTTCAACAAAATCTAATCACCAATCCTCCCCTTTGTAAATAGATCAGGAGACCATTGATATCGAATACGTGTAAACAAGGAACTGTGTGATACATTTTTGTAGTACAATCGTATCGGGAACGTACAAACAGATACTCACAAATTGTAAGAGGATAAACAAGCTTCAATACTCTCAGCTGGTATCAGATAAGACCCACATATTATACAAATAAACGTAAAAATATGAACAAGAGGAGCTCGAGAAAGGACCGAATAATCGTTCAACAAATTGACAGTTTGTGAATAGTGTTGCAATGTAAGTAAATGCCATACATTTTATGACTTTGTCGGGAAATGGCGCAAAATGAAGCGTCACTAAGTAGATTTGTTATGGCAATAATTTTGAAATCCGTCAAAATTTTGTTTTACATTATGAATTTGCAGCAGTTAGCAGTATAGACTTGCACTGCAGCAGTAGCTGAGTCTTCTCTGCAAAATTCGGGTAACATGCAGGAACGGATTCTTAGTCTTATTCTTAGTTGTGTCTAGCCAGCCTCCTAGCAGAGGGTACCTGCCTTGTAACTTGCTCCGCAAACATGCCTGTAAGTGAAAGGTGGCCAAATGACAGCTGACAGATCTGACAGCTTTCAAATACCGCATCATCCGCATCATAGAGTAAAGTTGTATTACTTTACTCTATGAGTAAAGTAATCCGCATCACCACCACATGCAGTGCTGCGTGTACTGCTGTTAGTTTTTTTTTCATATTCTCATAGTACCCCGGTTAAGCACTCCACGATGGTTCTCGATTTAGATCTGTTTCGTGCTGACAAAGATGGTAACCCGGACAAAATTCGAGAAAATCAAAAAAAGAGGTTCAAAGATGTGGGACTTGTTGACACTGTGGTCGAGCAGGATACCCTCTGGAGACAACTTCGCCACGAAGCAGACAATTATAATAAGCTGAAAAATGTATGTAGCAAAGAAATTGGCCAGAAGATGAAGAGCAAAGAGCCAGTTGGTCCAGAGGATCAGGCAGTGCCCCAAGAAGTTGCCGACAAATTAGTTGACTTAACTGGAGAACAGTTGAGACCTCTAACTGTGAATCAAATAAAAAAGGTATGAGAAATTTTAAAATTATCACCACTATGTAATTTCCAACTGAATGTTTATGTCAGCTCTTGCTCTACAAGAAGCACTCCATATGTTCTCTTTAAAATATTTTTGATGAGTGAAAGTAGTTATATAATAAAGAATATTGTGTTTCAATTCATTCAATATACAAATCTTCACATTTGTTTGGAATAATGTACTTGATTTAAATTTTCAGTATTGATTTTTTTGCTAACTTTTGACAGCATTGCATCAGCCATTATACACAACTAGATTTAAGCTTGTTTCATATCAGTTTGAGAATGTAATAATGGTGAAACATGAGTGTTTTCAGAAACTAGACTGTATTTACTTAACAGAGGTAACCAGGAGTATGAAATTGTATGAAACGTCAATAGATTCAATCTGTATTGAATCAGGCCTCTTCCAAAGAGGTTGCAATCTGAGTATTTACTTTTACTACTGTGATCCAATTAGCAAATATCATTATAAAACCAAAATATAGGTCTATTCTATTTATACTATAGAAATTACTTAAACTATAGAAATTATTCAAATCAAATCAATCAAAGGAAATTATGTTGAATTTCTATAATATAAATAGAGTAATTTCTGTTTAGGCTACTTTTGTTGTACAGTCAACAACAAAAGTAGCCTAATAAATTCTAATTTTTGGATTACCATAGCTCTTTAACACATTGTAAAATGATAAACAAAACATGAAATATATTAACTTTACCCTGGAGGATTTTGAGACAACAACATTGACTGTGGGCACATACATTCCAATATAAAAATGACAAGGATTTATTATTATTAATGTGTTAATCAACTTTTGTTATTGACAGTACACAATCTGTAAATATGATTTCTTAAGAATAATATTCGTAGAAAGTGAAAGAATGATTAGGAGGCTCAGTTGGTAGAGTATGACATGTTCAAATACAGTCTTGGTTATTACTTTTCCAATTAGAATTTGACAGACCAGTCTAGTAGATTCTCATTGCTTCTGTTAAGCTGCTATGCAGCTATGCCATGAGGATCTAGAAGCCAAGCTATGAAGCTATGTATCTGTTTCCACTGTGCTATGCTAATAATATGTAGAGCCCTTCCTACAAATATTCGAAATGTATTCTCCTACCATAGTGCCATTGCTGTGCTATGTGGACCAATGAATATGATTAGTGGATGTCAAACGCTTCCTTAGGAACATAGCATAGCACATCTCCACTGGAAAGGCAGCCTTAGTCAGCTTTCCCCTTTGTTAGTCATACATCATAACTCATAATAGTAGAACTCAGTATAAGTTTGGAGACTATAATATTTTATAAATATCTTCAGGTCAGACTATTAATAGATGAAGCCATAGCAAAGAATGAGCAGGGTCTCATAGCAGCAGAAAAAGCTCGCTCAACAGCTCTTCGGGAAGTCGGCAACCACCTCCATGAATCGGTTCCGGTTGACGATGATGAAGATCACAATAAGGTGGAGAGGACACATGGAGACTGCCAGTTTAGAACTAAATATTCTCATGTGGATTTGATTTGTATGATTGATGGTAAGTAAGGGAGCAAAATGAATCTATATTTATAAAGGTGATACCACTCACTGATTAATCACGAAATCTCAGAAACTAAACACCTACAATCTTGAAATTTGGCAGGTAGATTCCTTATAGGATGTAGACATTGCTAAAAATAAATTTTACAAAACTCCACCCCTAAAATCCACACGTACGAAGTCACGAGCCGGCTGCTAGTTATTAATATTTATACTGTTGAGGATTCATACAAAAACCTACATTAATGATACCTTTTTTTATCGGGTGATGGACGGTTATGTCGGACTCAAACCGACTAAAACGTACGCTGTCTGTGGGCCGTCGGTTGCCGGAGGTGAGATTATTGTAGACATATCCCTCAAACCCCGGCACATTAATGAGACCTGCTTCCTTAAATTGTTCCAGCTCATTATACCATAACTCTGTTAAAATTGCTTAACGCCTAAAGTTTTTTTATACCACTTAGGTTGCAGATTAGCACACAGCCCTCCTGATGGAAAGTGGTTACTGTAGCCTATGGATGTGTGCACATGCAATGCAATACCCAGATCATCACACTTGTGCTGCCGACCAACCCTTCTATCCTATATCTCAAGCTATCTTATATTTCAAAATAACATACTATTGACTGACTTACTATTCATAAGGAACACACTTGTATAAACATAATACTATATCTATGTATTACATTGAGTTGAGTGTCATGATCATTATCAGTAACTTTACTTAATGTGTCTGGTTTCCGCAATGATTAAGTATGCTGTATGTATAGTTATGTTATAGAATTTGATGTGGTATATTTTTGTTATTTAGCGCAACTAATTGGCAAATTTAAAGGTGCATAACTAATATGATCACTGCCTGATCAGGTTAGTTATGCTGGTAGTCTGGTACATAACTAGATTTGGTTGATGCACTAACGTATTTAGGGTGTTTTTCAGCGTCATTTTCACTTGTCGCATCTAACGCTATCACCTCTGATCCTACGGTCCGCTTCGCAGATATTGTTTTCATCGTGTCGTATAATTAAAGAAAAATTGGTGAAAGAAGTGCAATTTGTGACAAAATGATAGGTAGTATTTTTTTCGCGCGGCAATCCCTATGCATAACTCCTCCACCCCTTCACACACCCCGTTCTCTCTTACTCGAACCGAATAAAACCGCACGCCGCCGTCTCGGGCCTCAAATGACTAATAACTTTTGCACTGGGCTTAGACACCTAGTCCAGTCCAGCGCACAACAAGCGCCTGTGCATCAGTGATCATAACTTATCATAAGCCGATGTATTGAAGAGTCGTAATTTTTGCCCACCAGGCATGGATGGTGAGCGTGGCGCTGCAGTGGCCGGCGGCCGTGGATATTACCTCAAAGGAGCCGCGGTGTTCTTAGAACATGCGCTCGTTCAACTGTCTCTTAGGATGTTGCTCAAGAAAGGTTACACGCCACTGTATACCCCATTCTTCATGAGGAAAGAGGTTAGTTAACATTCATCCAAAGCAAATGCTTTTTGCAAAAAAAATTCACCCTACGCCACTGCTGTGCGCTATATGATCTATTTTGCTTGAAATCTGCAGAAAAAGATAATGAACATTTTAAATTTTGCAGGTAATGCAAGAAGTGGCCCAGCTAGCTCAATTTGACGAGGAGTTGTACAAGGTTGTAGGTAAAGGATCTGAGAATAAAGGCGACAGCGTTATTGAAGAGAAGTACTTAATTGCCACTTCGGAACAACCCATTGCTGCCTACCATAGGGACGAGTGGTTACCTGAAGCATCATTACCTATCAGGTGAGATGCTCATGGATAACACACCTGTCGCCAGTCCAAGCTTGCCGACTTTGTGCTGTACCTCACTACTCTTACTCGATATTTTAATCCACATTGTTTTGTGTCCCTGTACTAAAAGACTTTGATTATGTCTTAAGCTTTGTTCCTATTCTGTGTAATTTGAGCCTAAAGCGCAGGCCAGACAGAAGACACGTAAGACGAGGACGCGTCGCAGACGTAAGCGTTTGCGCTAGCACTCCGTCTCTTCTGTTTGTTTTGCGTCGCGACGCTTCTATACATTTTGTATGAAAGGGTCGCAGTAGAAATAGAAACAAATGTCCGCTCTCCGTCTGCGTCTTACTTCTTTTCTGTGTGTCCCAGCGCCTAAGATACACCTGACGTCACCGTGACGCACACAGTTTCTACAAGTCAGCGTCACTATGCGCCTATTTTGTAAGGTGTTATATCCAGGTAGCATTAACACATACGGTGTTTAGTTTAATTATAATAATTTAAAGATTATATTTTAATTCGATTTCAGGTATGCTGGTATCTCAACTTGTTTCCGGCAGGAAGTTGGTTCTCACGGCCGTGATACTCGCGGTATCTTCAGGGTACATCAGTTTGAAAAGGTAATATTATAAATTATTATATTATTATTAAAACGTTGCATAAACCGACCACGAAATATCACTTGACTGTCCCGGACGTGGGTTCCGCTTACTACCAGCAGGGGACGCCGTTGGCCGGTCGGGTGACCTGCCCCTCTGAGTAGGTTATTTCACCCATTTTCCCTATTCCTCACATGCGGAGGTTGTGGGACATCCGGCAAATGCGGCGTTCCATCTAAGCTACCTGTTTCCTTATATAATCTTACGATCTGTTCCAACTGTGTCCAGTGTGTCCGCCATAATCTCCCGTCTTAATATACCTATTCATCTATTTCTCCACAGGTAGAACAATTCGTGCTGACTTCCCCCCACGACAACGCCTCCTGGCAGATGATGGATGAAATGATCAACAATGCTGAGGAATTCTGCCAGGTGTTGGGCATCCCCTACCGCATCGTGAACATCGTCTCCGGTGCCCTTAACCACGCCGCCTCAAAGAAACTGGACTTGGAAGCGTGGTTCCCCGGGTCAGGTGCCTTCAGGGAATTAGTGTCTTGCAGCAACTGTTTGGAGTATCAGGCTAGAAGACTGCTTGTTAGGTAAGATCCATTGAAATTTAATTTCATCCAAAGATTGCCTGTAAGAAATTGCTTTTAGTGATAAGGCCGCCGCTTGTAAGAACTGGCTGCGTATTCCATTGAATGAAATTGTAAAGCATTTAGTATGCTGACTATTCGAATTGATTAAGATAGAAAAAAGCGAATACAGCTCAGCAGGCACATGCTGTAACAAACATCTCGAATGATCGAAGTGAGCTCGATAGCTGAATCCGCGGTGAGATGTCAATTTGTATGCGAAATTGACATCTCACCGCGGATTCAGCTATCGAGCTCACTTCGATCATTCGAGATGCAAGTTACAGCATGTGCCTACAGGCGGGACTCGAACCCGCGATCTTTCCCTTACACCGTCACCCTAAGACGGATGTGTAGAAAAATTTAAATCAGCTCGGGCGAGGCTCGGTAGCTCAGTGGTCAGAGCATTCCACCTGTAAAGGAAAAGTCGAGGGTACGAGTCCGCCTGAGCTGTATTCGCTTTTTTCTATCTTAACCGATGTTTATTCCATGTAATATATTTTGATTGGTCTATAATAAAGGTCCTTTTATTCTATCCTAATAATTAGTATTAGAAAAAGCAAGCAAGCAGCCATATTATACCACCTTATAATAAGTCCACACTAGTTACAATTTTACATAACATTATTCTGTGTTAAGGCATACGTATGTGCCCCATACTGCCTGTTATTAAAGAAATTGTAGTAATTTGCATGTTTACCCCCCAGATACGGACAAACTAAGAAGATGAACGCGGCCACTGAGTACGTGCACATGTTGAACGCGACCATGTGCGCCACCACGCGCGTCATCTGCGCCCTGCTCGAGTGCAACCAGACCGAGGAGGGAGTCAAGGTAACCACACTTTCAAATTATTCATTTATTTTTGACTAGCTGACCCGGCGAACTTCGGACCGCCATATTTTTTGATCCCGTTACCGCTGCATCCCTACTAATATTATAAATGCGAAAGTAACTCTGTCTGTCCGTCTGTTTGTCTGTCTGTCTGTCTCGCTTTTACGACTAAACCGCTGAACCGATTTTGATGAAATTTGGTATAGGGGTAGATTAGACCTTGAGAAAGGACATAGGCTATGTTTGGTCGCGATAACCGACATCCACGCGGGCGGAGCCGTGGGCAAAAGCTAGTATCTCTAAATTTATCAGTGTTCCTTTACAATATTATGCATGTATTATACATATAAACCTTCCTCTTGAATCACTCTATCTATTAAAAAAAACCGCTTCAAAATCCGTTGCGTAGTTTTGAAGATTTAAGCATACATAGGGACGGACAGACAGCGACAGCGACTTTGTTTTATAATATGTAGTGAAGTGATGATAGTGATGTACAATTTTGTATAAGTAGGTACTACAATAAGAAAACTGTATGTCCACCAGGATCTCGATTCTGCTAAAGCTCAACCACTGTCATACCACAGAGATTGCAAATAATGGCATTAAATTTTAGACCTTATTTCTATAGACTTACGGTCACAAATTAAATGAAAAGAGTTCCATTACACTCTTCAAAAAGCCATTTAATTTTAAATTTTAACCGCATTACTTTAAAGGCTAAAATCAAATGGAATTTTCGCGCAGTCTCTGTGGTGTGACAGTGGTTGTGCTTTAGCAGAATCGAGGTCCAATACTGCATTCATTTACAAAACTTTTCATATAAATTGTGTACCATTTCGGCCGCTGCACGGAAAATATAGGTAAAAAACCCGCCGCAAGTGTCCTGTGACTTCGGGGCCTATGCTAGTCCATGCTATATTTGCTTTTTTGACCACTGTGCCCCTTCAGCTATGATATCGAGGACCTATGTAGGGCAACAGACGCTGTAGCTTTGGCCCAGGATTTTATGACTCGAAGTAGATAACGTATATTCTTGTCTTCAGATCCCTGAAGTCCTGAAACCGTGGATGCCTGAACAGTACCAAGATTTGATCCCGTTCGTGAAGCCGGCACCCATCGACGTGGAAGCTGCGGCCGCCGCTAAGAAGGGCAAGAAGAAGGACGAGAAGAAATAGCTGAGCTAACATCTCCATTCCGCTAATCACGCATTTAATTTATTTGTCTCAATAAGCTTCAATTTTATACCATTAAATGTTGGCCTGACAGATGTATGACGCCTTTTATTTTACGAGGAGTCTCTTTCCTGAGATTTAACCTCCAGCTTACCATCAAGCCAGGTGAAGTCAAATTAGCGTTTCCGTTATATATATTGTACGGAAATCAAAGTTATCCAGTTGACACAATGTAACCCCAATTTCGGTCAAAGTCAAATAACCCCAATTGCCGGTCCTGCCTGACTAAAATATTCACACACCAAGTTCGTTATGAATAGATTACATCAATCAATCAATCAATTATTAGCCTATTGCAGTCCACTGCTGGACATAGGCCTCACCCAATCATCCAATATGCGCCACATTTGCCGATCCTCCGCCTTCCGCATACATAAAATTTTCAATTCCGAAAATCGCCAATTAATAAAATTTGGCTGGTAATTTAAAATACATATTTTATTTCATGAATCATAGCGTTGGTGAAATCTGGAGATATTAGATAAGATAGTTGGCCACGATTGTACGGCATATTGTACCTCTAGGTAAAGTAGCCTACATTTGAAGATTTTGGAATAGATTAGATAGTAGTATCGAGGGTTAATAGTCAAGCTTAGAAAAAAACGGCTACCGGCGCAGTTCCCGTTACTAAATGATATCAAGCTGTGACCAGCACCTGACTGACTATTCAGGTACCTAAAGTGAGGCCAATTTAATAGGTCACATCTGACATCTCATCAAAATGCAACGATATTACAATGTGCAACCCACATTACTTTATTATTAAAAAGTAGGTACTTATACAAGTGACTCAGTCATTCCGTACTCACGGTACCTACGGTGAATAACAGATACTACTGTACATTTCTACTATCTTATCAAATGTAGACGGAGATGAGGTGACACAAGGAATTACAGTACATACTCTTCGTTTAAATCGGAAGTATGTATGCAATACTTGCAACCATGTGTATATTACGGAATATTACCGATCCACCTGAATTTTTGGATTAAAGTAAAAAAACTTAAAGCGTGGGAAGTTATAAATTATTTTTTAAACAGACGTTCTAATCTATCGCTACGATTTCGGCACCCAAAATGCCACTTGGCAAATGGTACACAATGAAGAAGGAAAACGTGAGGAAATAGACCAAATAATTTGTAAATGAGACCCCCGGCCTTATCAAATGCCACTTTATTAGAATCGGATTAGGACAATATTTTGTCATGCGGCGTTATTTACACGAAATTAGAACCTGCTTAAAAATTGCATCAATCATTATCATTCTTTCATATTATGATTGGTCAATTTCTACACATCTTCACTATACCCCTCTAGTCACCGCCTTATGTACTATTTCAGTGAACTTGCACCACCTGGCAGTTTCGGAATTCATTTGATAATAATGGTAATGCAGGAGTATAATGAAACATCATCTTACATTTTTGCATTTATTGTGACAAATATCAGTCAGCGCCGATTATAATGTAATGCAAACTTACACTTTTTACATACATCATGTCAAGATATAAAAATTAATAACAATAAGTAATCTCTCAGATAAGAGGACATGTTTGTATATTGGCAAGTAACCGACACCGTTTTTATAATCAATTTTAATTAAGTAGCTAATACCTATACATGATTTTATGATGAGATTTATATATTTTAATGCCTGGAATAGTTAGGCTTTAAACAGGTGGACTGCATTTCAACTGTATTCCCACCAGTGGCGAGGGATCCCTACAACCCGATTCCTGTCGGCTTGCTCTGCAAAGGGAAGCTGTGGCCTGAAATTTAGTATTTGGAGTCAGAATGCCCAAAATTCCATACAAAATTTATGTTCATTCTATAAGAGGTAAGTTGAGATGATGAAGATGTTTTTTCACCGGCTTCCCTTTTGATAAATTTCACCCTTCGCCACTGATTCCCACTGCAGTTTGAATGCAGTTAGTACGATTGCAAACCAACTGTGCAGTCCGATTACAGTCGATGTGCAGTTCCGGTTCATTAGAGATGTGAAAACAAAAGGCCATAATAACCTCGAGAGTATATAATAATAGTCAAAAGTAATGACAAGCTGCATTTGTAATTTCAAACTAAATTTTGTAGTCAGATGTCGCTAACATACAAACATGTCAAAGACACCATTTGCCGAATTACATATATATCGTGGCCTAAAGAAACTTACAATTGTATCCAGATCTTATTTCAAAATAATCTTCCGCTGCACTTATGAAAAATATAATATTTATAAAAGTACCCTCTATCGTAACTTCGGCAAATGTAGCACTTTTAAACGGCACTTTCGCATGATTACAATACATTACTTATGTATAACTGCCTGCAGGTATATTTCAATAACGAACTCAATTTACCGTGTCATGTAACTTAATCATGCAAAAATTCCGTTTTGAAACAGTATAAATAATAAAATTATCTGTACAAGAGAAGCGATGCCTAAAATAAGTCGATTAAATATGTTGCATTACTAATAAAAATCTACATCTACTACAATAACCCGTTTACTTTCAGCTTGGACTTGGCGTCGATGGGGTTACATAGACGCCAGGTCCAAACTTAAAGTAAACGGACATTTCTATACTATACTACTTCTTTCACAATAGGATATTTATCGTAAATGTAACTCTTCAACTAGCACTTATTAAGAGGAAATTAACGTATGTGTAGCTTTTAAAGATTATATTATAAATAGACATGGCACTACGTTAAAAGTGCCCCTTTAACAATAATAAGCGGTTAACTATATTTGCTGACAAAAATAACTGATAACTTCGGATAATCTTTTATTCGTGACCTACGAGTTCATCCTATGCCAGGCACACACCCCGCGTATGTCAGTGAATGAATACAAACGAACCAGTGTACGTTATCGTGACGAAACCAAACTAGTGAGATTCGATTCGTCATCATTACGTCATGCTCGACAGTGTGTACTTACACAGCATCAGTACCGATACCGATCACATATCCAACAGTACTATGCACTTGCACATCTCAAATAAATTCGGCCATGTGCGAGTCGGACTCGCCCATGAAGGGTTCCGTGGCAGCAAATTTTTATTTTAAGTGTGGTATTTCAGAAACTTGTATCCCCTATTCCCCTTACAAGGGATAAAAAAGAAACCACGACTCGCGGCGTTTCTCTAATTAATAACATAACACATTCAGTAATCTACTTCGCATTTAAACAGATATTCGTTACCTACCCTTAAAAATATCCGAAACGACCTACCGACTTATTTAATTTACTCTAAATACCTATAAACAATAGAAAATAAAAAATATAAAAGCTATAATTCGTAATTCCAACATTTATAGTTATTTATTACAGTTTGCATGAAAAAAATTGCAATAATAGATCTTATTTACATTGACTTTATGAGATGTTTAAACAAATAATTTACATCGTTGGTACAGGCCAAATAGTAAATTATTATGTTTGCAGATATTGATAACATAACAAGAACATAAGTAAGTATCTAGAACACTGAACACAATATCCCCGCTTCACAACTCAGACAGAATAAATCAACATAGAGTATCCTTAATGACGCGCTTTAAGTGCGAGCGGGTCGATCGGACTGTAGTGGTGACATCATCGTTTTATATAAAAATAAATGATCGCCACAGGTCGGGTAGTGCTCTAGGCAACGGAATACATACAACCAATATTTCAATATATCGAAGAAATAGACACGCAGTGGCGCTTAAAAATGGTCATTTCGCACTTGCAATCGTGGGTAGCAAGTTTTTTTTTTTTATATACCACTTAGGTGGCAGACTAGCACACGGCCCACCTGATGGAAAGTGGTTACCGTGGCTTATGATATGCATCACATAAGTGTCTGACTATGCCATTCCACCGAACCCCGGAGAAGGGGAAAGCCAAACAGTGCTGTTTTAACGTCGTAAGGGGTGCCAATTGTTTCACAGCCATGATTGCCCAAGATCCTGTGAAGTGTAGGAGGAATGGCCGAAAGGCGGATTTACGTGCGGAAATCCCCTCGGATAAACACACCCGCCCCCCTCCCTCGCCAGAGCCAGCGGGGATGGTTATGTGGAACTCGAACCGACCAAAACCGTCCGGCCGACCGTCTCGGGCCACCAGTTGCCGGGGGTGAGGTAGCCTCTGGCTTTGGCATATCCCTTGCGGAAGGTGGATTCTGGGCTCTAAGATGAAGGCTGAAGGCGTTGGAGTCCATCGGTTTCGGGACTCGAACTTAACAATAGTATGACATCACAATAGTATTGAAATAACATACATTATCTATATCAAGGGTGCCCAACCTTTTTAGCTGTCGGGCCAAACTTACGATTTGGACATTTTTGGCGGGCCAGTACATCTTTTTACTACATCCACAACCCCCCCCCCCACCCCGTGTTTCGGAAGATGAAATTGGCTGATCTCTCTCGAGCCGGCTCTCTTCGGGTATTGGGACCATCGCATCCCCATCTAGCCCCTGGGAATGGGGAGGTGCAGGCGGCTCCACCCGTCACCACCCTCAGGTCCATGCTCATGAGGGACAGAGGCCTGTTCTGCACCTCCGACGGCGACGCCCGCGTCCCCTACGCTCGTCACGGGCTGTGCGGACTACTTCCTACCCCGCCGTCTCCTTTTGGAATAATATTACTTGCTCACAAAAGGAGGGGCGGCAGCCCACGCGCTCGCGCAGCGTACTATTGCCGTGAGCAAGATGGCAAGCGAGAGAACTCTCACTCCTACGGTGATGGCGTCTCCCGCGTTATAACGATCGCATTCGGTGGTTGGCTCTTACCGGATCCGACGCAGAAAAACCCCGAAGCATCCGTGTCCGGTGATAACCTGCAGGATGGAGGAGTGGCTAGAGAGGCTACATGGCGGCCTCTCTAGCTTTCCCCCATGATGGGTCTTATCGCCGCTACTACGGTGTGCCCTTCACGGCTCGGGTTCGTGTCCCCGTTCCCGCGCCTTTTTTCGGTAACGATATGGCACCGAAAGAACTTTTTTTATAACGTCAATTGGACTTCACCTCGCCTGCTGGTAAGCTGGATGCAGTCTCGGAAAAGAGGGTCACCATAATAGACACGTAAGTATCGTGTTACAATGGTGGCACTCAGCTTGTCGGCCTCATTAGATGCTTTTTCGCGCCCCGCTTAAAAGATCCGGGACTTGTAGGAAGAGGGAAACTGGTAAGGAATTCCAGGAGTTAATGGTACGGCAGAGGAAGGAGTCACCGAATATTTTGCACCGTATGCGGGTGACATTTATTTCCTGCACGCGTTGTTCTGTGTAGGAAAGGATAGGGTGAGATTAATTGGAAAAGCTCATTAGAACATTCACCATAGCAGAGACGGTAAAATTAAAATACCGCCAAATATGCACAACTCTACGCATCTGCAGAGGCTCGAGGGTGTTCGTGATCTCAGGATTCCCAATAATGCAGACCGCACGACACTGGAACCTGTCGAGTGTATCAAGTAAGTACTTTGCGAAGCCATCCCAGAGATGCGAGCAGTATTCCACGCAGGAGACAGAAGACACCGCTGCTTCGGCGTGTTAAAACATCTCACTTTGTTCAGGACTCCAAGTTTACGCGAGGCTGTTTTGATGATACTCTCAATATAATTTTTGTTGTTCAGTAGGCAGCGAACATCCATACCGAGAATACTGAGATTGTCCCGCAGTGGCAGTGCCCACGCCACAGAGGGAAGGAAAAAATATACCTTTGCTGTAAATGCACATGCCTGTGTCTTGTTGGCATTGAACTCGACCAGGTTCTCAGAGCCCTATTGGGAAATATGATTAAGGATCCGGTCAAGCTCAGTGACAAGAAGAAAATGGAAAATGGAGAAAATGGGTGATAAGAAGACCACTGCGGCACGCCAGCATTTACCTGCAAGAACTACGAAGTTGGCGCTCCTGCAGGAAGCTAACCACCCAGTCGCACTGTCTGAGAGGCAAACCAAAGGCTGGTAGCTTGGAAAGAAGCGATTTGTGGCAGACTCTATAAAAGCTTTGGCGATGTCAAGATTAATTGCCGGTGACTCGCCATGTTTGTCCATAGCCTCGCTCTCCGAGATCCGGTAAGAAAACTCGCCGCGTCATAGGATATCGTGCAGTAACCCCTGATGGCCTTGATGGCCATCGTCTCTTGCTGTGCACGCGGTAGGTGCACGTGCCTAGACTTCAGGGCATCGATCACACGGGACACCCGTATAGGGCAATGGAACGTACGATTCCCGCAGCATCTGCCTCCTGCTCTGCTCTGGCTCCCTCATGTTGAACAGCAGCCACGCCAGAGCGTTAGCTGTGCATCTTAATTTGGGAGCCAGACTTCGGAGACGCTCCCCGATATCTGGGCCGTCGAACACGAGCCCCAGATATGTCATCTGGGGCCGATGAGAGTGTCTCCCACTGTGAGGTTGGATCCCTCCGGTGGTGCACGCCGAGGCCTATGAGAGAACATGGCCTCAGTTTTGTACAGAGTCACCTCAGACCCAGCCGCCGGATCCGTTCCACGCCAGTGACAGCTCCTATTTTAATACATTTTTACGCGTATAAATTATAACTCAATAATATGGAATGTAACTACAAAAATTAGTATAATAACAAAGTGCACTAGTACAATATTAAGTTTATTATAATACCAAACTATCAATACAATCAAAATCATAAAAATAAAATAAAATAAAATTATTTTAAACTTTTTAGTTATGATATGAAGAGATAATATCATTTTGATGAATACGCGATAGATTTGAGTGAAAAGAAAAAATAGCATAGCATTTGCGACTGCGACTAATGCTCCACTGGCCCAGCTTTTGTACAAGTTTTTTTTTTGCTCCTCTCGCAGTGGCTTGCGCGTGCCACCCGGAATTCGTCCGCGGGCCACTCTGTGGCCCGCGTGCCTAGGGTTGGGCACCCTTGATCTATATCATAGCATATATAATGAAAAAAATTAAACGCTCAACATTCAGTTAAATGAAATGACATTGCCCAAGCATTAGTTCAATGAGAACTAATAGGTGTTAATCTAGATCTAAGTAAGCATAAAAGATATAGGTCCTACAGGTGTTTATTTACAAGTAGTTTTTGCTTTTTGAAAGACCATTCAGAAAGACCAAAAGAGTGCAAGCAGTGAAGAATATTCAAAGAAAAAAGATCCTTAACGACAACTTTATAAACATTTGAATGCAAAGAGATTTTCTTTACCATTGTACAGACCCGACAGGCCTGATAAAATGTCTGTTTGATTTAAATAGGATGCATGGGTGCTATGATAATATATTATAATTATTTAAGTAATTATATAATAGAAGTTATGTAATTATACAAATAGGTAGTTTTTTTTTATTATTTAACATTTTTCATTCTTATATCCCTTGCCTAAAATGGCACATCACCTATATGATTTATACAACAAGCAATTAACATTACAATGCCTAACAGCTTTTAGAGTGATTCATTACCAGATAATGTTTATTATTGTCTAGCACTTAAATATGAAGTGATACATATACCTGCTCCTAGTAGGTCCATATCTAGATGCTATAGTTTGGCTAAGCTTATGACGAAATGCAGGTGCTACAATTTCTATCACTGTAATTTGTATAATTTTAAAAATTCATTCACAATCTGAAAGTATCAAGCTTTGATTTAATTTTTGTTACTTTGGCAGATATTCTACAAGTTACAAAAAAAAAAATAGGAACCTAGTTATAGGGTAAAAGATTAGAATCCAGGAATCAATTCAGGCAGTAATTGGCTTTAATATCAAGTTGTCATTTTTTTTTAATTTTTGTTTAAGTAAAGATTTTAAAGTTAAAGATCTAAAAATAATGTAAATGCAAATTGACAAACAGGCGGATGACAAATTTATGAATTGTAAATGTAATCAAATTGCTTGTTCAACATAAGCAATGTATCGTAAAAGGTAAACATTTCAAATAAATCTCTACTTATTACTGTTTCTATTGTTACTTTTTCCTCATTTATATCTAGGTATATTTTGAATGAACATAATTTTATTAATGTTCAAATGCTCTTAGACTAGTGTATACCTACACCCAGCAATTTAATGACTACTCTGAACATAACAATGTACTGTAATTGTTATGTTCAGAGTAGTCATTAAATTGCTGGGTTTTCTATTTTATTTTATTTTCTTTTACAATGTACATATAATTAAGCAATCACATAGTAGATGATAATAACTATAAAAACAAAATACGAAGTTGACATTTTAGAGCCTAGCCTAGTTCATATTATATCAAATGCACACTAGTGATAGAACAATGGGTGATCATCACACAGGTTGATTTGAGGACACTACCTTATGACTTGTGTACTTGTATGTACTGAAATCTAGACGACAGACTGCAACGATTTTTAAAAATATTCTGTTTTCAAAACACAGCAGACTGTAATCATACAATGTTTGCACTTCATAAAAGATAACATTATATATATTGTACTACATAATTGCATTAATATACCGTTTCAAAACTGACAAATATTAGATAACATTGATTATAATTTTGCTTACTGACTGATTGATATAAGACAATCTGAGTCATGCCCAAAATGCTAGTCACAACTACATGGAAGGAACCAAGCAACCATAGAGCTGTTGGTTAGACCCAAGAGTACTTATCACTATATACATAACTCCCTCCATCACCATAGTTTGGGATACAACCACAATTGTGAGAAAAGCTTTTTAGGCACTGTCTAAAATATTTTAATCAGAAACACCACAATAAAAACATCAAACAGTTATTAAATACACAAACACTGAATTGTCTTCAATATCTGTCTTCCCTTCATAGTATGTACTCCCCACTACTCCCAATCCAGTCTGTAAACATCCAATGATGGACTAACCATTTCTTGTATCATTGCAATTTAAATCACAGATTGTATTTCTGGCAATACACACTTAAGCCATGCACTCACTGACTTAAGGGTACATAGCCAGAAATCTCTCCACTATTAGCACGCCAACTGCGCCTTCTGCCGGCACTTGTGCATCAAAGCACGCAGAGTGAACTGACGACGAGCCAGAGTGCGCACTTGCTTCAAGAATGTATCCAAATCAATCGCTTCCTTGCGCAGTGCTTCACCCATGTAATAAATAGCATCTTCTAAAGTAGCTTCTTCTGCAAAAGCATTTAGAAGCTGAGAGTACAATGGAGCCGTAGTCACAACGGCTTCATCTACATCAATACCTTCTTGTTCTTCCAGCCGCTCAATGGCTGCATGCAGTTCTTTTTCCTTCTCCTGTAAAACAATCACATTCTTGTCAAGCTCAGTTCTCTCCCTCTGCAGTCTTGATAGAATATCCTCAAGGCGAGTTTTGCCGTCACGAAGTTCCTGCTGTGTGCGTCGAAGAGTCTCCAACTCTGCTTGAGACTGTTGAGATTGTTCATTGAGTCTTCTTCGTAACTTATCTTGAACAGCAGACAAGAGAGATGCTTTAATATGTTCCTCTGTAATGGTGCCGCCTGCTACATCAGTTCTGGGTCCATAACCTGCTCCTCCTGGATATGGTGTGGTGGTTGCAGTAGTAGGTGGATATGGCATACCATTACTGCTAACAGCACCAGGGTAGGGTGATCCAAAACTCGGATACGGTAAGTTTGATGTAGTTGGATATGGTGTTGTAGTAGGATAGCCAGGTTGTGAAGTACCCTGTGGAAATGGGTAACCAGATGGCTGTGGCATGAATGAGTTAGCCGGATACGGAGTTCTATTATCCACACGAGGCTTAGAATAAACTGGTGGTAACTCCCCAAAGGCAGTGATCATACATTGAATTAGTTTTTGTAGAGTAGAGCCATTTTGGGTCCATTCGTGAAGAAATGGTAGATAAACTTTACCATTACTATCTACATATTTGGAAACTTTGATGGACATGTCAGCCGTGGGTTTGACGAAACAGAGCGGCGCATTTTGAGGATGAGTGTCCATCAACCAAATACATACAGGAATATTGTAATATGCGCCCTTATAATTCACAGGAATCGTTCCCTCTAGGTTCAATAAGTCTTTTCTAGTGCCATTGTTGAAGACAAAGGCTTCTAAACGGTAAGTCAAACTTCGATACACTTGTATCAAATTAATCACCTCTCGGGCAGTGTAGTCGCGATTTTTGTACTTTGATAGATACTGCTTCAACACTCCATCGTCGTTAGCCATATTTTATTCGTATTATAGTATTAGAATATGAATAATAACTGATGATTATTAAAATTTACACTACACCAAAGCCCAAATTACAATTTACAATATCACAAATTCACAATTATTCAGCTTTTCACTTTCATAACGGACTGTCAGATTGGCTGTCCCAGGCTGTCCTGTCAGAATACGTCCATAGACTAGGGATGCGAAATGAAATGTCAAAGAATTCTGTCAAATTCTTATTCCATAGCCATAGATTAATCTGGGGGCACGGCAGTGCTCCCGCCAAGTCGAGCAAAAAAGAGCGGCACGGCCGTAACACTATTTTCTCGAAGCACTTCAAGCCATTTTCGACCCTCTAGAACTTCGTTGTGGTTATCCATCCACAGATTCAGGCTTCTAGGTTTATACCTAGAAGCCTGAATCTTCGGTTACCAAGTAGGCACTGTAAAAACACTTTATATTTCAAATTTCATTCAATTTGAACCAGTAGTTTAAGAATTATAACTAGTCAAAGTTTGCAAATTTTGCAAAGGGGATTGGGTAATCTAGTATGGACAGTGGCGTCCTTAATTTTTTCAGCGGCCATCAATAATTTTGATACCACTTCATTGTACTGTGTTAAACACACGTACAAATGTCATTATTTTCATTGTAAGTAATATCGGAGCTGCGATATACAGGGTGCAACATTTCGACTTTACCTTGAAGGAAAGTACCCTCATACTAAGGATAGCGAATTTTACTTAAAGGAAAAATTACCTTATTTTTAAAAAGAAACAAAACTGCATTCAAAGTTTTCTGAAAATGCCACACCCGGTAGTCGAACCGACTAAAATCTTCCTAAACCTTCTATTTCATGGATTTCCTTCTATTTAATTTTCCAAGTTTTTTAGAGAGATTTGATCCTTATGATCGACCCTATCGATTGATGCAAAAAAATACAGGGTGTTATTTTTGCGAATTGTAGTCGGTTCGATTATAAGGCGTGGCAAACGATTTTTCAGCATTCCTTAAATGCAGTGCTGTTTCTTTTTTTTAAACACACTAAACTGTATTCAAAGTTTTCTGAAAATGTCACACCCGGTAGCCGAACCGACTAAAATCTTTCTAAATCTTCTATTTCATGGATTTCCTTTTATTTAATTTACCAAGTTTGTTAAAGACATTTGATCGTTGTGATTGACTCTATCGATTGATGCAATAAAAATATAGGATGTTATTTTTTATAATTTTAGTCGGTTCGATTACAGGGCGTGGCAAGCGATTTTTCGAAATTCCTTAAATGCAGCTTTGTATTTTTTTAAATAAGAGAGTGTTTCCCTTGAATGAAATTAGCTATTTCCGGTAGTAAGAGTAGGTACTTTTCCTACATATTAATATCCAAGAAGGAATTATTGTAATCAATTCAAAGTAAATGTTTCCTTATTTAAAAAAAGAAACAGAACTGCATTTAAGGAATGCCGAAAAATCGCTTGCCACACCCTGTAAACGAACCGACTAAAATAAAAAAAAATAAAATCCTATATTTTTATTGCATCAATCGATAGAGTCAATCTTATGGATCAAATCTCTTTAACAAACTTGGTATATTAAATAAAAGGAAATCCATGAAATAGAAGATTTAGAAAGATTTTAGTCGGTTCGACTACCGGGTGTGGCATTTTTAGATAACTTTGACTACAGTTTAGTACATTTTAAAAAAAGAAACAGAACTGCATTTAAGGAATGCCGAAAAATCGTTTGCCCCGCCCTATAATCGAACAATTCGAAAAAATAACACCCTATATTTTTATTACATCAATCGATAGGATCGATCATTAGGATCAAATCTCTCTAACAAACTTGGTAAATTAAATAAAAGGAAATTCATGAAATAGAAGATTTAGAAAGATTTCAGTCGGTTCGACTACCGGGTGTGGCATTTTCAGAAAACTTTGAATACAGTTTAGTATGTTTATAAAAAAGAAACAGAACTGCATTTAAGGAATGCTGAAAAATCGTTTGCCACGTCTTTTAATCGAACCGACTACAATTCGCAAAAATAACACCCTGTATTTTTTGCATCAATCGATAGGGTCGATCATAAGGATCAAATCTCTCTAACAAACTTGGTAAATTAAATAAAAGGAAATCCATGAAATAGAAGGTTTAGGAAGATTTTAGTCGGTTCGACTACCGGGTGTGGCATTTTCAGAAAACTTTGAATACAGTTTAGTATGTTTATAAAAAAGAAACAGAACTGCATTTAAGGAATGCTGAAAAATCGTTTGCCACGTCTTTTAATCGAACCGACTACAATTCGCAAAAATAACACCCTGTATTTTTTGCATCAATCGATAGGGTCGATCATAAGGATCAATCTCTCTAACAAACTTGGTAAATTAAATAAAAGGAAATCCATGAAATAGAAGGTTTAGGAAGATTTTAGTCGGTTCGACTACCGGGTGTGGCATTTTCAGAAAACTTTGAATACAGTTTAGCATGTTTATAAAAAAGAAACAGAACTGCATTTAAGGAATGCTGAAAAATCGTTTGCCACGTCTTATAATCGAACCGACTACAATTCGCAAAAATAACACCCTGTATTTTTTGCATCAATCGATAGGGTCGATCATAAGGATCAATCTCTCTAACAAACTTGGTAAATTAAATAAAAGGAAATCCATGAAATAGAAGGTTTAGGAAGATTTTAGTCGGTTCGACTACCGGGTGTGGCATTTTCAGAAAACTTTGAATACAGTTTAGTATGTTTATAAAAAAGAAACAGAACTGCATTTAAGGAATGCTGAAAAATCGTTTGCCACGTCTTTTAATCGAACCGACTACAATTCGCAAAAATAACACCCTGTATTTTTTGCATCAATCGATAGGGTCGATCATAAGGATCAAATCTCTCTAACAAACTTGGTAAATTAAATAAAAGGAAATCCATGAAATAGAAGGTTTAGGAAGATTTTAGTCGGTTCGACTACCGGGTGTGGCATTTTCAGAAAACTTTGAATACAGTTTAGTATGTTTATAAAAAAGAAACAGAACTGCATTTAAGGAATGCTGAAAAATCGTTTGCCACGTCTTTTAATCGAACCGACTACAATTCGCAAAAATAACACCCTGTATTTTTTGCATCAATCGATAGGGTCGATCATAAGGATCAATCTCTCTAACAAACTTGGTAAATTAAATAAAAGGAAATCCATGAAATAGAAGGTTTAGGAAGATTTTAGTCGGTTCGACTACCGGGTGTGGCATTTTCAGAAAACTTTGAATACAGTTTAGCATGTTTATAAAAAAGAAACAGAACTGCATTTAAGGAATGCTGAAAAATCGTTTGCCACGTCTTATAATCGAACCGACTACAATTCGCAAAAATAACACCCTGTATTTTTTGCATCAATCGATAGGGTTGATCATAAGGATCAAATCTCTCTAAGAAACTTGGAAAATTAAATAAAAGGAAATCCATGAAATAGAAGGTTTAGGAAGATTTTAGTCGGTTCGACTACCGGGTGTGGCATTTTCAGAAAACTTTGAATGCAGTTTTGTTTCTTTTAAAAAATAAGGGAACGTTTCCTTTCAATGGAATTCGCTATCTCCAGTATTTAGAGTACTTCCATCTAAGTAAAGTTGAAAAATACCACCCTGTATAGCTAAGTCCCGATATAGTTTAGAGAAGTTTGTCCATAGTAACTTTTGATCACTTTATACTGTACTTTCATAATATACCAATTTCATTGATGGCCGCTCAATTCCAACACGACGCCAACATTACCCAACCCCCTTTGTCACTCATTGACTGACCGATCATCAAAACTCTAAGGCACTTGTAGCAGACGTAGAAACCTCAAATTTAGAAGATAAGTAGTGTTTAGTGTACAACTCAAGGGAAAATTAAAAGATTCTCAAATTTCAGCAATTTCACCAACTGCATAAATAACTTTGTAATCTCATATAAATATATGGGATTACAAAGTTACATTTGCAGTGAACGTTTCAGTGTACATGAATCCATCTTTACTAATATCAGTCTAACGAAGTATTATAATAAATGCGAAAGTAACTATCTGAGCGTCTATTATTTTGTTAGTATTACCAGGCCTCCGTCACTCGCCCGTAGCTGCGGAGATAAGCACCTACAATGCGCCAAACCCCTGAGTTGTTATAGCAGTGGGGGCCGGCGCGCGACGGCGAGCACACGCGTGACGTAATTTGCGTATTGTGATCGCATCATATTGGGATCGCAATACAAATATGTCGAAATTTACAAATAACGAACTCTAAATTCTCTTTTTTTAAATTAGAAGAGCGTGAAATGTAAGTTTTTACTATTTTTATGCACCAGATTACTTTTTGATGAATTAGTACCAAAGCCATTACGTTCTAGTTGACACCTTCGTATTATTTATGTATGTAGGTAGTTAAATAACTAAATCGTCGTGAACCTACGACATTGGTAGTTACCTATTATAGGCCTACCTATAATAATGAGTTCGTAAGAACTAAAAATTGTTCTGTAGGTACTTATTTTGAAACAAGTATGTATTTATGTCGTGCTGGTATTTTAAGGGATCCCATTTTTTGTCATAATGGTTTTTGTCCTAATTTAAATTGTCATAACAAGTTAGGCATAATTTTCTTTGTCATAATAATAGTGTGCCATAATTGGTTTTTAGCATACTATGTTATTAAGCATAAATATTGTACATCCTAATGTTTTTATTCATAACTTTGATATGCATAAAGTTGTAAAGCATATTGTTTATTTGTCTAATAGTTATTTGGCAGCCTCCGTGGCGTAGCGGTAGTGAACGCGGCCGCTACGCAGGAGGCGTGGGTTCGATCCCCGCTCAGTGCAAATATTTGTGTTCATAAAATATGGGTATTTGCATTGGTCTGGTCGTGCCTCGGAGAGCACGTTAAGCCGTCGGTCCCGGTTGCCATAAGAACATCAATGGCAGTCGTTACGGGTAGTTGGAGCCCTCAAAAATCCAAAAACAACAGTCTAGCTGCAAAGCTTCGATATCGCCTGATGTTACCATTGGGATGTGGAGGTCAGATGGCAATCGCTTCACAGAAAATATCGAGGTCTAGCCAAATCCGTAGTTAAGACTGACAAAAAGCGGACCCCAGACTCCGAGCTAAAAAAAAGCTTCGGATGCGACTGGGAATTAACGCTAAGAGGAAGAAGTTATTTGGCAGATTTATTGAGAAAGCCCCTGATTCCGACTTGGATAGATTAGGTTAGAAGGCTAATGCGGGAGCGGAGCGGAGCGAAGCTCCCGCATTAGGCCTTCGTGGTTATTTTTTTTTATAACCATGTAGAACTTTATTTAGTCAAATGAACATTCTGGCTTAAAATAGTTATGGTTACGCGTCGTTATGCTTAAGTAAACTTATGCTTTGGGACAGTATGCTTATAAAATATTATGCTTATAGTAAATAGGATTAAAAAAATTATGATTAAAAAGTTATGGCAAATGAGTATTATGCGTAAATAATGTTAGGACAAGTAACATTATACAATGTTAAATTATGACATAAAATTGTAGGAATAAAAATAGAGAACCGTATTTTAATGCCTGCCTAGTTTATTTAATTTGTATTAGTACCGCACCTACTACATGATGAATGATGATCATCGAAAGATTTATATCGGTGAACGCCGTAAAAAATTTACTGAACATGATACTATTGCAAAAAGCTATTAACTTGCATAAAATGTACTTATTTCATCGTTTCATTCAAAGTTTCGTTTCAACCAAGGTCAAGGCACAGCGAACGTGGCCGCCGGCGCCTCCTTCTGCGAGCAAGTAATGCTCGTGAAGGAGGCGGCGGAGCGGGAGCGAAGGAGAATAGCAGTCCTTGCGGCCCGCGAAGAGCGGAGGAGAATCGCAAACCGCGCGGCCCGCGACGAGCGGTGGCAACTCGGGCGTCGGAGGTCGCAGAATGACCTCCGTCCCCCATGAGCGCGGGCCTGGGAGTGACGAGTGGGGCCGCCTGAAGCCCTAGCAGAAGCAGGCCGCGGCGGCGGCACGCATTGTGTGCCTCCCCGTACCCGGGGGCGAGTTGGGGACTCTGTGGTCCCCACACCGGAAGAGGGCCAGATCAAGAGATATGGTCCTGGGTCGGCCGGGGTGCGAGGGATATAGCTATGACAATCTCACCTCCGGCAACTGACGGCCCACAGACGGCGTGCGTTATAGTCGGTTCGAGTCCGACATAACCGCCTCCTCCGGCTCCGGCGGGAGAGTATCCGTGGGGATTTTTCGCACGATAAAAAAAAAGGCACAGCGAACGTGTGTTGGGCTGTGTTCGACTAGGTTCGGCTGTACTCGTACCTCAGTCGCCCACACTCATCGCTGCAATTTGACGCGAACAATTATCATTATTTTTATTATTATAACACCCAGCCATTTTTGCGTCGGGGGTTACAAAATGAATAGTGATTGTAAACATGTTATCGGATTGTTTTATTTTATTCTCTGACAAGGTGACAACCCTAACACTCAAGTTGGCGGCGTTGGATATTCGGAACAATGGGCGATTCCAAGAAAATATCGTAGGTTAATATAACGGCGGCTTTCGTCAATAATAAAGGAGTGCAACTTCTGTACGTAGTACTATTACTTATTCTGTGGTATTACGCTTTCACGCCTAAACTAGTAACTGAATAAACTTGATGATGACGAAAAGTGAAGAAGTGGGAGTGGGAGTGGGAGTGGGAGTGGGAGTGGGAGTGGGAGTGGGACCGGGACCGGGACTGGGACTGGGACTGGAACTGGGGATGTCCGACACAGAGAAACCGGAAAGGTAATCTACAAAAAGAACTGAAATCCCATCAAAAACAATACTTGTAAAAAATGCCAAGCCTCGCCGCCCTCGGTTCATCTACCGCAAAAAGTTGTGAGATCCATGTAATACCAAGTTGGTTAATTTATTTAGTCCCTACTTCAGAGACCTTCTGTCTTAAGTTATTGCGTAATAAGCTTTTATGTTTTGAATATAATAAATTGACTTGGCCATCGCATGAAATCACAATGTATGGCACATCACAATAATTACATTAAATAAGATTCTTTAGTGTGATTGCCAAGTCAATTTATTACATTTAAAACATAAAAGCTTATTACGTAATAACTTAGGACAGAAGGTCTCTGAAGTAGGGACTAAATAAATTAACCGACTTGGTATTACATGGATCTCACAACTTTTTGCGGTAGAAGAACCGAGGGCGGCGAGGCTTGGCATTTTTTACAAGTATTGTTTTTGATGGGATATATATATATACAGATATACTTCTTATCTTCTTCATCTTCTTATTCTTTTTCCTTCCGGTGAGCTGTCTACGTTGTTTGGGCAGCGGTTCGCCTTTTAATCCAAGTTAATCGTCTTGGAGTAAGCTTAAATACGTTAATTAATATTCTAATAAAGCAGCACAATGCCGCCTAAATTCGATCCTAATGAAATTAAAATTGGTAAGGGTCACGAACAGTGTGAAAACTATAATTTGCTAAGTGATAGTGTTCCTACAGTTTTGGTGTTTATTTTTCAGTAAACCTGCGATGCGTAGGTGGAGAATTAGGTTCCGTAGCATCTTTGGCCCCTAAGATCGGACCTCTTGGTCTGGTAAGTACAAATTCGCAAAACGTGTGCCCTTGAAAGTTTTAGTGTTTTGGTGATTATTGTGACAAATCTGTGACTTTCTCGTCTTATTTGTATATATCTTAACTGGGCTAAGGTATTGTGTTGTCCTTTTATTACATATAAGTATTTTTATATGATTGTGGCCACTGATAACAGTGACAATGGATAGGACAAAGCCCCCTGATCAGGCCTCCGTCACTCGCCCGTAGCTGCAGAGATAAGCACCTACGAACGACGCGCCAAACCCCTAAGTTGTTATAGAAGTGGGGGCCGGCGCGCGACGGCGAGCACACGCGTGACGTAATTTGCGTATTGTGATCGCATCATATTGGGATCGCAATACCAATACAAATATGTCGAAATTTACAAATAAAGAACTCTAAACTCTAAAGAGCTCTAACCCCGCGTTTACACGCTGCCCATCGCATTGCTCATCGTGTTGCGGGAAGTATTCCCACGAATAATGCCCTAGCATTCACACGTATAAACTGAAGACATATGTCTTGGACCCTGCGCAGTAGACGATTTTTAGGTCCCCTTTGAGGAAAGCACGGGGGTGCGACGGCGGAGGAAATACGACGCATCCACCAATCATAGAGCTGCGTGCCAACGTTTTAAACCAATCAGCGGGCGCTAAACTCCCGCGTCCTTCTCCGTACACTTGCGTGCAAAAATAAATTTGAATTTATCACCACAATAATTATTTCGAATTAGTATATACAATATAATTTTTTAAGATATCATATAAGTTTTTTATTTTGCGATTTATATGTTGATCTTGATTTATACGGTTTTTGTTTACCCTAGGAAACCTACTAGCTTTTTTAACGCGAGCGTAGGCACGTTCTCTTTATGATTAATAAACTATTTTTATCATTGGGAGCTTAGTGGTTAAGGAGTCGGCCTTACGAGCGAGATGTCCCGTGTTCGAATCAAACTCGGGACGGGTTCAAATCCTACGGGACTGCTGACGTGAACTCCTAACACACGCAATTTGGCTTAGCTGGAGGGGTGAGGGATTAATGAGAATATTAGTAATTTTGGTTACTATTTATTTATACTACTTAGGTCGCAGACAAGCACACGGCCCTCCTGGTGGTAAGTGGTTTCCGTGGCCTATAGGCGAGTGCAACACCAGGGGAGCCACACTCGTGCTGCCGACCCTGTAAGAACAGAGAGATTGTGTGCCATTAACCGAAAAGATAGTAGGACAAAGCCTTTGGTTTTCCCACTGATAGCACAAAACCTGTCCTGTGAGCTCTGGCTACCCTACTCACCGTCGGAAACATAACACGAGGTTATTAATTCTGTAGGTTAGTACCTATCTATTGGTATAGTTAATACTTAAATAAATAAATTGACAGAATAAGACACATTTTTTATACTGTTGACAATTAAATATATTCTAATTTCTAACCATTAAATTATAGCGTTTCATGATATAATACTAATACGCCTACAATCATGTTGACGGGGATTAACTCGATTAACTGTTAAATATTATTACGTAACAATTTCTACATAATACCTAAATAATTTAAATAGGTAATTTAAAATGAAGATTTTTAATAGTTCGAGCGATAAATGTCAGAAACGCTAAAACACAAAATAGAGTAGCCATTTTTTTGTCCGGTAGTGCACCATGCGCGAACTTGCCGATTTAGGTCCATCACTCGTGTCCACAGCTGCGCATCATCGTGTTGGTCCGCATTACTGTATTCGCCCTGCAACGGAGACGGACGTAAACGTATGGAGGACAACGCTGTAGCAGTGTACGCATTATGCTTTTACAGCATAGCGAATTAATTAAATAGATTATTAATAAAAACTATCACTTTCAACTACTATACACTTTCCGTAGATCGATATAAATATTTTTAAAAGTAAATATTCGAGGAGCAATAACGAAAGCCGTGTTTACTGATTAGCGCCATCTAGCGGTCTCGTATAGTTCATCGCGCGCTCCTTTGACTCGCGCCGCCAAGCCGACATTCGCAGCAACATACGCGGCAGTACTCGCGGCATGGCTTGACTGCCTCTGTGGCGTAGCGGTAGTGAACGCGGCTGCTACGCAGGAGGCGCGGGTTCGATCCCCGCTCAGTGCCAATATTTGTATGCATGAATATAAATATTTGCATTGGTCTGGGTGTCTCTATGTATAATATGTATGTATTTACAAAAAAAAAAAGTATCTAAGTATGTATATCAGCATTCTAGATACCATAACACAAGCTAATTAAGCTTACCATGGGTCTAAAAAGCGTTGTGTAGAATGTTGTGGAATATTTATTTATTATTATTTATTATTCACACCACATCTCTGCCCACTTCTCTCGCCACTTCCCTCGCTCTGCCGCGAGTATGTAAACGCACCTTAAAAAGAACTCTAAGGCTCCGCGCAAACGTACGGTTTCCGTCCACGGTTTCCTGATCAAAAAGTCAGATTCAAAAAACCGAATGCTCCATTTTCATACAAAATGTTCTACTAGCCGCACACGTCCTTACTTTTTGCAGAACGGAAAAAACCTGACGTTCGGTTCAGAATGGAAAAAACCTAATGACGTCATACCGAACGCAGCACTCGCATACATTTTGTACTAATCGCCGCACACGTCAGGAAATTTCCATCCGGAATCGCGCTTAAATTGTGTCCAGCGTTGTCAATTCCCAAGAGAGTGGGGACTTTCAAGCCGATTAGGGAATTTGTGGGGATTGTGCTTATGTGGGGCATTTAGACATTCACACTAGACCTAAACTCAGAAGTAATAAGTGGCAAGTATTATACATATTATTGATAAATTATTAAAGCAAAATATCCAACATTAAGGTACTATTTAACTCTTTATTGGCAATATATGTACACGAGCCGCAATAAACATCGCAAGTGGTGAATATAGCGGGAAACTTCAAGAGAAGTAATGTAGTTATCAATGTCTAATATTGGAGCCTTTCTGTTGGGTTTGTGGGGAATTCAGATCATCAGTAATTGGCAACACTGATTGTGTCTCGCTTCCGGGGTTGCCAGATTGTATTGTAACTTTTGTTACATTTTGCGTAACTTTTGACTCTCTTACGACCCAGCCCCATAGTGGTAGACGCTCTCAGCTGCATTAAGTCCCAGATGAAATAGCTGGGGCTCGTACTCAATGGCCGATGGGATTTCAAGGAGCATCTCGGAAGGCCGGCTCCTAAATTGGGCGGATACCCGAGATAAACCGAGAGGATTTGTAAAAAACAAGAAACACTATACAGGGCGTCCCACGGCGATGCCACATGGAGGGAAAGTACTTTAAATCCTTAAGTTAGCTCATTTTACTTAAAGGAGACATCATTTTATTTTTTTAAAGAAACAAAACTGCATTCAAAGATTTTTAAAAATTCGCTTGCCACACCCGGAAATCGAACCGACTAAAATCCGAAAAAGTAACATCCTGTATTTTTATGGCATTAATCGATAGTGACCCCAATTCTGACGTTACCATCTCTAAACTAAATTTCTCTAAAATTTTCTTATTTTAGATAAGCGATTGACATTTCTAACCGTATTCTGTTGTTATGTCAAACTAAATTTAGTGTTTGCTAAGCACAAGACAGCACTAAATTTGAATATGACGTCGCTAAAACGAGTGTTACAACTGTTAAAAAATTAAGAATGAACGATAAAGATTTTTATAAAATCTGTGAAAACTTATCTTAATAAGTCTTTAGAATGCCGACAAATGATAATTAGTGCATATTATTGATCAAATAGTAAACAAACTGTGATATTTCTCAGTCTTAACCAAGCAAATACAGTTTTTCTCGGTCCACGTACCTGGCAAGTTCGCGGGGTCCGCTAGTTATTTATAAAATCCAAATCAATCGACGATTTATAGAGCTTTATAAAGGCTTTAAGCGAATATAGAACGACAATTGGCATTATTTTAGATGATGTCTAATTTTAGTTTGACATTTCTTATTTTAATGCATATACGTACAACAGAATACCGTTTAACCAAAAATGACAGTTGAGTACTTTCTCTAATTTTAGTTGTGTCAAGCTAATTTTAAGTTAGTTGTGTGTTCTCAGAATACGAAATAACATTTTGACAGGACTAAACTGACATTTAGAGATTTTTAGCTTATTTTAGTTAGCTTGTGACAAGACAGAATTGGGGTCAGTGTCAATCATAAGGATCAAATCTCTCTAAGAAACATGGTAAATTAAATGAAAGGAAATCCTTGATACCTAAAATTATAAATTCAATTTGGTAAAATAAAACACTTTCTTATAAGGTAATGTCGTTCAACCCTACCTATCAACACTAGAGATATCTTTGATGAAATTTATTTAGTAAAATGAGTACTAAATGAATGAACTTTGTTACCTGTTTAGAATGTAACTTCATTGGGCAACTGCATGAGGTATGTAGGTAGGGTAGGTAGGGTAGGTAGAGTAGGTAGTTATTTTTGGGTGCTTGATTAGAAACCTGCACGCGGTGCAGGTTTCTAATCAAGCACGACTACCCTGGGCAACGAAAATGGCGAGAGAATTGCCCTATTGGATCAACTTATAACTCTGTATTGAGACGGCGCACTATGGGACCAAACAGTAATTACCATCTCAAAAATGGTTTTGACGAAAGTCATAAATCCATTGATCCTTTTATGGTTTTATACTCTCAAAGGATGGAACTTGCGTATTAATTACAAAAAATATTAAATAACTTAGTTTTAAGTTTATAAAGTGAACCTCAAACATTAGGCATAACTATTTTCATGCCAATTAAATTACCGTTAAGGAAGTTCAACACAAAATTATTCGGAAGTTTTCCAAGGAAGCATGTTAGTGTTATACATCATTAGATAGCTTAGAATGTACACTTTGCAACCACATACAGTTTTTGTAAAAAAAATAATTATTTTATTTTTTATTTAATTTTTTAGTGAAGGAAAGAAAATTGCGATTTTGTTTATTTCAATTGGAGTTTTCCTTGTTGCCGGAGGCTGCCGGTGTCAAGTTAATCACTCTATTAGAGACCTTACCTATTCAGTAATACGAGGAATAAAAAAAATCTTTGGCGTTTTTTGCGCAAGTGGTGATTTAGAAGCAATATGTCATTCGGGGGAGAGAAAAAAATCCTGAAAATTACGGTTCTTCTTTTTTTTTTACCATGAAATTATTTTATTTTGATGTCTGTCTTGTTTTTTTTTTTTCATTTCTATGATAGAAGCATACATTAACAAATAAATAGACCATAAGAATCTTCCCTTGGCACTTTTGTTAGCGGTGATCACCCTAACCACAAGTATGATAAACTATATTGCTGCGGAAGTTCTATTGGGAAATTTGCTCAAGTGTTAATGAACACATCATCCAGTGCTACCTGCACTGTTTGTGGAGCAACTCCCAGATAAATGAATGATCTTTTAAAAGTTACAACAAGAGTTGAAAATGAAGATGCATTTAAATACGGATTGTCGACATTACACGCATGGATAAGATTTATGGAGACTATCCTCCATATTTCTTACAACTAGGGTTTTGAGAAGTGGTCAGCAACAACTCCAGAAAACAAACAACTTAAAGAAGACAAGAAAAAATATGTCCAAAAACGTTTCCGAGAAGTGCTTGGTTTGCACATTGATAAACCACGTCAAGGTTCCGGTAATAGCAATGACGGAAATACGGCAAGGAGATTTTTCCAAAATTACCAATGTTCTGCAGGCATAACCGGAATTGATGAAGAATTAATCAAGAGATTATATGTGATTCTCAAACCATGTCATCGGGATTCTCTATTAACGCAGAACAATTTGACTAATATACATCGATAACCGCGCAATTATACGTAAGCAAATATAATTGGTACTACATGCCATCTTCGGTCCATAAAGTACTTATACATGGTGCTAAAATAATAGAGCATTATGCAGTTTTGCCTATAGGACAATTATCCGAAGATGCCAAGGATGCCCGAAATAAAAATTACAAGAAATATAGGTTACATCACGCTAGGAAGTGTTCCAGATCAGCAACAAACGAAGACGTTCTGCATATTTTGTTATATACGTCTGATCCTTATATATATAGTTTAAATAAACCCAGTTTTCTAATATCCAAAGAATTGTTTGACGAAGCTAAAGAATTGTTGGAAATAGAAAGTGGTGAATAGGATAAGCGCTAATTTTTTTTATCATGTAATTTTGCAGCATGTTTGTTTAATAATAATAATAATAATTTAGTTTTAAACTTATTTTAAATAAAAGTGTAAGTTTTATTGCTATTTTATTATAACTGTATAATTTTTTGTATGTAATTTCGTATAACCTTATGTTTGTCATTTTTTTACGAAAAATATATAATTTCTAAAATGATGATGTTTCATTTCTTTTATTGCCTAGATATTCATTAACACGTGAGTAAATTTCAAGGAGAAATATCACAAAACAGCAGAGTTATCGATTTTTGAGATGAAAAATACCGGTTGGTCCCATAGTGCGGCGTGCGGTTTTAGTCGGTTTGAGTTCGACATACCTAAATACTACTGCTGACCAGCAGCGGTCTCAGCACGATAAAAAAAGAAAAGTAATTTAAATATGGAATTTTATTGTTAATATGGTATCAGATGGATGGATGAACTTTGAGTTAAAGTGTTTTATTTTGCCAAATTGAATTTATAATTTTAGGTTTCAAGGACTTCCTTTCGTTTAATTTACCATGTTCCTTAGAGAGATTTGATCCTTATGATTGACACTATCGATTGATGCCATAAAAATACAGGATTTTACTTTTTCGGATTTTAGTCGGTTCGATAACCGGGTGTGGCAAGCGAATTTTTAAAAATCTTTGAATGCAGTTCTGTTTCTTTTTAAAAATAAAATGATGTCTCCTTTAAACAAAATGAGCTAACTTAAGGATTTAAGGTACTTTCCCTCCATGTGGCATCGCCGTGGGACGCCCTGTATAAAAAAACAAGAATACGTAACTTTTCCCCCGAAAATGCAACTTTTAAGCCAGCTTGTGTTACATTTGACAATTTGGCACTGGCAACACTGCTCGCTTCGAACTAATAATAAAAAAACCTAATGCAAAAAACCGAACGTGTGCGCTCGGCACACGGAATTCCAAATCAGGAAACCGTGGACGGAAACCGTCTCCGGAAACCGTACATGTGCGGCCACCCTAAGGCTCCGCGCAAACGTACGGTTTCCGTCCACGGTTTCCTGATCAAAAAGTCAGATTCAAAAAACCGAATGCTCCATTTTCATACAAAATGTTCTACTAGCCGCACACGTCCTTACTTTTTGCAGAACGGAAAAAACCTGACGTTCGGTTCAGAATGGAAAAAACCTAATGACGTCATACCGAACGCAGCACTCGCATACATTTTGTACTAATCGCCGCACACGTCAGGAAATTTCCATCCGGAATCGCGCTTAAATTGTGTCCAGCGTTGTCAATTCCCAAGAGAGTGGGGACTTTCAAGCCGATTAGGGAATTTGTGGGGATTGTGCTTATGTGGGGCATTTAGACATTCACACTAGACCTAAACTCAGAAGTAATAAGTGGCAAGTATTATACATATTATTGATAAATTATTAAAGCAAAATATCCAACATTAAGGTACTATTTAACTCTTTATTGGCAATATATGTACACGAGCCGCAATAAACATCGCAAGTGGTGAATATAGCGGGAAACTTCAAGAGAAGTAATGTAGTTATCAATGTCTAATATTGGAGCCTTTCTGTTGGGTTTGTAGGGAATTCAGATCATCAGTAATTGGCAACACTGATTGTGTCTCGCTTCCGGGGTTGCCAGATTGTATTGTAACTTTTGTTACATTTTGCGTAACTTTTGACTCTCTTACGACCCAGCCCCATAGTGGTAGACGCTCTCAGCTGCATTAAGTCCCAGATGAAATAGCTGGGGCTCGTACTCAATGGCCAGTGGGATTTCAAGGAGCATCTCGGAAGGCCGGCTCCTAAATTGGGCGGATACCCGAGATAAACCGAGAGGATTTGTAAAAAACAAGAAACACTATATAAAAAAACAAGAATACGTAACTTTTCCGCCGAAAATGCAACTTTTAACACTAAACAGAAATTAATAATATAATAAATATAATAAAATGGATCTCTGCCTTTTCGCCGAAACTTGTTTGGCCGATTATCACTTGCCAACTAACGTTTTGCAGAATTTTATTTCGCATAATAATCATTTGCCAACTTTTGTTTTTATTACCCAACCTCACAGTTGCCAATTTTACGTTTGGTCTTCCTTTTAGAATGACACTTTTCAAAATGCCAACTTTCAAGTAGCGAATGTTTTAGTTTGCGGAAAGCTGTGATTCCGTAGCCGACCGCATACGACAACTGCCGACGCACGCAGCACATGCGCGTAATTCATTGCGGCTACTCAATGGTGGCCTTTATCCGTACCGGAGTTTGACAAGTAATGGTAACGGCATGCGTCGGCAGTTGTCGTATGCGGTCGGCTGCGGAATCATACCTTAATATTTCGAAAAAAAAAATTTGGAAAGCTGCAATCCTGAGTCTTCGATCAAATTTTGAAGAAATTTATTTACAAGGATGCCTTTTTTATTTGAGGCAAATTATATACAAGTTGTTATTATTATTTAATTTGTTTTTATGATACGAATTAAATTAAACTAAAATCTATTAAAACTAAACTAACTATTTGTTTTTCACTCGTGCATTGTTGGTCGCAGTTCTAACCTAACCGATGTAGCATATTTAAATGCCATGTGTAGTGAAATAAAAGCGATTTAGTTCCGGCACGCTCGCTTGGCTCGCACGGCTCGGGCATTGTTTATCAGCATACTAACCTAACCTAGCATGTAAAATGGTTTTTTTTATATATTTCCGTTAACGTTAACCCCCGACCCAAAAAGAACCTATAAAATGTAAAATAATAACTATTACATTATGACCTACCCAAGGTATTAACCCTTCTTTAATTTGTCTCGTCGGGGGACCGCCGTCTGACCGTCGCTCGGGGGTAATAGGGCACACCAAGGTACTTAGCGGTCTCCCGATGAGACAAATGACAAAAGGGTTAATACCTTGGGTAGGTTATAATGTAATAGTTATTATTTTACTTTTTATAGGTTTTTTTGGGTCGTGGGTTTTTTAAATTTAAATTTTATTTTTTTTATTTTATTCCTTACAATCTAGTGACATTTTGATAAAGTTTATTTTTCCCGAAACGGCAACACTGACTTTTTTATTTTTCCCGAAACGGCAACACTTGTCGGCTTGCGGATGCGTTGGCCACTCTATTATAAATTTATGGTTGGCCATCCAACCACGTCCGACCGGTATTAATAATAATTATGTTGGGCCAACCGCTCTACACACGTTCCGATTCGGTCGCGGTCGGGTGGTTGGGGCCGACCGATTTGGTGCGTCTGGTACGGGCTTTAGGCCAGCGCCAGACGCTCCAACCCGACCATCCGACCGTCCAATCGGCAGCCAGTATTGATGTATTAATTATTATTATTACATTAATACTGGTTGTTGATTGGATGGTCGGATGGTCGGGCTGGAGCGTCTGGCGCTGGCCTTAGCTAGCAAACACTAAAATTTAGTTTGACATAACAACAGAATACGGTTATAAATGTCAATCGCTTATCTAAAATAAGAAAATTTTAGAGAAATTTAAGTTTAGAGATGGTAACCACAGAATTAGCATCATTAACTTGCATAAAATGTACTTATTTCATCGTTTCATTCAAAGTTTCGTTTCAACCAAGGTCAAGGCACAGCGAACGTGGCCGCCGGCGCCTCCTTCTGCGAGCAAGTAATGCTCGTGAAGGAGGCGGCGGAGCGGGGGCGAAGGAGAATAACAGTCCTTGCGGCCCGCGAAGAGCGGCGGCAACTCGGGCGTTGGAGGTCGCAGAATGACCTCTGTCCCCCCATGAGCGCGGGCCTGGGGGTGACGGGTGGAGCCGCCTGTCACCCTAGCAGAAGCAGGCCGCGGCGGCGGCACGTATTGGGGACTCTGTGGTCTCCACACCGGAAGAGGGCCAGATCGAGAGATATGGTCCTAGGTCGGCCGGGGTGCGAGGGATATGGCTATGACAATCTCACCTCCGGCAACACTGACGGCCCACAGACGGCGTGCGTTATAGTCGGTTCGAGTCCGACATAACCTCCTCCTCCGGCTCTGGCGGGGGAGTATCCGTGGAGATTTTTCGCACGATAAAAAAAAAAGGCACAGCGAACGTGTGTTCGGCTGTGTTCGACTAGGTTCGGCTGTACTCGTACCTCAGTCGCCCACACTCATCATTATTTTATTATTATAACACCCAGCCATTTTTGCGTCGGGGGTTAAAAAATGAATAGTGATAGTAAACATTTTATCGGATTGTTTTATTTTATTTTCTGACAAGGTGACAACCCTAACACTCAAGTTGGCGGCGTTGGATATTCGGAACAATGGGCGATTCCAAGAAAATATCGTAGGTTAATATAACGGCGGCTTTCGTCAATAATAAAGGAGTGCAACTTCTGTACTTTTCTGTGCCCTGATCCTCCCGATGACTCTTCTCCCAGAACCCCAACCTTCTCTACCCCTCCCTTTTTCTCTGATTCTCCAGCTGCTACTAACACAATTACTACTAACAAACTAACACAATTCGCTGACGTAGTTTGCAGTGTCTCTGATACGCAAACCCGAAAACGCCCGGTTGCGGAAGAAACTCATTCTAGTCGTCCATCCAAACAAATTAAGACCCAGATTGCTCGCGAATACTACAATACAAATGACAAGGCACCATTTATTGTCCATGTGTCCCGAAAAGAACCTCAGCCCAACTCGGGCACTACGCTCCACCCAGTTTCATTAGGTAAATTCTTGGTGAACAATAGTATTACAAATGTACAGGGACTGATCAAGAGCTCTGACCGCCCTAGGCTAATTTTGAAGACGCGCCCCCATCAAATGTGTCTACCGTTCATCACACCGGTCACCATAAAGAGTAGGTACCCAACAAACATTTTTGTAGTCGCCACAACGTGCCGAATGTAACTTTTGGTTGTATAAGCATGTCGCCAAAACGTCGTTATCACGTCGTTACGACCGAAAAAGGGCCCATTTTATACGACTTAGAGTTGTATAAGAGTCGCATAGTAGTCGTATCAATGACATATTCAGTCGTATAATGGTCGCATAGATGTAGTGAAATTCATTTTTTGCTGCATTATGGTCTACAATACCACTGTTTTACAACACTTTGTCGAATACCAGTGCAAATGACGACATTTTTATTGAATTTTGTTGTACTCATAACAGTGAAGAGTGAAAGAGACATTATAAATTAGAATTGTCAAAACTCTACCTAGTTTAAGTTAGCCATATTCATTTAATTTCAATATGTTATATCTCGAAACGCGTGTTGAAGTGCATTAATCTATTGGGGAATTAATTTTATCGTGTAATATGCGCTAGTTTTCTTAGTATAATGCACGCGCCTTAGAAATACTTAAAATTAAACAACATTTCTCACCATATTTTTAGCGCACGTGCTAAAAGTTACTTTTATACGACTCTAAGACGCGACACAACCGTAATACGACTACAAAACGACTTTTCATTCTGTGCAGTTAATTTTATGTGCAATAATTAGCCGCCATATTAACAAAATTAGGGTTCAACGAGTAAATTTTGAATTTTAGTTTTGTAGTAAAAATAATATGATGTGATTTAATGGACGTCGATAAGTTTTGTATTTGAGATGGCTATGGATATCTACACACATCTCTATCACCATTTAAAATAAATAAAACCAACCAATATTACTTGACTATTTTATTTACTTATAACTTCCATGGTGATATACATAAAGAGCTGCGTAATTCTACATACAAACTCTAGTTACCTACCTATATAAATATGAATCAAATAGGTAAGAAACGGACCTTGAAATATCACTTGTCTCTTTTTTTTCTAATATGCAAATAGACAGGGCGAATTTATAGTCATTTCGGAAGAAGAGATTTTGAGCACAGTATAAATATTGTATTTATATCCACGGAATTGCCCCAGAGGAAAATTCCGTAATTCTACTGTATTATATAGTGCAACCTTGATATAACGACCCTTGGAATAACGAATTTCTCGCTTTAACGAATTTTTCATTATCCGAAGTTTATCATTTTTGCTGGTTTCGCTTTCGCTTTCATAGTCTATTTCACTATCACTGAAACATATTTTTTCAAATATTTCATCTCATTTATCTTGTTTTGTCTCTACTACTTCAAAACAACTAGATCCGCTTTCTGCGCTTTGATTTTGCAAGGAACTCTCCTGAACTCAAAATTAAATTTTGTACGGAACCACCTTCAGTTTCATTAAAAATAGAGATAAAGAATGACTGACTTGTAATGTTAAGGTACTCTACAGCTATGCGACATTCAGTCACTTAATGGTAGTATAATAGTGTTCAAAATGACTAAAAGTCGTGTAAGAGTGCAATTTATCACTCTATTACGATTATCGCGTATAAGTAGTTCTTGCGACTCTAATACGATTCAGTTTGGTGTAAAAGTTGTATAGTCGTTAGTAAGACGACATCATCGGTTTTACCACTGAAAGTTGTATAATGGTCAGAGAAAACAGTCGCGGAGACGTTTATACGACGTCTTTATACGACTACAAGTTGTATAAGGATAAAGAGGCACTGAGTCGTATTAAAACCTAAAATGACTTCTATACGACGTTTATAGAACATTAAGTCGTATAATTTTCACTTATACGACTAAAATGTTTGTTGGGTAGTATAGCAGTTTTGACTTTGTTGTGTGAAAATTTTAACATGGTTCATATTCATAATACTATAAAGTTTTCAGATCGATCTGCAAGCAAAACTAAAGTTGTTCTTTAATCTACTCGACATTCAATCTTAGGGTGGCAAACCATTGTTTTAGCTGACTGTACATAAAGGCAAAGCACCTTATTTTTCCATCATCAGACCAGCTCCAGGGTGCCATAGTAACATCAAATAATTTTCCAAGACATCACAAATAAGCCTAATCTTGATAAGTTTATCTTCTTTAGTTCAATAGTTACTACAGCCACTTTTCTACTCCATCTTCAAAACCTGACAGTCATGAATGTAACAAAAGACAGTTTTTTATATCAAAGCAAATGGGCCCATACCATACTGATTGAATTTATGTTGTGTAGTTTAGGAGTTCCAATGACCACCTTCTGATTCCAATATCTGACCCTGAATACAATGTAAATAGAGTGTTTGCCACGACAACACAAATGAGCCCAAACTCTATGGATTTATCTTGATTCGTTTAGGAGTTTCTTAAGCTCCCAAGTTAGTGGAGGCTAAGTTATATCCACCAGTTTTCAAAGGCAAGGGATTGGCGCAGGAGTATGGCAGCTATTGCGCTTTATAGGTAATGTTTCACACCTTGAAACTCTACCAGAGGATAATCGACTCCCGGATCTGACAGGAGAGTGCACTCACGAAGTAAACTACAAGGCGAAGAATACGCCTCCACATTGCCTATTCCTCGAGCGATGATCTAGTGGGCACTGCGGTCTAAAGGCGTTCCAGAGGCTTACATTGACACCATCCGAGACATATAACACGATTCCGGTTACGTGGTTCGGATCCCTGTCGGCGACATGAAAACCGGATCCATCACTGTCGTGGTACACCAAGGATCCTTCCTTAATTCTTACTTACTACTTCACTCTTCAGCATCAGGATGCTCATGTATCCTCAATGGTGATGATATCGCACTGATGGACACGGAAAGGAGCAGATTGGTGCAACGTGTGAAAGTGTGGAAGGAAGCGCTTGAGAACGGCAGTCTGAAGCTATATGTGGAGAAGACATAATACTTGGCGCTAAACTCAACGGAGTTCACACCCGTCCGCATAGGCGATAACTTAGTTGAGTGCATGAACCAGGTTGATTACCTGACTTCACGTAACTGGTGAAATCACGATTTGCCGCCGCGTGGGTCAAGCGCAAAACGACTGTCGTCATATGCAACCCTAAAATGCTATTTAGATTGAAGCGACAGGTCTATAAAACGATCATGTCCTTTCACAGTGCAGTGAAGCGTGACCGCTGCTGGAGCGACATAAGCAGGAGCTACGTGTCACGGACATGAAAATGCTGCGGTGGATGTGCGGAGATACGCGTAAAGATTGCAAGAGTAACTCTCGCATCCACTGCAGCCCTCATGTCTGCGACATGGCAGATAAATGGCAAGAAAGTCGCCTTCGCTAGTGCGGTCACGTTCCGTCATCTACCCAAGTACGACCGGTGTCGGTCGGAGAGAGATGTCGCGCGGTGTTCCGCAGGAATCGGTCCTGGGGCCTCTCCTGTGGAACATCGGATACGACTGGGTGCTTCGCAGTGAGCTCGTAGATGGTGCCACCGTGACGTGCTATGCAGACGACACGCTAGTGACGGCGAGCGGGGCTACACACCGCGAAGTGACGCCACGACCGCGGTTGCCCAAGTCGTGGAGCGGACCCGGCGGCTAAGTCTCGAGGTGGCTCCGCAGAAAATCGAGGCCATGTTCTTTCATGGACCCCGGCGCGGACCACCGCCGGTGAGGTCCAGCATCACAGTGGGAGACTCTCCCATCGACATCAAGCCCCAGATATCGACGGTCGGTGGCACTTCGGGGAGCATTTCCGAAGTCTAGTCCCGAAATTCGTGCTCACAGCTAACTTTTTGACGCGCTGCCCAATTTGAGGGGCCCGGAGGACTCCTGCAGGAGACTCTACGCGGGTGTCGTGCAGTCCATGGCTCCATATGGGTGAACAGTATGGGCGGACAACCTAAAGGCCAGGCACGTGGACTGAATGCGTAAACCACAGTGGAAAATGGCCTCAATGGTCACCGGCCGGCCGAAATGGTCTCTTTGCTAGATCGCCACCGTGGATCCTGGAAGCGAGAAGCCTTTCGGCGCTATATCGGTTTGGAAAGGAGATGCGGGAGCGGGTACACGATCCTGAGCCTGAAGAAATTTGGACCGTGAGATCCCGGCTCCACAGGGTGGCGGAGTGGGAGCTACAACTTAGGTGACTACGCGTAGGGCGCGCCGTAGTAGCGGCGATAAGACCCATCAAGGCGAAGTGGCTAGAGAGGCCACACGGCGGCCTCTCGTTCTGGCTGACGCAGATTATCACCGGGCACGGGTGCTTCGGGTGGTATCTACTTATGATCGCGAAGAAAGAGTCAACGAGTGCCATCACTGCGACGCAAGCAAGGACTCGGCGCTGCACACGCTCACCGAGTGTCCGGTGTGGGAGACGCCGAGACGGGAGCTGGTAGTGACCCTAGGAGTGAGAGTTCTCTCTGGGATGCGTGGGTTGCCGGCGCCTCCTTCTGCGAGCAAGTAATGCTCGTGAAGGAGGCGGTGGCGGAGCGGGAGCGAAGGAGAATCGCAGACCTTGTGGCCCGCGACAAGCGGAGGAGAATCGCAAACCGCACGGCCCGCGACGAGCGGCGGCAACTCGGGCGTCGGAGGTCGCTGAATGACCTCTGTCCCCAATGAGCGCGGGCCTGGGAGTGACGGGTGGAGCAGAGGGATATCCGTGGGGGTTTATCGCACGATAAAAAAGGAGTGCGGTCACGTTCTACAAAAACCGCTAGGCTAATGGCAATGGCGCCCCCACCGGGTCCAGATAGAAGGAGTAGGCCCAAGAAGTCCTGGATTGGCGTCGTGGAGGGTGAAATGCGCGTGCGAATAGTCTCACTACTATCACGCACAATACCGTGCGAAGTGGATGAAGAAGAGCCGGTAGACAAACGAAGCGTCCGAAAAATGGTTTGCCAAAATAATTGAACGGACAACTTGCCTAAAAATAGGTACCATGCAACATTTCGCCAAGGGTTTATTCAAAAGTCAGCTCAGATGGCCCCGTTTATAACTTAATTAAGCTGTATTATAGTGATTAACGCGAGTCATACATCTTCTGCCAGAATTCCAGGGGGGGCGGCTGCCATAGAAAGTGATTTTTTGCAAACTTTTTAATTCGAAATCGAATGACTCGAGTCGAGTCGGTGTTGGTTTGGTGCGCACTTTTTAATATTTCTTAAAATCAGGGACTCTCAAAATTAATCAGTTCATAGCGCATTTAGTTTAAGTGTCTATTTGAAATATGTATGGTGGATGCAATGATCTTAGATGAATAGTGCATGCGAAGGCACGACTTCAGCGCGCGCGCGTCTGACCCTGTGCCCCGCCCCGATTCTCGCGCCCCCCCGATCCTCGCGCCCTAGGCTACAGCCTAATTAGCCTAAGGGTTAATCAGGCCCTGCAAATGTAGTAAGAGACGGAGTGAAGAGAGTGGGCCGGAACCGTGTTTCGGTGGAGTTCTCTTCCCCACAGGATGCTAACGCATTTTTAAGTAACACTATTCTGCCTGTTAATAATTACGTAGCTGCCCTACCATCTTTCAATGTGACACGCATGGGTGTTGTCAGCGGAGTGCCAGCAGACATGTCTGAAGAAGAAGCCATGACATATATCTCAGTGCCAGCAGGATGTGGACGGATCCTCAAGCTCAGGCGTATCAACCGCAAAGTCTCAAACGAAGGTACCACAGAATGGAGGCCCACTGAGACATGTGTCCTGACTTTTGATGGCCAGACTTTACCTAAATGGGTGTTTTGCTGCTACACATCCCTTTCAGTACAGCAGTACATTTACCCTACGATACAGTGCCGTAAGTGCTGTAGATTAGGCCATGTTGAATCGGTTTGTAGGTCCAAACCTCGCTGTGCAAAATGCGGACATGAACATCCAAGTAATGGATGTTTTGTGACTCCTGAGGAGGCTTTTTGCAGCCTTTGCTCCGGCAATCACTTTGCTAGTAGCAGGGATTGCCCGGAGTATGGGAGGCAAAGGGCCATTAAAACATCTATGGCTGAAAAGTCAATTTCTTATGCTGAGGCCAGTAAAGTAATACCAGCTGTGTCCCGTGGTTATGCCAACGCTGCAAAGAGTGTACCCACCCAGTCTTGCCGCAAGACTATTCTCCTGAAGCCCAGGACCCACTCCCCCCTTTCACCTTCTTACAACAGAGCTGTAATATCTGTTGTTTGCAGACTCCGCATGGGCCATTGTTGTTCTCCGGTGTTTTTGCACAAAATCCGAATACGGGACTCTAGTTTGTGTGAGTGTGGACTTGACGAGGGTTCCTTGGACCACATTTTCTTCAGCTGCCCTCAAAATAATATGCCCCCTAACCTTTACAACTACCTTACAGAGTTAAACATCCTCTTACATATTAACTTTGCCTCCTTACTAACTCACTCCTCGCCACGGCTGTTACGAACCCTTATGTCTTTTATCAGTGGCCATAATATCAGGCTATGATCTGATTGATAAATGTTGTTATTATTGTGGTATATATATTATGTATGTACTTTGTTATCTATGTATAATAGTATATGTAATCGAATTTGTGAGTGTCCTTTATGTATCTGTATCGTTTTGTTTCAGACTTTACTAACCCCAAGAAAGAAGATTCACAATCAGTCCAATATTGTCAAACTCTCCCCCCCCCCCCCTCCCCCCATTCGGACAGCACACAATTCTCCTTCGCACGTTTGACTTTGGCAGAATTGCCGATACCCTCATCGGCAATAATAAAAATAGAAATAGAATGTAGCCCCTGAAATAAACATGTTGGGCTCTACTACGGCCAGCGCCAGACGCTCCAACCCGACCATCCGACCATCCAATCAACAACCAGTATTAATGTAATAATAATAATTAATACATCAATACTGGCTGCCGATTGGACGGTCGGATGGTCGGGTTGGAGCGTCTGGCGCTGGCCTAAGTCTAGTTGTCTCGCCTGTTATCATCCTGGGGGGTGCCTCACTACCAGGCGCGTCCTTCCGGGTGGCGGATGGAAGGAACCCGCGACTCAGGATTTCTAACCAATTTCCCTGTCGCGGCTACTCCAAATGCCCAATAAGGAGTCGCGGACCAGGCAATGTGACTGTGATGCTAGTTTTAGGTCTGTAGCTAACCTCAATCAAGATGAGTAAGTTAACCTTACAATGTTTTTCTTTTTTAATACTTTTAAATTTACTCAGTATTATACCTCAGGGCATATTTATCTTGGGCCCAAAAGTGCTCTATACGCGCCATACGCGTTTTGGGTGTTTTGAGGAACACTGAGTCAAACTCATACCCACCAATCATAGAATTATCAAAATGATCCACAAGTGGCAGGGTTTCATTTCTCTCACAACCTCAAGATAAATGTGCCTTGAGGTATAATTGAATGTATGTGAAAGTGAAGACTCCAATAAGTGTCTCTTGGAATTATTTTCAATATAGTTAACTTACATTTAAAATCTAATTTCTTTTTATTAATTTAACAAACAGTCCCCCAAGAAGGTTGGTGATGACATTGCCAAGGCGACCAGTGACTGGAAGGGTCTCAAGATCACTGTGCAGCTGATTGTACAAAACAGACAGGCCCAGATCTCGGTCGTGCCGTCCGCAGCTGCCCTTATTATCAGAGCTCTTAAAGAACCTCCACGTGATCGTAAGAAGCAAAAGAACAGTGAGTATCTGACCTCAGACTAAAAGAATAGTATAGACGGAACGCTTAGAGCTAGCTGGTGAAGCCGCCAAAAGCAGTACTATAAAGCAATGGGGTATCGCTGTGAGCGTTTGGACCGCGGGTGTACCGATTAGAATTCTGCTGATTTCTTACAGGATGATAGTACCTATAGTGTACCTCAGTGTACCTTTAATAGAATTCAGTGTACCTCTTTTAATAAAAAGTTGTTTAACAAAATAAATACACCCGCGGTCCAAACGTTTAGACCGCGGGTGTACTTTTATTTCTGTTAGGAGACGTTAATTTCGCTATTTCTTTTTTGATATTATATACACTCGCTGTGTACCTCAGTGTACCTTTAATAGAATTCAGTTTACCTCTTTTAATAAAAAGTTCTATATCAAAATAACTACACCCGCAGCCCAAACGTTTAGACCGCGGGTGTACTTTTATTTCTGTTAGGAGACGCTAATTTCACCATTTCTTTTTTGATATTATATACACTCGCTGTGTACCTCAGTGTACCTTTAATAGAATTCAGTGTACCTCTTTTAATAAAAAGTTATATATCAAAATAACTACACCCGCGGTCCAAACGTTTAGACCGCGGGTGTACTTTTATTTCTGTTAGGAGACGCTAATTTCACCATTTCTTTTTTGATATTATATACACTCGCTGTGTACCTCAGTGTACCTTTAATAGAATTCAGTGTACTTCTTTTAATAAAAAGTTGTATAACAAAATAAATACACCCGCGCGGCTGCCCAAATTTAAAACCCACTAAGGGACATTTTTTCCGAAAACACTTTTTTCCGTATTTCGAACTTTCATAGGGAACCGCATCGACCTGTGAAGACACCTGCTTTAAAATCTTACAAAATAACAGATATTTTGACACCATAAAACCTAGTAAGTGCATTTTCACTCTCAGAAAACAAGATCAAAAACCTAGCAACTCGCATTTACAACTTCAAAACTCAGCAAGTCACATGCACTTAGAGCTCGTTCACACGAAGACGAATCGTGTTTTTTCACGAGTCGTTTTTTTTTCACGATTCGTTATTTTTTTGACGGGAGCAATGCTTTTTAAATACTCATGTTCACACGCTTCACGAATCGTGAAAAACGACGGATATGGATACGTCTTTTAAAAATCATGATTCGTTAAAAATCACGTATCGGCTTTTGAAAATCTCGAATCGTAAATGCTTTATGGCGGATCCGCTGTTGCGCTGAACTCTGAACTGAACTCAATCACGAAACAAATGTGAAAATCAATTCGGATATTTTGACGAATCGTGAAAAATCACGATTCCGTATTCAATGTGAACATCTATCCGTCAAGGCGTATCGTGTTTTATAACGAATCGTCAAAGACGTATCCCGTGTGAATGCGCCCTTACTGTGTTTTGTTATTGGGAATGTGGCTTACTAGGTTTTTAAACTTGGGCGCGACGCGAGAAATTGGAGCGGATTACCGCCTACCACCCGCCGCCCGCACACCATTATATTCTTACTTTTCTAACTAATTGTATGTTTAATTGAAACAATAAAAATACTTTTCTTACTTTGATTGATGCAGAAATTTATATTTTTTAAAGCAGGTGTCTTCACAGGTCGATGCGGTTCCCTATGAAAGTTCGAAATATGGAAAAAAAGTGTTTTCGGAAAAAATGTCCCTTACTGGGTTTTAAATTTGGGAAGCCGCGCGGGTGTATTTATTTTGATACAACTTTTTATTAAAAGAGGTACACTGAATTCTCTTAAAGGTACACTGAGGTACACAGCGAGTGTATATAATATCAAAAAAGAAATGGTGAAATTAGCGTCTCCTAACAGAAATAAAAGTACACCCGCGGTCTAAACGTTTGGGCTGCGTGTGTACCTAGTTATTTTGATATAGAACTTTTTATTAAAAGAGGTAAACTGAATTCTATTAAAGAAAGAAATAGCGAAATTAACGTCTCCTAACAGAAATAAAAGTACACCCGCGGTCTAAACGTTTGGACCGCGGGTGTATTTATTTTGTTAAACAACTTTTTATTAAAAGAGGTAGGTACACTGAATTCTATTAAAGGTACACTGAGGTACACTATAGGTACCTACTATCATCCTGTAAGAAATCAGCAGAATTCTAATCGGTACACCCGCGGTCCAAACGCTCACGGTATCGCTTGGCTCGCCACTCCTTGTGAGCAGCGAACGAATGCGCACGTCCGATCACTGCTGAAAAAAATATTATAAATATGACGTATTGTGTATTGAAAAGGTGTAAAAACAGATCAACAATTTATAGAAATAATACTGGATTATCGTTTCATAAGTAGGTAACTATTTCATAATAGATTTCATAACATTTTTCTAAATAATTTAGTTGCACAAACTAGGAACACAAAACCTCCGCCATATTCTACAGTGTTGCCATAATTTTTTTATCATTTCCATAAAATATTTTGCAGTATTTGTGGGAATTTGTAAAGTATCTACTGAGTAAAAAAAAACAGTATCATGAATGTTGACAAGCTTGATGTTTCTAATCATCATCATCATCATCATCATCATCAACATCATTCTTGCCTTAGTCCCGAACTCCCGATCACATCTGTGTCTGCAATCTACTTAATATGTGGCTTGGTTTTTTCGGCAATCTTGTGAGGGACTGCAATCTGACCTCCCAGCTTGAGTTCTGATTAGTGGCCAACCACTGACAGAGATTTCAGGTTACCAACATAGGCCTCAGTCTTAACTGACGTTTTACGTGCCGTCCGAGGCATTGAAGCGCTCAGATGAAATACAACTTAGGTCACCCATCCAAATTACAATCGCGTCTATGTAGCTTAACCCACTGATCGTTTAGTGAAAAGTGAGCGCACTTGGCCACGAGCACTTCAACACTGTTGTTGTGTGTTGTGATACTGTTGTTTATCCTTTAGAATCTAAAGTGTCTTTACCTACTCAGTGTTCATTCACATGCCTATTTTCTTCCGCGGTAGGCAGAAACATCAGCTCGCCATTCTAATAATCATTAGTCTAAATGATATAGAATAATAACATTTATTATAACAAATAAATATTCCATATGTCCAATAGGTACATAGATATTTCCGGGAGACTTTTTCATTTGCCGGCAACATTACGCACACACCGTTAGTGGTATCGGTACACGGAAATCCGAGTCACACACGCACACGCACACATTGAAAATGTTTGGCTTCAAGTGTTTATTCGAAGCGTTCCGTCTATACTATTCTTTTAGTCTGAGTATCTGACATATGAGAATAAGAATGAAAGAGAAATAGTAGATTACCCAACAAGTGAAAAAAAGATGAATTCTTTTCGAGGCACTAAGTTGTATCCCGAGAGGAGCGAAAGGTTTCTGGGGTAGAATCCCGAGCATAGCGAGGGATTCTAGAAAGAAACCTGAGCGGATCGAGGGATACAAGAGCCGAGATGAATTCTTTTTTCACGTGTTAGGTACGCTACTTTTCATCATTGACTACGAGAAAACAATTACTCTGTGATCATGAATTAAAATTTATTATGGATAGTACATAAAAGAAGCAGCAAATTATCAGTAATAGCTACCGCTTTAGCGAAAAAGGAATCTTTTCGCCGAGAATTTCATTTTCATCACTGGATGAAATCATTTTAAGATTAAGAAACGAACAGAAACTTTTACAAGAAAAATTGCACAGAAAAATGGCGGCTTTTTTTTTCTTAATTTAAACATTCCACCCAGCCAGTGATTACATTAGTACGTTTCTATAGTGAGAGTGTGCAACCTCTTTGCATGTTTTAGTACAATACATACATTTGAGCATGTTCCAAATTCAAATTTTTTTATTCACTCAGTGAAATAAAGAGCGTTTTATTCACTGTTTTGATGAATCACGGGCCCTTTTTCGAGTGTCAAAAAAATATTTATTTTTGTAGAAAACAGCTACGGTTTCATTTTTAGGGTTCCATACTCAAAAAGGTAAAAATGGGACCCTATTACTAAGATTCGACTATTCCTCTGTCTGTGGTCACCAGGCTGTATATCATGAACCGTGATAGCTAGATAGTTGTAATTTTCATAAATGAAGTTTTTATGTTGCCACTATAACAAAAAATACAATAACAATCCATATTTGAGGAGGCCTCCAATAAAAAACGTGATTTTTAGGGGGCTATACTCCACTTGAACGTATATTGTAATAAGAATCTTATTCACCCATGGTGTCCTGGGTGCATTTCTTTACTGAGAGACTAAATCATAACTATAAAATAATGATCAAAATGGGTATAGGTAGTGGTTTTTGTAGTTCAAAAACAAAACATTTGCATGCTCTGAAACTAAATTACTTTAATTAGTTTAGTTTCAGTGAATGAATTCTGGTATGCCCATAGTTATGTCAAAATATTATGATTATACTTAATAATTAGTTAAAAGGTCCAGTTAAGTCCAATATTACTATTTAAAAACATTCAAAAATTAGCAAACAAGGCTAGGTATGGCAATTAAGTCTATAAGATTAAAATTTAAACTTTCAAGTTCCCATTTATTATTCTGTAGATGCAACTTCTGTAGTTTACATAAATAATAGGTATGCATTGTAACTTAATAAATCTGAAAAGGGATGTCTAGTTTCTACAGGTATCATGATCTTACAAACCTTTTACTGCTGAATACTCAATTTATTGAGTTCTAACAAAATCTCTTTCAATTTCCAGTTAAGCACAATGGCAACATCACCCTTGAGGATGTGATCAGCATCGCCAAAATCATGAGGCCGCGTTCGATGGCGCGCTACCTTTCCGGCTCAGTCAAGGAGATCCTTGGTACCGCGCAGTCAGTAGGCTGCACCGTGGAAGGCAGGCCCCCCCACGACCTAATCAACGACATCAATTCGGGTGCACTCACTATTGACGAATAATTATTTTTTTAAATAATTGGAGATACATATTTTGTTCATTTGTATTGCGTTACGATTCACACAGCACAGTTATAAAGAAAGAGAAATATTGTAATATTTACCTAGCATTCCAATGAGGATGAATCACATAATGGAATATTGTATTTTTAATCAGTATACCAGGTGCGCTATACCTTTCTGAGTATGCTATTTTTTAAATAATCAAAATCCGTCAAGAAATGACGAAGCTATTAGGGATTTCTTAACGAGTACTTAAAAACGCCCGCTTACACTGCGATTTAGACGATGACGTCATTTGTTATGAACGCGTCCCGACTAGCGCAGTCGCCAGTCAGTCAGTACAAATTCTTTCGTGGATCGACTAGTAGTGCTTGCGTTTTATTTTTTCTTAGTACTTTATTTGTGTTTTAAGTTCTTTGGTGATTATTCAAATACAGTTTGTTTTTAAAATACTTTATAATATACGTAGTTCGTCCTAACGCTTTTACTTATTTACCTACCTTATGATGTTCTGTCGAAAGTTGTACCTACTGGGTTATCAAGCGAGTAATAAGCCACGTTAGAAATGACGTGAAATAACTGAAGCTAGTATAATACAGGTTCAGAAAAGGAAAAGGTATTAAGTTTTATAATAAAATGAAGTACTTAAGTAGGTATTGCCGTCATGACCACTTCAAAAGTATTTAGGAGACTTATTCGTAGTGGTGCAAGTCTGTAACTTTTAAAAATGATAGAATAGGTAGGTAAGTATATAGTATACGCCTGCAGGATAATCTCTAGACTGAATTTTGTTATCATGTATAGACATACGTAGGTACGCAATATAGGTATTTAAACTTTCATGGCCTTTCACATTACTATTAAGGTCCAACCCCACCAAACGGACGGCATCGGAACGGATTTTACAATCTTTAAACAAAATAAATCTTATATCACAGCATTTAAAGTTTATATTACCAAGTCACGCATAACAGCTTGACGAGCGTCATGCCGCCGCACGTCGCTGTCAAGCTGTTGTGCGTTACTTGGTAATATAAACTTCAAACACTGTAATAATAAGATTTAATTTTGTTTAAAGATTGTAAAATCCCGGCCGATGCCGTCCGTTTGGTGGGGTTGGACCTTTATTGGAAGCTCCAAACAATACATGGTAAATATCTCGATAGTTCTAATAGTAATAGGTACAAAATACCTATTTACGTCAAAATGATCTTCGCAACAATGTAAAACACTTTTGCTTGAAAGAGGAGTTTTATCATCTCTTCTCATTACTTTAACCCATTTTTTTCTTATCTTTGCATCTCTCGGAACATAAAAAAACAGTTTATTAGGCGTAGTAACACTTGTATTCTTGCATTTTGGCACAATACAATATTTGTATGGGGGCATTATTACCACCGAAACAATAACAAACGTTCCAGTCTATACACTACAGTGGACTGCGTTGCGTCCGAACGGCCGCCTGAGCGCTCGCATCACACCGCACCGCACGTTTCCCGCTCTTACGCTTACCTAACGCTGAAGTTCTTCATTGTAATCAAATAGTTTGAATAGCAATTTTAATCTACATTAAATGCACAATATATTGAACGTATTTAATTCGATAAGGAATGATACTGTATTGTTAAAAATAGCTTCGATAATGACACATTAATATTTTGTAATTTTTAAAAGATAAAAATGATTGCTGTAGGTTTTTCTTAGGAGATAGACATATGCTATCGCGGACTTTTATGTAGACCTTTTTAAGTTATATATTTTCGCAGTACATTATCTTATTCTATCATCAATAGTTTTCGCAGCGCACGCGACGTAAGAAATATTTTAAGTAATTTTTATACATCTTGGATTTCATTATTGAAGTTTTAGTAAGGATTCCTAATTTGTTTGAAAATAAAATAAAGTCTATGTTAGTCAGTGATAATGCAGCTTTCTAATGGTAAAAGAATTTTCGAAATCGGTCTAGTAGTTTTTGAGTTTAATCGAATATAAAAATACAAATCTTCCCTCTTTATTACAATGTTAACATAGATGTATGGAAGTCTGCCGGATTTGTTGACATTTATGAACACTGCTCCGCTCCCTTTTGTAGTAGCGTGATGTTATATAGCCTATAACCTTCATCGATAAATGGACTATTCAACAGAAAAAGAGCTTTTCAATTCGAACCGGTGTTTCCTGAGATTAGCGCGTTCAAACAAACAAACTCTTCAGTTTCATAATATTATAAGTAGGTATAGATATAGTTATTTTTATTAAAAAAAATATTGAAGTAAATAGCACAAAAACTATATTATTAGAAGCTTTGTAAATTACTTAAAATCCGTACAAAATTTCAAAATTATACGTTACGAAATAAAACAGCTATGGAGTCTTAACCCAAAAGAGCCCTAAGTCTTCATACTCTCCATAGCGGCGGCGCGCGCTGTCATAACAGATGACGTCACACAGTATTTTGGCGCGGCGGCGAGCGTTTTTGAGATTACTGCATTAAAATTGCTGTATCTTCGTCATTTTTGATCGGATTGAAATAATTTTTTCACAGTGTTTATTGTTTTTTTAATCATTATAAATCTGCATACTCAGCTAAAAACGTGAATGATCCTCATTCGATGCAGTGATAAATAATCTTTGTAGCCCGCTTTTTACAACATAGTCTGAATTGTATCAGTGAGGACCTGTAATTGGCTGTATGTAACTAATTTAAATCACTATACCTCTGTTATGGCTGTTGGTCCTCCGAATAAATAAATAAATAAATAAATAAACTAAGAATTTTAACTAAGAATTGCTGTTTTTTTTATTAAATTAAACTGATAGCATAGCCGCGGAATGAATAATTTATCATTTCCTATCCAAAATTAAGTTCGCTGAGTGGTGTGTTGATCATTCGAGATATTCCTGGTACAAATACAGGCTACGCTACCGACAGTACCGACAACGTCAATCCACTACCCAGTTTAACTTTAGGTGATGGGGAGTTATGAGACTGGTATAACTCAGGAGTCAGGACACGTATCGGGACCTAAATAACGAGAAAAATGAAGCCCTGGCGAGCGCGGATTGTTTTGTATTAATATATGTTTGGTAAATTTGAGTTCGTCCACCGCAGTAGCACCCCTTGATATCCTCAAAAGACCCTTAAGTAACGTGTACTTCGAGTATAGGGCACATTTTAGGTCCAAGATACGTGTCCTGAGTTATATCCTTATATTTAAAGAAATATAAAGATCAATCTCTCGATACTGGGCCAAGATAAATTTTACTCCCACACTGTTATCCAATTCAAACAAAATCTATTAGTTCAAGGCGCTCGGTAGCTCAGTGGTCAGAGCGTTCCCCTGTAAGGTAAAAAGGCGGGTTCAAGTCCCGCCTGAGCGATTCACTTTTTCCTTTCTTAATCGATTTGTTTGAATTGAGCGTACTAATTGCTTTAAAATTTCATTCAATCCAAACAATAATAACAATCTCAAACCAAGCATTGTGTTACAACGAATTTTCTGCCGGTGCCGGTATACATGCTTCCCTCGTATAGGGCCGTGCCCGTCGGGCGCTCAGTGTTGCGGCACTTCGCGGTATCGTGGTGTCGAAATAAAGTAAAATAAATTCTATTTACATTGAAATAAGATTGAAAATAACTTGATAAGGTTTTTCAAGCGAGGCGTGAAAAGTAGACTATGTTTGACGATTTGAAATACAAAAACGTATATTTGGTAATTTGATTGTTCGCCAAGGACGAAAAATCACCGAATTTGGATGCGGTTCTTGCATAGACTTAAATTGGTTCTTGTTATAGATAGGATTTTGTCAAAAATCAATAGTTAACTAGACCATTTAATTGCGATTGCGATGCGCGTCTCTCCTTATCAAGTGACAAAATAGGGACACCTTAGTTCCCACCCCCAAGGGGGCTATCTCGAAACCAAAGATGGCCGGTGGCCCAACGACAGCCGGGGTGCGAGAGATGGCATATCGCGTTCTATGTTCTTTCAACGACCTCGGCGCGCACCACCGGAGGGACCCAGCCCAGCCCCATAGTGGTAGACGCTCTCAGCTGCATTAAGTCCCAAATGAAATAGCTGGGGCTCGTACTACATGGCCGGTGGGATTTCAGGGAGCATCTCGGAAGGCCGGCTCCTAAATTGAAGGATACAGCTAACGCTCTGGCGCGGGTGCTGCCCAACATGAGAGGGCCGGATGAGTTTTCTACGTAGGAATCGTGCGGTCCATGGTCCTGTATGGGTGCCCAATGTGGGCGGATACCCGAGATAAACCGAGAGGATTTGTCTCTACTATATAAAAAAACAAGAATACGTAACTTTTCCCCCGAAAATGTAACTTTTTAAGCTAGCTTGTGTTATATTTGACAATCTGGCACTGGCAACACTGCTCGCTTCGAACCATGGAATTATTAAATAAAAAAACCTAATGCAAAAAACCAAAAAACCGAACATGTGCGCTCGGCACAAGGAATCCCTAACCGTGGACGGAAACCGTCTTCGGAAACCGTACATGTGCAGCCACCCTAATTATTAGGCTCCGCGCACACGTACGGTTTCCGTCCACGGTTTCCTGATCAAAAAGTCAGATTTGAAAAACCGAATGCTCCATTTTCATACAAAATGTTCTACTAGCTAGGCGCACACGTCCTTACTTTTTGCAGAACGGAAAAAACCCGACGTTCGGTTCAGAACGGAAAAACGTCAGGAAATTTCCATCCGGAATCGCGCTTAAATTGTGTCCAGCGTTGTCAATTCCCAAGAGAGTGGGGACTTACCGCACATGTGCGTACACCGTACATGTGCGGCCATAGGGTGGCCGCACATGTACGGTTTCCGGAGACGGAATTCCAAATCAGGAAACCGTGGACGGAAACCGTCTCCGGAAACCGTACATGTGCGGCCATAGGGTGACCGCACATGTACGGTTTCCGGAGACGGTTTCCGTCCACGGTTTCCGGATTTGGAATTCCGTGTGCCGAGCGCACACGTTAGGTTTTTTGCATTAGGTTTTTTTATTATTAGTTCGAAGCGAGCAGTGTTGCCAATGCCAAATTGTGAAATGTAACACAAGCTGGCTTAAAAGTTGCATTTTCGGGAGAAAAGTTACGTATTCTTGTTTTTTTATATAGTAGAGACAAATCCTCTCGGTTTATCTCGGGTATCCGCCCAATTTAGGAGCCGGCCTTCCGAGATGCTCCTTGAAATCCCATCGGCCATTGAGTACGAGCCCCAGCTATTTCATCTGGGACTTAATGCAGCTGAGAGCGTCTACCACTATGGGGCTGGGTCGTAAGAGAGTCAAAAGTTACGCAAAATGTAACAAAAGTTACAATACAATCTGGCAACCCCGGAAGCGAGACACAATCAGTGTTGCCAATTACTGATGATCTGAATTCCCCACAAACCCAACAGAAAGGCCCCAATATTAGACATTGATAACTATATTACTTCTCTTGAAGTTTCCCGCTTTATTCACCACTTGCGATGTTTATTGCGGCTCGTGTACATATATATTGCCAATAAAGAGTTAAATAGTACCTTAATGTCGGATATTTTGCTATAATAATTTATCAATATGTATAATACTTGCCACTTATTACTTCTGAGTTTAGGTCTAGTGTGAATGTCTAAATGCCCCACATAAGCACAATCCCCACAAATTCGCTAATCGGCTTGAAAGTCCCCACTCTCTTGGGAATTGACAACGCTGGACACAATTTAAGCGCAATATTCCGGATGGAAATTTCCTGACGTGTGCGGCGATTAGTACAAAATGTATGCGAGTGCTGCGTTCGGTATGACGTCATTAGGTTTTTTCCGTTCTGAACCGAACGTCGGGTTTTTTCGTTCTGCAAAAAGTAAGGACGTGTGTGGCCTAGTAGAACATTTTGTATGAAAATGGAGCATTCGGTTTTTCAAATCTGACTTTTTGATCAGGAAACCGTACGTGTGCGCGGAGCCTAAGAAATAATAATTCTGAATAGCAGCAAAAAGACCTTGACTCACTATAAAAAAAAAGTTAAAAGTTCCGAAATGTCAAAGAATTCTGTCAAACTCTTATTCTTTTTCAGGTGAGCTGTCTACGTTGTAAAACGTTTGGACAGCGGTTCGCCTTTTAATCCAAGTTAATCGTCTTGGAGTAAGCTTAAATACGTTAATTAGTATTCTAATAGAGCAGCACAATGCCGCCTAAATTCGATCCTAATGAAATTAAAATCGGTAAGGGTCACGAACAGTGTGAAAACTATAATTTGCTAAGTGATAGTGTACCTACAGTTTTGGTGTTTATTTTTCAGTAAACCTGCGATGCGTTGGTGGAGAAGTAGGTGCCACATCATCTTTGGCCCCTAAGATCGGTCCTCTTGGTCTGGTAAGTACACATTCGCAAATGTGTCAATCTAACCTCAAATTTTGGCATGGCAGTCCGGAACCAACAATGTTTGAATTACAATTCTTATGAATCAAGAGACAACTAGAAGTGCTCGTTTATTATGTGAAATAATTTTTATATATTTAATAATGTAGCCCTTGAAATAAACATGTTGGGCTCTACTAAGTCTATTTGTCTCGCCTGTTATCATCCTGGGGGGTGCCTCCCTACCAGGCGCGTCCTTCCGGGTGGCGGATGGAAGGAACCCGCGACTCAGGATTTCTAACCAATTTCCCTGTCGCGGCTACTCCGAATGGCCAATAAGGAGTCGCGGACCAGGCAATGTGACTGCCATGCTAGTTTTAGGTCTGTAGCTAACCTCAATCAAGATGAGTAAGTTAACTTTTCAATGTTTTTCATTATTTAATACTTTTAAATTTACTCAGTATTATACCTCAGGTCCATATATCTTGGGCCCAAAAGTGCTCTATATGCGCCATACGCGTTTTGGGTGTTTTGAGGATAACACAGAGTGCTACGGCAGTGAACGAACTCAAACCCACCAATCATAGAATTATCAAAATGATCCACAAGTGGCAGGGTTCCATTTCTCTCACAACCTCAAGATATGTGCCTTGAGGTATAATTGAATGTATGTGAAAGTGAAGACTCCAATAAGTGTCTCTTGGAATTATTTTCAATATAGTTAACCTACATTTAAAATCTAATTTCTTTTTATAATGTTATTTTATTGTCTGGGATTTTTAGTGTTATTACTGGACCATAAATACATAGTCTGTCTTACTAACATTTGTTTCTGCATACAGTCCCCCAAGAAGGTTGGTGATGACATTGCCAAGGCGACCAGTGACTGGAAGGGTCTCAAGATCACTGTGCAGCTGATTGTACAAAACAGACAGGCCCAGATCTCGGTTGTGCCGTCTGCAGCTGCCCTTATTATCAGAGCTCTTAAAGAACCTCCACGTGATCGTAAGAAGCAGAAGAACAGTGAGTATCTGACATATGAGATGTTTAGAATGTATCTGAGATAATATACTGGGTGAGAATAAGAATGAAAGAGAAAAAATATTTAGTCTTGTTTATTTTTTTTTGTAGAAAACAGTTTGGAACCCTAAAAATGAAACCGTAGCGGTTTCATTTTTAGGGTTCCAAACTCGAAAAGGTAAAAATGGGTCCCTATTATTAAGATTCCACTATTCATCTGTCTGTCTGTGGTCACCAGGCTGTATGTCATGAACCATTATAGCTAGATAGTTGTAATTTTCATAAATGAAGTATTTATGTTGCTGCTATAACAAAAAATACTAAAAATACAATAACAATTCATATTTGAGGAGACCTCCAATAAAAAACGTGATTTTTAGGGGGCTATACTCCACTTGAACGTATATTATAATAAGAATCTTATTCACCCATGGTGTCCTGGGTGCATTTCTTTACTGAGAGACTAAATCATAACTGTAAAATAATGATCAAAATGGGTATAGTAGTTTTTGTAGTTAAAACAAAACATTTGCATGCTCTGAAACTAAATTACTTTCTTCTTCTTCTTATTTTATTTAAATGGCTCCTAGCATCGGTTATCTAGGCACCGATGATTCTGCCAACCTCAAGGTGGAGAGTAGGTTTAATCGTTTATAGAGGTCTCTAGGTATTTATCTGCCAATGACCTAGTAATTTAGGCTTATCCTTGTCGGTCACTGAAAAAGGACAACACAAGTGTTAGTAAGGTTAGTAATAATAACATATAGCAATAAATATATACATCTACCTAAATTAGGGCTCAGAGTTAGATTAGTTATTTAGTATGGGGTTGGATGATTACAAAGCATATGTTTTGTATTCAACCAACATTTACATAATTTATTTTATACAGTTTATATATAGTATATAGTTGATATTATAGTTTTATATCGTTTAAAGATATAAATTTGTAGAGGATCTTAATAAAGGGGGAGGATACTAGGGTAAGTAAGTAGGCCAAATTTACAGGTCGAGGAATCTGTTTTGGGAGAAGATCGTATAATGGTACCACTAATCTTGGACAAGAATAAAAAATATGCTCAAGACTGCCTTCATCCAAACCACACTCACACAGAGAGTGGTCCCGAACTCTAATTTTAGCCAAGAATACCGGTGTACAGACGAATCCTAATCTAAGGCGTATTATAACGGAGGTAATTAACTTATTAAAACGCTTATGCTTGAAGAACCATGGCTTGGAAGGGATAGATGGTTGTATGGATCCATAGAATTTGCCCTTATTTATTCTAGAGGATTGCCACAAGTCGTTCCAAGTTTTATCAAGGCCAGCGCCAGATAAAGTGTGCAGATCCCGAGCGAAAGCGTAGTTGTATGCAACGCATCCTGTACCAGCTGCCAATCTCGCGCAAGAATCCGCAGTTTCGTTACCAGAAATGCCAACGTGACTGGGGATCCATGCTAAAGCCACCTCAATACCAGACATGTGACATTTGAAGAGTATGGCTTTTATCTGAAGAGTGAGTGGAAAATTATTCCTAGATTTAAAGGGGTTTTTCAATAAGTCAGTCAGACAACTTAGAGAATCCGTCAATATGAGGGTTTTATTAAGGTTATGTGATTCTACATAAGTGACAGCTTCTAGCAAAGCGATAGATTCGCCTGTAAAAATGGAGTTATAAGGAGGGCTCTTGAAACTCAAAATGACTCTAAATTTGGGAATCCATACAGCAGAACCAACTGGTGCATCTAGGGACAATTTGGAAGCATCGGTGTAAAGGGTCGTCCAATCTGGCCAGTCATTACCTAAGATGTTTAAAAACCTTTGATTAGCTGATGAACATTTTTTGGGTATGCCAAAATTAAGAATGATTCTTGGTTGGAATATTAAGGATTGGTAGTCCAGATCAAAAAGGGGGTTTACAGGCAATTGATGGAAAGGGACTGAGAGGTTAATTAATTTTCTATAAGAGTTTATGAGGAGCGGAGGGGATTTATTCTTCCAGTAATCCGAAGACGAAACTAAGAAAGTAAGTTGTTCTAGTATACGAAGTAGGGGATGAGAACTAATTTGGGTTGCATTAAAGAGAAACCTGTCGCATAAAAATTGCCGGCGAAGATGAAGGGGAGGTTCCCTGCATTCAACTTGGAGGGCGTTGATAGGAGAGCATTTCATGGCGCCAGTTATAATACGAAGACACTTCGACTGAATCTTTGTTAGTTTGGAGAGTGGCAATATATTGCATGGCTCGAGTAGGAAGGTACCATAGTCAAAGTGACTACGTACAATAGCATTGTATATAAGTTTTTGGCAAAAAGGATGAGAACCCCACCGGACCCCAGACAGAGACCTCATGACATTCACACCCTTCTCACACTTTTCTACGACATAATTTAGGTGGGGAGCACCTGTCAATTTGGAGTCTAGAATAAGGCCTAAAAATTTTACAGAATTTAAAATTGGGATTGATTCATTCCCAACAGAGATGTTGATGTAAGGCGTGTTACGTTTGCGAGTGAAAACCACTGCACTACATTTAGGAACTGAGAGGGAGAGATTATGTTCTAAGAGCCAATTGTTCAAATAATAAAGAGCAGTATTGAGATTATCTGCAGCGACTGAAAAAGAGGGGGAAGTAGAGAAAAGAGCAACATCATCAGCATATTGTAAAATTTTGCAAAAAGAGTTGACAGAAAGATCCAGGTCAAGAGTGTAGATGTTATAGAGGATTGGGCTAAGGACAGATCCTTGTGGAAGGCCTTTCCAAACAGTGTGGGAAGGAAGGGTGTGGCCCTGGTATCGAACAGATATTGTACGACACATGAGCAAGTTGCAAATGATATGAACCAACCTCACGGGGATACTCAGCTGAAGCATTTTCTGCCTGAGTAGCGGAAGATGGACATTGTCATAGGCAGCAGAAATATCTAAAAATACCCCTATAGTATGTTCATTACGAGAAAACGCCAAACGTATTTCTGAGGTCAAGATACTCAGACTGTCCAGAGTGCCCTTACCTTTTCTAAAACCGTATTGGCTAGAGGATAATAATTGCCTATTTTCTAAAATCCATTCAAGACGGTTTTTAATCAGAATTTCCATAATTTTGGCTAAGACAGAGGATAGAGCAATAGGGCGATATGAGGAAGAGATTTTTGGGTCCTTCCCTGGCTTCAGGATTGGAATAACAATTTGTGTTTTCCAGGATTCTGGGATTTGACCGGATAGAAAGATAGCATTGAGGATACTGAGGAAGAAGGTTTTCGAGGAGTCAGAGGATTTGCAAATAAAAGAATATGGAATGCCATCAATGCCAGGAGATGAATCCCGAAGATGACCAAGGGCACAAGATAATTCGGCAAACGTAAACAGGTCATTCATATGATCTTGCGTTGTGGGGAGATTGGGAGGGTGTAAGAGGGGAACACAATCCAGTTCAGGAGCATAAGAAGGGGCTAGACCAGATAAAAAGTCATTTAAGAAAGAATTTGGGTCATTACCTGAAACAGTTGTATCTACTACACTTCTTCTATATGATTTAACTCTTTTCCAGACAAAAGAAAGAGGAGATCGGGGAGATAGGGATTCACAAAATTTACGCCAACCCAGTGATTTTTTCTTTGATAAAAGCCTAGATGTAGAAGCCGCAGTCTTCTTGAAATTGACGTAATCTGTCATGGATAGGGAGAGTGCAAATTTGTTCTCAGCATCTGTGCGTTTCTGAACACTCTCTGTACATTCTGAATCCCACCAGGGCGGGGAGCGAGTGAGCAGTTTGGACGGTTTTTTGTGGGGAATGCAAGAGTCAGCGGCTGATTTTATTGCTGAGATTAGGCAATCATATGAGGAAAGAAAATTAGATGAGTTAGGTTGAGGAAGAGATGCCACTTCTGTGTCTAGTGATGAGGAATACATCTCCCAATTAGCTTTATTAAGTTTGTACTTAAGGAGGGGATCATGGAGACAGGGAGGAGGGGCTGCAGCCTGAAAATAAGAGATTAAGATTGGGAAGTGATCACTACCAAGAGTATTAGGAAGAGTAGACCAAGACAGAAGTGGGGTTAGAGAATCAGAAGACAAGGATAGATCTGGGACACTGATGTTTTGTGTCGGAGGGACTCTGCGGGTTGCAGACCCATCATTTAAAACACATAAATTTAAATCATCTAGAATGTCAAGAATAGATGTGGCAATGTAGTCATTGCAGTGCGAACCCCATAGAGTATGCCGACAGTTAAAGTCACCTAATACAACCATTGGAGAAGGGATGGACGAGAGAATAGAATTTACTTCAGAGAGGATACTACGGTTAGGATGAGGAATGTATACAGAGATAATAGAAGTATTCATTGTTCTAATGGCAACTATGTGTAATCCAGGATCATGAGCAGGGAGTTGAATTTGGGAGAATGTGATGTTCCTTTTGATCAGCAGAGCACAACCCGCCCAACCGTCGTCTCTATCATCTCGCAGGCAAAAGAAACCAGGGATCCTAAAATGGGATGCAGGTTTTAATAAAGTTTCTTGGATAGCCAAGATAACAAGATGGTGTCGATTTATTAAATCGATCAGATTTGGCTTTCTGCGACGAATACTCTTACAGTTCCATTGTAGGAGATTGAGATCCATTGTTGGTATTATTTTTTGAGATGATCACCAGTAGTTGTTCTATGAGAACAGCAACGTCGTGCGGTAGAGCGTCTGACATTTTTGATAGAATATTTATAAGGGAACAAAGTAGTAGCTGGACAAGATTATCATTTGGGGTGGCCAGTGGAGTAGTTTCTGTAGGGGGTCTGATACAGCACCCATTAGGTTGAGAAGAGGGAGGAGAATTGGTTATTCCATTATGTTCATGAACATCAAAAGACTTCCCTGGAACAAACCTAGGGCGTAAGGGGAGAGAAATAGTTTTTTTATATGATACCAAAGAGGGAGATGAGGGAGAAGGTACAGGAGGCGAAACGAGAGAGGAGTGCATAGGAGTTTGGGGACTAGCAGCAGCCTCAGAATAGAGGAGCCTATGGCGTTGAGGAAGTCTAGAGGAGGCTTCAGCATAACTAATATTTTCCTCGGACATAATAATTTTGATAGATTTTTGCCTGCTGTGTTCGGGGCATCTTCTGTCGGTAGCCAGGTGGTTACCGCCAGAGCATAAAAAGCAAGAAATATCTGTGACAGTACAGGAATCACCCGCATGAGATTGTGAACACTTATAACAACGGGCCTTCGATCTGCATTGCCTGGCAATGTGCCCAAATCGACAGCAATTCCTGCACTGTATCGTTGGCAGCTGGTAAAGGGAAACTGGGAGTGATGCATTAAAACAAAATATTCTATCCGGAAGAACCTGGCCCAAAAAAGTTAAAACCACTGTGTTGGATGGGACCCACACGGAAACATCATCTCTTCTAATTTTGGTATTGAGCCGTCTAGCTCTCACCACTTCTCCAGCAGTAGAGGAGATACCCCCAACCAATTCCTCCAGCGTCCAATCAGTGGGAATATCCCTTACCACTCCCATGCGAAATATGTTGAAGCTTGGGATGTTAGCAACATAATTGTGTTCTTTTAACAAAACGAGATTCAAAAAGTTATTTGCCGCATCTGCTGAAACGAACTCCACGCTCACCCTATTTCGACCACTATTTTTTATACCGCCCACTTTTATGTTTTCTACTTTATTTTTATAAAGGAACTGAGCAAATCTTAAGGATTTAAAAGCTAAGCCATTCTTTGGGTCCTGCTCTAATCTCGAAACAAATACAATATAGGGACCTTTATCAGAACTTGAGTATTCGAGTTTAGAATCCGGGTCGTAACCCGGTTTTGAGTAGACGGATTGGATGGATTCCGCTGGAGAACGGGTCTTTTTACTTTCAGTATCCGTCGAGTTCGGTTCAGCAGAACGTTTTATCGTTTTTTTAGGTAAATCTGGAGGTACACCTCCACCCCCGTCAGGGGGTACGTCCACGCTCATTTCCATGGAAATGAGCGCGGACGCCGATACGTACGAACAGTACTAACCTTATAGGTGATATCCCACCACCAAAACAACACAAACACAAATTTTCCGAGCGTAAACAAGGACAGCAGTGTAAAAAAAAGCCAAATATAACCTCAAAACGTACAACTCTCAGCCGAGTGTCGGATCGAATCCCCTAAATTACTTTAATTAGTTTAGTTTCAGTGAATGAATTCTGGTATGCCCATAGTTATGTCAAAATATTATGATTATACTTAATAATTAGTTAAAAGGTCCAGTTAAGTCCAATATTAGTATTTAAAAACATTCAAAAATTAGCAAACAAGGCTATGGCAATTAAGTCTATAAGATTAAAATTTAAACTTTCAAGTTCCCATTTATTATTCTGTAGATGCAACTTCTGTAGTTTACTGAAATAATAGGTATGCATTGTAACTTAATAAATCTGGATAGGGATGTCTAGTTTCTACAGGTATCATGATCTTACAAACCCTTTACTGCTGAATACTCAATTTATTGAGTTCTAACAAAATCTCTTTCAATTTCCAGTTAAGCACAATGGCAACATCACCCTTGAGGATGTGATCAGCATCGCCAAAACCATGAGGCCGCGTTCGATGGCGCGCTACCTTTCCGGCTCAGTCAAGGAGATCCTTGGTACCGCGCAGTCAGTAGGCTGCACCGTGGAAGGCAGGCCCCCCCACGACCTAATCAACGACATCAATTCGGGTGCACTCACTATTGACGAATAAACTAAGAATTTTAACTTAGAATTGCTGTTTTTTTATTAAATTAAACTGATAGCATAGCCGCGGAATGAATATTTTATCATTTCCTATCCAAAATTAAGTTCGCTGAGTGGTGTGTTGATCATTCGAGATATTCCTGGTACAAATACAGGCTACGCTACCGACAGTACCGACGACGTCAATCCACTACCCAGTTTAACTTTAGGTGATGGGGAGTTATGAGACTGGTATAACTCAGGAGTCAGGACACGTATCGGGACCTAAATAACGAGAAAAATGAAGCCCTGGCGAGCGCGGATTGTTTTGTATTAATATAATGTTTGGTCCACCGCAGTAGCACCCCTTGATATCCTCAAAAGACCCTTAAGTAACGTGTACTTCGAGTTTAGGGCACATTTTAGGTCCAAGATACGTGCCCTGAGTTATATCCTTATATTTAAAGAAATATAAAGACCAATCTCTCGATACTGGCCCAAGATAAATTTTACCCATCTATTAGTTCGAGGCTCGGTAGCTCAGTGGTCAGAGCGTTCCCCTGTAAGGGAAAAAAGGCGGGTTCAAGTCCCGCCTGAGCGATTCACTTTTTCCTTTCTTAATCGATTTGTCTGAATAGAGCGTATTAATTGCTTTAAAATTTCATTCAATCCAAACAATACTATATCAAAGTCAAACCAAGCATTGTTTTACAACGAATTTTCTGCCGGTAGCCGGTATACATGCTTCCCTCGTACCTATAGGGCCGGGCCCGTCGGGCGCTCAGTGTTGCGGCATTTCGCGGTATCGTGGTGTCGAAATAAAGTAAAATAAATTCTATGAACATTGAAATAAGATTCAAAATAACTTGATAAGGTTTTTCAAGCGGGGCGTGAAAAGTAGACTATGACGATTTTAAATACAAAAACGTATATTTGGTATAATAATCTGATTGTTCGCCAAGGACGAAAAATCAACGAATTTTGATGCGGTTCTTGTATAGACTTAAAATTATTGGTTCTTGGTATAGATAGGAGATAGATAGGAGACTAAAATTTTTAAAAAAGTCAAACTGTTGGCTGCGATTGGCGAAATTCACGCGGGCATCAGCTTGGAGGACTGGATTAGGATGCGTTCATATGACTTCACTTCGCCTTGCCAGATGATAAGCTAATGGGTAAAGCTTTAGGATTGTGGGCTGCGTTTTACATTGCTGATACAATCAATTTGCCGCCAATGGTCGTCATAGTTCGACGGCATCATCGGATGCCTTCCAGTTCAGCCAAGATTCAATTCCTCATAATCGTAATAGCTTCGTTATTATGGCATCATATCATACATAACACTTCTAGCGTATTTATGCTTGTGTTATCTCTGACGTTAGGGCCTTGCGCTGCTGGAGCTACTTATGCAGGAGCTGCATGTGACGGACAGAGATCAAAATGCAAGTCCTGGTTTGTCATCGTGAAGGGTACGTGACATGCGTGCCAATGGTCTCACTACCATGGACGCCTAAGGCCAGCGCCAGACGCTCCAACCCGACCATCCGACCGTCCAATCGGCAGCCAGTATTGATGTATTAATTATTATTATTACATTAATACTGGTTGTTGATTGGATTGGATGGTCGGATGGTCGGGTTGGAGCGTCTGGCGCTGGCCTAAGATGGTACGAAGTGGAGGAAAGAGAGCCGGGAAACTGACCCTGAGCTCCGAGTTCACCTTGGCCTCGTATACAATCAGGATATTAAGTCTCCATGATCATCCATGATGACGATCTCTTTCTATAATAATGTAAAAATGTGACTTAAATTTTACGATGATTTCTTTACCTTCGATCATTGAGTTTGATGGTATTTTAATAAAATCGTTTTAGTCGAGTAAGGAACAGCACTGTTTTTTTATTTTTTAACACCAATGGGAATGAGGCTGCAATCTTGGCAACATCGTTCCCTCCAAGCAGAAATGTCAAAATGGCGTCAACGCAGGACGCTTGGTATATTTCTTTACTTGGTTTAGCAGAACATTTCCGTACATCGAATCCTCCTGACATAAAAAGTTGTATTCAGTGCCTACAAGCCGTATTTAATTTCAAACCACCACAAAGAGTAGAAGCCAGGACACATTTACAACTTGGGAATATTCTTTTGACACACACCAAAAACATCGACTTGGCGAGAACGCATTTAGAGCAGAGTGTAAGTTTTTTTGTTGTTATTCACGAAGTTTCGGATGATTATCGAGTTTTAGAGTAATGGTAGATGTTATGATACTATGTAATTATAACTATGTTGTACTATTTGTGGGTGAATAAGGTAGCACTTTCTCAAAGTATGTAAACAAAGTTCAAGTGGGTCATATGGTGATTGAACAGTGTTGTGGTTGCAGTGGTGCCTGTCTCAGACTATCAATGGATTCGACGACGTCAAGTTTGAAGCGGCAAGTGTCCTCGCCGAGCTATTCGAGCAGCAGGGTCAACCAACGCTCTCAAAACCCATACTACGAAAAGCTATTGAGTTATCACAGCACAGTGTATATTGGCATTGCAGGCTTATATTCCAATTGGCAGTAAGTATATTAATTCTTCTTTCATTCCTGATGACTTATGGATATGGATGACTGTGGTGTAATTAATAATTCTTAAACAACATGGATGTTATTATTTTAAAAAGGAACATAAACAAATACAAATTTGCATTATAATTTATAGTACTTACTAATATCGCTACGAATCTTCTATAACTAAAGAGTCTCAAGAGTATTATAATATTGTAATCTATAATAATTCGCTAAATAATAATAATAATACTACTCTTGAAACAATCATACATGATGTAAAATAGTCACTACTATTTTCCATCATGTATGATTGTTGAAAAGTATAAACATACTGTTATAGTTTTATGGAGTAGGAAGTGATTATTTTCTAATTCATTCAAACCAGAGGGCTATTTGCTTCTACTGGACACTTTCCAAGGAAATCCTGTGATGTCTGAATTGTTATGCCTTAAAATTTCATTCAATTGATAACAACTGAATGAAATTTTAAGGCAACAAATCATACATAAGTATCATAATCATCAATAATTATACATAAGTATGATTTGTAATATATTTCTTTTCTAGACGTAACCATTTCTTTAATTTATTATCAAGGTAGGTACCTAATAAAGAAATGGTTATTTTTAAAAAAGTGTTTTAGGTTACGTTAGTATGGCTGGATTTGACAGTATAATATAAATTCGTTATCATCCTTGCATTAATCCTGGTCACATCCGAAGCTTGAACAGACCTTGGAGTCCGGGGTCTGCTTTTTTTCCAGCCTGTTGTCTGACTACCTCAGTGTCTTGTGTAATCTAAATTATACTGCATTAGCATAAAAACTATTGAGTTAAACAGATTTTCACTAGTGAAATCTAGTAAATATAGCTTTTGGCTGGTTATCTAGAGTTAATAAAGAATAGACTTTATCTACCTATAATTTTATCATAGCTGACATTAAGATCACCATCAGAATATAATTAAAAAAAAGAGTCCTGTCTAAAATGTGTCATGTTTAACTTTAAGAATAATGGAATACAATGACAATAAGTATATAAGCCACTTTCTCCCCAGTCTGCCCCATTTCAATTGCCATTTAGATAGAAGTGGTTACAGTATACTGTTGACTGATAGGGCAACTGACATAGATAAATGCAGTATATCAGACGAACAAGAGAACTATATTCCTGTGACATTGGAACCGGAAATACATATTTCTAGCAACTGTTAAAGAGTAGAAAAAGTGTAATATGGTCACCAGGTCAGGTTTGAAAAATAATTCTTTCCTTTTTTAATTTTTTTTGACATTCTAAAGAACAAAAACGTCGTAGTAATCCTATTTTTATAATTTTTTTTTTGACATTCTGAAGAACAAAAACGTCAACAATCTCCACGGGATATATGTTGTTTATAAAATATACCTTTTATAATAGGTATGTACCATTTCTCATGAAAAGATACCACTTTGAGCTGAAGACCATATACTTTGTACAATGTTATAAAACAGCATTTGTTTTCAGCAAATTCATGCGACTGAACGCGAATATGAAGTGGCGAGCAGTCTATTGGGCGTCGGCGTGGACTACGCGCAGATATCAAACGCAGCGTACACCAGAGTACTGTTTTTACTCAGTCGAGTAATGGTGAGTAGCTGTCTTATGATTTGTTTTAAGCTATTGCATAGCTTCTATCGCAGGCCTTGAGTGTGGAGACCAAATCCAGAAATTCCGTAACGAAATAACCTAACACCCCCCATCTCGCTCGGAGTGGGGGGTGTTAGGTTTTTAACATAAGTAATTATAATTGCATACGTTGATAAAAAATACTATGCAATAGCTTTACTGCGGCAGTCCCCGAGTGCCACACGTCTTTTTTTTTCTTAATTGAGATTGGTCATCGCATGTTTGCTATACTGTACCCTCTGTTGGGCGGAAGCCTATTATATGCAATACTTTCGACTTGCTACGATCCTGGCATACGCCTTAAGAGGCTAAAATTGGCAGCCAAAATCGGGAGCGGAAATTGGCTTCGAAATTGTAGCAGCTAAAATTGGCATTTGATTGCCAATTTCGGCTGTCGATTTTAGCTTTTACAATGGTACAAAACAAGCCAGCCAATTTTGGCTGCTTCTATTTGGTTGCCAATTCTTACTCCTGATTTTGGCTGCTACAATTTTTGCTGCCAATTTCAGCCTCATATACGTCTTTCTCTTCTACTTTCATAATTTGTTTTCATATACGTACACATCAGTTACGAGTACTCTTTTGTGTTAATATATCCTTTGTTTGTTGTTCTTGTAGTACTAAGTTGACCATTAATAAAATATTGTTACAGTTACTGTTAATAGACAAGAAGATTCAAGAGGTATTGCCGCTGTTGAACCAGGCGGGTCACCTAGTAGACTCATGGACTGGCAGCCCACACCAGAAAGAGTATCTTAAAGTGTTCTTCCTCGTACTTCAGGTAAAACATTTGAGATTTTTATATACTGGTTCATCCCTGATCATCATCATCATCATCATTTCAGCCATTGGAAGTCCACTGCTGGACATAGGCCTCCCCTATAGATCTCCAATAGGACCGGTTGGAAGCGGCTCGCATCCAGCGCGCTCCGCGGCCTTAATGAGGTCGTCTGTCCACCTTGTGGGTGGACGTCCTACGCTGCGCTTGCCGATACGTGGCCTCCACTCGAGGACTTTTCGACCCCATCGGTCATCAGTCCTCCGTGCATCGTTCATCCCTGATGCATACTCCTTTTGCTTTGGCTAGATCTAGGACGAATTTGTCTTTTTATGTGATCCTACTAATATTATAAATGCCAAAGTTTGTAAGTATGGATGGATGTTCGTTACTGTTTCACATAAAAACTACTGAATTTAACTTTACAATACTATAGCTTATACATCAGAATAACACATAGGCTACGTTTGGTCGCGATAACCGACATCCACATGGACGGATCCGCGGCCAATAGCTAGTCTATATATATAAAAATCAATGCCACTTTTCGTTGTTAGTTTATAACTCAAGAACGGCTGAACCGATTTGGCTAATTTTAGTCTTGAAATATTCGTGGATGTCCAGGGAAGGTTTAAAGATGAGAAAATAGGTGCAGCGGGAACGGGATCAAAAATTCACGCGGGTTGAAAAAAATATGGCGACACGAAGTTCGACGGGACAGCTAGTATCATAAAGAAAAAATGTCTGTTTGGCTGTCTAGGTACAGAATAAGTAATAGTAGGTACCACAGTCGAGGTCAAATGGCAGTTGCTTCACGAAAAATATCGAAGTGCAGCCACATCACAGTTAGACTGGAAAACCGACCCCAACTGAGGCTCAAGAGAATGATGATGATCATACTATGTTAGAGAGACAACATTCTTAGCTATCTGTACTGTGCGTGTGTCAGGTCCATAATACGGCAGAGAGAGAAACCACAAACAGATCGCGAGACTTGTGACTAGGGTTTTGGGTTGTAGGCTTAAAGTATACATTGCTATAGAGCACGCCTTACAAGTATGAACTGCTATCACGGGTATGAACAGTACCGAGGCTCCTAGCTCAACCTCAATCAATAGCAAAACAATACCCATGAAAATGACTTCGCAAATAATAAGTAATTCGATATGTTGAATCAAAATTTTATACAACATCGTATATTTGTTGTAATAATGACGCAAAAATAACGCAAAATGGCGCCATTTTTTTTTTGTATTTTGGCTTTAATTTTATCCATGCATATCAAATCGAACAAAAAACTTTATAACAACAAACTACATTAATAAGTGCATCTATTGATGTTTTCGGTAATACATGAAACGTCACTATAGGTGCGCTATACTATCGCAAAGTATCTGCTAACACTCGGCGCCAAAGACCTGAGTGATAGGCACGCTCTATATATAATGTATACTCTAAGGTTGTAGGTTTTAGTGGCCTTTCTGACATACTACAACACTCACATTCACTACTCGTGTTTATCTTCCTTCTTAGTATGAACCTGCTAGTGCAGGTTTAGATACTCATTCTAGTATAGAACTTACTGCACTTCGGGATAAGCAGGTCTTTCAGCAGGTTATAAAGAGAATTTGCTGGTATAGCTCTCGCGCGTACTCCTAGAGCGTATAGATTACCAACGTAGACATTTGAGTTTACGCGAATCTCACTCATTGAAATACAACGTCACCCTGCGAGCATCGCTGCTAAAAAGTAGTTTCAAGGAGATAGGACACGACGGTCTTCTTCCTCCTAGCGTTAATTCCCAGTCGCATCCGAAGCTTCAGCTCGGAGTCTGGGGTCCGCTTAACCAGTCTTAACTACAGATTGGATTAGACCTCGATATTTTCCGTGAAGCGATTGTCATCTGACCTCCACAACCCAATGTTAACATTAGGCGATATCGAAGCTTTGCAGCTAGACCGTTGTTTTTTGGACTTTTTAGGGCACCAACTACCCGTAACGACTGCCATAGTTGTTTTTATGGCAACCGGGACCGACGGCTTAACGTGCTCGCCGAGGCACGACCAGACCAATGCAAATATCCATATTTTATGCACACAAATATTTGCACTGAGCGGGGATCGAACCCGCGCCTCCTGCGAGGCCATTATAAAATACACATAGATAGGACACGACGGTATTACGTCCCAATCGAGCAGTCCGACTGGGGAAGTACCTCCGCGCTACAGAATACCGCGGCTATGATAACCTCGGGTTGTGTTCTCAGCGGTGAGTAAGGTAGAGCTCACTAGAGAAGTTTTGCGCTGTCAGTAGTAAGACCAAATAAAGATAGAAGAAAAAATAAAGTAGCCGAAACATCGGACTAAAAGTGAGAAATATATCGCGACAGAATCCGTTAAAAAGTAATTTTGTTTCAATACATAGCTGTTTTTTTTTGTTCATTCGTTTTGAAGGTCATATTTGTTTTGATTCAGAGTGAATTACTCTATTATTATTCGCCTATTTCAACTGACAATGCCCTTCTGTGTAACCGACCTATGTAACTGTCAGCTATTATTAAGACCTTCGTAGTAGCAAACGAACTAAGATAATTGAGCCGCCGCACGCCACTACATAATCAATTATGCAAAACGAAGGGTGCATATTTAAGCTGATGACGTAAGGAGCATTTTTCTATAAGTGCACTTTAGGGCTCTAACACAGTGCCTACATTATACAGTAAATATTTGTGAGGAGCTATACGAAGATTTCGTGTTTAATGACTTTATTAGGTGATGATTCGTCAACTTAACTGTATTGTATGAAATATAACCCATCTGTGGAGCTTTTTATTATTTCGAAGGATACTTCTCGTAATAATGAATTTATTCTTATATTGTGGACACACAAAACCCTGTGGGGGTTTGTGTGTGTCCACAACCAAAAACCTGTGTGACTAAACATCACACACCCCCTTTCTCACACACAAACCCCAGTAATCAGTGTGGTACCTCATTTTCGTATTGATGGTGTAGTAAAGCTGGTGTTTGTCTACAGGTATGTCACTACTTAATGGCTGGGCAGGTGAAGAGCGTGAAGCCATGCCTCAAGCAACTCCAACAGAGTATACAGACTATTATGGCACCCACGTGGCCTGATGATGATGGTAAGTAAATATGTTACACTATCATTCAAAATACATATTTAGTTTCAGGTTTTCAAAGACTTCGGACGGAACTCAAAATATGGCTTAATTTTGGTTAATCTGGGGTATTACCTATTCTAAATTGGAATCGAAACATCTACATAACATATTTCACGCTGTATGTCAACCAATACACTAATAAGAACATTCAACTGTATCCTCTAATGAGCAAAGTTTGAAAAGTCTAAGGTTATTTCATTGTTACTGCATCTGCACTCCTGCAGGTCTAAAAAGACCACTTTACTGGAATCTTATTAGGGTACATAATAATTTGGTCATGCAGCATTATTTACACGAAATAAGAATCTGCTTAGTAAATGAATTGTTGTGATTCTGCTCATATGAGTGACCATTTTACGAATTTTATAGGAATCTATGAGATCTACTTGAAATTCATAAAGTTACTCGTTTTTAGCGGAAAGGCGGAATTCCTTAATCATTTCCAACACACGTTTGAACTGACATAAATTTCAATCAATTAGCCTATCGCAGTCCACTGCTGGACATAGGCCTCTCCCAATATGCGCCATTGCTCCCGACCTTTTTTAGGTTGTCAGTCCATCTCGCTAGGGGGTCTCACCTTTCGTTTCCAACAAGCAAACCTCGTAACTCCATGCGATCGTAAATGTAGTTACGAGGTTACGAATTAAGACGTCGATATATTTTTGTGTGTTTGTGTGTTAGCGGTATGTGGCAGCGTGCCCGGCGAGTCGTTCGTGTGGATGTCGCGGCAGCAGTTGTACGTGCTGGTGTACCTGGTCACCGTCATGCACTCGGCGCAGGCCGGCTACATGGAGAAAGCGCACAAGTACACCGAGAAGGCCCTCGCGCAGATCGACAAGCTCACGTGTGAGTTGCTTTTATATACAGGGTGGAAGATTTTAACCTTACCTGGAGGGAAAGTACTTTAAATACTGGACATAGCAAATTTCGCTCAAAGGAAACATTTCTTTATTTTTAAAAAGAAACAAAACTGCATTCATAGATTTTTGAAAATTCGATTGCCACACCCGGTAATCGAACTGACTAAAATCCGGAAAAATTACATCCTGTATTTTTATGACATCAATCAATAGTGTAAATCATAAGGATCAAATCTGTCTAAATAACATGGTTAATTAAATGAAAGGAAATTCTTGAAAACTTAATTTTTAAATAAAACTTAACACAATAAAGAACTTTAAGTCAAGGGTCCATCACTTCCATCAGATATCATAATTAATAATAAAATTCCATATTCAAACTACTTGTCCCTGTTTTTCATGCGGATACCCCAGCAGGCCAGCATTGGTATTTATGTCGGATTCGAACCGACTAAAACCGCACGCCATCTCAGGTTAATTCAAAAAAGGCAAGCCAATAAGACAGTTCTCCGTTTCCGTTGCCCAGGATGTTGTGGGGTGTACCATGCGGAGGTTCTCGACCAAGTACCCCAAATTACCTACTTGTACCTCATGTAGTTTTTTTTTTTTTTTGAAAAAGGATAATAACCGAAATTATTCAAATTACCGTTAACCCCTTCAGCTAAGCTAAATTGCTTGTGTTAGGAGTGGGTTCCTGTCGGTAGTGTAATGGCCAGGATTCGAACCTGGGACCTCTAGATCGTAAGGCCGACTCCTTAACCACTAAGCTACCGACGCCAATTTACCCAGACGAAGTTACCCAATAACATTACATTCTAAACCGGAACTTTAAGTTCAGTCATTTAGTACTAATTTTAATAAATAAATGGCGTCAAAGCAAAGATAACTTTATTGTTGATTATGGTTGATGGCTCCTGGAATAGAAGTGCTATCTGCTGAAATTAAATTTATAAGTTAAGATTTTATGGACTTCCTCTTATTTAATTAACCATGTTTGTTAGAGAGATTTGATCCTTATGATTGACACTATCGATTGATGCTACAAAAATACAGGATGTTATTTTTTCGGATTTTAGTCGGTTCGATTACCGGGCGAGGCAAGCTAATTTTCAAAAATGCAGTTCTGTTTCTTTTTAAAAATAAAGGAATGTTTCTTTTGGGTGAAATTCGCTATCTCCAGTATTTAAAGTACTTTCCCTCCAGGTAAGGTTAAAATCTTCCACCCTGTATATACTACTTATTTAGCAAGTAATTTCAGTCAAATCCCCTTTTGAGATTCTTCCCTTTCAGACCCTTCTCAGTGAAAATATTACGCGTTATGTACCTACTTATTGACATAAAGCACACGGTCGCATCCACGATATTTATGATTTGGTCAAAATTACTGCATGAAATTCTAAATTATTGTAATTCTAGTTCTATCTCCTACTTCAAATTGAGGAGTGAGGATTGTAAATAAAAATTCTTCTTTCTTTCTTTCAAAATTAAAATGGTCAGCCGTAATTTTAAGTTTACTTTTTACAGTATTTGCCTTTATACACTAATTTCTGTTACCATATCGATACCTCAATACATAAACCTTTTATATGTACCTTTTTCATATTATACCAAAAAAATTATGCATGTATACAATTTAGAATGTGAAAACAAAAACCTCGTAACTCAAAAACCTCGTAACTCCATCCAACCGTGAGTGGAGTTACGAGGTTTGCGTATAGTAAGTACCTACTGTAACGAGTGGTGTATGCCCGCAGTGAGCGGCATGGAGGACGTCCGCTCGTCGGCGATGGGTCGCGGCGGCGCGTCGCTGGCGTGGCGCCTGCGCATGGCGCTGGTGGAGCACGCGGCGCTGTGCCGCCTCGTGGCGGGCGGCAAGGCGCACGCGCTGCAGGAGATCGCGCGCGCCGCACATCTACTCACCGTGGCGCCCACGCGTATGTATTACTGAGAGCATGTGTTACTGAGGGCGAGTGTGTTAATGGGAGTGAATGTGTTACTGAGACCGTATGTGTTACTAGGAGCGTATTTGTTACTGGGTGCGTGTTTATTAATGGGTGCGTATTTGTTACTGGGTGCGTATTTGTTACCGAGAGCGTATCTATTACTGGGAGAGAATGTGTTACTGGGAGAGCATATGTTACTGAGAGCGCATATGTTACTGAGAGCGCATATGTTACTGAGAGCGCATATGTTACTGAGAGCGCATATGTTACTGAGAGCGCATGCGTTACTGAGAGCGTATGTGTTACTGGGAGCGTATGTGTTACTGGGAGCGGATGTGTTACTGAGAGAGCTTGTGTTACCGAGAGCGCATGTGTTACTAGAAGCGAATGTGTTACCGAGAACGTATGTGTTATTGAGAGCGCATAATATGTTACTGAGAGCGCATATGTTACTGAGAGCGTATGCGTTACTGAGAGCGTATGTGTTACTCAGAGCATAATATGAGTGTCGCAGCTGAAACGTTTTCTGACAATGTAAAAAATATATCTATTTGCGAAGTATGGACAGCACCTTGACACCTTACTATCGTTTACAGCGGCGACGGCGGCGGCGCACACGCCGCAGCTGCACTGCCTGCTGGGACTGTACGCCATGTCTATGAACTGCATGGAGGCCGCTGAGGCACAATTCCACACTGCCATACACGTGAGTATATTTCCATAGGTTTACTGGTGTGGAGGAACCGGTCATATCATCTTAACGTCAGTGTTATTTCCGAGTCGGAGGATTGGCACATATGACATGGGGATGTTTGATAAGTTCGTTTTTCTTTTTATCATCACTTTACTATCACTACATATTATAAAACAAAGTCGCTGTCACTGTATGTCCGTCCCTATGTATGCTTAAATCTTCAAAACTACGCAACGGATTTTGAAGCGGTTTTTTTTTAATAGATAGAGTGATTCAAGAGGAAGGTTTATATGTATAATACATGCATAGTATTGTAGAGAAACACTGATAAATTTAGAGATATGCAGCGGGAACGGGATCAGACAATATGGCGGTATGAAGTCCGCCGGGTCAGCTAGTTATACATAAATAATATATTCACGCATGTAAATCCCTGAATAGGTAAGGCAGAAGTGTACTGACAGACAGCATCAGATCGATCTTGGCGAATAATGTACCTACTCAAAATGATCATAATGCCTTGAACTGATTGTTCTGATATTTGGTACACACCTTTAGTTCGGACAATCCATACTCCATACTAATATTATAAATGCGAAAGTAACTCTGTCTGTCTGTTACGCTTTCACGCCTAAACCACTAAGCCGATTTTGATGAAATTTTGGTATAGGGGTAGATTAGACCTTGAGAAAGGACATAGGCTATGTTTGGTCGTGATAACCGACATCCACGTGGGCGGAGCCGCGGGCAAAAGCTAGTAATATATAATTTTAAACCAATAAAACGGTTTGATTTGCTCTTAATACCTTGGTATTAAGATCATTTTGAGACTTTGCAGTCAAGATCGTTATGGCGCTGACCCACCCACATTTCACCAATTTTGATTTTCGGTCCCACGTAAAGGTCCAACCCCACCAAACGGACGGCATCGGAACGGATTTTACAATCTTTAAACAAAATAAATCTTATATCACAGTATTTAAAGTTTATATTACCAAGTCACGCATGACAGCTTGACGTGCGTCATGCCGCCGCACGTCGCTGTCAAGCTGTTGTGTGTGACTTGGTAATATAAACTTCAAACACTGTGATAATAAGATTTAATTTTGTTTAAAGATTGTAAAATCCGTTCCGATGCCGTCCGTTTGGTGGGGTTGGACCTTTATAATATTAGGTGTCACATTAATAACATGAGATTCCATACGCTAAAGTGGAATAGCCACTATTTTATTTGCATTGTGAATTTTATTTGCTTACTTTTCTGTTTTCAGATGTCACAAGAAAGGGACCTATGGATGTTTGCGAAGCTGAATTTGGCTATTGTATACTTACGAGGGCGAAGGGACAATGACCTTACACAATTAATGGAACAAGTAAGCGTACCATCTTACATTACTTGTTTTTTTTTATAGCTTAAGATAGGAAAAACTGAAATGACTCAGGTGGGATTCGAACCCGCGACCAGTCCCTTACAGAGGGAATACTCTGACCACTGAGGCACCGAATGAGTGCTCTAAATTCTCTTATACAACCATCTTGGGGCGACGACGGTGAAAACCATCTACCGATGTTTTTTTTTTTAATCACGCCAAGCCCTCCACCTAAGCTTAACGTCGGTAATGTAATGGCCAAGATTTACGCCTGGGATCTCGACCGTAAAGCCGACCTTTCTACCGCCACTCAAACTTCATGGGATAGTCGTAAATATACTATGATGTAAATAGCCATTTACTTGTTGAACCAATTCCAAGATAGGTGCGGTTTAGGTCAGTGAATGTTGCTATCATAACTTATGTCACGATTGCAGGTAAGGCCCGAGTCGCTGCCGGCGTACGCGCATGGCTTGAGAGCGGCCTCGTACTACGTACTGGGACTGCAGGCTTTCTTCCAGGCGCGGTATAATGAGGCCAAGTAAGTGATGCTACATCCTACTAATATTATAAACGCTTGTAAGTATGCATGGATTGATGTATGTATCCATACATACATCAATCCATGCATACTTTATTACTCTTTCACGTAAAAACTACTGAATGGATTTTAATGAAACTTTTCAATAATATAGCTTATACATCAGAATAGCACATCCCTACTAATATTATAAATGTGAAAGTAACTCTGTCTGTCTGTCTGTCACGCTTTCAAACCCAAACCACTGAACCGATTTTGATGAAATTTGGTATAGGGGTAGATTAGACCTTGAGAAAGGACATAGGCTATGTTTGGTCGCGATAACCGACATCCACGCGGGCGGAGCCGCGGGCAAAAGCTAGTAGGCTATATATCAGCGATGAACGGGATCAGAATTCAACAGAAGACAACAGTTAGTATTGTTATAAATGTCAAAGTTTGTGAAGAAGTTTGGATGTGTGTTACTCAATCACACTGAAACGGCTGAATAGATCTGGCTTAAATTTGGTACAGAGATAGATGATAGATAGTCTGTGTAATGTAATAACACTTGAGTTGTGAACACAGGAGGTACCTCCGCGAGACGCTGAAGATGGCGAACGCGGAAGATCTGAACCGCCTGACGTCATGCTCGCTGGTGCTGCTCGGGCACATCTTCCTGTCCATCAACAACTCGCGGGAGAGCATGAACATGGTCACACCCGCCATGCAGCTCGCCAGCAAGATACCTGACGTACATGTGCAGCTGTGGGCGTCGGCCATCTTGAAAGGTGAATATAACGTCTATTTATCTCGTTTCTTCTTCCTCCAAGTGTTAATTTTCAGTCGCATCCGAAGCTTCCACCTCGTAGTTTGGGGTCCGCTTTGCCAGTCTAGCTGCGGATTTGGCTGAACGTTGATATTTTTAGCCTCTATTTATTTTATTCTGGTGAGGGTGCTGAAAAAACGTTTTTGAACTCTAAGAGAATGCGTCACGTGACTATTGTACTTCTATATGTGATGCTACACTAGGCTTTATGTGATCGATAGCATATTTGATGCTGGTAAGGTGTTAAAATTACTTTTTTGCACACATAAGCCATTGGGACTTCTCACGCTTCCATTAAAACGGTATCTCTAAATTATATGTTAAGTAAGTTTATTTTGTCCAGACTATAAATGAAGTAATTGTGATTGATTGCAGACCTGTACCGGCTGGCGGGCGAGACGGAGCGCGAGAACGAGGCGTACCAGATGCACTGCAACTTCTCGCAGGCGCTGCTCAAGGACCACTTCCAGGCCACGCAGATGCCGCAGCATGCGCTCGTGCACTGGACCAGCGGCCCGCCGCCAGCGTTGCCGCCGCCGCCCGCCTCGCAGCCGCCTACATAGTGCCTACGAACAGTGCTCTGTGCTACGCGCCGTAGGCCCGCTACGGGATAGTGCTACACCTTGATGCGCTACGCGATCGACCAGTGCGTGGCCATTACGCGATACTAGTGATAGTGCGAAACGGCCCCGACTCACCATTGAAGTACAAGACGAAATATTTTAAAGTGTTATTGGCCTAAGGAAACAGACGTTACCGGACGATGATATTCCACGCCAGTGACTATTGACGTTCGTTAGTGATAGTGTGCGACGTTGTGACGCGTTGACGCTTACGATCTGATTATTACGTGGTGCGAATGTTGTGTGATTGTAGTGAACCGAGTACATTCATTAACTCGAGCGATTATTGTTCTCAGGATGAAGACGTAAGCGTAACCCAAGATATTAGGGGTGGGATTATTAGATGAGCTAAGTAAAACTTTTAGTATTTTGTACAATCAGCAACAAAATTCAATGAACACATCTTAAAAAAATAAATGCTGTCATTTTTACATCATTACTTTTGAAAATAGTACACAGAACAATGCTAGACTACAAAAGTAGTTGATTTTACGTATGTATTGGGTTAGGGCGTAAACGGCATTAGGTTTGTTACTTCTTGAAGGATTCTAATGAAGTTCAAAATGATTGGAAAAAGAATTATGGTCAATTAAATTATCATCTTTCATCAAGTTCTTACATTTGTACTGTAGATAAGATAGTAGTATGTAGCTATATGTATTGCTCAAGTGTAATGTGTGCCCTAATTGCCATAGGTCTCTTTATTAGATACATCAAAGGAGATGGAAGAAAGTGCTTTTGGATAGTACCATCAATGCTACCTGTGATATGTCTACCTACTGTGGTTGTATCTCCATTTAGGATGCTAATTCTGCATCACGTTTTAAAAAATTGTCACACTGTTTACTTTAACATTCCAACATTAATTGCTGGACTGCAGCTGTTCACCTCCAAGGAATATAACGCTGCATTCTACTTTTATTCTTCTTGACATCTTCACTCTTGGCTTACAACAGTACCATACTATAAAGGTACAGCAAACTACAATGTTAATGGCTAGCATTTTCGTAAATTCCGATGTGTTCATCTATCTTTGTTGCTGACAGTACCATTGATGGTACTATGCAATGTTACTAGCGATAATACAGCTATATTCTTTGTCATCCGTTTGAGTGTATGTTGATTTTGCAAAGTTGTGACAATAAATTCATATCGGACGTGAACGCGTGTGGGTGTACGCCTCGTGTACTGCGACACTACCCCTTATTACAAAACGTCGTCTACATAAAACTAGGTGTAAATCCTCACAAAACAAGAGCAGATTTCTCCAATGATAGAAAATTGCCGATTTTGCAATTTTTTAAGATGGTTAAAATTCTGTTATGATTCCACTTTATACTCGCAAATGTCAAAAAGAGTATTTTATGCAATAAAATTTTCAAGACAACATTTTCTCCTAAAATTAGACAGAACAAGGCGCCTACTCATTATGGCGACAATAACATAGCATGGGATGTTTCGTTGCCGACGAAACGGCCGCTCACAGAACACTGGAATGCGAGGCGGTGGCCTCTAACGATCTCAAATCCTCGGCACAGTGACCTCAATCCGTGATATCTGTTAAGTCCCTAGTAAGCTTCTGCATTTCTGGGCAGAGCTAAGCTGTCTGCTCTAGCCAGCACTCTTCACGCACAATGGCCCAAAAAAGAGGCTAAGTGCACATAAAAGAGTCCTCTTTCCTTTTCAAAACAACATTGACATCTTTATCGTTTTTAACATTCGATTGAGGCCAAATTAATGAAAAAATTGTTATTATGAGAATTGGTCCTCTTCATTGATTTACATAGTTACAGTCACACAGTTGACAGTCAATCACATCAAAATTGAATCTTTATAAATCTGTATAAACTACTAGAATTAGGGCCTGTAGGCGTGTCTTTGGATAGCACGTGTGCTCTTGAAAGTTTAAGTGTTTTGGTGATTATTGTGACGAATCAGTGATTTTCTCGTGTTGTTTGTATACGTCTTAACTGGTCTAACTAACCCCAAGAAAGAAAATTCACAATCAGTACAATATTATTAAGCTCTTATTACCCCATTTGGACAGCACACAAGTCTCCATCGCACGTTTGACTTTGGCAAAATTGTCGATAACATCTGCAAAGATTGCCATAATAAAAATAAAAATAGTAGAATTGGGCTCCAGTTTTTATGTTAAACCAATTTAATTTCATAAACTGAAACATGAGAACTCAGTTTAGTTAACATATTCTTACTGGAGAAATCTAGTCGAAAAACGATTGTTAAAACTTAGTTTTTTTTCGTTAGACCATGTTTTGTAATATGGGGTGTTATGTTTAAATGTTCATATAAAGTACGATTGAAATAATTTCGCACATTCCACCCGTCCCTGCAACTGTCCGCTTTTCGACAAATTATTATTGTATGTACTGTCTGCTTATTAAGCTGCTGAAATAAGAAGTTACTCCTTTTAACACACGCCTAATTTAAGGAGATTAATTTCAAATAATTATATTAATCGTACTGTATATTATATCTGATCTCATTCATCTCATCACATGTAAGACATCGGGAGGGAATTTAAAATAATCAGTATCAAAATTAATGACATTTATATGTCTCATCTTCTATTTTATAAGGATACGAACGCGATGCTTGCAATTTCTTTTTAATTTAGGGTCAATTCCTACTGAAAGCAGCGGCCGGCAGGGGCCGACGGCGGCCAAACTTGCTCGGCTCGCGCGGCCGTGGGACGTCTCGCAACGCCGCGTTCTCTCCTTTGCCTTCAAATGACTTTGATCTTTTTCTCCCATAGATAAGATTCAAAGAGGGTTTGCAATATTTTACCTCAAAAAGCCTCTGCCGGCCGCTGCTCTTTCAGTGGGGGATTGAGCCTTACCATTTCACATTTCATTAAACAGCTTGAAAATCAACCAATCAAATCAATGCTTGAGGATTGTAACAAGTCGCGTAGCCTCTCGTGTTGTCTCTTGCTTTTACTTTCCTTACTGGTTCACACTCGTGGGTTATCAGTATCACTGCGACGCGCCTGATTGTTCTAAGTGTGCTCCAAACCACCCCTTTAGTATGAAACCAGCCTCACGAAAAGTTTCGTGCTTATTCCATCCTGGGCCCTTATCAGACTTGCCCAACCGTACTGCCACCAGGGGACGCCGTTGACCTGACGGGTGATCTGCCTTTTGGTGTGGGCCATTTTCCCCGAAATTGACCATTGATAAAGCGCAACTATGCGCGTTGATATTAGCCGACACATTGAACTTGGTTTAGTTTTATACCTCTTCTATGTTGACCAATGTCTTAAATACGACTACGAATAAAACTCATGCAGAATATTACCCGTGATGGTTAAGCATAGCCAGTTTTATTATTCATGGATATTTTATATCTTTTACTGATCCTATTAATGAAGTGGAGCAACGTGGTGGTCGGTGGTCCGTGTGCGGCAGCCCTAAATCTCAAATAATATTTATCATATTATCATCACCATTTACCAGTACACCCATAACTTGGCGCCGCCATAAGATATTTCGATACCACCTCTTCATTTCAGGGACCTGATTCTGCTAATTTATAAAGCGGTTAAAATTCAGTTTCGATTCCACCTCATACTCCCAAATGTCAAAAACGATATTTTCGTAATACAATTTGAAGAAAGAACATTGATATCGTGATCGTTTTTAATATTAGATCGAGCCAAAATGTATGAATAAATTCTTATTACGAGAATTGGCCCTCATTTAATTGAAATCGTGATCGTATTGGATGTCCGCCATACACGTTGGCGAACACATTAGCAAATGCGTTGACCAACATACCCTCGGCCAATGCGTTCGCCACTGTGTTCGCCAATGTGAGAAGCGGACATAACACTTAATTTCATAACAGCCAATTGAATAGAAATCGAATCTTTATTAATTAGCAGAATTAAGCCCCATTACACTTTCTTGCTCAATATTTTTCTATATTCAAATCTGAAGCGAAACTTTCAATATTGTATCATTGGTAGACCATAATATACATTTGTTACAGTATACCTTGTTTAGATATTCATTTTAATAGATGTCATTGTTTTGTTTGGTTATTTACTTGGTACATTAGTAAATGATAATTATGCGCTCAGGAAAAGAGATATTTTCTTCTCACAAAATGTTTTATCTAACAGTAATTAAACTATTTATACTGAAGATTGCATTAATAAAAAATATAATATATTTTATTCAAGTATAAAAATTAATACATAGTCACAACAATTAATTATATTTTACTCTATTAACCCGCCCCTCATCGCACCCGGTGCAAAGGTGCCCATCACGCTGGCGGCATTGCCCCGCTGAATAGCGATGGCCAACCTTTGCCTCAGGTACGATGTGGAGCGAGAGTCACCAGTTTTCTCCCTCAACCGGCGCCCCAATTCGCTTAACAGATTTTTAGCGTCAGCACCCCAACTACCCATCGTCTCAACCGCAAAGGGAGCGAAAATGTATCGCTCTGTCAAGGCCGCATACTTGCCGCGTTTTTTTTCCGCCGCGTCTTCGGCAGCGGCTGCTGGAGACAGTACGGTACGGCTCAGGTGACTGGGAGATTATTTAAAGCATTAATTAAAATATATATTGAGATCTATCACAATCACAATGTCTGACTAAAACAAGTTTAATAAACTCATGAAAAATTTCGGTAGACATTAAAATCTAACTATTCCCTATTCAGGCTTAGTCATTTTAGCTACTTTATTAGCTCTCAAACCCAGGTGTCATGTCCGAGGCGCATAATTAACATGGCACTGTTGTAGGCACATCTCAAGCCCACTTTCCACGGCTCGCGTTTTTTACGGACGCGTGCATAATTTAGCGGACTACGTACCGTAGAATGGGGTAGTGTAGAGACACGTTTGTCATAGAACATGCGTCCGTGACCGCGTCCGTGAAACTTCGCACCGTGGAAACTCGCCCCCCTAGACAACTGACAATTCTTTGGCCGGCATATCGTAGAATTCCATACATTTGTCATTCTACTCTACAATGCGCCGGCCAGCAAATTGCCACTTGTCTAAGGGGGTCGGTGTCATATCGCTGGTGTCATAAGCTTGTACTTGTAACCCTGTAAAGTTCGACGACACGCCAAAGGAGAGAGCATAATAAATTGTCTTATTTTGCACAATACACACTAAAATTGTGGACAAACTTTAAAACTAAAGTGTTTAAGCAGATAATACGGACTGATATATAAATTAATTGTACATAATGTGTCAAAATATGAACTTGAGAAAGAACAAAACGTGTCTCATATTTATTATTATTAATATTAATCTTTATTTTATTAATTATTATTTTCATAGTAACTTGTTAGTGAGGCGGATGTTGTTGATATGCTGGTTAATTAATTTTATGTAGCATTTGAGCGTCGCAATCGGTCTCAATAGATAGTTTCGCTATTATGTAATCTTTGTCACAATAAGTGTTAAATCTTTTCATATTCATATTATTTTTGTAATATAGTGAGTAGAAACGACTGCTTTCTCGTATTCCTGGGAACTAATCTATTGACACCGAGCACAGGCGCCCTCTTTTCACACAATTCTTTCAGAGACATGAAAGATTCTGTACACATTTTTAATTCCCTATCGAACAGTTTGACGTGGCCTTAGCAAAGGGTACACTCGCTGTTGTTAATATGTAAATAAAAGTTGAAATATTGTAAATAATAAAATTATAAAATATATGTTTTTTGCTATAATTTGGGTATTTTTATTTGATAAAGTAATGGTGAATATTCCGCACAAGTTTAAATAAAACTTCAAGTTTGATTAAAATGTTTATTGATTACAGAGAGATTTATTTGATGTTACTCTCACAAACACTTGAGGATTAATTTGAAGGCCCCACGCGGACTACAGTAGGCGATAGACGGTCGAATAGGTCCTCGCTGTAGCTGAATATATTACAATAATAATTTGTTTTTCGGGCGATGAGGTAAATGCTAGCCCCGCCCATCTATACGTTTTTAGCAGACGAAATTGCTGAGAGAATACTCTGGACTACACCTTTTTATCTATTTTATCAAACCAAACTTTATGTTCTCAAATCCTATGCCAGTAACTTGAGATTTTAGATAGTTAATCTTGCAAATCAATCAGATTTCAGTTAAAGTTGCAAGAATACTCGCTGCACGTTGAGAATTCACTGCCAGAAGGCTGGGCGTAGTGCGGTGGATCGGGTTTGAGGTTGTTCTTACGATAGAACGTGTCACGCAGGATAGCGCATCGTCCGCGGTTGAAATCGCGCGCCCTCTGTCTCGATTGCTTCTGCTGCCATCCGTAATCCCAACTCGTAACTATTCGGAAGACGTATCTGAAATAGTGTCATATTGTATTGTTAGCAAGATATGAGTGCGGCAGAAAAAAATGGATAATACTTAGGTAGGTACCTATAACTAACAGTGGCAAAGGGTGTGAATTTCAAAGAGGAAGCCGGTGGAAAATGATCTTACCTCTTATAGAACGACCATAGCAATTTTGTATGGAATTAAAAACATCTCTACTTCAGCTTCGCTTTGCAGAGCAAGCTGGCAGGAATCGGGTTATAGGACCCTTCGCCACTGATAAGTAGATGAAGAGTAAGAAAGAAAGAAAGAAAAATAGTTTTATAGTAGTAGTTATGTTATAACAAGTGTGACAAGGGTAGGTCTCTTTTCTAGATTAAGACACACCTACCTAGGTCGCGATAGGGGCCCCAGATATAAATCTGTAGGCACTCTGACGATACAAAGTTATAACCTGGAACCTCCCTGATGCTGAGGCTGCTGGTAAGTAGGTAGTATCTACATCCTACATATCTACCGTTCGAAACTGGGTAACGAACTAACGAAATACCGAATACCGACTTTCTTAGAACTTGGTACAAAAAATATAATCGAATCTAACTGACTTGTCCTCCGGCGCTTCATGGTTCCTTTGTTTCAAATATCTTTCCACTGCATATTTCTCAGTGCTGCGATATAGTATGTCCAGTACCTCTGGAGCTACTGGTCTCATTAAGCTGTCGTCTTCGGCTGGCACTAAATCATGCGGTTCTATAACTCTCGGCACCGCCACTTTTTCATTTATTATCTGAAATTGAAAAAATGGAAATACATTGAAAGCACACTGTAGTGTCGCTGCGACACGTCGTCGTCTGCTGCTGCCTTATGTCGTCCGGTGCCAACTCGTACAATTTATTTTTGGTTAAAAATATCCCTACCTTTTTAGTATAAGTAGATAGAATAAAATTGCTTACCGCCTCTAATTCCTTGGCCATCGCGATGCTGGTGTCAATATCCCTGACATGCTTCTCTTTAGCAGCTTCCAGCACTTTTAAGAGATTGTTTTGGTGCCACAAAGTGTTTCTTTTCGTAAATCTTTTGAAGGCATCTGTTCGAAATGCTACTGTTGCCATTTCGACTTCTGGTTTGACTTGGGTATTTAACTAAGATTTCGAATTCCAAATAATGTTCCGCGAGGTGCCCAGCGGCCTAATGACAATTCAATTCTCGATGAATGGGTCTGTATAGGAACTTTTTCGTGTGGCATATTGAAATGTGACAATTTACTTTCTTTTTCTTTTTATTGGGTATTTTATCGTAATCACCAGATAAAAAAGAGTAGGTATCTTGCAGTTCATGCAAGGAGGAATCTGGAACGGATCTTCAATTTTTTTTAGGCGGGGCAAATACTGAAAATGCCGCCCCTGTCCGCTTTTTTGTCGTTCCTAAATTCCTCGCAGAGCGGGGGGGGGGGGGGGAACCGCCAAGGATGCTACATCTCTACGCATCTACAATGGCCCATGGGTGTTTATGACTTCAGGATTCCCAATAATGCGGACCGCACGTCGCTGCCGCCTGTCGAGAGCATCTTGTAAGTATTTTGCGGACCCATCCCAGAGATGCGAGTACCTAGTATTTCACGCAAGAGCCAATTTGTGACTTGTATAGAAGACACCGCTGCTCCGGCGTGAAAAAACGTCTCACTTTGTTCAGGACGCCGAGTTTTTGCGAGGCTGTTTTGATGATACTCTCAATGTAGTTTTTGAGTTTTTGTTGTTCAGTCTGCAGCGAACATTCTCTAAGGGCCCGTGTCAGCGCTTTTCACATCGGGCACCCCACCACCGTGTGTAGCCCTGATACCTCGCTCGCATCACAGTGACGATACACAGACGTTGACTCCTTCCTAATCCGAAACAGGTGGTCCACGAAACTCCCTCTCCCGGAGATCACCTGTATGCCGGTACGGCAGGCTCCCGTGTCGCCTTTCTAGCCAGTCCTCTTTGATGGGGTTTACCGTCAAAAACACAATGTGTTTCAAGTCTTTCTGTCCACTCCACCATGATGTCCTGGCGGACCTGGAGCTTCAGGGCCTCGATTTCTTGAGCGACAGGTGTTTCCCCAAGACCGGTCCCTACGGAATACCGCAGGATATTTGACACCGACTGTTGGGCAGTGGCGTAGCTAGGTGACCAAGGGCCCCGGTGCAAAAAGAAACAGGGGGCCCCCCTATTTTTGTTGGTTCCGAAAATTCCTTCGGGCGTCGCACGTCACCTTACCGAAGTAAACGATGAGGTAGGCATATGCCCTACCGGTCGCTAACGTGCTGTTGGGGATCAAATCCCTCCTCTCTCCCTCTTTTTCGTGCGGAAATCCCCTCAGATACCACCCCCGTCGTCGGCCATCGGAGGTAGTTATGTCGGATTCGGACCGCTTCATACCACACGCCGTCTCGGATCTTCAGTTAACAGAGCTGCCAGGGTGTAAGGTTACTGAGAGCATATCACTGGCAGGGTAGAGCTCTTTCCGTCAGATACGCCCCGACTATGCGGCGAAGATAGAAAGGCACTTCGTGGTACACGAGCGCCTCCCTAGCAAGTCCAGGGCAAGGTGTAAAACGCGTTAGCGATGTCCAAGGACACCGGTAACATTACCTCGCATCCTTCGATGCGGTTGCCCGGGACGAAAGTTGGTGAAGATCAGAGCCCTAATGCGCTCACGTGCCATCATTGGCATCTAGAGTGAAGCGTCTCTGGCTGAACCCATATTGGCCATCCGCCAGCTCCGACCCGAGCCCGATGAGAGACTGCCTTTTCGGAAGAGGACCAGTTGCCCCGTCTTCCACAAATGAGGAAACTGGCTCTGCTACAAACATGCGCTGAGAAGCTCTGTCAGTCAGGGCTCGATAGCATCTTCGAGTAGAGCAAGGACTCACTCTCGTCCTGGAGTGCCGTCGGGCCCCGAAGCGGTTTTCTTACTTCTTGGTCTTGAGCATTGCACCGCCAGCTCTAGTTCTACCCAAAAGACCTCGGGCACGTCGTCGTCATCCACGCTAGGCGCCATTAGGCGACCGAGGTACAGTCATCTGCGGTGGAACGTGTTCCATCAACTGCGCTGGGAACAGGGAGCTATCATCGCCTCCAATTAGAACTGGTGGAGACACCGAGTAAAGAGCGGGTCCAGGGGCGCAGCTTGCCGCTTACCATAAGGTAAGGCCGCCCCCAAGGGGGCGGCCTTTTGTCTGCAAAGTTTGATTTTGCCGCCCCCTGATGTTGCCGCCCGGGGCACGTGCCCCGGCTTGCCCCCCCCTAGATCCGGCCCTGGGAGGAATTAACACCCTGTGGGGCCTGCTGAACACCTTATACCCTGATACCTATTGTAGACAATCTTGTCAGTTTATTGTTATAATTTAATCCAATTCAAACCCAAATCAACTAATACTTTTTTTCGTGCAAAAATCCCTACGGATACTACCCACATCGGTCATCGAGGGTGGTATGTGGAACTCGGAATGACTAAAACGGCACGCCGCCGTTTTCGGTCTCAATCATAGAGTAAAGTAATACATCGGAAAGTCTCAATTAACGGGGTGACGAGGTGTAAGGTTACCCAATAAGGTAGTTCCCTCGCACCCCGGTTGCCTCTGAACCATCTCCGGTTTAAGGCACTTGTCCCACCGCCGGCGATAAAACGAGTAACTATCGACTATTTTCTCGCTCAAGAAACGTACAATAGATATACATTCCGTGTAAACAAAAGAGTTGCATATACAAATAGTTGATCGCTAACTGTTCACACTGCCGGCGAGTACTCGCTTTACAAGCGACAAGAGCTATGAAAAATAACACTCGCTCAGCGATACCTACTCGCTAAGCGATTAAAACACGCCGAGAGAGCAACCAGCGGTCATTTCTCTACAGTGCGGATCTGAAAGTACCTACACGAGTGTTGCGAGTAATCGCTCACCTCACTCGCACACTCGCTTATAGTCGAGCTACAGAACTATCAGAACTACACACTCGCTCTTCGCTGCTCGCCAACTCATTTGTAGCTCTAGCTCTACTCGTTACTCGTTCATCGTTCCCGGTGGGAAAACTGCCTTAAGATGGCTTCTCGGGTGTGGGAAGTACGATGTCTCCATAAAACCCCGGAAAGGGTGGCGAAGAATGGTGTCTACTCACGCTCATACTAATAAAATACAAGTTTAAGTTACAAGGAATGTTTATATTATATTATTTAGTATTTACATTTACAATATCGTACATGAGAATAATTACATCTATCAGTTTTGACTGTGAGATCTTCCAGATTTTCGGCCCATCACGGGACTCCCTCCCATTTGGCGTAAGAGGCCGCGGAGTCCCTTTGCCTCACGGACACCACTATCGAGCTGTTCTGATGGAATCGCACAGAAGTCGTCGACGAGAGGCAAAGGGCCGCTGAGCCGCTCGGAGTATTGAGAGAGACGGGATTGATGTCCAATAGGTGATGTCTTCTCAACTGCTTGCTGTAGTTGAGCCTGTGAAGAGAAAAGCCTTTTAAAATCAAAGCAGTGCGACCTGCTTTGGATAGGTTAGGTCAGAAGGGCATGGCGCATATTATATTAACTCTCTATCGATAATGCCGAAGGAATAGAAGTCCCACCAAGTGGAGCTGCCTGATATTGCTTACTAAGTTATGTTAGAAATAACTAGAAGACGTCTCTTCTATAACCACATGGCATTCAATCCAACTGGTTAAACTTTTATCAGCCAACTGGTTTTAGCTAAATTAAGCAAACTGAACAAACAGACAAAAATTTAAAAAAAAAATGTATTCAGAATCATTAATCTACAAATAATTAGAATAATAGTGGATTCTGCAACTTCGCCCACATGTAATTCTGTTCCCGTCCCTGAGACCCATGCGAACAATAAAAAAAAATGTTTCTTGAAGATGTTTGTTTGTTGTGAAGTTCCCAAAGCAAAAAAATGCCCAATAGGTCGAGCTGTTTTTGAGTTTTTCACTTAGCATCATTAATTTTAATGTAAAGATATTTCTCTTCTTGTCTGTGGAAAAAAGATTTACAATTTTATAATAGTATATAGAAGTCTACCTTCCCAGAAACTGCTGCCAATTTATCCTGTAGTCTCTTCACCATAGCTGCATCACTCTCATAACTTGTCAATGTTGGTTGGGGCATGCATTGGAACACAGTTGCCAGCAGATTGTGCAATGATACTAATACACTGTCCTGCCATGACCTGGTGAAGTACAGGCTGAAAGATGGATTCTCTTCTGGTTTCTGGATGAATGGTAGCACTGAAAAAATTCAGATATTTTTTTTTTTTTTTTTTATTTGTAAGAATATTAGCAACCGAAATTACTAATATTCCTGTTAACCCCTCCAGGTAAGCTAAATTGCTTGTGCTAGGAGTGGGTTCACGTTGGTAGTGTAATGGCCAGGATTCGAACCCGGGACCTCTCGATCGTAAGGCCGACTCCTTAACCACTAAGCTACCGACGCACAGATATATTTTGTGAATAATTTGTTATTCTTGTTCTACTAGATAAAAAAGTAAAAATGTTTTTGAATTTTATAAGAAATAGTGAAACAACAAGTTTCACAATAACAAAAAGTAAAGATGTCAGGAGGCACAGATTAATGATTATATCATTAACTCAGGGAGAAACCCAATTACACAAAATTTCTTTACAACAGACCTGCTCATAAAAGTGATATTATTTCACAGCAAATAGGCACGTAATGACACCTGTTATCAAACTGTGACTTTTTCATTGTATTATTCACAAGTGAGTTATATTATAGATTCTTTTTTCAATTTTATAGGTTAAGTTTCTATGTTCTTAAAAAAGTTTCGATACAAAAAAGGTGTTTAATAGTACGAATAAATTAATATGCCTATCGTATGTTCATTTGATGCATTTTCGTATAATAAATAATTTCTACTTGTAATACTTGTTTAATAAATAAAATTTTCACTCAAATTTAACTTTTTTTTCTCTGAGTACAGAAAAAAAAATAGTACAAAAAAGTTACATTCAAACCTCATTTTTTTTTTAAATATGGCCGACCGCCATTGTTAGATGCGCGCACATAGGAAAACGAATTAATTTGTAGTATTGTTCATTTAGTATTTGTAGTATTATTTTATTCGCAAGTATGTTGTAAAACGTCGTATGGCACGCGTGAGTATGATGATTACCGTCCTCGGCTCTTTTAAGCCAATGGCGCCTCGGCGGTAATCACCAACTTTGCTCACTTGTACCATAATGTACTTTTACCTTAGTCTTACAGTGATAATCCTACTTATATATTACTAGCTTTTGCCCGCGGCTCCGCCCGCGTGGATGTCGGTTATCGCGACCAAACATAGCCTATGTCCTTTCTCAAGGTCTAACCTACCTCTATACCAAATTTCATCAAAATCGGTTCAGCGGTTTAGTCGTAAAAGTGAGACAGACAGACAGACAGAGTTACTTTCGCATTTATAATATTAGTAAGGAAGTAGGGCTCTCACTATCCTATCCTACTAATATCCCACTATCCTATCCTAATAATATCCCACAATCATATCCTACTAATTTCCCATTAGCCTATCCTACTGTGCTATCCTCCTAATAAAAGATTGGATGTTTATACAATTATGTTCTAATTCTTGAATGGATCTTGCTGAAATTTAGTACAGGTACAGATTATAGTCTGGAATAACACATAGGCTTTTTATCCTGGGAATAAGTTCCCTGGGAAGAGGATCAAAACTCCATATGGTCGAAACTGCATGCTGTATGCAAGCATGAGATAGGTCAAATGTCAGCATAGAGTACTTACTATACCAGTCTCTCCACTCAACCTGGCCTTGCAGCTCAGGTAACATTTTGGATAAAAAATCTGCAATCCTCTCATTGCGCACACCACCAGTGCTTTGTGCTGCTGTCACAAGATATAACTTGTACAAACTGTATTCCAATTTCCGCACAGCTAAAACAAGATTATCAATAAAAGGTTTTAATTACAGTACCTATTATAAACATACATACATATAATCACGCCTTTATCCCGGAGGGTAAGGCAGAGGTAAATTAACACCCACATTTCACCAATCAATCATTGTATTAGGTCCCACGTAATTGGGATGAGCTTATTGCCGTAATCCTGGCACTATTGTTGATTCGAGCCATGCACATGAGGCTTAGTGTGGGCTGTATATATCTGTTTGATATTTTAAAGTGATAATATGTAGGTACCTATTGTTCAAAACTTACCAGGTTGAACATGGCTTTCTAGTTTTGAAAAAACTAGAGCGTCTAAATGTGACCAATATTCTTTTAACCCATTAAGATCTGATACATTAATATGATGCACAATTTGTTCTACTATTTTATCTACGCGAAAACCTTTATCCTTGTCAGCCTTCAAGTCATTATCAAACGCTTTTACTGTAGATGAGAAACCTCTGTACAGTAGGTATTCTCGAACTAACTCATCAACAAATTGTATGTGCGCCATCCTGAGCTTTAAAAACAATTTAGCTCTATTTATTAACCAAACAAACTGAATTTACACCTATTTACACAACACAACAATCCAATTTGATATTTGACATTATTGACATTTCTGGGATAAGGGACAGTGCATTCAGAAGTTAGTGCTTGAATGAACCTTAAACATTAGCATCTTCTTCTTGCTCTATCCATAATCAAACAATATACTACGGTACCAAGAAGCGTATTCCAGCTTGTTTGGCACTAAAGAATTATATGTAAAGATAATGAAATAAATTACCCGAACATTATTTTATATCAGTTTGTTAAAAAATAAAAAAAATATTTAGTATGTTTAAAACGCTTCTAAAATCAAAAAATGCGTTCATATTCCCAGGTTAATATTATTAAATCCTGTAACTGTAAATATTAATATTTTATTTTAAAAGTCATAAGCATTTTTAAAAGCATAAAGAAATTCAAAAAGTTAAATACTATTAAATACCGTCATAATCAGTATTGTTTATTATGCGGATAATAACACAATTGGTATAAAATAAATAAAGTTTAATGATTTTTGTTTACGTAAGAACGCAACTCAAGGCATGCAACTTGCAAAAACAAAATAACTAAAATGTCAATCGCCTTCAGTCAGCTGTCGATTTTTTTAATAAAGAATAAAAGATAACTTATTTGTATATATACCAAAATGTGCATTGATAAATGAAAAGTAAAGTGATAAGTGTTTGGGTGCAGCAGTGAAATCGAGCAAGGTGGTTTTAGTGTTGGGCGGTGGTGTTTTCGGCAGTGGGCGATGGCGTTGGCTGGGGCGTGAAGGCGGCGGCGAGTGTCGCGGTGATCGCGGCTCGAGGGCGCAGGCATGCGGCGGCATGGCGGGAGAGGCTGCGGGCACGTCGCGCGGCCTCCGCGTTTTCAAGATCGTGGTGCTGGGGGACGGCGGTGTAGGCAAATCCGCTGTTACTCTGCAGTTCGTCAGTCACAGCTTCTTGGACTACCATGACCCTACTATAGGTACCCTCGGTTTGGTCAACATGCTTTATGTGCTTATTACCTCACAAAAAGCCATTATAATATAAGTTTCACTATAACTAAGCGAATCCATGATAGGCACACAAGCACCATATGGGTTGGGCCTAGGCCTGTTATCTAGCAATTGTTCAGCTCCATATAACTCAGGACTACAGGTATCAGGACGTATGTAAGGTTGATAATGTCTTAAGTAATTGATACAATATTTTGTAGTAGTACTTAGTAACTATAAATCAGTTCGAAGCTAGTATTTACAATCAATTCATTATTATTCTATTTCCGTTTTATGACTTCCTTATTTGATTAGTATCTTAAAAACTATACTCCAAGTGATTAAGAACAAAGTTGCCGAAAGTTTGCTAAGGTTCTTATTGTATTTTTGGGCCATATTTTAATCCAACTTAACATAATATGAGAGTTGCTATGTATTGGTAATATTACTTAAAAGTTGATAGAAATTCACATTTCTTTCTTCATACACTTCTCTAGTTGAAATTAACTGACCTTATGTGTATTTTATAATGGTTTTTACTTAAGATGTACAGGGGCCATACCAAGGTCTTCAGTACCCAAGCTGACCTCACCTGTTAGTCAGAATACTTGCTGATTAACAGACAAGGCTCTGGCCAACTGCATTTTTTCATTTCCTTAGATTAAATTACAGTAAGGAAATGGATGAAATGGCTTGCAGAGGTCACAGGTGAATCATCCATCTGTCCTATATAAAAAAAAAAATCTTGCTTCCAATGTCCCCATTTTCAAATAATAATAGATTGAATTACACTAATCAGTCTCAGATCATTTTAAACATATTTTTAATAGAAAACATTATTGTTTCACAGAGGACTCGTATCAACAACAAGCAGTCATTGATGGAGAACCGGCTTTATTGGATATATTGGATACAGCGGGACAGGTCAGTTAGTTTCAGCTCTAATGTTGAATTTATACTTCTTCAAAGTATCAAGCCATTTCCATATAAATTGTGTACCATATCCTTTCACACATACATTTAATTCTGGCCAGAAGCAGGTATATGAAATCTTATGCTTCTTCTCCATCCCTCCCTTATTTTACCACTTTTGGGGTGAAATTACAGAAAAACAGTTGTTGGTTATGGAGTGGTATGGGTATAATTAAAATAGTAAATCTATTATTTCTTCTCAGGTGGAGTTCACAGCCATGAGAGAGCAGTACATGCGTTGTGGCGAGGGTTTCGTACTATGCTATTCAGTGACAGACCGGCGTTCCTTCCGCGCGGCCTCTGAGTACAGGCGACTGCTGGCTCAGGCTAGGCCCACGGAAAGACTACCGCTTGTATTGGTTGGGAATAAGCTGGACCTCGCACCTAGGTTTAGACAAGTACGTTTTATCTGATTCTAAACTAATATTATGAAGTGAGAGCGCGAGTAGGTAGTCCACTACAAATTTCCTCCATATCCCTAGGTTCTTTTTGTTACTTAATCACACAAAAACGCCTGAAAAGATCTGAAAGAAATTTATATAAATAGTTTTGAGTCACTCTATATCCCGGAAATAAGTTCCTGTCGCGGTAACGGGAGCAGTATTGCATGAGGAGACGAGGTGGCTTTAAAGTAATGTGTAGATAATAAAGTCACAAATGTTTATCAAGGTTACGACAGAGGAAGGCAAGGCCCTGGCGACGCAGCTCGGGTGTCCGTTCTTTGAGACGTCGGCGGCTCTGCGACACTTTGTTGACGATGCCTTCCACGCCCTCGTCAGGGAGATACGGCTGTTGGAGAGACAAAGACAGGTGATCCTACTTACTTGTAATATAAATAGATATGAAATGAGATGGTTATTTATAAAGAACTCAGGTTAACACTAATCTTCGTTCGCATCTCGCGATGGTCGAACGACTCCGAACGGACCCGACCATCGTCGGGTCCCTGATGCATGCCAACTGATCCGGCCCGATGAAAACTGCAGGATTAAGTTTATTAGTTTATCGAAATTATAAAAAAAAATGATTCGTCTAAAGGTAGACTTTCGAACTAAGCGTCACAGATGCAGCGACTGATGCGGGCTTCTATATGATTCTGTAGGCGACCGCATACGATAACTGCCGACGTATTCCCTTTTATCCGTATCGGAGTTTAACAAGTAATGGGTACGCTGTTTGTGCTGCATGCGTCGGTCGTCGTATGCGGTCGACTTCGGAATCATACTATAGGAAATAATTTATTTTTACTATTATTTAATAAATTTTTAAATCAACTTGTTCCAGTCATCGATAATGGGGACCGGTATATCGACGAGCGGTGGTCGCAGGCGCTGGCGGCGGCTGCGAAGCATTTTCGCTCTGGTGTTCCGACGACGTAGACGCCAGCACACTTCGCCTTAGCCTTCGAAGGCACAACACTAGTAAGACCGTCTCTATAAACGTCTCAACAAAAATAAATTACATAACAATGTTATGTACTTATTTTAGTATATACCTAATATCAAAGTTGAACGAAAATATTTTGCAATGCAAAAATTTTAGTAATTATTTTGATTGAAAACACTAATGTGTTCGAGAAAGATTTTACCATCTCATTTTACTAACATTTTACTACTTAAATTGTACAATTATAATCTTTAACATAATTATATTTATTCTATAAAACCAAAAAATAAAATTGAATTTATCATGTTAGTGTCCCATTGAGATTTGTGCATTTATAAAATGAAATGTGTTTTAACTGTCCCTTCTTCTACCTCAAAATGATGCTATTATTATTTATACTTACAAAATGAATTGTTCAGTGGTAAAAATAATTTCTTAAACTATACAATTTTATGAGAAACGTATCGTACGATTTTTATCAAATTAATGTATCCATCAAACAAGCCATAACACTTTTTTACGTGTGGAAACACATGCGTATCACCTCAATGACGTTTAGTGTTCCATCATGATTACCTATTATGGGGAGAAACCCGGGTATACCCTACAGAATTCCCCAAGTTAAAGCCATATATAATACTTTCTCAATTTCCTTTTAATTTGATTAAACAGGTGAATATTTTAAAAATAGATACTTGTGCCGCCGTATTTAGTTGCCATATTAAAATTGTATTTAAGCACCCTTGCCATTATTATTGCTACTTCAACAAAGATACCTTGGTCCTCTACCTCTTAAACAATTCCTAATTATATAAATTGGATAAATACTACTTAGTTAATTTAAGAATCCTTTTATAGATGGTACTTGTAAAATTTAGGCCTAAAATATTATATTACTATCGATATCGTTGACAGTGACAGATGCTATTGACATTAGTTATTTGTGACATTTGAAATGTCATAATTAATTGAAGATTTTTTTTTAAATTTGTTCTCCCATGACAAAGTTAGCACAGAAGAAGATATCGAATGTACTTAATATTTTTGTATCTTATTTTGTTTTATTATTTTTGTTCTAGTGCCATTTATTAGATGCCATCGTAAAATCAATATTTTAACATAGAGTTTTTATAGAGAAGTTTGTATACATAAAAATGTGGGCTTGAATACCTTATAGTATAGATATAGTTATATCTTCCGGGTAATGGAAACATGAGCAATAAGTAATAGTAGAAATTGGTTTACAGTACTTATTTGTTTTTTACCATAATGTAAAATTATATAGAAGTTTGATTGTTAGTTTAAATAGTGTAGTTATGTAGAAGGGTCAGATCTGTGAGTCGATTAGGGATAGGCTGTAGAGATATTATAGTGAATTGATTAAGTGCCGAAATTTATACAAAAATCCGAAATTTCGGATACGAAAATTCGTTTAATATGTCAGGTAATGTGTCAATCTTACGATATAGATATTGCGTATAGAAACTGCACTCAGTACTTTTCCGGTTTGAACCAAATTCCTAACACTAGTAATTTAGCAAGTAAATAGGGGTTAACAAAAATCGTAAAACGTAAGTAAAATGCATTACTGGTAGTTTTAAAAAAACCGGGTTTAATCGATTTATTCATGACCAGTGAAGGAGGGAATAAAAGTAATGTACCAACTTTATGACGTCATCGATCATAACAGCTCCCCTAGACAAGTGGCAATTCGTTGGCCGGCGTGTTGTAGAATTTACCAGATCTGGCGTATATGACATATGTCATATATGACGTCATAAACGTCAAATCCCATACATTTCCCAGTCTATTCTGTAATTACGTCGGCCAAAGAATTGCCACTTGTCTTGAGGGGCAGATGTTACTGTCATTCATAATTTTGGATAACATGTATATCATTGTAATTTTAGATTGGATAAAGTTAAAACTCAAAAGACTCGATAAGTACCTGTTAATTAATTGGTATATAGATTTGTTATACAGAATATTAAACTAGTCCCGTTACCGTTAAAGATATTAGCCGTAACGTATCGGGAGTGTCGTGTATGCGAGTCTTAACTTTTTACAATTTATAAATTACAAAAGTCCATATAAAAATTCTTCACCAAGATGTATCCAAAATTGGAGTAAGTTATTACAATTAAGTCATATGATGGGATTATGAAAATGGATTTCAGTTCAATCCAGTTGGCTCTCAGCCTGGCCCATAAGTCAGTTGTATTAATGAACCATACGGGACCTTGTAAGTGAAACGAAATTCCAAATGTATACAATTGCCATATTTGCGTATATTTTACCAACCAAAGTAATTTATATTGACAATTTTTGGTGTATTTTCATTTCACCTTCGCAGTACAATTAAGTAATGTAAGTGAGATCTATCGAGCTCTTAACACTGTGAAACAGCGTCAGCAATAAACATATAAATGATAAATTATATATTTATATAAACTTAGTATGTAATGTATGTGTGAGATAACGTATTACTAAAGTATCTATGTAATGTTAGGTTGATACGCACAAATTATAGTGTAGTCGTTGTTGTGTATGGTTGTGTGTTTGTGTTACCTCCACCAGCGAATCATCTACAAACATCACGAAGTACTAAATCGGCTAAGTGCATATATTTGGTTGTATTTTTGTTTTGGGTGTGAATTTTGTCACTTTCTCTGAATTAGGCGGTTGACACACTGCTTTGCAACACAGCGTAGTGCGGGAGTTTATGTTCTTACGTTGTTTCTAAGTATCTCGCTCTGTATTTAAAAGAAAAGTAGTGCAACACACAGAAGATGCATTCACACGCAGTTTTTTCCATAATAAAAACACGTTACGCTGCGTGTTGCGAGGCAGTGTGTGCCAACCGCCTTATTTACAGAATGACGCGACGGGTAGTCATATTAATGTAGTAGTAAACACAGTGGTAGTGTTCTGGCAACACTACATAATAAATACCATTGTCACCTGCCATCTAGCGAAAATAAACCAAACTTTATCGCAACAAATGTACAGTACAATTAAAATCAGTTGAACATTCGGCTTTTTTCGGGTATAATCGCCTAAATTCGGAGACGGAAATGACACGACATACATTACCGCGATTTCTTTTATGTAACATTCAATTTGAAGTATCCTAAACGCAATGTATACCATCTGCCAAGATGACATTACTAACCACAGACCTAAGAAAATTATAGTGAAGCGACATGAATTTGAAAATTCATTATTTATTGAAGCTTCAATAATTAATGAATTTGAAGATATAAGAAATCGCGGTAATGTACGTATACATTAAATAAAAAAAATACATAGATATATTATGTTACGGCTAAAGGTAGGTGTGAACATAAACTTATGATTAGCCGGCTAAACTTAGATTTATCTTCGACGAGGTGTTAATGTTAGTTTCTTCTATCTTTAGCCGGCTAAACTTAAGTCTAACCGCAGGCCCTTGGCTAAAAACGTAGAAGGAAATGGGAAAGGAATAATCACTCTCATTTCAGCTTTTCTATGCCGCCAATAGTGCAAACATCAAAGTGTCCACTTCGATCAATCAGACTTGGATAGATTAGGTTAGAAGGCTAATGCGGGAGCTCAGCTCCCGCATTAGGCCTTCGTGGTTATTTTTTTTTATGACCATAAAGAAACTTAAGTCTCGCAAAGCCATACGCAATTAAATATAGACCGGCAGCAGGTGTTGCATAATCAATCATTTGAACTGAAAGGTAGAACGAATACATTTTTAGCCGTTTCGTTTTGGTTAATGTGCACATTAACCCGCTAAACATGGAATATCCCGACGCAAACTAACATGTTATCGAACTTTAGCTGCTTCTCGAAGATAAACCTAAGTTCAGCCGGCTAATCTTAAGTTTATGTTCACACCTACCTTTAGCCGTAACAGATACAAGTCAATATTTTACTGTTTGATGTACATTAGTAACAGTACGATATTACATCGGAATAATAATAATTGATAATAATCACCAAATTAAACATTTAAGAAACCGACTTCTACCGATTTTTGTTGATAATTTATCAATTAAAAAAGTAGAAAGTAAATTTTCTTCTTTTTTAAATATATTATATCTATTCTTTATTAAAATAGTTACATACATTATTTACAATTTCACGAGACTGAGCAACAATTATTTTACCACGCTTTAAATTTGTTGAAGCCGTGATACATAACTACTGTAAGTTAATTTTGATAAAATTTGATAGAATCGAATATGTTCACGAATGAAATTAGCGTTCATAATCATAAATGTATCATATACGTCAAATAAATCAATTATTTTTCTTATATTTCAATATTTTTGTATTAGTTTTGAGCTACAAAGGAGGTTTTGTTGCTCATATCGTGCTTGTATTGTATTCATTATGACAACGGGTAATATAATTAAAGGTCATATCTGTAAATTGATAACTCTATGTAAGAGACGAGGGATTCACGACAATTACCGAGGTTGAACGAATGTTCAACTGGTTTTAAGCGTACTGTAACTAAATCGCGATATAAAGGTTTTCCGGTTGACTATCATTATAACATTGAAAAACTTGATGACTCTGGCTCTAGACAACATTTATGGCTTCTCTAGATCATAACGAGATCACACTGGTCAAAAACTTTAGAGCACCTTATCAAATGATACCCAAATATATCCATGGGTATTGTTTAGCTTGTCATTTCACCATTCAATCCCAGATTTGTATGATGATTCGTCGTTAGAGAAAGTCATGCATACCGGGCGACACTGTGTTGTGTTGTACCCATTGTGCAATAAGACAGTGTCAAACTAGGGTATTAACTAGCATTGCGTTGAGAGGGGCCTTAGTACTTGCCTACTTGCTAACACGTACAAATCCACTAAGTTATAAATAGTATTTGTGTGTGTCTCTGGATGTGATATCCATTCTCTTTAGTATTCAAAGTTCATCAATGCTTAATGAAATTTGAATTGCTAATAAACGTTTTGCAAAAGTAAAATCTTCTGCAAAACGTTTATTAGTAATTCAAATTTTAGATTATTGCAAAAAAGTTAACTTTTTGCCAATGTAAACAAATGCAAAAAGGTATTATTGCAAACGGGATTATTGCAAAAAAGGGATTATTGCATAAAAGTTATCTTTGTAATAATTTATTATTGCAAAAAATTTATTATAGAGTTTTTAGGGTAGTTTAAAGTGTATTTAGTTACTAATGTTTTTTTTAATAATGAATTACTGTCTTAGTCGTGCTATAATTTGAACTCAAAACTTAAAAGTCACTAGTAAAGTTACCCATCGTTTTAGTTTAGTACCTCTCTTATGATTCCGACTAAAATTGTCCCTCTAGAAGTGTGTAAACCTGCAAATAATTTTTAGTTTTTCGAAAAAACTTTACAATATGGATTGGTTAGTTTTGGGAGAACTAAAGCTCGCACCAAAGCCCCTCTTCAACGCAAAGCTTTGCCGGTCGCGGCGTAAGAAGCCTAACGTATTCCTAACAAGGGGTTATATTATAACTATGTAATTTAGTCTCTAGAGCTGTTTAAATAAAGTACAATTTTATTTGTATAAAGTGTAAATTGTGTTTGTAGTTTATGTTCCGTTGTGTAGTAACGTATTGATAGGTTCTAACTCTAGTCATTATTGTTTTGTGTAGCTGTTTATGGATGTTCGTAACTTGATTAGTGGCGTACTGGTAAAATACTAATAATTCGATATTTAATTAGGGAATAATACTTCTTCATCCTAGCGTTAATTCCCAGTCACATCCGAAGCTTTCACCTCGGAGTCTGTTTACCAGCCTTAACTGCGGATTAGGTAATAATACTAAGTGGATATATTTAAAATATTAGTAGTGACAACTATGGTGAGCAGCGTCTACAGGGTGAATAGAAATTAGTGCCATGTATAACATCAGTTATGCTGAATAATCATGTATGTTAGTAATAAAGAGTGAAAATTGTAACGGTCTTGATACTAATTTTTTGTTAAAAAAATTATACAAGGAAATCAAAATAAAAAAAATAATATTACAGGTTCATAGCTTACCATAATGTAACAGATTTACAGGTTCATAGCTTACTATAATGTTACAGATTTACAGGTTCATAGTTTGCCATGGTGCAACAGATTTACAGGTTCATAGTTTGCCATGGTGTAACAGATTTACAGGTTCATAGCTTGCCACAATATAACATATTTACAAGTTTATAGCTTGCCACAATGTTACAGATTTACAGGTTCATAGCTTGCCACAATGTTACATATTTACAAGTTTATAGCTTGCCATAATGTTACAGATTTATAAGTGCATAGCTTGCCATAATGTTACAGATTTGCAGCTTCATAGCTTGCCACAGTGTTACAGATTTGCAGCTTCGTAGCTTGTACTGTCACTCCCAATTGCACTCGTATTTTTCACTAGCTTACATGATATTTTCTTATCACTGTAGTAGTAGGTACAAGTAACTAAAGTTATAACAGCCGCGTTGAATGTCGAATAATTGTATTTTACCAGTAGGTATTACTACTATTAGATAATATTGTAGTGTTACTTAGAGTTATTCGGAATGAGCATTGTTCGTAATGTTCACTTCGCCACGTGTGTTATTCGTCATAACGGGATATGTCGTATATTGTGAATCTTATTATTATGGATCTAAAGAAAGATTTATCTCATTTCAGTGTACCTATATCTGGATAAAAAATATATTATCAGTTAATTAAATCTAGATTTTTGATGATATTTTGATAGTTTGAGAAAATTTTGGTAATCCAAAGTACTTTGATAATTTGAAAGTTAATTCGAGGAAATTTTGATAATTTGGAAACTATTTTGTGTAAAAATTTGATAATTGAATCTTATATAAAAAATGGAGTCATATCCCGTACTCTGTTTACATCAGTTTACACCATTATTGGCCTAATAAGCTTGTCGTATGTATTAACGTATAATATCGGTTCATTTGTATGTACGTAAATTAGGCTTGTAAACCTTTTTTCAATATTGGCAACACTGATATAAAACGAATAATGAGTGAATACTATTAGGTGGACGCATTTGCTACAACAAATCCTTACGATCGCACGGTACCGTTTAAACGGCACTGATAAACCGATGTATGTATGATAAAACTCGTACCATACCCGTACCGTACCGTAGTAACGATTGTAACGATGTCTTGTAGCGTGTGTGTGGCCCATTATGCAATGTTTCAGTATGTAACAATACTATATTGTTACATACTACGCGAATTGTTCCACCTTAGTAAAGATTTTTGAGACAGCAACAGAAATATTGAAATGCTAAGATAATCAATATCGTGTCGTGTTCTTCGGTTCTCGTTCTTGTGTGATGGACGATATAACATTGCTAAAGTGTTGCCATATAAAAATGGTGTGAAACACATATTATATATTTTATTAAAAAGTTTTTATGTAAAAGATCGCACATATTAGCGTATCTAGTAGTTCAAAGCCCGTAGTCAGAATGTATTTGAAATTGACGCTTAAAATTATATTTAAAGTTTAATTGATATATTCCATAGACTAGATGGTTATTAAGAAAGTATATTATTATCCTACCGTAGGTGATTTGAACAATAATTATTAAAAGTATTTCGTGTTTTTTATCTCGGACAAAGAGTACAGTATAGACGGAGCCTCATCAACATTGCATTGAATTGAGGTATGACTTGCGAATACGCGCACTGGCGGAGCAATAGAAGGGCAAGACGGTGCCGGGCATTGGGACCCCCAAATTCAAGGCGCCCACAAATTCAGTCAAAAGTCAAAAAGTCAAAAATCATTTATTCTGTATAGACCATTAAAACGGCACTTACAAAACGTCAAAAATATATAATTATGTACTAAAGACTAGCTTAGCAAATGGACCACCGGTTCGAAACGCGGCCCTGGCCTGAGAAGACTCCGGCAAGAAACTCAGCGGGCTTTTTTTTTTTTGGTCTATTTACAAATAATGCTTAGTCTACTTAGTCTAAATACAATAATTTGTTTGAGAAGCATGCATGAGTGAACAGCTCATTTCCAAGCTAGTTTATCATCTAAATATTCTTGTATTTTATAATAGCCCTTTTGGCACAATTTCCTCTTAACTACATTTTTAAATTTATTTATAGGTAAATCCCTAATTTCCTTAGGGAGCTTGTTAAAAAAGCGTATACAGTTACCCTGGAAAGAACTGCTAATTTTTTGGAGTCTGGTATCACAGACTACAAGATTGTTTTTATGTCTCGTGTTTATGTTATGCCTGTCACATATTTTGGGAAATTTGGAAATATTTTTCTTAACATACATTAGGTTCTCGAAAATGTATTGTGACACTAGTGGCCCTTCTGGCCCTGACAAAGATACCTACCTCATATTAAACTATTCATGAATTTTCTCACTTTCAGAATGTAAATAATTCTTATCATGGCAACCCATTTGAAAGAGCTTATGGGGAATTCCCCTTTATTATTTCTGTTTATGCACTTTTTTTCCCCGTTTACGTATGCAAACCTCGTATCGTATAGAACTAGCGAAATATTCTTTGCACCAGGGCTCTTGGTCACGTAGCGGCGCCAGTGATCATGCGGATTTGATTTGGCAATCATATTGGGAGGAAGATGAGTTCGAGTTCCGTAAGATCGGCTTGCATCGATTTTTAAAGAGCCTTGTCTCCTTGTCTCTATCGCACAGCGCATGAGAACGGTGTAGAAAAACGAAGCAAGTGGATTTTGGCCAGCCTGTTCCTCTTCTCCCTGGCGTGAAAATAGCTTGCACAATTCGTTACAAGATAAAAAATGATTTTGTAATACTTCAATTGTTGATGAGATGAGGCTTGTTCTATAAAGTATTCTTCGTCTGAGGTTTTTATGTACAAATATTTTATATGTTGAAAATTGTTGTAATATTTTTGTTCGGTCGATATATTTATATAATGCATATTTAACTATTTTGTTATGTGTAATAATTTATAACACCAAATAGTACCTTTCAGATTTATATTTATATTTAATGCAAGATTGTAAGCAGTGTGTAGAGATTTTGTTGAATAAATGTCATGTTTCGAATATTCTCAGTTTCTTTTTGCTCCTATACATAATTTACCTATCTACACAAGATGTTGGGAATGGCGCTTCACTAAGATTTTCGGAGCCAAAGCCAACCTCGCCTGTAAGGCTACACCAACCCCTGATGATGGACGCACGAGACACTGTGGCTGGCTTGCTTCTCGGAGTTAGGTGGTCGAAGTAAAAGAGAGTAGAAGAGTGGTCCCGGGGCTATTAAGTGCTAATTTTGGTCGCCCTACCTGGACGTAGAAAAGAGCGTACTGTAATTGCAAAAATCGGTAATTTCAAAAATGGGTAATTGCAAGAAAGTTATTGCAACAAGTTATTATTGCAAAATAAGTTATTATTGCAAAATAATTTATTATTGCAACAATGGGCTTTATTGCCGTTACAAGCTTATTATGCTCGCAGGTGAACAGTGACGGTACGATTTAAGTTTCAGAGGGTTGCTGACTTGAGTACCTATATGATTTGCAACTTGGTAATTTGCACGGGTTCCTGTGAGAAAAAGATCTTAACAGACAAATGACCATCAAAGTAATCTTATAGACGTTCTGTTATTTTCCTTTACTGGTACGGTCGGTACTCTGAAATTGGGTTTCAACTTGGCGACTATGATCCATTTTCCAAAAATAAAACCATAATTTGAACTATTTGATGGACTTTTAGACAAACTACTATTCCTGTTTATGATACACTTCGCTTCAAAATACTTATAGACTAAAAGCAAGAAGTGAAGCTTCTTGCTTTTAGTCATTTTTGTTAACGATTTTGTTGACGACATTACTTAGCAGTCCTTACCTATATAGCAATTATATCATTATTCTACCCAATACAAACGGTCAGTGAGCAGTTAAAGGCTCAGTTGACGACCAATAAACGAGTTAATGTCGAACTGTTAACACTTGGGAGGCACTTGCGACGTTGTCAGCTTTACGATTTACTTTCGTATGGGGTTGCTATAATTATAGCACTTTTGGGACAAATTACTCTCAAATTTTATATCCTTGATCTACTTGAGAGGTTTTTGATGTGTCAGCTAGTATAAAGATTACCTCTTTAATACCATGGTGGAGCCATAATTTTTCCATCATAAACGCTCTTGTTTAATATAGCAAGCATTTTGTACTTTTTTGAGAATGCCAGCCTTACCTCTCTTGTCTTCTGTGCTATCAGAAGCATTCGTAGGCCACGGAAACAGCTTACCATCATTAGGCTAGCACAGTAGGTACTGATCTCGTATTTGATTATAGTTTCTCAGAAAAGGGTTTCACTCCAACTCCAGTCTATGCACTAGTCGAGGTTGCATAAGTTTTAAATCCTTTTATAAAATCTGTGTCCACATTGTCATCATCATCATCCTTTGCGGTAATCCCAGTCACATCTGAAGCTTTCACCTCAGAGTCCGGGGTCCGGGTTTTTCCAGTCTAACTAAAGTTTAACGCTTTCTTGTCCTTAGATAAATTTTAATAGATATCAACCCTACATAATCTGGACGGACGTCAAAATTTTAATAGCAATATTATGAACACTCGACCAGCTCATAAACTGAAGGGATATTGGTAGCTTTACGAGTCACAAAGAAATGGTTAATATGCTTTTGGGAATACTACAAGTCCACCATTTGACTTCATTTTGTTTTTCAAAAGAATATTAGCCCGTAACGTAAAGCCAACTCTTTCTTTAGTACATAGGTAAGTATTCAGAACCTTTGTGGCAGCCTTCGGGGTGGTAGTCCTATCGCTCAACCCATGTTCGCTGCTATGGTGCGGAGTACGACTGCGTGGGCTGTCGCTGCCTCCTGCGAGCAAGTCATGCTTGAGACGTTAAGGCCCCGAATCAGATTAGCATCGAAAAATTGGTATTTTCGAAACCGTTTTTCTTTTTAACTATAAAACCTAAAGATCTGAAATTTACATCCTTGCATACTGCAGGATATACAGAGTAACTTCACCTTTTCATAAATTCAATAAAAAAGGAGGACATAGTAGAAAAGAGGCTCTGAACATCACTCTACTCTTTCTTATGAAACCAAATATTTTCTACAATATGCATCCAAATAATCTAAAATTTCAGATATATGTTAAATGAGTGTATTAGCATGACGTGACCTTCTTAGTTTGTAATCGTCCCCTATAAAATTATCTATTAAAATTAGTTTTACTGATTTTTACGGCTGAAAAACGAGCGAATGACCTTGAACATTTGTATGGTCAAAGTCATTCGCGTATGTAATCACCTTAATGTACAAAGCTAAGAGGAAGAAGGAGGCGGAGCGGACCAGGAAAAGACTTAGGGCTCTACCGGTGTGGATTCAAACCCCCCTTGCCGCCGTACTGTGGTTCCCACGCTCGAGGTGGTTATTTCGAAGCCGAAGGTGACCCAGGTTAAGCCAGGGTGCGAGGGAAATGTCTTATTGGGCCACTTTACACCCCGGAATTTGAAACTCTATTTTAATATAAATAAATAAAATAAATATTGTAGGAAATTCTACACAACGCTATCTAGACCCAAAGTAAGCATAGCTTAGCTAGCTTGTGTTATGGGTTCTAGAATGCGGATAAACATACTTAGATATTTTTTTTTTGTAAATACATACATATTATACATAGAAAACACCCAAACCAATGCAAATATACATATTCATAACATAACATAACATAAACTCACGCCTTTATCCCCGAAGGGGTAGGCAGAGGTGCTAGCACCCACATTTCGCCGTTTATGTTTAGGTCCCAATGTAATAGGTGGCGAGCCTATTGCCATTAACCGGGCACTTATAAACCTGCGATAAATACACACATAACTTCGAAAAGCATCGAAAAGTCATTGGTGTGTGCCATGGTAAAACCTGGGATCGAACCCGAGACCTCGTCTCAGCAGTCCATTACCCATACCACTAGGCTACATACAAATATTTGCACTGAGCGGGGATCGAACCCGCGCCTCCTGCGTAGCAGCCGCGTTCGCTACCGCTACGCCACAGAGGCAGTCGATCTTTGCAATAAGTATGCAAGTTGTGAAGGGGAAGACAGTTTATAATTTATTTATGAACCTGAGTGTTGTCTTCGTGTTTCTTAATTAAAATTTCGTCACGTACTGTGGAGAAATTGATCCGATCAGCGAAGACGTTATGTTATCATCTTATCTGATAAAGTAGGTAAAAGGAATGTTATGCTCAATACCTATAATATTTTTGACACTGTTGAGTGTATTTTATATAAAAAATAGATAACTAAATATATTTAGTTTGGAAAAAAAAATCAAATATCTAAGTAGCTACATCCAATTATCTGTTTATTATTGTTGTAGATATTGCAAATGCTGACGGCTAACTGCTGAACGAATTCGGTTGAAATTTGGTACAGGATTTTTTATTCTTGAAATATGCATTCATGGGTTGCGGGAATGGTATTAGAAATCCACGCGGGCGGATCAGTGCGAAACAGCTAATGAATAAATAAAAATAGAACATTACCACTACGAATGTTTTTTTTTTTTTTTTTTTAAGATTTTTAGCAACCGAAATTACTAATATTCCCGTTAACCCTTCCAACTAAGCTAAATTGCTTGTGCTAGGAGTGGGTTCACGTCGGTAGTGTAATGGCCAGGATTCGAACCCGGGACCTCTCGATCGTAAGGCCGACTCCTTAACCACTAAGCTACCGACGCTTCGTTAAAAGATATACCCAACGTAGTCTCAAAGGTTTACTACGCTATTAGGAAGTAGGCAATAAACAGGCAGTAACAACAAGTCTAATAACGTCTACCGCATAAGCTCTGTTTTGCATGTATTTGAGCAGATTGTATTACGTTCTATTACTCCCTTGGAAATCCAATTAGAGCGAACAGATTTACTAGCGAGAAAGTCGTGGTTTGCACAGCTATTAGAGTAGAGAACACTGTTTTTATGGAAGTTGTTCTCTACATATGCTAGCTTGGCAGAACAGCAGTTCATTTGATCAACAATCAATATGTGAACGCTTCAGGGTGGAATAGCACATAGGCTACTTTTCATCTCGGGAATTGGTTCCTGAGGCTCACAGGAACGACCAATGTTTCATATGAGTGGAGTCATGGAGAACAGCTCTTACCTACCTTCTTACCTACATAATTATTGTTCAAGTAGTGCATTTGGGTTAATATAAGTAGGTATTTATTCCATACTTGGTTTATTATTTTAAGAAGGGTTCTAGAAAGAACTAGGGTGATTGATAGCTTGGAATAAAAATGTTAAGTTATTCCGGAGGGCGACTGTCCGTGAAGCAATTACTTAACAAGTCGGTCTAGAATAACATTGTCCCTCTGACTTTATAGGGCAATTTAAAAACAAACAAGAATAAAATCAAAGTAGGCCGTAAGTTTATTTGTAGGCAACGATTTGTAGCAGTTTCGTTAGGATACTTTACAGCCTGTGCAGTGCAGCCTGTCAAGCTATTTCACTTTTTATTTATGTACCTACGTTAAAAAACTACCGAATTCAAATTATGATTCTTTTATCATGTTTTCATTTTTGGGCCGCAGACAACGATGCATATCGCAGAGGAGTGTCCACTCCGTCGTTTCCCTGGAGGGATGCGTGAGCTACACGACCTCACATCGGCAGCAATAGACTGGCTGCGCCAACTGGACGTCGACATATGAGGACTCGAGCAAAAGCCATACGACTTGATGATGATGATTTTTGGGCCATTTATTGCATTGGCCAAATTAATAAAATTTTGCAAAAAGAGCAGGTCAAAGTACTCGAAACCGGTGGGCTTGCATGGAAGGATTAATGGCAGTAGAGGAAGCTCGTGAAGTATGTAAGGATAGAGTCAAATGGCGGGCTGTTGTCTCTACCTACCCCGGAGGGAAATAGGCGTGAGCGTGCCAGTACCCTGTTACGGAGATTCCGTTGTCTGACTGTTACGAGGCTGTATCTCATGGTATCTCATGAATCGTGATAGCTAGACAGTTGACATTTTCACAGATGATGTATTTCTGTTACCGTTATAACAATAATTCCAAAACAGAATGAAATAAATATTTTGGGGGCTCCCATACGAAACAAACAAACGTGTTTTTTTGCTGTTATTTGTTCGATATTAATATGGGACCGAAAAAAATGTTAGGTATAATATAGTGTCTAATGTCTTATAGATAATGGTACAGAGCCTACCGTGCGTTCTTCAGTTGCCTGAGAGCCGCCTCTACATCTAGCATTTTATCCTCGGTGTAGTGGCGCGTGAGTGGGGCTCTGTGGTCTTCATCACTGTGTCCCGTCGTCGGTTTTCTCGTCCGTGATGCATATACCTAGCTGTTCATAGAATTTCTCGATCTCTTCGAGTATCTCGAACCTTGAAGTAATCGTTTCGCTATCCCCAGTTTCGTATCTATATTCGTATTTGTATAATATGTTTGTGTTTTTATAAAAACTCGCTACAAGATTGTATAGTAGTTTAGTCGAACCTTTAGTTAAGTACCTAACCGAATGGAGTATAAGTACGAATAAAACGTAATTTTAATCCTAAATTCACAATTTTATACAAGAATCTCACAACAGACAAAGGTAAAGAAACATTTTGTGCGTTTTCAAATTGAGTTCGTTGGCTTTCAGTCCATAACATACTTTGAATATTTTTGTATTTGAATAAGACGACATGATGAAAAATATGCATAGGTAATATTTTATTTAGACATTCATAAGTCGGTAGATAGGTAAAGGTATGTTAGGTTTTAATATTAAATTCAAGAATGTCTAATATGTTGTGTATGTTCTTAACATGATTTTATTGTTTGAGGTGAAACTTTCTTCAGTTGCGGTTGTCATTTGTTTTTTTTTTTGTTAGAAATAGCGGCTATTTGAAAAAAATTGTTTGGTTTTGGCGCGAACACGATCAAAGAAACAATAGCGGTTGTATTTTATTTTCCAAAATTGGTGTGAGTTCGAGTTTTTATGTGTAAATATGGTGGAATTTTAGACATAACGTCTTGGAAAACGCGCACAAGAGTAGGAAAATGAAATATTACAGTGGATTGTGACTTCTCGTGTTGGTTTCAAATATCCGTAGAAGCCTTTAGTAAAGTTTCCACCACTTTACTGAGGCAGCCATCATCATCATCATCAACTCACCATCATCATCATCATTCATCTGTCCATCCATCCACCCATCCAAATAAGATTATTATAAACTACTTGATAATAGCTAAATGCCAAGCAAGAAGCCAATAAAAAGAAGAAAAAAAAAATTGATTGCGCGTAGTTATGAATTCGACAACACTGGGAGTTTTTTTATTTCAGGATTTATAAATGCCCCTCTTTGTATACATATAGAAACCGTAATCAACAAAAAGTCAGAAAGTAAATTTGAACGAGTTATTCCGGTTGGATCCCCTGATCTGATCCCCTACCGATTACGTTGTCGAAGTAATCTCACTGCTGATTTGCGAGAAGAAGAATCAGATTGTGATGTATTTGCGGATGAATAGCTGTATCAGCATATTCAGCATTAAATAAAATTCAGGTACGCAGCTCAACAGCCTTTTTCAGGTATGCCACGCATATACTTTCTTTCTTTCTTTGTGTACGCGCAGTACACGTTTCTTGGGTGTCTTTTGTGGATGGATAGTACATACGCGTTGCTACTGCGGTGGACGAGCTCAAATTCACCAAGCATAGATTATTAAAAACAATCCGCGCGCACCAGTCTCGTTTGTCTCGCGATTTAGGTCCAAGATACGGGTCCCGAGTTATATTATTGTAGAGACAGAAAGTATTTTTATTTTTATTTATTTATAATTTACTCACCCTTTTGACCTGTCTACATTAATTATATCATGTAATATCTATATCTATCTATACTATTATATAATTAAGAATTGTAAAGTGGTCGTGTCTGTACATTGGAGATATTTAAAAAGAAATACTTGGGTTATGTTATGTTAACGATACTGAACACGAAAATATTTTTTTTTAATTTCCTGTCTGTTTGTCTGTTTGTCTGTTTGTCCGCGATGGACGCAAAAACTACTGGACGGATTTTGATGCGGTTTTTTTTTGTTAGAAAGGGCTTGCTCAGATTTAAAATCTTACGTTTGTTTGATCGGAATCGGTTGAGTAGAACCGAAGATATGAGCAAAGGTCGCGTTAACTGAGATGCACGCGGGCGGAGCCGCGGACGGAAGGCTAGTGTAATTACTAATTATAAACTTAAAATACTTATCAAAGTTTGTATAGCAACCAAAACTCATTCGAACTGCATAATTTGACGATAAAACACAGATAATACAATGTTTCTGCTGCCTCATTGCGAAGCGGCGGGCGGCGGGAAAACCTGTTGCTTTCCCGATCTCCCCCGTGCTTGGCTTTTCAGAGATCCAGGCCAGTTGCGATACGAATCTGGAGAAAGGCGGACGCTTTCTCCATTCAACAGAGCCCGCGAGCTTACGCGATCTTAGTTCGTACCTACTCTCAAATTAAATAAAATAGTTATGTATGTTTCAAAGTTACATTCATTTTAGAATTTAGGGGTTGTTATTTAATTTATATATTATTTTACAACGGATTTATATAGAAAGAAAATAAAATTGAAAATACGGTTATTTTCTTAAAAGATAAAGATAAGATAATACTTTTAATTGCACACTAAACATAGGTTACATACAGTGGATAACATGATAGAGAGTTGTACAATGGGCTGTCTTATCGCAGGTCTGCGATCTCTTCCAGACAACCAGGCAGAAAATCGAGGCGATTAATACGTATTCCAAATAGAAAATGTAACAAATATTTTCTTTTTGGAATACGTATCATATTTTAGAATAGAAGTTCGTCATTGTATTCTATGTAAAACATACTTCTTTGTGAACGGAATTCCTTCAACGCTCCGTCTCATTTCATCCAAGAATAAGTTGTAGAAAATCAGGTGTTTAGGGTGTTTTATTTAGTCTCGTTTTTATTTCATTGAAGCCTCTGGAAAATCCAATATCACTTTTTGTATATTGATGTCATAGTAAAATACTGTAGGTATTCTGTACCTACACGAATTAGACCTTATTTTCCCGGAACCAATCTATGAGCTAATATAAATATCTAATAGAGAGACTGTCGTAAACATGTATCTAGGCTTTCATGTACCTAATTATCGTGTGCCTCCTAAATAGGTATTCATTTACTTACTCGTAGTAGGAAGGTCTTATTTATAAAGAAAGACAAACTTACTTCCTTAATACTTGAAAAAAAAAATAGGTAAATATTCATCATTACTGTGGTATTTATATACCAAGTATTTATACAAGTTATATGTATAATGTAAATACCTCTTAGTGATTTGCCATCTTTTATACAAATATTACTATTACTCTCGCTTTATTCCCACCGGGTTAGACAGATATAGCAAACTACTATCTACCTCTTTCCTAACACCACGACCTTACTATATTCATAATGACGTTTATATTATAACTGTGATTTGAGTTTTATATTCCAAAGTAAAGGATTTTCCTTTCTTTCTTTTTTTCTTTCTCTAAAAATAAGTTTGAACTCGGCATACTTCTTTACATTTGATTAATATCACAGAAAATTTGCTCTAACTAGCCAATTATATGTCCCTAACATTATACAATAGTTCCGAAATCCTTCATAGTTTTAAAATGAGACACATACAGATTAAATTAATTAAAAAATAAAAACAACTGTGAACATTTCTCATTCTAAATTCAAAACTTACAAGTGACAGTGTCAAGGTCACGAAAATGTTGTTCCAAATATGTTGTCTACTTGTGTTCGTTCCGGTGTTATCGAGCTCCGCGTCTACCCACGTGGTGTATAAAGTTGGCGTCCTCATGGCCTCCCGTCTGGACTCGCCCTTCGACCTGGAGCGATGCGGGCCAGCCGTGGATTTGGCCTTAGATAAAGTTAACGAGAAGTTTTTGGCGCACCACGGCATTGAACTTCAGAAGGTGCAAGGCAGGTATGTATCTTTATGGTTCGGTTCATTATAATTACGAATCAAATAAATATTTTGCAACTTCTTACACAGTGCCAGCTAGACCCTAAGTTAAGCTTATCAATATGGGTTCTACAATGCAAATAAACATAGGTAGGTACTAACATACTTTTTGCCGCAGCGCATCACCATATCCTTATCCCATGTCTTTCTGAACTTTTTCTTCTTACTCGACTATTTGAGGTCGTAGCGTGACATTAAATAGCATAATAGTCTTCCCCAAGCACTAGGCTATCAAATACAAATATATTTTTTCAATTTGCACAGGTGATAATATGATATGTACCAAAGATTAATAAAAAAACAAACAAATCTCCAAAATAACTCTCCAAAATAAACTAGAAATGATAACTATATTATAATACAAATGGAATAGGGTACAGAAATCGATACTGGAAACTTTTATTCACTTATTTTTATTTCATTTGATTTCGATTACTTCAAAAAAAGTGAAATATTTAACAATTTAAGCACAGACTACAATGGAATATTTTAGGCGATGAGTCTGAGGACGGTTGACAGTGGAGTGAGAATTTGAAACATCCAAATCAGTAGAATATTCTGAGTATCTATTTTAATCAAATTATCCCTATTCCTGAAATAGAATTCCTGCAATTCACGCACAGTGAATCATTTCAAACTAATTGCGTCATTGTTGTGTTCAGCGAAACCGTCGTGATTTGTATACCGTATCACAGAATACCATATTATGTAAAATATTAGGTACGCACAATATCTAGGTCAGTATTAGTCAGATTTGAACTGTTTGAACCGGGATGGGCGTTATTTGTGTACCTACTTATAGTGATGGTTCATTGTTATACCCAAGACCGTGTGAAGTGGACGAGTATAAGCCGGAAAGCGGACTCTGGACTCCTAGTGAAGAGCCTCAGATACGACCGGGACTAACGCTAAGAAGAAGATGATGATGATTTATTATTTTATAGCCCAAAATTCTACGAACGTAGTATCTGTAGTTGTTAAAGAAATTAGAAAAGCGACTGATTTTCGCTTTACGTGAGCAGAAAGCCATACATTCTCTTGTATAATTTTGTTTATGCCTAGTTTCGTAAAAGTTCGTCATGAAATACGGTTGCATACAGCGGAGATATGAAAGTTAAGGTGTATATTATATTAGTGGGCCAAGAATTGATAAAATACGGAATGAGTAGGTAATGTGGGTACGCAGTCAGCATTAGATCGATCTTGACCAACAAAGTAGGTACTTAAAACGACCTTAATGCCTTGGTTTTCCCCCTTCCTGTTGATTGATTGACTGGGCAACAGAAGCGGCAACTCCTGCCTCAATTTTAGGAAGGAGTTGCGGCTTCTTGCCGATATTCTGTCAAGGTCGGAACCCTTTACCAACTCGTCTGGCCAACGTGGCAATAGTAGGCTAAAAACTCTCCTTATGGACAGACGTCACAAGAGAGGCCTATGTCCAGCAGTGTACTGCAATAGGCTAATTGAATATTACCTTGGTATTACGATCATTTTGAGATTTTGTAGTTAAGATTGTTCTGACGCTAAATGTACAAGGGGAAATTTAAAAGTTGCAGCACAGTGCATAAAAAATGAGTATTGAGAAGTTTCACAGAATGAATTCCTAGCTTCAGGAGCTGAGCTAGGCCTAGAATAGATTGCTGGAATGCATGAAAGAGGTTCTTCTTCATCCTAGCGTGCGACTGGGATTACAGTCGCAGCTGAAGCTTTTCACCTCGGAGTCTGGGGTCCGCTTTACCAGTCTAACTGTGGATTTGGCTGGACTTCATAACGATTGTCATAGATGTTCGTTTGGCAACCGGGACTGAGGGCGACGGCATAACGTGCTCGCCGAGGCACGACCAGACCAATGCAAATACCCATATTTATGCATACAAATATTTGCACTGAGCGGGGATCGAACGTATTCCTGCGTAGCGGCCGCGTTCACTACCGCTGCGCTACAGAGGCTGTCATGAAAAAGTTTATGGCAAGCGATAGAGTCATTAAAGAGATGACATCTGACGTGAATGCATAGAGGTCAATGACATGTTGCGCTGACCCGATAACCGATAATTGGGACAAAGGCAGACATTGTTACCTAATTACAGAACTTCTGTCTGAATTGTTAATTTCTACGGTTGGTAGCCATTAATTAGCAGTTCATTAGTAAATGATTGTTCAATTGTAGTAATGTGTGTTCAGTGGTAGGGGAAAATAGCGATTTATTTAATATGAACCCAATTGTGAATGAATTTAGTTAATGCAAATGTCACGTCTGATTTTACCTGTGAAAGCTCATTCAGTTTAATTGGGTAGAATGTACTTTATGAAATTCATTGATTACTATGGCATAACTCAATTTAGTTTGACTTGCTCTCGGTTCCTATGATTGGTGAAATCCATTTAAATCGGATAAGCGATTTACGTACTTTCTAAGTTACTTTTGACTCTATTTTTCGTTTGATAGAAAATATAGATGATCGGTATGCATCAGTCTTTTACCTGCTTCTCAATGGTACCCTTTATCCGTACCGGAGTTTAAAAAGACGTGTGGCACTCGGGGACTGCCGCGGTAAAGCTATTGCATCGCATTTTTTATCAACTTATGCAATTATCCCCCCACTCCGAGCTCGCACGAATCGAGCCGAGCTTCGTTCGAGCTCGGAGTGTCAGCTTAGGTTTTTTCGTTACGGAATTTCTGGGTTCGGTCTCCACGCTCAAGGCCCGCGATAGAAGCTATGCAATAGCTTAACAAGTAGTAGGTACCCATGCGCCTACAGTTGTCGTAAGCGGTCGGCTTCGGAATCATACCTTAAAAGCGCAGAGGCTATGACAGAGAACAAATGACATTGATAATAGACTGAACAAATGACATTATTAATGGCAGAGAACAAATGTCATTGTTAATAGACTGCGCTAAATTCTGGGACCACATGATAAACTAGCTAATTAGGATAATAATGATAAAAAATATGATTTGATTCGTACATAAGAAGTAATTTTCAAGTACTATAAAATCATTGCTACTGGGTCTACAAATAACCTTTTATTGAGCTTGTCGAGAAAAACATGGGGATCGTGACCTACAATACCCATTATAAACAAAGTTTCCTGGAAATACACTGCAACTTCTATAATAAAACTATAAAACCACTAACACTGAAAGTGGTTTGTAAATCACTCTTTATTACATTTTATTATTAATCGTTATTAGGAGGGCGAGGACTTATATTACTTAGTGGGTAATAATTTTTGAACGGCTATTCAGACGTTTTCCCTGGACCATTCAACATTTTTGCAGATTTATTGAAGAAAGAATAATGAGTAATTTTCATCTTCTTCCTCTTAGCGTTAATTCCCAGTCGCATCCGAAGCTTTCAGCTCGGAGTCTGGGGTCCGCTTTTACCAGTCTTAACCACGGATTTGGCTAGACCTCGATATTTTCCGTGAAGCGATTGTCATCTGACCTCCACAACCCAATGTTAACATTAGGCGATATCGAAGTTTTGCAGTTAGACCGTTGTTTTTGGATTTTTGAGGGCTCCAACTACCCGTAACGACTGCCATAGATGTTCTCATGGCAACCGGGACCGACGGCTTAACGTGCTCTCCGAGGCACGCACATTATGAGTAATTTTCATATTAGGTACATTGCTGATGGGTCAACTCTCTATCTACCTACCGTAAAACGGGGTTAATAGGAATAAAATCGTCAGAAAATTTTCGCAGTTATTTTCACTTAAGTGAAACTTTGGATTAATTCAATGTAATAATGAACAGAATGATCAAATATCTGGTATACTTGTCTGCTAACGACCATTTTATCTCTATTCACCCATTGAATTACCCCGTTTCACTCGGTATATCAACTTTTGTTTGAACGAACGAAAACAAATTAAGTGTTCCATTCTCTTTAAAAAGGAAGAAAAGTTTTAAAAAAGCTCTTGCTGTTTTAATTTTTCTTTTTTAAGGTTCAGACAAAGTCGTAAAACAAGATTTAGAATTAAAGTTGCTCATTATATAAAACTTTTCAGAAGTTGATCAGAGTTTCCGAGCGGCGTTTTTGCCTATTGTGTAGCGCTTTGATGGATTTCACTTTACACAACATTTTACTTTGCACATTGTTTTGTTTCCTTGACAAAACAGGTATATGTACTTACAATAAATTGATTACCTTGGATGTATGGGGACCCATCAGATTTTCAGAGTTAATTAATAAATTGCCGACAGATCTTGTAAATGTATTAACCAAAAAGAATACTAAGCACAAGCTTAAATCCTTTTTGTTCTCAAATAATTTATAATATGTATTTTTTTTTCTTCTCAACTAATAACAAAAGGTAGGTACATAGTCTAATCTTATGCATGCTATTTGTGTACATTATCTTGTGTAAGTAAACTGACCGAATATTTTAGTACTGTGCAAACCCTAGTGGTTTATACGTGCTATGTGAATTAATTTGTATACTAATGTTTTTATGTGATAATAATAAAAAAAAAAAAACCTGCTGATTGACGGATGAGGCCCTAGTGTAGGTTTTCCCCTCGGTGTATTGCTCGGGTCATATATCTTGGACCTAAAATGTGCTCAAAATGTGCTCTATACGCACAGTACACGTTTCTAGGATATCTTTTGAGGATAGCATGGAGTGGTACTGCGGTGGACGAGCTCAAATTCAGCAAGCCTAGATTATTACAAAGCAATCTCCGCGCGCTAGGGCTTCGTTTGTTTCGCTATTTAGGTCTAAGATACGTGTTTCGAAGTATAAAATTTAGCGCCACATTTGCAGTGCAAAAGGAAAATGTAATATTCTACGCTGCAATTTCATATCTTGTATTCATGAATAAAACCAAATCTAGTAATTTACGAGGAATATAAACTACATAATATGTGTTATGGTATTATTATCTTTGAAAGTACAAATACGTAAAGCAAAAATGTAACAATGCCCTATAACAGTAACAGTTTAATTATGCTTAAGTTAAGTTCTTTGAAGCTTAAGCTGCGGACATGAATAGCGACGCATAGACTGGAGTAAACGTTAAATGTTTGATGTTACTGCATACGGAATTAAGTATTAAAATCTCTACTGACTGCTATAAAGCTGTTTCCGAGGAATAACCATTTGTATAAGTTATGTCTCTGAGTCTCGGAGAGCACGTTAAGTTGTCGGTCCAGCCCCTTTAGACAAGTGGTAATTCGTTGCTCGGCGTGTGATGGAATAGAATGCCAAATGTATGGGATTTGACGTATATGACAGGCGTCAACGAATGTCAAAAACGTCAAATCCTATACATTTGTCATTCTATTCCATCATACGCCGAGCAACGAATTGCCTCTTATCTAGGGGGGCAGGTTGCTATATGAACATAATATGTCATTCGAGGATATTGGTTAGGGGTTTTTATAGCCGTAAAAAGTCGAAAAAGTCTACCTATAGAACTTCGATATCACCACGGTTTGTGGAGGTCACTTTTCGTATAATATCGAAATTCGGACGTTTCATAGTAAAACTGAAAGTGGACTTCAATTTAGTCCAAAAAACGCTCCGAAAATGATGATGGCCTCGAATGATTACAAAAATTATAAAATGGTTTCCTCTTGTTATATTCCTCTAAAGAAGATATACCCAGTGAAAGAAGAATATTTATTTTTGGCGCCCATCCACTCACATTCATCTCATACATGCTTTATCGCCCCTAACTTTTAAAATGGCTCAGCAAACTTTTCATCTGCTGAATACATTTTCATAGTCTTTGGAAGAAATTCCTTTCTAAATCATAAAACCGTTCGCTTTATGATTTAGAAAGGAATGTGAATAAATAGATTGCTTTTTATTTTTCTCATTTATGTGTTTGCATAGAGTCCTAATTATTAATTTATATATTTTTTCGTTTGAGTGTGGGGTGGCAATGTGTAAGATTATTGCCCCCTTTTTCGCGGGGTGAAATACAATTACGATGAATACGTGGAGTGCGTATCGATCCAACTTGTCTATCCGAAGCAATCCCTAAGGAACAATATGGGCACACTACAACACTTAGGTACACGGGTAAAGAGAAGTCACTTACCGCGCGCTGCTCCTCTGGTGATTTGTTGGTGGCCACCAACTGGTCCAGGTGTCCTTATCCGGCCTAATAACGGCGTGATGCGGCATGTAGTAGCCTTCCTCAGTTAATTCATTATCAGGTACCTCAGCCAAGTAACCCTGAGCTATATAATCGGCGATGGTCCTATTATAATTTTCGCGTAGGGTAGGTACTTGAGCAAATTTTCGCTCGAGCGCAAGCAGACGCCGATGAGCCACTCCGCGAGAATTGCCTAGCTCAGAAGGGTCTCGCGAGAAAGGTAAATCGATAAAATATCTACCGTCCCTAAATAAAACTGAAGAATTAAAACTATTTTCGCATTCCAAGTCTTCTGGACTGATGATTCGTTGTGTTGGGATTTCCTCTAATTCGAAAAATCTTTGCAAACTCGAATCAATATCAGTAAGCGAGGTAAATGACGAAGAGGTAGGTTTCGTATCATTTAGACATGGAATGTCCCCCATGAGTACGTAACCGAAACTAGTCAATATGGCGGGCGGTGCGCGATTACCCGAATCGACCCTATCTCCCAAGTAAATATACGGAAATAGTTGAACACCAAGAACTAAATCAATTTCTCCCGGTAAATTCCAGGTTAAATCGGCAAGCGGTAAATTATTCAAGTAGGACAAATCATCATTTATTTTAATGTAATTAGAGGGTAGTTTATCCGTAATGCAGTCAACTACCAGCGCATGAATATAATATCTATTGTTAGGATTAATTCGAGACTCAATTGTAAAATGAATAAATCCATGTACGGGTCGCGTGGTCATACCAACACCTTGCAACGACGAATTACACAACTTAATAACCGGAATGTTCAAACGCTTACAACAATCCATGGTAATCAAATTATTTTGAGATCCGTTATCAATCAAACATCTAAGCGTCATTCGATTTTTATCTCGATTATTACAATGCGCGTATACTTGAGCGGTAGCTAGCAGTATAGTGTAATTATGTGGATGGCTACCGGACGTCAAGGCAATCGATTGTGTCTTGTCTAATGTGTCATCTTTTTCAGCGGCCTGGATTCGAACCGGCTGCGCCGCGGGCGCGGACCGCTTCTTGCTCGAGGAATCCGTATTATTATCATTTGAAAAATGCAATAACGAATGATGTTGCTTTTTACAATACTTGCAAACATTACGCGATTTACATTTGGTTATGGAATGAGATTGGCTCAGACAGTTCACACAACCACGTTTCGATTTAATAAAGTCAAACCGGGCTTGCGGTGATTCTAAGTTTTTAAAATGTAAACAATTAAACAGCGGATGCCTATCTATATTGCACAAAGGACACATTGAAGCCGTCTCGGAAACCGGTTCGTTACTCGCGATGAAAGCTTTAGAATTACTAACACTAGCTCTTGCGCGCGGCTCGACTTGTGAATTATTTTTATTCGACCTTTCAAGTACTTTGACATAATCTTGTATAAATGAGATTAATTCTAGGTAGGAAGGGAATTCCTTCTTGCTTACGCTATTTTCAAATTGCTGTATTGTTTGCGAATCAAGCTTTCGCAACCCACAATATAATAGAATAAAATCTAATAAGTCAGGTATGTCTAATTGTTTCAATGCCGCGACAGACGCCGAATATTTTTCTATATAGTTATTCAAACTGATAGCATTACCGGTGCAACCTTTAATATTAAAAATGTTATTAAGGTAATGCTCACCTAAACTGCGATTGTCCTGATACTTTTTTACAAGACTATCCCAAAGTATCCTATAGGTATCCCCCGATGGAACAATACCTGCCGTTATTTTTAACGCATCGTGCGTTAAATTGCTTATTAGGTATTGTACGCGCTGTGCATCCGTGAGATCGGCATTAAGGTGCACATTACTACGAAATATCTCAAAAAATATTGGCCAGTTCTCTGTCTTTCCGTCAAAGGTACGTATGGGAATTGGCGGCAAGTGTATCTTAGATTTTTTCTTATCGGCTGTAGATGCCGTTGTATTATTTGACCTAATGAGATTCCGCTTGTATTTGATCGTGGAATATAAGTCCTCAATAGAGCTCAAGCTGGAATAGTCTGGCGGGGTACCATCAATTGTAAATTTTACCTCATTAATTTCATCAACTATTTCTTCAAATCTGCTGTATTGCTCAGTAACGGATTCAGATTGCGAAAGGAATAGTTCATTAGAACGGGAATCATAATTGGAAATATTTTTGCATAATATATATATCCGATTAATTCGTTCGAAAATCGCTTCTTTTTTAGCCGTTAGCTGTAATAGCTTGCTTTGAAGTTTAGCAGTAGGCATTTTAAAATTAGAATTGGATTAGGTACTAAATAATTTAATTTGATATTAAATAAAATAATATGAAAATTTTGCTTAAATGCGAAATTTATAATGCGGGTAGAAAATTTCTATATTAATCAATATAAAAATTATTATTAAATGCGGAATTTATTAAACGCGGTTGGGAAATTGTATGCACTAAGTAGGTATGTGGCTGATAACCTATCCTAGCCTCGAAAGGACCATAAAATGGGGTGGCAATGTGTAAGATTATTGCCCCCTTTTTCGCGGGGTGAAATACAATTACGATGAATACGTGGAGTGCGTATCGATCCAACTTGTCTATCCGAAGCAATCCCTAAGGAACAATATGGGCACACTACAACACTTAGGTACACGGGTAAAGAGAAGTCACTTACCGCGCGCTGCTCCTCTGGTGATTTGTTGGTGGCCACCAACTGGTCCAGGTGTCGGGATGCTTGTAACACTTGCACTATAATATGCTCGTGATGCGGTGAGCTGCTGAGACCTCCAATTAATACGAATGTCGTAGCGAGACTGGTGCGGTCGAGAGGTGGCGCGCGCGGCACTGCCAATCTCTCTTTTTCGAAATACCCGCATACCATGTCGTCGCAAGTACCCTCATATTCCATAAGTTTCGCTCGGACAAACTATCGGATCGATAAGCACCCGCCACAACAGAGTGAATTTGTTTGTTTGTTACGCTCATAATGGAATTTTGCATATATGTCTGTGCATCAAAGTAATTTTATAGTATCTAGATCTAGATATTACATCTTTCAGATGGTAGTATATTAACACAATACTAACAGGTGTTTTAGTGCAGGTACTGTGTCAACGATATTAAACGATAGTAATTAATTAATGAGTAAGAATTAATAGCAAAAAATTCTCGAAGAAAAGTAAGTAATTTTTAATCCCTAACTTTGAAGTAAGTAAAATGAAATTGAAAGAAAAAATCTTTGTTTAAATTATAATCACAAGTAAGCTATAGGCATGATTTCTAGACCGTGAATATTCAACTGTATTAATACTATATCAATCAATCAATAAGCCTACTGCAGTCCACTGCTGGACTTAATACCATAATGTTACGGCAATCTACTTAACTGAACCAGTAGACATTGAAATACGCACCTCTAAAGTAACGTTAACGTATAAAGCCGAGGACCTTTTTAATTTCTCAAAGGAGTAACAGAAACTTTTCTACGAAAAAACTGCAATAGGAATTGTTAAATTAAGTTAAGTTAAATTAAATTAAGGAAATGTTTTTCTCTATTTAGGTAGCAAAGAGGACCACGACTCACGTTCCCCCTATTATTCAAATGTACAAACCATAACGTAAACCCATGCGACCCGTTACGAGCACCGAAAATAGGTACCTATAGTAAATACGGCTTAGAAAAAAAACATAGGTAACTGACTAATCAATGCTTCACAAGAGTACTGAAAATATTTCACTTTAATTCAGATTAGTTAAGATTTGACTATTATTACATTAGTTCAAATATTAATATTTAGATTTTTTGCTTCTACCACTTTCTATATTTACCACAGATAGAACAAACAAGGCAAAGCTGTAAAATCAACATTTAGTTATGTTCTTTTTTGTCCCCAGCTATCCATCCTGCTCCGGTGCCATAGCACCAGGCTTGGCAGCGGACATGCACTTCAAAGATGACGTCATCGCGTTCATCGGGCCTGCGTGTGCCTTCGCTCTAGAACCAGTCGCCAGACTCGCGGCGTATTGGAATACTCCTATTATTACTGGGATGGGAGATCAGGTATGATAGAATTAGCGTACTATTTTAAACCCTTTGAAAGGATTTTCAAATTGTGATTAGAACGATGATGACAAAATAGATATACTCGTAACATCATACGCTTCTTTTATCGTGTGCATAATCATAATGTTGGACTTGAACCGACTAAAACGCACGTCGTCTGTGGATCGTTGGTTGCTGGACGTGAGATTGTCTGACATATATCTCTCACACCCAGGGCCATCTCTTTCGAGCTGGCCCTCTTAGGGTGTGGGGACAACAGAGTCCCCACGTAGATGCAGTTGACGTCTTTGTGATCTGCTTGAAGTGAAATGAAAAATAGTTGGACTGCTGGGTGGTGGACGTTAAAAGCAGTGCTGTTTTTTCGCAACCCACTAACTACAAACTTGATTATTTTTGTATAATGTAGATACTATCACACTTTCAATCGCAATACGCGTGAACTAACTAAATGTCGATGACAATGATGCTCGAAAAGAACTCGAATAAGTTTATTTGACATCACGAGGTTTTAGTTGGTACTGATTTTGTAACTACTATAATAAATAAATTATAGGTTATTGTTAAATAACTGTACATATACTCCATTTGATTAGGTACTTAACTAAAGGTAAAAAATCTTGTAGTGACTTTTTAGAAAAAAAAAAAACTTTATTAAACAAATATATCTACTAGACTAACTAACTGCCTAACTAGTGGCTCGATTTCGGTTTTTGGTCTTTAAATTGAGTTTCTAAACAGAAGTTTTCAAATAAACGAGACGCCTCAAGATTGTTTACGTTTAGTTAGATTCTTTTCTGCTACGCTTTTTTAGTTATTAAATTTTACTAACTGCCTTTTTCATAAGTAGCAACATAATCATTTTAAGTTATTAGGGATAGTACGTGCCCTACTTACAGTATATTTGCTGAAAGCTAAGTCTCTCATCTAGTTAGTAAAAATGCGGAAAAATTTATCGCCCCGTGTTGCCAACGCCGGTAGCGGTAACCCAATTTCGCGACTGATGAAGAATTAGTACCATCCGCATTCGCACATAACCTTAATTAAAATTTTAATTGTAATATTTTCTCTTTAAACGATCTTTATTAAAATTCATTAGGGGTTTCTTTAAGCCATATTGCTGATCTAAGCTGATTTTGTAATTAGGTTTATAATTATTTTATACTAGCGGCCACCTGCGACTTTGTACGCGTGGAGTTCGTTTTAACCCCCATAAGAGTGGAGTTTGGTAAAATCCGTTCTTAGCAAATGTGTAGGTACACCCTAGGAACCTAACTGCCAAATTTCAAGTTTGTAGGTGTTATAGTTTCTAAGATTTTGTCATTAATCAGTTGTAATTATTAATAGATTACAAAGGCGTGGATACAGCACCGGCACTTAATATTGGTTATTTAAAACGAAGCTAATTTGCCTCACTTAACGCATGAACTAATACTACAGGATATGCACTAATCAATAAGTGCAAGCGAGAATTATGTAAGTGGCACTTATACTGCTAACGAAATTCGATTTAAAGTAAGAAGCTGGTATTTATTGGCACATTTAATTTATGTTCACCAATAAATGCCTGATTCTCAGCATAAAAGTATGTCACATTGTCACACAAACGGCAACACTTGCTCTTTGAGGTGTCCTTCTATTTAGTTCAGTATTTTAATGATACAAATGATATGTGTAAGAGTCCGCGAGAACTGAAAGCTCAGAGTGTTGTGACATGACTTTGAGAAAATTGGCTAGGTCTATTTTTGTTTTTATTTTTTCACTTTTATGCGAGAAAACACATTTTCCTATGATTCAAGGAAACACGGATTTTCTTGAATGTTTTTATACATTTCGACGAAGTTAAAATGATGACATATTTGACTGCTGTTTACTACTTATGTGGTGGGTGGTAACATTCATAGAGAAAATTAAGCTTTGTGGTGTATACTAAAACTATGAGCGGCTCGTTGTTACTTGACTACACGAATGTTCATCGTGTAATGTTACGGCTACACTATCGAGATATGCCAATAATTACTGCCATAATTACAACAACACCTAAGTGTAGCCACGATTTAACGCCTAATTTATTGACATATTCAGGTAGCAGCATACTGGGAAAATAGAATTTGAGAGTAGAAGCACCATCGATTCGACTGAATGAATAAACTGTAGTGAAGTCACACCACTTCATGCGGTAATTTAGACGATAAATTTAATGCCATAATTATTACGGTAACAACCTGGTAGACGGTAGCCATAGAATCACTTATAATTTCATACTATATTTCTATAGCCGCGTGGTTCCCGGCAGAGTGGAATTTGGGCCACCCCATCTCTTCCCATACGGTGTCGTACAAGGTGACTAAGGGATAGGGCTGTTTAACATCAGACAGATATATACAGCCCAGACTTAGCCTCAGATGCATGACTCGAGTAAACAATTCTTAGTACCCGGAATACGGCAACAGGATCACCCCTATTACGTGGTGTAACGAGACAGAACGTCACATGTCTTTATAAGTAATAAATCGATTTCTAAGAGATGGCGCTGTTATCAATAATAAAATTAATATTTAGAATTAAAATAACGAGGGTTTGTTGCAATACGATTCATGAAATAATCTGTTTTAGAGGAAAAGCTAATAAATGAAATTAGATTGTTGATAAATGTAATGAAAGATAGGGTTTTTCATATTGCATCATCATATTGACTAGTCTAAGTAATAATACGGGTTTCTGGTAGATGGCGCTGTTCTTATCAGATTATGATAATTTTAAATCGATATAATTATACTATTTGAAGAGATATTCTAATAATAAGGAATTCTAATTTAATTAAATGTTTTAAATTGGTTATAGTAAATAGGTTGTACAAAAGGGTTTTTATTATTAAATAATATTATTAAAAAAAAAGAGAAGGAAAGAAATACTTGGTATATTTTGTTAGGTTGGGGATATTGAGAGATGTTTAGATAGTTTCCGGTTTGGAAGTTATTTATAATGGTAAATAAATAGAATGAATTACAAAAAAAGGTGAATTGAAGTAAAGAGAAGGAAAGATAATTCAGTTAGGCATTTTAAATTGTATAAAGTGAATATTTCTCACAGGGAGTTAATATTAATAATTAAAAAAAATATATTTATTAAGTTGCGAGCATTGGGAAGCAGTACTGGATTGGTCTAGAAATATTGCGGGGTTTGTAGGAATTAAAAAGAGGATTTAGAAGACGCTGATTGGTGCAAAGGAGACTCCCGCCGAATTAGACCGCGAAAATAGTGAGAAAGTTGGGATTTGGCGCGATCCTCGTTCATTCTCTTTTGAGACAGCAAGCGAGGGTAACTGGTGGGCGGGTTACCAAGCAAGATTTTAGAAAATTTGTGGTAAACTAGTGAAACTTTGCTTTGTGAATTGATTGAAATGATTTTTATATTGAAATTCGTGTTAATTCATTATAATTGATAAAATCGCGTTGCATTTGTGTAAAATCATGATTCTTTAGTGAAATTTTAGCTCGAACAATGGTTGAAATGTCGCGTTAACAGCATTTTGTTGGAATGGTAGCAAGACTTCTTTACTGGCAACGCTGATTATCTTGATATGAAGCGTAGTTCGTTCGAGTGAGTCTGCTCAACGGCCATTCCTATCGCGAAATGTTGTTTTAGGAGTTCGGATGGGGATAGTAGGTATAAAAGGTTAGGCTAGGGCTAGGAGGTTGAGGCCATAGGAATAGCTAGGGAATCCCAATAGGTAAGTCTGTCGATGTGACAGCCACGAGTGGAGACCTGACGGTGTTAACTAAGCTCGTGACCACTTTTAGCTAGTTTGCTGATAATCCAAAATGGCGGGACAGCTTTCGACTTTACCTGAGTTTCAGGGTCGAAAAAGCCATCTGAGTGTTGATACCCAATAGTTTGACCTAGTCACATTTATTGAAGTCAACAGCTCAGTCTTATATAATTATATATTTATTTATGTACACAATACATATGTAGGGTCGTCATGAGGCAACATCCCAGACTACGGTCGTTGTTCTTGTGACAAAACACGGGTCTTAGGTACGCCAAAATCAGGCTTGACTCACCTGTAATCTTTATTAAAATAGTTAGGGACATAACACACCACACAATTAGTCTAAATGGGTATAATTTGTACAAACACAGGGAATAGACTTATAGGTAGGTGTAGGTACACTTGATAAACCGGGATTAGGAATAAACTAACTTTAAGCGTAATTATGTCTGTTATGGAATCTAATAACCGTCATGGTTTGTTGTAGGAAGGGGCTATAATTATTATGTAAAGTTCAGTGTTAGACCAATATGATACGGTGATATAAGAAGTTACGAGTGTGTGTGGTTTTGTGTTTGAATCTGACTTTAACTCAATGATACAGTCATGAATTCCCTCAAGGTCAGTTCGAATTATTGATAAAGTAATATTTCAGAATTTTAACTGTTATACTCTTTAATTCAATACAGAAACTATTCAAACAACCGAGCTAATAGTTGATACAAGTATTATTAATTTCAAACTCCTTGACAAAAGATGAATTGTCTGTTTAATGGCATTATAGAAAAGTATTATCATTGTTATTCTAAATCAAGAGACTATCATAATTTGTAGTGTAATTTAAAGTGTCAAATTGGTCATTTGAATAAAACAAGACTAAAAGTCAAATAAAGTATCTTATAGTATTACAATATTAGTATTCAATCATATACTAGACTATTTGTTTAGCCAAACGGGTATAGTAATATTATGAACAAAAGATAAACATAGTACCTACCTATTAACGGAAAGTGTAACGATATGGGGTTGGTGATTGATAACCGATTGTAGATTGAGTCATTCATGTTTTTGTGTAGTTTTGCAGTTAGTTATATTTTATATGCAAATAGCCAGAGAAAACCGTTAAGGTTTAGTTTATCATGACGGAACTTATGTCTATTCTACTGTGACTAAAATAGTTCTCAATTGCAACAATTGACTTAGTATTTGCTCATTTAATCGAGTATGGTCTGGAGAATGAGAATCTTATCACAATAGATGATATTTTCCAACTATGGAATAGATTCAAAACTCCTAGACTTGGGCAATAGACCCGTACACATATATAGTCTAATAATGACTTGTGGCAATCTTGGTGATGTGAGTAACTAATAAGTTTACAACTCAACTTTACCTACCTAAAACTTTGGATTAGTTTTGGTGAAATGGACATTAGTTCTAGGTTGAGATCTATTGTAAATTTCTTAAGTATCTACTGCAAATATGCACTCTAACGTGAAAGGGAATATAAAGGTTACTTATTATTCTCTCAGTTATTGTATACCTACCTTAATTAGGTTCTACATTAAAAGATTGTTATTTACATCTCTATGATATTTTTACACCTCTAGAAGAGGGATAAGCCTTTAATTAGGTAAAGGGAATGATATATTGTAATTCCACGCCATTCGAATTGGTGTTTGTCTGTTATGGGTGCCAGATGTCTTGGCCAGGCGGAGTGAGTAAAGCTACCTATTCCATACCTATAATAGACATAGGAACAGTTATTCCTCAGTTGGTGTGAACTGTACTGTCTTGGGCGTGTGTTCATGGGGCCCTAGACCGAAAAACAAATATATCATGTTGAGTACAATCATTGGTAATATATCAATAACTCATATAAGGTATTTGATCCAATGAGATTAATAATTATGAATAAATCACATAAGTGCAGGATTCAATTAGTCTATGTATTGAACTGAATAAACATATAACATGTTGAAATCATTAGTTGTATAATAACTGAACTATAATTAATTTCAGTAAGAGATTAGATAGATATTACTATAAAAGGGTTTAATAAATTAGATAATATCAGAATTATTTAGATGGGTAGTCATTATAACAATCATAATTAGTTTCAGTAGTAAATTAAGTAGGTATCCAATTTAACAAATATAAATAGGTCAGGTAATATATTTATAGAAAGTGAGGGTTTCCTTATCTTAGTTAGAGAGTTAGCTATTCATGTTTATAAACCAAGTAGTATAATAATTTAAGTAGGCGTTTATTTTAATGAAAAATTAGCACATACTCCCCTTTATAGAGCATAGGGTAACTACGTATCATGATAAGAGTCCTTTCCCACTACGACGTTCATTGGCCAAATTAATATTAAGTCGTAATAGAATTTATATGTATCATGATAGAGTTATTTGATAAGTAAGTAGGTATTGTATTGATAGATTTGACATCAAATGTTAGTTAGGAAGTTGAATAGGAATTGTGAGCTTCACATGGGTGTGGGATAAGAGCATGGTAAGAGTGGAAAGTAGAGGGTAAGGTAGAAGAAAACGGTCAGGAGTTAAAGAGGGGTACAGGTAGGTTAGGATAGGAGGTTACAATTTGGTGCCGTGACCAGGATCAGAATAGAATTAGGATAGGATAGGATAGTATAGGATGTCTTGGTGCTATGTTATAGTAGTGATGATGATGATTATTATTTTAGAACAGTTATAAATAAGTTATTGAAGTTTATAAGGGGGTAATTATTTATTATAAAAAAAAAAAAAAAGTATGGGTGGAAACTAATGTTAATAATGAGGTATTTATAATGAGGAGGTACGGTATGTCTATACCGTACAATTTGTTGCCGTATAAATAAAAAGGTAAAAGGGAATAGTTGTGCTAAAATAATAAAACATAGTGAATAGCTAGAAATTATATTTTGATAATAATTGAGGATTGAAACTTTAAATATATTAATCTTAATTTTAAAGGTAAATGATTAGGGTCGATTAATTAGTTATATTAATAATAATAAATAATGAGGAACGATAGATAAGATAAATTAATATTATTGTGATAGTAATTGTTGAATGACAATAACAGTTTAGCAAAATGGGGGTCGTTAGTTAGACATAGTTGTTATTAGTAAATAATGGGGGTCGTTAATTGTTTTACATATATTTGTTGTAAATAAATAATGGGGGTTGTTAATCTAAATAAATGAAGGAATCCAGTAAAAATAAATGATGGTTATAGGTTGATGAAAATTCCACTTATCCAAAATTTGAGTATTTGGATTAGGAAGGTTATTAAACTTAATATAGTGATGTTTAACATAGAATGTTATGTATGATAGGATGGAGAATTTTAAAACAATAATTGTAGGGCCTGAAAAAAAAACAAAAAGGAAATTTAGTGAAATACAAGATAGGAAACGGTGGGAATTGGTATTATTTGTTTAATATCAATTCTCATCGATTTAATCGAGTTGAATTAACTTGTGTGAAAATTGATTTATAGTAAAATTTGTGAAAAAAAAAAAATTAATTAATTTTATAATTTGTGGAAATAACAGTTTGTGCATTTTATTTTGAAAAGATTTTGTTTTTGAGTGAGGAAGATGGTTAGGCCTAATAGACGAAGGAAGGTGCCAGTTCGCTTTATAGAAAAAAGTGCGGTAAATACAGGAATGGATGGTTCAGAGGAGGTGGAAATGAGTGAAGTGGAGCCTCCAGTTTCCACTTCTCATCACTCAAGAATGAGTCGTAGTCCGATTAGAAAATGCATAGGAAGGAGCAGGAGAGTAAATTCCACTTTGACGACTGTTATATTTAAAAGGTTGAATCGTGCTATAGAAGGGTTGTCTTCTCGATTAGAAATATTAAGAAAGGAAGTGAACGAAACTAAAACAAAGCAGAAAGATAGAGAAGAATGTGGTTTAAATACTGAAGCATCTTTGGGAAGAAATAATATTATACTTGAGGAACAGGAAATTCCGGACATATCTCAAACTTCAAACAGTGAAAATCTGGAACCGAAGAAGGGGAACGCTTCCAATATTAGGGGGAATGCAGACCAAGATTTGTTTAGAAGTGTGAACTATCATATAAGAAATGTTACTATAGAGAAACCAAAATTTGGAGGTAAAGAACATATTCATCCGGTAACTTTCTTGGAAGACTTGGAAATTTATTTAAGGAAAATTGGTCATAATGAGAATCAATTGGAAATTCTACAGGAATGTTTAGAAGGTGAATCCAGGGAATGGGCGAGAGTTTTCAATGTACGGTGGAATACCTTAGAGGATTTTAAATTAGATTTTTTGAATACCTATTGGGGTGAAAGTAAGCAAAACGAATTGAGACGAAGTATAGTAAATGGTGTTTGGGATCGTGAAAACTTTCCATCAATGTTGGGTTATTTCCTAAATTTAACAGGGAGGGCACAAATGCTTACATACAGAATGTCTGAGAAGCAATTAATAGGGGATATAATTAGGCAATTCCCAAAATACGTCCAACAAGGTTGGTATACCTCCAAAATAGATACAGTAATAGAAGCGGCAGAATATTTAAGAGGAATGGATGATATTGCCAACCAATACAATGGGGTAAATCAATTTGTGTCAACTAAAGGAAAAGAAACAGATAAGAAGTTTAAAGATTATCAGCAAGGATACAAAAAATGGCCAAAACCTTCAGCAAACCAAAAACCAAAAGAAGCTACAGCGGCGTTAGCTTCGGCAGAGAACGCTACATTAATAGAAGAAACAGTAGGGTTAAACTAGAGGGGATTGGAACTTCGGCTCTCGGTCCAGTCTCAATTTCAGGGAGCAAGGCATTAGAAATAATGTATAAAATGGGTTGGAAAGTAGGTTCATCATTGGGAATAAATGGAAACGGTATTAGAACACCTATAACTACTATATTAACAAATAGAAGTCGTACAGAAGGATTAGGTTATAAAACGTTAGAACCAAAACAGTTAAATATCGAGTTACAGCTAGTAAATTTGTTTAAATGGGTAAATAATATAAAACAAGGGGATTCGTTAGATTCAATAAATGCAGGAGTGGTGTTTGAGGAGGAGACGGATAGGGAAATAAATTTAAATTTTACATCAGAAGTTATGGTTCGAATATTTGAGCGTGAAGTAATAGCGTTAATAGATACGGGATGCGACATTACTAGTATATCTGAGGAGTTTTTAAATGAATTGAAAGCTGACGAAAATCATGATATCCCTTGGTTGCCGATTAAACCGTTCAATATTAAAACAGCTGTAGGTCATAAAAGTGGGGAGATTAGGAAAGTGGTTTTACTACCTTTAATGTTAGGAGAGTTTGTACAGCAAACTGGGTTTATAGTAGTACCAGGATTAATAAATCCAATAATATTAGGGTTTGATTGGTTGAGGAAGAATGAAGTGATACTTAATACAGGTCCAGTAGAAAGGGGTTTAATTCTGAAACAAGCGGAACAAAGATCTGTGATACCATTTTTAGAGGGGGGTAATGGTAAAAGTTTTAAAGAAGTGCAAGGGTTAATAGCTAGACAGGATAGACAGAGTGAGATAAATTGGTCGGAATTTGAGATTGATCTCAAATTAGAATTAGGTCAAAGAAAAGAATTATTAAATTTATTACAAAAATTTGGGAGTTTGTTTATTTCTCAATTAGGGAGGGCAAACTGTTATCAACATAAAATAGTCATGAGTTCAGAAGTACCAATTATTAGGAAAAGTTATCCTGTTCCATATGCTTATAGGACGAGAATTGAAGCTAAATTAAATGAAATGGAGGAATTGGGTATTATTAGTAGATCAGCAACTCCATATTGTAGCCCACTAACATTTACAATTAAAAAAGATGATTCTATTAGAGTGTTGCTAGATGCTAGAGAAATTAACAAATATATGGTTGCTGAAACAGAGAAACCACCTTTACAATTAGACGTGATAAATTCGTTTCATGGAGCAAATTTTATAAGCATAATAGATTTAAATAATGCATATTTTCAAATACCTATTACACAAGATAGTAAGAAGTATACTGGTTTCACTTTTAATGGGAAGTCTTATGTTTATAATGTTTTACCTCAAGGGTTAAAAACATCGGTTGGAAGTTTTAGTAGAGCGATGGATATAATATTGGGACATGAAGTTAGAGAGTATTGTGTGAATTATTTGGATGATTTAGCGATAATAACTGTGGGAACGTTTGAACAACATTTGGAACACTTAAATGTAGTACTTGGAAAATTATGGAAAGCAGGGTTAACTTGTAATTTAAAAAAATGTGAATTTTGTTGTAAGGAGGTTAAAATGTTAGGTTATATAATTTCTACGGAAGGGTTACGAACTGATCCAGATAAGGTTAAAGCAATTCAAGAATTTCCAGTGCCAAAAAAATTAAAACAAGTAAGAGCATTTTTGGGGTTATGTAATTTTTATAGGAAGTTTATTCCAAATTATAACAGACAGGCTCAACCACTGTATAATCTATTAAAGAAGGATAAAATTTGGAAATGGGGTCATTTGGAACAACTAACCTTTGAACTAATTAAATCATTGTTTTTAAAAACCATTCGGTTACATCATCCAGATTTTTCCAAGCCATATTATTTACAAACGGATTGTTCACAAATAGGATTAGCAGGGGTTTTATATCAATTAGATAATGATGGAATGCAAAAAATATTGGGGTTTTATAGTAAAGCTTTAAGGGGGGCACAATTAAATTGGACAGTAACAGAACAAGAGTTTTATTCAGTAATTTGTTGTTTAGAGAAATTTGAAACTTATTTGAGGGGGGCAAAGGTAATAATTAGAACGGATCATAAGGCTTTGTTGTTTGTTAAAACTTGGAAGTTGTACAATGCAAAAATAACTCGTTGGATAAATTATTTAGAGAATTTCCAATATGAAATTCAACATATTAAAGGGAAAGATAATATAGTGGCAGATGGGTGAATTTCCCAAATGGCTTTTTTTTTTGTCTTCGGTGAAATTAGTATTTGAAAAAAGGAATATTGTTCTGAATTATTTTTTTAAGTATTCAATAGGTTGTTAATGGGTTGTGGCAAAAATATATTTTGGCTAGGACTATATATAAAGGTAGAAATAAATACATAAACCTCTATTTTTTTCAAATCGGTGCTGTCCCTCTACTTTTTTTACAAACAAAAAAGCTTATACACTAATAAAAATAAGTAATTTAATATATAAATTATTCTATTTCATAGAATATTAGTTTTATTATTAATCTAAGGTATATTTTATTACATAATTAACTATTATTATTACTGAGAGGCACAAACGTACTTGTCCTGCAAAATGTTCTCAAATCGGTGACCAAAAGTAATTTACATATAACTTTATATCCACGAGTCCGACAGTGTCCCCACCCCAATTTTATTTCTCTCGTTAGTGCCTGCTAGTGCGCAGTCAGGACGGACGTATGTCAAATCGCTGCATATTCCCGCCAATAACGTAAGTATGCCATTTTAGTTGCTCCCGGACAATTATTTTATACTATCGGTGGTTCCATCTTTCTAGTGTAATAAGCAGTTTTATTATTGTTGTTTGGTTCTAATAGAGGTAGTAAGTGAATTAGCTTCATTGATTGTTATTGAATTTAACCTAGATATTATGCATTTTTTCTAATTGTCTAAAAAGTGTGTAATTTCTCACGTCGGTGTTCGCATATCGGTGTAATCGGTGGTCTTTATTACCACGGATATGATAATTTACACCGAAAATGATAAGAAAAGACGAATCGGTGTCATACATCTAATATCGGTGTTCTGATTCATGATCAATCTACAGTTTTGTCACATCGGTGGATTGCTTTATCATATCGGTAGATATTTTATCATCTCGGTGAGTAGTTTTATCATATCGGTTGATCCCGTGAGATTTCGTTAAGTATACAAAGGAAAAATGGAACATACAAGAACATACATATAAACACATACATACATGGGGGACTTCAATGCCAAAGTGGGAGTACAAGAAGGCGACGAGACGAAAATCGGATCTTATGGAGTGGGATGCAGAAATCGCAGGGGGCAAATGCTAGCTCCTGGAGTCACAGGGGCTCTTCTTAATGAATAGTTTCTTTAAGAAAAATTCCCACAGGCAGTAGACTATGATAAGGAACGATATAGACTTTTTTCATAACGGTACCTAAGCACATATTTAGAGACCAACAAGTTTAGTGTGATCAACAAGTTACTGGAAGCGATCACCGACTTATCCGAGGCTCTCTAAATATCAACATCAAGGCTGAAAGATTCCGAATGATAAGGTCAACCCTCCCACCTACGCCGCGCCGCTCCAAGTAGCTCTAGGGTCCGAAAAGTTCCAACTGGAACTTCAAAATCGTTTCGCAATACTGGAAACCTCTAGGGAGGCATTGACGAGAAGGCCGACATAGTGGTCAAACCATTGCAGGTAGTGCCTCGAAAGATGTTTCCCGTGAAACGCAAACAGCAAGAGTTCAAGCACTCTACTGAGACTCTCGAACTTATGAGAAAGAGGCGTAAACAACCATCCACACGGTCGTCTTCGTCAGATGGGAGAGCCTTAAACCAGCGAATCAAGAAGCTGATATCACGCGACCTCCGCCGCTCCAACACTTGCACCATTCAGGAGGCAATCGAGCGTAATAGGGGGTCGGAAGTGTTCGCTCAGCAGTTGAGGAGGCCCCATTTGACGAAACTTGAAACTGGGAATGGCAAAACGAATACCTCAAAGTTCGAGATACTCAAAGAGATCGAGAAATTCTATGAGTAAAATTCTAATTCGACGAGTAAACCGACGGGACACAGCGATGAAGACCACAGAGCCCCACTTACGCGCCACTACACCGAGGATATGCCAGATTTCGATCAGTGCGGGGTAGGATGTGGTTCTCAGGCAACTAAAGAACAACAGGTACCCTGGTGATGACGGAATTACTACTGAGCTGCTGAAAGCAGGTGGGGCTCCAATCCTGAAAGAGCTAGTAAGCCTCTTTAATTCCGTCATCCCGCAAGGGCTAACACCTAGGGCATGGAGCGAGAGTTCGGTGGTACTGTTCTTCAAAAAAGGTGACAAGACCTTGCTGAAGAACGCAGGCAATCTCCCTCCTGAGTCATGTCTACAAGTTGTTCTCGAAAGTCGTCACAAATCGCCTCGCAGGTAAGCTCGACGAGTTCCAGCCACCTGAGCAAATCGGGTTTTGAAAAGACTATAGTACCGTGGACCACATCCATACTGTTTGGCAGATTGTAGAAAAGACTCAGGAGTACAACCAGCCGCTGTGTATGGCGTTTGTGGACTACGAAAAAGCCTTCGACTCTATCGAAACCTGGGCAGTGCTGGATGCCCTGCAGTGGTGCCGTCTCGATTGTACATCGAGGTGCTGAGATGCTTGTATGATACTGCCGAAGAAGAAGACGAAACCCATTAGCCTCCCACGTGATGTGAGACAGGGAGATGTTATATCTCCCAAACTATTTACCAACGCATTGGAGGACGTCTTCAAGACTCTGGGCTGGACTGGGCGGGGTATCAACATCAATGGTGAGTACATCTCGCACCCTCGGTTCGCCGACGGCATCGTCATAGTTGCGGTGTCACTGGAAAAACTGGGCGAAATGATGCACAGCTTGAATGGAGCTTCTCGACAAGTCGGCCTCAGTGTAAACTTGGATAAAACCAAGATTGTGTTCAACGAACATGTTGTACCGAGAGCGATTGCCATCGAAGGAGCGACACTCGAAGTTGTTAAAAAATAGGTATATCTATCTGGGGCAGGTTATTCAGCTCGGTAAAAACAACTTCGAGAAAGAAGTAGCCAGAAGAATTCAACTGGGGTGGGCAGCATTTGGCAAATTACGTCGGGTCTTCTCCTCCCCCTTGCCGCAATGCCTTAAAACAAAGGTTTTCCAACCAGTGCGTCCTGCCTGTTATGACTTACGGTGCCGAAACGTGGCCACTGAAGGTGGGGTTAGTCCGTGACTTAAAAATCGTGCAGCAGGCTATGGGAGCAAGCTATGCTTGGCGTTTCTTTCAAGAATAGAATTAGAAACGAGGTCATCCGACATAGAACCAAAGTTACCGACATAGCTCGCAGAATAAGCAAGCTGAAGTGGTAGTGGGCTGGCCACATCTGCCGAAGGACTGATTGCCGTTGGAACAGACGAGTCCTAGAGTGGAGATCGCGAGGAGGAAAACTGAGGGTGGGACACCCCCTAGCCAGGTGGACTGACGACCTATGAAAGGTGGCTGGGACGAACTGGATGCGGAAGGCGGAGGATCAGCAAACGTGGCGCATATTGGGAGAGGCCTATGACTAGCAGTGGACAGCTATATGCTAATTGGTTGATTTGTGTTACCAGCTTATAAATGTTCTTTTTTTAAATGAATTATGGAATAAAAAAAAGAAAAGCAAATATAATAAAATAGGTACCTATATAATTCCAAAAAAATATATATTATAATTGGATCTCAGTTCTCGTTGGATATGATCTTCTTCAGGTCAGGTATTCAGTTTTAAGTCATTCTTGTAAAAATAAGGCACCTACTATTTCCTTTTTGATGTTCAAAGGTGGATAGATTATATCATTTCGGTGGATATTTAATCATATCGGTGGATATGTATATCATTTCGGTGGATAAACTTATCATATCGGTGTACAGAAAAATAATTGGTGCGGGTTTGTCATGTCGGTGGAAACCAAAATTCAAACTGAATTTTCTCCATAATCTTAAATGATACGTTGATGATATTAAATTTGGGGATACATGATATCATAAAGATTACACAAAACCTGAAAAATATACAAAAAACATATAAATGAAAAAGTTCACCGATATGATAAAAAAAATGCCATTTGTTGAAATTCACCCAGATGTTTATCACGTTATCCACCGAATGAAGGAGTATTACAGGAGGAAAGAAACAGAATGCCGAGTATTTTATATATGGGGTCTAGTCAAAATAAAGATTTGTTAAAAAAGTTAAGTCGGATAGCGGAATATCAGATGAGAGATGAGGAAATAAATAAATTAATTAAACAAATTAAAGTTTCAAATGAGACAGGAAAGTCATTAAAGGGGTTAAGTAGTAGATGTAAATTAATAGACGGAGTTTTGGTTGTTTCTAAAGAAGGGGGAAAAGAAAATTCTATATTTTTACCAGGAGAACTTAGAGAAGAGGTAATTAAACAAGTACATTTAGAGATGGGACATCAGGGTAGTTATAAAATGCTAAAATATTTAAAACAACGTTTTTATTGGAAAGGTTTGACTAGAAATGTAAAACAGTTGGTTAGGATTTGTGAAATTTGTCAATTAACAAAACACTCTAACTCTAATAAGGTGGGGCCTTGCTGTCCTATTGTTACTAAAGATATAGGAGATTTAGTTATGGTGGATATCTATGGTCCATTGCCAACTGGAAAGTTTGGAATGAACTATATGTTAGTGTTTCAAGATTCATTTAGTAAGTTCGTGAAATTTTACGTTTTGAGAAAGGCTACAGCAAAAGCAGTATTCAGTAAAGTAAAGAAATTGTTAGAAATTATAAAACCTAAAGTAATAATGTCAGATAATGGTACACAATTTACTAGTCGAGTATGGAAGGAAGGGATGGCTTCGCTGGGGATCAAAATAATTTACACTACTGTTAGGAATCCTAGACCAAATACAGTAGAGAGGGTTAATAGAGAACTGGGTAGATTGTTTAGAACTTATAATAGTACTAACCATAAGGGATGGGTAGATACAGTGCCTAAATTGGAAGAATTATATAATAATACCTTTCATGAGAGTACAGGTTATACTCCATGTGAAATAATGTATGGGACTTCTACTAAACTTTCTTTTGATGACAAAATAAATAAAGGTAATGATAAATTAAATATTTTAGAAGTTAGAGAATTAGCCCATGAGAATTTAAAGGTGTCAGCGCAAAAGCGAAAATTAAAATTTAATAAAACCTGTCGGTTAATAGAATACCAAATAGGAGAATTAGTGAAAATTAGAAAATTAAATAGATCTAATGCTGAACTAAAATTGACAAAAAAATTTGAGAATTTATATGAAGGGCCATACATGATAGCTGGGAGTCCCTATAAAAATGTGTATATTTTAGTTCATCCGCAGAGTAAAGAAGTTAGAGGAAAATTCAATACAATTCATTTGTCAAAATTTTACATTTAAAGGGAATAGGAAAAATTATAATTATTTGAGTTGGGACTGGAACGAGAAGCCGAAAGTAGATTTAAATTTATGTAAAATTGTATAAGTGAATAGGAACGGTATATTTTTAACTTAAGGAAATTTAGAAGGATTTGTAATCTATTGCAATGTATAATGGAACTAGTAACCTAATTAAATACAAACATTAGAATCTGTTAAAGGAAGTATTTGCTAAAAATATAAATGTTATTTTATATAAGAAAAAATATAGATAAATAAATATTAATTGAAGAAGAGAGGTGAGAGGACCATCTGATGGTATGAATAGATGTGAGAAAAAAAAAAAAAGGGGAAATAAAATGGTTTAGGTTGAGAAACTTGTTATAAGGGTAAATTTGATTTAGAAGAAAAAAAATGTTAAAGAAATATTTGTTAAAAATATAAATGTTATTTAATGTGAAAAAAAAAAAAGGGAATAAATTAATTTAGATTGAGAAACTTGTTATAAGGGCAGATTTGATTTAGAAAAATTAATGTTAGAGAAATATTTGTTAAAAATATAAATGTTATTTAATGTGGGAAAAAAAAAAAAAAGGGGAATAAATTAATTTAGATTGGGAAACTTGTTATTAGAATAAATTTTGGGATAGAAAAATTAATGTTAGAGAAATATTTGTTAAAAATATAAATGTTATTTAATGTGGGAAAAAAAAAGGGGAATAAATTAATTTAGATTGGGAAACTTGTTATTAGAATAAATTTTGGGATAGAAAAATTAATGTTAGAGAAATATTTGTTAAAAATATAAATGTTATTTAATGTGAAAAAAAAAGGGAATAAATTAATTTAGATTGAGAAACTTGTTATAAGGGCAGATTTGATTTAGAAAAATTAATGTTAGAGAAATATTTGTTAAAAATATAAATGTTATTTAATGTGGAAAAAAAAGGGGAAATAAATTAGTTTAGGTTGAGAAACTTGTTATAAGGATAAATTTGATTTAGAAGAAAAAAAAAATGTTAAAGAAATATTTGTTAAAAATATTAATGTTACTAGATGTGAAAAAAAAAAAAAAGAAAAATAAATAAAGATTAAATGGAGGAAAGGGGTGAAGCCCATCTGATGGTATGAGTTTGTTGAAAAAAAATTTTTTTTTAAGTTAGAAGTTTGATATTAGGTTATTTATGATAAAAAAAAAAAATTTTTGATATAGAAATATTAGTTTTGAATAGAAGAAAAAAAAATAATAATAAATGTAACTGACTCTTCCTGTCAGATGGTGGGGCGTAGGGTGGCTTTACCTTTTAATTATTATTTTATTTATGTAGGTATATAAAGTATATTTATATATTAAAATATATGTATAATTAAATAAAATTGAAAGCTGTTATTAAATAATTATTAAAAAAAAAAAAAAAAAAAAAAAAAAAAAAAAAAAAAAAAAAAAAAAAACATATTGAAGGATAATAATTGATTGCTTGTCTTCTTTCATATATATATATAAAAAAAAAAAAAAAACATTATTGATCATAACCACATTATATTTTGTATTTCATAATGCTGACTGGTTGGCAGGAAGCAAGACCATAGAAGAGGGTTCTGGAAAGGATTAAAGAAATATTTTAGTGTATGAGACGAACGGAACGATGTCAATATGAAAGGTTATAATGAGTGAATGCTATTAAATTCAGTATGGTGGGCCATCCCAACCAGCATTAATTTTCAAGGGTTTATAATTAAATTGAGTTATGGTTCAAATATCTGCATGCATCACAAACGGATTCATGAAAGATGCAAAGAGTTAGGTTAGTAATAGACATTGATTTCAAAATTTGAAATCAAGGTCATGCATGTCGAGAAGAACTTTCATGAATCTCCAACTAAACAGAATAGGTCGGAACTTGGCACACTCTACAAATACCATTGTCTTAATGTCGGCCTTTCAGGTTTATTACTGGTGGGGTGAAAATCTATACATTCTTTTATGTCTTTAGTCAATAGGGTTGAACTTTTTCTGGGGAGCGGAGTACTTGGTTATATGGCGAGCGTAATGTAGGTTCCTGTATAAACTTTTACTCTGTGCGACAGCGCAAAGGTGCCTCACAACCATTTTCTCTCACTGAATTGGATCAAGTCCTGACGGGAAATAATGTAATGTTGTGATTTAACTAAAAAGCTTGTAATGAGATTGGGAGGTATCGAATTTTGATATTTGGTCAATTTACACAAGACATAAAAGGTGCGGAATTTGAGTTATAACTGAATAGGTTATGAAATGGGTTGAATCATAATTATAGGGAAGGGAAGATTGATAATTCATATTGATAATTGTGTATATATATATAATATTTATTTAAGTAGTCTTTAATGTGAATCTTACTTCGAACAAATTGTAGTTAAGTTTCTTCGTCAGATTCAGGGGGTCGGATGTAACGAGACAGAACGTCACATGTCTTTATAAGTAATAAATCGATTTCTAAGAGATGGCGCTGTTATCAATAATAAAATTAATATTTAGAATTAAAATAACGAGGGTTTGTTGCAATACGATTCATGAAATAATCTGTTTTAGAGGAAAAGCTAATAAATGAAATTAGATTGTTGATAAATGTAATGAAAGATAGGGTTTTTCATATTGCATCATCATATTGACTAGTCTAAGTAATAATACGGGTTTCTGGTAGATGGCGCTGTTCTTATCAGATTATGATAATTTTAAATCGATATAATTATACTATTTGAAGAGATATTCTAATAATAAGGAATTCTAATTTAATTAAATGTTTTAAATTGGTTATAGTAAATAGGTTGTACAAAAGGGTTTTTATTATTAAATAATATTATTAAAAAAAAAGAGAAGGAAAGAAATACTTGGTATATTTTGTTAGGTTGGGGATATTGAGAGATGTTTAGATAGTTTCCGGTTTGGAAGTTATTTATAATGGTAAATAAATAGAATGAATTACAAAAAAAGGTGAATTGAAGTAAAGAGAAGGAAAGATAATTCAGTTAGGCATTTTAAATTGTATAAAGTGAATATTTCTCACAGGGAGTTAATATTAATAATTAAAAAAAATATATTTATTAAGTTGCGAGCATTGGGAAGCAGTACTGGATTGGTCTAGAAATATTGCGGGGTTTGTAGGAATTAAAAAGAGGATTTAGAAGACGCTGATTGGTGCAAAGGAGACTCCCGCCGAATTAGACCGCGAAAATAGTGAGAAAGTTGGGATTTGGCGCGATCCTCGTTCATTCTCTTTTGAGACAGCAAGCGAGGGTAACTGGTGGGCGGGTTACCAAGCAAGATTTTAGAAAATTTGTGGTAAACTAGTGAAACTTTGCTTTGTGAATTGATTGAAATGATTTTTATATTGAAATTCGTGTTAATTCATTATAATTGATAAAATCGCGTTGCATTTGTGTAAAATCATGATTCTTTAGTGAAATTTTAGCTCGAACAATGGTTGAAATGTCGCGTTAACAGCATTTTGTTGGAATGGTAGCAAGACTTCTTTACTGGCAACGCTGATTATCTTGATATGAAGCGTAGTTCGTTCGAGTGAGTCTGCTCAACGGCCATTCCTATCGCGAAATGTTGTTTTAGGAGTTCGGATGGGGATAGTAGGTATAAAAGGTTAGGCTAGGGCTAGGAGGTTGAGGCCATAGGAATAGCTAGGGAATCCCAATAGGTAAGTCTGTCGATGTGACAGCCACGAGTGGAGACCTGACGGTGTTAACTAAGCTCGTGACCACTTTTAGCTAGTTTGCTGATAATCCAAAATGGCGGGACAGCTTTCGACTTTACCTGAGTTTCAGGGTCGAAAAAGCCATCTGAGTGTTGATACCCAATAGTTTGACCTAGTCACATTTATTGAAGTCAACAGCTCAGTCTTATATAATTATATATTTATTTATGTACACAATACATATGTAGGGTCGTCATGAGGCAACATCCCAGACTACGGTCGTTGTTCTTGTGACAAAACACGGGTCTTAGGTACGCCAAAATCAGGCTTGACTCACCTGTAATCTTTATTAAAATAGTTAGGGACATAACACACCACACAATTAGTCTAAATGGGTATAATTTGTACAAACACAGGGAATAGACTTATAGGTAGGTGTAGGTACACTTGATAAACCGGGATTAGGAATAAACTAACTTTAAGCGTAATTATGTCTGTTATGGAATCTAATAACCGTCATGGTTTGTTGTAGGAAGGGGCTATAATTATTATGTAAAGTTCAGTGTTAGACCAATATGATACGGTGATATAAGAAGTTACGAGTGTGTGTGGTTTTGTGTTTGAATCTGACTTTAACTCAATGATACAGTCATGAATTCCCTCAAGGTCAGTTCGAATTATTGATAAAGTAATATTTCAGAATTTTAACTGTTATACTCTTTAATTCAATACAGAAACTATTCAAACAACCGAGCTAATAGTTGATACAAGTATTATTAATTTCAAACTCCTTGACAAAAGATGAATTGTCTGTTTAATGGCATTATAGAAAAGTATTATCATTGTTATTCTAAATCAAGAGACTATCATAATTTGTAGTGTAATTTAAAGTGTCAAATTGGTCATTTGAATAAAACAAGACTAAAAGTCAAATAAAGTATCTTATAGTATTACAATATTAGTATTCAATCATATACTAGACTATTTGTTTAGCCAAACGGGTATAGTAATATTATGAACAAAAGATAAACATAGTACCTACCTATTAACGGAAAGTGTAACGATATGGGGTTGGTGATTGATAACCGATTGTAGATTGAGTCATTCATGTTTTTGTGTAGTTTTGCAGTTAGTTATATTTTATATGCAAATAGCCAGAGAAAACCGTTAAGGTTTAGTTTATCATGACGGAACTTATGTCTATTCTACTGTGACTAAAATAGTTCTCAATTGCAACAATTGACTTAGTATTTGCTCATTTAATCGAGTATGGTCTGGAGAATGAGAATCTTATCACAATAGATGATATTTTCCAACTATGGAATAGATTCAAAACTCCTAGACTTGGGCAATAGACCCGTACACATATATAGTCTAATAATGACTTGTGGCAATCTTGGTGATGTGAGTAACTAATAAGTTTACAACTCAACTTTACCTACCTAAAACTTTGGATTAGTTTTGGTGAAATGGACATTAGTTCTAGGTTGAGATCTATTGTAAATTTCTTAAGTATCTACTGCAAATATGCACTCTAACGTGAAAGGGAATATAAAGGTTACTTATTATTCTCTCAGTTATTGTATACCTACCTTAATTAGGTTCTACATTAAAAGATTGTTATTTACATCTCTATGATATTTTTACACCTCTAGAAGAGGGATAAGCCTTTAATTAGGTAAAGGGAATGATATATTGTAATTCCACGCCATTCGAATTGGTGTTTGTCTGTTATGGGTGCCAGATGTCTTGGCCAGGCGGAGTGAGTAAAGCTACCTATTCCATACCTATAATAGACATAGGAACAGTTATTCCTCAGTTGGTGTGAACTGTACTGTCTTGGGCGTGTGTTCATGGGGCCCTAGACCGAAAAACAAATATATCATGTTGAGTACAATCATTGGTAATATATCAATAACTCATATAAGGTATTTGATCCAATGAGATTAATAATTATGAATAAATCACATAAGTGCAGGATTCAATTAGTCTATGTATTGAACTGAATAAACATATAACATGTTGAAATCATTAGTTGTATAATAACTGAACTATAATTAATTTCAGTAAGAGATTAGATAGATATTACTATAAAAGGGTTTAATAAATTAGATAATATCAGAATTATTTAGATGGGTAGTCATTATAACAATCATAATTAGTTTCAGTAGTAAATTAAGTAGGTATCCAATTTAACAAATATAAATAGGTCAGGTAATATATTTATAGAAAGTGAGGGTTTCCTTATCTTAGTTAGAGAGTTAGCTATTCATGTTTATAAACCAAGTAGTATAATAATTTAAGTAGGCGTTTATTTTAATGAAAAATTAGCACATACTCCCCTTTATAGAGCATAGGGTAACTACGTATCATGATAAGAGTCCTTTCCCACTACGACGTTCATTGGCCAAATTAATATTAAGTCGTAATAGAATTTATATGTATCATGATAGAGTTATTTGATAAGTAAGTAGGTATTGTATTGATAGATTTGACATCAAATGTTAGTTAGGAAGTTGAATAGGAATTGTGAGCTTCACATGGGTGTGGGATAAGAGCATGGTAAGAGTGGAAAGTAGAGGGTAAGGTAGAAGAAAACGGTCAGGAGTTAAAGAGGGGTACAGGTAGGTTAGGATAGGAGGTTACAGTGGGACCGAATACATTGGTGAAATGTAGGTGTTAATTCACCTTTGCCTAACCCTCCGGAGGTAAAGGTGATTATATGTATGTAATATTTCTTCTCGGACTTATTTTCAATAATGCAGTTAACGTCTTACCTAAGGAAAGAGCCCACTAGTACCTCTATTTATTCACCACGAAGGCTCATAACTCACAAAATTGTGTTCGTCTGACCTGAGCCAAACTCTAATAACGCAACTTTTTTCGTCCTCATGAAATGTCAAGGCCGAGCCTAACAACATGTCGACAGTAATATAGGAAGTGTAGAATTAATGGGCTAAGAATGAGGGAACACACGTGGGAAACATAGGTTCCGGAATTATTCCTATAAACTATTTGAGATTTGAGTAATAGGGCAGTTGGCTAACCAATGAAATTCTTAATTTTTTTTAAACTTGGATGTCCACTTTCGCCTATCTCAATCTCTAGTTTTTTTTATTTAAAGTCAAAACAGTTGACAAGTTCTATCTCAATTTTTAGGAAGTAGCAATGTATGACGTCATATCATGTTATTTTATAACTATTTTTGCAGTATATTTTAATCTATTTTTGGACACAGCACACAGGATTCTAGATAAGATCAAAATAACAAAGAAGTTGGTGGAATAAAAGTTAAATCTCCTTGAACTAAATTTGAAATTCAAAGTATTTCTGGGTAACACTGGGTTTTAATATAAATGCTCGTGCACGTACGTCTACGCCGTAGCAAAGTGCTACATTTTCACGTAGCGCGGTAGCAGCGTAGATTTATTTGCCCACTGACATGGTTTATTGGTTATATGCCTCACTATTTTGAACTATCTAAAATGGTGGCTCATACGGATTTTATATGTACGATATTTATATACTCACGCGTATATTCTCAAAAGACTAGGTAGAGGTTCACAAGTCTCAATCGAGTGAGACCGAATTGAGACTTGTGAATAAGTGAATGCGTGTATGCTATACATCTACCTAGGCTATAGCTGTCAGGGGATGGACACCAGGCATCAGTGAGCTATTCCTGTTTAATTGAAGAAGTAGATAATAGTGAGAGGAGGTTACTTTTCGTCCTAAGAATAAAGGCGTTTAAGTAAATTAAGATCAAATATGAGAAACAATTAGCCTCATTATCACACAGTGTGTCCTGATTGCGTTCAATGGGTACATTTAATGTCTAATATTAGACACAAGCCTCTCTATTTGAATGAAATTGAGATGCTTGACTGCTAACACTTTTACGAGGTCCTAAAAACTTTTGTGAATTGAGAGTGTTTCTAAATTTAAGGTACATCGTGACAAGTTACTCGTACGTATAACGATGTGAAATAAGTACCACCTGCAGCCTTTAACATAGCAAACTTAATAACATATGAACTGACTTCTGACCTTGACCCCTGTGCTGACTCCTTGTTCTGACCTTCGTCCTTTTTATTTAGCTTTTAGTTTACTCCGGAAAAAGGCCTAGGCATTCGCAAATCTGTTTTAAAGATGAAAATGATTTTTACAGCAATTAACTCGTTGTTACCTATCTATTCTACTATTAGATATGATAATTGTAAATTTAATTGTCATAGTCATTTCTGTACGAACCTGCTATTGTAGCTTTAGATATTATTTACATACTTTTACAGTTCTTTAGCTCTATAGCTTCATGTTCCAACGGAGTATCCTACTAATATTATAAATGTGAAAGTTTGTGAGAATGGATGTGTGGATGTTTGTTACTCTTTCACGCATAAACGGCTGGACCGATTTGGTGGAAATTTGGTATGTATATAGGTTATACCCTGGATTAACATATAGGCTATATATCAGCGATAAACGGGATCAGAATTCCACGCGGGCGGAACCGCGGGCAACAGCTATTTTTTTCATAAATCAATAAAGACAAAGTTTACAGCTTATATTTATTTTCATCCAATAGCTGACCGTCATGTTTCTTAGACATATGTTTTAAAAGTGAGTTTGTATTAATCAAAACTTTATAATAAGTGCAGAAACTTTCTAACGTATGGGCCCTTTTCAATATGTTGTTGTAACATTGTTGTTATTAAAAATGTTTGATACAAATTAATTTTCAGCTGTATTTGCGAAGTTTGCTTGTTACGGAGTATACGAGAAAATTGTATAGAATCATAAACTCTGTGATATGCCGTTGTTGTAGACACTTTGAGAGTGTTTACGATCAATCTTGAGTATGAGCTTGAATGAATTAATTTATTTCTTCATTTGTGTTAATAATAAATATTCTACAAATATTCTACAACATTCTACACAACGCTTTCTAGACCCGGTAAGCGGTGGTAAGCTTAATTAGCTTGTGTTATGGAATCTAGAATGCAGATATAAATACTTAGATACTTTTTTTTTGTAAATACATACATATTATACATAGAAACACCCAGGTCAATGCAAATATTCATATTCATGCATATAAATATTGGCACTGAGCGGGGATCGAACCCGCGCCTCCTGCTTAGCAGCCGCGTTCACTACCGCTACGCCACAGAGGCAGTCAAACATAACATAACATATAACATTTTAGTTTTTACTCTTTTTCTTCTTCATCCAAGCGTAAATCCCGGTTCCATTCAACCCTTGTACTTTGGAGCCCGGCCCCGCCCTCCTCTGGTTTTATCTAGGTTTTTTCGGACACAACTGCCGTCTGTCCCTCCAACCCCTAGAAGAAAATCTGCACCAAAATCTAGTCCGTCAATTCACAGGTGTAGTGGCTTAATGCCTTATACACCCAATAATTTAGTTTCAAGTATATTTTTACTGAGGTTTTTTTTGGAAATTAGGGTGCATGCTAACCTCGATTAAATTCAAACAATTAGATAGCGAATTGAGTCTCATTATTGTAATTAAGGATTCTAATCGTTCGACTCTGGAGGAAAGCTTAGGTTAAAGGTCCAACCCCACCAAACGGACGGCATCGGAACGGACTCACGGCATTTAAAGTTTATATTACCAAGTCACGCATGACAGCTTGACGTGCGTCATGCCGCCGCACGTCGCTGTGAAGCTGTTGTGCGTGACTTGGTAATATAAACTTCAAACACTGTGATAATAAGATTTAATTTTGTTTAAAGATTGTAAAATCCGGGCCGATGCCGTCCGTTTGGTGGGGTTGGACCTTAAGGGAAATGTTGAGTGATTACTAGTAGATAAGGCCCCGTGAAGGATATCTGTCGGCAATCCACAGTCAGACATTCAATTTCATTCTCATTTGTCTGTTCGCAAATCCTTTGATCTTTTAAATCCTTTCGATTCAACTCTGACCTTCTACATTTTCTATTTTCGTTTTTCATTGTACATTTATTTGATTTGTCGTTTTGATTGGATAATTGTGCCGTAACGTTTAATGTCTTCGATATTTATTTTCTCTAAAGGTTTTAATTTACTGTTGTAAACTTGGTTCTATTGTTACAAGTTACTTTGTTTATTGAGTCTCAAGTTCGCTTGAAGCTATCCTTGTAATCATTAAAAAAGTTAATCATATCGCCTTACAAAAAATTTTGTTTTCGATTTAGGGGTAAGTTTTTCTTCGGGTTAAACTGATGTCCTATGGTTGAATTAGTTAGACAAGGGTTCCATGCATACATCATGCGTATACAAATGGGATCCCATTTTTTATCATAATGGTTTTTGTCCTAATTTAAAGTGTCATAACAAGTTAGGCATAATTTTCTTTGTCATAATAATAGTGTGCCATAATTGGTTTTTAGCATACTATGTTATTAAGCATAAATATTGTATATCCTAATGTTTTTATTCATAACTTTGATATGCATAAAGTTGTAAAGCATATTGTTTATTTGTCTAATAGTTATTTGGCATAATGATCAAAAAGAAATAATAATTTCTTAACAGACAGTGATAGATTTATTGAGAAAGCCCCTGATTCCGACTTGGATAGATTAGGTTAGAAGGCTAAGGCCTTCGTGGTTATTTTTTTTATAACCATGTAGAACTTTATTTAGTCAAATTATGGTTAGGTTAGGTTAAGTAAACTTATGCTTTGGGACAGTATGCTTATAAAATATTATGCTTAATGCTTATAGTAAATAGGATTAAAACAATTATGATTAAAAAGTTATGGCAAATGAGTATTATGCGTAAATAATGTTAGGACAAGTAACATTATGTAATGTTAAATTATGACATAAAATTGTAGGAATAAAAATAGAGAACCTATACAAATACTTGTGTTACACAAACCAACCTCATGACCTCCATTGTTGCAGTTAAATGCTCTACCGCCACGGTAGACATGCCATCAAATCCCTCAAATATATTACAACGACATATGTATAAAAAGTATAACAACAAAACTAGAATTTCGTCAAGACATCGTCCACTTCATCTTGAAGATGTGTGTGTATTCAACTGCAACACGTAAACATACAACAACTTTGGTCAAGGGTACAAACAAATCAACGAGAGAGCTGAACTTGGCATTGACAAGAGGGAGATTGGATTGAAACGTAATGAGCCGACGCACTCCGTTTATCTGACTTCACATGTGCACGAAAGATATCTTACACTTCGATTTGCGCTTCACTGTTTCGAATGGGAATTTTATTACGATTGTAGTGGCGGTTTATGTTTTCTTTATGCGAATCTCAAACCTTTTTGGTTTATGTGTTTTTATTTAAGTATTTATGTTTATTTACAGCTCTGTTTTGTAGTGAAGATTGACCTTATTTTTTTCCGTTATAGGTAAAATGTTTTGTACCTACTACTTTGATAAAATATTTTCACTTAATATCTTTCCTTTGGGAAGACTCAAAATCGTTAGTTTATATAGTGGCAAACAACATGTTGTTTTTGTGTTAATCATACCTAGTACTTCTATTCTTATCTGTTCTGTGATCATGCTTTGCTATTCTTTCTTTGTATTTGAAATCGGAATAATATGTTAACAAGTAGAAAGGAACTTGAACACGTTCCACTCTGAAAACAAATACATATAAACTACTAGCAGCTGTCCCGGCGAACTTCGTACCGCCATATTTTTCCCGTTCCCGCTTAACCTATTTTCTCATCCTTTAAACCTTCCCTGGACACCCACGAATATTTCAAGACTAAAATTAGCCAAATCGGTTCAGCCGTTCTTGAGTTATAAAATAACAACGAAAAGTGGCATTGATTTTTATATATTAGACTAGCCTTTTCCCGCGGCTCCGCCCGCGTGGATGTCGGTTATCGCGACCAAACATAGCCTATGTCCTTTCTCAAGGTCTAATCTACACCTATACCAATTTTCATCAAAATCGGTTAAGTGGTTTGGGCGTGAAAGCGAGACAGACAGACAGACAGACAGACAGACAGACAGACAGACAGACAGAGTTACTTTCACATTTATAATATTAGTAGGGATTTATACTGTTGATTGATGGCGCGTGGTGAAACTTATTGATACATATATTTAACACACTTGTACTTTTCCGTTATTGTATAGTCATTTCAAACACATGGTTCTCATGTCGAAACAACGCGATGAAGGTTTAGAAGATTCAAATTGAGCTCAAAGTCCGTGTATCAAGTAAATGGTTTGGTCGCTTCAACTGTGTACTTTATCTTTGTATCTTCTTTTATTGTTTTTGGGCTGCCATACACAAGGGTCAATGCGAACTTTATGGTTTTATTTGGATACCCTTTTTGTTTTTTCACGATGGGGGAATTTACTTCCTAATAAAATAAGATTTCTAAAGTATTTTTCTTTTTGTACAACATATTTGTAACAGTGTGAATAAGTAAGAAACATAAATAAATATATCTTGCAAAATAACTTTCAGAATCACAAAGTTAGTTGTTTAGTGGAAACTCTAAAAAACTAGCCAAATCTATTAAGAAGAGTAATGATTACTGTGTTGAAAATAGTTACGTCTCAGTCGTTTTTGTTTATACCTACTGGAGATTGATGGCGCTTGGTGGAACTTGCTACACATCCCTACTTTCCATACTAATATTATAAATGCGAAAGTAACTCTGTCTGTCTGTCCGTCTGTCTGTCCGTCTGTCTGTCTGTCTGTCTGTCTGTATGTCTCACTTTTACGAGTAAACCGCTGAACCGATTTTGATGAAATTTGGTATAGAGGTAGATTAGACCTTGGGAAAGGACATAGGCTTTGTTTGGTCGCGATAACCGACATCCACGCGGGCGGAGCCGCGGGCAAAAGCTAGTATTTAATAAAGCACTTGTACTTTTCATATATTCATTGTAAATTTTGAGAATGTAGTAAGGCGAAACTGCTTAGGTTCAAAAATAAAAAATTGTGGAAAGTACAAGTGTTCTTGTGCTTGTATCAAGGTGTACAAGATACTCTTTACCTAAATAATAATTTTGTATTTAAAATGTATATCATCATATCAGAAGTAAACATTTTCCCGACCAGAATATTGATATTTTGGTCGTGAAAGAAGATATAAATAAAATCCAACCCTTCAGCCGGACTCTCCGCTCCCTATCGTTAATCTTTCATTTACTTTCCAAATGGCTCATCCTTCGCAAATCTGTCCCAAAATTACTTAGATACGCATTTATCAGTGTAGCCATTGCAAATATTTACTTTGTAAACTTTGAAGTGTTCATTAATAACGTCAATATCGTTACTGAATTCTGTAAATGTTTAATTTATCTAATTAAACCAACAGTAAACGGTTCTGAATTTATTTGATTTGGATCAAATAGCTGTTATTAACCTGATTTATTAAAACCTATTTACTGCAATGGATAATAGGAAATAGCAGTACTTATGGGACTGAGGGAGACTATACTGCTCGTATTTCCTTATAGAGTTACAAGTCTCATTTTATATTTCAACATTCTCTCGCTATTTCTCCTTTAAAATGTGCTCAAAACGTGCTCTGTACGCGTAGTACACGTTTCTTGGGTGTCTTTTGAGGATAGCACGGTAGCTACTGCGGTGGACAAGCTCAAATCCACCAAGCTTAGATTATTAGAAGACAATCCGCGAGCGTCACGGCCTCGTATGTGTCGCGATTTTGGTCTAAGATACATGTCCCCAGGTCACGGAGACAGCCTCCGTGGCGTAGCGGTAGTGAACGCGGCCGCTACGCAGGAGGCGCGGGTTCGATCCCCGCTCAGTGCAAATATTTGTGTTCATGAAATATGGGTATTTGCATTGGTCTGGTCGTGCCTCGGAGAGCACGTTAAGCCGTCGGTCCCGGTTGCCATAAGAACATCTATGGCAGTCGTTACGGGTAGTTGGAGCCCTAAAAAATCCAAAAACAACGGTCTAGCTGCAAAGCTTCGATATCGCCTAATGTTATCATTAAGTGGAGGTCAGATGGCAATCGCTTCACGAAAAAATATCGAGGTCTAGCCAAATCTGTAGTTAAGACTGGTAAAGCGGACCCCAGACTCCGAGCTGAAAAAAAAAAAACGGAAAGCTTCGGATGCGACTGGGAATTAACGCTACAATGACAGAGGATACATGTCCCCAGGTAGATATGTATTTATAGTGCATTTATCGGGACGGTGTTGATGTAAAGGTACGTTAGGTAGAAGTATTAAAACATTTCTACTGAGCAAGCAAATTTGAGATGATGAGCTCGTTAAACGTGTTTAAAATCGAGTTCATATTATTCAAACATTTTGATATGAGTATGTTGTACAAAGCTTTTGACGAATGTATTTGAAGTTGTGGCATTGTTCTCAAAATTGTAGAAATTCATAAACTCTGTAATAATGTGAACGTAGAACGCAAGCTTGTCTAAAGGTTGATTTACATCAGACGAGTGAATGCTCAATCTGCGGCCTTACCATAAACCTTAAAACAGGTCAATAATTGAACTGCTGTCATTCTGCCAACTGCAAATGACACTTTGAAATGTCATATAAATATATTGGATTACAAAGTGACATTTGCAGTTGGTAGAATGACAGCAGTTCAATTATTGACCTGTTTTAAGAGTTCATGGTATGGGCTCTGTCCCTTCTACGTCAAAATGACACAACATTCGTTCGTTATTTTTTCATAAGTAAGCGATGAAAATAAGTCGTTTACACTAAAATATTAAGAAAGAACTTGTACTATCTTGTACTAGCTCTAAATTCGTTTGGTCTAAATCCACCTTTACTGGTATGCTAAAAATTTGGTCACTTTATGTAAAATAATTTGTAAGTATAATTCCCCAAGCATTCTTTGAAGTAATCTATTGAGAGAGAGCCGCGTGTCAATCTCGATTAAATTGAAACGATTAGAGGGTGAATTGAGACTCATTATTGTAATTAGGCATTCTAATGAGCTGGCTCTAGGGATAGCTAAGGTTAAGGGCAAAGCTATCTTGTTGATGGATTAGTATACCTCGGGACAATTTAAATCTTAGACCTAAATCGCGACACAAATGAGGCCCTGGTGCTCGCGGATTGTTATCCTCAAAAGACCCCCATGAAACGTGTACTGCGCGTATAGAGCACATTTTGAGCACATTTTTGGTCCAAGGTATAATGACCCGAGCAATAACATGGTTAAGGTCTCATGGAAGTTAGGTATTTGTCGGTAGATGGAGACAATCAGAAAATGATTTTAAATTTTCAGAGTCCGTTGGTTTGTAAATCTTTTGATATATGAAATGCATTCGATTGAAACCAGACTTTTCTAAATTTTGTGTTTATATTCGGCTTTCATTGTGAGCTTTCTTTCGGATTTTGGTTGAATTAACTGCGCACTTGGTTTTTGAAAAGTAATTTTCGTTTTTATTTTAACTTACTGATATTTTACTTTCAACATCATTGTACCATACTCGTAGAAAAAGAAGTCCAAAGTCATAAAGTACTCGTGCTGAAAACTTTTTATCTAAAGCAAGCAATAAATTATTGTTGAAATAAACAAAAAGAGTAATGCATTATAATGTGGCGTGCCTCGGAGAGCACGCAAAGCCGTCGGTTCCGATTGCCATGCGAACATCTATGACAGTCATTACGGGTAGTGAGAGCTCTAAAAAGTCCAACAACTGGTATAACTGCAATGCTTCGATATCATCAATGGGTTGTGGAGATCAGATGACAGTCACCTCACCTCAGTCAAATATCGAAATTCAGTCATACCCGTAGTTAGACTTAAAAAGGGGGCCAGACTCCGAGGTGAAAGCTTCGGGTGCGACTGGGATTAACGCTAGAATGAAGAAAAATAGTGAGTAGGTAAACAATATCTCGCTGTTTTTGATAACAAATCATGTTAGTTTTTAATCCAAAATCTAATATTTTTGTTACCGATAGTGAAATTTTGCTGATAGATAGCGAAATTTTGCTGAAGTGTTACTCAAGATAAGAAGTTTATGTTTTTTACCTCTAGAGCTTTTAAATCCTAACTGTGTATTCAAGTAACTATGTTTATGCGTGATCTAGCATCCATCCAATCCACAACACTATCTAGATCCATAATATACTTAGTTTGAATCTAGATAGTGTTGTGTGGTAATATTAATGTGTCCTAGAATATCAAAAAATATTCATCTCTTTAAAACCTAGTCATAAATCTAAATAAATAGGTACATAATATATTTCTTCGTCAGTATAGCCTCGATATCTGGATTAAACCAACTTCACAGTCCGAAAATCTCTTCATCTTAATTAACTACTAATACGCCTACAGTATTTACTAACCTAACCGTTCATTTATCTTCTAAATAGCCCCAGGCTTTAGGATTTCGTTCTATACTTCAAAATAGATTTGACCCCATTAGCATGTGCGGCCATTGCAAATATTTAGACTAAGGTGGAAGTAGTAGGTACCTATGCAACATTAAAATCTTATCCGATGAGATAGTACCGCATTATCACATCCGTGTTGTCGAATTTAATAAAAAATGGTAGCGAGATATTTTACTTTATTTTTTTTTACAATGGCAATGAATAAATATGGTATTTAATAAATGCCATTGTATTGCATATTGAAAAAAACCATTGTAAACCTTTGAGAATGCAGTAAAGCGAAACCAGTCAGGTTCAAAAATAAAATACTGTGGAAAAGTACAAGTGTCTAATTTAATATGTGTAACAAGTTCCACCAAGTGCCATCAATCGACAGTATAAACAATTTATTAATTGCTTATTTAATTATGAATCTTTTATATATAAATTAAAGCTTTTTTTCTACATATTGGGATTTTCGTATTTAGTTAAAAAAAACTAGGCTAATTGAAACAAGGATTGGTATGTCAGAAATGTTTAATACACAATCAACTTTCATATAAATCAAAACTTTATAACATGTTTTACAAAGTTCCTCACATAGGTCCTTTACATTCTCTTTGGACTTGCGACATTGTTTTCATTAAAAGTTCTAATTAATTCTGACTGTTACGGTGTGCTTAACAAATTTCTAGAGATTCATACCTACACTGTATAATATTATTGTAGAAAATTCAAAATGTTTATATTGAAACCTTATAATTACATTTTGTTAATGAACTTGTCCTTTCATTTCAATAATATTAAACATTACATGAAAGGAGGGTTTCAAGTATTTGTAATGAGCACAAAGAATTCACTAATGTAATGTATTGAATAAGGGTGCGTGCCAATCTTGAATAAGTTTAAACAATTAGATCGCGTATTCAGACTCATTATTGTAATCAAGCAATCTAATGATTCGGCTCAGGGGACACACTGAGGTTAAGGGTAAAGCTATCTTGTTGAGTGATTAGAAGTACTTAAAGTCTACCGAAGGCTATGTGTCGCCAGACGGGGAATAGTCCGTCTGTACGGAAATCCTTTGATCTTTTAAATCGTACAATTCAAGCCTACCCTTTTTTTAGTGTTTTTTAATCAAATACAGTAGGTAAGTACTCATTGCAAAGATGTTTAAATTTTGAATTTGTAGAAATTCGTTTTGATTGGATAACTGTTCGATTACGTTTGTACTCTATTAATTTTATTTTTTATTTGTTTTACTTTTGTTAAAGTGATTCATATGTACAAACTTACTTTGTGTATTCAGAATATACCTATGTATTAATATCATACGTGTATTGAATAGATGTATTTACGTTATCTTATAGTTTTAGTTATATTTAGTTACTAGCCTTCCGCCCGCGGCTCCGCCCGCGTGCATCTCGGTTAACACGACCTTTGTTCATAACTTCGGTTCTACTCAACCGATTCCGATCAAACAAACGTGAGATTTTAAGTCTGAGCAAGCCCTTTCTAACAAAAAAAACCGCATCAAAATCCGTCCAGTAGTTTTTGCGTCCATCGCGGACAAACAGACAAACAGACAAACAGACAAACAGACAGGAAATTCAAAAAAAACATTTTCGTGTTCAGTATCGTTAACATAACATAACCCAAGTATTTTTTTTTAAATATCTCCAATGTACAGACACGACCACTTTACAATTATATAATAGAATAGATAGACTATCAATTTTTAACACTAGTTTTTCTTGATATTAGAGATATCAATACCAATACCAAATTTGGATAGGTAGGGAGGGAGGGAACACTACTGACGGTGGAGGTGAGCGCTGATTCTTTACAAGGTGGCCACCCTAAACCTACATCTGGGTCGCAAGTCCCAGTCGCCGTCACGGTGTTCCTCTCTGTATCAGGCTATGGACCCGGCGACCGCACGGTGAGTCCATGGAGTGCTGAGAATCGGATCTCTAACATCGGACAATAGATTATGCAATCCCCATGGTACAGAGACGCGTGACTTCTTGTGAACGATCACCAGTCTACAAGACAGATTACATGTTCCTTAAGTTCAATGACCATTCATGATAAACTATAAAGGAGTTAATTGAAACTTATGGAACATAGAAACTTTCTAAAAGAACATACATAATTATTATAAACTTTTTCATTAGCTACTTCGTTCCGATAAGTACATTAGGCCGAACTTTTTTATCTTCATACGAAATTCGAGCAGTAAGAGCAAAGTTTGTTTTGTGAGCCCGCGATTTGATATACGAGTAAGTCGCCAACTGGAAAAATAACGTATGATTCTATTTATGAATATGTCACACGAATTCGTAGGCTTAACTCAGAGAAATTCATATGATTTTGGCAACTACCTACCTACTACGAAATTAGGGTAGAAAGTTTCGTATGTTGTTGAGAGAGGTTGGCTAATCTGTGGATTATTTCTGGGTTAGGTATTCTTATACATACAGTAGGTACAGTTGTTATAGAAAACATAAACATACATTGAATGTGCACCACATAGGTACAGCACTGTTGCCTTATTTATCATTAGAGTCCATTCATACTTAACTACAGAAATGTTTTCACTTTCATGTGATGTATCAAAGGACTGAAGAGTAAATCACTGGTCAATATCATTATGAAGTTGATATTATGTTCGCAGTGGCAAACTACTACGTGTCAATCTAATTACGTGTGGTGTGACTGTGTAGTTAGAGTAGATGAATCGTATTATCTATCTAGCTAGTGGTTAGAAAAAGGCAATTTGTAACTAAATGTAAAGTTTCAAAATCGTGGTGATCGAGAAAATATTTTTGCCCACTTTGGTGAACTTGAAAATAGGGTATTGTTGAGCAAAAGCATGTCTCATCATAGCTTCATCATCATTACGTCTGCCAGCAAAAAATACCATACACTCTTATGATTTAATGAAATTTTAAAGCAATTAGTATACTCACTATTCAAATCGATTAAGATTGGAAAAAGTGAAATGCTCAGACGGGACTTGAATCCGCGACCAAGCGAATCAAGATGGTTGTATAGAAGAATTAAAATGTTGAAGACGCGGCTCGGTAGCTCAGTGGTCGGAGCATTCCCCCTGTAAGGGACTGGTTGCGTGTTCAAGTCCAGGTGAGCATTTCACTTTTTCTAATCTAAGTATATACATTTTTTGATTATCCTTAATCAAGATAGACCCCACAGACCTTAACTGCTTCTAATGAGTCATTCACCATCTCGCGATCGTCAAATTCGCGAGCGCGCGCGAGTTGGCAATCATGCAACAAACAGCTTTGCCCTTAACCTTAGCTTTCCCTCAGAGACAAATCATTAGGATAATGCGTTTAAATACGCCATTTAATTGTTAGAATTGGCAAGCGTCCCAATTCTGATAAATTACTAGCGAGAATTCTTTGTGCGTATAACAAATACTTGAGACTTAAAGGGCTATTTATACAAATGAAGGGATAATTACGTAAATCTAAGCTTATGTGGTAGGTTGCAGGCAAACATTATCTATCAAATTAGAGCAACATGGCGTTTCTAATCTACAATTTTCTCTGAAGTATAATTATGACGTGTACGACATACGGTATAATCAAACTTTAGATTGAAAAGGGTCATACGTCACAAACTTTGTACATGTAATAAAGTTCTGATACAATAAAAATAACAAGTTGACCCTTGCTTGTTTCACTACACAGTAAACTTTTAAAGCACTTTGATTGCAACTAGTCAAGTAGAAAAACAATAGTCAATATCCACGCGAGTGGAGCCGCTGGCATCAGCTAGTTGAATTAATTGATAGGTATGTCAATTATTGAAGAATTACGTGTCACGTGAAATGTAAAATCGTGAATAAAGTACAATTTTATTGCAGTGTAATCTTCGGTCAATTTCAATGGTATTGCTCGTTCTTCTTACAATTTTTTTAGTAGTGTAGGAATTTATTTATTGCTTAAATTACGTCACATATCAAACTCACAGTGGAGATTAGTTCTCCTTCAGTGACGCTTCTCAGCGATGTATCTTGTATTTCTTGTGTGCAATTCTAACCCATTGCGAGGTAGGCAGGCCCTGTTTTGCATCAGCTTTTGCCGAGCCCGGTTGTCAAAACAATGTGCTAAGTATCACGGAGGAAAGAATAATCATTTCCTTCTAAGTATACATTATATTGATTGCATAGATCGGTAGTGGGAGGTCAGAGCACGAAGCTATGGCACTTGAGAAGGGTAAAGTTATTCAATTAGAGTTCGTTTGTCATTGCACCGTTACAATGACTATACACTTGAAATACTCTAGTCATAAAACAGGACCGTTAAACGCAGACATTTCATTAATTTGAATTATTTAATTAAAATATTGAAGTAGATATCAATTTGTTTTTATGCGTGCTTAAATTAAAGACTGTGTGGACTGATTTTAATTAGTACTGATGACTTCTATAGGATATTTTACATAGATATTCTTTAAGAAAAATAGATATCTTGAAAGGACACTAATCGGCCACCAACAACGCGCAACTTTTTGTAACTGTCATAGGCAGTTGAAGTTAAAAACAATAGTTAAAAAAAGCATGCTTTAATAGAAGACTTAGCTAAAAAACAAAGCATACTTTTGCTTTTTGTCTTTCGTTCATGTTTTTCGCGCTGGACCGAAGTTTCTTATTTGCTATTTTTTTTATATAAGACCCAGGTACTAGGTAGGTACTTATACATATATAGGTCGTGAGATAAACCGTAAAGCCCATTTGAACCCTTTTTCCAAGATGGCGGCCGTGGGTTGTAACCCCACAAACTTTAGACTAACTTTAAAGATTTAACTTTAAACGGACTTGAAAAGAAAATTGCATTCCCTGACAAATGCACGCTAAGTCCAAAAATATAAGATTTCAATGAACTATTAAATGAATAAATATATATATTAAATAAGTCTGAATGACAAGACGTCGCACTTAGTTTCGTATCTTGTGGCTCTCAAACAGTATTAGTGGAATAAGCTTTATTAGTATAGACACTTGAGTACCCTTCGAGACGAGTATTCGGTGTATTGTAGACGTGGATCCTATTTTATTATGGTTCGCTCTCTATTGGAACTTTTAGTAGGTATGTCAGGCTTTATTATTGTAGCTTGAATAGAGATCTTTTATAAAATATTTAAATACCTTTCGGACGATCTGACCGACTATCGGAGTGGTCGTGGTCATGGCCACGACCACTCCGTCAGGAGCGTACGACCAAGAAGAAGAACTTATTTTTATTCGTATTAATAAATATAAACAGCGATATGTATATATCGAATCGTCGAAAAGATATTTTTTTTACACCACTTAGTGGACAAGCACACGGCCCACCTGTTTTAAAGTGGTTACCGTGGCCGTGCGTCGGCAATACCAGGGGATCATTAATATACATTGGTTTATTAATATGATGAATATTGTTTTAAATAATATACATGCTAGCACTATGGTGCCCTTGGTTGCAATATTAATTATAACTAATTTCTCTAGGGTCTGGTTTCTAGTTAATGGATACCTATGTTTAATTATTCAAATGACCTACTTTCGGTGCAGTATAACAAAGTATTTCAAATTCTAAACACAATCAATCTGCGAGTGAATTATGTATTTTGATAGAGTCTTGTTGAAGCGAGGTAAGTTCTCATGTTTTCACGGATTGTGTGTGTTTCGAACGATATTGTGGGCTCGTAGAGCTCTGTTTGTCGGACCATAAGTGGGCAAGGCCGATTGGGAAATAATTTAATTTAAGATCGACTTCTGAGAGGCTGTCTGTACTTTATAGATCGGCTTGCCCTATTTATTTTTGACATGTGGAACCCAAATGGACATATCACCTATGAGCGTAATGAGAATTCAAAGACTAAAGAATAATCGCGTCTATTCGTAATCGCATCCATTTGGCAGAAGTTTATTTAAAACTGGCAGACCCCGCGAACTTCGTACCGCCTTTTTTGAATTTTTCTCGCCGTAAGAACCATCCTCGTACTTCAAGGAATATTCTAAAAAAAGAATTAGCAAAATCGGTTCAGCCGTTCTCGAGATTTGCGCTTAGCAACACATTTAGGGATTCATTTTTATATTATAGATATACATTTAGATAATAGTTGCCATTCTATCTTCAGTGCGCTAAAAATAATAACATTGAATAATATATACAGACGAGATATTGGATATAAAAAGTTGAGATAAAAGTTGTTGTTTATTTCGTTTATGAGACGTGTCTCAATGTTACGCTCGTGCTGTGAATATTAATCTGCCCGCTGTGCATGCTTTATCGCTATGTTCTGTGAGCAGGTGTTGATATTGACAGCTTAGCCCTGAGCTGGAAGGCTTATTTTCGTGGCACTATTATTATTTTAGAGCAGTCGGGGTGACAGGTATTTTAATGGCGTGCGTTAACAAGTTCACAAAGGTTCTAGTACATAAATAAATATTGTAGGACATTCTACACAACGCCAACTAGACCCAAAGTAAGCATAGCTTAACTAGCTTGTGTTATGGGATCTAGAATGCGGATATACATACTTAAATACATTTTTTTTCGTAAATTGAAACATATTATACACAGTAACACGCAGACCAATGAAAAATATTCATATTCATGCATACAAATATTTGCACTGAGCGGGGATCGAACTCGCGCCTCCTGCGTAGCGGCCGCGTTCACTACTACGTAGCGGCGTAGTGGCGTAGAACCTACTTGGGGCATGTACTTCGTACGCGCGTTATGGGAACGCAGATGGCAAACAAAAGTAAGAGTACAGAGAGAGTACTTACTGATATTTTAGTTTAGCTTATTTTAGCTAGTTTACTTTTAATTCCTAACTCCATGAGTATGCTATAATATATTCAAAAGGTGTAATATTCAGCTTATATAAAATTAACTTTCCTAATAACATTGTTAAGCCTTTTGATCAAACCCTCAGCGATAGATAGGTAGATATGTACATAGATTTAGATCTGAAGAAAGAAAGAAATAAGTTAATCTTAAGTTAATATTAGCCTTAATAAAATATTCAGAAGAAATAACTTCAGGGAGTGCCCTCCGGAAAATACCGTAAAGCTATTTGCGCTTGTCTATATATTATGTTTGTTATTTTTACACAAATTAAGCTCATAACCGATCGACGTCGATCTTGACAATGGACTAGTCAGAGATCTGTACTCAGGACAATGGCCTAATTAAGATGTGTTTTGGATAACAATAGTAAAAGATGAATTCAAATTCACCTTGTATACACAAATTTGTAAATACTGAGTCAACTTGTATTACAATGGTATGTATTGTTACAGCCTCCGTCGGAGGGCGAGTTGGCTGCTCCAGCTAGCGTCGTCAGCCGAATGCACAGACTCAGAAACTTACGCAAAGGAAGTAGGGTAAGTTCTACTAATAATATTACCTCGTAAAGGTGAACGCAGACCTAGCCGCACCGCGCAGAATAGAAATAAGAATGTATGAGATTTTGACGTTATCATTAAACGCATGTCAATCCTATACATTGACCAATTACAAACGTATTGTCATTTGGCTAGTTGAATGAAATTTTGAAGCATTTACTATGCTAACTGTTCAAATCGATTAAGAAAGGGAAAAAGAATCGACCTCGGACGGGACTCGAACCCGCGATCTTTCCCTTACAGGGGGAACGCTCTGACCACTAAGCCACCGAGACACGTACGAAATTAATCCAAATTCCCTTATACAACCGTCTTAAGGGCGACGGTGAAGCCATCTACCGACATTCATACGAACTTATCGGAATCAATGAATGATGTTACAATCATTTTTAAACATTGATTTTTTGATGACTCCGCCCAAACAACTGAATGAAATTTTGAAGCATTTACTATGCTAACTGTTCAAGACTGTCAAAGGGAAAGATCGCGGGTTCGAGTCCCGTCCGAGGTCGATTCTTTTTCCCTTTCTTAATCGATTTGGCTAGTTGTTGTTGAATCAGGCACATGTTGTGGGGTTCTAAAAATCGTACCTATTGCATATCACAGAATTACTCTGATGTATGTAAATATGTAGTAAAAGGTATGCTAATAAATGGTGCCTTGGTACTCAATAATGTTGTATAATTTCGAGTAACCAAACAAAGGAAGTACTTCTTAAAAAAGTCTAAAGTAGGTAACGCTATTTGCATATTGTTGTGTTCCAGTTCGTTAGTTGTAGGCTCCCAGAGCTCTTTAGGGAACGCGATAGAGTCGGCTGGTGACGTCCCAAGGGAAGTAATATTTATAAACTCCGGTATCCGGGTCGTCTCAAGCGGATTCTATAATATAAATCGTAAACTTTTGTGAATGAATGTGTGTATATGTGTCACTTTCTGCTTCTGTGCCGCCTGAGATAAATTATAACATAAATGTATGTTATAATTAAAATAAACATAAATAATAAAAATTAACAAAATTGTTTATTTTCGTATTTTCGCGCAATGTATTTGAGACGTTTATTTAAGGAACACAGTTTATGTCTAAATATAATCAAATATTGCTGTAATAACGAATGATAAGACTGTAAATATTATAGATAAAATATAATAGATTCGGACAAACCTACGTGAAAAATTACAAAATTGAATAACTTGCGTACAGGTCTAAATAATATGAACCTTTTAAGGCCCCGAATCAGATCAGCATCGAAAAATCGGTATTTTTGAAACCGTTTTTCTTTTTAACTATAAAACCTACAGATCTGGAATTTACATGCCTGCATAATACAGGATATACAGAGTAACTTCACCTTTTCATAAATTAAATAAAAAAGGAGGAAATAGTGGCTCTGAACATCACTCTACTCTTTCTTATGAAACCAAATATTTTCTACAATATGCATCCAAATAATCGAAAATTTCACATGTATGTTAAATAAGTGTATTAGCATGACGTGACCTTCTTAGTTAGTAACCGTCGCCTATAAAGTTATCTATTAAAATTAGTTTTACTGATTTTTACGGTTCAAATATGAGCGAATGACCTTGAGCATTTGTATGGTCAAAGTCATTCGCGTATTTAATCACCTTAAGGGTCATAGTAGACATATCAACACGGATTGTAACAGTATCGTCTTAAACAAATGAAGTAATACAAGAATAAACACGCGCTTATGGCTCTCCATCGCCGCAATAGTGCAGAAATACCATGCAAATGATTTTTGTTTTGTTTAATTTTGGACTTTACGTCTATGCTAATAATGTCTAGAATCGGAGTTCTAGTGACAGTTAAGACAGATAGTGGCAAGCGAGCCATAAGCTAGCTGAAAGATGATTTCTTTCAGAGTTGATAATGTTGATACGTCTACTATGACCCTAAAACGTATGTTTCTTCCTCAGCCTCAGACATTATTTAACGACAAAGGTAAATATCCGACGCTGACTCGTATGTCGTATTGCCAATGTCGCCTGCCTAGAGTCTTCACCAGCGTGTTCGAGAGGTTCGGTTGGTCACACGTCGCGCTACTGCTTGACAAGTCAGACTTATTCTCATTAACAGTCGGTAAGTGGGAGAACTATTACGCTCCTTGAGATAAATCCACCATCTCCTTAAAGTCACCTCGATAGGTGAAGAAGCCACCTATCTCAGTTCTTGGGAACCTACTTTTTTTTTTAACTATTACTCCCGGGATAATAATTATGTATTATTCCGTCCGTTATTATTACACTGTAATTTATCCCTGTGACAAGCCAGATCTGTTCATAGGTGACTTCTTCACATATCGACGGAATCCTACAATAGTAAAAGGAAATTCTTTCCATGTTGTTCCCGATTGTCCTGTTTGCATTTAGATTCTCCGTCATGAGAAAATATTAACTCCATTCAGAAATGCTACAATAATTCAATGATATAAATAGTCCTATTGCGTACACATAAGCCTTATAAAGTAGCTACAATTCAGGCAAACCTAGTTTCTACCTAATATTTTTACTGACAGGTAAAAGCCTAGAGTGGGGTCTACGGAAGGAAGGTGTGCTGAAGGCTGTCAGGGAACTGGACGGCAACGAGCGGGAGTCCTGTGAGGCTTTACTGAAAGATGTCAGCATGTACGCTAGAGGTAAGGATATCACCTTCATCCGTCTAGGGTAGGCATAGACAACTCCACTATTTATTTCTGCTCTTTTCTTCCAATTCATTGGACTTTTCATTGAAGGCGCGTTCGTTTCCAAGTGCTTTTAAATATTATTTTATTAGTATTATTTGATGGCTGGGATAGGACAGACTGGATGCAGAAGGCGGAGGATCGGAAGACTTGGCGCACATTGAGAGAGGCTTATGTCCAGCAATAGACTGCAGTAGGCTAATTGATTGATTTATTAATTGGTATTGTTTTGATTAGTCAAGCCTCATAATCTGAGGCTTAACGTTAATAGAATTGTTTTGAAAATAGTTCTAATTGGTTCAATTATTTTAAGTCGCATTTCTGTGCATAAATATACAGCATTTCCTTGATTTAAGGTAATTTTTTATCCTTCATAATCATCATTTTGCCTCATAACAAATAAGTATTTGGGAGAGCTTGCAAGTGTCGTTTACAAATGAGTGTATCATTCACGTCTGTGATTAAGTAGGCCCATTAGATATAGCGCAATATCTTTTACCGTATATATTTCAGATAAGACATCTGTCCAATAAGGGTCATTATAAGGAAACACTTCTTATTTATCTTAATAAATGATGGATGTTATTGGGGGCTAACTGTAGTGGAATTTGTGAATTCGATCGGCGTAGGGATTGTCCGATTTAGATAGAATTTGTAGTATCTATAATCTTATAGCCATTGCATACGGCTCCAGCATGCGTAGATTCTGATCCCACTCCTGCAACTCATGAGAACCTATTCTAGGGATTACAATGAGCATATTAGATATATGTTATTCTAAACCAATAAAGGTATACCAGTCTATATAACTTCAAAAAGCAGTGAATTTATAAACTAACATACGTACTACTTTATTCTAGTTTAGCTGTAACTTTGCAGTAGCTTACTATTGACTCAATAACAGGAGTAGGTAGGTATTCTGCATAACATTGTTGTTATATCAAACCAATCTCTCGGTGTTTGTTTGTGTGATGTAATGAAACTTCACTCTGAAATCAAATTCAATACCCAAATGTAATTATATCGATGATATTATTACATAGATAATAATATTAATGTTTGATTCAGTTCGTCAACATTTGCTTTATTACTATGACTATAAGTAAGGTACCTATCAGGATGTAATTAGATTGATCGCTATTATATTTTGCATAATAAGAAATCAACATTATCAGACTGCCTCCGTGGCGTAGCGGTAGTGAACGCGGCCGCTACGCAGGAGGCGCGGGTTCGATCCCCGCTCAGTGCAAATATTTGTGTTCATGAAATATGGGTATTTGCATTGGTCTGGTCGTGCCTCGGAGAGCACGTTAAGCCGTCGGTCCCGGTTGCCATAAGAACATCTATGGCAGTCGTTACGGGTAGTTGGAGCTCTAAAAAATCCAAAAACAACGGTCTAGGTGCAAAGCTTCGATATCGCCTAATGTTATCATTGGGCTGTGGAGGTCAGATGGCAATCGCTTCACGAAAAAATATCGATGTCTAGCCAAATCTGTAGTTAAGACTAAAGCGGACCCCAGACTCCGAGCTAAAAGCTTCGGATGCGACTGGGAATTAACGCTAGGATGAGAGAGAAGAAATCAACATTATCACTATAACAGCGTTAGTACTCTACCTGTACGTATTTTTTTTTACAAAATCAAAATATCCACTTTTACGTGATTGAATAAAAACCAAACAAATTACTTCACTTTCACATGTGATGAGATATATCCAAAGTGTACCAAACAAAACACATTCATTCCTGAAAAAAAGTCGACAATCCCATACTCGCAGGCGATGTGGAACCTCTCAGCCTCAGGAGGGACTAATGCCCTTGGTGTTGTATACGTCCATAGGCCACGGTAAATACTTTCCATCAAATGGGCCGTATGCTAAGTGGTATAAAAAAAATCAAGTGTATTTTCTTAGTAATTTCTTTTTTAGAACGTAATAACACTCGTAGTAAGCCCCACAGCTATGCTGTTGGCACTACACGAGCATAAGATGTAAAGACAGTGTACATTATCTCTGCCTTTTATTGGAAAGCGCAAATGGTTGTGGGTTGTGGCCATGTTGCGGATAATTGGCAAACTGACAGTTATACGCCTTACATTTCTTTTCTTTATTGTTTTCTATTTCCAGGCTTTAATGGAAGTGTGCTGCTTCAATATATTTTTATTGGAAAGTTTAAATTGTGTTAGAGGTCAGCTAGGAATTCATTCTTTGATATATAGGATAGGTGTTATAAATAAAAGATATTTAAGAGAAAAATAAATTATTTTCGTACGTATCGGTGGGCTATCGGTTATTTTCGTCTTATGACATGACAACCTTGCCTTCAGTATTATTACACACTGATACTGACACTGATACATAATACTGAAGGCTATTTGTGGTGAGTTGAAATTGTTATGGAAAAATACGGCAATTGTCTGACTTTGTTTTTAGGTATTGATTACTATTATTGAATACTATTGACCTTGCGAACTTCGTACCACCTAACAGTCGATTCTTTTTCTTTAATTTTTCTCTCCGTAAGAACCATCCTCGTACTTCAAGGAATATTCTAAAAAAAAAGTATTAGCGAAATCGGTTCAGCCGTTCTCGAGATTTGCGCTTAGCAACACATTTAGGGATTCATTTTTTTATATTATAGATTATAGATTTATCCGTTCAGACGGCAGTCCCTCCCATTATAGCTGAAAAATTCTAGCTAAATCAAATTTAAACGGGCCTCAAACTCCGAGATGAAGGCCTCGGATGCTATCGGAACTGACGGGACTAAATTATGATTTATGAAAAATAAAATTGTGGTGAATTTCTCGAAGAAATATTTTGACTTGACCCTAATAACATCTAATATTTTGTACCCAGTTGTAATCCTGAGTGTTCGCGGATCATTAGTGCGGGAGTTCCTATTGGCAGCACACGCCCTCGGAATGACACACGGCGACTGGGCATTCCTGGACGTCGAAATATTTCAGGTGTGTATGATCTTCAGCTGGCACAAGCATCTACACGTTAGTCGCAGTCATTTGAGATTATTAGCCCCGGAGGTAACGACCGAAGCCAGCTCTCTGTTATACCACTTAGTGGTAGACAAGCACACAGCTCACCTGATGGAAAGTGGTTACCGTGGCCTATGGACATATGCAACACCAGGGGCGTTACACTTATCCTTCTAATACCTACCTTTCTTGAAGAATCGCATATTAGTCACTTAGAAAACCACAGCAGATAGTGATGAATTCCACAGCTCGAGAATATGACGTTACTCTCAAAGATTCCTCTACCAAATGGCTGCGACTTTTACGACTTTAATTAATTGAAAAGTAATCTGCTTGCGTGGACTTCTGATTCCGTGCCTGCAGTTGACCATCCGCGATAGCGTGATGATATATAGCTTATGGTATGTGGCTTTCTATTGGTAAAAGAATTTTCAACACCGGTTCAGTAAATTCAGAGAATCCCTCTGCCTATGATGTCACAAATTCACAAACTTCACCTCTTTATAATAATAGTTTAGGTTAGATAGTAAAGATAACTCGAACATCGTAGAATTCAATTTCATAGTCATTGGGACGTTTTCATTTTAATAATGCGTTCGTAAATCCAGTCCTCTAATAATAAGCTTGTATTAGAAGAGGGTTCACGTTTGTATTACGTGAACTTTGAACTTCTGACATCTTGCTTAAAAGTTTGATATCTAGCAAATTTGCTTCATCTTAAATACTAGTCAACGTCCATATCATGTTGAACACACCGGTTCTCGTCCGATCACCGAAGTTAAGTTAAATACTAAAAAGTTAAAATTCTTTGTGCTAATGAAAGCTGAGGAATTTGGACGCGCGAAGCTCTGAATACCTACTCATGTGATTAGATTGAAGATATTTTTGCAATCATAATCCAGTTTCAGGGGAAGGTAACAAGTTATTTAATATTATGGTACGGTTCTTAAAAGCCTATCCATAAAGAAAAAAGACTGAGAAAGGGTCGGCGACCACTATAGAACCAAGTACGGCGAGTGAAATCGCGGCATAGTTAGTAGTAAATAATAGCTCTGAAAAGCCCTGAAAGTCCCTTTACAGTGGCTTTTCCATAGTAACTGGCAAGGGAGCATTACCGTTTATGGATATGTCTACGCTATCCCCTTTACTTACTGTCGTAGGGAAAGTTACTTTATTATCAGGGAGGGTGAGATTATGATGTGTGATTTAGTAAAAAGTGAAAAGGACATAACTTGCCAGATAAAGACAAACTTTTTAGAAGTGAAAACTTCTTTTGACATATTGGGCATGTTTCGTAAAGACCATTGAATTTGCTACACCGTTACCTTTTGTGAAATACTGTGACAATTCACTTTTTATCAAAAGTGTATATACCCTATATATACGTATAATTTTCATTTTGAATGTATTGATCTATATCGTAGGTTTGCACGATGTAGTGATGCAGTCAAAATTACCTTGTTCAAAGCATACTGTCAGACCTTCTGCACGTGCAGCCTGTGGTTCACCTATACACAGCGAACGCTCAATGCCCTACGCGTCTTGTATAATAATGGGTTCAGGATGTTGTTGGGGCTACCCCGCTTCTGTAGTGCATCTGGCATGTTTGCCGATGCTGGAGTCGACGGCTTTCATGCCATCGTACGAAAAAGACTCGCTTCCAGCTTAAGTAGAATACGGGGTAGCACTAACAGTATCCTGAAGGTCATTGCAGATAAGCAGGACTCGGCTATAGTGAAAGCCTTGATCCGAGCACACGTATCTAGTTTATGTGTTTGTTCAGTGTATGTATTTCTTTTTAATTATGGACTATGGTCTGAAATAAATGTTTTATTATTATTATATTGTCTCTTGTGTCGGCACTCCCAGAACGCCAGCTTTTTCTAAAAAAATAGATACTGTATTATTTAGAATAAGTATGTAATTTCTTTGAAAATAGTTTGACTAAACACTAAAATGTGCGATTGAAGACTGGAACGATAAAGTAAAATTTAACAACATTTCTTAATCATGTTGACTTAGACTTCAAAAGGCTAATAAATATAAATTTTATCTATATTGTATACGCTTTCATATATTCGTATCGGCACGCGCGATCTCACTTTACTTTAATGACTTGCTATAGTTTAAAGGGCTTTGAGACATTGACACAACAACCTTTTCTCAAAGACAGATAAATGCTGATAAATCCCTACTAATATTATAAATGTGAAAGTAACTCTGACTGTCTGTCTGTCTGTCTGTCTCGCTTTCACGCCCAAACCACTGAACCGATTTTGATGAAATTTGGTATAGGGGTAGATTAGACCTCGAGAAAGGACATAGGCTATGTTTGGTCGCGATAACCGACATCCACGCGGGCGAAGCCGCGGGCAAAAGCTAGTATGTAATATCTTAGATTGTTAAGAATAGATTTGAATCACTGATTGATTGGTGCCTATATGATGGTATCTAATTATATCTATGTCGCAGCCAACTAGCTTAATCAGCTGTTCAATTAACTGCCTAGGCTTTAACTTTAAATATTCCATCAAGAACCAAGCGGTTCGGCGACTCTTTCTTCTACCGCACCATTAAGTCTTGGAATTCCTTACCAGCTCACGAGTTTCCCTCCTCCTACAGTCCCGGGTCCTTTAAGCGGGGTGTGAAAAAGCATTTGATGAGGCCGTCAAGCTGAGTGCCACTATTGTAACATGGTACGTGTCTGTAATGGTGACCCTCTTTTCAGAGACTTTGGCTTCAGCTTACCATCAGGCGTGGCGAAGTCAAATTGACGTGTCCTATGTATAAAAAAAAAAACGGAGCCGTTTCAATACCTTTCAATTAACGGCTTGTATTCAGACACTTGATTATACAAACAAATCGGCTTGGATCGATGACATCAATACCGTGGTCTCATTACGATGCACCAAGATCGTACGAAGTGGATGAGGAAGAGCTGGAAGGCGGATCTTGAGCTCCGAGTTCATCTTGGCCTCGGATGTAATCAGGAAAATACGTCTTTATAAGGATGATGATGAAATTACCTCTGGTATGTAAGCGGACTTCGGGATCCAAAGTGCAAACTTTGGAAACACGTAGGTAATTGCCGTGAGAATTATGATGAGCTAGGGCACGAGATAGTAATGTAAATCTCTGTAAGCTGGACGAGAGAAGAAATAACAACATTTTAGTTTGATACTGCCAAAAGGACGTAAATCACATTTATTACATTTAATTCTATCCTTTTAAAGTCGGTACCAAAGAATGTAGTTTTGAAATTGAAATAAGTTTCAAAGTGAGATGCGCAGCAGAATTGCTATATTTTCTGTAGTTTCGTATACAGAAATAGTATCGGCACAATGTCATCTTAATTATTCAGTGGTTAGCTAAAGTTTATCTTCGTCGCGATCCAAACAAACATTGCGGTCTCACGACGTATACAACTGTGATTATATCGAGAGCCCGTCCTTTCAATCACGTTAGGAGTTAGGATCATCTAATTCAACACATACCCTGACCTTTAACTTACAAGGCCCGGCCTCGACCTCCAACTACTAGCTGATAAGAACGTAGGTACTCATATATTGAGGTTAGTTGAGCATTTTTTGTCAAAGTAATTTTAGTAAATATCCAAACAACTTGTCAGACGTTGAAAAAATATAATTTTTGGTTTCTTTTTTTCTGTTTAATTCTTAACTTGATAGAGTTGTTTCGAGTAAAGTAACAAAGCGGACGGTTTGCTATCAGTATTATCTGATAAAAGATTTAAACGAAGATTTATGATCTGTTTACTTATTTTATTTTATAGACATTTAAAATCTCGGTGGCAAGTCGACATCGAGTTTTACTTCTTCTTTAAAATATAATGGCAAAGTTGATGAATTTTTACGAGCACCACCACTTCGAAATCATAACGAAATATGTAGTTACACTAGAATCTATTCTACTTAAGCCGTCGATGGGATGCCTATGTAAAATACGTAATAAACAATTGTTAGAGCACTTTCAGTTCGCTTTATTTAACCTGCGTGCACAATTTGAATTTTTTTATAAGTCATATCAATTGAACTTGCGTCAATACATGTGAAAAAAACCCACACTAATATTCAATAAAATCCTGAAATAGTTTCCGTAAATAGTAAACGTCGTTTTTTGCATCCAAATGGTATCGATGCGAAAGGAATTTTGGAAAGGTCGCTTCGCACGACGATATTTATAGAATACTAATGCTGAAACATCTCAAGAGACTATATACACGACATACGCATTGTCTTTTTCATCTGACAGCCGTGAAGCTCGAAAGGAGGGTTATGGGTTTGACTTATATGTATATCTATGTTTATAGGCACCTATATTTGCTTGTGTTGAGAGAGGGTTCAAGTTGGTAGAGTGATGGCGAGGATTTGAACAGACCGGGACCGTAAGGTCGACTTCTTAGCCACTAAATTACCGACGCTCAGGTTAAAGATTTTTTTTATATGTATAGGACACGTCAATTTTACATCACCTCGCCTGATGGTAATCTGAAGGCAAAGTCTCAGAAAAGAGGGTCACCATTATATACACGTGCCATGTTACAATAGTGGCACTCAACTTGACGGCCTCTTCAGAGATGCTTTTTCACGCACCGCTTAAGACGAATTCCTTATCAGCTCACGTGGTTCCCTCTTCCTTCAGACCCGGGTCCTTTAATGGTGCGGCAAAAGAAAATAGTGGTTACTTTCACTTCGATATTTTTTATTTAAGGTATTTTTTTCTCATACAGGGTGGATACTGGGGTGAGACAGGATGGGCAGCTGACGACGAGCGTGACACGGCAGCCCGAGCCGCTTACGAAGCCTTACTGCGTGTCTCCTTGAAACTACCCACAGGAGACAGGTTCGACGAGTTCGCTGACACTGTGAGGACGAGAGCCAAGCAACACTACAACTATACTTTCTCTGATGGGGAGGAGGTAAGATCTTTTCGTAGGGTACATACATTAATTTACTGTTCACCGTGTTGGTTCCCGGTGAGTAGAATAGGGCCACCCCATCTCTTCCTGTGGGTGTCGTAAAAGGCGACTAAGGGATAGGGCTGTTCTTCATCCGACAGAAGACATACAGCCTATGACAAAGTGTTCGCTAGACGGTATTAGGCTTGCCCCCTATTACGTGGGTGGGACCAAAAATAATAGTTGGTGAAATGTGGGTGTTAAATGTTAATACACCTCTGCCTACCACTTTCGGGGATTTACAGGCGTGAGTATATGTATGAACATTAATTTACTCTTTTTTCATTCAAAGATAAATTCTGTTTGTATTTTTTGTGCTTTCGAGCTCGGGATTTGCTCTTCTTAATTCTGTAATTAGGTTTTTGTTTTTTTTAGTACCTAGTTAAAAGTAGATAGGTAAGGATAAAAAGGTATTAGGTATGGTAGAAATAATGCACGGTCCACTTTTTTGTCGTTTGTCTTTTATTCAAAATAATATTAATTACATTTTATGAGTGATTGATACCCTGTCATCCTGAATCAGCCAACGGTGGATGGCCAATTAACAAGCTGGAAGATTGATATGACCATGTTTGTTGTTCAATTTCGTTTTTCAATTATAATAATAATTTGACAGATTAGGATTTGAGCCACCCTATCTCTTCCTTTGCAGTATTGTACAAGGTGAGTTAGAGATAGGGCTGTTTAACATCAGACAGATATAATATACAATCCAGACTCAGCCTCAGATGCATGGTTTGAGTCAACAATAGTGCCCGGCATACGGCAATAGGCTCACCCCTTATTACGTTGGACCGAATGATTGGTGAAATGTGGGTGTTAATTCATCTCTGCCTAACCCTTCGGGGATAAAGACGTGATTATATGTATGTATGTATGTATAATAGATCGCTTACGATATCATATTAAAAGGAAAAACTGTATCATGTAAGATACAGTGCCTAAAGTGGTTGTCTGTGTCAGTGTGTTTATTTATCCGCATTTTATAACCCATATTGAAGCTAGTAAAGCTATGTTTACTTTGGGTCTAGACAGCGAGGCCCGCTTTGTTTTATATCCTAGAATAAGGCGTCTCGTATTACGTAAAATAATAGTTTTTTCCCGTGATAGGGCTGGTGATAATATACGACTGTCCTAACGACGCGCATAGGCGATCATTGGGTTTACAGTTCAGAGGGAGAGGGATGGTGGCTATAAAGTGTATAAAACAGAAACCACTAGGCTTAGCTATATTCCATTTGATTAGGTTCTTAACTAAAGGTAAAAAATCTTGTAGCGACTTTATGTAAAAAACATATTGAAAAAATAAAGGTTAACTCACTGACTATTTTTTAGTCGTTCGATTTCGGTTTTTACTCGTAGTCTTTAAAATGAGTTTCTAAACAGAAAAATATTAATAAACTGAGACGCATTAAGATTGTTTACGTTTAGTTAAGTACCTACCTAACCAAGTTCATAGTATAATGTCGTATTGTTACCGGCATATATCTTGACCCCAAGTGGCGACAGAAATAGTACCGCGCGGATTGGTCTGATATAATCTGTGACACGTGGATTTGAGTTCTTCCGCTGCCGTAGTACCCCGTGTTTTCATCAAAATATAACCAAACAAGGCATACTGCAGAAAAGAGCACATTTTGTGACGTCACTAGGGTCGAGATTTATGCTGGTAGCTATACTAACTTGTGGTTACGTAATCCCCTACGACGACGTCCGTGCAGCTAAATTTAATTTATCAATTTGGTAGAACAGCACCATCTGGCAGTCAAATTGAATATATCAATGTGCAGCAGCTACTTTCTCTATACGGTGGGTCTTGCGTCAGCTATAATCTAATTGGATTTGCTTTTCCCTGGCAGGTTAATTTCTTCATTGGCGCCTTCTACGATGGAGTGTATTTGTTGGGTATGGCGTTGAACGAAACTCTTACTGAAGGTGGAGACATCAGGGACGGCAGGAACATTACAAGTCGTATGTGGGGAAGAGACTTTCATGGTAAGCTGACTTTTTTCTTCGTACCATATGAAATAATGAAATTTATTTACTTTTGTTTTTTTTTTAAACGTTGTGGCACGAGATTGAGTGGCAGTGATTGTGTTAATAAAACTCACGCTTCCATATTGTTTGAGAATTCAAGTTTTAGCAAAGGTTTTCTTTGAGACTGATTTACTTCAGACGAGCAAATGCTCAATCTATCCTCCTACGTCAAATTTTGTTAGTGTAAACCAATGATGTATTATTTTTATAGATACGTCATACACGAAGATGGCGGCTTTCAAAAATGGCGCAAACACAACATATTAGCTACTTCTAAAAATACGTCAATGTTAATAATTTATATGAATTACATTATTTATATTAATAATATTTTATTATTACGTATTTATTATTATAAACGTTTCTTTTGGGGTAGCGCACTGTCGCGATTCTGATTGGTGCATAAAATGATGACCAAAAGTCATCATTTTTTTGTCGCCATTTTAGAGTGTGATCAACATATCTATAGTTTATAATATATCATTGGTGTAAACAGTGAGTGTAAACAGTGAGAGAACATTCGTTCGTTGTTCTTTCTTAAGTAAACGCTGAAAGCAAGGTTTCATTGCCACTAAATTATTAAGAAAGAATGCTCTTATTCTAGCTCTAGTTTTATGTTCGTTGGTCTAAATCCACCTTTATTCGATAGTTCACAGGATTTATGAGGAATATAACTGAGGAATAGATAGCCTCCGTGGCGTAGCGGTAGCGAACGCGGCCGCTACGCAGGAGGCGCGGGTTCGATCCCCGCTCAATGCAAATATTTGTGTTCATGAAATATGGGTATTTGCATTGGTCTGGTCGTGCCTCGGAGAGCACGTTAAGCTGTCGGTCCCGGTTGCCATAAGAACATCTATAGCAGTCGTTACGGGTAGTTGGAGCCCTAAAAAATCCAAAAACAACGGTCTAGCTGCAAAGCTTCGATATCGCCTAATGTTATCATTGGGCTGTGGAGGTCAGATGGCAATCGCTTCACGAAAAAATATCGAGGTCTAGCCAAATCTGTAGTTAAGACTGGTAAAGCGGACCCCAGACTCCGAGCTGAAAAGCTTCGGATGCGACTGGGAATTAACGCTAGGATTAGGAGATAACTGAGGAATTTAATATTTTGTGATTTTCCATTTTACGATCGCACCTACTTGCTTAGCACTACACATGTTCGAAATAGTTTTGTATTTTTTTATACCACTTAGGTGGCAGACAAGTACACGGCACACCTGATGGAAAGTGGTTACCATGGCCTATGGACGTATGTAACACCAGGGGCGCATAGAGTAAACTTGTACTCACTAGAACATTTTAAAGATAAATAATTACTGTATCATAACCATCAATAAATATAAAATTTATAGACTACATACGAAAGTTACTGATATTAAGTATTCTCGACGCAATCATTGAATTGGATAGTTATTAAATATACAAGCGAAGTTAAATACCACTCCGGTTTGTATCATATAATAGTATAGGTGAGACCTCAGTATCGGATTCATATTTAATGAAACTTCGTATTGATATTCTCAATTGAAGTGGGTCATGTATATAGCGTACTGTATAGCTTCATGTAGGTATATGATATGAAGGGCGCACATAAAGTAGGATACCTAATAAATCCGAAGTTTGGGGCTTCTATGGTATACCTAACGCTAACAAAACTAACCAAGATCTTAATTATCATTTTCAGCCTATGATTTATGTCTACTTGTTAACGCTTACATGGACATGGTAAAATAATTATCTGTCTGAAGTCCATGTATAACCTTGTAGCCCACTCATAGACGGACTCCATAAAAATATTTTAATTTGACCATCTTAATTATTAATCCTTAAATGGACACGGTAAAATATCTGTCGGACGTCCGTGCATGACCCTGTATGCCCAATCATATACGGACTAAAAAATATTTTAGGTCAATAATGCAACGTGCTTCGTTTCATTTATTTATCGATTAAAACATTAACTACCTATGGCAAAATAAATAAAGTAAACATCTATCAACATAACGCCATTTTAGACAAAACTAACAGAAGAACCTACATAAGTCAGAGACTTGCTTTATATAGAAAGCTATTATGTACATTCAACAATTGGGAAATACTCTTGAAGTACTCTTCAAAGAAGAATGTTTCCATGTTTTACTCATTATGTTATACGAGAAGGTTCTTATTGTTCCGGGAGACAAAAGGCGGAATATGTATTATTTATTTATTTTAGTTTAGCTCCACCGGGAAATGGAGTACGCTCATAAAAAAATCAGCTTTGCATATACTCGTGGTACCTACTTAAATATTTACGAGTACTTACATATCGACTGCTGAAGACTTACGATTTTTAAAGCTATGTTACAAATTTTGCTACGTTACGACTTTAGACGTTTAATATGTTGAAATACAGAAAATTCTACCAATATTAGAAATGTAAAAGTTTGTGAACATATTTCCCTTTTATCACGGTTGAACAGCTGAACGGATCTGACTGAAATTTGGTGCAGGGATAGCTTACAATTTAGAATAATACATACCCTTTCGTCCCGGGAATAGCTTTAAAATTCCAAGCAGTTGAAGCCGCAATCAACAGCTAAGTAGTATGAAAATAAAACTTTCATTTCAAATCGTTCCAATATAAATGGATACAAGTGACAACGGCAAGTAAGAACATCGCCAATGCGAAGAAGGTGGTATGATGACCACTTGCCTCATTCATTTGTGACGACATACTGTCATAAAAAATAACTCGTAAGTGCTTAAAACACGTCTAAACAATTCTACGCCGTTTCAGAGTAAAATATGAGCCATGGTCTTACGGATTAACCTTTAAGGTAGGTAAAACTGTAGATTCATAGGAGAGAACCCTTGGTGTTTATATTATTAAATATTTATGTATTTTGCAGGTATAACTGGCCATGTCCGTATCGATGCTGTCGGCGACAGGGACGCTGACTACGCAATTTTAGATTTGGATCCAGTCACAGGAAAGTTCGAGGTGAGTCGAGTCGCATAAAGGTCAAATTTTATTGTAAAAATCCCCATTAGCCCATAATTGAGTCACTAGGATTTCTTGCAAAAAGAGGAACACTCTCTTCTTCATTCTAGCGTTAATACTAATCGTATTCGAAGCTAGGGGTCCGCTTTTTCTAGTCTAAGGATCTTAAATACTTAATATTCAACATCAAAGTCGGGTACAAATACCTTTAGCGTACCTTCACGTTTTTATAAATCTTTAGTACACAATAGTTTGTTCAAAGCCCACTGATGCCAGCAAACTTAAGTACCTAAATTTATTTGATATACCAAATCGTAACGAAAACCTGAAACTTGACTAAATAATTGCGTTAACTGAATCACGACTTAATATGTTCGGCACTTAGGTTCAAAATACCGCTGAGAATTCCGACACACACAAAATTGTAAGCGAAGAAAAGATTTTGTTTGCAAAAGTGACGTAATCCGGCTTTGCTCCCGTTTTACGTCCACCCTGCTTCAAAGGAGCCTTTAATTTACGGACTTGCACTTCAGATTACATACGGTTGGCAACTTCAAAGAGACAAGAGAAAACAGCTGTTTATTTTTAAAATCTTTTGCTTGACTTGTATACATCGGTTTTCTGTAACACCTTGTATTCAAACTGTATAACATTTAATGTCAACTTAGGCGCACATTCACAACGCAATTTACCAAGATAAAATTGATGAGAAAAAAGGAAATTACATGAAAATTGTACAGTCAATATCTAATCCATTTTGCCTAGCAATCTGATGCTGACTGTACACAAAAGTTAACTGAATATAAAATTTATTATAATAGTTGTGACTTTACATTCAATTCTGATTGCCATTATCATCAGCATCTCGAACATGGTCTCGGTCATGAGACATTTTTCACCGAACAAAGAGGTTTTGCTGTCAGTGGGAAGACCAAAGGCTTGTCCTGCTTGTCTTCTGCGCTAAAGGCTCAGAATCTATCTGTTCTTTCAGGGTAAGCAGTGTGAATCTCCTGGTGTTGCACTCGCCTATAGTATAGGCCACGGTGACCACTTTACATCATGTGAGCCGTGTGTTTGTCTGCGTCTAACCTCCATCTAATATTTCGTCTTTATATTTGTCTTTAGGGATCCTAAAGTCACAACTACGTAAATAGTTGCATTAAAACACCCACTTTTCCCCAACAATTGTTATGAGCTTGGCCACGAGTTTGAGTGAAGTGGACGTAATCCCATCTAGTGAGATTAGGTGCCCTCGAAAATGTAGGTCAATGTAGTGGGACTTTTATTGTATCAATCCAAATGTATAAAAATGTTTTTTTCCTTTGTTTGTTCCGCATTCGTTTGTGGGAATTATAGTCTACTGAAATTTATTTATTTATTTATTTATTGGGACATGAAACAGTTACACGTTAGTACATTGTTAAAGAAAAAATACAATAAAACTATTGAGTGAACGTGTAACCCACACCGATGTCCGCGGAATAATATTAAATTATGATTATAAAATCCGTATGAATCGTGCGATATTTTACACTATATTTTAAATGTAAGAAAAAAAAGCAACAAAACTAGCAACAAGATTTTAATTTAAGCGTTGCTTTAGTTTTAAATTTAAGATGTGCGTGCGCAAAGATATCTATGTCGGTGAGGTATGTGTTATACGTCTCCACAATATGGCGGAGAGGAGCCCGCACTCCGGCATTCGTTCTGCACTTGGCAGTGTAGAACAGCCGAGGAACGCGCACCTCGCGCTGAACAGTTCTAGGAACCACATAACATAGCTGATTGCTGATGTCAGTACAATCAAACTTATTGTTACATATACCGTGCAGCATCATGGACATGAGCAATTTGCGTCTGGACTCCAAGCTTAATAAATCGTATTCTTCGAGAAAAGAATTGTATGGACATTTCGAGCGGTGAAACTTGTAGTGAACCGTTTTCAAGAATTTTTTTTGAACCCTTTCAACCCCCAACATACTTGCCATATATGGGGTCCCATATGGGGACCGCAAACTCTAACTGCGATCTGACAAGAGACTTGTACAGCAGTAGCAAGGTGGACGGACGCTTAAAATCTTTGGAAGATCTCATGACAAAACCATACATTTGGAAGGCTTTACTAACAATATTGTCAAGATGTAGATCAAGATGCAGTTTTGAGTCAATAGTAACGCCCAAGTCACGGATGTAGTCAACCCTTTGTAAAGCAATATCATTTAGAGTATAATTATGTGTTATAACTTTCTTCTTTTTAGTATAGGTGATCACCTTACATTTGGGTATGCTAAGGTGTAGTTGGTTGTGGGAACAGTAAAGTGAAAGCCGGTTAAGGTCATCCTGCAAGAGTAGGCAATCGAGTGGACTGACACACTCCCTGTAGATTTTGATGTCGTCAGCGTACATCAGAAACTTGGAGTTAACAAAGCAATGACCAATGTCGTTGACGAACAAAACAAAGAGAAGGGGGCCCAGGATTGACCCTTGGGGCACCCCGGAAGTGACAATTGTGGAGTCCGATTCGAAGCCATTAATAACAATTTTTTGAGTCCTGTTAAATATATAAGACACTAGCTGTTGCCCGCGGCTCCGCCCGCGTGGATGTCGTTTATCGCGTGGTGTTGTAAATAGTGCTGAAAGTTGAGCGTTGAACGCTGATTAGACATTATACTCGCCTCTCTATTCGACTCGAGGAGGTAGGTACACCACGGTATATTCGTCCTAATGGAGCAGTCGGACTGGGGAAGTATCTCCGCCCTACAGAAGGCCGCGGCTTAATAACCTCGTGTTGTGTTTCCGACGGTGAGTAGGGTAGCCAAAGCTCACTGGAGAGTAGCTTGTGCTTTGTGCTATCAGTGGGAAAACCAAAGGCTTTGTCCGACTTATCTTTTGCGCTGACGGCACAGATTCTCTAAGTTCTTACAGGGTAGGCAGCACGAGTGTGACTCCCCTGGTGTTGCACTCACCCATAGGCCACGGTAACCACTTACCATCAAGTAGGCCGTGTGCTTGTCTACCACCTAAGTGGTATTAAAAAAAAATTCTACCTGCATTATTTACTCGAGTCTCTACTGCCCATACCTTTGCCCTTCCCCCACCCTCTCCCCTACTCCTTCTCCTTCCCCGTTGTATCTCTTGTCTACTCCACTATATCCCTCACCACGCTCTAATCCAGGAATGGCGAACCAATGGCACGCGTGCCAAAGGTGGCACGCGGCACAATTTTTTGGGCACGCCAATAGTGCCACCACAAAGTACGTAGGTATTTAGATGCGCCCGTGTTATACGATAGCCACAAAAAAGGTTCGCCATCCCTGCTCTTAGTTCTTACAGGGCAGGCAGCACAAGTGTGACTCCCTTGGTGTTGCACTCACCCATAGGCCAAGGTAACCACTTACCATCAGGAGGGCCGCGTGCTTGTTTGCGACCTCATGACTATAGTATGGGGTATTTCAAGAAGGGTGAGTGTGACGCCCCTGGTATTGCATACGTTCATAGGGCACAGTAACCACTTTCCATCAGGTGGGCCGTGTGCTTGTCTGAGCCACCTAAGTGGTATAAAAAAAATGTTCTACCTGCATAATATCTACTCGACTCTCTACTCCCAATACCTTTGCCCTTCCCCCACCCTCTCCCCTACTCCTTCGCCTTCCCGTTGTATCTCTTGTCTACTGTCTACTCCACTATATCCTTCACCTGTTCACCAAGCTCTAAGCTCTAAGTTATCTGTCTTTGTGTGAAAAACGATTTTGTAACTGATCATAAGACAGTACCGACATCTATTTCATACCTGACAAAATTGGAAGATTTAAAAAAAATGATTAAAAATGCTTATATACGCCCAGTTGGAACGAAACCATAGTAAGTTCAAAACCGCGTTAACGCCATCTAGTTACGCAGGTGGAAATAAATTCATTGACAAAAAAATAATAATTTCATGATTAAAATCGCATTTGTTTACACAACTGTAAATGTAAATTAAAGTCTATTTATTTACATACTTGCTCGGATGAAATAAGATATAAAATTTCATCCATAAGAATAAAAAAGCGCCATCTATATTTCCGCTCATATTCCGTATAATATCAATATTGTTCACAACTCCGGTTCTACTCAACCGATTGCGATCAAACAAACGTAAGATTTTAAGTCTGACCAAGCCCTATCTAACAAAAAAAACCGCATCAAAATCCGTTCAGTAGTTTTTGCGTCCATCGCGGACAAACAGACAAACAGACAAACAGACAAACAGACAAACAGACAGGAAATGAAAAAAAAATATTTTCGTGTTCAGTATCGTTAATATAACATAACCCAAGTATTTTTTTTTAAATATCTCCAATGTACAGACACGACCACTTTACAATTTTATAATAGTATATAAGACATGAACCAACGAAGTAAGTTACCACGGATACCGTTGTAGGCAATCTTATCTAGGAGCAATTTGTGATCCACCTTGTCGAAAGCTTTCTGGAAGTCCGTATAAATAGTATCAACCTGAGTTCTGACATCCATACTTTTGAACAAGAAATTAGTGAACAGCATGAGGTTAGTGGTGGTTGAGCGCCGCTTAACAAAACCGTGCTGTTCAGGTACAATCAAGTTATGAATATGTGGGTATAATTCATTGTGCACAAGGCTCTCAAAAAGTTTCGACAAGGCGGACAAGATAGAGATTGGACGATAGTTCTTTATATCGTTTTTATCGCCACTTTTATACACAGGCGTTATGGAAGCGCGTTTCCAGATTTCGGGAAATATCCCCTCACGCAAGCACCTGTTGAAAATGATAGTGAGAGGATATGCAATATGCTCGGCTGTTCTTTTGATAAATATGGGGGGCAAACCATCTGGGCCCGGGCCCTTGTTGAGGTTCATATTTTTGATCTCTCTTAAGATAGTATCGGAGGTGAAGGCTATATCAGATAAACATGGAGAATTTGATGCTGACCTTGAAGGAGGTTCCCAGAGGTTGGGTTCAAGGGACGAGACCTCGTAAACAGAAGTGAAGTATTTGGAGAACATATTGCATATTCCAGTCGGGTCACTCGAGTGTTCGAGTGTCGTACACGTATCTCTATCGTATATTTAGATATGTATTAATATAATTATGTATTTATATAGGTATGTATATGATAGGCATCACTTTAAAATAAACGCCAACAACTACCATGTACTCCAATCAACATACATTTCCATCCAAAGGTTGCTTGGAAGAAATTGCGTAAAGCGATAAGGCCGCCCTTTGTACTGCTCTTGTCTTCTTAATTACTGTATCATGAATATTGTAATTGGCGTACAATAAAGTATATAATAAATAAAATAAATAAATAAATATACTGTGCTGGATCCCGGTGGAGTAGAATAGATCCACCTAATCTCTTTCCGTGGGTGTCGTAGAAGGGACTGGATAGGACTGTTTTCCATCCGACAGCAAACATGCAGCCCATGACAAAGGTGCCTGCTGGATGGCAATAGACTCGCCCCTTTTTCATCTCTATGCCTACCCCTTTCGGGGATTTACAGACGTGAATACATGTACATTTGTATGTATACCTGAAAATGTTCCTGGCTAAAGAAATAATGTGCATTTCGGATCCATGTCGTAGATTTTTTCGCAAAAATGTCACATCGCCGTCGGTCGGATAATCACTATGCGCCGTTTTTAGGGTTCCGTAGCCAAATGGCAAAAAACGGAACCCTTATAGATTCGTCATGTCTGTCCGTCCGTCTGTCTGTCTGTCTGTCTGTCTGTCCGTCCGTATGTCACAGCCACTTTTCTCCGAAACTATAAGGCCTATGCTGTTGAAACTTGGTAAGAAGATGTATTCTGTGAACCGCATTAAGAATTTCACACAAAAATAAAAAAAGCATGAAATTTTGGGGGTCCCCATACTTAGAACTGAAACTCAATTTTTTTTTTACATCAAACCCATACGTGTGGGGTATGTATAGATAGGTCTTCAAAAATGCTATTGAGGTTTCTAACATAATTTTTTTCTAAACTGAATAGTTTGCGCGAGAGACACTTCCAAAGTGGAAAAATGTGTGTCCCCCCTAATTTCTAAACTAAGACAATGATAAATCTAAAAAAATATATGATGTAAATTGCCATGCAAACTACCACTAAAAATTGGTTCGAACGAGATCCAGCCAGTAGTTTTTTTAATACGTCATAAACCGCAATTTTCGCCTTTGCTACTACGGAACCCTTCATGGGCGAGTCCGACTCGCACTTGGCCGATTTTATTTAATTTTCTATTCGACGTTCGACGGTGCTGTAGTAGTCGCAGGTAATGGACTTTTTAGGCTTATCGATTCTCTTCCGGCTTGAGCTCTCCTTTGATCTTCGTATTTTTGTAACGTCGATATACAATTCATTTCGGTTCAATATCGAGTTTAATCAGCCTTTATCATCGTCTTCCTGCCCAATATTTAAGTGAAGTTGGTTCAACTGCCTTTCTATCAATAAAATCACACGCAAAAGTCCTACTGATTTCGTACAGTAAGCATTAGACTGATCTTGACCAGTAAAGTACCTACTCGAAAAGATCTCAATACCATGATAGCAAGATCTTTTTGGACCCCTTGCCAGTCAAGATCGAATCGATGCTAACTGTAAACTGTACTATTTTAGTACAAAAACATTGCCTACTTCTAGGTTAAGAGGTCAATTCAAAATTTATAGTTTTATTTTTACGAAGGGTTCGTATCCCTACTGTTTAATAATGTAGGTTTCGGGAACCATTCATACAGAATGCCGGACTTAATTCTTTAGAACAGATATAGAATGGGTAAATTAGTTTCAGTTGACTTAACCAGAAACAATGGAATGTTACCGTCTGAAATATCCGGATCTATTTTGTAGCTGGGCTTCACATTATGTTATTATGTTTTCCATTAAGGGACTAGGCATCGTTAACATAAATTTGAAACAAAGAAAGTTTAAATAGCTATCGTGACTATTGTGCAAACGAAGGTCAAGGTTTATTTTATCGCATTTTATAATTACTTTAACATTTTGTTTACAACAATTTAAAATAACAATAAAATTGACAATATAATAAAAACTAGCTTTGTTTAAACACAGGTTTAATATTAGTCAATTGTCAATGCACTGGCATTACTAAATACATAGCGATTTTAGATAGTTTGATTTAGACTGGAGAAAGTGAACCACTCAGTTCACCGAAGTGAAAGCTTCGGATGCAACCGGGATAACGCTATGATGGCTGCCTTAAAAGGTTGAACAACCAAGAGTGTGTTTTGTGTATGTGTCCAAATGTAATTGTATTGTTGTACTTGACCAATGGTAGTCCTTAAATAAATAAATAAAATAAATAAATAAAAAGGAAGAATAATTCCAGATTACAATTATTTCGCTATTATTACCGATTGTCCCATTGTTATAGAAGAAGTAACGAAATTCTCGTGAATATCTTTATACAGAGTGTAGTTGAAAGTATATAACTATTATTTATTACGTAGGTCGTGGCGTTCTACCACGGTCTGAACAGTAGCTACAAGCCGGTGGCGGGGAAGGCTATCCATTGGCCAGGAGGTCGGCGAGGTCCACCGCCAGACACACCTAGATGCGGCTTCCTAGGAAACGATCCTATGTGCCAGGGCGGTAAGTACCACAGCGATACTCCACTATAACATAGTTATTTGATGCCGATGTAGGAATACTTAGACAGATGTTTTGTTAGATTGATTGTTTGCTATGTTGTACCCAATTCGTTTGAACAAAATGAAAACTAAGATTTGTCGAGGAAGAGTAATATAAGCACAGATATAAATAAAATAAAAAGAGTTATGATACATAATATGTTATAGTCTGGAATATATTATAAAGAAAGAAAAGAGCTATTGCGTTTATTCTAGTTACTTAAATATCAGCTTGCAGCAGAACAAAAAATACAATTACGACTATTGTATTTTTTGTGCACACGGTAAATCTATTATAATCATAATATATATCAAAAAAAGATCACACAGGGGATCGAAGCAGGCGATCCAAGTGGATGGAGCCCTTTAATACATATATTATTCTGTTTACCATTTCACTTCATATGTAAAACTGTATCATGAGAATACCTGTAGAACATCTTTATTAAACTTAACATACCTATCTGTAATACAGTTCGTATTTTACACCGTCTCATTGGGAGGTCGGTAGCACTCATTACATGCTTATTGTAGCTTCGAGGAATTTATATTAAGATATTGCGGACAAATTCCACGGATAAAAATAAAGCATTTATCAGTCTAATAAGATGTGTACGAATATCATGTAATATGTATGTATTGTATGTATACAAAAACCACTAGATTTATGCTGAGACCTTATTGAAATTTAACTCTTGTACATTTCTATTGTAGTAATGCTAAAGTTATGCAAAGTTATTGGTGTAAAATATTTAATAAAAACATCGAATTCATTTGCGAATCGTAAAAAGAAATTGAATCAAGATTATATTTGCATGACAATGGAATGAAATACTTTTAAGTATGTGACTTAAAGAAAGTCTAGCGGGATTAAAATGAAAGTAATTCAAAGTTATTTGTGTAAAGTAAGTACACAATTAACTTTGACACCATATATAAACTTGTAACTTGACATTAAATGTGAATAACTTACTTTTATATAACCTAAGCATAATACGAGTACTTATCTGTATAAGGGTTAGGTTTCAAGTTCGATAAGTTACAACTTCTCGATAGTCTCATTTGTTCTGGACTTTACTTGTTACGTTCGTCAGTGTTTTTCCTTATAACTAAATTATGGAAACACTCAAACTGATTGACTAATGGAAATAAGTGATAAGTCCAGATAGTTTATTGGCATAGACTGCTAACCACGCTGTATAGTCAGCGTCAAAAGTAGATGATTATTTTCAGATTTTAGGTACTAGTTTTTGATCAAAGTAATTTATATTTCTTAATGAAAATGCTGTTCAAATTACAAGGCTCATGATTTTTTTTAAAATGTTGATTCAAATATCCGACTACCATTTTGATTTCAATTTAATTAATTTTTTTATATTTCTGAATTATTTTCTGTATTAGCAACGTAAGGAAGGCTATCCTTCACAATCCTTTCAAATTACAGAATATCTGTAGTTATTTTAAAAATAAAATACCCGACTGTTGCTGAAAAGATCAAAAAATGTTTGATAGCATATAAGCAGGGCCATCCTCTATTGCCGGTTTATCCTTGAATTTTGGGACATCCTGTATATTATAAACACACCTTCGTTATATGAAAGGTGATATTATTGTCTGCGGGCTACAGCCAGGTGGCGCACAAATATTATTCGGCAAGGAACGTAGCGTCTTGCGTAATATTAATAAACTTAATTGAAGCGCGTAGCAAAAACGTCTACGGCGTAGCACCGCTACGAATTTCAGTAGAAATTCTACTGTTCTAACAGAAAATGTCCGGCTAAAAAAATATTACTTAGAACTAAATTGTACTCAAAAATATTAAGCTTAAAAGATATAAAAATTTAGACTAAGATTTTTTGTATTTTAATTTGGGATAAGTTGGTCTTTATAACAACGTTTTCTATTAGATGATTTCGGTAATAGAAAATGCTTATTTCTAGCTTTTAGTCACAGCGGAATTTTAGAATAAGTAGGTAATTTATTTGTATAAGCTTCTCCATCCTAGAAAACTATGGTATTGGGTGTTTTGGTGGCTTCAACAATATCCTCGGGGCTCACGCCAATCTCACTTGCTAGTCGATAAAAGCTATGCGAAGCATGAGAGCGATTGCCGCGCTCCAAATTTCAAGTTTTGGAAGCAAGAACGCCCGAACAACGACGGAACACAAGATATATTAAAAACTATAAAACTGTAATATAATTCACTTTTATTAGATCTTTAAGATTTTTAGTACTGTCGAGTAATATAAAATCTAAAAGATCACATTTCTGTTTTAATATTATAGTCCATAAAATACACATAATTGAACGTAAAACTACAAATAACTTATAAGAGAGTAATTGAACATTAAACAATATTATGTTACGTTGTAAGTTTGTTGTTGCACGCTGCCGGATCAGAGGCCCAGACGGTCATAATCTATTGTTTCATCGGATTGGCAATATTTCTAATATTTGCTGTAACAGCTGCATGTATCGCTTACAAGTAAGTAATTGGATCTCGTTGACATTAAGGGTGAATGACGTCACAACACACAGCTAACCACCGGAATACGAACTGTTATTGCAGTTTTAATATTAAAAAAATAGGAGTTAGACTTGGCTTGCTCTCTACCCGATCGCACCTACTGCGCAATTGTAACTGGGAATGTTAAAATTGTGAAAAATTAAAATGGCGAATCTTTGCTTCAAAAAGTCTTCTTCATTCTAGCGTTAATCCCAGTCGCATCCGAAGAATTCTATTCAGTATGGGGTCCGTTTTTTCCAGTCTAATTGTGAATTTGACAGAACTTTGACATTTTCAACCAGTTGTTAGACTTTTAAGGCTCCAACTAACCGTAACGACTGCCATCGATGCTCGTATTGCAACCGTGACCGATGGCTTAACGTGCTCTCCAAGGCCAGAAAGTTTGCTACAAAAATTAACGCAGTAAATTTAAAAAAAATAGTGTAGCCTGATTTTGTTTTTATCACATTAGATTAATATAAGATGACATATTTTCTAAAGTACTAGGTATCACAAACGGGTCGTATGTTTGTTCGCTTACCATTTCGTTTAAAATTTTCTCCTAATAAATTGGGAAATATTTTTTGTTATAGTAAAAAGACAATGTAACGTGGGTCATAAATTACAAGCACTAAATCAGCAAAAAGTTTGTAAACGGCCTATAAAAAACAGAGAACGCACTACGGACTCAAGCGTAATGGGCCTTAAGTGAGCTGTATTTGATTGAAGCCAAGAGCAGAAATAACGCCGAGCGGCACAGAAATATGACCTAGTTGATAAAAGATCGCCCCACATGTCGCTTGTGAGCTATTCGGCATAGTTTTATGTCCATTTGACCAAGAACCAAGTTAAATATTTTTGTAAATCCGGTCTTGTAATAAAGGGTATTAAAAAAATGGAACTAAAATACTAGAATTCAATTAAACCTAGTATTTGGTTAGTCCACGGTTTATTTAAAGTTTCGGAGGTTAATTCTTCATTATGAATTCATTGATTTAATTTATCGTTATCAAATCATCGAGGCCGTCAAGTTAGGGACCACCAAGTCCACCAAGTCAAGTTTAAGATCCTGAAATAGTGGCCTGTATCTTTTGGACTGCACCCTACCTTACCATAAGGCGGGATGCAGTCAAATTGACAACCTCAAATACTCGGTTTAGCGGCACTCGAGTTCATCAAGTATAGCCCGCTTGTTAAACATTTTTATTTATATAGTTCCAGCCTTAAATGCTTGGTGAACCTGGAGGCCGCTGTAGTCGTTTTAGATATGAATTCTGCGCCAGGGGTTCTCCCACACACTACTAAACATATAAATACCCGAAATAGTTTTCTGTCAATAAGGTATTTTGTTCATTTTTTTTTTAAATAACATTTGTATGTGCAAAACAGGCAAGCCCGTATGGACGCAGAACTGAACAACACAGCGTGGCGAGTGCGTCCTGAAGAAGTACTAGTAGAAGTAGGAACGGGGTTAGGGGCTAGCCCAGCCCTGCACAGCATCAACGAAGTGCTCAAAGTACGTATACTTATCTTTTTTTTTAATCTGTTTATTTTGCAGGTTCGATCCAGTAAGGATATGTCAATCTCATCGTCGTTTCTGGCGCAAAGGCTATTTCGATTTAGCGAGGTAACGCTGCTAGCATCATGGGCACACGTATCGTTCCCGGCGTAAAGGCGCCGGGAACGATACGTGTGAAATAATCGCATTGCTAATAGTACATTATGGTACAAGTAATCATCATACTCACGCGTGCCATACGACGTTTTACAACACACTTGAGAATAAAATGATCTACAAATACTAAATAAACAATACTACGAATTAATTCGTTTTCCTATGTGCGCGCATCTAACAATGGCGGTCGGCCATATTTAAAAAAAAAGAGGTTTGAATGTAACTTTTTTTACTGTTTTTTTTTCTGTACTTAAAGAAAAAAAAAAGTTAATTTTGAGTGAAAATTTTGTGCATCAAATGAACATACGATTGGCATAATTAATTTATTCGTACTATTAAACACGTTCTTTTTTGTATCGAAACTTTTTTAAGAACATAGAAACTTAACCTATAAAATTTAAAAAAGAATCCATAACGCACTTGTGAATAATAGCAATGACAAAGTCACAGTTTGATAATAGGTGTTATTACGTGCCTATTTGCGGTGAAATAATAGCGCTTTTATGAGCAAGTGTGTTGTAAATAATGTTATGACATTTGCAAATGCACTATGTTATACATTTGCAATTTGGCAATGCTTGTAGTAGGTGACAAAGTGTAAGTGAGTATCAATTTTATTTCTAGCTACAAATTGTCTTTAGAAATATATTGTGTGCATGTTTTGTACATAAGAGTACAAAACATGCACACAATATACATGAAAGAAATAAAAAGTAAAAGTAAAGTAAAGTATATCTTTATTGTGCACACCAAGGAGAAAACATGTGTCATTAGGTGGTACATTTGGGTATAAACAATAGGCGGCCTTATCACCTAGTGGCAATCTCTTACAGGCAACCATTGGATGGAGAAGAGAGTTTAAGTTCTAATTTTGGGTAGTATGGTGTACAAAGTCAGTTTTTGGTACCTTACAACCTTGGTACCTTATCTTTCAGAATCCTATGTGAAGTGCACCTACACTTCACAATAAGACGATTGAACTATATTGAACTATAGTACATTATATTTTATTTCAATCAGTCACGTGCATAATGTTCGCTTATATTTTCATTCCAGATAAATATACTTGACAATTCATTTCTAATTACACGCAGGTTGTTTTCATGTTTTGTCTAGAAATTAATGTGTCCTTTCTCGTGAAGGCTAAACGTTTGTAAATCCTTCAGTAAGTCTAATCAAGTTTGCACCCCTGGGAGTTGTATTCAAGTATTTATAAATGCTTGACTTATCTTGATCCACTTCCCACGGTGCGGTACATTAAATTAGCATTAAATTATAAAACCATTTCACCCGTTTGAAAGTTCACGACATTTAAAAGGTTAAACCTTTCTTAAATAATAACAAGGTTGAAATCACATTCACTATCTTTAATGGAAAACATAAAATTTTAATTGGAAAGCTTAAAGTTAAGAAGATTTTGTCGACTTTTGATGTAGGTAACTTAAGGTCAGCCTTATTTGAAGATATAAAACTTGATTTTAATAAAATCGATAGATTTGGAACTTTTAATATTGTTTCGTGAAGTGCTTATTTTTTTTAATGTGTTTTAGGTTTATAATTACAAATTCTTTACATAGCTTAGACGTTCCTTTTTCGAATGGCGCGAAAATATACATTTTAAAAACAAAACACAAGAAACTTCTAACTTAAGAAGTATTATTTGAAGATGTAGAATGTCGAGTTTACAGGATTACAATATTATATTCTTTTAGGTGGACATCATCATGTCGTATGGCTTTTGCTCGAGTCCTCATATGTCAACGTCCAGTTGGCGAAGCCAGTCAATTGCTGCCGGTGTGAGGTCATGTAGCTCACGCATTCCTCCAGAGAAACGACGGAGTGGACACTCCTCTGCTATATGCATCGTTGTCTGCTTTGGAGCTCCACAATCACAGTCCGGCGCTTCTTTAAGTCCCCACTTGTGAAGATGGTAGTTGCATCTCCCGTGTCCAGTTCTGAACCGGTTGACCCTTGACCACACCGTGCGACAACTGTCAAAACCGGGCGGCTTAGTGGTGGGGTCGGGTACCAGGTCCTTCCAGGGATGGTGCTGAAACGCCTCCCACGATGCCCGCCACTGCTCTCCAAGGTCGTATTCCTCCATAAGGGCCCTGTCGGACCAGATTGGTGATCTCGAGATCAGGCGGTCACGTGGCAGGTCGTCAAGTGTTCTTCGTGCTGGCATCGGCTCTCCGTTGGTCACCTGCCAGCATTTTTTCCACTCGTTGGCCGCAGCTTGATACCTTCGAAGTTCTGGAGGCGGGATGTGCGCCAGAACAGGAAGCCATGGTAGGGGAGTTGATTTAATCAGCCCTGTTATGGTACGCATGGCTTCGTTCAATTGGGTGTCAACTTTGTGGGTGTGCGCGCTTCGGTACCACACTGGCGCGCAGTATTCTGCCACAGAGTACATGAGAGCTATTGCTGATGTTCGAAGGACGGAAGCTTTGGCCCCCCAACTCGTGCCGGCCAGGGACTTTAAGATGTTGAGTCTGGTCTTTAGTTTTTGTGCCGTTGCCTCTAGGTGTTGCCTGTATGTCAGTGAACGGTCTAGTATTACTCCCAGGTACTTAGGGGTGAAGTTGTGTTTGACTGGTTCACCGCAGAATTCCACATGTAGTTTGGTCCCAGCCAGACAGTTGGTGAGGTGGAATGCAGAAACCTCGGTCTTTGATGGGTTAGGGCACAGGCGCCATTTTCTGTAATAGTCCCCCATGGTCGTAAGATCCTTGGTAAGGATTCTCTCCCCCCCCTCGAAAGATTTAGACTGAAACGCGAGGGCAAGATCGTCGGCATATGCGAATTTCAGCGATACAGTTTCGGGGAGGTCGCTGATGTAGGTGTTGAAGAGCAGGGGCGCAAGTACCGAGCCCTGTGGAAGTCCGTTCTTAATGAGCTTGTAGCCACTTTGCCTGTCGCTAAGACAGACTTTAATATATCGTGGCCCAAGCAAGGACTTCAGCAGGGTGATGGTCTTCCGACAGGGGATCACGGTTGCAACCTTGTTTAATAGCCCTGTTATCCAGACCGTGTCGTAGGCGGCGCTTAAGTCAACGAAAGCCGCGAATGTCTTCAGTCCCCGCTGGAAGCCCGCCTCAATGTATGAAGACAGAGCCAGGACCTGGTCGGTACAGTTCCGGTGTCCTCTGAATCCAGCTTGTTCAGATGGTATACAAGCATCCACTATAGGGTAGATTCGGTTGTACAACATCCGTTCTAGGAGCTTATAAGCTATGGAGAGGAGGGAGATCGGTCTGTAACTGGCCGCTTCATCTGGGGATTTACCGGGCTTTAAGAGAGCAATCACTTTGGATCTCTTGAATGCATTCGGAAGGTGGCTGGTCTCTTGGATATTACCGAAAAACCTAAGTAGCCAGTTCTTTCCTAGCGGACCTAGATGTGTTAGAAACTCTGGGTAGATTTCGTCCGGTCCAGCCGCCTTATTAGTTTTCAAGGTTTTAAGCGATGCTTCCAGTTCGGACATGTCAAATGTTTTGCTGATGGACTCCATGGGTTCTGAGTTTTTAAGGAAATTGTTAAGCTGATTGCGTGCCTGCTTGCTGAAAGTTCTATCGGGTTTCACAACTGTCGTGAGCGACTTCATTCGCTTAGCAATTTCTATAGGCTGTATGGCTGGTGTTTTCCGTTCGTACTGTGGAGCACCGCCGAGTTTTCGAAGAACCGCCCAACTTTTTCTGCTGGAATGAGTGAAATCCATACTCTCGACGCAGGATTCCCACTTTGATCGTCTTGATTCATCGAGTGAGGAAAGGAGATCTTGGGCCGCCTTTTAGGTGGAGTAACACTGAAATAGATCAAAGATAAATAGAAAATTATATTACCTACAATGATTCTGTAATTTCATTTCAGGGAAAATACAAATTCGAGAGCAGGTTTGATTTTGGAATATTCGTTTTTTTAAAATTTCAAATAGAAAATATCTTCAATCCTATATACCTTCAACCTGCAGATTATACCAGTCATATGCTAAGTAATACTCTACTAAATAAACTACTTGAACCCATCCCGAATAATTGAAATTCTCCTTTAAATCTATGTCACCCTGAGACTCAATTTAAATTCACTTAGGTAAGAATTTGCACCGTGCAAAATTCATGCCTCACCGTATAAGCTTTCAAAGCCATATTAATAGTGTAGAAATGTCATTAAATTTATTACACAGAACTTATAGGCAGAATTTGGGCGAAAATTACCTAGGGTGATGAGAATTTAATATTACAGATATTAAATTCTTGTTAGGCATGTGGTAAAGAAAATCGTTCTCGCCTTGTGTAGTCATCAATCTTAATTTTAGCCCTAATACGTTATATTCTTATTATTTCGTCATTTTTTATGAAAGGCGCGATCATCTGCGATAAGACCGCCTTTTATATTACTGTCACAGATGTCATATCACTTATCAAGCACTTATCTATCTAATAACGCTACCAAAATGGTATTCAATCTTCTAGCTTCTAAGAGTACTAGCTTTTGCCCGCGACTCCGCCCGCGTGGATGTCGGTTATCGCGACCAAACATAGCCTATGTCCTTTCTCTAGGTCTAATCTACCCGTATATAAAATTTAATCAAAATCGGTTCAGTGGTTTAGGCGTGAAAGCGTAACAGACAGACAGATAGAGTTACTTTCGCATTTATAATATTAGTATGGATTAGTATGGCTATTGCACACACACACACAGTTCAGAAATCATACATAATACATTTAAAGAAACTTAGATGTCAGCCGCGGCTTCGTCCATGACATACTTCAGCTATAATATTCCCTCAAACTCCTCGACAATTTAATATGAGGCTTTTACTAATAAAACATTATACAAGGTAGGTATATACTAAACACTATGACATAACAGCTGTATATACCTACCCTGTGTAATTTTAGTATAGATTAGATTAGCGCTTTCAAAAGTTAACTAACTTCCGTGTTGTTCGTCTAACTTGTCCCAGAGATAGTTCATAGTATGTAATACTGTACAGCCTAACAACTACTCTTTTCAGTCTTTTCTCAATGGAGTTTTCACCAAGTAAAGACACATAATGTGTTCAAACTTATAATGAACATTATGGCACCGTACACGTTTGCCCTGAAAGTGTCTGCAGGTATTGTGTTTTGTTTACCAACTTGCCATTACAACATCAATTTACTCAAGTGAAGACACGCATTAGAAGGTCTCTATATAATTGCATTTGAACATGGTTAAGTAATTGAAGGCTTTTATTGTAGTCTGAATTTAAAAGCACATTACATGTAGCTCATTTTATGAGTCAGCCACATCAAAAAGCAAATAATATGTCTATTCGACTATAGAATTGAATTTTTGGTGAATATTGCTCCGACGACGTGCAGTCGGCGATGTGGCTTAATCAATAAGAAGTAATTTGTTAGCGCTTTTTGTAGTACATCTGTACCTACAAAATATAGTCAGTCAATCCGAATAAAAAAGCTTGTATATTGCTTGGGATATATACCTTGGACCTAAAATGTGCTCAAAATGTGCTCTGTACGCGCAGTACACATTTCTTGGGCGTCTTTTAAGGATGGCACAGGATGCAACTGCGGTGGGCGAGCTCAAATTCACCAAGCATAGATTAATACAAAACAATCCGTGCGCGCCTGGGTCCCATTTGCCTCGTGATTTAGGTCCTAGATAATTGTCCCGATGTATACTTTTATAAAGTTTAACTATAATGTTCTAGAGAACAGTCAGTCTCGGTCATGTCACTCGTATTAAAAATACTTTTAGCAGTCCCATTCTTGTCCCATGCCATTACAATTTTAATCGATTCCAAATGAAAATTACTCTCATGAATACTGTATGTAACTACGCTGATATACTCGTAGGTACTACGACATAAATCCACACACGATAAGGACTAATGAGTATTCTGTGGCTGACGCGAGCCTGCCACAAATTAATTACGGATTATACCAAATGTATGCATGACTTTGAATTTAGAATTTCTGTAGAATGTCTGAGGTTGCATTCAATTCGACTTTTATAATTTTGAACTACAGAGGCGGGGTGAAAGCTGTTAAATAATAATTCATTTACAAAAATTACTTTGTACTGAAACAATGAATGAATTCAATCAAAGCGAATTCTTATTGTTATTTTATAATGACCTATTTGAGTATTGTTGCCATTGTTGATTAATTAAATAGCAAACTTTGCTGATTGAACAAGTCAATAATCAAAATGCCCGCTCACTTGTCCTTGCTGGGGGACAATAACTTTTTAATTGGTTCGTTTGCAGATAAAACGCAATTCAACGTGTTTAATTGTTTGCGTAAAGTAAAACAGTCGCAAAAAATAAAACGTTTAACTTATTGTTCGAATTCATTACTATGTAATTTATATACATAGACTAAAATTTAGATGTATAGATATTTTTTTAATACACACCATTATTATCACAGATTATTGTAGTACATACAGTTACAGTTAAAAGCACAATGGGCAGCCTTATCACTAAAAGTGATTTCTTCCAGCAACCTTAGGATGGACAGGAATGAAACGCATGTAGTTAAGTGTAAGTGAGTGTTAGTTTAATTTGTTAACATAATATATAAAGTAATGTGTTACATGATTAATTACATAGTGTACCTACTACTATATATAGATTAATAAAAAAAAAGTTATCGGTTTGTCCAAAAAGTTTCGTTTTTCTATCCAATGTGAAATATTTATTCAATACAGATAACAAAATATGCAATACAACAACGAAATTCGCTCACAAATTCTTTGTTAAGGTGTTCACTAAATTTAATTTATCCTATATTTTCTTTTGATTACCGGGCAGATTACGGTTGCCCAGATGGATACGTGCACCAGACCTTGTTGCAATGTATAAAGGATTTGTATGTAATGTAATGTAACGATTCATGATTTTCATTAAAAACGAACAACAAGTTTACCTTAGCCCGGTAGGAGGGGCTATGATCGAGTTATGAATAAATATGTATCGGCAGACGGAATCATAACAGCTAGCATGAATATAAATAGCATCGTAGATCCCGAGCATGATTTTGCACTCATGTTTATGTTTGAAAGGGAGGACTTTCAATTTTGTCTTTCAAATTTCAAGTCTGTAATGGTGACCCTCTTTCCAGAGACTTTGCCTTCAGCTTACCATCAGGAGAGGCGAAGTCAAATTGACGTGTCCTATATAAAAAACCCTAAAAAGGAAATTTTATTTTTTTTAAGTGCAGAAATTCCTTCGGATACTTACGCCACCTCGTGGGGGTGATTATGTAGGACTCCAACGATTAAAACCACACATTTTGAGTATTCAGATGTAAGGTATGAGAATACCTAAGTCATATCCCTCACACCTCGGCTGACCCCGGGTTCATCTCCGATTTTGAGATGACCCCCTCGAGTATGAGAACCACGGTGTCCCCCACTTTGCCTCTGTATAGGGAAGACCTTTTACCTCGCCTGGTAGATGCATGTCAGGTTATGGTAGGTGTTCCTACCATTTACCATCTACGAGGCTTAAGCTAATGATACCTTTTTTTTTTTTTTTTTTTTTTTTTTATCGTGCGAAAAATCCCCACGGATACCTCCCCCGCCGGGGTCGGAGGAGGAGGTTATGTCGGACTCGAACCGACTAAAACGCACGCCTTCTGTGGGCCGTCAGTTGCCGGAGGTGAGATTGTCATAGCCATATCTCTCGCACCCCGGCCGACCCAGGGCCATATCTCTCGATCTGGCCCTCTTCCGGTGTGGGGACAACGGAGTCCCCAACTCGCCCCCGGGTATGGGGGGGCACGCAATGCGTGCCACCGCCGTGGCCTGCTTCTGCTAGGGTGACAGGCGACCCCACCCATCACCCCCAGGCCCGCGCTCATGGGGGACGGAGGTCATTCTGCGACCTCCGACGCCCGAGTTGCCGCCGCTCGTCGCGGGCCGCGCGGTTTGCGATTCTCCTTCGCTCCTCGCGGGCCGCAAGGTCTGCGATTCTCCTTCGCTCCCGCTCCGCCGCCTCCTTCACGAGCATCACTTGCTCGCAGAAGGAGGCGCCGGCGGCCCACGCATCCGCGCAGCGAACCATCGCCGCGAGCAAAGTGGCGAGCGTGAGAGCTCTCACTCTCAGGGTCGCCACCAGCTCCCGTCTCGGCGTCTCCCACGCCGGACACTCGGTGAGTGTGTGCAGCGCCGGGTCCTCGCTCGCGTCGCAGTGATGGCACTCGGACGTTGGCTCTTTCTTCGCGGTCCGATGCAGATACCGTCCGAAGCATCCATGATCGGTGATGATCTGCGTCAGCCAGAACGAGAGGCCGCCGTGTGGCCTCTCTAGCCACTCCCCCATGATGGGTCTTACCGCCGCTACTACGGCGCGCCCTAAGCTAATGATACCATATTGCTGTAAGTCAACAGCAAATATGATTTATGACACAAACAATTTTACAAGTCATATTATAGCATACTTTTGTGTTAACTACGAGTATGTTGACAAAATGTTGGTTTAATAGATATTTCTGCCTATTCATTGGAGGGTGTATTGTTAGTTAGGGATGTGTGTTACATAATCTATTCATTTTAAGTGTAATTTTTGTAATCCCTATAGAGTAATGTGTGTGGAGTGTACGAATCTATGAATTCTGTTGTTAATTAAAAGTCGTCCCTCAGCTCTCTTTGGGGTGGAGCACTCGCGGCAGTACTGGAGCTGCGTCTAACATGGGCACGCCATCCCTGACGCTGTCGTCTTTCACCGTGGGCCTGTACAAAGGGAACCGTGTCGCCGTCAAGAAGATACACAGAAAGAAGCTCGACTTGAACAAGAAACTGCTGTGGGAGATCAAACAGGTCAGAGAAATCAGTTTCTTTTTTCATTGAAAGTATGAAGGAAAGATTGAAAATGGGTTACAAACAAAGTAATATAAGGTGTCTTTTAATTTTTTGCAGCCAAGCAGAATGGAACCACATTGTTCCACTCTCCATACTGTGTAGTTCCATTCTGCTTAAATATGGTCAATTGGCTATTTGTGTCCAAAAATCAAAACGTGGTAAACCTAATTATTTGAGGATTTGACGTTTTTGTCATTCATTGACGCCTGTCATATATAAGTCAAGTCCCATACATTTGGCATTCTATTCCATCATACCCCGAGCAACGAATTGCCACTTGTCTAGAGGGGCAACAGTTTGAAATAAAATTCAATGTATATCTGAAGATTTCTGAGTATTACGACCTGTCATTGTGATACCAATCGACATCGACACATATATTTAAAGTGTCATGCATTTGCATAATTTAAAAAAATACAAGTTCTGGCAGAGCAGAATTTGCACCCACCATGCGGTGTCGTACAAGGCGACGTAAGGGATAGGGCTGTTTAAAATCAGACAGATAGCTTCAGATGCATGGCTGGAGTCAACGATAGTGCCAGGAATACAGCAATAGGCTCACCCCCTATTACATGTGGGACCTAATACAATAATTGGTGAAATGTGGGTGTCAATTTCCCTCTGCCTAACCATTCGGGGATTGTTTTTATGTACTTATGTACAAATGTTCGTAAATTATCTTCTACCCCACCTAACTCAACTCCCATAAAAGGAATATTTTGTTCTTTTTTGAAATTCATAGAAGTTATTATTTGATAAAAATAACTGATTTTGCCTTAGATTTTGGAAGATATTAAATTTGATCAGTGGAAATTGAAAATTGATCCCTCGGGATTATATTGTGACAAGGACGCAACTGAGTGGATAATATTCATTATTATACAGAAAACTTATTAATCCTTTAAAATTTTAATTAAGTTCGTCTTTTGTTCAGATTTTAATAAAATAACAAGATGTTTACCTATAACTAAGACACCGTGGCTAACTATACCAAAGTTACAGTGGACTATAAGGTGTGATGTAGGTATGAATGATCTAACTGCCGCAGTGCTGAATATTGTGAGTTTAATATATAAGTAAACTAGCTGTTGCCCGCGGCTCCGCCTGCGTGGATGTCGGTTATCGCGACCAAACATAGCCTATGTTCTTGCCCAAGGTCTAATCTATATCTGTACCAAATTTTATTAAAATCCTTGCAGTGGTTTAGACATGAAAGTGTACCAGACATACAGAGTTACTTTAGCATTTATAATAATATTAGTATGGATGGTGTAGATTTTTTATTTATTTATTTATAAAAAGGCATACTTTTGCATTACAATTTTTAGGTACCTACCAGTAAACCGGAAGAGTTTGTATCAGTGCCCATGATTTTTGAGTTATTTTGAGTTTGAGATTTTATGTTATTTGATAAGTTATGTGTGATTCACGGATTTATTCATGCTAATAATATGGTATTGCTTAATACCTAATTCAATACAGCTCACCTATAACCTGACGAGAAATTTTAAGCCACACTTTAAAAATCCCTTACCCTTTTTTTAAGAACCCTCTGCTGTAATCATAGATCTGACAATCTATAATAATTAACACGTGTTTAATTACTCTGCTGCTGACTGTACCTCCCAGTCATATGACTTGAAATTGAGTGGAATGTACCAGTAGAACTAAAATTTCTCTTGAAATTTTTTGTCGTCAACAGGCTCGCAACGTATCCCATGAGAACACAGCTCGGTTCATCGGCGCGTGCGTCGATTGTCCTTTGGTCTTCGTGCTCACGGAGTACTGTCCTAAAGGCTCGCTCAAAGACGTACTCGCCAACGAAGAGCTGCAACTGGACTGGAACTTCAGGACATCGTTAGTGCACGATATTGTACAGGTAAGTACGAGTATCTTCTTTTATATTCCCTGGCCTCTGTGATCTTCCAAGGTTACAGTGCGTGGTTATAAACTAGGGGCTCAATCACAACACAGTAGTGCTTTCGATAGTGCACTGCTTGGAACTACGTGCATACAGTTTGGGTAGACAAATTACGGTACATATATGTAGAGTACAGAAAGGCACGCGCGACATCGACTGTTTGCTCTCGTAGCACGGCACCGACTGTCTTGTGTTCCACGCGGCGCGGCGCACACGCCGCACGCGTGGTGTAGCGTGGTGACGTGACGTTACCGGGCAGAGATTCGCCGGTGAGCATCGTGTAGCAAGGTGACGTGACGTTACAAGCTTTATAGGTGACGTGACGTTACAAGCTTTATATGACTAAGAGCCAGCCTACTACTTCACGGTAATTGGTTTTCAGTAACTTTATCTACGTATTGCTTTTTTATACCACTTAGGAAGCAGACAAGTAAATGGCCCATTTGATGGGAAGCGGCTATGGTCGTGTGCAAAACCAGGGGTGTCACACTCGTGCTACCGACCCTGTAGGAACCTTCTGATGCCCTTCTTGTTTTTTAAATAGGATGGCCTAGTCAAGAAGCTATGGCAACTGCGTTCTTATTGTGGATACTCGTAGACAGAAGCATCGTAACTTTTGTAACAAAATATCAACCAAGATAACTTTGTTCAGCAAACAATAATAACGTTCCTAACACTATCTAACGGACCTGGAGCATGTGTAAGCTATTGCCAAAATTACACTGTAAACCTAATATGTGACTATTTACTTAGGGCTTAGTACTAAAATAAACGTAAAAGTTTTACAATATTGCCCCATCTGGTCCTCGATAAGTTGGACAATTTATAGTGGTTTCATAGAGTTCTAGTATCGTGTTAATTATTAAAAATTAAATTGTTAATTCACTGAACAGTGAACATTGATTAGTGGGGCTAGCATGATATGTTATGTAAGTAGGCATACATACATGCGAAACTTCAGATTTCTTTCGGTACTTTACGTGCCGTCTTCAGAAAATTCGATGGCCCGGAACTTTGGTCCGCACCTTTGGATATACATTTCATGGTAGGTAGGTTACTAGGGATTATTTAATTCAGTGAATATTTATGAATTTTGTTTAGACTATGAAAATCTAAAAACACGTGAATTAGTTATCGTGTACGTCTTGGCAATGCACGCCACTCATTAGTTCGCACGTATTTTTATGTGATGCGAGTCCTGAGTATTTACCATAACCGGGCTAGTGTTATTGGAATTTTCTATTAGGAAATTCTCTACAGCAGAATGGAGATAAGAAACGTGTCCGGTAGATGACAAGATATCCACCCTTCATTTGCATGGTTGTAATTATTTCAGAACCCAAATATACTAAAGACGATTAGAACTATTGGGATATTTACCATGTATTTTTTGGAGTTACCGATATTTTGGCGCTGTTGCAAGCACCATGAACAACCATGAAAGTTTAAATACCTATATTGTACTAAAGACGTTTTTTTTTTCTGTTACTGTTCACGTGAACTGGTATGCCCCATTGCCTTTTCTGGTGGTGACGTCACGCCCTGTCGTTATCTTTCATCCAATTTGGCACGAAAGGCTGACCGGTCTTCGTCGTACTTGTTAGCGGGTGACAGCGAGTTCATTAACACTATATGATAAGATAATGTATTAAGAAAATCACATCAAATATACCTTTATTCTTTTGTAAATATAAGTTCCTACTAGAGAAGAGTAGGTAGTGTCAGATTCCAAACATGGGGGCCTACTATGGAACATGGGTTTCATAATTTTGTTTTTGCGTTCACGAAGCCCGAAAGACGTAGGTAATATTTAGGTGCCTTTTCTAAATTTCTTTCGGTAGGGGTTTTGGTTTGAACGAGGCTCACGAAATGATAACTCGAACACCTAGAATCGTCGTGCTTTCATATTTAACTTCACGCAATTTAAATTCAGTAGAATTATTTAGTTGAAAAAAAAGCAATTATTTCGTCCATAAACAAATTCAACATTGAAATATTAAAATGTAAGACACTGTTTTGTAAATTCATAAGATATCAAAGCACTTTCGCAATGAAATCTTACGAATATTTAATAATTTTAGCTTTAAGCAACGTTTGTTGGGGAATACTAAGTGAATATGAGTACGATGGGAATACTGAAATGAATGTCAAACGAAATATAAGGAGATTCACGTCACATGTTTGAGAGAATTATAATCCGGATTTGCAAGTGATATGCTGATAATGTTGACAGCTAAGCTACCCTGAGAGAACGAGTATATAGTAATTATATAGTAGGAACTTAAGTTTAATAGGCTTACTTTCATCAATGAATATAAAGGCTATTAAGTTCAACTTAAACGGAGTTAATAGTAACTCAATGAATTTCACTGTGTAAATGTGAAAAAATGTGAAATCACACTATACTATAACGGACTTATACTGGTTTTCTGTACGATTGAGGTATTTACCCTATCTGGTAGTTCCGAATTAGAATACATGTTTTTTTTTAAAAGAATAATATAAGTAACTGATATTCCCCCTACCGCTTCAGCTAAGCTAAAAGTGCTTGTGCTAGGAGTGGGTTCACGTCGGTAATGTAATGGTCAGACATTGAACCTCTCGATCGTAAAGTCGCCTCCTCAACCACTAAGTTTCCGTCGCTTCTAAATTCAGTTAGAACATGCCCTTAAACACTATCACCTCACAATCTTGAACCCAGCTCTTTGAGCTTTGAGCTGAGTCTTTGAGCTCCTCCGCCGTGCCACCGTAGCACCCTTGCTATTCTCAAAAGACATTAAAAAAAAACGCGTAGGTACTGTGCATGTAGAGTACATTTTGTGATGTAATTGGAGTCTAGATAATATGCAGGTAACATAAAAAATATTACCTCCAGCTGAATATAAATAGAGATTCACTTCCTCCTCTCTGTGTAGGGTATGTGCTACCTCCACGGTGGTCTGGGCGCACACGGCAAGCTCCGCTCCTCGAACTGTCTCATCGATGGACGCTTCGTGCTCAAAATATCCGACTACGGACTCAACACGCTGTGCACACCAACGGACTTGATAAAGGACGACATTTATTACTACAGTAATATACATCTATTTTTTATATAATTATCATCATCATCATCATCATCTTTCTTCATCGTTCATCATCACATCTATCTATATCTATACTATTATATAATTGTAAAGTGGTCGTGTCTGTACATTGGAGATATTTTTTTTGAATTGCCTGTCTGTTTGTCTTTGTCCGCGATGGACGCAACAACTACTGGACGGATTTTGATGCGGTTTTTTTTGTTAGAAAGGGCTTGCTCAGACTTAAAATCTTACGTTTGTTTGATCGCAATCGGTTGAGTAGAACCGGAGATATGAGCAAAGGTTGTGTTAACCGAGATGCACGCGGGCGGAGCCGCGGGCGGAAGGCTAGTATCATATAATATTTTTTCAACAGTCAACGAAAAGAGTAGATTAATACAAAAGAACGTTTCTGCAATTTAATACATGTACCTATATTAATTTTAAAGCTACTTTTTTAAGAATTCCAATGAATTCCGCTACTTTTGTCGTTGATTGTACGTCATTTTCATTTGAACTTAGGTACAGTTAGGTGAGTTAAGGTTTAAAAAAATATATTGTTTGAATTATTTAGAACTGCTCTGGACGGCACCTGAGTTAGTGGCAGGCAGCATCTACCCTGGTGCATCAGCTACTCTGAAGGGCGATGTGTATAGTTTTGGCATCATTCTTGAAGAGATCGTGCTCAGAGCTGGTCCGTTCCATCACTATACAACCACTATGTCCAATAAAGGTTAGTGTTCTCTGCGAGCCTGCGTTCTTATTAGATAGAGGTGTGAGTAGGTATGATAACGTTTATTCCCGTTAACATAAGTCTACCCGTAACTATAGCTGCTGAAAAGCAACCGAATCGTCAGGATCAGAGTAAATGATAAATAAAATAACACTAAGTAAATCGCGATAGAATCCGTTTAAAATAGTTTTATATCAATATGTAATATTCAGGTCACTTTCACCAACGTTAGATACTATAATAATTCGTCGCACTTCAATCTATGTGACAACTACAATCTCTAGTCACCCCGACAAGTGCTGAAAAGTAGCCGAAACGTCGGGCTCATCAAATAAATCGCGATAGGGTGATTCTTTGTAAACCATATTAGACATGTTTTTGACTGAAGAACACATCAATTTATTCTCCAATTATCACAAAAATTTCAGGTTACATAGTAAATAAAAATGTCTATCGACGCATATATGAATTAATTGGGATTATTTAATACAAGCAATAATTTAACTAACAGAAAACAGTAAAAACTAATTAATCTGGTGTGTCCCCATGCCGCTTTTTGTTGAATTATTAGATTTTTTGCGATCTTAAGAAGCAATTATATTAAAATAAGAATGTTGCATCGATATTTGAATATATGTTTCTGGATATGTTATAACTGAAATTCAAAATAATTGGATATCTTCGTAATTACATTACTTTAAAAAATGTCCCCGACGAAAATGATAATTCAACTGGCGCATCTTGTTCAAGCATAATTTCAATGTAAACACAAAATATTTGCTTAATGAATACCGACTCGTGATTAGTCGCGTCAGTCAGTACCGACCTATCGAACACTTGCACGTTCAAGTGTTATATTTTGTAAAAAAATACGACTGAAAGTTGTTATTTGGGAGTTTGTCACGCATGTCGCATAATTAATCTGTATTCTTTCATGGATTGCGGGTTTTTAGTTATGTTTTGAAACTTAACCAAGGTCTGTCATAATGTTATCTATTCATGTTAATTACACCTTTAATTCTATCTGTTCATAAATAAAGGTGCAGGATTCGATTAACTATAACTTTCTAATTTGTCTGGCTCCCATTAGTCTGGTTTTATCTGGCTCTTATGCCCAGATGAATTTGACCGGGCCAGATAAATTAGGATTAATTAAAAATAACAACAATAATCTCAACTTATGACCAGTTTTTTTACGTTATATGAGCTTTAATGAAAAAGAATTTTTAGGTGCAAGGGGGTCCACCAAGATCTTGGGCCCCAGGCCAACCTCACCTGTAAGCCGGTGCACCTGCTGAAGAACGGACGAGGCTCTGGCGCTGGCTTTCCCTTTGGGGTTGGAGGTTGGCAATTGCCCCCGGAAAGGCCAAAAAATGGCTGACGTACTCTGCAGGTAGAGAGTGGCCGTGGCGTTCCTGCAGGAGACTCGTTGGGGTGGCAGTAGCTCCATGCACATTGGGGACGGCTACCAGCTGATGTACACAGGAGCACCTGATTCATGGTGCTCTCCCGGACGTTGCGACTTATGGTCGTGAGGGTGCTTATCAATGGAATTGTAACCCACCTGATAAGTGCCTACGCGCCACAGGCTAGGCGAAGTGAAGCCGAAAAGATCGTTCTGGGACCAACTCCGGGAAGTGCAGGTTTCGTGACATCCCGCTGTCGCAGGGAATCGTCCTAGGTGGTGACCTGAACGGTCATGTGGATGGCGGGTGTGAGGAGTTTGAGCGTGTCCACGGTGGTTTTCGATACGGTAGTTGCAAGTTGATACTATGCGACTGCCGTTCATACCATCGTGAACACGTACTTCAAAAAGAAATCCGAACATCTTAACACCTACTCGTACAAGAGCGGAGGGCGCTCTACCCAGGTAGATTTCCTACTTACTAGGAAGCACAGGATCAGCTAGGTGGCCAACTGCAAGGTTACACCCGGGGCGACTCTCACTAGCCAACACTGTCTCCTTGTCATGGACCTCCGCGTGAAACCCAAAGGCAAACGTGCTGAGCGTGCCCAACGCAGAATTAAGTGTTGGCTGTTTGATGAAGTCAAGTCCCAAAGTCTCGTCTCAGCCATCAATGACAAGTACGCTGATGCTGTAGACGAACCAGTACAGGTTTGCTGGGACCGGATTCAGGCAGCTAAAATTCACCCCCAGGAGAGCCGCAGCCAGGGCTAAACGAGACCACTTGCAACAGCTATATACCAAAGTTCAAAGTTCAAGTTCAAAGTTCAAAGTTCAAAGTTCAAAGTTCAAAGTTCAATGACCTTTATTTGTTGAATATGGTACAAAACCCATGGTGTAAGCATTCTAGCAAATCTCTATAACCGCGTAAACGGTGAGATCCCAAGCCAGTGGAGGCTGAGCATCATCACACCAATCTTCAAAGGCAAGGAATCGGTGCAGGAGAGTGGCAGTTACCGCAGATAACCGACTCCCGGATCCGACAGGAAAGTACACTCTTGGGTTGTCAGTACGGGTTTCGTCCCAGGTACGGAACCATGGACCCGGTGTTCGCCCTAAGGATTGTGGTGGGGAAACACAGGGCGAAGAACACGCCTCTGCACTGCCTATTCTTAGACATACAGAAGGCCTTCGACTGTGTTCCTCGCGCGGTGATCTGATGGGCATTGCGGGCCAAGGGAGTCCCAGAAACTTACATTGACACCATCCGAGACATTCCGGTTCTGTGGTTCGGACTGCTGTTGGTGACTCCAAAGCCTTCCCCATCACCGTCGGGGTACACCAAGGATCCATCCTTAGTCCTTACCTGTTCAGCGTAGTATTATACGTTTTGTTGGACAGCATCAGAAACTCGCATGAGCAGCCCCCGTGGTTGCTCATGTATGCTGATGATATTGCGCTGATGGACGTGGACAGGAGCAGATTGATGCGACGCGTGGAAGGAAGTGCTTGAGAACGGCGGCGGTCTGAAGCTAAATGTAGCGAAGACAGAATACTTAGCGTTAAACTCCACAGATCCCATACCCATTTGCATAGGCGATGACTTGGTCGAGCGCACGGACCAGGTTAAGTACCTGGGATCTGTACTTCATGTGACTGGTAAAATCAACTACGACGTCAGGGCATGGATTGCTACCGCGTGGGCCAAGTGGCGAGAAATGACTGGCGTCACGCGTGATCCCAAAATGCCAGTTAGGTTGAAGAGGCAGGTCTATAAGACGATCATTAGACCTGTCCTCTCTTACATGGTTGAGAGGTGTGGCCGCTCTTGGAGCGACACAAGCAAGAACTACGTGTCACGGTGATGAAAATGCTGCGATGGATGTGTGGACTCTCGCATCCGCGGCAGTCTTCACGTCCGTGACATCGCGGATAAAATGCAAGAGAGCCGCCTTCGCTGGTGAGGCCATGTCTTGCGGCAACCGCCAGGCTACGTGGGTAACAAATGCCTAGCAATGGCGCGGATGGTGCCCCCGCCGAGTCCAGGTAAAAGGGGTAGGCCCAAGAAGTCCTGGCTTGATGCCATGGAGGGTGACATGCGTGCAAATGGTCTCACTGCCATTGACGACCAAGATCGTGCGAAGTGGAGGAGGAAGAGCCGGAAGGCGGACCCTGAGCTCCGAGGTCATCTTGGCCACGGATGCAATCAAGAAAATGCGTCTTTATGCAGATGGTGATGATGATTGCCAGATATTTTATAGTAAAGTTGATTGAAGATAATATGTTGTTCTCATTTATCTGCATGCTTCTAATTAATATGGTGCAAAAGCCCATTCATCTGCCTTGGTCATCATTAATCTGGTTGACCAATTTATCAGCACAGTCTATATCCTAAACTACTGGGTACAAATCAGTGCCTTCGAAATATGATATAACATATAATGATCTGGTCACGATTTTATGTGAGTTAAAGTCTAAAAGTGAAAAAAAATTTGAGCCATATCAATGAGGCAAATACACTCGGTTTCAAAGAATCACCCGATAGAATCCGTTGCATGTAATTTTATTTCCATATTCGCGTAAAATGGCAGTAACAAGGAGAGTTTACTTATTTCAACAGAAATAGTAGGTCGTGTGTGTGCCCGTGAGTCGCCCCCTTTCCGCCCCGCCGTGGGGGTGAACGAGGTGCCGGCAGCGGGAGGTGGAGGTGGTGGCGCAGCGGTTGAACTCCTGGACCTGGCCACGCGCTGCTGGGCCGAGGGGCCTGACGACAGACCCAGCTTCGACGCCATCAACGTCAATTATATCAAGTGAGTGTGAACATATTAGAAGTATGTTGTTATTGAGGGACTAGGGAGTAAGATCAGTAGGACATGTGTGTGCCCGCGAGTCGGCCCCCTACCGTCGGGTCCTGGACAAGACCTTTCCAGTAATAATAATAAATAATAATAATAATAAATATTCTACAACATTCTACACAACGCTATCTAGACCCATGGTAAGCTTAATTAGCTTGTGTTATGGAATCTAGAATGCGGATATACATACTTAGATACTTTTTTTTTTGTAAATACATACATAAAATATTATACATAGAAACACTCAGACCAATGCAAATATTTATATTCATGCATACAAATAATTGCACTGAGTGGAGATCGAACCCGCGCCTCCTGCGTAGCAGCCGCGTTCACTACCGCTACGCCACAGAGGCAGTCAAAAAAAAGAGCCTGGTCCAGTGACCCAGAAACCCCTTTGGGAGGGAATCCCTACCTAACTGTTAATATATTAGGAGTATTTTTCATTGCGTGTAGGTATTCTCATCCAAAACTGTGCGTTCCAAAACAATCTCATCTGCAAACCACCGATTTTATTGAGACAGATGACGTACTGATGCAGCCGATGCAGGTTTTCTTTTCGAGATTGGGGGCCCGTTTCGCCCAGCCATAGGGGTGAACGAGGTGCCGTCGGTCGTATTAGCCTTTTAGGTGGTTGAAGCCAGCACTTCTGGGTATGCGTTGGAATCACATCTGCTGATTGACGGAGGCTCTGACGTAGGCTTTCTTCTCGGGGTTGGGAGCTTCGACGACAGTAACGCCCGTAAAACCAACATAAACCATATCTTGAAATGGAAGACGGTGGACTCCGGGCTTAGAGGTAAAAGCCTTGATTGCAACCGGGAACAATTTTAAAATGATGATAATAAGGAGAGAGGACTTTGAACTCGAAGTGCAAGTTTTGGCAGCAACCGGGATTGGTCCTCGCATAATAATAATGATGACGTGTAGAATTTCCTAGAATTTAGTGTGTTTTTTACTCGTGTAGGGGATACTGTGATAACCTGATGGATGATCTGTTACGTCGGATGGAGCAGTATGCTAATAACCTCGAGTCTCTAGTCGAGGAGAAGACTGAACAGCTGTCGATGGAAAAGAGGAGGTCTGAAGAACTTCTGTACCAAGTGCTTCCAAGGTAAAAGCAGGATTGTAGACATATGTTACAAACAAATATTGAACCTTATTTATTCGTAGATAGGGTACTTGTTTAAGATTTAGCACGTCGTCGTCGAGAAGACACGTGAGAGTTCACACATCAGACTGTCCTTTACATAGTTAAAAATATTAGAACAAAACTTACGATACATTGTGTGATAGAGAAAACGCTCTACGATTCCGAAGTAAGTCGATCTTAGTCCAACCCTCACTCTTCTTTCCGACGACGACGTGCCAAATCAAATCGATGATTGAGTGGCAAAAGATCCCAAGCGACATCATCAGTTAAGAGGGAGATAACTGCGTTGTAAAGTTTTATGATCAGTCGTAGAGGGACATTTTCTTTTTGAAAACCCTATGTTACCGGTGCTTAGGGCCTTACCGTTATTTGGTTTAACGGTCTGTAGCGTAGATATAAAATTTAACTATAATATTTTTTATTAACTTCATTGCGATGCAAGGGATCCAGGAAGACGGATAAGTTCACTACTTTCCTCTGGGAACTGGAGGTCAATCTTGGAAAGGAGGAAACCAGATCGCAGGCCAAAATCGCAAGCTATGGGTTCAATGGGAATTTTTACTCGGATAATGATGACAACTCCCTCTGAATCTTCCATCTTCTCCAGGCCAGTGGCTCAGCAGTTGATGGCAGGCGAGGTGGTCCAGCCGGAGAGCTGCGAGTGCGTGACGGTGTACTTCAGCGATATCGTGGGCTTCACGGAGCTGTGTGCCGCCTCCACGCCCATCCAGGTCGTGGACCTACTCAACGACCTGTACTCCACCTTCGACAGGATCATCGGCTTCTATGATGTTTATAAGGTTCGTGCTGTAAACATCATAATAACTGTTTTTTTAGAGAAGGCGACTTATTTGTTTTGTGGTTTGACTACGATTGTACGATCTTGGAAACGATTCTCAGTGTCATCGAGAAAGACTACAATGCAAAAGTTTTTTTGTTTGTAATTCCAAGCGCAATGACTAAAGATCTTTTGAACTAGTGGGTCTTTTAGCTGTAGATCTCCCATGATGTACATAGTCTTCTGTCTAGTCACGTGTAGTCCCTTTTATTTTCTTCATCCTAGCGTTAATCCCGGTCGCATCTGAAGTTTTCACCTCGGAGTTCGGGGTCCGCTTTTTCCAATGTAACTGCGGCTTTGGTTGAACTTCGATACCTATTTTCCGGGAACTGACTGCCATCTCACCTGTGACGTGTGTTCACTTTTATCTTTAACATTATGAATACAGGTGGAAACAATCGGCGACGCGTATATGGTGGTGTCTGGTCTACCTGAGAGGAATGGCGACCTGCACGCGCGCGAGATCTGTCTCATGGCGCTCGCCATCATTGAGGCGGTGCGGGGTTTCGTGGTGCGACACCGACCGACACACAGACTTGAGGTATAATGATTCACTTTTGATTGTTACTGACTCTGGTATTAGTGATATGACACTCACCCGTATATTTACGGTATTTACCACGTTTTTGTCTTTTACGAAGGACAGTTTATCGATTTTGACCAGTAAAGTAGGTACTCAAAAAGATCTTAATACCATGGAATTAAGATATTTTTGAGCCATGTTGATTGAGATGAAATTCTTAACTATTCATGGATTTTCACCTTGGGTTTTGCTGGCTGCTATAGCCAGCACTCTCCAACTCTCCACGCATAATGGCCCAAAAAGGAGGCTAAGTGAGGATAAAAGTGTCCCCTTTCCTTTCCATTCACCTTGGGATTATCATGCGACAAATAGAGAAACCCAAGCATACCTACTCTTACTCTTGACTCGGGCTGTATGTTAAAGGGGCTCCTTTCCGACATAAAAACATCAAAACTTACCTACACTTCTCGTGTTTCACTCTGCCCAACCAAATCAGGTTGAAAATAATATAATCTAGCACATGTCAAGTTATTTCTCCAACATGATGTAGGTCCGTATCGGCGTGCACTCCGGCCCAGTGTGCGCCGGAGTGGTGGGCGTCAAGATGCCTCACTACTGTCTGTTCGGAGACACCGTCAACACCGCCAGCCGCATGGAGTCCACGGGACAACGTAAGTGTTTCTACCTTGGCATGTTTATTTCAGACTATACTATTTTATATATTTAGGTCTGACTTCAGCCAGAACGCGCGATATAGAATTATGGACGCCGTGGCGGTTCCTAGCTTATCGGCCTCGACAGATGTTATTTCACACCCACTTAAAAGACCCGATACTGTAGGCAGGCAGAATGGAACTAGTATGCTAGTAAAAAAATTCAAGACAAGTATACCACGACCAGTCCTCATTTTTCGCGCAGGGAGAAAGTGCAGGCTTTCCCTTCGGGGTTTGATGCCCACACGGCAGTCACTCCTATAAATGCAAAGATAAACCCAATCCGAAGGAGAAGAAAGAGTAAGAGGATCCCGGGTTCCCAAGCAAGCCTTGGATGCAACTAGGAACAACGTGAGGTGATGTAGGAGTCATTTCAAGTCAGGTGAAAAAATGCTCACGTAGTTTTAAGTGGTCATTAAATATCAACCTTATTCCATTAAGACAAAGCTTAAAATAGTATGCAACAACGCGCTACAGTCTTATCATAATCTTACTAATATTATAAACGCAAAAGTTTGTAAGTATGGATGGATGTTTGTTAGTCTTTGACGTAAAAACTAGTGAATGGATTTTAATGAACTTTACAATAATATAGCTTGTACATCAGAATAACACACAGGCTACGTTTGATCGCGATAACTAACATCCACGCGGGCGTAGCCGCGGGCGAGAGCTAGTACTGCATACTGTTTTCAGCCTTGTCTAAATGAAACTTGTGTCCCATGCCGCAGAAGGAGCATCGTACATCGAATACTACAAAATAATCTGTTCTAATGTTACTTTTTTATTTCCGAAAAGGTGGTCAGAGGTATCGCATCCACATTTTACTCACAAAGAAATAATAATATATTTATTTCTGTGTAATAGAGGACGAGCCTATTGTCATCTACTGAACACGTTTCCTCGTTACGTGCTGCTATTGAAAATGTCCTAACAGAAAAACCTAATATAATTTCACCGGATATAATCAAAACCTTCCTCATGATTGCACGCAAATAAAACGTATACTAGGTATACTTATGCGGGCTGCGGGACCAACGAGGCATTTCTATATACTTATTTTGTTTTTATACCACTTAGGTGGCAGACAAGCACAAGGCCCACCTGATGGGAAGTGGTTACCGTGGCCTATGGACGTATGCAACACCAGGGGCGTCACATTCGCGCTGCCGACCCTGCAGAAACCTTCTAATGTCCTTCTTGAAGAACCCCATATTGTAGTCGCTTGGGAAAACCACCGCAGGGAGTTCATTCAAAACCAGAGCTTAAGTTATGAAGTCAGCTTTACGAGCGAAAGGTCCTGGGTTTGAATCCTGGCCTTTACATTACCGAAGTCAACCCACTCCTAATACAAAAATCTGTCTACCACCTAAGCGGTATAAAAAAACTATTTAGCTTAGCTGCCCCTCTAGACAAGTGGCAATTCGTCGGCGGGCGTTTTGTAGAATAGAATGCCAAATGTATGGGATTTGACGTATATGACAGGCGTCAACGAATGTCAAAAACGTCAAATCCTATACATTCGGTCATTCTATGCCATGATACGCCGAGCAATGAATTGTCACTTGTCTAGGGGGGCTGGAGGGATTCGAATAAATATTAGTAATTTCAGTTACCTACTAGTTAATATTCATGAAAAAGATGCTGTTAATGACGAGATAGTATGTCATGAATACTTACACCTTGTTCATCATAATCAATTCGATATCAGTCTTCTTCTTCATCGAATCAATGGTTTATAATATTCCGGTTACTTGTTAGATTTATCGGCACAACAAGTATTGGGCCTATAAATCGTCGAGACGTAAAAGTGGTCAAGTGACCACAGCTACAGATTTAGCCATTACCTTAACTACATACGGACAAGAGAGCAATTGCGTCGCAATCGGTTTTCGAAACGGTTAAAAGGTTATAAAATGTGAAGGGTCAATGCATCGAATATTAAATATTCTTTACAGCAAGTTAACAAACTTTGCGCGAGATGCCCATGATTTGATAAGAGCAAGATTTATTGCTCTTTGTAGGTTGTTGCCAGTTGTTGCGCTATCAAACTTGTTTATTTCTTTAACAATTTATGCGAGTTCTACCGCAATTTAAAGTGTTAAGTCTTATTTAATAAACTATTTATTTATAGTTTGCCTAGCGGTTGTTGCAATTTAATCAGAAGTTAATAATTTTAATAAAGACATAAGTATGAATAAATATTATACAGGACTTTTTATATTGTCGCCTTAAATAATAAGGTTTTCTTTTTGAGTGTTGAGTACTGAATAATGTCTTGTAAGCTTGTAAACCTTATATTTGAAGAGGAGCTCATCTGCAGCGAAAAGATTGCAGTGCAGCAGCGAGTTTGAAGACTTTACAGATAGATTCATTTTCTGCAATTTTTTTTAAAAGTGAATTTACCGATGACCATCGTATGAGCCAGTACTTGTTGACATAGTAATGAAAGGTCTTGAAAAGTCTTGAAAGGTCTATGAAAATAAGTGATTCTTTGATGGACACGATGCACATTTTTATTCAAATACTAGCTGTTGCCCGCGGGCCCACCCGCGTGGATGTTGGCTATCGCATCCAAATATAGCCTTTGTCCTTTCCCAATGTCTTATCTACTTCTGTCACAGATTACTAAATAGTTACTCTTTCATTAAAATCTGTTCAGTGGTTTAGGCGTGAAAGCGTAACAGATAGGCAGACAGACAAAAAGGGTTAACTACTTCCGCATTTAGGTGTTTTTCTTCAGATTAACTTACCCATACCCTTGAGCGAACTCTAAAAAAGTGCCATCATTTCAGATGCATACAAAGTAAATATAATGGTTTGATTGCTTTGAGAGATCATTATTCACATCCCGCTTGAAGAAGTCAAGATTATAATAATATTATGTGGACGGTTTACCGAACTTATTATAACGTAGGTACTAAGTCTCAAAACTAGGAAATTAAAGCCCAGAACTGTCAGGGAATGTACAAGTTTCATAATGTTTTCGGGAAACTTGTGTGGCATGTTATATTTCATTAATGAAACCAACTTGAAACTGAATTAAATTATCTAAAGTTAATAAAGAACGAGACTTCGACTTTATAATATGTTCGCCACCGGTATTTTAGGTATTTGTTCTACTTGTATGAAACTTATTAATACTAATTAATCACATACGGTGCGTATGTGATTAATTTAGTATTAATTAGTTTTCTGACTTCTGAAAATGTCCCGGTAGACGGCAATAACACTCATTATTACGTGGTAAACAATATTTTTAACTGACGTGGGTCTACGACACCTTTGATCACCTCTTCAGGAATATACAGACGCGAGTATTTGAGAATCGTCATTTTTTTAAAGTAAGTAAATACCTATATAAAAAATAAACAACTTTTTATCTTTGTCCCACTTTTAGCGTTACGTATTCACCTGAGCGAGAACACCAGAACTTTACTGGACCAGTGGGGTACCTTTGTAGTCGAACGTCGAGGAGAGGTCGAGCTCAAGGGTCGTGGAAGGATGGTCACGTACTGGCTGCTTCACTGCTCCGAACCAGAAATAAGGTCCCTGTCCCAGGGCCCGCAGCCACCGCCACAGTACCCTATACTCTTCCCGGGATTGCCACAACCAACCTTGTCTTTACAAGTACCTTATTTAGTGGTAGACCCTCCAACTTTAGCAGCTTAATGTTTTATTCATTTAGTAGGAAATAACGAATTGGTAGAGTTTTTAGTAGGTATACCTTGGGACACGTATCGTGAACCTAAATCGCAAGACAAAAGAGGCTCTGGCGCGTGTGGATTGTTTAGTAATAATCTCTGCTTGCGTAGTGATATGAGCTCGTCCACCGCAGTAGCACCGCGTGCTATCCTCATAGGACACCCAATAAACGTCGTACGAGTAGAGCACATTTTGAGCACATTTTAGGTTCAAGATATTATGTTCCGAGCAATAGGTACTTTAACTTTGTTTTTTAGGTAATTTTATACGTGAATCTAATTTGTTCTAATTGATTACGTCTTACTTTATTATTTCTTACCCGTATGTTTAAATGTGTAAATAGTTGTTTCAAATGATTAATATTAAGTGACCATATATTTGATATGAAGTAGGAGCAGGAGCTATTACCTGCTAACAACAGAAGTTAAGAAGTTAGACAGAAGGTCACCAGACTTGTGAACCATAAGTCGGTAATATAAGGATTCCTTTTCTTTCATTATATGCGTACCCTTTCGCATTAACATCTTAACATTACACGCCTCGGGATAAAGAATTTCGAACTGGCTACCATCGAAGCTTCGAGAGATTTGATTAAGGGATGACCGACGGCCTGACCTAAATTTTTGTCATAGCCCAGACATTGGCAATCATGTAGAAATCTTTTCCTTTTTGAAAATACTACCCTGCAAGCTGAATAGTTTGTATTGTAGTTTGTCGCACAAACTTTGTCCAAGAAAATAATACATTTTCTACTAGCTTCAGCGATAACTCAGTACACAAACCATAATACTTAGTAAGATCTAATCATTTCATTTTGCACAAAGCACAGTAAAATGTAAAGTATAGTCTCACTCACAATATTGTTATGTTAAACTTAAAACAGCTGTTGCGATATGTAAATTTTACGAGCATTTTACCGCCGTTTTATCCGTGTCTAGTTAACGACATGACAGTGATAACATTTACATTTTACTAGCTGAACAATGGACGTTATACAGATTTGCATTTAGCGTCGGAGACACGAGAACATTAGTTACGTTTAGATGCATCTTAATTGCACTGCAGTTTCGTTGTATTGTGTAGTTATACGCCTACGCGTCATTGGTTATAGAGGGCGGCCATATTGTTCTCTGATGCGTTTTTTTTTGCTAGATAAGTACATAGACCATTTTGAATTTAGAATAATAAATTTATTTTTCATCCCACCATCTCGGAAAGACTATTTTTGCTCTTCGATAACTGAGCGTAAAAGTTTTTATCCTCTAGAGAGGTAAAGTAAATTTGAATTTAGAACATCGTGTGTACTAGGTTTGTGGACTCAAAACATCATTAAACCTATTTACTTCTACCTCTATGGTGCCGAATTTATCATACAACTTTTTTTTAATTCATGAAAAACTCAGACTCGTAATCTCCTTGGTGTACTTTTTTTTTAATTTGCTTTGCGCGCATCAATTTTTTTCACGTCATATTGTTGACATTGTTGTTGAATTTTTATTTTGTTGTATTTTATTACTAGTATTAATACACATATTATACAGCCTCCATGGCGTAGTGGTATTGAACGCGGCCGCTACGCAGGAGGCACGGGTTCGATCCCCGCTCAGTGCAAATATTTTTTATGCATGAAAATGGGTATTTGCATTGGTCTGGTCGTGCCTTGGAGAGCACGTTAAGCCGTCGGTCACGGATGCCATACGAACATCTATGGCAGTCGTTACGGGTAGTTGGAGCCCTAAAAAGTTCAACAACAACGGTCTGGCTGCAATGCTTCGATATCGCCTAATGTCATCATTGGGTTGTGGAGGTCAGATGGCAGTCGCTTCACGGCAAATATCGAGGTCCAGCCAAATCCGCAGTTAAGACTGGTAAAGCGGACCCCGGACTCCGAGGTGAAAGCTTCGGATGCTGACTGGGAATTAACGCTAGGAAGGAGAAGCATTTCATTATTTCCTCGCTGAGGTGGGATGAAAAGTTACGTGTTGCACTCGAGTGCAAAGATTTTTCACCTTGTGCTCTTTTGATTCCCTCGCTAACGCTCAAGATTCTAATTTGTGAATCACTCGCTACGCTCGTGATTCAAATTTAGAATCTTTCGCTTGCTCGGTCATCAAAACTGAGCACGCGGTTAAAAAGCAACTTTGCACTCTTGTATAACAAATAACTATTTCGATCTATATCTTTAAACAGGTAATGGAATGTTTGCCATCTTGTTGCCAAGGAGTTATTTAAAAAAACGTCGTTACTTTTGACTGCCTCTGTGGCGTAGCGGTAGTGAGCGGAATGTTTGTTAAGAAATAAATGAATTGAATTGAATTGAATTGAACGCGGTTGCTACGCAGGAGAGGTTCGATTCCTGCTCAGTGCAAATATTTGTATGCATGAATATGAATATTTGCATTGGTCTGGGTGTTTTCTATGTATAATAAATAAGTATTTATAAACAAAAAAATGTATCTATGTATGTTTATCCGCATTCTAGAATCCATAACACAAGCTAGTTAATCTATGCTTACTTTGGGTCTAGATAGCGTTGTGTAGAATGACCTACAATGTTTTTATTAATTAGTGCAGGTCCGCATTCTGTAAGCACGTGTGCCTTGCACACGTGCTTATAGTGAGATAGACGATTTCGCCTAATTTCTTTCCGTATCTAAGTAGATATCTCTTTTTAATATCATTTTTTATTTTGTAGTTTGTGAAGGAGCTCACTTGAGCTCACCAGGCACACTAAAGGCATGCTAGTACTTACTAGACTGAATAAGTATGAAGCATATCAGCAATTGCATTTCTTCGGTACATAGCTTTGAAAATATATTTTCAATAAAAAAATTTTTTGACTATCGTATCGAATGTGACATCGAATGAAAGAGGAATTCCGGAGTTCAAAAACATAAATTATAATATTGTAAAATATACCAGGCGATAAAAATATAATTTTAAATACTTACTACTATTTCAATCCATTGGTGGAAAAGCTGCGACTATAGCCTATTTTTTTTTTCAAACTTTATTAAGTACAATATGTATATTAATTTCAAGTTATTGTAACGGCCTGTGATAAGGTTTTAGCAGAGAATGACGTGGTTAGTCTAAGCTTAGGCTCAATGATTGTATATTAGATTTGTATTAAGTTAATTTAAACTCAATTTCAAATATAACATAACTGTACCTACTACAGTGGTTAAGTAGGTACGTAACATTTATTCATTTAGTTTTATTAGATCTTAATATATTTGTATAAGTGTGATATAAGTGGCATTCAACACAGTTTATAATGAAAATACTTCTACTGTACTTTACTAGGTACCTATGATATGACTGTACAGTAATGTTAACAAAAGAACAACGACATGAAGGCAACCCAAATAACTTACTAATATTCCTCATAACCTCAGCAGCTAAGCTAAATTACTTGTTTTAGGAGTGGGTTCACGTCAAATCCCATGCATTCAACATTCTATTCTAAATACGCGGTCAGCCAATGAATTACTACTTGTTTAGAGGGCTGTGTTCTACTTAACGAACATGGTGTGTGACCATCATAACTTAATGTGTAATTGTTCCTACATGAAGTTCGTACTTTCATACATTTGTATTATATTAATCTTCTAGAATATATAGCTGACACTAAATATCTATTTTTATATGAATGTTGACGATGAAAGTATTTATAATATGTATGATAATGATAATAAAGTGTAGATTTTTTTATTTGTTTCACGTCAATTAAATGTAATGAAGTGACAATTATTTTCTATGTATGATGGATGATAAATGAAATCCAAGAGATAATGCAGTTTTATTAATGTTTTTTCGGTTATTCTCAGTTGCCCCCACTATCCAACGATCCACGATCCAAAGTAAAATACATGAAGACGATTATGATAGAGGTAAGTTATCTTAACTTAAGCATATAATGATACATAATATCAAAACTTGTTGCATGTGTGGCAAAAATGTGACATGAGTAGGTAGATAAAATACAATATCACAATTCAGTATATTCGGGGGGTACCTACGCTTCGACCCTCGAGGTCCCCGGACAATATGTAAAGGAGATGGGGAGGCTTTCATACATTCTTGGGCCAAAAATGTAATAAGATGAGGGTGGTATCAATTAAGAGCATATAAATTATTAAACCATCCCTGAAAATTCTGCAGGTTTTGGATATCTGAGAGCAGAGTTATAAGAGATTTAGTAAAAGTGAGGTTATGCAAGAAATTGACATTTTAGAACTGTGATTTCTGTGGTGTTTTAATAGAAAGTGGTCATTTTTTTTATCTTAAAATACTTTTAAATTGTACTGTATTATATTTCACTCAGGGATAATGTACGAAAACTTACAAAGAGATTTTAAAGATATGGAGTACAAGGATGTTATGTTAAAAAAAAAACACTTTAAATAATAATTATCTTTTATTCTTCTTCAATAATAATTAAAGTATTGTCTAAGAAATGCGCAGGTGGAAATATATTACCTTATTTACTTCATTTTCTATGCCACAATTCACACAGAGATCCATGTCAAAATCCAAAATACCGAGCAAAACTCAAACAAGTAAACAAGTTTATCGTACTTTAAGGTAACCAGGAGCAAGCTGAGAAGTCCGTAAAGAGAAATCACTGTTAAGGGAATATAATCAAGAAATCAACTGGAAATACTCAAAACGCAGAAGTCAATTGATCATTGGATTTAAACCAATAAACTGATACAGTATACTGATATAGCATACTTTTGTACATATATTATTTTATAAACAATTGTATATCCCATAAGCCGTGTAATATACAATTTTTCGATAAAATAATTAATTTTGAAGATTGAATAAATAAACTGATTGACTGAAAATGGAGCTGTCAGCTGTCACAGCTTAAAAATACAGTTGATAAACACAAGAAATAATTAATCGATTAACGGAAATCGATTCAGAATTTATTTTTATTACACTATTATTTGGTATTTGAAATGGTTATTATTATTATAATGATTAAGTTTTGTTCACTCTGATTGATTTAATATCAAATTGTGATGCAAGTGTTTTAATACGCAATATTGTTTAAATAATTTTTAGTAATCGATATTTTATTTTGCTAGTGGAATAAACTTAGTTTTAAGATTACTCGTCTTCCAGACTTTCAATTGAGCTGGTTTTTTAATATTTTGAAATAGAAAAAAATACCGCTTTTTTTAAGTCATATCTCAACTCATTACAATTTTGGCCCAGAAGTCCCCGTCTCCTTTAATTAAATATCACGCTCACGCTGTTGTTCGTGGATCGTGGATGCTCACCAAACGCATCGTGGTCCTTATTTTCTTTTTCTTTTACAAATACCTACTTTAGTACCCCCCGATAATTATTTCAGAGCACCTGAAATATTGTGATGCCAGAATAGGTTCTAGCATCACAATAATTCAAGCATGTTTTAGATATACAGATTTGTATAATCCCTACTTCCCTACTAATATTATAAATGTGAAAGTAACTCTGTCTGTCTGTCTGTCTGTCTGTCTGTCTGTCTGTCTGTCTGTCACGCCCAAACCACTGTACCGATTTTGATGAAATTTGGTATAGGGGTAGATTAGACCTCGAGAAAGGACATAGGCTATGTTTGGTCGCGATAACCGACATCCACGCGGGCGGAGCCGCGGGCAAAAGCTAGTAAAATCATAATTACAAAAATAACACCGAAGAACGGGAATTCATAATCTACCATGTCGTAGGGGCTTACAAAATGAAAGTGGCGTGGTAATTCCCCTCCTCTATTATATTTACAATAGATTTCTACCATATAGTATCTAATTAAATTAAATACACTATCTATGAAATACCTCGAGAATAATCTTTCTATAATAAAATATAACAGTTATGACTGTAGTACAAACAGCGTTTGATGTTGTTTTTGTTGGGTTTTCCATACTTATTTTTTATCCTTCCTTACGATAGTATACATTGAGGTATACTTTGTAAGAGCTTCTAGTATAAACACTACAAAAGATATCGCAATCCCTAGGAAGAAACAAAGAAAACAGCTGAGCATCTGATGGATAGTCAACGGTGAGGGATCCGAGGAAACTGTCGTAACAGAGCTGGTCTTTGTATATGGGTCTCTGTGCAACAAACCACTTTCCAACAACCTTGGTAACCATACATCCAGTGATCTCGCAAAAGGTGAATCGACTTTCATCCATATAACTATTGGCACCGTTAGAATCGAGTCAGGAAGTATATGTCCACATTCAATTTCCCTCTTACCTTGAGACAAACAATTTGTTAACGCATACTCTAAAGATGCAGCTATTACAAATTTCTTCTTTCCATCTATAACATCACGAAATATACCTTCAAATTTTGGTTCCGGAATTATTTCGAAATTATCTCTAATGAGCGGATCAAATTCAAAATACCCGTAAATACCAGCTCGACCTCCAAAAGCATAGCCTTGGTCGACAGTTTCTTTAATGTTAGCAAAGTTACCTACTAAAGTATCTGTTTTTAGAGCACCAATAAGTACGCTTTGGTAAGCATTCCTAACAACAAAGGTAAACCATAACCAGAGACTTATAATATAGAAATCTCTAAAGCGTCTCGGAGCAACTCTTATCGTCTGACCTAACATCACTCCCCATACTCTGAAAGCAGCACTTTGTATTCTGCTAAAGTGCTTAAAATGCCGGTTGCAAAACTTTTTTATTGGTCTATATTTTAAAATAAAAGGGAGAGATATTAAAAGAAAGGTTACAAGCAGAAGTATAAGCCAAAGATAGCTGTTCAAAGGTGAAAGAAGACGCCACCATGCAGGTCCTGGTTGAACGGGAGGAGCCAACCAAGCTATGCGAACTCTGAAATATGGAAATGAATATTCTAAAAGGCCTAATCCATCAACTCCTAAGGGAATAGTGCTAGTTGATATATTTGCCAAGCCATTGATAACGTCATCTAGAGAATCAGACCAATTCTTTTTACGATCGGAATCAATACTTACATAATCTCTTTTAGTTACAATAGGTGTAAAATTCATGGCATCTCTGAGTAACCGTATCATTGTCTTTTTTATTACTTGTAATGGTATATCCTGCTCTGTGGCCTGATTGTAGATTTTGTTAGTCGATACGTACAGAGGACATTCCTGCATATTGCTCATTTTATCCGGAAATACATGTTTTAATTTAATATCTTCCCAATATCCAATTAATACAGGAGCCGTGTTTTGGCAACTCAGATGATTTTTATAAGGATAAAATGTGTACAAAGATATTCTGTTTTTCTTATCTCGGGTTATAATTACGATATTAGTAACGTAATAACTCCAGAGGATGCTGGTAATGTGATCCAATTTCTTACGATTGGAATTTAAAACGATTACGTATCTTCCTTTACCGTTGAACAGATTTTTGCCTCTTAGTTCTGGCTTCAAACTGCCTAGCAGTTTTGTAAACGATTGAAAGTTGTCCACAATGATGACCGCTTGTGTTGTTGGAGAAACATTTTTGGTTTCAATCACCACGGTCCCTTTGAAACCCTTTAAGAAGTCAGACACAAGTTGGTTTTCAACATCTTTGGATAAGATGATAGATGCCATACGTATATTAAAATTAGTATTTGCCACTTCGATAGCACAACTTATAGCCGATTTTCGATCATTGTTTTGAGCATAAGTGCCAAATCTAAGTAACGTGATTGTGATTACTAAACAAAATATTTTGTGCAAAAAGCAAGCAGACATTTTCAAGTAGGTATAGTTTTTACAGAATTCACATAGCAAGTGATCTGTGCATGCTTTTTGTGGGTAAACATGATTTACGACGCTTGGCTGTCAGGTGCTATAAATCATCCATTGTTTTAAATGCTGTAATAGCCTTCGGTGCATACATCTTTTGCGTCTGATTTTGATCGATGCACTGTAAATGTAGTTATTGTAAAAAAGATAGACTCATTATAAAGACTAGCGTTCAACCATTTTAACCTTTCATTCCTTTTGACTATAAATCATTCTAAAAGCAATTGCCCAATCGCATCCAGAGTTTGCACTTTACAGTCCGAGTTCCGCCTATTTTATTTGAATGGTACGTATGCTTTGTTGGTAGCGACTGTCCTCTGACCTCCTAACTTTAAAAGAAAAGCCTGCACTAAGGGACTCGTTTGTCAATCAGTAAGGGTATCAACAAGAGTCGTCCGTCCAGCAAAGGTTCCATTTTGTTTCATCGGAGGTATGTTAGGAGCTCATAAATGTTTTGAATGGGAGCTGGTACAACGAATCGATGGTACGATGTGCTCACGCCCGATAGGGCAACACAAACAAGGTGGTTTAGGCAGCCCTACCATATTAAGCGTGAACACAAAGGTTTTCGAGTTTTATTTTTTAACGAAAGTAAATATTATGGAAGTTGAAAGGCTCAAGGACAGACTAAGTAATAGGTATTTTCAATATTCAAAGTCAATGGGAGTTCATGACAGAAAACCGTGTACTGCCTAAAACTAAAAAAATTGAATTGCTATTTAAAATGTAGGTACGTATAGTAGAAACATCTTTAAAAGCCCCTTTTGAAGTTTCATCAAAATTTGACAACGTAACCTTGTAAGTAACCCGACCCACTCAATTAAGCTTAACCCCGTAATGTAAACAACGGTCACCCATCCAAAACCCGACCCACTCAATTAAGCTTAACCTCGTAATGTAAACAACGGTCACCCATCCAAAACCCGACCCACTCAATTAAGCTTAACCTCGTAATGTAAACAACGGTCACCCATCCAAAACCCGACCCACTCAATTAAGCTTAACCTCGTAATGTAAACAACGGTCACCCATCCAAAACCCGACCCACTCAATTAAGCTTAACCTCGTAATGTAAACAACGGTCACCCATCCAAAACCCGACCCACTCAATTAAGCTTAACCTCGTAATGTAAACAACGGTCACCCATCCAAAACCTGACCCAGCCATTGACCCACAACTCGTAAGAATGTGCTAGGGTTATGCCTATGATGAATAAAAATCGGCAGTGGATCATATTTGGGGATCCAACCGGAATAACTCGTGTATTAAACGGAACCAAATATTTTTTGTTTGATTAGATTGAGTAACAGAATAGAAAACAACATTTCGTTCTGTTAGATTGATCTTAACAATCCGGAAAAAATAGATCTGGGTAATCTACCCAGGTAGTTGTGAGTTTGGCAACGTTCGTTTGGTTTCATTCTACTTGTAGATCGTAGTTTTCTCAATAAAATGTATAAACGAATCTTTGCCTTATAATAAAATTGTGTCTAAAACTGGAAAATTCCCCTAGTTTACATTTTACGATAACCCGTGAGATTCAGGTACGTAATTATGTACCCTTGCAACACCGGTTACCATAGCAACGAATATAACAACATTGTAATGGTAAACAAAATCGAGTCGCAAAATTGTGGTTCCGCCAATTACGCTAATAACAATAGCTCAAGATCAAGTGACGTTAGTACGTCATTAGTGACGTCATTGATCTGTTAGCCCAACGATTAGGCGCCATTAATTTTAATTAACTCGTAAATTATTTTGATGATATTGTTATGGAAGTGGGTGAATACTTTTGGTAAGTCAAATCTCTCGGTTCTGTTATCTACTAATGGTCGATTTTTTGCAATGATAGTTAACATTTAGTGTATAGTAAATGAGTTGATATGTAATGTAATAAATAATTTTAGTAAATAATGGCGAAAATTAAGAATGATACGCAACCGAAAATTCTGCGTAAGATGTTACATAATATTTGTTTAAGATTTGAAGTTTCGATTTAATTCCTCCCCTTCCTCTTAGTTTGACTTTTTGACTTTCGGCTGCCTTCTGACTTCCTAGCCTAAGAAAGTCTGTATCAAAGCCTTGTCCGATTGGGTGTCTATAATACGATTCCTACCGACTTTTCAATGAGTCTGGTGCATGACAAACTTGATCGAGCTTTGTTTTTTTCCACCGGCTTCCCTTTTGAAAATGTTCACCCTTCGCCATTACCGACACTAACTTATACTACTACTTATCTTATCGTATCTATATCTCTCTAAAACAGATAAAGCTGGTATAACTTAAAGAAAGAAAGCTACAACAATGAAATATTTGTACAATCATCTTTACTATCGGATCTACCTACTAGCGAGTGTTGGGGCTATGCATTTGATAATGCCAGACAGCTGTGAACCTGGGCAGTACTATGAGCCCAGTGTGCTGGCATGCCAGAGCTGTCCAGCTAATGCTTCTCTTGTTCAGTCAGCTGATGGTAAGTGAAATAAGTTATTGGTTATTTTTATATATGAGGTGATAGACCTAAAAGAGTAGACAAGGCACACATTACAGAAGGTGCAGCCTCTGTGGCATGGTGGTAGTAAGCGCGGACCCTATGCAGGAGGCGCGGGTTCAATACCCACTCAGTGCAAATTTTTTAATCATGAATATGGGCATATGCATAGGTCTGGTCGTGCCTCGGAAAGCACCATTTGTTGCCATACGAATATCTATGACAGTATTGACAGTCATTACGGGTAATTGGAGACCTAAAAAGTTCAACAACTGGTCTAACTGCAGTTGTAGTGAAGCTCGCTGGCGCTACTTTTTTACCGGTGACCTTAATTTAGCCGCAAATGTTTAGTAAACTATCGGAATAATTGTCACTGGCTGAAGCCAATGCTTCAGCCAGTGACAGCCAGGTTTGCTTGAATGTACAAAAGTTATCATAAAAAAATTATCGTATTGAAATATTCCCCATAACTCATTTTAAGGATTTGGCTGTAGTTGTGAAGAGCACAGCGTACCAGCGGGCATAAATCGTTGTAAGCCATGCAACGCTACCGAGGTGGTGTCCACGGATGGCAGCACTTGCGTACCGCGGCGGTGCCAGAACACCGCGGGGAGATTCGTATGTAGGAGGTGTCCTAGCGATTATATCAGCGGTGAGTAACGGAAACTAAGATTTTTGAAGTCAAAACTTTATTATGCGCGTTGATCTCTTTTCGTTGAGCACTTTTTGGGTGAATAAAAAGTTTCTAGTCCTATATTCCATGCATATATGTAAAGACTGTCCCACATATTTTTTAGAGCAAAGGACCAAGTGTACCTACGTTAGTGTTTTCGGGACCCCACTAAGAGCTACGGGGCTCAAGTTACCCTCAACTGCAAGCCGTTACCCCCAAAAAAAGAAAGCCTGTGCCAGAAAGTCGTACAGCAAAAAGGTGCAGGCTTGAGCACCGTAGATCTTGGTAGGATCCATGTGCCTCAATAATCTGGAAGTTAATCGTAATTGAATAAATGATCAAGTAAAAAAATTATAATTTAGGTTTTTTAGTTTAATACGAATAGCTGAATCACATCAATAGATGAGAGCTCGCACCTCATGAATTATCCAAGCGCCGGCAATAATAGGGCAATAATCAGTCTTATAATTAAGACTGATTACGATGGAGAGGTCCCGTGAACGCTTATGTCATTATGCAATAGCCCACTTCGAATTCTATTTTCTTCTCAACAGTAACTCAAAATATTGACGGTTCATCTCTCAAGGAGGTACAATGCTTGAAGTGTGCCCGCGGCTTCAGAGCCGAGAACAATGTTTGCGTGCGTTGTGAGGCCTGCACTTGTGCCAAGAGCCAGATTATCGTGAGGGGGATCTGTATGCCGAAGAGCTACGTCAGCACACGACCGATGTATGAGGAGAATAGTCTGCATCCAATTGCGTTGTTGGACGTGGTGAAACATGAATATTTGTGTATGGTAAGTGATTAAGGATTATTGTGTAATCTACGAGTATTTTCATTTCAGTAGAATTTTTATTAGCTTGATATGTCATGTATATTAGTCCTTGAACACGATTTTGGAGCAATTCAAAAACATCGGATTGATTTTTTAATTTATAAATGTTACCAAAAATCTCGTTCCCATTTATCGACTCTGGGTCTTTATTATTTACTATGAATTTCCTATGTTTACTATTAATACATATAGTGATAATCTTATCTTTCAGCAAAACGATATCCGGGCTTGTCGAACTCTAGCCAGTGAATGTGTCAAGAATTTCTACTCGACCGACCCGGCTGGCCCGTGCAGGCTCTGGATACAACCTAAAATACCCACACCCAAGAGTAAGTCTATCTGAACAAAGAATTAAATTTATTGATTAATGTTTTACAACATTGTCTTCATAGTGATTTACCAGTTGGCGCTTTAGAGCTGTCTGTTTTTGACTATCTTCTAACATACCTAGTACCTACCCATATCTAACCGAGAGTGTCGTATTATTATTATGTGCTAGTATCATTATCATCATTCTCTGAGCCTTTTGCCCAACTCAGTTGTGGTCGGCTTATGTGCTTGTATATATCCAAATAAGTAGAGATATACTCTTGTTTAGCTATATTAAATTTATTTATTCTTGTTCTTGGTGTACTTACATACAATAAAGAGACATCTATCATCTATCTACCACTTACCCACGAGTATGCTCAAAATTATACCTTTAATCTGCATTAATTTTCTACGGTGTCATCGCCCCGTCGTCATCGCTGTAGCTATCTCCGAGAACGTAGCCTTATGAACACACATTGCTACATTTCATAACACCGGTCGTAACATTGAATCCTCATATTATAAACTGTGAATATATTCTGCCTATTTTACAGGTTTGCCTCCACTTACGGTAGAATCATCGTTGGCGGACAAATATCCGGGGGAAACGAATGTACCTCGTGGGAAGGTGAGCTTGTTAGATCACTGGTTTTATGACGGCCATATTGGGACTATAAATCCTGTGTCATCAAATATAAATCAGCTGTGGGTTGTTTATAAAATATGGAGGGTGATGCGTATCTTTTTAGATATAATTTGGCTATAAGAGCTTAAAATATTAGATTTACGTGCGTGTCACAGTAATTTGGGTAAGTACGGTCCAGTTTAGCTTAATTTTTTTTTAAACTTTAATCCAAAACGTTTCCGTTAGTGGTTTACACCCATAGTGGGCAGAAAATGCACCAGATAGTTCACATTATATTTTAAATGAAGATGTAAAGTGATTATAATGTTCCTCACAATCTCAGACATGGTATCCAATATCCAGTATAACTTTTCTCAAGTATATACGAGTACAAGAAGAATGTAGGCAAAAAGAAAATCTTTTTCGATATTTACAAAGGTAGCAAACTATCCCATAGGTTATAACATTTTATAATCGCGTGGTGCTAATAGTCGGTTCAAGTCCGACATAAACTGCCCCACCGGCTCCGACTAGGGTAGCGAAGTACCGATTTAGGTAAGTACTCAAGCTGTGTTACTACTGCCGATACAATTACAGCATACTGCTAAGTAATTATCTTAAATATGAAGTGAGAGTATAGTACTTTCTTAACCGATTTAGCCTACTCGTGTAACCAAGATGAAGAAACATCCCGAATATTAACTGGAGGGCACAGCAGCCGACTATTTCTAAAAAAGATATTTTTCAGCATAATAAAATTTTAAGATGTGTTCATTTCTTTTAGAATGTTTTATTAGTAGCTGCAGCCGTTGAAACTTCACACGGAGGACTCCAGTTTCTCAAAGATCCAAGTCAGAAAACCACACCATGCTTTCTACCAGTTAAAATAAGAATAGGACAAGATTTCACGTAAGTATTAAATGTCAGTACCGTTTTTTATTTAGAAAGTAGGTACATATGTGACGGTGTACAAAATAATTGTCTTTTTTAAAACGAGTGACTCCCCTGGTATTGCACTCGTCTATAGGCCACGTTAAGCACTTTCCATCAGGTGGGCCGAGTGCTTGTCTGCCCTCCAAGTGATACTTTTTTATACGATTGCTTAATACGATTTTTGTTGAAGTCATTCTCTCGAATAGGTAATATATTATTCGTTATGGTGATTTGGCAACTCCTTATCATATTAAAAGAATAAGGACAATAATACCAGGTTACTTGGTGAGATTGGTAGATACCTATAACAATCTAATCTAGTACCTATAGTAATCTAATCGTAATCTCATACGACTTAGATCAAAATTTAATCAAAAATAATACTAAAAGAAATAAAGAAAGGCTGGTACTCATTTTACCCATATCAGTTACGTCCGTTATGTACTTAAAATATTTTGAATATCTTTATCCAAATTGAAGTAGGTGACAAGAAATTTTGTTCGTCAAATGAGCTTTCTTTAAGCTTTCGTAATTTGGAGTACCTCATCAAATTAAATTTATTTATGTAAATAATTAATTTGATTTGTACAACTTATACGAGTTTACCATGAATTATTGTTTTAATAAATTATGCATTCATTTAAAACTTTCAACTTTTTTTAACAGTAAATTGCAAAAATTATTGGATCAAATGCGTTCAGTACCTATCCAAATTATCCGAAGTGCCTGTCACAAGCATCTGATCATAAGATGTTAAAATAACAACACAATGTATAATTTCTCCAAAGCCCTAATCTAGGTGGATTACCATTACCATTCGTTCCTACTAATATATTTGACAATAAGCTGATATGTATAGGACACACGCTTCCTGGTAACCACCTTTCTTAGAACTTACCATTTTGACTTTTAATCAAAATGATTTGACCTAGACTTGCAAGCACCATTAGCATCGGGCCAAGCCCTGATTTTGCCTCGGTGCTATTACTAGATTAAATTACGCGCCACTAGTATTATATAATACCTACCTAAGTATTATACCTAAACCCTAAATCATTATAATTATAGAGCACAAAGGGTATTCAATGGGGGATTAGTTTAGAAATTTCTAGAGCCTTGGCCATTAATGTCAGTGTATTAACTTGGGTTTCAACGAGACCGTTATCTTAAACATATTCAACCCCAAAATAACTCATACTAATGTTTGATCAGTGGTATCTAATTCACAAAGGGTTAGTCGGGATTTTGTATATTTAAGATATAATTATTGTCTATGACATTATTTTATTCGTGGTGTGTCATTGAACTCTATCGATTATTATAAGAAAAAGAGAAACGACTCAGGTGGCACTCGAACCCGCGAACTCAGTCTGAATCTCGAATTATCTGAGGATAGACTGCATAGACAGATTGACAGATTTGATAAATTCTCTATACAATCTGTCCTCAAATAAATCGAGATTCGGAGCTGAGTATCGTTGTGGAGTACAGGCCTAAGACCCTTTCTAATTCCAAAACAATTTTAATTCCAAAGTTCTAATTTCACAAACTTATTCCAAAGCGATAATCAGGAATCTCGATTTTTTCATAGGCTAGATTTGACAGCTTGTTCATGACAATCTATCCTCAGTACAAGTTATAAATCGAGATTTAGGACTGAGTATCGTTCTGGAATACGGAATAACTAGGTTTACTTTTTAACGACTTTGTTTATTAAAGTAAAAGTTCTTACAGATACGTATCTCACAGACCTTATATTTTTACAGACACGATTGTGCCATGAACATATCAAAAAAGTTAAGCGATGACCTGAACGTGACGATATCACCATATTTATACTCAGATGGAAATTTAATCCAAATACCGATTTATATACGGAAACCCAATGGTCATAGCGTGCAGGTAAATACGAATTAGGCTAAGTATTTTTCAAGCACCGTCCAAGATGATAGTCTTGGACGGTGCTTTAAAAATACTTACTTACAGTCTTTTGAATTCTGAGTCTTTTGAAAAAACACACTACAATACACACATACACATCCATACTTGTAACTTAATAGAATAAAACACTAATTTAGGCTTTCCTTGCGGGAGTGGGCGGTGGAACACCAAACCAAATTATCAAAAATGATAACAATTTCAATAAAGAGTGGGCCAATTTTATCGTAACAATAATTTAATCATTAATTTTGCCTCGATTATGACAGCGAATCGAAATCGCATTCGAAACCTTTTGAAATTGAATTGACCGTCTGTAGACATTCGGACGCTGTTAACTTTGGTCACTACTTTTTTGTGATGTGGTGAGACGGAAAAAGAATATATGTATCACCACCCCATCTCATCGAAGAGTGTCGTAGTAAGAGGCGACCAACGCAAATATACGCAGACGATATCAATGCGAGAAAACGAAGGAAAACTCGAAATAGAACCTGTACCAACCCGTCTGGCCAGACCCCTAGACAAGTGGCAATTCGTTACTCGGCGTATCATGGAATAGAATGACGAATGTATAGGATTTGACGTTTTTGACATTCGTTGACGCCTGCCATATACGTCAAATCCCATACATTTGGCATTCTATTCTACAAAACGCCGGCCGACGAATTGACACTTATTTAGAGGGGCAGCGTGGAAACAGTAGGCCAAAGCCATTGGGAGAAGCCTATGTCCAGCAGTGGACTGCGATAGACTAATTGATTGTTTTTTATATTACTTGTATTTAAAATTTGTAGAGGGGAGCCTGGCTATCCAACAAGTTTAAGCGATACTTCATCGTGGATAAATTTCTTTCGAGGACCACTAATACTACCACCACTGTATATTTACGGGCTATGCTGATTCGATTACAGTAAGTGTTAATTTTTTTCTACTCGACTAAAGAAGTAACTTCTTACGGCCTGCACAAAATCTAAATAAAAAAATATTAAACTTTAAATTGTAGTAAAGGTTCTTCAAGAATGGTATCAGCCCCTTTAGACAAGTGGCAATTCGTTGCTCGGCGTATGATGGAATAGAATGCCAAATGTATGGGATTTGACGTATATGACAGGCGTCAACGAATGCCAAAAACGTCAAATCCTATACATTTGTCATTCTATTCCATCATACGCCGAGCAACGAATTGCCACTTGTCTAGGTTCTTAAAAAGTCGACAACATGAGTGTGACACCCCTGGTGTTGCATACGTCCATAGGCTACGGTTACCACTCCCTATCAGGGGGGCTGAGTGCTTGTCTACTTATGTGATATAAGTGGATGTCTTGCTTGCTGCGGGAATAATTAATACCTATCGAAAGTACCTTCCCTAAAGCCGTAGAACTTTATATAATAAATAGATCCTTCTTCTTGATACAAGGCCCAGTCGCCTCAAACGAGCATCTAAAGTTCGCATTTTGGAGCACGGAGCCCGATTTCCTAGTCCGCATAATGCTTTCATGGACGACTGCCGACTGATCCCTCATCCTTAGAAAACCTGTGTAGCAGGTGTATAGCAGAGGTTCCCAAACTTATTTTGTTTACCGCCCACTTAAAAAATCAAAGAAAATTAAACTCCCGCCATTTTATTAGCTATTTAATTAAAAACCACTCTGTATAGACTCGCAGGTGGGATTGGTTTGAGCCTAGTCATTAGTACTTAATATTATTCAGAGAATTCTATTACCTATCCCATTATTTTCAATAGGATAGAAAGAGACAAAAACAGCCAAGGCTCGTTGAAAGTTCATGTTTCAATAGACGCGAACTATGCAACGAAGTCTCAGTACTCCGACACTATCGTGACGTCATTAATAGTGAGGCACGACATGCCTGAAGCTGGGGTGCATAGAGGACTGGAGGTCAGTACATTGTTTTTAAATAGAGGTTAATTTAGATAAGAAGAAAAATGTACAGACGAGTATGATTCGTCTGTGCAGCATATTTCAACAATCACAAGGAATCATAACCCAAGACATTGAACCGTGTGTTCGTCTGTCACCTAAATAGTATAAAAACGAAAAATAAAATAAAATTGAAAAGCATCATTGTATCCGGCTGGAGGCGTCCCATCATTCACAAAACTCCGGATTCGTCTGAGGTCATCAGTTCTTCGACAGATGTAACCAGCTCAATATCGTCTCAGTTTGCATATTCTACGAGATTTATCGGCTTATTATCTAACTCTAGTTTTCGAACGGCAACAAAATGCATGTCATATAATTTAATTTTAAAGCCTAGACTGTGAGTCCGACTAGTACTTGACCGGCTTTTATTATAAGTAGTATATAAAATTCTCAATTCTTGAATGAAATTTTGAAGCATTTATTATGCTAACTGTTCAAATCGATTTTTTAAGAAAGAGAAAAGAGAATCGACCTCGGGCAGGACTCGAACCCGCGATCTTTCCCTTACAGGGGTAATGCTCTGACCACTAAGCCACCGAGACCCGTACGAAGTCGATCCAAATTCCTCTATACTTCCGTCTTTGGGGCGACGACGGTGGAGCCATCTACCGACATTCATACGAACTATCGGAATCAATGAATGATGTTGCAATCATTTTTAAACATTGATTTGTCGCCCCTTATGACGGTTGTATAGAGGAATTTGGATCGACATCGTACGGGTCTATTCTATTACAGATTTGGGGCGGTGTGTTAGGTTCCCTACTAACAGTCTACGCGATGGTACAGTGGCGCGGGGTCGTGCGAAGGGGTGGATTGTACGTGTCTGTACTGCCACTGTTAGCTGGCTCCATCGCTGATACATTGTACTTCGTAAGTGTACTTGAGACCTTGCTTATTTATTAATTTACGTAGTTATTCAACAAGCTCTGTTCTTTGTCGTACCATAAAGTCTTGGAATTCTTAACCAGCCCGAGTACCTACTTCGGGCTTAAGTGTAAGCTGAGGGCCACCATTTTTCTTTTCATCTTACATCCATTCTTACTTCGTATTTTTTAAGGACACGTTTTACCCCTCCTGATTAGAAGGTCTAAGTAGCTGAATGACCAACATCATGAAATGTCTAAGGAGCATTAAATCTAACTAGCACAAAGTCCATGTAGCAAAACGTCCAACTATCAGATGGTCTATATAGCAGAATGGCTATTTAGCAAATCGTCAGTTTCTCAAAATGACTGGACACTTAGGCACAAAATTCAACACTCACATCCTCGCCTCGCCTGATGGTAAGCTGAAGGCAAATTCTCGGCAAAGAGGGTCAATATTATAAATACTTACCATGTTACAATGGTGGCACTTATGTAGCTTGACGGCCTCATCACATGCTTTTTCTGTATGTATCTGTCAGGTATGTATCTGTAATGGTGACCTTCCTTCCTGATACTTTGCCTGTGAAGGCAAGCGAGGGGAAGTTAAATTGATGTGCTCTATATAAAAAAGCTTACTTACCTTAGCCCAGATGAAGTATTAAATCGTTGTGCAAACGCTTCAAGTTGTACAAGACGCTGACAGGAACACTGTTCTTCGTTCTTTCACTTGTTCCAGACAAGCCCTTTCAGAGCATTTTAGAACCACAAGCTGTGCTTAGTTTGGGTTTAGATGACAATGTGCAATATATCCTACAATATTCATGGCGCACTGTTATGTGTTTTAGAATATGTATTGTTTTTCAACCAGGCCACATTGTTCTCAACCCTCCACGCATTGGCTGCAGAAGCTGGTACACTAGGAATGACGCTACCATTGTCACGAGCAGAAGAGTATCTGATAAAGGCATTTATTTATGCCGCTGTTTCTTTAAAGGTAAACTAATATTAACAAACACACACACACACATTATTTGTACTCGTACTCTTCTTTCTATTGGGTAGGAAGAGACAATCGCGATAAAATCCGTTCAAAAGTGGTTTATCTCAATAAAAGCTGTATATATCCTTTTTTTTTATTAGTAAGGGCCTAGGCAGACAATTCGACAACAAAACTATTGAAACTAACTTCCCCGTTCTACGTCTTTCGTTCGAGTTTCATGGTAGCCCCCCAATGTATAAGAGCATCGCTACCGTCGTCGTCTCCAAACGAAACACTTTATTAAGTCTTTATTATTCTTTAACAAAATTAAATTGAATGCCTTTTTAATTTTATTAAAACAGATTTCTCACAAAAAGTATTGTTTCTAAAGTTAACTGCCGCATTTTATAGATACAACCGGGGCATAATTGAATGTAAATCACGATTAAGAATGCTGTAACATGAAAAAAATGGGGAAACGCTAACGAAGTTTTTCTTGCATACTGGGTTCCGTTAAAAAGGAGAGCAAGAGCTTCTAGCTAGAGCTATATTAACTTAAACAAGTTGCTAGCTATGCGAATATATTGCGGCTTAGCTCGTGTGGAACACTGAACCTTGTCTGTTACTCATACGAACCAATTTCCAAATTAAGAAGTAGCTTTTGTTGATCCAGACTATAACTATTAACTTTTTCTGTGCCAAAGTCATCCAGGCCCCCGATTCTGCTAAAGCAAAACCACTGTCGTGCCACAGTCTCTGTAAAAATTGGCATTAAAATTTAGACTTTATCACTATATAAAAAAGTCCAAAATTAAATGACAATATTTTCATTACACGCTTTCGTTCACTCTACAAAAAGCCACTTAATTTAAAACTTTAACTGCATTACTGTAAAGGCTAAAATCAAATGGAATTATCCCGCAGGTCCGTCCAGGTTTTATTGAAAACTAGTCGACCCAAACCGGCTTCGCCCGCGGCACGTTTCGAAGTCCCGTATCACCATTCACCCCTATAAGTCATCTATAGGCCCGCATTGTAGGGAAATCTGCCGAATTTGTTGACATTTATGATTATTGCTCCGCTCCCTTAAGTCGTAGCGCATTTTTCTCGATTTCAAAACCATCCTCGTACTTCAAGAAATATTCTACAGCTACATTATATCATCGCACTTCTCGCCATAGGCGGGGAATTCATCCTTACACATTGCGACCGGAAACAGTGCGCACTGTGCGGTATGAAAGGAACTTCATCCCTCGCACACTCAAGCTGTGGAATGAACTCCCCGCGATGGTTTTCCCAAGCGACTACAATATGGGGTTCTATAAGAAGGGCATTAGAAGGTTTCTTCAAGTTCCATAGGCCACGGTAACCACTTTCTATCAGGTGGGTCGTGTGCTTGTCTGCCACCTAAGTGGTATAAAAAAAAAATTAAAAAATAATTAGCGAAATCGGTTCAGCCGTTCTCAAAATTTGCGCTTATCAACACATTCAGCGATTTATTTTTATATAAGATTATTATTTTATTTTTCAGTGTGTCAAAGTGGCCTGGTTCAACTTCAACCAATGTCGATGCGATATTTTCTTTTTGGACTGGTCCGAGTACAACCCACCATTCAAAGGTTAGTTCTTTAGTTATAATATTCTGCTATTCTGATATATTTCTGCTATAATGAAGTTTTAGGAGAATCTATAAATAAATTTCGGTGTCAAATTATGGCTCAGCCTTAGACGAATGGCTCGAGTCAACAGCAGTGCCTGGAATACGGCAATAGGCTCACCCCTATTCCGTGGGACCTGATACAATGATTAGTGAAATGTGGGTGATAACTCACCTTTGCCTAACCCTTCAGGGATAAACTGAAACAGCCATAATACGTAAACTTTTGAAACTGCTCTCGCTCTTGACAACAATCTGAAATCGCATACATAAGTATGTACTTACCTAAGTAATATAAATGTTTCAAGTGGGTTCATTCCCTTAGGTATAATATTGAACCTAACACCACGATGTAATATGAACGGTACACAAATAATGCTGGACTTAATTACAATAAATTATATCGTACTCGTGTTTCTGCTCCATTTTATATTCTAAACTCCCGTTGTGGACATTATACATTGTAATTTGTCTTAACGGGAGTCTGAAGGAGCGCTGTTATACTTTCAAAGAAATGGAAAATTGTTTTCAGATACTGTTAACATTGTAAAATTTTGTGATTATAATCAGATTGGAATTTAAATTTGGTCAATATTAAACAGTTTAGAAAAGAATATACTTCGAAAAATAGTAGCAAGTTTTGGTTTTGTTATATAAAGGACACGTCAATTTATTTTCAACTCACCTGATGGTAAGCTGAAGGAACCGTGTACCTACCTACTATTTAGGAAGGCTAGTTTGTTAGTATGGATCATGAAAAATGAGAGTTAAAAGCTAGACCATACTTAGGTAATACAATTCAGATAATTTAGAAGTTGACAGTTTATTCCTAAATATTGACGTAATTTCATCAAGTTAATAATCCCTGTGATGTTGATGTTTATAGATACGTGTAAAATGGACAAGTCTGCTAACTGGAGAGCTGTTACTCTGGCTAGAGAATGGAGTAGAATGCAGACTAAGAGAAGAGTGTCAACAGGTCATACAGTTACTCTAGCGCTACTCATATTGCATGTAAGTACAATTTGTAGAAGTTACACTCGGCGTATCATGGAATAGAATGACGAATGTATAGGATTTGACGTTTTTGGCATTCGTTGACGCCTGTCATATACGTCAAATCCCATACATTTGGCATTTTATCCTACAGAACGCCGGCCGACGAATTGCCACATTTGCCAGTTGTCTAGAGGGGCCCCTCTAGACAAGTGGCGAGCATCGGAGAGTGCAATATGATATACAATAACATTTCTGATAATGCATCTGTTATAATAATAATATTCCGTACAGTACAATCCATTCCATACTAATATTATAAATGCGAAAGTAACTCTGTCTCTCTGTCTGTCTGTCTGTCTGTTACGCTTTCACGCCTGAACCACTGAACCGATTTTGATGAAATTTGGTATAGGGGTAGTTTAAAGCTCGAGAAAGGACATAGGCTATGTTTGGTCGCGATAACCGACATCCACGCGGGCGGAGCCGCGGGCAAAAGCTAGTATTCCATAAATGAAATTACTTGACTAGTTTTACCGGCGACTTCACTAGGTAATTGATATTTTATCAAATATAATAATTTATTTATTAATAGTAAATATAATTAATTAATTAAATGCAACAATGTCAAGTAGCCAGCCAAGCTTTTGTCATGTAGATAACCCGCCACGGATCGTGTCTGGTGCAAAGGAGCCCAGAACGCTGGCCGCATTTCCTCGTTGTATCGCAATGGCTAGCCTTTGCACCAGGTACGAGCCGATTTTATCTATGATTAATCTTTTTGTAAAAAAACATATTTTTATGATAGGTACCTACTTATTTTAAAGTAAATAGATTAAAATTATATATGTAGTAAGTAAGATCGTATCCCTCGCCAGGTTGCATCTAATTTTTACATTTTGACTTTTACGAGATCGACTGTTGCCTAACCTAGGTTGCCTAAAATAGGTTAGTTTGGCTTTAAGCTCGAAGATGTTGATGGGGGTCCTAAAACGCAGAATGATATTCTATACAATACTTTAACATTGTACAATATGAAGGAATTCTAGGTATTCTATACCTACATTATGCACCTTACTCGTTTATTTAAAATCGTCTTTGGTTTTAATATAAATAAATAAGTCCGCCTTTGTACAATGTATATGTTAAACTGTGCATAAAGTTTTTAAATCTATATATATAAAAATGAAACCCGTTTTCCGTTGTCACGACATGGCATGAAAACGGCTGGACCAATTTCGATAATTATTTTTTTAGAATACTCCTTGAAGTACGGGGAAGGTTCTTACGGAGAGAAAAATTGAAAAAAAATAATAATTGACTGTTAGGCGGTACGAAGTTCGCGGGGTCAGCTAGTAAATAAATAAATATAGTGTGACATAAATAGCTTACAGTGTTGACATGTTGGAAGCAATCTATAAATCATCATAATAGCCATTTCCCGGTTCTGTTCAAAGTTTACACGTTAACTTTCCGAGAGTGACTGCAGCCTGACCTCCTAACCCTGAGAGGAAAGCCTGTACCGAAGCCTCATCCGTTGTTTAGCAGGTGGGGTTGGCTTGGACCTCAAGGCTATTAGAAGATACTTTACGTAAAAATATAATTTTCATTTTACTAATTATAAGTAAAAATAATCATACATACATACCTACTTACAATCAACGATTCAACATAACAAATCAACATACAATCAACGAATAAAGACTTTAACTTTGACTTTGATCACGCCTTTATCCCCGGAGGGTTAGGCAGAGGTGAATTAACACCCACTTTTCACCAGTCGTTGTATTAGGTCCCACGTAATAGGGGGTAAGCCTATTGCCGTATTCCGGGCACTATTGTTGACTCGAACCATGCATCTGAGGCTGAGGGTAAAAATAATAATCAATGTGGTGTAAATACTTGGGTGTTACAAGTAGGTAGGTACTTCATCATCATCATCACTACATAATATTATAAAACAAAGTCGCTGTCGCTGTCTGTCCGTCCCTATGTAATCTTCAAAACTACGCAACGGATTTTGAAGTAGTTTTTTTTAATAGATAGAGTAATTCAAGAGGAATGTTCATATGTATAATACTTGCATAATATTGTAGAGAAACACTTATAAATTTAGAGATAATACCACACGGGAGGTAAATATGGCGGTACGAAGTTCGCCTGGTCAGCTAGTGTTTATTAAAACTTAAAAGACAGATATTCTCATCACCCTCTCGACGTTTTCCTGGTTGGTTCCAGAGTTTGCCCTTTGGAGCCCTATGCTTACCTACTGTTTTTGATTGGTACTAAAGTGGAATTCTGATCCCGCTCCCGCAACCCATAGGAACAACACTATTAATCCATACCCGTATCAAGGTACGTGTATATAATGCATAGTCTATAGTGGTGACCCTCTTTTCCGAGACTTTGCCTTCAGCTTACCATCAGGTAAGGCGAAGTCAAATTGACGTGTACTAAATAAAAAAAGATCCGTTTAGCGCAATTGAGTACTAAACATCTTTAAAAACTTTATTCGTGAGTTATTCGTGATAATTATATATTAATAAGAATACTAATTCATACTTTAATACAGCATCATACAAGGAATCACATAGTGTATAAATTCATTTTTAACAAAAAAGTTTAACCGACTTCAAGAAACGAAAAAGAGGCACTGAAAAGCGAAAAATAACTTAATTTACAGACTTACTGATTTATTAGAAGTCGGTACCTAGCCCAAGAGAGGCCATATTTCAATTGATTGCATCATAGTAGTTCAGACACAACAAACAAAGTTGGCTGGCACCGACTTCTAATAAATCAGTAAGTCTGTAAATTAAGTTATTTTTCGCTTTTCAGTGCCTCTTTTTCGTTTCTTGAAGTCGGTTAAACTTTTTTGTTAAAAATGAATTTATTTTTCTCTTTTTAGTGAGTTTGTACAGTCTCACGACTGTACATCGCATGTATAGTGACCTGACTGTACATGCGCTGCTGACGCTGCAATACAGATCGAACCGGCCACGCTACAAAAAAAAAATTAAATCATTATTCAAAAAGAATTTTTAAAATCAATGCATATACACCGGAAATATAGCTGAATATTCTGAACACTTCTGCGTACCCCTTCAAAGGACTCAGGCGTGTTGTTATGATGTGTAATGGCAGAAACATTGCAATAATATGCCATTGCAGCAATCGCGGCTGATTTCCTGGTACTTTTTGAAGAGTTCCTTGGTCTAATCTCGGCAACCCATCATCAGATCTTTACGAAATTTAAATCGGACCACTTCGGAATAATCTATTTACGAACACAAAAAGAATTTTCTAAATCCGTCTAGAATTGGCTTCACAATCGCGTAACAAACATACAAAAAAATTAAAAAAAAAAAAAAAAAAAAATTGGGTACGAATTGAGAACCTCCTTTTTTGAAGTCGGTTAAAAATTACATAATCCCTTAGGTATGTAATTCTACACACTATGTGATTCTTTGAAGTCATGTTGTTCGAAATTGCTTACACGTATTACATTAGGGCTGCCACTATTAGTTATTAATGTATTGTCTATAAAATCGATAGGTATAATAAAATATTGTATGAATGTTTTAATAGACCTATCAAATAATGAACTACACCCTACACTGGCACTGGTATCAAATAATGAATTGAGATTACCTACTCAATGAACATAATGAATATTAGAATATCTAATCTAGATAATTTAGTTTTTTGTTCAAATACTTATACCTCATTTCCGATCACATGTTATACCTAAAAATAAATAAAATATTTTTCATCCCACCATCTCGGAAAGAGTACTTTTTTTCTTCGATATCTGAGTGTAAAAGTCGCTTTTATCCTCTAGAGTGGTAAAGTAAATTTGAATTTAGAACATCGTGTGTACTAGGTTTGTGAACTCAAAACATCATTAAACCTATTTACTTCTACCTCTATGGTGCCGATTTATCATACAACTTTTTTTTAATTTATGAAAAACTCAACTCGGAACCTCCTTGGTGTACCTACTTTTTTTTTTAAATTTGCTTTGCGCGCATAATTTTTTTTTCACGTCCTATGGATGAACATTGTTGTTGAATTTTATTTGTTGATATTTTATTATTAGTCACCTTTATTCATTCTTATATACATATAAACTATATTTCTAAATATACTTAAAAAAGAAAAATACATTAATACTAGTATTTAAATACATTATTTAATACATTTATTATTATTATTATTACATTTATTACACATAATTATTATACAGCCTCCGTGGCGTAGTGGTAGTGAACGTGGCCGCAACGCAGGAGGCGCGGGTCCGATCCCCGCTCAGTGCAAATATTTGTATGCATAAAAAGTTCAACAACAACGGTCTAGCTGCAATGCTTCGATATCGCCTAATGTCACCATTGGGCTGTGGAGGTCACATGGCAGTCGCTTTACGGAAAATATCGAGGTCCAGCCAAATCCGCAGTTAAGACTGGTAAAGCGGACCCCGAACTTCGAGGTGAAAGCTTCGGATGCGACTGGGAATTAACGCTAGGAAGAAGAAGCATTTCATTATTTCCTCGCTGAGGTGGGATGAAAAGTTACGTGTCGCACTCGAGTGCAAAGATTTTACACCTTGTGCTCTTTTGATTCCCTCGCTAACGCTCAAGATTCTAATTTATGAATCACTCGCTATGCTCGTGATTCAAATTTAGAATCTTTCGCTTGCTCGGTCATCAAAACTGAGCACGCGGTTAAAAAGCAACTTTGCACTCTTGTATAACAAATAACTATTCCTTTTGAATTAATTATAATTCATTTTTTTCTTGTAAGAAAGACTTTTAAAAGAATTTTGTTTTTTGTATGGTAAAACGTTTAATTCATCATCATCATTTCAGCCATAGGAAGTCCACTGCTGGACATAGGCCTATAGATCTCCAATAAGACCGGTTGGAAGCGGCTCGCATCCAGCGCGTTCCCGCGGCTATAATGAGGTCGTCTGTCCACCTTGTGGGTGGACGTCCTACGCTGCGCTCGCCGATACGTGGCCTCCACTCGAGAACTTTTCGACCCTATCGGTCATCAGTCCTCCGTGCTATGTGCCCTGCCCACTGCCATTTCAACTTGCTAATCCGCTGGGCTATGTCGGTAACCTTGGTTCTTCTACGGATCTCCTCATTTCTAATTCGATTAAAAGTTTAATTAATATTTACATTTCCTTTATTCATTTTTAAAATACATATAAGGGAATGTAAATATTAAGTAAACTTTACATCATGCATAATATTTACATTAATTTACATTATTATTATCTATAACTTAATATTATTTTCATGAAGAATTTACATTACTTACGAGTATACATTATAATCGATAATTTGATTATTTCATACTATGTAACGTGACGTGATATTTTTTCTATGCGATATGATCGTGACAACCCTAACGTATTTTGCTATATCAATAAGTTTCATAATATAAAATCCGAAATCATTCAGTCAGTGCTTCATTCTTCTTCGTTACACCCTTGGAGGAAACCATCTGAGCAACCATTTTGAAGACCTTGAAGACTAAACACTTCAGATTTTTTGTGATTTAAATCGTCATTCGTCACTGTGCTCCTATAAAAAATGTAAGTTTCAAAGTTATCTATAATATTCTAGGTCATATTTTATTGTTATAAAGTGTCAAGGTATTTATAAACAAATTTGGCAGGAAACGTATCGTTATTTTGTGTACAGGTTGAGTGACTACCGAACTATTGTAATTGATAAACTGGAACACTTAGTTTTCTGAGTTACTAGTCGCAATTAATAACTATTTTATTTGTTATGTTCCCAGGTCAGATTAAGGGTACGAATGTACGATAGTGCCAACAGCGCGGAGTCGATCGAATCCGCTAAGTCAAAGGCGAAAGCTGCTAAGGGGGCCGGAAAGCGCAAGTCGCCATCAACTGTCAAGCATTCAAGGTAGTTCATCATCATCATTTCAAGCATAGGAAGTCCACTGCTGGACATAGGCCTCCCCTATAGATCTCCAAAAAGACCGGTTGGAAGCGGCTCGCATCCAGCGCATAGGTACCTAGTTACTTATTAGGGGCGGTCCATTAATCACGTGGGGCTCAACAGGTTTCGAAAAAAATGAAGAATTTTTTTTCTTATAACTCGCGATATTTGTTACGATGCCTTCTAGCATAAATAAAAAATACACGTGATTTTGGCTAGGGGGGGGGGGGGGAGGGGGGTGGTCTAAAACCTCACCAACCATGTAGGCAAAATCTAGTTATATTATATTATTGATTTATGATGTTCTTATAACTTGCTACTGTAAAATCTGGCGTAGAAGCAGTTAAAAATAGTTTTCTTTCGCAGACGAAGTATTTGTGAAGGTAAATAATGTGATAGTTTTCTGATTAGGTACGTGTATTTATTAACTATTTGTAAAACTTAAAATACTATTATGTTTTTCAGATCGGATCTAGACTTCGAACGAGGAGCGAGGTCGAGACGTAGAAAAACTGCATCTATTTCGTAATAGTAATATTGTGATATTTATTAATGGGTTCATAGCAAAATCGTATCCCGTCTCCTTTCGCAGTTGCACTAGAACTTGCCGATAATGGAAGTGGTAGAATTTGAAGATTGCACTTTCCTCTTTTCGTCAGTTATCCTGTTCTGCCCCAAACCGGGGGGAGCGTTTCGTCCTGGCGATCTTGGGGATTTTACGACGCCGTCCACTGGATCCATGCCATGGGCATCGGTCTCGTCGGCCCGTTGGTCGACTGCTGCTGGGAGCACGGTTATTTGGTGGATTTTGGAGGCGGTTCGCTCCGGCTCGGCTGTTTCCCAATGCCTTGGGTCTGCTGCACTTATACCCGTGCTACCAACTACTTCGCGCCCTAGAAGAAGTGGAGCTGGATCTCCTTATTGGAGTGGCGCCTGCAGGGTAATGTATAACAAGTTTTTTTCTCTCTTCATTTCCTTTATCCGTTGAATTGATTACATCCTATATTCCGGATCCTTCTTGTGCTACCAATGTCTGGATAACCTCTTCTGCGGCTTCATGTAGATTCTGGATATTCGATGAGGTATGAAGATACCGACAGTGACTATCGGAGTCAGCAGGTTAACTATTTTTGGAAACCTATACCGCGCCGCGCACTGCCTTGAATATCCTACCGACTGCGCCAATTACGTTTTCCGCAGCCAGAGGGTACAAGAAGGAAACTAGAATCACTTATACGAGATTTATTATCCTTATTAAATTTAATCTAACTAGCCTAAAGGTGAATGTACTCGATGTTAGAACTACATTACACCGTACTAGCCTAAGCGAATGCGTTCGATATTATAACTTCATTCTATCTATACTAACTACTAAAAGATATCCATACTAATATCATAAATGCGAAAGTAACTCTGTCTGTCTGTTACGCTTTCACGCCTAAACCACTGAACCGATTTTGATGAAATTTTGTATAGAGGTAGATTAGACCTTGAGAAAGGACATAGTTTATGTTTGATCGCGATAACCGACATCCACGCGGGCGGAGCCGCGGGCAAAAGCTAGTCTTATATAAATTTTAATGAGGTCGATGTACGCCAACTGTGGCCGGTCACTAATGCTGATGCGGCGACTCGTGCATGATTTCTTGAAACTGCTGATTCAGGCCTCGTGTGGCGATTGAGGTTACGGCGGGCATGCATATGTCGGCACCGATACGTAACATGTATACCTAATGTTAGGTTTTTTTTTTTTTTAAAGAATATTAGCAACCGAAATTACTAATATTCCCGTTAACCCCTCCAACTAAGCTAAATTGCTTGTGCTAGGAGTGGGTTCACGTCGGTAGTGTAATGGCCAGGATTCGAACCCGGGACCTCTCGATCGCCGACTCCTTAACCACTAAGCTACTTAATTTGTTAATGATTTAGCTACGTATTTTGTGTACTTACTTGGTTTAGCGCCATTAAGTAAAAAATGTTATCAAGAGTTATAATTATTTACATAGTTTGTAGTAGGTATATGAATTTAAATGTTGTGTTCTTAAGGTATAACAGAAAGTCTCCCTGTTTCAGAACTTCTAAGAGAAAGGCTACGCAACAGGGATACGAATACGACATCTTCAACCTCGGCGGTAGTATTTTAATCGGATTTAGTTTGAAATATGTGAAACTACTTTATTAATAATTTTGATTTGGGAAATCAAATTCGAGGTAGTGGCTTGTAGTTTATAGTTTATAATTATTAGGTATAGTCTTTTTTTTTCTTTTTATATAGTTTTTCTCTTTTGTATAACTTTTTCTCTTTTATATAGTTACATAGTCTTTTTTTTCTAGTTTATAGTTATAGTCTTTTTATTTTATTTTCTTTATTCTTACATGTGTAATCCTTAATAAAAAGATTTTTCTCCCTTTCGTTCTTTCTTCTTTAATGATAAAAAAATTACCCATAATTTGCTGTTTTTAATTTGACATCATAGGTCAAGCGATAACACCGTAGGGTAATTAATAGGCATCGAGCTAACGGGCGCGCGCAATGTAGGTACTGCACTTAGGACATACCTCCCCTCTAGACAAGTGGCAATTCGTTGCTCGGCGTGTGATGGAATAGAATGCCAAATGTATGGGATTTGACGTATATGACAGGCGTCAACGAATGTCAAAAACGTCAAATCCTATACATTCGTCATTCTATTACATGATACGCCGAGCAACGAATTGCCACTTGTCTAAGGGGGCTGGTGTTGGCTAGTCTAGGTGTTGACTGCGCATACTAAAAGTTTTGCCAAGTGTTACGAAGCTCACATCGGTCCCAAGTGGCAGCCACGGCGTTGAGATGGTTGCATGAAAGCTCTTAGAGCTCTGAGTTTGAAAATACCACTCATCGATACCCTCAGAGGCTTTACTTTCAAGTTATAAGCACGATCTTGTGCGCGTGAGTGTATATACCTATTTCACTAGCCTATGCCCGCAGCTCTGCGGGTGTTATCTTATCACCCATGTGATCCGGAATAAGATTGCCATTTTCTAAAAACTTTTTATCGTCTATAGGTGTCAATTAACGCACAAAGACTATGACAGTTTAGACCGCGGTACGGTAATACTTCAACTGCAAAATTGTTTCAGAGGGTATATAATATAATATAACCAACCATGGACAGCCTCCGTGGCGTAGCGGTAGTGAACGCGGCCGCTACGCAGGAGGCGTGGGTTCGATCCCCGCTCAGTGCAAATATTTGTGTTCATGAAATATGGGTATTTGCATTGGTCTGGTCGTGCCTCGGAGAGCACGTTAAGCCGTCGGTCCCGGTTGCCATAAGAACATCTATGGCAGTCGTTACGGGTAGTTGGAACCCTCAAAAATCCAAAAACATTGGTCTAACTGCAAAGCTTCGATATCGCCTAATGTTAACATTGGGTTGTGGAGGTCAGATGACAATCGCTTCACGGAAAATATCGAGGTCTAGCCAAATTCGTAGTTAAGACTGATAAAGCGGACCCCAGACTCCGAGCTGAAAAAGCTTCGGATGCGACTGGGAATTAACGCTAAGAGGAAGATAATATAATATAACCAAATATCACTACAGTGAATGTAGTGATTATACTATATTTTTAACGTAATAAAATAATAACGGTATACTTTATTAAAATTGAAACCTTGGTATACATTAACTTATAACTAGAATGTAAATAACATTTAATTTTTTTTTTCTTTTTTTTTTTTGATCAGAAGGACCACGTCATCTCTAAGTCCCCTCGCCCAAACGTGCCCATCAGGCTCGCGGCGTTTCCCCTTTGTATGGCCAGGGATATGTTCTGGGTTAAATATTGTATCAAATACGTAATAAAATTATATTTTTTATTTTAATCATCATTATATGAATTTCGCTAACCGCTAGTGGACTAGGATCGTTTTTCTTATCCTACCTGGGTGGGAAGAGTGGCGTCAATAATCTCCCAGGTGGGATAAGAGAAACAATTCAAATCCTCCTTTTCCACCAAGGCCTATATTTCCACCTGGGAGGGGAAATGTGGATTATTTTTTCCACTCTTTCCACCCAGGTGGGATGGCCAAGTGGGAAAGGTGGAATAGCCGTCACGTCATCAAGACCCAGGTTTCCATGTTAATTATCAAATCTCCGCGTACCACTAGTACTCATTTTTCCGAAGCACGACACAATTTCTGTTTTCATTCTTTGAGGCTCGCCCCCTATTACGTGGGACTGAAAATCATATGGCGTAAAGTGGATGTTAACACGCGTCTGCTTAACCCTTCGGTGATTTACAGGCTTGAATATATGTATGTATGTTTGTCCTCTCTGAGCGTTTCCTAACTCAGTTGGGGCCAGCTGTGCAATTCTCCGGTTCTTCCAGGTGGACTAACTATTTTGTCAAACTGATTTGACCACGAGGAAAAAAATTCCTGCTGGTCAAACTTCTTGGATTGAGTCCTCGTGATCAAAATATTTTGTCTAACTGATTTGACCACGGCACTAAGCGAGCACAACGATGCGAGTCGCAACGTTGTCGATAGAGCTTGTCATTGGTCGATCTCCAGTGACGTGACCCAATCCGACCAATGACAATCTCTATCAAGCACAACGTTGTGACTCCGCATCGTTGTGCTCGCTGAGTGAATTGCAGTGCTGTAGGCACATGCTGTAAGAAGTTTTCGAACGATCGAACAACAACAACAACTCGACAGCTGAATCCGCGGTGATATTTCCATTCTGCATGCTGTAAATTTGGTGTCGTCACGTTGCCGAGCATGAGTGTGATGTAAGTTTATGTGCTCGACAGCGTGACATCACCAAAACAGCATGCGATATTGAAATATCACTGCGGATGTAGCTTTCGAGTTCGTTCGATCGTTCGAAATGTTCTTACAGCATGTGCCTACTGCTTTTCCGTCTACTGCAATGCAGCTGAACTGCGATATTTTCCGTTGTCGTACAAATAATACAAAAATAAATAACTGTAACCTATACCTATGTTAACAAATGAACAAAAAAAAACAAAACAAAAAAAAAACAAAAAAAACTAGCACTTGATAATACCCTATTAGAGGGTCTTGTCCTTTCTTAAAAAAAATACGAAGGTACATTTACCAGGCGATTATATTCGAATTCACAGAGTTAAGGACTTCGATATATTTTCTTTTGAAAACTTGAGCAACCGTAGAAACTGGCACAATAGCCACGTCGTAATTTAATATCCCTAAGTGAATCCCTCATCGGCATTGTTATCACATCCAAGCGATTTAAAGGTCGACTTCTAATAAAAGATGACCTTGATTGACTCATCTTACAGTGATTTTGACTGTGAGATGATTCGGTCATATACTATCTCTTGAAAGTATTTAGGATCAACAATCTAATGTGTATTTTTTATTACCTGAAAGAGTAATTATATAACATACATTAAATTATACTTATAAACACCCGGGTCAATACATATTGACTAATAGATAGATAAAATCGGTTCTCCCTTGTTTGGTATAACAACGTTTGGTCGAATATCACTTGAACTAATTTCAGTTACAATAAAGTCATTTCACATAATTATTCATTTGACCGAATATTTAATTGGTAGAATTTTATTTAGCATAATTATTTAGTTGGAATAATATCATTGCACCGAATTTTCATTTACACTCATTTTATTTAAACTAATGCTTCATTAGACTAATAATGATTTAGTCGAGAGATCATACCTAATCACTCGGCGGCCGCTGCCGCGGCACGCTCGCTTCGCTGGCTCGCCTCGTGCTTGTTGTGGTCACAGTTCTAACCTAACCTAACCCTGCCGATTGCACTGAGAGTTTTTCAATTTTACTTGTATTGTTTTTCATGAAACATACTCTTAGTGGTTTTCTTACATCACGGAAATCAGCAGGGTTAGGTTAGGTTAGAACTGTGACCACAACAAGCACGAGGCGAGCGAGCGAAGCGAGCGTGCCGCGGCAGCGGCCGCCGAGGGCCAGATAAATAAATTTCTACACCACATTAACATTATACCAATTGAATATTCGATGAAATACATAATAATATCAACTGAACATTACGTGAAATGAGCATTATACTTTTTGATCAATAGCGCAAAGGTTGTTATCGCAAATAAATATTCGATGACATGAAAATTATGTCAATCGATATTATGCAAAGCAATTATTTTCTCAAACGTTGTTCGAATTAGTAACATTCGACCAAACGTTGTTATACCAAACAAGGGAGAACCGATAAAATCGATACATAAATACCTACAGATACATAGATATTCAACAGCAACGCAGTAAAGTCTAAAATTAAAAGGCATTTTTTTTTTCAGTTTCTGTGGTATGGCAGTGGTTCACAATTTAGCAGAATTCATGGTTTGCCTTTCAATAATTATGCCATAATAAAATGCAGACATCCACTTATCAATCTTAAGTACCAGTATATTTCATTTCAGTACCTATAACTCATTACAAACGTGAATATTACAAAGAAACATAAAATTATTGATTTCTTATTACCTAAGTAGGTATCTAACACCCGTCTAAGTCTTAAGGCGTAAAAATAGCTTTCACGTCTCTAAACGCCCTAAATGAGAAGCAAAAAGGAATGAAGTAGGTCTGTACGCTCCGCAGAAATCCTTCGGGGATTGAGCCTATAATTATTATTAATTCTAAAGATTCCTACATCTAAATATTTTATTGCTAGGGAATACCTTTAAAATACAGAGAAAATATCGTATTTTTTGTGTACAAATATGTGAGGGTGAATGTAAATATCAAGGTTTACGTATTTCCGTTTACCATGAAAGATAATATAAGCAAATTTTCACGGTATACCTACATACCTATTCTGTTGAGGTTTGTAGCTGGCTGTTTTACATTCATAGGTCTGTGTGTGGGTGAAGCATAAGTTATTATTATGAAGAAGCGTAAGGTACCTTTGACTGCACTTACATTGAATAATAATAATATATTTATTGCTTCAAAGAGTTACATTCACTTTACAGGTAAAAATATTTGATAGAACCTTTTTAGCGGGTACGAAAGATAGGTATTGGATGCTATCGACGAAACTAGGTATAGCTTTAATGTTGACCCGTCAGATCGCATTAGATGGCACAAAGGACAAAAATAAGAGAATCTATATTTCAGATCATTTCAGCCCGTTAGGCGTGACTGTGTGAATGAGCAGACATCCCATTAACTTGACAAACTTTCACATCATCATATTCACTACATATTATAAAACAAAGTCGCTGTCGCTGTCTGTCCGTCCCTATGTATGCTTAAATCTTCAAAACCACGCAACGGATTTTGAAGCGGTTTTTTTAATAGATAGAGTGATTCAAGAGGAAGGTTTATCACTATCACTATCACTTCACTATCATCACTACTCACTACATATTATAAAACAAAGTCGCTGTCGCTGTCTGTCCGTCCCTATGTATGCTTAAATCCTCAAAACCTCGCAACGGATTTTGAAGCGGTTTTTTTAATAGATAGAGTGATTCAAGAGGAAGGTTTATGTATAATACATTAAATACATGATAATATTGTAGAGAAACACTGATAAATTTAGAGATACGCAGCGGGAACGGGATCAGAAAATATGGCGGAACGAAGTTCGCCGGGTCAGCTAGTAATTTATAATATTAGGTAGGATTAGTAAAATGAGGAGCAAATCGATAACGCCTCAATAATAAACTCATCTCAGTCACAAATATCATTCTTATCTTATTGACACCATTATGGCGTAGCGGTAGAACGTTCGTCTGCTACGCACGCAGGATGTGCGGGTTCGACTCCCGCTCAGTGTAAATATTTGTATGCATTGGTCTGGGTGTCTTTATGTATAATATGTATGTATTTAAAAAGGAAAAGAAGTATCTAAGTACGTTTATTAGCCCCTTCGGCCGCGTATAATACCAGAGTTTGGTAACCAGAGCATTATGGATACCATAACAAAAATTGATTGAGCTTTACCATGGGTCTAGACTAGATTCCGTTGTGTAGAATGTTGTAAAATGATTATTTATTTAGTTATTTATTTACTTCTTTTCCAGCTCCTTACTCCTTGGCAGACGTATTTACCACCAAGTCTTGGCTACAAATGGGCAGTAGCGACCATAGCATGGTGGTCTTCGTACACAACCTTTCTGTTAGCTCGATGGGCATCAGACAGACTGGTTGGATCACCATTTAACAATCTAACAAACATTTGCACCAACGTTGGACTCTCGTTGTTGGTTTTCGAAGAAGAATATTATGCTCATTATGTTCATGGCAGGTAAGATTTTGATCTTGATGCTATCTATTGCCGAATTGTATAATTTCATTGCAGTAATTTAAGCGACTCTTGTCTATTGTTTATGACTACTTAATTGCTATGTTTGACTCAATTTTATTTATTTGACATGTCTATCTGAATTTGCTTCTTGACATGCCTAGCTTCATTTTATTGACATATTTACTTAGACGCCTAAATTTAATTTATTTTATTTATTTGACATTTTTATGATATTTGATTTACATTTCACATGCTTAATTTTATTTTTCAATTCAACAATAATATATTATATCTCTAAAAATTGTATTTTGCATGCAGTGAACCTGTGAAACGTGTTGAACATTATATTTTTATTACACCTGTACACCGACCATGTTTCAAGCAATAAATGAATTATTATCTATTATTATTATTAAGAATTTAATGTCAAAAAATCCGCTTCAAAAGAAAAGTTTTTGCTATAGGATAGGTACCTATAAGCCTCATAGCCATAGGTATGCTAGTACTATGTATTATCTGTTCTGTGCCATAAGCAACATGCTATGTTGCACAACTTTGTGGCCGGTCCACGTTTGTTCAATTGTTGAACAAACAACTGGCCGCGTATCATGTTGCGTGGCACCAGCAACACAACACACCTGTTGCGCAACGTTACCGAACTTAATGAGTGTCACGCGTTGCGCGTAGATGTAGGGAAATGTGTCATAGCCCATAGGTACTATAATTTGTGATGAGCAACAAAACATACCTATTTTCTTTCTTCTTTTTTTTCGTGTGTTTTACAAGATCTTTTATTTTTTTAAGAAACGACGATTCTAAGGACCTGAGATATATGGCTGGGCCGCTGTCAATGTGCCGCTTAGTTTGCGCGCCACAATTAAGGTGACGTCACTATCAACCTCTAACTTTTTTTTTACTTAAATTTTTAAATACTTTTTTTAATTTTACGAAACAGTAAACCTCATTTTCATGTGTGCTTGCAGGATTATATACAAGCAGTTGTCTCTATCGATACCAGGTAAGTAAATATAGAATGACTTCTTATGCCTACTTTCGACATCTATGTATTTTTTTTCATAAGGACTCTACATTTACAGGAATAGGAGAAACCGAATCAAGACAGGCTTTGCTGTCCCGATTCTTAGCAGCCTTCTTTGAAAGAGTAAGTACACATCGATATTATGCAGAAATTCTAACTATCGTAAATATGAGTTAAACCCTTACCGCGGTTTTCCCAAGCGACTAAGATGGCTATGGGGTTCATGAAAAAAGGTCAGACGTGACCCCTTGCCTTTGTAACGTACGTGATGTCTCCTAATGCGCCATTCCGCCAAAGCCACCATAAACTTTCCCTACCGGGCTACGTTTTTATACGTTACCCTAAATGGCTTAGAGGGTGGGTAAAGTCATAGTCAGTTGCCAGTCGTATTTGTTTTTTTTTTATCAAGGTATATGATTTCATCATCCATGATAAGCTGAAAGCGTAGTTTTAAGTATCTCTATTACAAGTCTGAGCATATCTAATTTGTGTGTGTGTGTGTGTGTGTGTGTGAGTGTATGAAGCATAGTGTGTGTTGTATAGTAATATGTTATGAACACATTTTAACTGCTCTATAAAGGTAGTGTCGTCTCGTAGTGAACTGTCATTAATAAGCCAATCTTAGTCGGTTTCTCATTCTTCTAAAATGGTATTCATTCTCCTGTCCTTGCAGGCTTTAGATGGTCTAAGCTGGGTGGCCAGCGAGCGCACATTACTCGAGCGCTTGCTAGACGTAGAGCTGACGACCAGAGAGGCTGGCAACACTAGCACTCTCTTGTATGATCCTGATGACAAGACACCGTCTTGCCTTGCAGTCACTTGGTGAGTTGACTATCATGTAATCTCGGTCTCGGTCTCGGTCCATCGACTATCATTCCCTACTGTGGTAAAACAAGAAAGTTAGACGTGTAGGTATTAAACACAAATTACTTGTTAAGGCACAAGGCTGTCATGTCACAGCCTCGTAATTCAATCAGCACATGTACCGGCTTGGAGATGAGAGGCCAGCCCCTCTAGACAAGTGGCAATTCGTTACTCGGCGTATGATGGAATAGAATGCCAAATGTATGGATTTGACGTATATGACAGGCGTCAACGAATGTCAAAAACGTCAAATCCTATACATTTGTCATTCTATTCCATCATACGCCGAGCAACGAATTGCCACTTGTCTAGGGGGGCTGGCCTCGTAGACCTTGGAGGAAGTATATACTGTGTAGGGAGGTTCATTTATTTTTGTACACGTGTGTTTTTTTTTTCTTTCCAAGGTGGGGAGAGGAATGGACTCTATCCACATTCGACGCTATGTTCTTCGGATGTATATTTATAGCTTTGGATGATGCTTTGCTGGCTGTACTGTTCACCCTTATACTTTGGCAGGTGTGTTAATGACTAACTGTATCGTATTCGGACTGAATCTGATTTAGATTATTATAAAAAATGGTGTATTTTTATAAAGAAAATTAAAGATTGAAAACATGTGAAATATGTGAAAAGAAATGTAGATTTAGAAGTTATATTATGTGTCATAAATAGAATAAAAAGGGATTTTTTGCTTTTCAGAATATGAAAATACTGCGGCGAATGTTCGGGAACAGAAATCAACGTGAAAAAACAGAAACAGTATTTTAATAGCTACATACATAATTAAGTAGATATAATAATGAACAAACAAATTAATATTAAATTATGTATGTAAGTACAATCTGTTAACGGAATACGTCATGTTGTTATTAAGATTAAGAGAGGTAGGAGTGCAGGTAACGGTGTTCCGTTCACATTTAGAGCTTATCAACTGTACAATTAAGAGTAAAATGGAGAGCATGTACAGAGGATAGAGCCCTAGAGACACTTCAGATATTCGATGTTATATAACACTTGCGTGAACACCCGTAAGTAAGTGAATACTGTATACTGTATGGGTATCCTACTGGCATATACTTAGCTTGTTCACATGCAGTAGGAATCATGGTGGGCCCAACATGGAACCTTGTAGTACTCCAGCGTTTGTATTCATGTATTCATGACCTTAATACATATTTACACCATCGCTCGGATAATCCGTATGGTATCTAGTAAGTGTGACTAGTAAATGAAATAAATATTAATATTAAGAGTGAATGTGAAGTTCAGTTATACAAACTGTTAGATTTTTCAGCTAAACAAAATGTAGCAAATACAAGATATACCATACTTACTACATATTACTGATACTGGTATGTTGGTTTGATACGTTGAACGCAAGCCGTGAAATTGAATCGTTTCGTCAACGTTGCGGAAGAATGTTATGTTTTATATGAATTCTGTCTCACAATGTGCGTGAACAAACAGTGACAACAGCAAAAATATTTCTTAATCTTGATACAATAACAAACAAAATGTACATACTAAGTAATATTATATTGTTATTATTTATATCAACCTCAGTAGGTATCAAAGACGATCGCTATCTTTACAATAGAGAAAATATTTTCCAGACATTTTTGAACAAATACTTAAATTTGTTACTCGACGGCTGTTCAGGTAAACTACTGAAGAACCACTGTCGAATCATGTATGAAGAATTAGATAAAGTTGGCTACACATACACAAAAGACCTCGGCAAAATTTTTAAGAAATTGTCTAGAGAATACACCGATCTTATACATGAAGAGATAAAAACATATCTCAAAGAGCTTGACAGAACTACAAATCGGCGAACTGAATTCTTCAAAGCTTTGAATGAAGCCTATCATGCTAGGGAGAGCATACTTTTAGGAAACTATGTAAACGATCTTTCAGATTACTGCAATAAGCAAAAATTGGATATTCAAGAAGAAACACACAAGATGTTACATGAAGGTATTTTGCAAGGCGTTGAGAAACTGAGCAGAAGAAAACAGAGGTCACTCAGAAAGAAATTGAAGTCAGCTCTAAGAGAATATTCAAGATTAGACTTGATGGAGAAAATGGAACTGTTTAGTATACCCACATTACCTTCGTTTAATTACCAGAGTGTGCTTTCCTCAGAATCGGACTACTCCTACTAAACTTCACGTAACGTGTGTCATGTAATGTAATCTCGTCAGTCACCAGACTTCTGTGTGCAGTACTAGACCAGATTACTTTTTGGCTCGAGCTGATCATATCTTCTTTAAAAAGTGAGACTTACCCAGAATTTTGTAAAAGTATCATAGTGAGTTTTTCAGTTTAAATCATACAAAATCATGTTTCATGCCATTGAACTTGTAAAAAAATAGTTTTAAGTCACTATATATAAAAGTAAATATTAATTATATAAAATACTGTACATAAATATAGAGATACTTAAAATCTATAAAGTATGTTTTCTCATTGCCTTAGGGACAAGATGTACGCTTGTGTATCTGCATAAAATCTAGTTATTTCCTTCTGTCAACATATCTATCAAATATCTTCTTGTACTTAGGATATTTTCACTCTCGTAATTGGATTCAAAAGGTCTAAGTTATAAGTCTAAGTCTACCGTGAGATGCCATCTATACTGTCTATATACTATCTCGGAGATCGCTAACAGTCTTAAGAGTTTTTCTTTTTAAACCTACCTTCAGTTTATCTGTATAGGTATAATATGTACCTACAATGTGCCTACTTAACGAGGAAGGAAAGTGAGAAATAAAATTTTAATCATAAATTGAATTGCCCGATGTTTAAAAAATTTAATCAGACAGGATTTAATGTTCGAAACATCGAGCTAACTAGAATTTCTTTTTGATGGTGTCATTTTAACATCGAAAGTAAGACATTTGGCGTTGTCCTAATAGAACGCGATTACGCGGTTCACGCGAAATCTGTTCGTAGGAATGCGCGATCAAATATAATTTAATGAATTTTGAATACGTGTCTGCAATATTTCCCGACAGCAAAAATGTATCGTCTCGTCATGTTTGTTGGTACCGACTTTACTATACCATTGCTAAACTAAACTCAAGAATTCACTCGGATAAAACTCGGATTCGCATTCGACAATGACACCCATTTTTTGGAATCATACGAAAATACAATGTTCGCATCGCTTACTCACGCGAATATTGCGAATTCGCTTTCTATTAGGACAACGCCTAATTTTAACACCTCTATCAAATCTGTATCTAAAAGTGAACAAAGAAAATTAAGTATACACCAACATCTAACTACGATTACGATAGGTACTTAATACGACAGCAGCTACTGCTGCCATAACATGTATTGTGAACTCCTGAAGCAACAGTGACATGCAGAAACTAATCATTTTCTTTGTCGCGTGTGTAGCAACGAGTGAAATTAGAAACAGTGTAAGTTTAGTCGATGAAACAAGTGACAATCACGGGGGTGAAGAACTCCAAGTAGATTTCAAAAGTGACTGTACAACAAAGTTTCGTTCATCAGAATGCCAGAGCTCTTCCGGTGATTGTAGCACAAAATTTCATTCATCAGAATGCCAGAGCTCTTCCGGTGGCTGTAGCGCAGAATTTTCATCTAATACTACGAGTACCACCAGAAGAACGAGTCCTACAATCACGACACCAAAACCCATCGTCTTGCCAATAGGATGTTTTTTTAATATGATGGTCAATGTTAGTAAAACAATTTTAGAAAAATTTCGACCTTCAAGAATAGGCAGATATTTCAGATCATTAAGTAAGAGTCTTGATGGATTGGGTTCTAGTTATCTACAGAAGGTGTCGTTAAAAATATTTAGTAAAAAATTGAGAAAATATTCTGAATATAATCCGAGTGTACAAAAAAGGAAAGTGAAAAATTTTTTGAATGCGATTTCGAGTGGAAAACCAAAATGTAATGCGTATTTTATCGCTATGAACAATATATTTCTTATACGGCGAGTTGTTCGGTTAGAAGCGTACGTTTATCATGTGAGGCATTTTGGTAAAGGTGCTACAGACCACATTGGACAAAGGACTAGAGATATGCTTACAGGTCAAGTATTTAGGTCATTTTACGCCCTAGATGAGGCAATACAATCTGAAATTAATTTTAAATTCGAAGAAGCTTTGCTAGAGTATTCCGAGAAGAATGATGATGTATTATAACGGCATCGCTTGCACCAGTGTTGTGATGTGTTGTGCATACCGTGAAATTATTCGATTTTACGTTCAATGACGTGAACTGTTCTGTAGAAAACATGTATATTTTATGTAAATATTTCGTTTTATTATCTGTTATTGAGTGTACAATATTTATAGAACATGATGAATACAAATCTTACAATGCGAGTAAAGGTATTTTTGAAAGTTTTTTAGCTAAATATATGGATCTGTTAGAAACTAGGTGTTCAGGAGGATCACGACTGAAATCACATTGTTTAATTATGTCTGAAGAGCTGACAGCAATGAACTATAAGTATACTAAAAAGCTTGGAATACTTTATAAGGATTTATCAAAAATGCGTTCAAATGAAATAATAGGATATGTGAAGATATATCAGGAAGAACTTGATAGAAGATCTCATCATCGTATTGATTTTCTCACAGCTATGAATGAACTATTCACTGCTCAAGAATATGTGCCATTAAATAATTATTTAGATGATTTAAATAAATTCTGTACACAATATGAATTTAATATGAAGGACAAAACCCAAAATCTATTGAATAATGTTATTGTGAATCAAATAAACGCGCAAAAAAAGCAGCATACATTAGAGAAATTGTTAAAGGATGCAATTAAAGAATATTATGATCTGAAAGTACAAGATTTGGCTTTAGCCTTCAACATGACTACAGTACAACCTTATATTTCTACCAACCTACTCAGAGGGTTCTGAGTAGATTGATGAAAACGATATTAAATATTTTCTTATATCCACGACGGTTAAAAAGTAATGAAAAAAGCATAAAATATTTGCAACATATCTAAGAACATGAACCAATCAAATCTAAACCTATCAGAAAACTGCATCAAAATCGGACTAGTACTTTTGGAGAAAAATAACAACATGAATTTGCACAAACATCCTCTCAGGAGAAAAGTTTTACTTTTTCTATTTCATTTTATTAATTAATATCATCTCGCGTTATTCACGCCACCCGTACGAAGACATATGGATACGATTACTGCAACCAGAACCATAACAATGATTCAAGAAGGACATTCTCAGCGGGTTTTCAGTTGGGTTTTCCTCGCAGAGCTATCCAAAATGCATGGGACCGCTTCCAAGAGACCGGCAGTGTTGCTGGATACCCTCCGCCGGAGCTGGTGGAGGAGGTTATGTTGGACTTGAACCGATTAAAACGCACGCCATCTGTGGCCCGTCGGTTGCCGGAGGTGAGATAGTCGTAGACATATCACTCGAACCTCGGCTGACCAAGGGCCATATCTTTCGATCTTGCGGTGTGGGGACCACAGAGTCCCCAACTCGCACCCGGGTAAAGGGAGGCACGCAATGAGCGCCGCCGCCGCGGCCTGCTACTGCTAGTGTGACAGGCGGCTCAACCCGTCACCCCCAGACCCGCGCTCATGGAGGACGGAGGTCACTCTGTGTCCAGTAAGTGCTCGTCAAGATCGTACAGTAACGGCCCGTAAGTTACAATATCTACCACCTACGGCTAACAGTATTTGTCTTTTTCCGATGATTTTTATTTTGTTCATGTTTTACATTAAAAATGGCCAATTTCATAATGAATTTAAATAAAGCAATTCAAGGTCATTATTTTAAACAATTGTTAGCCTACATTGTAAGCAATAACATTATTTTGGAGTTAAATAAAAACAATGTAATGTCTTTATTGTTTTCGTGGTACAGCAAGAAATCTTAGTGACCCTTATTTTGTTTTCAGTATTCAGTAGTAGGTACCTATAAAATAAGTACCTAATATAATCTCTTACGGATAGGTACCTATATTTTGATCCTCTGTTAAGTAATTACATTAAGATATAAATACTTTCAATTGTTTTATTTTAGTTTTACATACCTACATAGAACAGAACAGCCCTATCCTTTAGTCACCTTCTTTATCACCCACTGGAAGAGATGGAGTGACAGTGACCCATTGGCTATTCTTCTCCACCGGGAACTGCACTGACGGCACAGAATCTCTTTGTTCTAACAGTCGACAGCACGAGTGTGACTCCCCTGGTGTTGCACTCGCCCATAGGTCGCGGTAACCACTTTCCATGAGGTGGGCCGTGTGTTTATCTGCTACCTTAGTGGTATATCTTTTTGTTATGTTACTGTAGGTACATAACAATACTACTGGGTACTTTATTGCTATGGCGTGGTGGAAGTGAACTCTACTGCTAACTGCTACACAGGAGGCGCAGGATCAATTCCCGCTCAGTGCAAAAACGAACGAGAAGAGCACGTTAGTTATCCGTCGTCAGTTGTATGGATATATGGCGGGTAGATGAGGGCCCTATAAAGTCCAAAAACCGGTCTCACTGCAACACTTCGATATCGTTATTGTGTTGTGGAGGTCAGATGGCAGTCACTTCATGGACAGTATCGATGCTTAATAGCGTTGCGGTAGGAATGCAACCGGAATTAATATAAACATTACAGCTGTATATTTTGTAAATAAATATAGAAATTAAAAATATCTTAAAATGGGTTAACCAGAATATCTAGGTACTACATACGCTAATTCTATGCTCAACACTCTATTCTACATTGTTATAATTTTAATTAAAAACGGCTCCACAACCATCCACAACCGTCCTCAACATTTTGGCCAACAAGTCAAACAAAAATTTTGTGTCCCGGGCGATATACATAATTTTTGTAAAATGCTCAGTGAATTACAATTAAAGCCCCTGTTACACCTTCCGCCTGATATTAATTTGGTTTAGTTACAAAAATAAATAATTATATTTATGATTGACACAGTGTTTTGCATATCGAATAGTTTTTGATTCGGTTTTATATTGAATACAAAAAACATCATTTCTCAAAACGTTTAAAATCCTTTTAACATTTAAAAACCGTAATGAATCGATTGTAAATGAAAACAGACTAGATTTCCATAAACAATAACAATTTACTGGCAACACTGAAATCATCGACGAACAAATGAAATACGGCAACGTCACGCACGTATTGAAGTGGTAGAGTGATAGTTCATTCGGCGTTCCTAAAAATTAGCAAATTTACAAATTGTATTTAGTTCTATATCTTATTAATAATGGCAGATAGTAAAGGGTAAGTAAATAATACTGTGAAACATGAATGCCGGGCATATATACTAGATCAATTCTTAAGTAATCGATGCGTTACTCTGCTAACGAATCTTCAAAAATTGGCTTGTCATCATGTCGAGAATTACAAACCGACTCATAATCATCAAATTTTGCAAGTTCATTTATTAATTTACTCGTTTATTCACTAATTACGTTAAAAGTTTATGGTGTTTTAAATAGATGCATCTCATTGTATATCTACGCTTGGTAAACTGTAACGCATTGGTTATTTGTATGAATTTGATAATTTTGGTTGTTTGGCAGTAATCCTGATGATCTATCCACCGCGATTCTGCGCCGCAAAGACAGGCCTAACCGCCTCATCGTCGAGGAGGCCGTCAGCGATGATAACTCCGTGGTGGCGCTATCACAGGTACGAGCCCTTTGTCCCTAAGATTCACTATAAAAAAAAACACGCATACTAAGTTTAGAGTAGTTCTAACAAAAGTGCTTTGTCACAAGACACTAGGATGACATTTTCACATATTCTTGCTTCTTCTAACATATTTACAATTCTATTGATTATACATAAATAGAATATGATTTTGATAAATGACATTGTTGTAAAATGGTCAATGACCCCTTTATTACCTATTGTGTGTTGTTGAATGATAATAAGTAATGATTTAAGTTTACTTTTTATAGTCAATATCAAACACATAATTTAAATAGCATCATTATTACCCCTGCATGGTCTTTCTGAGGTAGGCAGATAAACAGCCTGTCATATAGCTTCTATTTCAATACACCACACAAACTGTCTATTGCCATTGAATCTTTTATACACTATTTCAGTCAATTTTACAAGGCTCTTGTTTCAAAACACCACCTGTTTGGTCAGCATGGTTGATCTGACTAACTTACCTACTCAGATTTGCCATTTTATTAGTTCTCATGTAGTCCATATGCACAAACTAATATGGTTAATATTTTGGCTAAGCACTTAACTAAATGTAATATTATTCTTTTTCTGTATAGAAACTTATTTTGAAAACTAAAAACTGAATTTGAAACATTAGCTAGTTAGTTAACCTAATTTATTTAATATGCGTTTTTATAAAAAAGTATACATTTACAACTCTCCATTTTCTATTGTGTAAATTTTGTAATGATGATGAAACTTGAAGCTAATTACTTTTTAACTATCATGGTCACTAACGTCCATATTAGAGTCTGGGAATATTTTCCATTTGTTGTTTTGAGTGTTCAGTAAGTTCCTCCCTGATCATGACACTTTCAACATTACTGAAATGTCAAACACTGAAAATAACACAGGAACACTAGACACTGAAAATAACATTCTGACTATAAGGGTCAATCCCCAATGAAAGGACAACAGCTTTTAATTGCAAAGCATTTTGAATCTTATTTTCTGGAAAAAAGGTCATAGTAATTTGAAGTAAAGGATGTATGGCATCCAAGAGGCTGCACGAGTATTCTTGCAGTCATTTCTCAAATTTTGACTGGTGCTCTTTCAGTGGGGATTAAACCTCATACTAATGATAGGTGCTATTTGCTGCCAGTAGCTACTTTAAAAAGATAAATTTTTAATAGAAACATAAGTGTAATGGCGTTTATTCCTTCATTTATTACGGCTAAAACAATTGAGGCTGGATTTCATCATTGCAAAGATATTAAACTGAACTAGTTTCTCACATTTTAGACGAAAGGTTAGACAAATATATTTGTGTGCAATTCTTTCAATGTTTCAAACTAAAACAATATCTGTAACAACATTATACTAAAATTAAAGTACCGGGGTTCTTATCAAGTACCTAGTAATCATGTATAATGTAACACACAAACATTGTATTACTAATAATCTGGGGTAGGCAGTCCTACATCTATTTAGTCTTACACAATTGATTTACTTCCTTTACTATCATTTCAAGCAAGTCTGCTAGTTACCAGTTTATTGCTGAGTGCCCTCATAATGGTGACCCTCTTTTCCGGGACATTGCCTTCAGCTCACCATCAGACAAAGTCAAATTGACGGGCCCTACATAAAGAAAAGAAATTATAAGGATTATAAAAATCCAAAAATCTCAATAGAGTTCTCATTTTGTTGTTACAGAAACCTAGCAAGTTTGACAAGACTATTAAGTATAACTCCATTTTGTCTTGCTGTCTTTACAAAAGAAATATGAATAATAGAATTTGTCTAGTTTTGTTACATTTTTTGCAATCACTAACAGTTAATTCCCATCTTATCCCAAAATGAAAGTTTACAATGCATCTGAAATGGTCAATAGTTTGTTTATGACCTTTTATTTTTTTTGCAATGTTTATCAGCCAAATTGTGGAAGCCAAATTCTGCTAACTAAGCAAAAAATCACCACCTGAAAACCTATGGAGTTTTATTTTACATATTCATTCAATTCAATGACAATGCATTATTGTGAGTAGGTATGAGTCATAGTTATGTTTACCAAAAAATCAGCTTTGGTGATAAGTTTAACAAAAAGTTTATATTAGTCACTATTATTGCATCAGTAGCATAGTGGTTAAGTACCTCTAGAAGTCCCAGGTTTGAATCTGGGCCATTACATTACTGATGTGAACCCACTCAACACAAGCAATTAAGTTTAGCTAGACTCCATTTAATTAGGTATTTAACTACAGAGGTTCTATCAAAATATATCTAATTATTTTTAAAGGCAGTTATAAGAACAAACATAATAATTTTGATAATTGACTTCATTGTAAACACAATTTATTTAAGTCATACAAGGGAATAACAATTATTATGTATTATATTCCAATATTCTCTTGAAGTTGTCACATTGTGAATTTGGCACTAAAATACCATGTGGTTTGAAAATGTTTCTTTGTCAAATAGACTTTCACTAAAATCTTTGCTAACTTAGGTCGGATATGGTGATAAAGAAATTAAATGAATGAAAGAAAAGAAAGGATTTGCATTGGTGAATGCAAAGCCTTTAATTTCTTTGAAAGAAAAAAAATGCTGTTCATTTCTAAAACTACTCATTTATCTTTTGTTAACTGACAATAATAAAATTTAGATCACAACAAAAGAAAATGAGCACCTTTTGTGACCTATTTCCTGATAAATATTTTGTATTTTCTAATAAAAAGTTGTATTTAAGACTAAACTATACCCACGGCTTCGCCTTTACAGTTATAAATGTAAATGGTACAAACTCTTACCTTATTTTGTAAACAAAATTAATAGAGTTTATGAACGGAATCTTGAAAAAAAAAATTAAGTACTACCAAAAATAAGTGATTCCAGTAATTTTTTTTTGTAAAGAATATTAGGAACCGTAATAATTACCCGATATTAAGCTAAACTTAATTTTTTTAAATTGTGTTAAGAATGGCTTCACATCGGTAGTATAATGGCCAGGATTCGAACCCGGGACCTCTCGATCGCGTGTTCAACTCCTTAAACACTAAACAACTAATGCTTTTCATAGAACTACCACATACACTCACACTTTTCTCACTCTGGAGTAGTCAGATTACAATAGAAGTACTATCATTCATAAACCTTTGAAATCCAACAGGCAAAAATGGAGCAGCTACAACTCTTCCGTGGTGACACTGTGTTGCTAAAAGGAAAACGTCGTAAGGAAACCGTGTGCATCGTCCTCTCAGACGACAACTGTCCCGACGAGAAGATTCGCATGAACCGCGTGGTTCGCAACAATCTGCGCGTGCGTCTCTCAGACGTCGTGTCTATTGCGCCCTGCCCGTCCGTCAAGTACGGCAAGAGGGTGCATATACTGCCTATCGATGATTCTGTTGAAGGTTTGACTGGGTAAGTCTGAATCATATTGTTTAAATGCTAAAATTCATACAGTCCCGGGTCCTCTATCAAAGCCGTCAAGTTAGGGACTATCATTTTAAGGCCAATAGCATCAGAAATGGTGGACTGTATCTTCTGAACTGAACCTCGACTTTTTACCATCTAGCGGGGTGCAGTCAATTATCGGACCATGCATAAAAAAAGAAAAAAAGTAAACTTGTCTGTCACCTTTTCACGCCTAAACTGATGAACCGCTTTTGTTTAAAATTGGTCATAGTGACAGCTTATATCATGAAAAACTTGGCAATAATGCTAAAACAGTGGTCTCCAGTTGGACATCCTCAACGGTTGCCTTTATTTGCGCCACTTAAAGCCGTTCTTCCCCTCTCTGATATAAATAATAGGTGAAAAAGCGCGTTTCCTATTTTCAAATTGCATTTACAAATATACACATACGGTTTTCGATATTACGATCAATTTAACAGCTATAGTAATCAATAAATTAGAATTTGTTAAGCTACTTTTGTCGTTGACTGTACATACATTCCTAGCGAAAATACCTAAACAATCATTGAGGTAGATCCTTACACAACGTTCCGCATATAAATTCCAATTTAAATCTGAAATTACGTTAAACCCCACTGCAAATGCGATCAAATTCGACAAAACATAAGCGTTTGATTATATCTCTAAGTGGTACTCATATCCTTGTCAACAGCAACTTGTTCGAAGTATACTTGAAGCCATACTTCATGGAGGCATACAGGCCTATCCACCGTGAAGACACATTCATGGTACGCGGAGGCATGCGCGCGGTCGAGTTCAAGGTGGTGGAGACTGACCCATCTCCGTACTGCATCGTCGCACCCGATACTGTCATACATTGTGAAGGAGACCCGATTAAACGCGAGGTAAGTGACTATCCCATTGATGTTATAAAGTCTATATTTATTATGTGTGTATGGAAAATGTTTGTCATTCCTTTAGGTGTAAAATATACAGAAAGGACATAAGGCAATATCAATGCTATTATAAAACAAAATGAAATTCTTGCTTTGATTATGAATTATGCCTTTTCCTTTCTGTATAATTCGCGACTTAGATTTAAACATCTAGACGATCTTGACTTACTCAGTATCCAAATGACAGCCCTGAAGTACCGGAAACATTTAGAAAACCTACCCATTGCCTTTGCTGCCGGTCTAACACGTCAGAGCTTCATGAAACAACAAACTCAAGCTGCATATTGTATCTAACTGACTTGTACAGACTGATGAGTAGATGTCTCCACCGGGAGATGTACTTTGTATGAAGTAATCAGCTATCAACAAATAATATATGTTTATAGTCAAGAGACAAATCACATAAAAATATCCAAAGCAATTAACTAAACCTTATATACCAATTTACTTTGTGTAACGATTGTTGCAATTAACATGTGACGCATTTCGTGTTTATGTTATAGTTCTATAGAAATATAGGAACTACAGTCATGTTATTGTGTAAGAGAGTTTGTAGATCTTGACATCTAAATCCGAGATTTCATGTCACTGCAGGTTCAGCTATGATACATAAACGTTCTTTTAGTATAGGATGGATCCTATCCTGTAAGAACGTTATATCAATGCGAAGACTGTTTCCATTTCACGAGTAAATCTCAAAATCGATCGTAATGGAACTTGACAAGAATCTCGACAGAACCTGGGTCAAGAACACATAAACTCTATGGCCATGATGAAGTGACGTACACGCGACGTCGCTAGCAACCAATAAACTATAAAAACTTGAAAATAATGAGCCGCCATTTTCTACAATCGTCGTGTGTTAGGTGTTTTCTCCTTATCAATGCACTTTGTACAGTGTTTAATCGGAAACTACTTCTAGCTGTGTGCTATGAATAGTATAGTTTGGTTAATTATAGGGTTTGGGACGGTTGGGGTGCGTCTCGTGTCCCGAAGTCCCGGGACTTTGCCTAATTTATTGGTGTCGGGTCCACGGGCTTTCGGGTCTAGACTCGAGACCGAGACGAGACACGATTGTCGAATTCCCGGGACTTTGATCGTATGCTGTCTGGTGTCCCACCATGAAAATGTCAGGAAAATGTTGGACCCCCATGAAGTACTTCGGGGTCCGAAACAACATCACATGCAAACCTGTACGCCTTCTTATTGACGGATGAAGCTCTGATGCAGGTTTTCTTCTTAGTTTGGAAGGTCAAACAGCAGCCTTGCCGTGGCTCATCATGGGCCATGGTGTACACTGTACACAGTGTACACGCAATCCATCCATCATCAATTTTGTTGGATAATATCTTGTATCGACCCTTCTATTTTTTCGTATAGTAAAGAAACCCTCGAAACCTAACTCGCTGAGGACGTGACGATGTCGCTCATGTCGACTAAAATCCTACGCTGTTCGACATCAGATCTGATCAGGTTCCAGAGTGGAATAAAGCTTCTTTAGAAGAATACGGGAAGCAAAAGTTACTTCGCCATTTCGCTCGCTAAATCACATTCGATAATAGATTAACGGTCAATGACTCGTATCTGTTAATTTGGATGTAATATTTATAGCGCTTAAATACCATGCACTACAAAGGCAATTCTATGTGTATAGCACCTAGGAAATTCTTTCTAGCATGTTATTTTTCCACTTAGTGAGGAAATACAACAAATAGACAAAGGTTAGGCGGCCACGTAAGTTGCAATCGTTGCGATGTTAAACTATTCTTATCACTAGGTTGACCTAGTTCTAGCTTCTCTTAGTAACTGACAGTTAGCTTTATCGGATTGTACATATTTACCCATCTATCCAATGTGAATGATACTTTTTCCGGAAATATGTATAAATGAACGTAAAAAATTAGAAAAGGTTACGTTTAGTTACATTTAGAAAACAGCCTCTGTGGCGTAGCGGCAGTGAACGAAGACGCGGTTTCGATCCTTGCTCAGTGCAAATATTTGTATGCATGAATATGGATATCATTGGTCTGGTCGGGCCTCAGGGAACACGTTAAGCCGTCGGTCCCGGACATCTATGACAGTTGTTATGTAAAGGAAATGGGTGAAATGGCCCTCCAAAAGGGCTGACCACCCGTTCTGTCAACGGCGTCCCCAATGAAGTAGTAGTAGTACATTTCGAAAATCTCGCTACCGAAGGTGCTCGTGGCTAATTGGGAGCAGAGTAGGTTAGCATTATGTAAAGTAATACTAGCCATGTCAGTCTTGGAGAACCATTCTTTGCACAATGAAACCCTTCCATGCTTCAGCTAACACGCTAAGCCGTTGGTCCCGGTTGCCACACGTACAGCTGTGGCATTCGTTACGGGTAGTTGGAGCCGTAAAAATATACAAAACATTTACCATAAACCCTAGCAGAAGCAGGCGTGATATGGCGCGCATAGCGTGCCTCCCCATAGCGGGGGGCGAGGTGGGGACTCCGTGGTCCCTACACCGGAAGAGGGCCAGATCGAGAGAAATGGCCCAGGGCGGCCGGGGTGCGAGGGATATGTTTATATGTTCTCCGGCAACCCACAGACGGCGTGCGGTTTAGTCGGTTCAAGTCCGACATAACCTCTTCCACCGGCGGAGGGGGTTATCCGTGATGATTTTTCGCATGATAAAAAAAGGGGTGTTATTAGTTTGACCTGCTTGATTTTGTATCTGTGTGACTTCCTAACTCCCAAACGGATAGACCGCTTTTAAAGCAGTTTCTAACATGCTTATTCCTTTAACAGGAAGAAGAGGAAGCTCTCAACGCCGTCGGTTATGATGACATCGGTGGGTGCCGCAAGCAGCTCGCTCAGATTAAAGAGATGGTGGAGTTGCCACTCCGCCACCCGTCTCTCTTCAAGGCTATTGGCGTGAAGCCTCCCCGCGGTATTCTCATGTACGGACCACCGGGAACTGGCAAGACCCTGATCGCTCGTGCTGTAGCTAACGAAACTGGTGAGTACTTTCCTCTCATCTGAGGTCATCTGAGGTTGTGTCAGATGTCAATCTGGTATACAAAAATGCTATTCTCTAACACAATTTTCATAAAAATCGTGATCTATTTTGACAGTTGAGAGATTGAGTTTAGATATAGACTGAATTTTGAATAACAATTATTTTGATATATCTTAATGATATTTTTTAATTCCGTAAGAATAGAAGTAAAAATTGTTACTAATTTATCATTATCATAGAACTATTATTATAATCATTAACAGAAATCAGAAATTGAAAAGTTTGAACAATTCTCATTACAAAGTTATAGCCACAATTTATTTTCAACACTTCCTAAATTAGAATAGGGTTAAAAACAACAACGGAAATAGAATTATAGGTCATTGACATGTGGGCATAGGGTTCAGTGTTTATTGTTAGTTGATTTAAAGGGCAATTTTCTCGATTAATTCTTGTAATTATTGCTAGTGGAATGTCAGAAACAGTTTGGTTTTTTCACTTTTTTCTTTTATTGATGTGTGCGCCTAGGTGTAGCCACGATTTACCGCCAAATTTATTGACACAAATGTCGGTAAACTGTAGTGTAGCCACACCAATTCACGCAGTAATTTAGACGGGAAATATAATGCCATAATTATTCCGGTAGCAGCCCGGTAAGGTAGTCGTAGAATAGTAAACACTCATGAAAGTCCAGTCTCAGTTCTCCACGTTAATAGATTCGGCGATTATTGTAAAAACCATGTTTTTGGGTTTCCTTTACTATTGCTAAGACTCCACTGTCCAACTGTCTGTCTGGTTGTCTTTTGATAGCTAAACAGTTGAAATTTTCACATAAATGATGTATTTCTGGTGCTGCTATAACAACAAATACTAATTTTCATTGCCTGATTCTTGGTTCGGCGAATTTCCGTTGAATTACCTATATACAACAGAAACATACGTCATTCATGGGCGTACCTAGCTTTCTTTAAGGGATGGGGAAAAGTTGATTCGGAGGGGATGTTGTCGTGTTTTTTAAATTCGGTAACTTCGAGCAGAACAGAGCAGGGTAGCTGGCACTACAAAAGCAGGCTGCTTTAGTATTTCCAAGCGACTGCAATTTGGGGTTCTTCAAGAATTAGGAGGTTTTTTCAGGGTTGGCAACACGAGTGGCACCCCCCATGGTGTTGCATACGTCCATAGGCCACGGTACCCACTTTGAGTCCGTGTGCTTGTCTGCCACCTAAAAAAATGAACCTAAAGAATATTGGTCTAATCCGCAAGTTCTCCAACAGGTGCATTCTTCTTCCTGATCAACGGCCCGGAGATCATGTCGAAATTGGCCGGTGAATCCGAATCAAACTTGCGCAAGGCGTTCGAAGAGGCTGACAAGAACTCTCCCGCTATCATCTTCATCGACGAACTGGACGCCATCGCCCCTAAGAGAGAGAAGACCCACGGAGAAGTGGAACGCCGTATCGTGTCTCAGCTGCTCACGCTTATGGATGGTATGTGAATTGTGACGCATTTAGGAAAGAACTAGCTGTAACTTTGCCCTTGTCGATTTTGATCTGTATTTTTTTCGAAGCTCTAAATTGTATTGTGTTAAAATAAAGTAGCAGAAGTTAAGCCTTACAACATCAGCTATCTACAGTCAAAAAGCCGTCTAAATCGGCCCAGCAGTGGCGAAAGTTTTTCAAAAGGGAAACCGATGGAAAGAAATGTTTTATTTGATCTAGTTTGTCAAGCATCATGCGATCCATTTGAGGCCGTCCGGAATCGGGTTATATGGCACTCCTCGCCACTTCGGCCCAGTCGTGGGAGGTCAGACTGCAGTCTCAGCTCCCATAAAGCTAGAGCAGCAAATAAGCCAAACCGAAAGGACGAGTAAAGACTACCAGACTCTGAGCTCCAAGATGAAAGCCTCAGATGTAACTGGGCATATAACAAACTTAAAAAGTATTCCGCCGATATCCCAACCCACAGTGCTTCACTGACTATATCTTTCTTCCAAATTAGGTATGAAGAAGTCTTCCCACGTAATTGTGATGGCCGCTACGAACAGGCCCAACTCCATTGACCCGGCTCTGCGTCGTTTCGGCCGCTTCGACCGTGAGATCGATATTGGTATTCCCGATGCGACTGGACGTCTCGAAATTTTGCGTATACACACTAAGAACATGAAACTGGGCGACGATGTTGATCTGGAACAGGTATGTTATCTGATTTTTATATATTTACGCCTGTTAATTCCCGAAGGGGCAGGCACAGGTGTATTAACACCCACATTTCGCTATGATTTTCGATCCCACATAAGAGGGGACGAGTCTATTTGCCATTTCAGTAAATTCAAACTTTGTAAGCTACGAATTACATTGTAACATTTAAAGTTATTGCTAATGTAATTCATTTTGATCAAATTCACTAATAAGCAAATTATTTGTTAATATTACCATGGGGAAAAATCCCTTACAAAATATGTTAGGGCTATCCCCTTGGGATAACAATGAAGGAACAATGTATATTGTTTGAGTTTCTTGCTTTCTGTTAGGGGAATCCCCTTACTGTTAGTAAACACACTTGACCTTTTACAATACTTGCTAGTTTATATTGGTAATCAGTCTGTATTTCTCATTCACACTATGGTTGATAAGCTCAGTAGTATACAAAAATATATACACAGAGGCCTGTGCTTCATAGCGTACAACCTACTTCAAGGCTGATGAAAAAAGTGAAATTTCAAGTCGGGACTTGATCCCGTGACCAGTTGCTTATTTCCAACAGGGGACGTTGTTGATTGAACGGGTGATCTGCTCTTGCGCGGATTATTTCACCTAAGTCCCCTATTATTCTTCCTCTGGGAAGATTAGTCCCATACACAGGCTCTCTGTAAGTGCGGGGGCACACGATGCGTTGCGGCACCGCACCGCAGAAATTTCGGCCAATCGGCGGCCACACAAGCGGTGCGGGGCCGCTCGTATGGCCGCCGATTGGCCGAAATTTCTGCGGTGCGGCACCGCAACGCACCGTGTGCCCCCACACTAAGGGAGGCTCTCTATGCTCTGACCAAATGAGCTACATAGACACATCTGGATTGTTCCTATACATTCTAGATTTAAAATTTTATTATAATGTACTAATAAAGTTGATATTGTTTAGATCGCTGCAGAATCTCACGGTCACGTAGGCGCTGACTTGGCTTCTCTCTGCTCGGAGGCTGCATTGCAACAGATCCGTGAGAAGATGGATCTCATCGATTTGGAAGACGATCAAATTGACGCAGAGGTGCTGAACTCGCTCGCCGTCTCTATGGACAACTTCCGGGTATGTTATTTGTATTATGAATACGTTTATTTACACTTCCTGCATTGCATAGGTGCACTGAAATAATAGCGCAAAGTTAGAGCAACGGAAATTGTAATTGAGAAATTGCGAATTCTAATATGGTCATGAACCATAAACATAACAAAAGTGTTTAGATGGAAGGCTTACTATAATTGTATTATTTGAAAAAGGTACTTAGTGAAATCTGCCGTCTGCTAACAAAAAGGCAGCTAAGTGCAAAAACGTATTTTCGAGAAAACGCAAAAACAAGTGGGAATTGATGTCTCTTGAAAAGTGTGCTACCTAGGAACAAGGTTGCAAGTTATAATTGTAGGCATAGTCTTTGTGCACAATATGTGATATATTTTATTAATTTATATTCATTATATTTTATTTAAATTTGTTTTCTAACTTTTAGCTAAGCATTTTTTTTCATTTTTACGTAATACACTGCACTTAAAGGGCGCTAACCATACCTTAACTGCTTTATAGCAAAGCAATTTTTTTGTAGCTGCCATGTTCTGTACTTATAGTAAACGTTAACAAAATATACTTAGTTATAAAGCAGTTAAAGGATTTCAACAGTCTTACAGCCTAGTAGTTAACACTTGGCGGACTAACTTCCCTTACTTAGAAAGCAGTTATGGGATTTTAAACGCTTTTCAGCTTGGTATTGTAAAACATATTTTTATACTGGTTCTCCTATTGCTTAACTAGAAGGCAGTTAAAGACATCTCGCTCGCAATTAACTGCCTTCTAAGTAAGCACTTCCGGATCAAAAGTTGAGAAGTTAAAAACTATTTTATGAAATCAGAACTTTATTCATTAAAAAAGAACAGACAATTAGACCTTACTAAACTTATCAAATAGCTTTATTAATTAAACAATACAAAATAAAAATAAAGACAACTTAATCAAACTTTTACTAATCTTGTTCAGTAATATACTTAATCAGTATTCGCGAAACCATAGGACAAAGAATATGGACATTATTTTTATTTTTTTAATTTTTTAATAATAATGTATATTATTTAATTAATTAATTAAATGCAACAATGTCAAGAAGCCAGCCAAGCTTTTGTCATGAAGATAACCCGCCACGAATATTGTCTGGTGCAAAGGAGCCCAGAACGCTGGCCGCATTTCCTCGTTTATTCGCAATGGCTAGCCTTTGCCCCAGGTACGAGCCGTAGCGAGAGTCCGCAGTTTTTTCCCTTATTGTCGACCTATATCCATCACCAATTTCTTGACTTCTGTGCCCCAACTGCCCATGGTCTCGACCGCGACCGGTGCCACGATATATTGTGGCTCGAAGGCTGCATACTTTGCGAGTTTTGTACTGGTCGCGTCTTCGGTCGCGGCTGCGGGGAAAAGAGTCATGCGGCCTAGGTGACTCGCAGCCACAGTATTGACACAGGTCGCATCCCACACCAAGCACCTACGCCTCCTCCAAGGCACGAGAGTTAACCCATCTGGTCTCTTGCCATCCGACCTACATAGGCCCGGCGGCTCAAGCATACAAGGAACCTCTGCCGAAATCGCTGTCCGCAACAAGTCATTAATGGCTTGGTATCGAGGGAACCTGCCTGCGGCACGACGACTACTCAATGCGTGATGGCCGTCCCCCTCCACCATGGAGGCTGCATTATGGAGGTGCATTTATGGGTTTCACACACCCTGCAGCCCAAGCGAAGAGCCACTGCCACACGCAAAGAGTCATCGTTCAATAATGTACCCATGTGAGGCAACGGCAGTACCTGCAGCCATGCCCCAGCCTCCGATTGCGACACAGCGAGCAGTCTCGCCCGATCCGCTCCACTCGCCTCTCCCAAACGCCGTGTGCTAGGCTGACTCCCACCTCGTCCCAAGACTTTTGGATATGAGAAGCGGCCGGAAGCAGCGCACCATTATTGAACGTCGATCAAATCTCTCATGCCTCGGACGCAAAGGGGTTGCTGGGGCCGACGCAGTCAGAGTTAATTATAAAAGCTACAAGACCCGCAACCCCATGCGTCGACGCAAGGAAAGCCGGAATGCCAACGTCCTGTGCGCGCCGTATCCCAAGGCCCCCGTATCGGATTGGCTGAGATGCCAGATCCCACTGGGACTCAGTGAAAGAAACGTTGAGGACAGACTCCACGAGTGTCTTCAAAGCGTCGTCAAAGGAGGAAATTTCTGCCGCGCACATCCAAGTAGGGGCCGTCCTTAGCAGGTATGTAAGCTTTGGCATAGCGAAGCACATGCGCAGCAAAGTCAAAGCCACATGTGCTGACAATCCCTCGAGACGACCCTGAGCGTTCTGGAGCAGATTTTTACGCTCGTTTATGAACTCGGGGAGAGCATCTGGAAAGATAGGAGACCCTAGAAGGTGAAAATATTGTTTAATTAATAAATAAGAAAGATTTACTAAATCGTAATTGTTCATGTGGGCGTACTTTGATTCTTTTTGGCTAATATTAGACTCTGGCTCGTAAATTGTGGCGCCGCACGTCCGTCCGTCCTTGCACCCGAAGTGAAAAGGATGGAATTATCGCTTGAGCTGGTCAAACGCAAACTAAAATCACAAGCGTTTAACTGCTATTTAGTCTAGAATTGTCGTTTAGCTGCTCTCTAGCGATTGATATTTAGCTAAATACTAATTCCAATACATAACTTAAAGGCCGCTAGTGGCGTATAACTGCTTTCTAGTTTAGTTTAGTGTTAGTTTTTCTTAATAACTGCTTTGTAGTTAAGTAAATTTAGAAAAAATGATACATGAATTTGCCGTTAAAGTATGATAACGTCTTTCTAGAGAAGAATTGTGGCTTAGCCGCTTTTTAATTAAGGAAGTAACAAAATTTACGTGGTTTAACTGCTTAGCAATGTTCTGTATTTCTAAAACTATTAATGATAGAAAAATGAGTCTTAGACCAAAAGATAGAGCGTCGAAAGTTGTGTAAGACTGCATTAAAAAGTGAAAATCGACCAACTGTGGCTTAACGGCCTTTTAGTTAGTGTAGGGCAGAAATAAAAAAATTACTAATGTTAACTGAATTACTAATGTAAGTTGAAATTGGGGATATTATGGACAGATCAAGACTTCGATGAGCATAGCACAATATATCCTCATCTAAGTCATAGTTTATGTTATATCAGTGTATTCTATTCGTACGAATTCGATAATCTTTCGTGCTCGAGGTTAAGTAATAAGGTTCAGTAGGCTAATTAAACTATTCTAAACGTAAATTCCACGCGATCCAACTCGCGATAGCATAATGACCAGTTTGTCATGTGGCATAACATTTTTCTCACACAAGAATTTTACCCGTTTTAATTGTATGTTAAAGTGGAATTCTTCCATGCCCAGTTAGTGTGGTGATTACGTATCTTTTATTTTTTTATTCTTGAAGTCCAAAGAGTAGTGGCCAGCCATTCCAGATGCTGTCTCTAGAATGATACGCACAACGGCCTCGGCCAGGGACTGTAGGGAAAAGTGTAAGCGTAGTTGACTCAGTCAAAGAAGAATCTAAAGAATCAATTTTGTTTATTCAGTTTAGTCACATATAGAGCATAATGTAAACGTTACAAATTACGACTAATTTGTTATGTACCCTACAGTACGCAATGACGAAATCATCACCGTCGGCTCTGCGTGAGACGGTAGTGGAGGTGCCCAACGTGACGTGGGGCGACATTGGAGGCCTGCAGAACGTCAAGCGCGAGTTGCAGGAGCTGGTGCAGTACCCTGTGGAACACCCTGACAAGTTCCTCAAGTTCGGCATGCAGCCGTCACGTGGAGTGCTGTTCTATGGACCGCCTGGTTGCGGTATGTACACTGACATTGGTCCTACTTCCTACTAGAATACTAGATTATCAACTAACTGTGCCGTGGACTTAGTCCGCATGTATGCAATCTAATCACCCCAACACCTGTAACCTACCATATTCTCGGAAATAATTCTTATTCTTATGGTTTCGTCGGTTTGGGTTTTTTTTTTCGTGGAACTCTAGGACTTTTTCGAAAATAAAAGTCGCCTAAGTTACGTCTTACAACATCAGCTGTCTACAGTAAAAATCGCGTCATAATCGGCTTTTTTTTATATAAATAGTGAGTTTTTGAGGATGAAGATGAGTGGATTTCTTTGATGTTAAAAGCATTGTTATTTTTAGTCGCAAGCGGAAAAAGGCCTTATTGTGGAAAACATCATTTTTTAAAATAACTCTTTAGATTATCTAAACTATCTGACTATCGAAATACTGCCGATAGCAGGGAGCAAAGGGAATTTTTTCAATCAAGAATGGGAAACTACAAAGAAAAGACACAGACTTGATCACTAATTTTATGTCCACAGGTAAGACCTTGTTAGCAAAGGCCATTGCTAACGAGTGTCAGGCCAACTTCATTTCGGTGAAAGGCCCCGAGCTGCTTACTATGTGGTTCGGTGAGTCTGAGGCAAACGTTCGAGATATCTTCGACAAGGTATGTTAACTACTTATTCTATTTTAATTTTTTGCGTTCGGTCGCTGTATTTAAATCCCGTGATTTAGTGACTATCGATCGCGTGATCCAGCTGACTGAATTGCGTGGACTGAGTGGATGTGTGCAGTGTAGCATTGAAACCAAACAACGAACCAAAAGCTATTTGGTCTGTGAGTGAAAATTGTATGTGGTAGACCCCACTTCTGGACGCGGATGTAAATCACTGGTTACCGTAAATCTAATGTGGCGCCCTCTAGCGGCCATAAAGTACTGTGTTGAAAAAATAATTTGAGATAAATATGCCGTGTATGGTATCAAATTAAAGAGCTCAATTAGCACATTTCAAATATGCTTAAATTATAGTTGTTGGGTGCCCCAAAATAAAAAAAATAAAAAAATAAGTTTAAAACTAAAACCCGACTACTTAAAAATCACGCTCTGAAAAGTATTAAACAAGAAAATATCTAGGATAGCCGTGGTCGTATGCCACTTACTATAATAAAACGATACATACATGCTATTCTAAGGAAAAGTGGCATACGACCACGGCTATCCTAGATATTTTCTTGTTTAATACTTTTCAGAGCGTGATTTTTAAGTAGTCAGGTTTTAGTTTTAAACTTATTTTTTTTGTGCCTGAGTATTTTAACAAAACTAAATGCGACTAGGTACCTAGAAAACTTTAGTCGACGCGTCAGTCAGCGCAGACACCATGAGCATCTATTTTCTTAGAATGTGCCAACATTGTGCAATAGTTCCACTATCAATCAATCAATTAGCCTATTGCAGTCCATTGCTGGACATAGGCCTCTCCCAATATGTTCCACTAACATATCATATTCCTGGCAGGCCCGGTCAGCATCACCTTGCGTGTTGTTCTTCGACGAGCTGGACTCGATAGCGAAGTCCCGCGGCGGGTCGGTGTCGGACGCGGGCGGGGCCGCCGACCGCGTCATCAACCAGATCCTCACCGAGATGGACGGCATGGGCGCCAAGAAGAACGTTTTCATCATCGGTACGTTCAATATTCCTTATTTATAAATGTAATATAATATTATGCATGTATTATACATATAAACCTTCCTCTTGAATCACTCTATCTATTCAAAAAAACCGCTTCAAAATCTGTAGCGTAGTTTTGAAGATTTAAGCATACATAGGGACGGACAGACAGCGACAGCGACTTTGTTTTTATAGTATGTAGTGATATGTCATAAACGTTAAATCCCATACATTCGTCATTCTATTCTGCTGCTGGCCAACGAATTTCCACTGGTCTAGGGTGGCATTACTAGTATTCGGCCGTGAGTTCCCGGTGGAGTATAATTTCGCATCGAAACCTGGGGCCCGCAAACTCCTCCTTTTTATTTTGACTTTTATATACCTAACGTCAACGTACAAGTCATTACGGTTTCAACAGAGAAGAGTGTCATGTTATCATAGTTCATCGATTACATGCACACAGATCGTTTTAAGCTATTTATAATAATGTATTACCTCCCTCAGGTGCGACAAATCGTCCCGACATCATCGATCCCGCAATCCTGCGACCGGGTCGTCTGGACCAGCTGATCTACATCCCACTGCCCGACGAGAAGTCGCGCGAGGCCATTCTACGCGCCAATCTCCGCAAGTCGCCCATTGCCAAGGATGTCGATCTCTCTTACATTGCTAAGGTAAGGTTTACTCTAGCACTATGATGACAGAATCTATTCAAAACGCCAAGAAAACTAAGAAATTCAAGTTTACATTGAGTATTTTCGTAGCGGTTACTGAGAGAAAGAGGAAGTGTTTTTACCATTGACATACTACCTGTGATTAGGTCTTCTGAGGAAGGAATTTTCTTACTATGCTAGCCGTGTGATGTCAGATGTCGAACACTAGTCTCTTTAGGTGAGGACTATCAGAATAATGACTGTCGAATCCACCTCTGACATGTCAAGTCAACAACTCCATAAACAAAATTCAAATACTTGGTCTGCCTTAGCTTTCACGAGCTTCTCGATTCGAGTGATTGTTATTATTAGGTATATTATGATGCAATGATTGCAATCTGTGGAAAGTAAGCTGTCTATTTTGCTGACCTTATATTTCTATATTTAGCAGGTATTGTATATAACAAACGTATTGCAGGTGACACAAGGCTTCAGCGGTGCAGACTTGACCGAGATCTGCCAACGCGCATGCAAGCTGGCCATCCGCCAGGCCATCGAGGCGGAGATCCAGCGCGAGCGCACTCGCCAGCAGCAGACCGCCGCCGCCGTCATGGATGTGAGTACTCATAGCCTACTATCGACGCGCCACCGATACTCCATGGACATTCCACTCATACCTAGTAAACGACCTGGCGATGCATTCATCATGCAATCACGGAGTAGAATGCCATGCTCGAATCTGTGTTTCCGGATAGCTGCAACTTGGATGTCTTTAATATAAGCTAGAGTGAATAAGTTACTTCTAGGCAACTTAGGCAAGCGTGCTCCACCGGCGACCGCATCATCACTTACCGAAAGGTGAGATAGTGATCAAACTTGAGCCTATCAACCATAAAAAGAAATAAACGTGCGACATTATTTCGTGTAAAGCGTGATTATTTTTTTTTAATAAATTACTGGCGGTGGAGTAGAATAGGGCTGCCGCATCTCTTCCTGTGGGTGTTGTATAAGGCGACTAAGAGTTAGGGCTGTTCTCCATCCGACAGTAAACAAACAGCCCATGACCAGCTAGACAGCAATAGTCTCGCGCCGTATTATGTGGGACTGAAATTCACAGTTATCAAATGTGGGTGTTAGTACACTTCTGCCTGCATTTACAGGCGTGAGTATATATCTATTACTAGCTGACCTGGCGAACTTTGTACCGCCATAATACAGATCCTTTTTCCATATTTTCTCATCGTCCATCACATCCACGAAATCGGTTCAGCCGTTCTCGAGTTTTAGCGAGACTAACAGAATTGCAATTCATTTTTATTTATATACATTATTAAAATACAAATGTAACGCGTGTGTACAGATGGACGAGGAGGACCCGGTGCCGGAGATCAGCCGCGCACACTTCGAGGAGGCCATGAAGTTCGCGCGCCGCTCCGTGTCCGACAACGACATCCGCAAGTACGAGATGTTCGCGCAGACGCTGCAGCAGAGCCGCGGCTTCGGCACCAACTTCAGGTGACTACCCGAGACTGTTCATTTGTCGAGTATTTCATCAGCCCTACCAATCCGTTGGGTCGATGACGCAGTCGCGGGGTCATCAACCCTCGGATCGCGGGCGGAAGGTATATTTGTGTGTAAACGTAGATGAAGAGAAATCAACCGTAGTTTAAATGACCGTCGGCGAATTGATACGTAACCGTATTAACCTTCATTAGGACTTGTAGAACGTTATTTTTTTTTTTTTTTATATTTATATTATTAGGTCTTCTCAGGTTTTCCTTTTTCATACAAGCCCCAATCCCAGTGGCATCCATAGCCCACAATACGATACTGTCCAAAGTTTACGCGAATATCACTCATTGAAATAAAACCATTCTACGAATTCTATCGCGATTTATTTGTTACTAGCTTTTGTCCGCGGCTCCGCTCGCGTGGATGTCGGCTATCGCGACCAAACATAACCTATGTCCTTTCCCAAGGTCTAATCTACTCCTATACCAAATTTCATCATAATCGGTTCAGTGGTTTGGGCGTGAAAGCGTAACAGACAGAGTTACTTTCGCATTTATATTAGTATGGATATGGATTCTTCATCCTAGCGTTAATTCCCAGTTGCATCCGAAGCTTTCTCCTCGCTGGGGTCCGCTTTACCAGTCCCAACTGCGGATTTGGCTGGACCTCGATATTTTCCGTGAAGCGACTGCCATCTGACCTCCACAACCCAATGGTGACATTAGGCAATATCGAAGCTAGACTTTTTACTTTTAGCCGAAACGTCGAGTTAAAACGTGGTTTTATTTCAACTCAATATGTTAAGAATGTTGACTGAACATCTAAGTGACGTATACCATTGGTACAGATTCCCGACGTCAGGCGGCGCGGCGGGCGGCACGGGCACGTCGGGCGGCGACCAGCCCACGTTCCAGGAGGAAGGCGGCGACGACGACCTCTACAGCTAAGCGCTTCAGCCAACCACTACTACTTAAGATTACTGCTCCACGAGTATCGGCCCCGGTTCTCTATCACCACGCCAAATATAACCTCCAGCCCCTCTAGACTAGTGGCAATTCGTTGCTCGGCGTATAATCCGCGCCACGTATCTTGGACCTAAATCGTAAGACATAACGAGGCTCTGGCGCCCGCGGATTTCTTTGTAATAGTCTATGCTTCGTGAATTTGAGGTAGCATCCCGTGCTATCCTCAAAAGATACCCAAGAAATGTGTACTGCGCGTATAGGGCACATTTTGAGCACATTGATGGAATAGAATGACAAATGTATAGGATTTGACGTTTTTAACATTCGTTGACACCTGTCATATACGTCAAATGCCATACATTTGGCATTCTATTCCATCATACGCCGAGCAACGAATTGCCACTTGTCTAGAGGGGCTGATCTGCCCCCACATCCGATTATATGAATCTGTTTACCTGCAGGGTATAGCTCACCAGTTTTACAATCGTTTACTGATTAAGTGTGAGCGTTAATTGTGTAATAGTCTAGAAAAATATGGCCGTACGCGGTCACACTCGGTGTGTTTGGCGTGGTCGCGGCGGGTCGACGGGGACGGTGGTGACGGGAAGCCACCGAAGGTTCTAGCTCGCGGCCTCTCTCTAGAGAGACTATATAAAAATATTAGAAAATCGGCAAGCTTCTAGCACGCCGTGGTCGACTAAATTTCTAACAATCTAAGGCAATGTAAATGTATTTATTTTATAATTGAATCATTCAATACCATTCGTTTCTGTTCCGATTTGCTTATGTTTAGTTGTAATTGAATAAATAATGTTCGTGTAATGTACGCTCGCCTCGAGCATGTAAGATCATATGATAGAGTAATTGTTAACTTTACTGTATTTGCCAGATTCTGTGCGTAGGCCGAGCCGGCGGTTGCTGTGGCATCCCGCCGGCCATACACGATATTACAGTGATTTTTTAATAAAAAGATTTTTATAGACTACACATGTGCCTTTTTATTGAACCTCGATAATACACATCCTTGTAATCTCACGATTCCTTTATAACTTACTTTCCTAGACCTTAAGGGTCAATTGATACTAGAGCAGAGTTAGCGCATCGACAGATATACAGAATCTAGCTGTCAAACCAACCCACCAACCAGCGTTGATTGCTCGCTACGCGGGTATTCTGTAGAATGTGTGCGTATTTTACTATCTCTCAAGAGATGAGCATTATGTTAATTATTGTAACCTTTTGGATAAAAGAAATGCTTCGATACGTTTCAACGCTGTGACATACGTATTTGACCCAATGTAACGCAGTATAACCACATTTCTTTGGAAGCGTGCGTCGGTTAGAGGTTGAGGAGTCTGCTTTACGATCGAGAGGTCTCGGGTTCGAATCCTGGCCATTACACTGCCGACGTGAACCCACTTCTAACAAGCAATTTAGCTTATCTGGAGGGGTTAGAGGGCATATTAGTAATTTCGGTTACATACTAATATTCTTTTTAAAAAAATCCTTGAGGCCAGAAGCGCCATCGAACAAGCAGCGATTCGCTCGGAGAAAACCGCGCGCGTTTTCGCTATGAGCGGCGACTCGTGGCGTGCTTCAAACATTTTCATACTTTTGTTCCAACCGCTCGCCGCCCCGCACTTAGCTGCCGCTCGCAGCGGCAAGGTCGTGAACGGGCCGTTAGCCATGTTTGAGAAACTAAAATTTATATTTTGATACAAGACCATCGCAATGTAATGCTGCGGTAATCGCACTGCACACCCTGGTGAGTGCGTGAATGCTGCCTTTTGCGAAGTGGTGACGCGCGCTGAGGCGGTGGAAAAATAAAGAGGTCTAGTCGCTCACCCGTGTCGCAGAAAGCGCTAACGTGTCCCTTCGCCCAGCATACTCACCATGGAATCTTGATATTACATGAATGCCAAAAAATAGTTCTGAAATAGTTTTAAAATAGTTGCGAAAGGAAAAAAATAGTTCTCTTATACTTACGAAATTACAGCCATATTTCTATGAGTATGCTGGGCGAAGGTTTCGTCCAGCATACTCACCTCCGTTTGGGGAATCTGCGTACGCTTCAAACATAATTCATACTTCAAAAAATAGTTTATAAATAGTTCATAATGGTGTCCAAAAAGAAAAAATAGTGCTCTAATAACTCCGGAGTTATAGGCTTTGTTCACTGAGTATGCTGGGCGTAGGTTCTACGCCCAGCATACTCACCTCACTGCGCAAATAGCGAACGAGCTATAGGTACAATTTATGTCTCAAAAAATAGTTCTTGAAATAGTTGTCAATATCAGTCTAATTTTCGCTTGACTTTTGACCTAGAAAACCATTAAAGGACAACATTCACTCTCCATACAAATCTGGGCTAGTTTTGAAAGTGCCGGCCAAAGGAAAAAAATACGATATTCCGTTAGAACTCGTTCTTACTAACATTTTTTATTATGGCGTCAAAGTTGAGAGACCACTTCCAACGGTTTTATTAGAGTTTAAAAATCTTAAAATATACACTTTTTATGATACGAACTATTGAAAATAAATGAAAAATATTGCTATACATTGGAAGAATAGTTAATAAAAGCAATAAAAATAAACCCTGTACTTTATATTGTTGCTTTTCGTCCATTTATTGAGATCCAAAGTTGAAAGTGCCGGTCAGAGAAAACAAATAATATATGATATTCCGCTAGAGCTTGTCCTTATTAGCACTTTTTATTACTATGTCAAAGCTGAGAGACCACTGCCCTCAGTTTTATTGGTGTTCAAAAATCTTAGAAACATATAATTTTTATGATATTATATATTGAAAATGAATGAAAAATATTGTTCTATATTGGAAGAATAGTTGTTTAACGCAATAAAAAATAAATCCCATACTGCATATCGCTGTTTTTCGTTAGTTAGGTCCAAAAATTAAAAGTGAAGCCAAAGAAAAATAATATGATATTCCGTTAGAGCTTGTCTTCATTGACATTTTTACTATAGCATCATAGCTGAGGGAATACTGCTCTCGGTTTTATTTGAGTTCAAAAATCTCGGAAACGTATATTTTAAATAAAATAAATAATTGAAAAGGAATAATAAATTATGTTGTATTATATTGGAAGAATAGTTGATAAAAGCAATAAAGCAATAAAAATAAGCAATTAAAAATAAAATACACGAGCAATAACACTGTTTCATTGCACTCAACCCTGTTTGTTTTATCTATGATAATGTATATATAATGTTGACGAACCTGGACATGACGTGATTGCTATCGTCCACGAATCTACCTTATGGCATTGCCATTAGTGCCTTGTAACTGTGGAATATGATCAACACATTTACTAAGTTCAATAATTGGAAATGCACCTTTAACCAATATAAATCAATATTTCTCATTCATTTTCAATAATACGTTTAAAAAAATGTATTATATCCAAGATTTTTGAACTCAAAAAAAAAAACCAAGGGAAATTGTCCTTCAGCTTTGACACCATAATAAAAATGCAAACGCGTACAAGCTCTAGCGGAATATCACATTTGTTTTCTTTGACTGGCACTTTCAATTTTTAACCTAGATAAATGGATGAAAAACAACGATATGTAATATGCGGTTTATTTTTTATTACTTATATGAACTACTCTTCCAATATAGAACAATATTTTTAATTCATTTTCAATAGTTCGTATCATAAAAAATGTATGTTTTCAAGATTTTCGAATATAAATAAAACTGAGGGAAGTGGTCCCTCAGCTTTGACGCCATAATAAAAAATGCTAATAAGGAAAAATTCTAGCGGATTTTATTTTCTTTAATCAACACTTTTAATTTTAGCCGTAAATAAATGGACGAAAAACAACAATATGCAGTATGGGGTTTATTTTTTATTGCTTTTATTAACTATTCTTCCAATGTATAACAATATTTTTCATTTATTTTGAATAGTTCGTATCATAAAAAGTGTATATTTTTAAGATTTTTAAACTCTAATAAAACCATTGGAAGTGGTCCCTCAACTTCGACGCACTAATAAAAAATGTTAGTAAGAACAAGCTCTAACCGAATATTGTATTTTTTTTCTTTGGCCGGCAAAATAAAAATTAGCCCAATCTGAATGATGTCCTTTGGTTGTAAACTTCTACATACTAACGTTAAATGAGGTACAGTCATACACATGTTTTTATAATATAAAAATATTAAACATTCTAATGGTGTGCGTTGTGATTGGGAATAATATTGTGGTATTATCTCACATTCAAAAACAGTCGAAAAAAATGTATGAGCATTTAGCTAGTAAGTACAGGGTGGCCCAAAATAACGTTGACAAAATGTTTTTACATTTTTTTATTTAATAACAATTCGCACCCTTAGAAATGTAGTGACTTAATGCAAAAAACCAAATTTTCGGTAAATGGCGAAAAAAGATTCTTAGGTCTGTACATTATGTAGAAAATATAAAATTATCGGCTATTTTTAAAATATATGCGTATTTTAGTAGTTTTATATTAAACTTCAATTATTTACTCAGACAATACTTAAATATAAAAGAATGAATAATGTAAACTTGTATGAAAAAAAAATATTATTAAGTTATGGTGAGTATTTAGGTCATTTTATGACTGAATTAATGCTTTTTTTAAAAGACCGTTTAGTTTTTAGGTCTGTATTTTTCTAAGATTTGTTTAAAAATTGTATTCTATTCCCAAAAACGACTGTCTAATAATAAAATTAATCGAATTTAAAACAACATAAAAGAAAACTCTGATTAAATGCGAAAAATATTTATTTGAAAATTAAATATGCGAAGTATGTAACTTATAACTTAAATCAACGTTAAACGTTTTATCAAATTACAAAAGTGGTACCTACTTCTAAATTATCAGTAAGTTTGCATTATGTAAGCATTTTAATTTAAAAAGCTCCTCAGTCTTAAAACATTTTTGGTATCTATTATAAAATAAAGTACCTACGTAGGAACCTATACGGTGTATAGTGATTTGTACTATCAAGGAACTTGTAGGTAAATAAAATATAAAAAGATATAAAATGAAACATTTAAGAAAAAATAATATTTCTTAAAACTAAATTATAGTCTTCTTCATCCTAGCGTTAATTCCCAGTCGCATCCGAAGCTTTCAGCTCGGAGTTTGGGGTCCGCTTTACCAGTCTTAACTACGGATTTGGCTAGACCTCGATATTTTCCGTGAAGCGATGGCAATCCCTCTGACCTCCACAACCCAATGGTAGCATTAGGTGGTATCGAAGCTTTAGCTGCAAAGCTTCGTCACACTGAATAAGTTTCATTTCACTTTTTCGGAACGTTATGCTCGAAAACTGATAAGAATTTGCAAAAAGTGTATAAGACAAATTTTGTAGAAAATTTTATAAGCTTTATTTTTAAAGATATTGGCGGAAAAACTCAAAAATGGGAACTTTGATTCCTCCCCTCACTCCGGCTCACCTCCTAGACGCGGGGACTTTTAGTATGTTTACTCCCTTAGCTCCCTGAACAACATTCAGATGAAATTTCTTAGGTCCCAGCTCACGCACTCTACAATCATCAATCAATTAGCCTACTGCAGTCCACTGCTGGACATAGGCCTCTCCCAATACGTGCCACTTTTGCCGATCCTCAGCCTTCCGCATCCAGTCCGTCCCAGCCACCTTTCGCAGGTCATCAGTCCACCTAGCTAGGGGGTGTCCCACCTTCCATTTACCTTCGCGCGGCCTCCACTCTAGGACTCGTTTGCTCCAACGACCATCAGTCCTTCGGCAGATGTGGCCAGCCCACTGCCACTGCAGCACTCTACAACTACTTTGTTAAGTGGACTATTTCAATATTGCCTAGAGACCAATATTTTTCAAATAATGGTTTTCTTTCTCGGTCGACAACATTATCTACACATTTTAATCTACATTTGCAAGGATCTTTCATGATACGGGCTGGTATTCCTTTTTTAGTGGTCATAGATACATACGCCTTTCCTGTATTTCTTAAGGCTTTAGCAATATTTTGCTTACAGTTCCTTGGGTTTCGAATACGTTTCCGAGTTAATTTTTTCGAAGTATTATCAGTAGCATTTGGAGCAGGTGAAGAACTGCTGCTGGATCGTGATAAATGAATACCACTTCTAGATTCAGGTCTCCCGATAGTGAAAGTTGGATCTGAGTCACGTATATTTACGTCACTTTCGTTCGTATGAATTGGCGATTGATAGTATTTTTTATTATTATTTTGGGTGATAATTCGACCTCTACTCTCAGTGTTCTACTGCTGCTACCAGAAGAAGATGACATTGAAGATCTACTTGAAGAAGAAGTACTGTTAGAGGACGTTGATAATGACTTGCGACATGATATTATTTTTAGATTGTGGGTATTCGGCATCGAGAGTTTCTAAAATTATCGAAACTTCCTCGACTTTCGTAGTGTTCCTGTAATAATAAGTAAATTGTATTTAAATAGAAGATGAGATAAAAATATATTAATCATTATTTATCGTTGAATTAAAAACCCACTTGGTCAGTGTAGCCGTGGATAGCAGGTTATGATCAATGTGTGGAATTGATCGATCTGGAGATGGAGAGTATTCAATTATGGAAGGACTATTAGTTAACGAGTCACTGCCTCTTCTTTCGCTTTCCTGGAAGTCATTTTTATTTTTCAGATGATAAAAATTTTTCATCGCAGTTTTTCAGTACATATTTAATCAATTAAGTACATAGTAAATTATAATACCTTCATAATATTGTAAATGTGAATTTACCTTTACTTTTTCTATTATATAATCTATTCTTCTCTTCATCTTATCTTATAAACGTTTATAAAGTACGTTTACAAACTGAAATATAAAAATAATAAATCGTTAAAATGGACACTGTTATAGCGAAAAAATATTTTTTACAATAATAGATAGACTCGTGGCTCAATAGTATTATCTAAATATTTGAACATTTATTATAAGAAAGGTGTAAAAATTAAAGAGTCCTGTAATGTTCAAATATTTTCATAATTTTATAGACCAAAAGTAGATAATGTCTTTGAATTGTATCTATTATTCATTCAAGGATGGACTTAAACCTCAATAGGTCAGCTATTATGTTTCGATTTTAGCTAATATAAGGACATAATTCAAAAGAAGGCCTTATTTTATTAAAACAAAAGATTTTACATACCTCAATATTTGGTAATATAACACCCTAATCCAGTTTAGGTCTCCACTAATACAAACACGTAGCGACTTGCACTTCCAACGTTTGGCGCGTCACTGATTGTGTCACTATCCAACCGAACGCAGCGCGGGCAACGGTAGGTGCAAAATAGACCGAAATATTCATTTATCCTTTTTCTACTCGCAAACAGGTCTCTCTTTTAATATGGGTCGATGCAAATGTTTAATTTAGGTTGTTTGATGAGTAGTACTCAAAAATGTGAAATTTTGTATTAGGTCACTCCATTTCTAAGGGTGCGAATTATAAACAGAATTATGTTTAATAAAACGTAACTAGGTCTCATTGTGCACCATATTTTCTATTTATCTTCAAAATAGCCCCCTTTAGCACTGATACAGAGCGACAAACGCTTCGTGAAATTTGATACAATTTTCCGCAATTCCTCGACGGATATTTTGTCCCACTCCCGCTTGAGGGAGGACTTCAGCTCGTCGACACTTTGGTGACGCTTAGCACAGGCCCTTGCCTCTAAGATGGACCATAAACTATAATCCATTGGATTAAGATCTGGCGAGTAAGGTGGCCATTCTTTTGAGCTAATGAACCCTGGTAAATTGGCCATGCACCACTGCTGAACACTTGAAGCCCTGTGAGCTGGCGCAGAGTCCTGTTGGAATATCCATGGTTGGTTGCCGAAGTGTTGTTGGCTCCAGGGAAGCAGCACAGTTTCGAGGATGTCTTGTCGGTAATATTCTTGATTGATTTTTATGCCTTTATCTATGAAAACTAAGGGAGTTTTGCCAGTGGAACATATTCCTCCCCAAACCATAACTGTTTGTGCGTTTTGACGATACGGAACAACCGCAGTAGCTCCAGGACGAGTTGCTGACCAGATCCTGTCATTTTGGTGATTGTGGGCTTGCTCAATCGAAAATAATTTTTCATCAGAAAAAACGATATGTTCCCAATTTGAAGCTACGGAACGCTGTTTAAGCAAGCTGCACCTCTCAAGACGAACTTTTTTGTCTTTATCTGTTAGCAATTGAGCTTTTCTAATTTTATAAGGGATCAATTGGAGGTCATGTTTCTCTATACGTTGCACGGTGCAGCGACTAATCCCCAAGTCTCGTGACATTTTTCTCACCTTTGTCTGTGGATTGCGTAGTAACCTTTGTTTGATGATGTGTCTATTCCTAGAAGTTCGAACAGTCCTCTTACGTCCTCTTCCAAGACGGTCTTCAATGCTGCCCAACTCATTATAGCGTCTAATTGTCGCAGAAACTAACTGACGGCTTACACCAAGAATGCTTGCTATCTCACACTGCCTTTTTCCACGCTCATGCAAAGTAAGTATGGACACTCGTTTCGCTGACATTGCGAAATAAATTAATTGCAACAAGTTTTCAACCGAAAAACAATATAGATTTGGCGCCAAGGAACTGGCAAATAATATAATAAAACAAAAGAGAACAAATCGCGTTCCATTTTTAAATTTGCTTTTTTTACATTTTGTCAACGTTATTTTGGGCCACGGTGTATATATATTTTAATAATAATAAAATAAATGAAACTGTAAGCGTAAATAAATCCTATTACTTCATTGCTTGTAGGGTGAACTATTTGCCAAAAAAATTGTCTGGACACTAAAGTCTATTGCAGCCTGCCGAGAAGGCGACGGCCTAAGAATACATTGTCGCTTCCCCTTACATGCTTGAGGGGGTCGTAAGGGCCGGCGCCCACTGCCGGCATGGCAAAGGATTTTATTACTAATCAAGTTATTTTGAATCTTATTTCAGTGGCTTTAGAATTCATTTTACTTTATTTCGTCAAACGATGCCGCGGCAGGCCGCAACGTGCCACATTCCGTTTGACTGCCTCTTTGTCGGTAATGAAGGCGGCCGCTAAGCTGGAGGCGCGGGTTCGATTCCTGCTCAGTGCAAATATTTGTATGCATGAATATGAATATTTGCATTGGTCTGGTTTCTATCCTACTAATATTATAAACGTCCTACTAATATAAACGTGAAAGTTTATAAGTATGTGAGGATGTTTGTTACTCTTTCACGTAAAAACTACTGAATGGATGTTGATGAAACTTTACGATAATATAGCTTATACATCAGAATAACGTATTGGCTATATTAAGCGATGAACGGGATCAGAATTTCACGCGGGCAACAGCTGCTGTATAATATGTATATATTTACAAAAAAAAATTGTATCAAGTCCCAGTCGCCGTCACGGTGTTCCTCTCTGTATCACGCTATGGACCCGGCGACCGCACGGTGAATCCATGGAGTGCTGAGAATCGGATCTCTTTATAGGCTTTCTAGAACCCATAACACAAGCTAGTTAAGCTATACTTACTTTGGGTCTGGATAGCGTTGTGTAGATTGTCGTATAATATACACCGTGGTTAAACAACTGAACTAATTTTCATCAAACATAGCTAAGAACACTCCCGACTAATTCGCCTTTCAAACAAAAAAAAACAAAATCGGTTCGGGAGCTACGATGTACACAGACACGTCAAACTTCCGTCCGTTTTAGCTGTTTTACATCGGGCATTAAAAATTGTTATACCTAGTACAAAATGTACCTAAGTTATTAGAAAGTTTTGTATCCGACTGTACTAAAATCGAATGTATGTAGAAGTTTACAACCAAATTTAATGGTTTTCTAGGTAAAAATTCAAGCGAAAATTAGACTGATATTGACAACTATTTCAAGAACTATTTTTTGAGACATAAATTGTACCTATAGCTCGTTCGGTATTTGCGCAGTGAGGTGAGTATGCTGGGCGTAGAACCTACGCCCAGCATACTCAGTGAACAAAGCCTATAACTCCGGAGTTATTAGAGCACTATTTTTTCTTTTTGGACACCATTATGAACTATTTATGAACTATTTTTTGAAGTATGAATTATGTTTGAAGCGTACGCAGATTGCCCAAATGGAGGTGAGTATGCTGGACGAAACCTTCGCCCAGCATACTCATAGAAATATGGCTGTAATTTCGTAAGTATAAGAGAACTATTTTTTTCCTTTCGCAACTATTTAAAACTATTTCAAAACTATTTTTTGGCATTCATGAAATATCAAGATTCCATGGTGAGTATGCTGGGCGAAGGGACACAGCGCTAACTAGCTAAAGTACACGAGACAATGGTCTCTGCCTACGCCATTGAACGAGAAACGTGATTATAGTGACGTTTCTGGGCAGCTATTTTATACACCTTTTGTTACCATGCTCATCCTTTGAGCCTTCAATTACCTTCGTCTTCAATCTAAGAAACGGTCCAACTTCAACACTCCCTGAAGCGAATGTCATCTGTGATCTGACCTAAGCTACAACTCACTAACGATATCGAAGTTATATATTACTAGGTTTTGCCCGCGGCTCCGCCCGCGTGGATGTCGGTTATCGCGACCAAACATAGCCTATGTCCTTTCTCAAGGTCTAACCTACCTCTATACCAAATTTCGTCAAAATCGGTTCAGCGGTTTAGTCGTAAAAGTGAGACAGACAGACAGAGTTACTTTCGCATTTATAATATTAGTAGGGATGACTTTTAGGGTTGCAACAACTTCTTGAGCTAACTAGCGAACGATGTACTATTAAGGTGCTGATAGACTTGAGCATTCACTTGTAACAGAACATTAAGCATTCGCCGCTTTCAAATCTGTCGAACGGAACAACGAGCCGAGCCAAGCGTAGGAGCCATAATAATACTACGAACATTTACATGATCTTTCTAGCGAACGCTTTAGTCGAAGCAAGTTTATAGCCGTTTTGCCAGAACGCTTGATAGAAAGCTCACTAAAACGCTCTCGTTTATTTTTCTGTAATGTAACATTCGTTGCTCAAGTTTATCAGCACCTTTAGGAACTGTTCAGTTATACTGAGTGAATAGACATGTTTCCCAAACGTTGTTAGTTCGTCGTCGGTCTATTCGGTCATCGGTGTGTGCGCCTGTGTGCGTGCATGCGTATGCTTGTATTGCTTGTGCGTAAACTCAGCAACACAACAGCGTCTGTGTGCGTGCGTCGGGGCGCGGCTGTATGCGTCGTGGCGCGCCTTTGTGCATCGGGGCGCGTATTTGTGCGTCGGGGTCGGGGCGCCTTTACGCGTCCTGGTGTTGTCTGTGTGCGTCGGGGCGCGCCTTTGTGCATCGGGGCGCGTATTTGTGCGCCGGGGTCGGGGCTCCTTTACGCGTCGTGGCGTTGTCTGTGTGCGTCGGGGCGCGCCTTTGTGCATCGGGGCGCGTATTTGTGCGCCGGGGTCGGGGCTCCTTTACGCGTCGTGGCGTTGTCTGTGTGCGTCGGGGCGCGCCTTTGTGCATCGGGGCGCGTATTTGTGCGCCGGGGTCGGGGCGCCTTTGCGCGTCGTGGAGTTGTATGTGTGCGTCGGGGCGAGCCTATGTGTATCGGGGCGCGTATATGTGCGTCGGGGTTGGGGCGCCTTTACGCGTCGTGGGGTTGTCTGTGTGCGTCGGGGCGCGCCTTTGTGCATCGGGGCGCGTATTTGTGCGTCGGGGTCGGGGCGCCTTTCCGCGTCGTGTGGTTGTCTGTGTGCGTCGGGGCGCCTTTACGCGTCCTGGTGTTATCTGTGTGCGTCGGGGCGCACCTATGTGCATCGGGGCGCGTATAACGCCGGGGTCAGGGCGCCTTTGCGCGTCGTGGGGTTGTATGTGTGCGTCGGGGCGCGCCTTTGTGCATCGGGGCGCGTATATGTGCTTTGGGGTTGGGGCGCCTTTGCGCGTCGTTGGGTTGTCTATGTGCGTCAGGGCGCGCCTTTGTGCATCGTGGCGCGTATTTGTGCGTCGGGGTCAGGGCGCCTTCGCGCGTCGTGGGGTTGTCCGTGTGCGTCGGGGCGCGTCTTTGTGCATCGGGGCGCGTATATGTGCGTCGGGGTCGTGGCGCCTTTGAGCGTCGTGGGGTTGTATGTGTGCGTCGGGGCGCGCCTTTGTGCATCGAGGCGCGTATTTGTGCGCCGGGGTCGGGGCGCCTTTGCGCGTCGTTGGGTTGTAAGTGTGCGTCGGGGCGCGCCTTTGTGCATAGGTGCGCGTATTTGTGCGTCGGGGTCGGCGCGCCTTTGCGCGTCGAGCGGTTGTATGTGTGCGTCGGGGCGCGCCTTTGTGCATCAGGCGCGTATTTGTGCGTCGGGGTCAGGGCGCCTTTGCGCGTCGTGGTGTTGTCTATGTGCGTCGGGGCGCGCCTTTCTGAATCGGGTCGCGTATTTGTGCGACGGTGTCGGGGCGCGTTTGCGCGTCGTGGGGTTGTATGTGTGCGTCGGTGCGCGCCTTAGTGCATCGGGGCGCGTATTTGTGCGTCGGGGTCGGGCCGCCTTTACGCGTCGTGGGGTTGTCTGTGTGCGTCGGGGCGCGCCTTTGTGGAACGGGGCGCGTATTTGTGCGTCGGGGTCGGGGCGCCTTTGCGCGTCGTGGGGTTGTCTGTGTGCGTCGGGGCGCGCCTTTGTGCATCGGGGCGCGAATTTGTGCGTCGGGGTCGGAGCGCCTTTGAGCGTCGTGGGGTTGTATGTGTGCGTCGGGGCGCGCCTTTGTGCATCGGTGCGCGTATTTGTGCGTCGGGGTCGGGGCGCGTTTGCGCGTCGTGGGGTTGTATGTGTGCGTCGGTGCGCGCCTTAGTGCATCGGGGCGCGTATTTGTGCGTCGGGGTCGGGGCGCCTTTACGCGTCGTGGGGTTGTCTGTGTGCGTCGGGGCGCGCCTTTGTGCATCGGGGCTCGTATCTGGGCGTCGGTGTCGGGGCGCCTTTGCGCGTCGTGGGTTTGTCTGTGTGCGTCGGGGCGCGCCTTTGTGCATCGGTGCGCGTATTTGTGCGACGGTGTCGGGGCGCGTTTGCGCGTCGTGGGGTTGTATGTGTGCGTCGGTGCGCGCCTTAGTGCATCGGGGCGCGTATTTGTGCGTCGGGGTCGGGGCGCCTTTACGCGTCGTGGGGTTGTCTGTGTGCGTCGGGGCGCGCCTTTGTGCATCGGGGCGCGTATTTGTGCGTCGGGGTCGGGGCGCCTTTACGCGTCGTGGGGTTGTCTGTGTGCGTCGGGGCGCGCCTTTGTGGAACGGGGCGCGTATTTGTGCGTCGGGGTCGGGGCGCCTTTACGCGTCGTGGCGTTGTCTGTGTGCGTCGGGGCGCGCCTTTGTGCATCGGGGCGCGTATTTGTGCGTCGGGGTCGGGGCGCCTTTGCGCGTCGTGGGGTTGTCTGTGTGCGTCGGGGCGCGCCTTTGTGCATCGGGGCGCGTATTTGTGCGTCGGGGTCGGAGCGCCTTTGAGCGTCGTGGGGTTGTATGTGTGCGTCGGGGCGCGCCTTTGTGCATCGAGGCGCGTATTTGTGCGCCGGGGTCGGGGCGCCTTTACGCGTCGTTGGGTTGTAAGTGTGCGTCGGGGCGCGCCTTTGTGCATAGGTGCGCGTATTTGTGCGTCGGGGTCGGCGCGCGTTTGCGCGTCGAGCGGTTGTATGTGTGCGTCGGGGCGCGCCTTTGTGCATAGGTGCGCGTATTTGTGCGTCGGGGTCGGCGCGCCTTTGCGCGTCGGGGCGCGTATTTGTGCGTCGGGGTCGGAGCGCCTTTGAGCGTCGTGGGGTTGTATGTGTGCGTCGGGGCGCGCCTTTGTGCATCGAGGCGCGTATTTGTGCGCCGGGGTCGGGGCGCCTTTGCGCGTCGTTGGGTTGTAAGTGTGCGTCGGGGCGCGCCTTTGTGCATCGGTGCGCGTATTTGTGCGTCGGCGTCAGGGCGCGTTTGCGCGTCGTGGGGTTGTATGTGTGCATCGGTGCGCGCCTTAGTGCATCGGGGCGCGTATTTGTGCGTCGGGGTCGGGGCGCCTTTACGCGTCGTGGGGTTGTCTGTGTGCGTCGGGGCGCGCCTTTGTGCATCGGGGCTCGTATCTGGGCGTCGGTGTCGGGGCGCCTTTGCGCGTCGTGGGGTTGTCTGTGTGCGTCGGGGCGCGCCTTTGTGCATCGGTGCGCGTATTTGTGCGTCGGGGTCGGGGCGCGTTTGCACGTCGTGGGGTTGTATGTGTGCGTCGGTGCGCGCCTTAGTGCATCGGGGCGCGTATTTGTGCGTCGGGGTCGGGGCGCCTTTACGCGTCGTGGGGTTGTCTGTGTGCGTCGGGGCGCGCCTTTGTGGAACGGGGCGCGTATTTGTGCGTCGGGGTCGGGGCGCCTTTACGCGTCGTGGCGTTGTCTGTGTGCGTCGGGGCGCGCCCTTGTGCATCGGGGCTCGTATCTGGGCGTCGGTGTCGGGGCGCCTTTGCGCGTCGTGGGGTTGTCTGTGTGCGTCGGGGCGCGCCTTTGTGCATCGGTGCGCGTATTTGTGCGTCGGGGTCGGGGCGCGTTTGCACGTCGTGGGGTTGTATGTGTGCGTCGGTGCGCGCCTTAGTGCATCGGGGCGCGTATTTGTGCGTCGGGGTCGGGGCGCCTTTACGCGTCGTGGGGTTGTCTGTGTGCGTCGGGGCGCGCCTTTGTGGAACGGGGCGCGTATTTGTGCGTCGGGGTCGGGGCGCCTTTACGCGTCGTGGCGTTGTCTGTGTGCGTCGGGGCGCGCCTTTGTGCATCGGGGCGCGTATTTGTGCGTCGGGGTCGGGGCGCCTTTGCGCGTCGTGGGGTTGTCTGTGTGCGTCGGGGCGCGCCTTTGTGCATCGGGGCGCGTATTTGTGCGTCGGGGTCGGAGCGCCTTTGCGCGTCGTGGGGTTGTCTGTGTCCGTCGGGGCGCGTCTGTGTGAATGTTAAGTACCTCTTAGCTAAGTTCTGAACAGCCGGTCTACCTACTCGTAGATACAAAGGTATGATGCCGAAGCCGACCAACGACAGACGCATTGAGACGCCGCAAGGGACCATTGAGAAGCCGCAATGAATGACGCATATCTGCTCCGTGCGTCGGCAGTTGTCGTACCTTTAAGAACCAAACCAAAAGAAAGAACAAAAGAGCTAGAGGGTGTCGTAAAAGGCGGCTAAGGGCTGTTCTACATCGGACAGTAAAAGTGCCCATGACAAAGTGCGCGCTACACGGCAATAGGCTCGCCCCCTATTACGTGGGACCGAAAATCATGGTTGGCGAAATGTGGGTGTTAATACACGTCTGCCCACGCCTTGGGGGATTTACAGGTAAGAGTATATGTATGTATGTAAGTAAGAACCAAATGTCTAACTAATTAAATATATAATCTTATTTTATTTCTAGAATAATTTCTTCAACTCAGGTGCTGTCCCTATTATACGTCTGAAAGCAGCTGCCGTACTGCTAGCAAAAGTATAGATGTCTTGCGTTAAATATGTCCGAGACGTATAACTGTCGACTAATTGCAACTGAATGTTAGAATTTGTTGATGCTACTTCATCCTCAGTTATTAAGTTTTGAATTAATTGGCATATGTGTTCTTTTGAAGAACAATTGCATGAACCTTCTAATTCATGATCAGAATATTGAATAGCTATCTCTTTGGTGCTCGAAGACACGGCTGGTGGAGATGGAAGAGTTTCTTCAATGCCCTTCGCTTTTTTTACCAATGCTTTTAGTTTCATAACAGAACAGGTTTCATAGTTTAGCAATTCGGGTGCATCATAATAAGATGTTTTTGTCATATAAGGAGGTAAATTCTCCGATAGTTGCTTCTTACTGATTTTGGTGCAGGCACATTTCTTAGGTTTTATATAATTCATGTAACTCTCCCATTTAGCTTCTCTCTCGTGTTCTAATTCAGCGTGTCGAGTTATGGGTTTGTTGTCAACTGGCATGAGTTTTGTAGTATGAGTGGCATGTTGCAAATTATTTTTGATGTTTGAGCCTAGAGATTTATGACTAGACACCGAAGAACTACGACTGCACCCAAAGCAATGAGGAATTTTACAATGTGTACAATTGATAGAAAGGTTTCTTATATTTGGAACTTCTGGTTGAAGTATTTGAAGTAAAGAGCTTTGTTGTTTTAAATCTAACAACTGTTGAGACGCTGTATATTTTACTGGTACATCTTGCTTGTAATCATGATTGTCTTCCAATTCTGCATAGTCTATAAATCTGCTGTTATCATTACCTTCAGTTTTTTCTGCAAGTTTAGGATTGATATCTTGGTTGAAATTTGATCTATAGTAGTTCTCGCAGAATGGGTATCGTTTTATGTTAGGAAATTGTTTCCTAGCCACGTTCTTCCTTGATGATTTTTCTAATTGTTTATTAAACTGTGATTTATTCATGTTCACTCCGAGGTTGAATGAATTATATTAATTTTATTGCGGTAGGTACCTTTCAAGTACCTCACTTATCTATCTATTAGGCATATAATTTTGGATATTTTTTCAAGTAACTTTTGAAAGATTGTTACTTTATTTTGATATCCTCTTGTTAATTTTTCGATATTTTTTTTCACGTATTTATTATTTGATAAATAACTTTCATTTTTATGAAACCACAGATTAATAAGAAACTGTAGATAAGTATCTAAATTATAGAAAACTATTTACATTTTTTTTTTTGTAACTTGAGCTTAACAGTAGGTTTTTTTAAGTACCTACTTAAGTACTTCTTCGACTTCACCCCATAACAGAATTAATGAATCAGTGTTTCTCTGTACTTTTACTTCACATTCTGGAGAAACCAATTAATGTTACTTGATATTATAATGCTTATGCTTGACCGTAGATAGAGAAACCAGGCGGTTTCTCTATATGCCTGACAAAGGTTACACTCAAGAAACTTGTATACAAAATGCTTGACCGTGCTTGACCTAGAAGCTTGGTTTATGGTCGTAACTTCTTTCAATAGACCGATTGTAGCATTATTAAGACTTCCGCTGCGATGAGTTAGCGAAGTTTATGAATTGTAGGGGTGAACACTAAAACTATTATCTTTATTAATGGGAGGCCATAGCATGATACGAAGTAGTTAGGGAGGGTGATGTCTGATATGCTAAGGAGAATATTAAGTTGCGCCGACGCGACGGTCAAAGGATAATTATGAGTTTAATATGAACACAATTTACAAATTATTGTAAATATTATATTAAAACACTATATAAAACTAGTACTACCTTTCACTATACAAAACTAATATCAAAACCTATACCTAGGTACTGTTAGTCGAACGTACAATCTGGTCTCTTGAATATTTCTTTAACTTCCGGTGCTCCTTTTATCAATTGCAGTAAAGATTTGGCACGGTCTATTATGAACGTTTTATGTTCCTTATTCAAGTATGATTCTGATAGCGAACCGTCACCTGCAAGAAACCGGTCATGCGTAGTTTTCGGAAGCAATCTCATAAACTTCATTAAAGAATCCTCAGAGAAGCAGGCGCACAATTCCTCAAATTCGTGGTCTGAACATTGAGTGCCTATATCTCTAGTTTTAGATGGTCTTTTGGGTAATGGTGGAGTAGGATCTTTCTTGCCCCTCGCCGTTTTGACTAGGTTCTTCAGTGTTGCAACCGAACAGGTTTCATAGTTCAACAATTGGGGTGCATCATAGTAAGACATTTTTCTCATATAGGCCGGTAAATGCTCCAGCAAATGCTTCTTGGCTATTTTAGAACAATCACACTTTTTACTTTGAATAAATTTCATGTACCCCTCCCACTTTGGTTCTCTTTCGTGGGATAATTCTGCTTCTCGTGTTGAAATTTTATTACCAGAAGGTAATGAAGGCAACGAAGGCTGCGTTTTAGATTGAATTTTGGGTTGTTTCTTCAATGAAGTCATTGAAGTTGGAGTATCTCGGTCACAATCAAAGCAATGTGCTATTTGACAACCAGGACACATAAAATTAACTTTTTGTATATTTGCTATCTCTTGCTCCAACACTTGTAGTAACGAGCTTTCCAATTTTAAGTCCCGCGCTTGTTGAGAAGGCGTATACTTCACAGGTACAGTAAAACCATAGTTCTTTTCATCTTTGAAATCGGCGGCATTCAAAGTTTCACCGTGGATGTAATTTTTAATTCTATCTGTGAACTGTTCGAAGTTATCGCAGGCTGCGTATATGCATCGTTTATTAATGACTATAACCGGTAACTGTGACGCACTGGATGTGCAATGTTTTGGACAGAACTCTTGAACTACATTTGGTTTCTTATCTTTTTCACAGAAAAGATAAAAAGGATGCGGTTTTGGTATCGGTGTGTGGAATGTTTCATAGTCCAGTTCAATTATACTACAAACACTTGGTTGCTCGAGAGCCTCATTAAGTTGTAATAACATTAATGTTTCTATGTTTATGAAAAAATCCGCTTGTTCCGGTATCATCTTTAAACAGTAAGACACGAACATCTGGAAAGTTTTCACCACATGGCACACCTTTTTCTTCCATATTTGAGTAAATTCCTTTTGTTTCTTTTCTTTTTTATGCGCAAGATGAATCTCAAAGTCTTTGATTGCTATATCCTGGGCTAAAGTTTTAGTTCTTTTGGCGTGCATATATTTGGTCGCTTCCATTTCCGCCAAACATTCTTGACGCTCTTTTAACGCAACATAGATTTGACATGCTAAATTTTGGCATTCTAAGAAATTTCTCAATTTCTCGATAGCTACATGTTTTTCAAGATTTACATCATGCAGTTTATCACCAAATTTCGCACGAGCTATTTCCAAGTTCTGTATAAACTTTTCTTTAAGTCTTTCTTTCTCTTTATTCAATTTTTTGGTGTATCTCTCTGTTAGCATGATTGCTTGCTCTCTTAAAAAATATTCGTATCTTGCCTGCATTTTTTGGAAAGTCTGTTTTCGAAAATCTTTTATCGAATTTATAGCTGCCTCGAACATCAACTCTTGCAATTTGGTTATGGACGTAGTGTATAAGGTAGTAAATTCAGCGAGAGCATTACGAAGGTAGTTTGTATTAGCGATAGCTTCTCGTCTCGAGCATCTGTCCCACATCTCTTGACTAAGATCTATCACTTTCTCTTGCCAATAAATATCACTTTCAACCAACTTTCGGTCACATTCTTCCTTCATCCGATTGTGATATTCATCAATCAGTACCATTGCAACTTTATCAACACCATAACAATTCCAATCCTTAATACAGTGCTTCTTTATTGGTTTCATAACTATTCTGCCATCTAAGAGCTCTTTGGGTGGTATTAACCAGTCTTTTCCACCACCTTTCAGTGGAGGTTCAAATCCCGCGAGAACTTTTAGCGGCGGACTCATACTTTTAAAATAAACATTCGCAAGAGCTGGAGACATTATTTTCTTCATATTTGATTGAGTAGGCACCTGTTCTCTTTGCAAAAAACATTTTCTAAGGTAATAATTTTCATTTAAATTGAACATAATTGATTAGGCACGTTGTACGTTATGTATTAGAAACAAAGCTATGTAGTTCAGCAATAGAATGGTCACTACTTTATAAAAATAACTTAATAGAAATTATAATTGTCACAGTATGAATATTTGATACAATTTGATAAAAAAACATTGACGGAGTTGCTGATCCATAGACTAACATTGTTGATCTGTCACAATAATTCGAAGTGAAAAACAGGCGACTTGTGTTTTTATTATTAGCCTGAAAGATTGGTTATACATAAGTTATAAGTTTTTAATAATAATACAGGTATAAAAGAAGGGTTAAAATGGTATTATATAACGGTGTTAAGATAGAAGACCTATCTTACTTAAATCATTCTAAGTATGTACTTTCCTACTTTTATTTGAAACTAGCCTTCCGCCCGCGTGTTTCTCGGATAACGGGAGCTTTGCTCATATCTTCGGTTCTACTCAACCGATACCGATAAAACAAACGTAAGATTTTAAGTCTGAGCAAGCCCTTTCTAACAAAAAAACCGCATCTAAATCCGTCCAGTAGTTTTTGCGTCCATCGCGGACAAACAGACAGACAGGAAATTCAAAAAAAATATTTTCGTGTTCAGTATCGATAACATAACCCGTCTGTACATGGTCAAATTTGCCGACAACTTCGGCATAGCTTGCCACACCAAAAAATTGAATTGAATTGAATTGAACCCAAGTTTTTTTTTAAATCTCTCCCACGACCACTTTACAATTATATAATAGTATATAGATAGGAGATATTACAATAGCAAGTACCTATGTTGGTAGTCTGGGGGCGCACTCCTTGTCCAGCGACCGGCATTTTTTAAATACTATTCGTCTTGGACTTGTTAGCACAAAAGAATACTGACGTAAAAACTTCTTCGCCGCGTTGAGCATTTTTGACATCGACAAACATTTTTATTTCAAGATAGCAAAACCATTGAACTCGCGACACTGTTAACCGTTACATACTTACCGGTGTTTCAAGTTTTCACTTCTGTTCAATTTTCTCCAGTTCTGGAAATAATTGGTGTATCTATTCATTGACAACCTTCGTAGATGCTAGCTGAGCATAGCTTTTTTTTTGCTATACTCAGTTAGCATCTCCGAAGGTTGTCAATGCTAACTGAGCATAGCTATACCCAATCGTTTGAACCGGTAGGACCTTGGGCCTGTGGTCTCTAAATGAAACTATCCAACACCTTAAAAACGTCTTATTCTATTAAGTATACCTAGATCACCCTAGGTACTGATAGGACCAGGGCACGACACCCGTGGGCTTGCCTACCGGACTAGAGCGTTTAGTAGTGTCAATAAAAAGTATATTTTTGACAAAGGAACACAAAAAAATTCTTAAGTTATTTTATTACTACTGAATCTAAATACTGGTGAAATAATAATCGTGGTAATACTTATAAATTCATTATTTAAACTAATTATCATGAAAATTTACAGTCTATGCTCTTAAATATTTCTTCAACTTCAGAGGAATCCATCAACCGTCTTAAGGAACGTGTTCTTTCTCTAACAAAAGAATCTGTTTTTTCCTTCAAGAATGTTGATGACTGCGAATCGCCTACTATATTGAATTTTCGCGTAAACCGAATTAAAAGTTCGTCATTATTGCAAAAGCACAGGCTTAAGTTATCATAATCAGGGTCTACATATTGAGTAGACACGTCCTTAGTGGTCTCAGGTGGTGATTTTACTGGTAGCGGTGGGATATATTTTTGCCCCCTCCTCGCTATTTCAACCAATGTTTTAAGTTTTGCAGCCGAACATGTTTCATAGTGTAGTAATTCAGGTGCATCGTAGTAAGACATTTTTCTCATATATGCCGGTAGGTGTTCTAACAAATGCTTCTTCGCTATTTTAGAGCATTCACACTTTTTAGGTTCAATGTATGTCAGGTAACTCTGCCATTTAGGTTCTCTTTCGTGCGTCAACTCTTCAAATCGTGTTAAATTGATAGAAGGTTCTGATACTGATGAAGATAGAATCTCTTTTACTATTTCTGATTCTAATTGTTTAGGAATAATATCTCGACTACAATCGCAGCAATGAGGAAGTTTACAACCAGGGCACGCAAAAGAAACTTCTTGTATATTTGCTATTTCCTGCTCTAACACTTGCAGTAAAGAGCTTTCCAATTTTAACTCTTGCAATTGTTCAGTGGATGCACATTTGACAGGTTGAGTATTATCATAGTTGTATTTATCCTCCAAATTGGTCTCGTCTATAATGTCGTCGTTAATATAATCTTTAAGTTTATCTGTGAACTGTTCGAACTTGTCGCAAGCTGCGTATATGCATTGTTTATTAATAACTATTACCGGCATCTGTGGCGCACTGGAGGTACAATGTACTGGACAAAGATCCTGATTTATTTTTGGTTTGTAGTCTTTGTCACTAATAAGATAAAAGGGATGCGGTTTTGGCGGGGGGGCCATCATTTTTTTTATGTCTAATTCAAATATGCTGTAAGCGCTAGGCTTCTCTAGAACTTCACTAAGTTGTAGCAACATTAGTTTTTCCATATTGATAAAAAAATCTGCTTGTTCTGGTAGCAGCTTTAAGCAGTACGATACAAATACTTGAAATTTTTTTACGATATGACAAATTTTTTCCTGCCACATCTTAATCAATTCATCTTTTTCCTTTTCGAGCTTCTCTGCGTGTTGTATCTGTTCGTCTTTCTTCTGTATTTCTTTTCTCAACATTTCAGTCATTTTGCTGTGCTTATGTTTAGCCGATTCCATTTGCTCGAAACATTCTTGTCGTTCTTTCATCGCTACATATATCTGACAACCTATTTTCTCGCACTCAAGGAAATGTCTCAGTTTCTCGACAGCTATGTGTTTCTCGAGATTTATACCATGGAGTTTGTCAAAAAATAGGGTGCGTCTTCTCTGTAATTTTTCAATGAAATTTGTTTTTAGTTTAGTTTTTTCTTCTTCTAATTTATCGGTATATATATTCATAATCTTAGCTGCTTGCTTTTGAACTAAATCATTAAACTTGTTTTGCATCTTCTGGTGTGCCTTGTATCTAGTGTCCTTTATCATTTTTATAGCTGCTTGAGCCATAAGCTCTTCAAGTTTTGTTAGAGATGTAATATACAGGGTAGAAAACTGTGAATAAGCATGTTTTATGCCTTCGTTAAGCGCTTTCTTTGCCTTTTCGCTAAACATCTTCTCATGCTCTTCACAAGCATTTTCCACAGCAATTTTGCATTGTATATCCGAAGCCTCAAGTGCCCGTGCCGTTTCAGATTTCATTTGAGCGCGATAAGTTAGTAACAGTTTCATTGCCATTTCATCTAGGCCACACCAACCTAACTGGCTCAAATATTTTGGGTTTAACGGCTTCATAACTGCTCTACCTTCTAATAGATCTTTAGGGGGCACATACCAGGAACCGCCTGCACCATTTAAGGGCGGTTCTAGCCCTGCGATAACTTTAAGTTTTGGATTCATAGACTTGAAGTAAACATTGGCAAGTGTTGGTTTCATGTATTTCTTCATTACACTTATAGTGGGGACCTGGTTTCTTTTTAAAAAACATTCTCTTAAGTAACGATGGTCAGACATATTAGAAACAAACGTACAAAAGTATAATATAAATAAAATATAAAATAACTTTTTATAAAAGAATCAAAATAAACATATATTAAAAAATTTCAATACATTATGAAATGTCAAAGTTAAATAAATCAGTGACATTTGACTGACAAACAGTGACGTCTATAGCTGTCTTGCATAACGACGACGATACTATTACAAAAAGGATCTATATAAATAACCGTCGGTATATTTTAAGGAGTCGGCCTTACGATCGAGACGTCCCGGGTTCGAATCCTGACCATTACACTACCGACTTGAACCCACTCTTAACACAAGCAATTTACCTTAGTTGGAGGGGTTAACGTTAACGGGAATATTAGTAATTTCGGTTGCTAATATTCTTTTCGCATCTTTATCTTTCTCGCAATCTTTATCGCAATAACGCATAGTGCGATATTGTCGCCACCCGGTAGCAACTGAGAATTATTTTATTCGCCATTGCTACCTTGTGCAATCTATGGGTCCCAGTTGCCATGAGAACATCTAAGGCAGTCGTTACGGGTAGTCGGAGCCCTCAAAAATCCAAAAACAACGGTCTAACTGCAAAACTTTGATATCGCCTAATGTTAACATTGGGTTGTGGAGGTCAGATGACAATCGCTTCACGGAAAATATCGAGGTCTAGCCAAATCCGTGGTTAAGACTGGTAAAAACGGACCCCAGACTCCGAGCTGAAAGCTTCGGATGCGACTGGGAATTAACGCTAAGAGGAAGAAGAAGAAGATAATTTCCTAGACGTAGTAAGAAAACAAGTGAGTATACAGGTCAAAAATAATTTTTATGTATAGATACAAAATTATAAATACTATTTTCGCTTAATTATATATTCAGTTCTGCTTACAACTAAGTAACTTCACCAACAGCCATTTGTTGTAACAATGTCATGACGTGACAGAATCTCTCTTTGATTTCAGACGCAGAGCGGTGGGGCAGTAGTTCTCTGATGCGGCCGAACACCTGTTCTGACCCAGCCTCGCCTTTTAGCACTTGTAACATAGTCTTATCCTCCTCCCTTGTCCAACTGCTACTTTTCTCAACCTTCTTAGGTTCGATAACAGCTGGCACCTCAAACTTCGGTTGTTTAACCTTTGAACCTTCGTCTTTCTTCTGAACAGCAGTGCTCTTGCTATCTTTCCTCTCCCTCTTTTGTGTATCTTTGCTTTCCTGTTCCTTTTTCAAAGCTTTAGTTTTGTTAGTAGTTTGAGACTTTTTGCTAACTTTCGGGCTCATTATATTAACACTGCAGTCTTTATGCTTCGTGTTGTCGTTAACATCTTTGATATTTTTCGTTGGGGACTTGTTCAATTGTTTCTTGGCCTTTTTCGGTGGGATTTTGGAGTTGTTCTTAGCGTTTCGTTTGGGAGAGGCTCGTTCGTCCTCGGAGTCTGGTGGGGAGAGGTGCGTGTGAGTGGGAGCGAGACGACGAGCGTGCACCCGGTATGGCTCCTTACTGTAAGGGTATGTGACGCAAGCGGACCGCAACAGTCTGCCGTGTTGAAGGAATACTCGCCCGTGAAGGTACTGCGGAAATAATTCTCTTTTATTGGTTTTATCATGGGAAAAATCCATACGAAAATAAATAAGTTTGATTTGGATTAGTTATCTTTTCTTATAATTTTGTGTTAGATACTTATATGAATAAAAGATCGCAAACAAAACAAACAAAAACTGGAAAAAGGTTCCATTTGCGACAGATACGCTGCGAAAGGTACATTCTGCAAAAGAGACGCTTTGTGAAAGCATCTTTTGCAAGGAGCATTTTGCGGAAGGATCTTTTCAAAAGGAGCCATTTGCGAAAGGGTTTTAGGATTACCGGGATATTTTGCGACGTACACATTTTGCAAAGTGAAGGTTATTAGATTGAATCGATAAAACTTATGGTGCGAAGGTTACAAGCCTAGCGCAATTATTGGACCTGGTAGAAGGTACCGCAGCGAGTTATTTTTTTTATTAAATTTTCCCATGTGAAGTCAGTTAATACATATATAAGATCTAATAACTCACCATTGTGTCTAGACTCGTCTTGGCATCTAAGTTCTTCTTGTTATAACTCTCCTCCTGGAACTCCCACACGTCGTAGCCTTTGTCACTCGTGAGGAAGCTCTCGTGCATGACGTCAGTGCCCGTCTCGTACAAACTGCACGAAGAATGAAATGAAAGTTATATCAGGCACCATATCTCAGAAGGTGCTATACTAAAACCTCAATCAATTCCAACTATCCCAAGAGGCCATCTCGAAACTGGAGATGGTCTAGGTCAGCCGTGGTGCCAGGGGTATGTACGAGTATGTATAACATTTTATCGAGGTTTATTTCGAGATAGGTATGGCTGGAAGGTGCACGCGTCATCGATACTAGTTGCCCCATACGTACCTGTCTGGTGGTCGTTCGTCAGGGAACAGGGACTTGAACATGTTGGCGAGACGAGGGTTGGACCGCAAGTGTGGTAGGACACGCGCTCGCATCTCGTCAGGACTACCGCTGTTGATGCCATTCGTGATCGCACGCAGAACTTTGCGATGTACCGTTGGTTTGCGCGAAAATGACTTCTGTAAATAATATACAAGCATATAATAACGGCGAACCTTGAATATGTATCGGACCCGGTAATCGTACAAACATCTATCGTTACGGGTAGTTGGAGCCCTAAAAAGTCCAACAACTGATTTGCAATACTTCGATATCGGCAGTCAAACCAAGATCAGCCAAACGCGCAGTTAGACCGGGAAAAGCAGACCCTAGACTACCGAGGTGAAAGCTATGACGCTAGGATGAAGAACTTGACTCTTACTACGTAGGTGTTTCTAGGTCTCTTTGGTAATTGCACGCAACGGTCGAAGCGCGCCAATTTACTAATCATAGAGTACAAATGGCGTCATAGGGTTCATCAGTCATTGTATTGCTTTGTTGCTTGGTGTTAAGGTACAGTGCCCATGTGAGAACTTTCCGACATTTGTTGAAAATCTTTGCCGGAATCAGTACTTATCAATTTCACTCCAATAATGGCAAGAGTCAGGTGCGGTCACGTTTTGTGGCACATACTTGACTTTTCGATGAACAAATATCTGATCATGCCGCTTTTATACCTCGGGACATACGTGTCCATTTCAGGTCCAAGATACGTTTTGGACCTAAATCGCAAGACAAACGAGGTCCTGGCGCCTGCAAACTGTTTTGTAGTAAAATCTACGCTTGGTGAATTTGAGCTCGCCCACCGCCGTATCCGTAGCACACCGTGCTATTCTCAAAAGATACCCAAGAAACGTGTACTTGCGCGTATAGAGCGCATTTTGAGTACATTTTAGGTCCAAGATAAATATGTGCCGAGCAATACTGGGCACTGGTCGGATATGTAGATTATTGTAGATTCAAAAATACAAGTGAGGAAAGCAAGCCGAAGGCTCCAAAGTGAAAACTCTGAATGCAAGTGAGATTTTACGTTGGGATGACGGGATGATAATGTCTGGCACGAGTCAATGAAAATATTGAATAAATAATTATGTACGATGGTGTAGGTAAATAGCTTACAGAATTTTTAACTTTCCGGTTAGTCAATGGTCCGATCAAACGTTTTCCTTAAGTAAAGGTCAATATAGCGGGAAATGTTACAAATAATAAAAATACCAGACATGCATTTTAAAATTCATATACTTCAAATCTTTCAACCTTATTTATTATTATTATTAGTTATATTATATATACGAAAGTTTGACGCCGAAGCGGCAGAACGGATCTGGATGGAAATTGGCACAAGATGAATTATATTCTGAAAAAGCCCATGAGCTTTTATTCCGTGTATTTTACCCGTGAAGGTACTGCAGAAATAATCATGGCAAAATACAATTCATACACAATCATTGGATAAGATTTGGATTAGGTATCTTTTCTTATAATTTTGTGTTGGCTACGTAACTATGTGAATAAAAGACCGCAAACGTTTACGAATATCAAAGAATTGGAAAAAGGTATAATTTGCAAAAGAGTCATTCTGCGAAAGAGACATTCTGCAAAAGGGACGCTCTGTGGAAGGATCTTTTGCAAAAGGAGCATTTTGCGAAAGGGGTTTTAGGATCTCTGGGATATTTTGCGATCTATACCTAGACATTTTGCAAATTAAAAGTTATGTGACTGAGTCGATAAAACTTATAGCGCGAAGGTTACAAGTCTAATACAATTATTATCGGAACCGGTAGAAGATCCTGCCGCAGGTTATATAATTTTTTTATAAAATTATGTAATTTGACGCAATCGTTCGGCAGTTGGTATTAATATTTATACTTTTATAGCCCTAGACGTCACTGTTTGTCAGTCATTGACTAGGTCCAGGAAAAGGTCCAGGCGGTTCCTGGTATGTGCCTCCTAAAGATCACTCCCCTGTGATTACTATTTCTTGCGGATGTCACAGATCACGCATCCGTGGGCAATTAGGACAGAAATATAATGACAAATGATGCGACACATCCTCATTGATAAATATATTATCAGTGCATTGCAATGCATGTCCATTAGTAGTTCAAGTAAGTTATTTTTTTACTGTGCCTTGATTTGTGGCGCTATATCTTCTTCATCCTAGCGTTAATCCCAGTCGCGACCGATGCTTTCACCTCCGGTTCTGGGGTCCGCTTCAGTCTAACTGCGTATTTGGCTGGACCTCAATAATAAACGTGAAGCGACTGCTCAATAGCGATATTGAGCGATATCGAAGCATTTCAGCTAGACCAGATGTTGGACTTTTTTATGATTCTAACTACTACACTGATGTTCGTATGGCAACCGGGACCGACGGCTTAACGTGCTCTTCGAGGTACGACCAGACCAACGTAAATACATACAAATATTTGCACTGAGCGCCTCCTGCGTAGCAGTCGCGTTCACTACCGGCACGCCACAAAGGCTGTCATTGTGGCTAAGTATCTATTTGCACTTATTGAGAATTTTGTTTACTCATTGCCGGGCTCAACAGTCTTTTGAAGACAGTATACGGTGCTACGACGACGGAAGAGTTCAAATCTACCAGTCATAGATTATATCGAACTAACCCGCACGCACTGTGACCGCTTTTCTCTTTAACTACACCATGATCATTAGAGTAAATGGCAGACTCGGCCGTATGGCTTAATTGCTCTAACTCTAATGGCTTTTTTATCTTTTTAGATTACTGTATTGTAGCTGCAGAGAAATGTCACACCTAAATAAATCACTAATATAATCCGTTCAAAATGGTTTTATTTCAATGTGATTCAATGAGAGATTCGTCTACAATCTTAGGAAGTACGACCACGTTTCGGCTTATCGTGCAGAGTTGGGTTGGCTACCTATACGACGGCGACGAAGTCTACGAGCTGTCACGTTGGTCTACACACTTTTAAATTCTCCAAACGCCCCAGCCTACTTAAAATCCTATCTCCACCTACTTGGTTCGAACCATAATAAAAATCTACGCTCTTCAAACAATCTTCTCCTTCACTGTCCCACTCACACTTCAAGCCTTGTCCACTCTTCTTTCTCTGTTCAATCTATTCTCCTCTGGAATGCGCTTCCTCTAGAAGTCAGAATGTCTCCAAATCGTTCTACATTCAGAAACCGAGTACGTCTGCTATACAAGGAACCATAGGCAGTATTTATATATGTATAAATATATATTATATATAATGTATTTGATGTACCTATATTATATATAAATGTATTTATGTATAGATTTGTATGTGTAAGCAGTATAGAATATTTATGTATGTGTATAACTATATTATATTATATTTTAAGTACCTATATTATTTGCTATTTTATTTAAGTAAGTATATCAATATGTGTATTGGTAGTACGTTTACTGTTTGATTTAACTGTCACAACTAAACATCAAGCACCTACCTTGACTCTCTCTGCATTGCCCTAAGGTTGACTGGTAGAGAATGCCTGTGGCATTAAGTCCGCCTTTGTACATTTTTTTATTTGTGCAAGAAGTTTAAATAAAAAAAAATAAAAAAAAATATGTAAGATTCGCGTAAACTTCTGACAAAGCACACAAAATCTGGGGAGCCGCAAATCGCGCTTCATCAAGTCTTCCAACGAACATTGAATGAAATACACTCATGAATCATACGCCCTGGCGGATTGTTTTGTATTGATCTATGCTTGGTGAATCTGAGCACGTCCATCGTCCACCGCAGTAGCCGGCAATCCGTGCAATCCTCAAAAGACAACCATGAAACGTGTACTGCGCGAGTAGAGTACATTTTAGATCTAAGATATACGTCGTACAATAATGTTAACGGGAATTAACGTGATCTAAGTATCGTGGTATGGTAGCTTTGAATTGCCTGACGTTTCAACCAGGTTACACCGGCCGGTACATCTATACCGCGTTATTTCCCGTTAACATTATTGTACATCATGGAACGTATTAGAGAACTAGTCAAGACAGTACATCCAGGCAATCTCGCGAGAAGGGTCAATAACCCTGCTGTGCTGTCATATATTATACTGTTCGCCGAAACAAAATAACGGGACGGGTGCTTAGAGATTACTTTGTTTGTGCTACACTACAATCTAGAGGCGGCACGTTGAAGTTGTAGGGATAGTGATAGTAATAATTTGCCGGCTCTATCGTCTTGTCTACAGTGGTGAGCCTACACGACGTGCTATACGCGCAGCGCTGGCGCCGCGCGGCCGCGATCCAAGAAGAGAGATATGGAGCTATACACCCTTTATCTCATGCCTCTCCCTTTGGATCATTGGATCGCATCCCAAAACATGACACGTCAATAATTGAATGAAATTTTAAAGCTTTTAGTGTGCTAACTATTCAAATCGATCGCCCCATGGGTCGCCCCAAGACAGATAGAAAAATTTGGATAAGCTAAAGGCGAAGCTTTTGTCAGAACATTCCCCCTGTAAGGGTAAGATAGCGGGTTCGAGTCCCGCCTGAGCTTATTACTCTTTTTCCTATCTTAACCGACGTCAATAATAATTATTTTTAATGAGACTGAAAGCCCTCCCAAAGCACCAAAGGACTTTTAGTATCAGTTGAGTAGGTATCACATGAATACATCCATTGACTCACAAGATGTTGAGCAAAGCTCTCATAAGCTTTGCTCAACATCTTGAGTTGATCATTCATCTTGAGTATGGAAACTCCATCAAAACCCTCAGGGCCCATGCCTACCTGCCTATTAATTCATAGGTGTATCAGTCATCCATAGCCTCATGGCTCTGGTGGAGGCTTTTCTCTCAGGGCTGGAAAGATACTTCCAAGATATGAAAATAAAATGAAAGTGAACCCATTGGCTCCAAAATACAAGCTTCAGATGCTAAAACTGACAGAAAAACAGAATTAGAAGAGACTGACACTATTTTGATAATGATACTAGCGCTGCTTATTAAGCCACATAGCATTCATCCTTATAGAGTTAGAGAGCAGTCCACCTGTAAGGTCGGCTATGACTTGTTACCAGGCTGAGATTGCAGAAAATATTCACATTATGGTAAATTAATATTGATTTCAAAAACTTTAACTAGTTCATGCCTAAAAACTATAAGTGGCAAAGAATAATATACAAAACTGCTTTAAATGGCCAATACAAGATGGTAATTCTAAAAATGACCATATCATACCATTTTATATACCTAAGAATAATATACTGTTCAAAATTCAGTTAGATTAACCAGTGGCTGCATGCAGGTTGACATAGTAAGAAGTAAATGTTTCAGAAACAGAATAAGACTGGCTGTTTTAACATCATCTTTTTTTTTTAATTCATTGCTAATATACCTCAGAAATTTAATTATAGTGGCCAGTGACAATTTCAAAATAGAATAATCATTAATTCTATCTTTGATACATGTGATTATTCTATTGTTTTTGGTATTACTTTTATAAGTTTTTTATTTCATACACAAACAAAAGGCAACTGACATCATGTTTTATTCAACAGGCCCGGTGAGGGAATGGCCTTCGGTGGTTTCTACATGCACATCATGAAATGGCAATTGGCACCTCTGTTAGGTACTAATTATTCAGTTATTAATGAATATTGCATTGTGTTGTGCCGTGAGAGAGAATGAGAAAGAAAATAAATGCAAGCAATACAAATGGATGAGTATCTACAATAGGTACATGGCAACAATACACAGTGACTTAAATGAAAAAACAGCTGAAAAACCAAAATAAAATCAATGATTAAATGAAGTAAGGCATAAATTGCATTGCTTTAGTAATAAACTAAGTTCAAAATATACTTACTTGCAACATTTCTATGAAACCATTTAGCTGGACTAACATAAAGTGGTCCATAAACCGTCCAACCTCAACAGCTTGTCCAGGTTTCATAAATAACAGGAACTCTTCAACAATATCTTTGTGTTCTTCACCAAATAAACTATCAATCTTCTTATAGAGGTCAACAGGAGTTTCTTTAGAAGGGTTGAAGGATTTTAATATATTTTGAAACTGAACAAATTTGTTGGTAGGCACAGATGTGTTGGAGGAAAACCGTGATTGTACTTTTGTGTAGTAAGACCTAATTAAAGCTGAAAGAAAAAAAATAACCATAAAATATTTTTATAACCTTTCAGTGTGAAAGATAGGGTGAGACTAAATTGTAATTGAGTAGTTTACAGGGACTTATTGGCAATAAATTACTTGGGGTTATATCAATGTTCTCTTTACTCTTCTTCTTAAATTCTTTTAAATCATTTTGAACCAACTATACAACAAATTAAATTATATAAGTTCATATAGTGTATCAATGTTTACCTGTCTCTAAAACATTGTCATCAATTTTAGGCGGATCAACTTTTTTCTTAGCACTTGCTTTGCTCTTAGTTTCTTTCGGTGTTACTCTCGAAACTTGCAGTGCAACCTTCTGTGGTGGTGGCTGACACACAAACAAAATATAAACTCTTGTAAATAGATCATGGTTGTGTTATAAATATGGCGACAGATTTACATACGCTCGTGTTCACATTTCTTCATTCTAAACATAATACAGTGAGTCGAATTAGTTACTACATCTTCTAGACTTTCTATGATCCATTTTGAAACTAAATATATTGACGTATTCTAAAGATATCTGACAGAAATTATATAAAATCATCATTAATCTTCTCTGACTCACCTGTGACAAGATAACAGGTTGTGGAGTAAAATTAGTGTTGAAAAAGCTTGTGCTTGGCTCAATTTTGTTACCAAAAGCATCCTGACTATCTCTTGTAAACAAGATAGGCATAGAAGGCAGCATCTGGAAGATCTACGATCTGTTCACGCAACAAATTCTCCACGACACCACAATTGCACAGTATCTTACATCGTATCTAAATAAAAAACTTAACACAATAAATACACAATAATGATGTCACTAAAACAAAAAGGATTCAAGAATATTTTTATGTATAAAACATTATTGTTTTGATTTTATCCAAACAACACAAGCCATCGAAAGAATAGAAACATTTTTGACAGATTGAGGACGCGAAATCGGGCGGGCGGAGCAGGCGCACGTTTCATTTTATGAAATTCTTTGCAAGTTTTTATTAATATTTGCATTATTAAAAGCAATAAATATGATGTGTATAAAAACAGATACTTTATGTACGTACTTCCTAGTGCATATAATTTTTATTATTGAGAAATAAAGTGAGCCAATTAGCATAATAAATCTAGTAAGTAACAAAGTTTGGTGCTAAATAAGCGGAATAATTTAAAAGTTCTGCGCTTTGCACAATATGAACATTCTTTTTAAGAGTTTTTATTCTAGTTATTTCTGGTCTTTGATACCTATTTGAAACTAAACCAAACCAAGCCAATCCTTGATAAAATATATCCTAATATTACCTAATATTTTATATGTTGCGTTCGTCGCAAACATTCACAATGGACAATACATGAATGGTAAGATTTAAAGAAATTAAATCATTGGTCTTTAAAATACTAACTGTAGTAGGTTCCATAAACAGTCAAGTCTTACTTGAGTAGTCTACTATAGGTAGGTACCTATATTATGTAGAGTTGAGGCTTGATACCTTCATCTTGTGAAAGTAGGTAGGTAATAAGATTGGGATAAATAATTATGTACCAATTTTAAGTTCAATTACCTATGTATTAGTGGTATTGGGTAGGAGGATGCTTGGTTTGGAAACTGCGCGCGATGCACCCTGGGCAACGGAGACAGCGCCTTTCTAATCGTTCTAAGTTACGTAGTAACTATTTATTAATCTCTGTGTTCTAAGCCCGATGTTATCACCACCAAATGGCCGACGGTCGGTGGTGGTATCCGCGAGGATATTTCGCATGAAAACAAAGGTAGGTAGCTAGGTATTTCGTTGGTTAAAAGTAAGATTACCTAAATGTTGGTCTGTAGGTATAGCGATTCCAACCTTCACGTCGCTATTCTTAGCTGCGTTTTGCTTGCGAATGATGAATATCTATTGTTATACTACTAACATAGCAATGGACAATGCCCGTCTAATGGTAAACGAATGAGCGATATCATACTGAAGATTTCTCTTACTCGTCCTATCTGTTGGGAGAATGGGGAAGGAAGACAAAGAGGGAGAGGTGATAGGATGGGACATAAATAGGTTAATAGATTATAGCTAGATAACACCAACTTACTTTATGTAATTCGGTGGTTTACCGTATAAGTAGGCCAAGTTTAGTATGGTGTGGTGATAATTATAACTATCTGTCGAAGTTGGGTCTCTACGGCTCTACCTCACTGAGAATATTTTTCCTTGGGTATTCCCATTCTTATCTCATTATCCATTGACTGCACCCCACTTGATGGTAAGAAGCTAGACTGAAGTTCAAAATGGTGGTCTTAATTTACTACCATATCAATACTTTTTACTTAGAACTGTGGCGGGAAACTTCAATGCATGAATTCGTACCCTTCGTACCTACTTAATTCGAGACCTTCAATAGAAATCCCACCTTCTAATTTGGCATTATACACGTCATTGACGTAATTGTTAGTTACTTTCAATCATTGATGTAGGTACCTATACCTGCTACTGAATAACCTCAATGCTTTCAATTTTATTGTTGTGTTTACGGTTGTCTGGTAACGACATTGATTTTACTATTCTTTAGTTGGACTCCGAAACGTTGACAGTGTCCTGCAGCGCTTATAAAAAAAGTTAAAACTAGTTAATATTTTCAAGTTTAAAAAAAAGTAATGTGTTATAGAAGCTGATAAGTTGTACCTTGTACGTGTACCCATTGAAGATAATTTGAATTTGGAATAATGGCTTCGATTCTTCCCACAGGAATACGAAATGGAGTGAGTGATCAAATTATTCGTTTATTTTGCTTATGCCAATGCCTTTTTTGTGCACATACTAGATACCTACTACTGTACCTACTAATCAAGCTGTTTAGCACAATAATTAATTGTTATAAGCTTTTTGGGTGAGGCGGGAATTAATTTTCAACGTGGAAGTCGTTAGCTTTTAAAATTTATGAAATACTAGCTGTCCCGGCGAACTTCGTACCGCCATATTTTTGCCGTTCCCGCTGCACCTATTTTCTCACCGTTTAAATCTTCCCTGGACATCCACGAACATTTCAAGACCTGACCAAGATAAGATAAATCCGTTCAGCCGTTCTCGAGTTTTAGCGAGACTAACGAACAGCAATTGATTTTAGATATAGATAGATAGATAAATCTTGACCTCTATTTGAAGGTATAGTACCTAGGCATAACGCGCCTTTAAAAGGTAATGAGCAGTTTTCCAGTAGGTATTTAAAGGGTTCCTAAAGACGCACTAGATGGCGCAGCCGGCACTTTTGGTAAGAAGAGTGTGGTGTCACATCTAGTGTAATTTATGGAAAAAATGTTCTTCGGTTTTGTAATGATTTACTTTACTTAAATATTCTATCATTTTTTCTAATACAATGAAAATACCACTAACAAACCACAGAGTACATTAAAATTACCAAAAGCTATGCTAGCGCCATCTCCTGATGACTTAAAAACCAACTGATTATTATACCTACTGGAAAACTGCTCATTGTGAGAAACGAAAGGACTAATTTTTTTGTACCTAAACTAGCTACTTCTAAAATAGAACTCATTGATTGTAACCATGAAATTAACGTTATAATTTTATTGTATTAACTTAAATCTGGTACGGGTACCTACAACAGTAATTATTGAAGCAACCTTGTAACAAGGATTTACAAATACTACGGTACTTCCGTTTTTTCACAAAGTCTGTGTTCATTTTGCGTTTCGTTTTGATAGACATCTCTCACCTTGGTGAAGTAGAACAGAATCCCTTCTCATGTATCTCGTACAAAGTGACTGTTCACCATATTAAATAGGTCGCGAAGGATATGCCACTTCACCCCCGGCAACAGTAACTGATGACCCAAGAGGCCAAGACCGCCTTGTACGTGCGGTTTTGAGCTCTGCAAGCCCGGAGTCTCCATATTTTCCTCAGCTCTCGATTCCTCGGACCAGTCGGAGCTCGCGCACAAACTGTAAAATCTACAGATTAAAAAACTAAGAACCTATGCACCGTGATCAATCTTGACTAGCAAAGTACTCAAAATAATCTTATTTATCTTGATGTTTCCCCTTTCCTGTTGACTGATTTTTCTGATATTTGGTACACCCGTACACACCTTCAGTCTTCAGTTCGGTCGGTAATACAATTTTATTCGATAAAACCGTTTGACTTATCTCTAATCCACCAAGGTATTATTTCTATACTGTGGTTATGGTTATTATCATTTTGAGACTTTGGTAGTCAAGAATTCTGTTCTCCGAGCTCCAGATCGATCTGCATCTGATGCTAACTGTACTTAGGTACTTGAATAAACAATGAACAAAGAAGTTAAATGCGTAGTGAGTAATATTATCGACTGAATATTAGATCAGACTATTCTTTGTGGGTCATACATAACACTCATACTGTAGATAGATATGATCGAAATTCGGGAAACAATTTAAGATTTCTATTTCGTACGCAACTGATTTCACAACACTAATCGTTAGGTACCTACCTACTAATAGGGTTGCTACTAATACCTACCAGTTGCGAAGGGTGAACATTTTCTGTAGCCGGTGTAAAAAATCTTAGCTCTTATAGAACGACCATAGCAATTTTGTACAGAATAAAATTCTGGTCGTTCTGATTTCAGATACTGAATTTTAGATACATTCAGTTTTGAACCTGTGTGTGCGAAGCCTGCCAATCGCAATGCGCTATTCTCTTGATACGTTCACGTTACAATTTCAAATATTTTTTAGGCTCGGGGCAAGTAAAAATCACAACAAAACTAGGAACATGCCCATAATTAAGTAATGAAATCCTATTTAGCATGTTAATATCTCTGCTCATTACAGCTGTAATGTTAAGCTTCGAAATTTTAACGATCCTGGCCTTGTTCGGAAGGAAATAACCAATAATCTACGGTTTTGTTTTCGTCTTGTGTGCATCAGTACACATCCGCACGCGATCTCCGCAATACCTCCCTCAAAATTGAGCGTGTAGTGTTAAGTTCCATTGTGTTCAGAATGGAGGAATCCAAAGAGAAATTTAAAAGTTTAGAATGTGATGATATTCATAGAGTCAATGAAGAAGATAAGGACGAAGTTTATAAAGAACAGGACGCTGTCACTGAGATCGTGAGCGATGAAGTAAATATTTTGTAGTATTTAGAAATTTGTTAGAATTTTACTGCCTTTGTTTTGTGGTCTGTGTCGTGGGGGTAGTGAACGCGACGGCTACGCAGGAAGCGCGGGATCCCGCTTAATGCAAATATTTGCATGCATGAATATTTGCATTGGTCTGGTCGTACCTCGGAGAGCACGTTAAGCTACGTTGGCTCCGGTTGTCATACAAACATCTATGCAGTCGTTACGGGTAGTTGGAGCCCTAAAAAGTTCAACAACTCGTCTAACTGCAATGCTTCGATATCGCCAATGGGCTGTTAGTAGAGGTCAGATAGCAGTCGTTTCACGGAAAATATGGAAAATCAGCCAAACTCGCAGAGAGACTGAAAAAAGCGGTTTTCAGACTCCGAGGTGAAAGCTTCGGATGCGACTGGGATTGGGATTAACGCTAGGATGAAGAAGAATGATCTTCAATAAGTGATCTTATGTTGAAAAAAGTAGTGTAATCCATACTTCCATACTAATTATTATAAATGCGAAAGTAACTCTGTCTGTCTGTGTCTGTCTGTCTGTTACGCTTTCGCGCCTAAACCGCTGAACCAATTTTGATGAAATTTGGTATAGGGGTAGGTTAGACCTTGAGAAAGGACATAGGTTATGTTTGGTCGCGATAACCGACATCCACGCGGGCGGAGCCGCGGGCAAAACCTATATAATATAAAGTGGTACCACAAGGGTACCTATCATGAAACTAATAACAAGAGCTATAGAAGTATTAATTACAGTTTTCTACCACAATCTTTACTTTTAGGGTTCCGTAGCCAAATGGCAAAAAACGGAACCCTTATAGATTTGTCATGTCTGTCCGTCCGTCTGTCTGTCTGTCCGTCCGTATGTCACAGCCACTTTTCTCCGAAACTATTAGGCCTATGCTGTTGAAACTTGGTAAGAAGATGTATTCTGTGAACCGCATTATGAATTTCACACAAAAATAAAAAAAAGCATAAAATTTTGGGCGTCCCCATACTTAGAACTGAAACTCAAAATTTATTTTTTCATCAAATCCATACGTGTGGGGTATCTATAGATAGGTCTTTAAAAATGCTATTGAGGTTTCTAACATATTTTTTTTCTAAACTGAATAGTTTGCGCGAGAGACACTTCCAAAGTGGAAAAATGTGTGTCCCCCCCCCCCCTCTAACTTCTAAAATAAAAGAATGATAAATCTAAAAAAAATATATGATGTAAATTGCTATGCAAACTTCCACTAAAAATTGGTTCGAACGAGATCCAGTCAGTAGTTTTTTTTTAATACGTCACGTCATAAACCGCAATTTTCGCCTTTGCTACTACGGAACCCTTCATGGGCGAGTCCGACTCGCACTTGGCCGATTTTATTATTTACATTGTTGTCTTCTGCTGTCGTATCGATGGCGTATTGACTTCCAAGGGCGTAATCAGCTTCTGGCCTAGGTTGGGGGGCAAATCAGTTTTACGTCAGATCGTCCGCCACTATTGACATGCACTACCTGCAACCGTACATTCAGCAACAAACTGGGATACACCAGCCATATCCGGGCGCATGAACGAAGAGATTCACCAGTCCAGCGTCAGTCGCCGTAGCCGAAATCGGCTGGGAATCATCTTACTCATTGTTATTCTTGTCTTGTTACTTAATTCCAAATATTTTCCAGTTTAGGTACTGTACGTAACACGTTTAGCTTCATTTCGTTCGTCTGGTCAGTTATTGTTATTAACCATTTAAATTGACGTCCATTGTCTACCTACCTGTATATTGAAGACAAGCCTCAACTCACGTTCTCTAGAAATGTGATATACCTAAGGACAGGAGCCACACAAGAGAGTAGAGGTATTATTCTGTTTAGAAACGAGTTTTCATCATGGTCGTAACGTGAGTTGTTCATGGATGTCAATCGGCTCTTTAAGAAAGAACTAGTGTAAAAGATGTCTCAGCTAATATTTACGCTCGTGTTCACATTATACTTACCTCAGGTTATATATTTTAGACCTAAAATGTATTCAAAACTATCTGACCCGGCGAGCTTCGTACCGCCATATTTTTCCCGTTCCCGCTAAACCTATGTTCTCACCGCTTAAACCTTCCCTGGACATCCACGAACATTTCAAGACCAAGTTAAGATAAATCCGTTCAGCCGTTCTCGAGTTTTAGCGAGACTAACGAACAGCAAGTAATTGATTTTTATAATAGGTATAGTGTGCTCTATACGCGTAGTACCTACACGTTTCTTGGGTGTCTTTTGAGGATAGCACAGGGTGCTACTGCTACGGCGGTAGATGAGCTCAAATTCACCAAGCACAGATTATGACAAAACCTCGGGCCTCGTTGGCTCGTGATACATATCCCGAGATATACCTACGGTTGGATAATCGGGCAGAACAGGTGTGACAATACCTACTTAAGGATCGGTCTCCACAACTCACGGCATTGCTATCGTGGTTCCACACAGTACGGTAAAACATGGGAAAAACGCTATGCCGTGTCATTGTACGGTGTACGGTACGTACCTACCGTGACATACCAATCTAGAGCAAAAGGACGTTGACGCGCGGTGATAAAATGCCCGCATCTATATTGTTGGGAACAAATTCTTTGCATATCAAGCATCGATAAAGTTTCATCGATTGCAGCCTTGCAGCATACTGTACCACAAAGCGACAGCAGCGCGGCGATGTCACGAAAATGACGTAGATTTTGACTAGCCAACGCAACTCCGTATTTTGCCGTAATGTTTTACAGTTTTACCCTAATCTCATATTAATTTATGTTGTAAAAAGTTAGGAATACGTTGACGCAACTCGACTTCAATCCTCCCAAAAATACCGACAGTAAGACCATTTTGACATACCTACAACCTTTGGTTGTCTATTGTTTAACCGAAGATTATTTGCCATAATCATCATATTCCCGAATTTCATTTACCAGAATTTCATTTGCCCGAATGTTTTGTTTGACCTAAAAGACATATGACATACTTTTAATTGCCCGAAACTTAAATACCATAACATACGAGTGCCATACGTATTGTTTTACATATTTTTATTTGCCATAATATTTAAACGCCATAATGATTATTAGACATAATATTTTCTTCTTGCTCTTTCTGGCTGTCGATGTCGATGGGGGTGATGGGTGGATGGGTTAATGGTCACAGTTCTAACCTAACTCAAATGGCACCTAACCAAACTACTTCTGGGTGGTTTATAAAAAAATAACCACGAAGGGGATAGCGGGGTCTATTCGCTCGCTTCGCTCGCTCAAACGACCCCGCCATCCCCTTCTAACCTAACCTATCCGAGTCGGGGTGCCCTAAAGTCCCGATTGCATCCAGTTTCACCTGATATAACAGCCGTTACCGTTATATCAGGTTAACCGTTACACACTGTCACTGTTACACAATGTCGATGGCAGTTGATGTTATGGCATAATGATAATTATGGCATGTGATTATTATGGCATGTGATAATTATGGCATGTGATAGTTAGGGCATGTGATAATTATGGCATGTGATAATTATGGCATGTGATAATTTAGGGCTTACAATGATTCTGACAAATGAAGTTATGGTAAGTGACTTTATGGGAAACAAAGATTCTAGCACGTGATTAATATAGCAAATAAGAGTAGGGCAAATGAATATTATGTCTGTTAATATTATGGCTGTTGACTATTATGGTAAATGATATTAGGGTAAATAAAATTCGGGCAAACGGCGGTATACCACAACCTTTACTACGTGTCAGTCTTTAAGATCCACGTACCTAGTGCTAGTTTAACCTCGTGATGTTATGCTAACATTATTTGGGTCTATCCCTCCTATCAGGGCCTGTCCGAAGCAGCATAGGCCAACATTTGATTCCCACGTCACCGGAAAACGTGGTCGCACGGGTCGCACCAGTGAAGACGACTCTCCTGCAGTTTATTTGCGATGTCACGGACATAAGAGTTACCACAACTGCGGATATTTCTGATGAGATTTAAAAATCATTTAATTCGTAAGAACCAAAAAGTTACTGTTGTGTTTAGATCTTATCATCCACCTTATCCCAAACTTATTTGGGGTCGGCGTGACATGTGTGCTTTTTGCATTCTTAACCTTATCATTCTTCACACAGTCCATCCATCTCCTTTTAGGTCTTCCTCTTCTCTTGTAGTCATCCACGTCTATAGTTAATTAATGCCTTCATTACGACATTACTTTCCTCCCTACGCATTACATGTCCGAACCAGGACAAACGAACGTATTCACTTAGTTCTTAGTACCTATACTGAATTCAAAACCAGATATTATATTTTTGCTTCGTTTCAGATCAAGGGGTTGGATGCAAATCGATATGCGACGAAAAAGACAGTGGCGCAGGGAATGCTGGATATCGCGCTGCTGACATCCAACGCTTCTCAACTAAAATATGTGCTGCAAGTGGGGCCCAAACACGAGTTCTATACGCTGCTGGTCGTGCTCATATCCATCTCAATAGTTCTTCAGGTGAGAACTGCAATTTGGGTTACCGTATATTGAAATAAACTATTGGGTTGGGTAGGAAGGTACTAATTTATACTTACAAATTTATACAGAATGACGATGGAATGATACACCATATTTAGTTTGATTTAGTAAGTAGATTCTGAGTATTTAGAAAATCAATACACATAGATAGGATATCTATAAGATAATTATAGGGGTATTATTTACCGCCTTATACTCGTAATTAATGCTTTGAGAAAAAATTGTTTTATAATTTCGTATTATAAATGTAGTCACGCAAGGTTTTGTTTTTTATAAAGTAATTTAAGTGAAACCGTAATTATATTATATTTCACCCCCAAATGATCGGGTTTATGCTTATTGACTTGGGGCCTAAATAAGTTCACGATATTGGTAGCCAAATAGAAAATTAAGTTCATAGCTTTTATAATAAGTATTGCTGTAATATACAAGTTATCTGCGACTAGGTACATACACTGAATTACTGACACACTCACAAGCAATCAAGGAATTGCCACGAAATTTTACACAATAATGCCTGAATCTTGTCCACAATATTTAGCCGTAATCTTTATTCTCAACTCTCTCAAGCGACATAAAAAGGTCTCTAGGTGGCGATGGGCTTCGTGCTCCTGTCACTGAACCTGCTCCGTGACTGCTGGTTCCACAAGCCTCGCCACAGGACTTCGGCTCTCAACATCAATTATGGAACGACTGCAATTGCCTTCGTTGTAACTGTTCTGAATATTCTCGTATCTGCCTTTGATTCGTCTCTTGCTAAATATCTTGATTTTGTTTAAGTGGAATAAAAAAAATAGTTTAGTTAGACTGTTTTTAGCGATAAGGGCACTGGAGGCACAACATTTTTTTTTAAAGAATGTCTGTAACTAACATTAGTAACCAATACCCTACTAAGGTTAACGGGATTAATCTCTCCGACTAAGTTAGGTAGGACTTAGGAGAGATCGGTAGTGTAAAAGCCAGGATTCGAACGACCGACTCCTTACTCTTCTTCTTCTACTTCTTCGGTCATTCTCACGAAATGGTGTTCTTCGTATAATTTCCGTCACGATTTTTAATTTTGATTAAATTCTATAAATTAGTAATTTAATTGAAAGAACACGTCATTCTTTACGAATTGGTATATTTGGCACTGCATTTAAACACTTAGTTTTTTATTTATGGAGTGATATATTTTTGAGGGTGACGGAAATTAGGTTTGCGGTGATAAAAATGAGTAAATCCTTTCTCTTGTAATATCTTAGACGATCTTTTTCTTTGCATGCCGCGTATAAAGCAGGATCATTCCTGATCTTTGTCTTCTCCGTTGCTGTCTAAGTTTTAGTTGCTCCAAAATATCCTCTCGGCTCTTCTTCGGTTTACCCATAATATCTGAAAATAATCGAGTTTATTGTTCAAAAACATACATTTAGAATTATAACTTTGTTCGGTGGGTAGAAACAACAATTACAGGGAGTTTTATAATTTCGATCACTTTTAGCGTGACGGAAATGTGTGACTGAAATTAGGGAAAATGGGATTTTTTTTTAATTTAAAAAGTAATTACAACATAATTTTAACAACTAATTCTTTTCATACATATAAGATATATAATTACGTAAGAATTGTTTGATTGATAGTTATTTCGAGCAAGAAGTAATTAATTAAATGAGCGAACAGAAATTAGAAGACTTGTAAACCATGCGAACGGAAATTAGGTACTTACCTCACTGGGACGCCCGGAGAACATGTAGTACGCGTGCAGTTCTCTGGATGTCTGTGGCACTACTAACGCTTGCCGTACATGCCATAGGGATAGGTACAATTTACATATCTAGGGTTGTTTTCACGAATTTGTAGTGGGTGACAGAAATTAGGTATAATGAAAGGACAAACATATTTTACGTTGTAACTAAATAAGTAGCCATGTTAACGTTATTATATTTTTAGTATAGCTCAATTAATCTATCTAATTTATAAATAAAGGGCAATAAATGTATAAATCAAAGCTTGTCTTGCCAGTGGCGTAGCTAGATGATCAAGGGCCCTGGTGCAAAAAGAAACAGGGGCCCCCCTATTTTTTTTTGTTTCCGAAAATTCCCTCGGGCGTGGTACGTCGCCTTACCGAAGTAAACGCTGTGGTGGGCATACCGGTCGCTAACGTGCTGTTGGGGATGAAATCCCTCCTCTCTCCCTCTTTTTCGTGCGGAAATCACCTCAGATACCACCCCCGTCATCGGCCATCGGGGGTGGTTACGTCGGACTCGGGCGATTAAAACCACACGCCATCTCGGATCTTCAGATACAAAAGCTGCCGGAGTGTAAGGTTACCGAGAGCAAATCACTGGCACCCCGGCTGATTCTGGGCCATCTACGGTTTTAAAATGGCCTCCTAGGGTGTGAGAAGCACGGTGTACCCATAGGACTCTGAAAACGAACATCGAACCCCGCAATGAAATGCAACGAATTCGCACATGAAACCCCCACACCTGCGCTCGGTAACCGGTCCGCTCCTCGCCTGCTCTCCATTGTGCCCTTTGCTTGTCAGAGGCACATGTGAATGTACAGCAATCCTCCTTCATGTAGATGTAAATTTCCATTTATTTTCGTGTGCGTACAGAATACTTAGCCGACTTAGCGTTAAACTCCACAGATCGCACACCCGTTCACATAGGCGATGATTACCTAGGCTAAGTACTTGGAATGTACTGTACTTCATGTGACTGGTGAAATCGACTGCGACATCAGGGCACGGATTGCTGCCGCGTGGACCAAGTGGCGAGAAATGACTGGCGTGTGAGTCTAAAATGCCAGTCAGGTTGAAGGGGCAGGTCATTAGGCCTGCCCTCTAACATGGTTGTGAGGCGTGGCCGCTGCTAGAACGACACAAGCAAGAGCTTCGTATCACGGAGATGAAAATGCTGCGGTGGATATGCGGCGTCACGCGTAAAGGTCGCGTGACGAACTCTCATATCCGCTTCAGCCCTTATGTCCGTGACATGGTGGATAAAATGCAAGAGAGCCGTCTTCGCTGGTGCGGCCACGTCTTGCGGCAACCGCCAGGCTACGTGGGTAACAAATGCATGGCAATGGCGCTCCCGCCGGGTCCAGGTAAAAGTCCTCGCTTGACGTCGTGGAGGGTGACATGCGTGCCCATTGTCTCACTACCATGGATACTCAAGATCGCGCGAAGTGGAGGAAGAAGAGCCGGAAGGCGGACCCTGAGCTACGAGGTCATCTTGGCCACGGATGCAATCAGGAAAATGCGACATAAACATCCGGTGAAGGTTTTTAGGCCGTAATCGAACCAACTTCAACTGCATGCAGTTTCGGGTCTCAATCGACGGGCTGTAAGCGTGACCATTAAGAAAATTCCATGGCACCTCGACAGACCCTGGGACATATACGACTTGATGGGCCCTCTCAAATATGGGAACCACGATATCTCCATCTTGCCCAGAACCATCCCACCCCCTTACTTGCTTTCCACTGCAACAGTTGCTAATCAGAGTTACACGTGGATGGTGAAAAATTCATAGTTGGCCTTAGGCCGCAGTGTCTATGCCATCTTGAGAAGGCGCTGCTGTCTCCGTTACCCAGGGTGCACGCGTCTCAAATTTCGTTCAAGCACCTCACGCGCCACCTTACTAGGTCTGCTTCTGCTAAAAAGACGGTTAGTCGAAGGAGGGTTCCGTGATCTCCACCGTCCTTCTGTGGTACGGGAGAGTTCACTATTCTAGTACCGGCAAAGTTCGATTCGATAGGTGGGGTGGCTGAAGCAAACCCATATCACAATTAATGGTCTTCAGTTAGAAGACCAGCGATTCTCTAACAAAAAAAAGTAGGTACTGAAACTCGTATTACTATTATAATATTATTGCAATCAATTGACTATAAGTAAAATATTGTATTATGACTGCTAGAATAATTCTCTAGACATTAAGCTTGGAGGGCTCAGGGGGCCCCCAAGCTAGCTGCAAATGTGATGGCAATTGGCGAATCTTTCAACGAGACAATACTGCATAAAATTCCCAACTAATTAATTGCACTCATTAGTGTTGTGTTAGTACCCATTTTCGCATTACAAAAGTAAGATTTTTTTGGTAGTTCAATATGAAATTTGCTAGTTCAGGCTCGAGGGGCAGCTGAGCTTGGGGGCCCCCTGAGCCTGGGGGCCCTGGTGCACCGCACCACCTTGCCCACCCATAGCTACGCCAGTGTGTCTTGCACTTTTTAGGCTCAGAAAGTATTATTCTGGGTTCTGGACAGTGAACGGAAATTAGGAGAATGAATCAAAAACAATTATTCTGAGGTATTTTTGTACCAAAGTAGATGTATATAATATCATTCCTTATTAGATAATTGCCAAAACTAGCCCCCAGAAAAAGAATTAATCCCAAAATTTTAAAAATGAAGTAGATAATTGAATGGACGTTCGAAAATCTCACTCCCTGAGAATGACCGTCTTACTCTTTTTAAATTAATAGATAGTAGAGTATCAAATCAGATAAATTATATCCTGTCTCTGAGTAAATAAGCATTTAATTTGTAATTGTGGCTCGCTTTTCTTTCTACCGTAAATACTTACTTTAAATAAAAGCCAGTTCGTAACCATCATCTTCATGCTTCATATAATGTAACGTGATGAATATATTTCTGACATCAAATTTGCAAGTCCATTGACATTAAAGTTCAAGCTACAACCAAATTAGAACACGAATCCTTTGTGTGCAAAAATGGAATAGTAAAACATTCACAATAGTATCTACTACTTTGTTTGTATTTTATATGTTCTATACAATGCTTTGTCCATAAGTAGGTACCTATTTCCCTTTGAGTATATACATACTCAAAGCCTATAGTAATTTGGATATACACACAATACCCATTACAAGTTACAACTTATTACTTTGAGATACCTAGTCTTAGTTGACACTGTTTTGTACCTGAATTGTTATTAAAACCTTAATATAGGTACAGGACGGGACTTGAACCCGTGATCAGTCCCTTGCAGGGGGAATGCTCTGACCTACCTGGACGGTCTTACCACACGAATGGATCGATTGTCGATCGACGTTTATTGAGGACGCTGAGGTGACGGTTGGCGATAGATAGTGAAGAAGGGAAGGTTCTCAATCTACCTGCACCATACGATCGCCCGCATGTATAATTTATCTATTCAGGTTGACTAATCAATTCTACCATCGATCGAGGGCACCCATCGACGATCGATCGATTGGTGTGGTAACACCCTTAGGGCGACACTCTACCGAAATTCTTACGACCTACGGGCGGAAACAATTATGTTTACAATCATTTTTACTCGACTACGGTGAAGGAGGGTTATAATTTTGACAACTATTTTGAATATTAACTTAATGAAAATTTGTGGCAATGGGATAAACTGGATGCGGATGGCGGATGATCAGTAGAAATGGCGCACATTGGGAGAGGCCTAAGTATGTCCAGCAGTGGACTGCAATAGGCTAATAAAATTGATTGATTGTAGCAAATTGCTAATTGTTTCAAAATATCGTTAGGTTATTACTACTTCTAACTTTGTTTTAGCTTCTCGTTGGGCTGTTGTTCGTGGTGATCGGTGGCTTGGATCTGAACGATCACGAGGATCAACCTTCAGCAGTAATCCTAAATGACGTCATTGTCATATTTATATTCGTCATTTCCGTCATCAATATTGTAATTTCCGCTTTCGGCATAGAGTATTCAAACAATCCTTTAATATTAGAACGGCTACATTATATCAATAATGAATATTTAAAAAAGGGCAACACAACTGCTGGATAATATTAATTTGAGTGGCACAGATCATAAATACCTAATAGCTAGATAAATATTACGTAGAACTATCAAGATTATAAATCACTAGAACATCGAGAATTTAAAAAGTTAAACTCTACTACTGCGAAGACTGCGAACGTTACGAAAATATTATGTCATGCCAATGCCATAAAAATAAAAATGTATCTTTAGAGGTTGCCCTACTAAAATTTAGGTTAACGGTAACCCGCATTTGACTTGGCTACACTATTCTTTTAGTCTGAGGGCTACACAAACACAATAATCTAGATAACTAAAAGATAATATTTAGTAACTGTAGATATCTATTATAATAAATCTTCTTGCGTTCGTCATGAATTTCTTAAAATCAATACCTACCTGCTAGAATATTTTTTTGGAAAGATTTATTTAAATTTGATTTGATTGATTTAAAAATACCTACGTACGGTAGGTAGGCACTGGCAGACAAACTCAGGCAGATATCCACAGGTAGACTAGCTCCCTGTGGATATGCAAGTTTATCTGCCTGAGGTTACGAAAGTTTTTTCTAAAGCTTATTTTAAGCTTTAGTTAATTATGTACTAATAGTTAATATTTTTGTAATTGTTTGTAATTTCTTTAAAATTTTATTGTAAAGTAGTTATCTACGTATATACCTATTCGTCAGCAGTAAAGCGTATTTGATTAAGTATCTTCTAATTTGATTGCTGTAGATGTTACTCAGGTTGAGGAAGATGCGATACTAATGTTTTGGGTATTTTATGAATAATTTAATTGAATAGTTGCAATGAGTAATCAACCTAGTAGAGATAAACACATGGTAGACTAGAATAGCTCATAAGTTCTAATATTTCATAAAATAGTTCTTAAGATAAAAAGAAAGTAGGTACTTATGCATTAGATCATTAGTCAAAAATGTGCCATATAAACTAACCAAGGTGTAATCTAAGCTAGTCATGGCCAAAGTGATATTTCTCAAAGAGCCAAGAGGTCTTATTCCCAAGGACTGTCTATTCCCCATAATTTCCTTGTTGGCTCCTAGGACGTCCTCTCGGAGATCCGCGTCCGTTTTCCGATTTTTACTCATTTTTTTTAATGAATGGCTCTGTGCTTTTAGCATCAATTCCGCCAATGTCCCGTAGTAGAGCTACTAACGTAGGACATAAAGTCGATTTTTTCGGACTGCACTTTGCACCTTGTCTTTTAGTTTTTGACATCCGCGGCAATGGGAGCCTAAGCCATTATTATTGGCATATTTGGCATACATGTCATGTTCGACGTGAAGCCAACACTTAATGGATCTTTTCTTCTCCTATCGATGTGGCCAGTCATTTTTACTCAAATAACTTGGTGATCGCTGCAATACTTGACCGCAACAGCGATGGCGATCTCCTGCATTTTATCTGCGATGTCACAGGCATTAAATCTGCTGCTGATGCGGCAGTTATTATTTCAAGTTTTTATTAATTGTTACAAAATTCTAATTTGATTGCTACAGGCCGGTGCAGGGGTTCTGGCACTAATAATTTCCTCTATCGACGGGGAAGAAAGCGATAAGCACAAGAAGATAGCTGACTGGTTGTACCATACGTCAGTTGGTATGATGACCGTGGTAGTGTTCTGTGATGTTATAAAGATGACCTTCGGCTTAGATCCTGCGATTTCGTTGCAAGACTACCTTGGGAATAAAACTTCTAGTGTCTATGATACATTCTTTAGAATTAACAATGGAAGTCACTAGGCCTTCTCTAAGTCTGGCACTGTTACTTTTTAAATTGTATAGGTATAATTGAATAGAACAAAATAATATTGACCATTTAAGTAGATACCTACATATACAGGATGTCCCAAAATTCAAGGATAAGCCGGCAACAGAGGATGGCCCTACTATGGCTGCTCTCGAAAAAATAAGAAAAAATATATCTCTATTTTATTTAATTATTTAAACTTTTTTTAAATCCTTCAAAATTCGGTACCCCTAATGATATTTTCAACTACCAGGCCCACAATTTTGCAAATATTTTGGAACTCTTTCCTGTATTAGCAAGCTAAAAAGCATAGCTATCCATCACCACCCTGAAAAATTATAGAATATTTGTAGTTATTTTACAAAAATAAGTCACAATATTTTTTTGTCGTCAAATTTCCATACATTTCTACTTTCGACCCACTTTCGGTGAAAAAAAAAAAGTAAGGACACCACTATTGCATCCTTGTTTAAAAATTGGCGCAACTATCCATAATTTCAAATTTGACAACAAAAAAATATTTTGACTTATTTTTGTATAATAACTACAAATATTCTAAATTTTTTCAGAGTGGTGATGGATAGCCATGTTTTTTAGCTGGCTAATACAGAAAAGAGTTATATTTACAAAATTGTGGGCCTGTAGGCACATGCTGTAACTTGCATCTCGAATGATCGAAGTGAGCTCGATAGCTGAATCCGCGGTGATTTGTCAATTTCGCGAAATTGACCAATCACCGCGGATTCAGCTATCGAGCTCACTTCGATCATTCGAGATGTTTGTTACAGCATGTGCCTGCTGGTAGTTGAAAATATCATTAGGGGTACCGAATTTTGAAGGATTTTAAAAAAGTTTAAATAATTAAAAAAAAATAGAGATATTTTTTTTCTTATTTTTCCAGAGCAGCCATAAGTAGGGCCACCCTCTGTTGCCGGCTTATCCTTGAATTTTGGGACGTCCTGTATATTGATAAGTAACTTAAGATAAGTAACCTATTTTGCCACTGAGTACTTACTCAGTGTCTGTATTAAGTATAATAAGTATTCTAAGTAAGTTAAACTTTTTAAAATTATTTATTAGGTACACTTGCTTTACACACCAATCACCAATTCACACAATTCCACCAATTTTTTTGGTATAAATATCTAGAACTGATGCTGCTGCATGCTTTTTTTTTTGTTTTTTTTTTCGTAGATTTAGAATCATTATAAAAGCATGGAGTAGTAGGTATTAGGCTTTGGCCTTCAGTTTTTGTTGCCGTATGCATTTATTTATCATCGCCAACTCTTAATCCATCTATGTTTTTTTTTTTCTTTTCAATGTTTTAATTCTTTTACTGTACCTATGTATATGTTTCATGATTTTTTTACATATTTTTATTTTTTTCTTTGCCTAGGTTGTTTCCGCTGTAGTGGCAGTAGTACTGAGCGCTGTTTTCAACATTAACCGTCAACCTGACCAACGGAAAGCTGAATTGCTAAACGACATTAGTTTGGTGTTCAAGTTGTTTAGTATCACGGTGAACATTATTATTAGTATATTTTATTCAATGCAAATAGATTCGGATGCACGCTTATTAACCTCACAGTAGTGTAACTACAGTAACTATAGCTAACTATAGTTACTGTAGTAGTACCGTAAAATGGGGTGAATAGGGATCAAAGGGTGAATAGGGATAAAATGGTTGTTAGATTTTTTTAATAATTTTCTCTTTTCTCCCGAATTCCAAGTATCTAACCAAATATTATTGCTAACTCTGCACACATTGAACTAATGCATTACATTGAACTAATCCATAATTTCACTAAAATAAATACCGAAGAATTCAGCTGACCATTTTATCCCTATTCACCCATTGATCCCTATTCACCCCATAGTACCGGTACCTAATACTTATATGCAGTAGGTATTTAGGCGATACACGGTATCTATATTAGGAATAGGATTTAACTATGATTAGTGTTGTGACGAGTAAGTACTTACTTACTGACGTAAATCTATTAAATGTTTTTCACAAAATGTAAGCTGATATTTATCGGCAACTGTGATTGCCAAATTAATTAACCTTTTTGGTAGTTAATCATGGCCAGTATAAACAAGCTCCTTATTGGCAAAATGTTAAAATAAATAAAAATAATACTTGCTCTTTTTTTACTTTTGGTTTATTTATTGTCTATGATTGATATTGGTTTGTCATAGAATTAATAGATGTGAGATAAACATTAAGGCCTCCCCCACATTAGGCGTGCGCGATCGTCGGGCGTGTGAGCGACGTGAGCGCAGCGTGCACGCCGCGAGCGCGTTGCGTGAGCGTCGCGTTTTGTTGCCCTGCGGCGTGTGTGGAGAGTGCACGCGGCGCGCACGTCGCGCCCACGCGGCGCGTCCGCGGCGCTCACGTCACGTTTTCTACACATAGCTTACACGGCGGCAACACGCGACGAATAAGCAGCGCGCTCGCGGCGTGCACGCGGCGCGCACGTTGCTCACACGCCCGACGATCGCGCACGCCTAATGTGGGGGAGGCCTTACTATTTATTAAGTTTATCGTTAATTGATTAGTCTTTTAAAGTATTCTTTGTTTATGATATTAGATTGATAATAATTTTTTGCTTTTCTTACAATCTTTATGTACCGTTCAGGTTAGGTCTCTAGTACCTAGTATCTAACTAAGAATCTCAATTTCGCGACCCTACTCGTATGTAAAAACGAAAGTACCTATCTTAGTAATTATAATTTACAATTAATGTAACCTTGTGTAAAATTTTATCACGTAAACAGGTACCTATAATAGTTTCACTGAAATAAAACCAATTTCATGAAATATTGAGATATTACTTTTTGTAAGTTTTTGAAAGTCATGTTATTTTTACAGTACCTATTCTAAGTTGAATTGTAATTAAATGAAGCCTGAACAAAACGATGTAGGAATTCAAATTGAATATTAAATTTTCTACACTTTAAATCGATGTTTTATTGTAATATTATATTATCGCACAGTCGACTCTATTTAATTTAAAATATGTTGAAGAATGGCTGTCTCAGGCTGTCCACTCCCAATGCTACTGGTGGAAAAGGTTTTCTAGTGGCAATAGATACATTATTTATTGTGGCTACCTTGGCAAACTTGGCAGAGACGAAATCTATTCGACTTCAATTTTTTCGAAGTAGGCACATGCCTAGTTTTAGGCTTTTGCGTGTGCAATTTATCTGTAGGTCTACCATGAGTTTGTAAACGAGAGTCGTATACGTACACGAGAGTCGTTATGGGACCACGTGACTAGGCTTACGGTAGCTGGGCTGTCATGAGCTTTATAAACCGTAATGGCTCTCGTGTAGACGGCACTAGCTGAGGTATACGTCTAGAATACTTGACAGTTTGGTGTTCGTTTGAATTTTGAGTGATGGAGTATCGTTACCGTAATATGGCGGCATTCTAATAATCAGCTGTTGGGCATGTCAAGAATTATATACGTGTCATCTCATGTCAAAAATAAAGATAAAACATCACTGCAATAAATGTATCTAAATAGGTTGTATAGCTATATCGCGGAATAAACTAATTCAATCATCATCATCCCAGCATTAATCCGCGGTCGCATCCGAGGCTTCCTAGGAGTCTAGGGTCAACATTCTCCACTCTGTAAGTTTCAAGACTGCTCAGGGTAGAGTCAATAACTAAGCCAAGGTCTCTGACTGCCGGGCATAGGAAATAGAAAGAGAAAGAAAGAATGAAAAGTTTTTTATTCTGTACAGAGATGCACGATAATTATATAAAAAAACATGAGCTTATCTACTAGAGTAGGTTCTTAGGGGTCCATTACACTGTAGGTTTTGCCATGGCGAAGAAGAAGTTCTATTCCACGTATTCCACCGTACGTACGTACGTACCGTGCGTACGTACGTGGAATAAGAAGATACTTAATATTTATCACCTTTTTCATTTTGCTGCGAAACAGCTGTCCGGCCTCCTTTCAAATAGACGCAGATTGTGCAGTGACCATAAACTTAATAGAGTTTATGGTATGACACGAAAGAATTCTATTGGTTAAACCAAAATTACCATAAACAAAATTGCTCTTACGGTAACGTATCACTCAAAATTCAAATTTTCAAATATGTACAGTGACAGCCATACGAGAGCAATGCTATTGGTTAATCCACAATTACCATAAACAAAATCACTCTTACGGTAACGTATCACTCAAAATTCAAATTTTCAAATATGTACAGTGACAGCCATACGAGAGCACATGATGATATGCTATTGGTTAATCCATAATTACCATAAACAAAATCACTCTTACGGTAACGCATCAATCAAAATTCAAATTTTCAAATAGGTGCAGTGACAGCCACACGTGCACATAATGATATTCTATTGGTTAAACCTAACTACCATAGACCAAAAACGCTCTTACGGTAACGTATCACTCAAAATTCAAATAAACGTGTTGTTAGTTCCGGTTACATCCAAAGCTTGTGCCTACTTTGAAGCCATTTTGCTTATCTTGGCTTTTGGGGGGAGACTGTCGTTTGACTTCCCAACCCTAAGAGGAAACACTGCGCCGTAGTCTCGTCCATTAATCAGCATGTTGTACCGGCTAGCAGATGTTTGCTCATGAAATATGAAATTTGGTGACTAACTTAGAAAACAAAAGAGCCAAAATTTTATTGAAATAGAACTTTATCAAAATAAAAAAATAAAGTTTAGTATGTATAATTAGGTAGGTAACTATAATTTATACAATTCGCCATAATATAACTAGCTAGCCAGATTAGAATAATGCAGTGACTTCATCAGTATTTGGCATCGATTTTGTTATCAATTTTTATTCATGCAGCCTTTCCTTATAATTGCTCCAACTGTAAAGAATAGGATTTATCATGTTAATGTTACTTATTGAATTAAGGTTGGTTCTCTAAAAAGTTAAATTCAATCATGAGAAACTTATACAAGTTAATAGGGGGCAAAATAGCAGACCCTGGGCTCAAAGCGTCATTTTTATGATTACCTAAACATCTATACTATTATATAATTGTAAAGTGGTCGTGTCTGTACATTGGAGATATTTAAAAAAAAATACTTGGGTTATGTTATGTTAACGATACTGAACACGAAAATATTTTTTTTGAATTTCCTGTCTGTTTGTCTGTTTGTCTGTTTGTCCGCGATGGACGCAAAAACTACTGGACGGATTTTGATGCGGTTTTTTTTGTTAGAAAGGGCTTGCTCAGACTTAAAATCTTACGTTTGTTTCATCCCAATCGGTTGAGTAGAACCGGAGTTGTGAACAATTATGATAATAAACGGAAAAGGACCCGATAGACAGATGGCGCTTTTTATTATTATTGGTCAATTTTTATAGCTTATTACATCCGGGCAAGTATGTAAATTTATAGACTTTATTTTTACATACACAATTGTGTAAACCAATACGTTTTTAATCTTGAAATTAAAATTTGAACTTTAATGATTTAGTTACAGAATCATAACTAGATGGCGTTCTCGCGTTTAAATTCAAGCTATCGTTTGGTTTCAAACTCCCGATATACTCGAACCGGTATTTTATTCTTCTTTTTTTAAAATTCTAATTTGTCAATTTGTGAAATAGATGTCGGTACGGTACTGTCTTATAATTCGTCACAAAACAAAATCGTTTCTCACACAAAGACAGATTAGAGGTAGAGCGTGGCGAAGGATATCCGATATAGTGGAGTAGACAAGAGACACAATGGGGAAAGGGAGAGGCTGGTGGAAGGGCAAAGGTATTGGGCTTAGGTGACAGACAATCACACGGCCCACCTGAGGGAAATTGGTTACTGTGGCCTATGGACGTATGCAACACCAGGGGCATCATACTCGCCCTTCTTGGAGTACCCCATACTATAGTCGTGTCGTGAGTCGAACTGTAGTAGTGAGGTCGCAAACAAGCACACGGCCCTCCTGATGGTAAGTGGTTACCGTAGCTTATAGGCGAGTGCAACACCAGAGGATTCACAGTCGTGCTGTCTACCCTGTAAGAACAGAGAGATTCTGTGCCGTCAGCTCAAAAGATAAGTAGGACAAAGCCTTTGATTTTCCCACTGACAGCTCAAAACCTCTCCCGTGAGCTCTGGCTACACCAGCGGAAACACAACACGAGGTTAGTCTTCTGTAGGGCAGAGAGGTATACTGTCGTGTACCTAACTTCTCGAGTCGAATAGAGAGGCGAGTACAGTGTCTAATCAGCGTTCAACGCTCAACTCTCAGCACTAAAATTAACAACACCACGCGATAAACGACATCCACGCGGGCGGAGCCGCGGGCAACAGCTAGTACTAAATAAGATGCGGGATGGAGATATTCTTTTACATACGTAATAAAGATGTCCAGTCGTCGCTTATATTATGCAAGATTGACTGATAACACATTTATTTAGCAGGTATAGGTATTGGGTAGGTACAGCATGCATTTTCTAAATTCTTCGATATCTCACAAAAATCCTAGACATTTTTATGTTGGAGTGACATTTCATGTCAAAAATTAAAAACCATCAACATGTACATTTGTAAACCTAGTAAAATAGGTTGTATAGCAAAGCAACATCATGAAAAATGGTCTTCTTTTATCTTGTTTATATTATTATGTTAGGTAGGTTTTGTGGTATCAAACGAACCCTTAACTATTAAAATACTTTTTAGTACAACGTGGCAATGCTGCCAGCCTTCTGGGAACGTTACCGGTCGGTGACGATGTGGAGGAATTTCACGACGCATTATGCATGTAAATATTTTATGTTTTTAATTTAGTTTATTTTATTTATTATAGTGTGTAGTGTTGATTTAATTTAGTATTATTTTGAACTTGTAATTATTTTTTCACAATAAAATGATTTACCCTTTTTAGTACATATCTATACTTATTATGTAAATTGTAAAGTGCTCGTATCCATTTGAGATATTTAAAAAAAATCTTGGAATATGTTATGTTACGATACTGAACACGAAAATATTTTTTTAAATTACTTGTCTGTTTGTCTGTTTGTTCGCGATGGACGCCGATATTGATGCGGTTTTTTTTGTTAGAAAGGTTTGGTCAGGCTGGTCAGACTTACGTTTGTTTGATCGCAATCGGTTGAGTAAAACCGGAGATATGAGCATAGGTCGCGTCAACCGAGATGCACGCGGGTGGAGCAGCTGGTGGTAGGCTAGTATTTAATATGATTGAATATAATAAATATTGTACAATTCAATTATCAAAAAAATTATGGAAAAAATATTGACCAAGCGAGTCTCTGTTCCGACAAGTTAGTCGATTTTGTATGTCTGTTTGTTTGTCAGCTCGCCTCGTAAAGGCGACTTTGTTATAAAAAAAAAAGATGAGAAAAGCGTTTTTTTTTAAGAACGGATCGTCTTTATGTTTTGGTGAAACATCCAGGGCTGTTTAACCCCCTATTGCATGAATTATGAAAGAGACTAGCAAACATTTTTTTTGGCCAAAATACGTTTATTCTAGCATATTAAAATAAAATTGGTTATTATTAATTCACTTTGGCGATTGCTCTCTTAGAGCATTCGCCATTCTAAATAAAAATGAGAAATCATTTCGCGCGTCCCTTATCACTTTTCAACAGAAAAATCGATCAGTTATATCATATCATATATCTATAATAGGATTATGTGAATTACCAATGTATTACTCTGCTCTATGTATGTGAATAATGCCATTTTACGTAAACGATACTTTAATCGCCATTCAAAATTACAACGAAACCGTAGGAAGACACGCGAGAGCACGTAGGTATCAATCCACCAATCATCGATTACTATCAACATCCCAAGCGCACGGGTACGCGTCATTCATTGGTTGAGATTGTTTCACGGTCTCAACGTTACCGTTTCGTATAAAGTGTGTATATACGGTACCGTATTTAAATGGTCGAAGAAATGAAACAAAGTATAAAACGCAGTATTATTTCGAAAAAAAAAAAGGTTTTATTCAGTTTTGTTATTGGTATAATGTCGATGGTAGAAAAACTGTAACGATAGAAAAATGCTATGAAATAAGTGTTTTAAGTAGGTAGGTACTTAATAATTGTGCTCTGTATTTATTTGGAGGTGTAGTGTATACATACAGGGGTGGTTGGTCCAGAACGACCACGTGGTGCACCCTGAACAACGAAAATTACAGTTCCTCTCTCCCGCAGGGTAGTGGACTAGGACTGGGGCTGGAAGTGTCCGTGACAGAGATACCGAATAGGAAATCTATAAAAAGAAATGAAATGCCATCAAAAACAATACTTGTAAAAAATACCAGGCCTCACCCTTGGTTCTTCTACCGCAAAAAGTTGTGAGATCCATGTACCTAATACCAAGTCGGTTAATTCATTCAGTTCCTACTTCAGGGACCTTCTATCTAAAGTTATTACGTAATGAGCTTTTATGTTTTAAATATAATTAATTGACTTTTTATTATTAATTTTAGTTAAAATTATTTCGTGATATAGCTATACAAACTATTTAGATATTGTTGTTTTCCGATGTATTACTTTACTCTATGGTTGGAGTGATGTTTTATTTTTATTTTTGACATGAGAATATGTCACTTCAGTATAAAAAGATCAAAGATAGAATTTCTGATATTTGATGTGTCCAGCAGATGTGTCGAAGAAACTGGCAAAAGTTTGCTAAATGTACTAAATAAACCTGTTATTTAAGCGAATACTAGATAAGATCTGTTAATAGGTATTTAAAAGAACATGTACTCCCTAACTTTCTTCATCTGAGTGCCAATGTAATGGCAGTCGTATCCAAAGCTCCCTTTAGAATGTTTAGGCTTTTGTGTTAGTGACTGCCGTCGAAATTCGAGGGGAAAGCCTGCACCAGAGCCTGGGCCCTGAAGACTTTGGTGGAGCTCATATCCAGCCAATGTGTTTGTACATAATCCAAATTTAAGATGAAGACGTGTTCTCAAACCTCGTTAGTGAATCAAACTCACTCAAAATGAAACAATCCCACTTTTAATACAAAACCCTAAATTTAAAACATGTAAATATAATAAATTTTATTCTTTACAGTTGGAGTACTAAACGTAATAAAAGGAAAAGCCATTATGAATAAAAATTGATAACCAAAATCGATGCCAATACTGTTTATTCTAATCTATTTCATAGCGGAAACTTTATAATCACTAGTGTACAATAAACAACAATAAATAATGTCTCTATTGTATTTTATTTTGAAAAAAAAAATCTATTTCAATAATATTTTGCCTATTCAAGTTCCATATTTCATATACTTAACTAATAGGGAACTTTATTTGCTAGCCGATAGCCTATTCCTGCTGAGTTATGGACGATGTTCCGGCGCAGTCTCCTTTTGGGGTTTGTAACATCGTATTTGACGTGCCGGTTCTGTATGGTGTAAGAATAGGGCTATCCCATCTCTTTCCGTAGGTAACGATTTTGAGTGATACGTGATATCCGTGTACGTTACCGTGAAAGTGATTTAGTCTATGGTAATTATGGGTCAACCAATAGAATGCCCCGACGGGCTCTCGTGTGGCTGTCATGCACCTATTTGAAAATTTGAATTTTGAGTGATACGTTACCGTAAGAGTGATTTAGTTTATGGTAATTATGGATCAACCAATAGAATGCCCCGACGGGCTCTCGTGTGGCTGTCATTGCACCTATTTGAAAATTTGAATTTTGAGTGATACGTTACCGTAAGAGTGATTTAGTTTATGGTAATTATGGATCAACCAATAGAATGCCCCGACGGGCTCCCGTGTGGCTGTCATTGCACCTATTTGAAAATTTGAATTTTGAGTGATACGTTACCGTAAGAGTGATTTAGTTTATGGTAATTATGGATCAACCAATAGAATGCCCCGACGGGCTCCCGTGTGGCTGTCATTGCACCTATTTGAAAATTTGAATTTTGAGTGATACGTTACCGTGAGAGCGATTTTGTTTATGATACCTATGGATTAACCAATAGAATACACAGGCTATCACTCACTGAACTCTATTATCTATACCACCTATCACTACACATAGGAGGTCGGACAGCTGTTTCGCAGCAAAATGAAATTCTTTTATCATGAAATAATTATTATTATCAACCTAGATATAAATTATGGTATCAAACAGAGCCATATTGAAAAAGTATTTGACAATATTTAATATGATTGAGTATAATCTATATCTATCTATCTATACTATTATATAATTGTAAAGTGGTCGTGTCTGTACATTGGAGATATTTAAAAAAAAATACTTGGGTTATGTTATGTTAACGATACTGAACACGAAAATATTTTTTTTGAATTTCCTGTCTGTTTGTCTGTTTGTCTGTTTGTCTGTTTGTCTGTTTGTCCGCGATGGACGCAAAAACTACTGGACGGATTTTGATGCGGTTTTTTTTGTTAGAAAGGGCTTGCTCAGACTTAAAATCTTACGTTTGTTTCATCCCAATCGGTTGAGTAGAACCGGAGTTGTGAACAATATTGATATTATTCAGAATATGAGCGGAAATATAGATGGCGCTTTTTTATTCTTATGGATGAAATTTTATATCTTATTACATCCGAGCAAGTATTTAAATAAATAGACTTTAATTTACATTTACAGTTGTGTAAACAAATACGATTTTAATCATGAAATTGTTATTTTTTTGTCAATGAATTTATACGTAACTAGATGGCGTTAACGCGGTTTTGAACTTACTATGGTTTCGTTCCAACTGGACGTATATAAGAATTTTTTATTCAGTTTCTTTTTTTCAATTTCTAATTTGTCAGGTATGAAATAGATGTCGGTACTGTCTTAAGATCAGTTACAAAATCGTTTTCCACACAAAGACAGATTACTTAGAGGTGGTGAAGGATATAAGTAGAGTAGACAAGCAAGAGATACAACGGGGACGGGGGAAGCGTAGGAGTAGGGGAGAGGGTGGGGGAAGGGCAAAGGTATGGGGAGTAGAGAGTCGAGTAGATATTTTGCAGGTAGAAAGTTTTATTTACACCACTTAGGTGGCAGACAAGCACACGGCCCACCTGATGGAAAGTGGTTCTGTGTCCTATGAAAGTATGCAATACTAGGGGCGTCACACTCGCCCTTCTTGAAGTACCCCATACTATAGTCGCGAGTCGTAGGTACTGTAGTAATGAGGTCGCAAACAAGCACACGGCCCTCCTGATGGTAAGTGGTTACCGTGGCCTATGGGTGAGTGCAACACCAAGGGAGTCACACTTGTGCCGCCTTCCCTGTAAGAACTTAGAGCAGGGATGGCGAACCTTTTTTGTTGCTATCGTATAGCACGGGCGCATCTAAATACCCACTTTCTGATGGCACTGCTGGCGTGCCCAGAAAGTTGTGCCACGTGCCACCTTTGGCACGCGTGCCATTGGTTGGCCATCCATTGGTTGGATTAGAGCGTGGTGAGGGATATAGTGGAGTAGACAAGAGATACAACGGGGAAGGGGAAGGAGTAGGGGAGAGGGTGGGGGACCGTGGCCTATGGGTGAGTGCAACACCAGGGGAGTCACACTCGTGCTGCCTACCCTGTAAGAACTTAGATAATCTGTGCTGTCAGCGCAAAAGATAAGCCTTTGGTTTTCCCATTGACAGCACAAAGCACAAGCTCCTCTCCAGTGAGCTTTGGTTACCCTACTCACCGTCGGAAACACAACACGAGGTTATTAAGCCGCGGCCTTCTGTAGAGCGGAGATACTTCCCCAGTCGGACTGCTCGATTGAGACGAATATACCGTCGTGTAAGTACCTACCTCCTCGAGTCGAATAGAGAGGCGAGTACAATGTCTAATCAGCGTTCAACGCTCAACTTTCAGCACTATTTACAACACCACGCGATAAACGACATCCACGCGGGCGGAGCCGCGGGCAACAGCTAGTATTATATAAAAATGAAACCCGTTTTCCGTTGTCACGACATAGCATGAAAACGGCTGGACCTATTTCGCTAATTCTTTTTTTAGAACATTCCTTAAAGTACGGGGAGGTTCTTACGGAGAGAAAAATTGAAAAAAAAAGAATTGACTGTTAGGCGGTACGAAGTTCGCGGGGTCAGCTACTATAGAATAAATGTTGTACAATTTTTTTTATTCATACCTACAATACATTATCAAAAAGTTGCATACATATAAAAATCGTGGGCAAACGGAGGTAGGACACGACGGTATTCTTGTCTCAATCAAGCAGTCCGACTGGGGAAGTACCTCTGCCGTACAGAATACCGTGGCCATAATAACGTCATGTTGTGTTCCCGGCGGCGCGGCAAGTAGGGTAACCTTACTGGAGAGATTTTGTACTGTCAATGGGAAGACCAAAGGCTTGTCCTGCTTTGTCTTCTGTACTGACGGCACAGAAACTCCGTGGGTTGGCAGCATGAGTGTGACTCCCCTGGGGGCAAGTCTGCTATATAAATATAGCGTTTTGATTCGGAATAATTTTGCACATTTCGTATTCTGCTATAAATCTAATAACATTTGCTTGTCGATGGTATATTAGGGATCGGTATGGGTATTTTTGTGTCTCGGAGAGCACGTTAAGCCATCGGTCCCGGATGTCATCGAACATCTGTAGCAGTCGTTACGGGTAGTTGGAGACTTAAAAGTCTGACAACTGGTTTAACTGCAATACTTTAATATTGCTAATGGGTTGTGGAGGTCACATGGCAGTCGCTTCACGGAAAATAATGAAGTATAGCCAAACTTGCAGACCTCGGACTCCTAGGAAGCTTCAGATGCGACCGCGGATTAATGCCGGGATGATGATGATTGAATTATTTTATTTCGCGGTATAGCTATACAACCTATTTAGATATGTTTACGAATGTTGGAGTGATGTTTTACTTTTATTTTTGACATGTGATGTCACGTAAATAAAAAGGTCTGGAATTTCTGATCTTTGATATGCCGAAGGAACTGGAAAATGTATGCTAAATGTACTAAATAAACCTGTTATAAGTCAATCTTGCATTATTTAAGCGAATACTAGCTAAAATCTATTAAAAGGTATGTAAAAGAACATGTGTACTCCTAACTTCATCTGATGGCAGTCGCATCCAAAGCTCGTATTCTGCTTCTCCCTTTAGAATGGTTAGGTTTTTGTGTTCTTGCCCCGAGAGGAAAGCCTGAACCAGAGCCTGGGCCACGAAGACCTTGGTGGGGCCATCTTGATGGGGTTTGCAATCATTGTGTGGGCACCTGGGCACCTACCCAAATTTAAAGTGTAGGTCTTAAACCTCAATAATATGAACTCTAATATTTTTATACAACATTGTTTGCAGACAAGCACACAACCCACCTGATGGAAAGTGGTTACCTTGGCCTATGGACGTGTGCAACACCACAGGAGTTACACTCGTGTTTCTGACCTTATAATAACAGCGATTCAGTGCCGTCAGCGCAAAAGACAAAGCATCATAAGCCTTTGGTCTTCCCACTAACAGCACAAAAACTCTCCAGTGAGCAATGGCTACCCACTCACCACCGGGAACACAACGCGAGGTTATTATGGCCCCGATATTCTGTAGGGTGAAGGGACTTGCCCCGCGAGTCATCTCAATTTGGACAGGAATACTGTCGTGTCCTGCCTCCATATTACCAAATGCTCCTATTTTAATAGAAAACATGAATTTTAAAATGTAAATAATATACCTAATAAATTCTATTCTTTACAGTTGGAGTAATTTTAAAACAGGAAAAGCCAAATGAATAAAAATTCATAACAAAATATGATCCTGCACAATCGATGCCAATACTGATGAACAACCTCTGCATTATTTAATCTATTTCATAGCGAATTCTTTGTACTTAATGACCAGAATGTTGTACAATAAATAACAATAAATAATGTCTCTATTTTATTTTGATTTAGTTTGAGAGAAATTTTCATTTTAATAACATTTTGCCTCTTTCTTTTACAAATTTTAGTCATAAATTTCCATATTTCATATACCTAATAGCAAACTTTATTTGCTAGCCGGTATACCTGCTGAGTACCTAATGGATGAGGTTCCAGCGCAGTATCGTCTTGGGGTTTATAACATCGCATTTGACGTGCTGGTTCTCGGTGGTGGAACACCTACCAAAATCATTTACACAGTCCATCCAGTGTTATATCGTCACAAATCATCAGTACCCACCTAATCCCAGTAATTCCATAATGGAACTAGAGAATGGAACTACTGGGATACGGCGCGGCGTTACTTTTAATGAGCTTTTAATAGGTAAATCATGGATTCATTTAATTCAAAACAAATCTTGACATTCTTGACATGCCCAACAGCTGATTATTAGAATGCCGCCATATTACGGTAACGATACTCCATCACTCAAAATTCAAACGAACACCAAACTGTCAAGTATTCTAGGCTAGGTTCACGGTTTTCTAGAAAACCGTGGACGGAAACCGTCTCCGGAAACCGTACATGTGCGGCCACCCTAAGACTGAGAAATATCACAGTTTGTTTACTATTTGATCAATAATATGCACTAATTATCATTTGTCGGCATTCTAAAGACTTATTAAGATAAGTTTTTACAGATTTTATGAAAATCTTTATCGTTCATTCTTAATTTTTTAATAGTTGTAACACTCGTTTTAGCGACGTCATATTCAAATTTAGTGCTGTAACAAACACTAAATTTAGTTTGACATAACAACAGAATACAGTTAGAAATGTCAATCGCTTATCTAAAATAAGAAAATTTTAGAGAAATTTAAGTTTAGAGATGGTAACGTCAGAATTGGGGTCAATTTCATCTATAATATAAAAATGAATCACTAAATGTATTGCTAAGCGCAAATCTTGAGAACGGCTGAACCGATTTAGCTAATTCTTTTTTAGAATACTCTTTATAGTACTGTACGAGGATGGTTCTTACGGAGAGAAAACTTAAAAAAATAAAAGAATCGACTGTTAGGCGGTACGAAGTTCGCGGGGTCAGCTAGTATTTTATAATTCTGACGTAACCTTTAGACTTTAGACTTGAAAATCTTCTTGTTCTATTTGCAAAATATCTATGCATTCAGGCATTAGGGGTCCATTACACGCTCATGCAAACCATGGTTTTGCCATCAAACACCGCCATGATTGACAACTAACCTATCGTCTAATGCGCTGACCGACGTTTGCATGACGAAATTTGGATATTTTGACCAAAAACCATCAAACATGACTTTTTTTTTTGGAATATTTTTGGCTTTGGCTTTTACCCCTTTGAGCTATGTCCATTTGAAAATAACACGAGAAGTCACAATTCACTGTTATATTTCACTTTCATAATCTTGTGCGCCTTTTCTAAGACGTTAAGTCTAAAAATACACCATTTTTACACATAAAAACTCGAGCTCACACTAATTTAGGAAAATAAAATATTCAATTCAATTAAATTTTTTGGTGTGGCAAGAGGATTGACGATTATCCGAAAATTTTGATTTTTTTCCATCAAACATGACTTTTTTTTTTTTGAAAATTTTTGGCTTGGTTACAAAGACCTTTGAGCCATGTCTTCATTTGATATTTTATTATCTTATTTCGGTGTTGGATGACGATAAGGATGAGGATGATGAGTTGATGATGATGATGATGACGGTGATGATGATTGCTGCCTTAGTAAAGTGGTGGAAACTTTACTAAAGGCTTCTTACGGAGATTTAAAACCAACACGAGAAGTCACAATTCACCTTAATATTTCACTTTCCTACTCTTGTGCGCGTTTCCTAAAGACGTTATGTCTAAAAATCCACCATTTTTACACTTAAAAATTGGAACTCACACTAATTTCGGAAAATAAAATAAAACCGCTATGTTTCCTTCAACGTGTTCGCACCAAAACTCACTTTTGAGTGAACATGTAATGCAGTGTTGCCAACATAGTGGATTTTCTAACAAATATGGTGGTTTCTAATCTCGAAATATTGCTTTTAGTGGCTGGTGGATTTATCTAGAGGTTTAGTAAAATTAAATTTCACCTATAGTATATGTATATAGTATAGATGAAATGAGATGAGATGAGATGTATTAGTATGTAGTAGTATGAGATGCCGCGGGCAGCAGCCTGTAATGTTACAGGCTGCTGCCCGCGGCTCCGCCCACGTGGATGTCGGTTAACGCGATCAAACACAGGCTATATATTATATCCTTTCCCTTTATCAAAATCGGTTCTGTGGTTTAGGCATGAAAGCGTACCAGATAGACCGACAGACAGACAGAGTTACTTTCGCATTTATAATATTAGTATGGCTATGGATTAATATGGATATTTAAAGAGATAATGTTTGTGAGTTCGTGACATTGTATTAGTTTGAAATAATGATATTTCTGTTAACCCCTCCAGCTAAACTAAATTGATTGGAGTGGGTTCACGCCGCCGGTCGGTAGTGCAATGGCCAGGATCCGAACCCGGGACCACTCGATCGTAAGGCCGACTCAAAGAGTCATCATCATCTGCATATAGACGTATTCTCCTGATTGCATCCGTGGCTAAGATGACCTCGAAGCTCAGGGTCCGCCTTCCGGCTCTTCCTCTTCCACTTCGCACGATCTTGGGCGTCCATGGTAGTGAGTCCATTAATTGCATGCATGTCACCCTTCATGACGTCAAGCCAGGACTTTTTTGGCCTACCCCTTTTACCTGGGCCCGGCTGGGGCACCATTGCCAAGCATTTGTTCCCCACGTAACCTGGCGGTTGCCGCAAGACGTGGCCACACCAGTGAAGGCGGTTCTCTTGCATTTTATCCGCGATGCCACGGACATGGAGGCTGCCGCGGATGCGAGAGTTCCGTACCCAATCTTTACGCGTGACGCCGCACATCCACCGTAACATTTTCATCTCTGTGACACGCAGCTCTTGGGGGATGTCCATTAATCACGTGATGTTTTTTTGTAGCAATTTTCTAACCCTCCTACCCCCATGGTGATACGTGGTGAGGTTTAAGACCTAACCCCTAGCCAAAATCACGTGTTTTTATTATTTAATGCTAGAAAACTAAGAATCGTGACAAAAATCACGAGATAAAAGAAAATATAAATACACGTGATATCTCAATATACCCCTCCCTCCCCCCTGGTGATATTTCGTGATCTTTTTCTGAACCCTCCCCCTCCCCCTGTTGAACCTCACGTGATTAATGGGCAGGCCCTTGCTTGTGTCGCTCGAGCAGCGGCCACGCCTCACAACCGTGCAAGAGGACAAGCCTAATGATCGTCTTATAGACCTGCCCCTTCAACCTGACTGGCATTTTGAGATCACAAGTGACGCCAGTCATTTCTCGCCACTTGGCCCACGCGGCAGCAATGCGTGCCTTGACGTCGTGGTCGATCTCACCGGTCACATGAAGTACAGATCCCAGGTACTTAACCTGGTCCGTGCGCTCGACCAAATCATCGCCTATGCGGACGGGTGTGGGATCTGTGGAGTTTACCGCTAAGTATTCTGTCTTCGCTACATTTAGCTTCAGACCGCCGTTCTCAAGCGCTTCTTTCCACCCTTTCACGCGTCAAAATTATCTGCTCCTGTCCGTCTTCATCAGTGCAATATCATCAGCATACATGAGCAACCACGGAGGCTGCTCATGTGAGTTTCTGATGCTGTCCGACAAAACGTCTAATACCACGCTTAACAGGTAAGGACTAAGGACGGATCCTTGGTGTACCCCGACGGTGATGGGGAAGGCTTTTGAGTTACCAACAGCAGTCCGAACCACGGAACCGGAATCGTAGTACATGTCTCGGATGGTGTCTATGTAAGTCTCTGTAACTCCCTTGGCCCGCAGTGCCCACCAAATCACCGCGCGAGGAACTCAGTCGAAGGCCTTCTGCATGTCTAAGAACAAGCAGTGCAGGGGCGTGTTCTTCGCCCTGTATTTCCCCGCCACAATCCTTAGGGCGAACACTGGGTCCATGGTCCCGTGCCCGGGACGGAACACGTACTGATACTCCGAGGTTATCAAAACACGCATCTTTCATGCGAAAATAATTTTCATAATCTTTATCCTCCTTCGATTGCCGTATATCAGCCAACAAGTTTAAATGGCTGTACAAATTCCTTTTTAATAGCCAGTCTTTTGCTCAGCACTTTCTTTTTACACGTTTATTACTTAAAATGCCAAACAAAATTCCTATGCACGCTTTTCGCTTATGAATATCCATAATATATCATAGTTAGTTATTTTGTCATGAACAATACTCCCGGTGATGTTTTTGGTGTGATTTTTCGTCTGTGGATTTTTCCGATGTTTTACTTTACTCTATGGTAGGGATGGCGATTAATCGAGAAATCGATTTTTCGAGTCAAAAAAATTGATTTTTTAAATCGATACGTAGTACTGAATCGATTCAGTGGATCGATACATCATCCTTTAAAATCGACATTCGATTTTTTCTGTTTTGGTGTTAGTATAAATTAGTTGAAGGTGCTCGCATTCCGAGAGTGCTGCCGGTTAATTACTCAAAAACTCGCGAGATGGCTGTGGGTTTAGTCTACTTCGCGTCACTTCTCTTCAATAAAAAAAAGTTACGTTTATAATCTTTGACTTTTTGTGTGTCTGTTTGGGAATTTCATAAGTTGCTATTAGCAACCGAAATTACTAATATGTATTCCCGTTAACCCCTCCAAGTAAGCGAAATTGCTTGTGCTAGGAGTCGGTTCACGTCGGTAGTGTAATGGCCAGGATTCGAACCCGGGACCTCTCGATCGTAAGGCCGACTCCTTAACCACTAAGCTACCGACTTGCACAGGAAAGTCAAGGCTTAAATGAAGATTCCAAACATTATTTAGCGCAGGTTGTTGTGCACCTAAAGTATGATCCTATACTTTACTGGTAACAACAAAAAAAACTCTATTTATCACCACGTTCACTCAATAGCCATGCGTATCATATAAGTAGCGTGGGATCATCTGCTCCTTGTGAGCGCCTTTTTTCAATTTGTCGAACGCATCGCAAGTGATGAGCGGAACCGCTTGGATCCCAGTAGACTTCACAGACTGTTTTTAAAAAGTTTAGATATGCATACAGAACTATAAGCTAAATTAACTATCTATTTGCTATAAATTTTGAAAATAAATTGTCTTGTATTCTACCTGATCTGATACTTTGATTTAAGGTAAACCGGAAATATAGCTGAATATTCTAAAGACTTCTGCGTATCCCTTCAAAGAACTCAGGCGTAATGTTATGATGCGTAATGGCAGAAACATTGCAATAATATGCGAATGCAGCAATCGCGGCTGATTTCCTGGTACTTTTTGAAGAGTTCCTTGGTCTAATCTCGGAAACCCATCATCAGATCTTTACGAAATTTAAATGGGACTATTTCGGAATAATCTACTTACGAACAGAAAAAGAATTTTCAAAATCCGTCTAGAATTGGCTTCACAATCGCGTAACAAACATACAAAAAAAAATAGTGTACGAATTAAGAACCTCCTTTTTTGTAGTCGGTTAAAAAAGATCGATTTTCTGGAAATCGATCTATTAGACCTCGATTTTTTTGTGGATCGATACATCAGGCCACGATTCGAATCGATTTTAAAAATTGATTATTTTCGGCAAGAATCGCCATCCCTCCCTACTCTATGGTGTGTTTGATGGTTTCCTGTATGACGTTTGCATGAGCGTGTAATGGACCCCTTAGTATAACGGCCGTGCTTGAATATTCAACAAGTGTCAAAATAGTTGAACATCTGTCAAGTGCCATCGCTGTCAAGCAGTTGTCAAGAGGCCCAGAAGATGTCAATTGGGCAATGAACTTTACTTCTACTTACTGAACTCTCTAAATTGTGAATTATAATAAAATTGTTATTAACTTATTCACACTTAAAAGCGCTCAAATACCCAATGCAACTGTCCTGCACATAATCACTAACCTAAAAAACACTGTCCTTCATATTGATTACGGTAAAAAGTGAGAGTCGAGGTTACCGCGCCGCGCAAGTTATAGCTAGCGTTACTTTTACTTGTTAGCTCAGTTAGTTCATACTGCACCTTCTCAGTGTAAAGACGTGATAATGGCTAGTGGAAAGATCGTTGTGTACGGCGGGCGAGGCGCACTCGGCGCTGCATGCGTCAACCACTTCAAATCAGCCAACTGGTGGGTCGCAAACATCGATTTAGCCATAAACGAGAGTGCTGATGTAAATATCACCGTTCCTAAAGACGCATCCTGGGTCCAGCAAGAAGAACATGTTGTAAATGAGTTGGCTACCGCTCTCAAAGGTGAGAAGATTAACGCTGTCATTTGTGTAGCCGGTGGTTGGGCCGGCGGAAACGCCTCTAAAGACCTCAGCAAGCAAGCGGACTTGATGTGGAGGCAGTCTGTATGGAGTTCATCAATTGCTGCTACAGTTGCTTCTAAATACCTTTCACCTGGAGGCCTGTTGGCTTTAACCGGAGCTAAAGCTGCCCTAGAAGGTACAGCTGGTATGATTGGATATGGTATGGCTAAGGCTGCGGTACATCAACTGACAAAGTCTCTAGGTGCCAAAGATTCTGGTCTACCTGAGGACTCTTTAGCAGTAGCCATCCTCCCTGTAACATTGGACACAGAAATGAACAGAAAATGGATGCCTAAAGCTGACTTTGGTACTTGGACACCCCTAACCTTCGTGGCTCAGTTATTTGACAAGTGGATCAAGGGTGAAGAGCGCCCTGCTAGTGGCAGTCTTGTGGCTCTAGTTACAAAAGACAATGTTACCGAGTTGATTGTTCAGTAAAATTGCCAAGTACTTAATTATAGGAGTTAAGAATATTCAGTGGATAAGTGTAATACAAGATCTGTTGTATTGTTTTTTAAGTTATCAGAGAAAAAGTCTTTTTTTTGTTCCTAAATTAATTCAGCTATTACAGGTTGTCAAATAATATATTTAAAAAAAAATGCTGGATGTTGACTTCATTTTAAAAAAAGTTGATTGTTTATAGAAATACCAAGGTCAAAATGTCACTTGAGTTTTTATTATCTACAAAAAATGTCTATGAAAATTATTTTTTAAATGTCCTTTATGTAGTAAGACAATAATGGAACAATATAGGTACCTAAGTGTATAGCTGTGAATGTCTATATTTACATGTGGAATGTAAGAAAGTGTAATCTATGTGATATTAAATGTTGAGCAATGAACTTGTTTTTTAATTAACTACTTGATGTAACAGTTCATTCATGATTAAAGAGGTCACTGTCAACAAGTTTATCTATGAATGGACAATGACTGTAAAATATAACTGTAATGTAATTAAAAGATGCCTCTAATTATATTTTTATCTGGGTTCATATCATACAAAAAAGATATCCGTTATTTATTTTAGTGGCATTCAGGGAATCTAAACAGAAAACTTAATTAATTTATAATTGGATATTAATTTTATTGTAGTTTAATCAAAATATACCTCTTGATTAAATTTATTTAAAACCTGTTATGGGTGTATGTGGCCCACCAGGTATTTTTTAATACCACTTAGAGGTTGCAGACAAGCATACAATCCACTTGATAGAAAGTGATTCCCATGGCCTATGTTCTTTGATTCCCAAGTCAACAGCCTGTCATGCTAGCCAGTACAGCTGTGTCATACATCTTGTCTAACATAATGAGGCTCTGACATTGACTTATTTTTTGCTTTGAGGATGAGGAGTTAGATGGCAGATGCTCCTGTACAGTATTCTCTAAATCTCATTTCTCTATTCATTTCCAGCAGAAAGAGTAGGAAAGCAAATATCCAGCTCCAAAGTGAACACTTTGGTATTGAAATTTAATCAAGTGCAGAACTTTATAGAACAAAAAACCAAGACAAGGATATTACCAGTAGAACTTCTACAGGGTTTGGGTATTCCCCTAACAATTCTCAAATAATGAAAATCATTTTAGTCTCGTAAATTACTGGTAATTGGTTAAATACCACGAAAGCATTCATATTTGTCATTCATACAGAAACAGGTAATTCCCATAAGCAATTTCCTATTTTTTCCTGTACATACAATGACTCATCATTGTCGTCATAGCGTCAGTCCCTGTGACATCCAAGGTTTGCAGTTTGGAGCCCGAGGGTCTGCTCTTTTTTAATATAGGACACGTCAATTTCACTTTCCCTCGCCTGATGGTAAGCTGAAGACAAAGTCTCGGAAAAGAGGGTCACCATTATAGATATAAGATACGTACCATGTTACAATTGTGGCAATCAACTTGACGACCTCATCAGATGCTTTTCTTCTACTCTAGCCCTTTCTTTGACCTTTAAGGCATGATTCCGAAGCCGACAACTGCCGACGCATGCAGCACATACAGCGTACCCATTACTTGTTAAACTCCGATACCGACAAAGAGGACCATTAAAAAACCGCAATGAATTACGCGTATCTGCTGCGTGCGTCTGTAGTTGTTGTATGCGGTCGGCTACGGAATCATACCTTTACGGGTGCGGGAATGGCGTCGGCTAACTACCCAACCCCGAGAAGATGGCTTGCGCCAGTGAGATTGCTTGTGTTCACGTCATCGGCAGTTAACCTACTTTAATTCGTGTAATGGCCAGGATTTGAACCTGTTTCGATCGAAAGGCACCTCAACCACTAAGCTACCGACGACGCTTGTTATTCTATTCTAATCTTCCAGGATATCTCGTGTAAAACATCGCTGTGCCTCGTCCCAAGAATTAATTAAATTAGGCATGCATTTAAATCGATATTTATATATTCCCTTTTTTCTAACAAAATATTTCAAAGTTATATCAAAAATACTGACTTGCACACTAATTATGCACACTAACTAAATAAAATGAAATATAGGTACTGTTTAATGAAATTTGCAGAACAATTCCTTTGGTTAAATAAAAAAAATAACCACAAAGGCAAAAGCGGGAGCTCCGCTTTGCTCCGCTCCCGCATTAGCCTTCTAACCTAATCTATCCAAGTCGGATTGCGTAACTTTTCAATAATCCTATCATTTGATTTAGTTTAGTGTGCATAATTAGTGTGCAAGTCAGTTTTTTGCACAGCATTCATGTTTCTGGTATGCATTCAGTAAATTAGTGGAGTAACGTAGTTTGCTGCAAAATTATACAGATGTGCATTTAAAAATATCCCATTAAATTATGTATTTTAATAATAAATCTAGAACATTCAACGACACAGTGGCGATATCTGGACCCAAAGTAAACACATAAAGCAAGAGACAGTAGATACAGTTGCCAGTACCTACCGTCGAAATTTCAATATAACTGTTTTGTGTTCCATGCGATGCTTGCGAGTCGTTGGCCTTTGTTTGTTATATACGACGTAGATTATATATTATTTAAATAAGTAAGTATATATAATAATATACCTACTAACGTAATGGGTGTATGAGGTTCTCCATTAACCAAATAATGGAGTGGTAAGGGAAAAGATCTCCAAAAGGCTCCAAAGCGCTTTGAAGAACTTGGAAGAATAGATTAAGTACCTATACTAAAAAGTTACTGGAACCTACTTTCATTTTTTGACACTGTAGGAGCTCCATCCGCCTACGTTATTATTTACTACTTAGATATCGAGAACCCAGAGATTGCAAATTGCAAAACAGACACATTCGATTTTTTTTCATAGGTGACAAGCTATAATTCCGGCCGAAGTGGGGGATGTTTGGAGGCTCTCCACTTGCCCCTCTGAAGCCTCACTAGCAGAGGGAACAGTGAAGATAGGCAAAGGATGGACTGGTTTTTTTGGCGTCAGTGTGACCGACCGCCTTTCACGCCAGCAGGCTTGCGCAATGGCGTGACTTGCACCCTTTTCCATTTTCGGGGTAGGATGGGACATGGGACTGTAGTGGAACCGTGGGGCCGGAAGTTGAGACCCGAAGCGGGGCGTACATTTTAAATATACCTACTCTAAGGTTTAAATTAGTTCGAGTCCGACATAACCACCCCTGGTGGTGGGCGTGGGAATGTTTTCAAGAAAAAAATTTAGGTAGTACCTACTATCATTATAATAATGTCAATTTTATTCTTAGTAAGAAATGTTATTCGTCTAATTACGATTAGGATTAGGTACCTATCTACTATGTCTAATGTAAAGTGAGGTATTTAGGTAGGTACGTCTAAATCTTAAACCTATTGTGTGCTTAGTAGTCTTGGGAAGATATTTGCTGATTATCCCACGGCACCTAACAAAGTATTCATCTAATTATGCGAAATTGCTAATGTTTTAAATAGTCATATCTACCTACACTAGGTAATATTTATACCTAATTGAATACTGTATAAATTAAAACAAGTGTTCGGTACCCAAATCACCGTCCTAACTTGCGAGCCGGCATTACCTGTTCTTCCTGTTCACTAATGAACGAGGCTCTAGTGCAGGCTTTCGTCATGAGTTTGGGGGTCAGGCAGCGTGCAGTTGCACCTGAAAAAATTGACTTCCGAGAAGAGAGCAGATCCAGGTCTATAAAATGTAAACTTTAGATTTTTAGATGCAAGTGGGAAACTTAAGTGCGCTGTGAATGTAATTAATTTGTCATTAGTGTAAGTAGGTACCTATTTTACCACAAAGTTGTAACTTTATATCTTGCTTGATAATACCTAATTATTATCACAGTCTACCTCTATAATAGGTATTATGCAATATTATGTAACAATATTAAACAAATTTTGTCGGATACCTACTCTTATCCAATCAGAGTACCTAACAGAAAGTAAGTCTACTTTCACTTTCAAGCCCGGTTTTATTGGAAAGTCGAGCACTGAGAATGATCTTATCACTTTAACGTGAGCGTGTCTCCTCAGGCCTTGTGTTTGCACGAGCGTCTTTCTTTATAAATAGCAGAGACACAGAATTCCTTAGGAGAAACCACAAGGAAGCAGGTAGACAAGTGGTGGCGGCAAGACTTCTCTGAGAGACTATGCTCTGACGAAGAGTTCTTCAATAAAAATCACCTAGAAGCCCTGATGGTGGCCGTTTAAGTAGGTAGGTAATTAGGTAATCACTGTACAAATAGGATAGAACAGAGACGGTCCCCACATCCCACGTGCGCTTACTCAGATGAAGGCTGGCTGTCCTCTAATAAAATAGGTAGCAGACATACCTAGGTAGGTATCTCGTTTCATCGTGCTCTTCACAGGGTGGTCACCTTCTTTGCACGTAGAAAAAAGTAAGTAGGCAGCAAATTAGTATGTACTATGACGATTGACCATAAGGGATGTGGTGAAATAATAGCGTTTCTTGATAGTCTTGTGTTTATTTGGCAGTGATAACATTAATTTACTTATAATAGGTAATATATCAGTTTACGTACCAACGTAATTACTGATCTCAAGATATTTGGGGTGACTCGGCTCGGCACCGGCTGCCGCGTTTTCAAGTGCCGAGATGATGAATAAGTCAATATTGATGTCACCCAACACTCCAATAATGCCGATTGAAATTAAGTAATAAGTACCTAAAATAGGCTACATTTTAGGTTGCTATACGAACGTCTCCCTATGACATTGCTTATGGGTGTTTGGAACCCAGTAAAGTCAGGGCCGGACCGTGACTTTAGGGGGCCCTGGGCTAGTAGTACTTAGGGGCCCTCCTAATTGCTGAAATTATAGGAAGAAAAATTAAGTTTAAAACTAAAACCTGACTACAGCAAAATCACGCTCTAAAAAGTATTAAACAAGAAATTATCAGTCGGGTTTTAGTTTTAAACTTAATTTTTATTTATATTATTTTGGGGCAAAAAACACCCAATAATTTATAGATATTTGAAATGTGCTAATTGAGCCCTTTAATTTGATACCAATCACGATCTATTTATCTCAAGTTTATTTTTTAATGCAGTACTTTATGACCGCTAGAGGGCGCCACATTCGATTTAGTGACATGTCATGTAGCCTATAACCAGCGGACGATCAAGACGCTTCTAACGATACCTCAATTGTCCAGTTCCAATAAGTAGTTGAAGAGCTTCGAGGGAACAAACGAAGATACATACATACATACATACATACATACATACATACATACATACATACATACATACATACATACATACATACATACATACATACATACATACATACATACATACATACATACATACATACATACATAGCCTGTCAAAATCATAACCCTCTTTTGGCTTCGCCGTAGTCTGGTAAAAATAAAACAATATAATATTTGATTTAGTTATGATATATTATGCCTTAGTATTTGTTAAATATAACAGTGAATAAATTGACAATTATAAAGCAACCTTTCTTCACTTTCCTTTAGCAAATTCTTGAATTTGCTCCTCACAGTCTAGACTCTTGGTTAAATCCACATGTATGGATAAAATCAATAAATGATTAAGTCGTGACGATGACATTGTCGTTCTGTATTTATTTTCTATATATGCCATCCTGGAAAAGGAGCGCTCGGCTTCACAGCTTGTGATTGGTAAGGTTAAATATATTTTTAAGATTGTATAGCAGTTCGGGAATACGTTAATATGCTTCTTTTCATAAATAATCGTAAGAATGTCCATGCAAGACGAGTAAGACTCTGTCGACTGAAGCAAATAAGATTTTAATTGGATGCATTCATTGAGTAAATATTCATCCACATCGTCGGGATAATAGTCAATAACTTTACGTGCGCTTTCTAAATCAATGTGTTGCATGTTTTTATCCGACTGCGCCAGCGAGAGGGTAATGTGTTTCGCGTGTATGTATGTATGTATGTGTCTATGTGTGTATGTAGTTTTCTTTGTTCCCCTCTACAGGCCTAACGCCTGGACGGATTTTAATGAATAGGGTCTCAAATGAAAGGTATTCATCTCCCGAGTGTCATAGGGTACATAAAGTTCCAACAAAAACTATACGGTAGATTTTTGATGCTAAAATATGTGTTGGCAAAATTTTTTTTTCATTCAAATTTATCGAGTAGGGTATCAAAATGAAGAGAATTAAAAGGAGCTTACAAAAATATATAGATGTCATATCCTAACTAAAAAGGTTAAAATAAAATTATTTATTAAAAAATAAAAAAACCCGACTGCTGTCTAAAAGATTGAAACAAGCTTGATAGCAGGCGGTACCCATTTGCCAATCATAAACCGAAAGAAATTTAATGGGTACCGCCTGCTGTCAAGCTTGTTTCAATCTTTTAGACAGCAGTCGGGTTTTTTTATTTTTTAATAATTATTTTTTTTTTATCTTGCAAATCCATCAAAAATTAAAATTTTTTGCTACATGTCTCATATACTTGACTTCTTTGCGTCAAATCCATATTCAGTTTATCCAGTGCAACGTTTAGTGTGTCTATTTTAAATTTTTCTGCTCCTCGTAATGCGACTTTCTCAGTAAAGCTATCGGAATACTTAGATGTAATTTTTCTCTAGTTCGTTTTAACTTTTGTAATAGTGTAATTGTAATAGGCTATTTGACAACATTAAAAATATACTACAAATTATGGTCATCCTATTAGAAAATAACGTTAAAAGACCTACGAGACTACAATTTACTCTCAAATATGTGTATTTTATGAGAATTTCAATTATAAAAATGTTATATTTTGTTGATTTATTGTCTATGGCAAAAACGCTCGTGATTGGTCAGAGCTCTGGGTGACGTCATTCCATCTCCAGTTGTATGAGCTATTATTGTTTGCTTCGGTGTTATTATTTGCTTTTTCCTTGATTATCGCGAGTTTTATGGACATATTTTGTGATTAAGTTCGAAATGGATACAAATTTTGTGCGAGCTGATGATAACAGCAACTTACAGTGACGTCAATACTCACACGCATCGCCATTTTGATTAAATATAGCGTTTTTCGCGCACTTTTGAAAATTTAAACTTTATCATTGATTTTTTAACATAATGCATTGTTTTTTTACAGAAATATTAATGTGATATGTTTATACTGTAAAAAAATAAGCAATCATTTAAAGTAGTTTTTGAACATTAGTCAAATAGCCTATTGTAATAGAGTAGTATGTGTATACTGCATATTATAACTTAAACTAATAATTTCGAAAGAATTGTCAGTATATTTCTACTTTTTATCATATCAAGTGCGTGCTGTAGGTAATCACGTGACCAAAAGTGCAAGTGTGTGTGCTGTGTTTTAATTCGTTTTTCTTTTAATTTACGTGTATTTATTTGCAATAATATATTGTTGAAAAGTGATAAGCGCAAGCAAAGATTTCCGGAGAATTGTAAGTATATATACTTTTGTATCATTATAAGTGAAACAGCTGACAAAGGTCAAAAGGTTAAAAGGTCAATTCCTTGCCCACTTATATGCCTGTAACGAAATATTGTTATTGTTATTTGTTTAATCGCAGGATTTGTAGCGTTGTAAACCTTAAGATCTGTTAATTTAATAAATATATAAATTAAAGCAAATTACAAATTGTAATGTTTTATATTGATAATAAATTAAAAAAAAATCGCTTTACTCTATATTTTTGTCTTTAATTGCCTCAGTTGGGGGCCCCCAGAGCCCGGGGGCCCTTGGCTTAAGCCCATTTGGCCATATGGTAGATCCGGCCATGAGTAAAGTACCTGTAACCACCTGGACCTATCGCTTTGATAAAGGGTTGTCGAGAGCAGTGACTGTGGCAGTCGCTTCACAGAATAAACGTAAGTACCGCCGTTTGGTAGGTAACTAGTTTGATAGACCCAAACTGAGATAAAACTAGGAGGATCCAAAGGATTATGTAAAAATGCCTGATAGAAAAATGTTGGCAACTAATAAATACGTACCTAAAGTTTGCTAAAATATTTTTATCAGGCGTTTTCTCAAGTAAAGGAGGTGAGTGAAACCTCTTTGTCGCTACTGCGTTTTTACTGCGACTATATCAATTTCAGTCAATCAATAAATTAGGCTATCGTAGTCCATTGTTGCCTCTCCCAATGTTGACAGGCTTTGACCTACTGTTTCCACGCTAACCAGCCTCTCTAGACAAGTGGCAATTCGTTTTCGGCGTATGATGGAATAGAATGCCAAATGTATGGGATTTGACGTATATGATAGGCGTTAACGAATGTCAAAAACGTCAAATCCTATACATTTGTCATTCTATACCATCATACGCCAAGCAACGAATTGCCACTTGTCTAGGGGGGCAGGAGTGGTACGGGGTTTTAGTTCGAGTTTTCCTTCTCTCGCTCTCCTTCTAGAGAAGTGTAATTAAACAACGATAGTATAAATATAAAAGCATTTATTAAGTCATGGTGGACTTAAAATATAAAATCTTACGTGCTATCACAATAATAATTACATTATTCTACGTACCTATAATATAAAACCTAAATATAAATAATTTAACACTTATATTTAATAACGAATTACAGTAAGTCGTAGATAATGGTGATATAAGACGACGATTATCTTTCTACATTTATTTTGCTTAGGTGTTAGCTAACCAGGAGGTGTGGGTAACTTATCTTTAGTAAATACTCACTGAACTAGACAAAATTAAGGGCAAGTCCCTGGTAAAAACAATAAATAGAAGCCATATTTAACCGAATTCTAAAAAGGAGGTTTTCAATTCGGATGTTTATTTTTTTACGTCTGTACACATCATGTGTAAAATGGCTTCAAAAGTCCTACGCATATTTTTATCTACTGAGCTAATTAGATTTTTTTTTTACTTTTCAGTGCACTTTTGTTCTAGAAGTCGGTTTTTTTACATTAAAAATGTACTTATTTTCAAACCTAGTTACTGGGTCATTTAAGTAGGTATACCTACCTACATTACAATATCCTGATTAGACTTCTTGTAAAATGTAAAATTTCTACAAAAATCGCTGCAAAAATAGTCGTTTAAGTGGTATTTTCCCACGACAAATGTTTTGGCTGCCATAGAAAAAAAAACTCGTCATTATGAATTTGGAACCAAGTTTTATCACTGGTTGTGATCTATACAATCTTATGACTTTATGTCTACGAGACTGTACAACCTACGGATCAAAACATTTAATAACTTTTTATAAAGGGCCTTCATTCTGCTAAAGCAAAATCACAGTCACACCACCACAATTTAATTTTGGACTTTAACGCCCAGTTTCTGAAAGGTATCAAATTAACTACCTAATCGGCTGTAAAATTTTTGTTCAAGTACCTAGCAATTAGATTGCTAAAAGCATGGTTAAAAAGTATAATTTGATCATCGTGTGGATTAATCAGCTATTTTAACCGACACGATGATCAAATTAACCAGCAACCCAATTGCTACTTGACAAGAGATTTGACAGCCGATTAACGTTGATCAGCCTTTCGGAAACTGGGCGTATCTGTAGCCTGAGTAGCATTAACTTTAAAATTTAATGCTATTTTCTGCAATGTTTGTGGCATGACAGTGGTTTTGTTTTAACAGAATATAGGGACAGGTCATGTTTTTTTTAAAATTAAACACTGGTTTTTGACTAAGGGTCGATTTCACCAACTATAGGTAACTACGATCAATTTAAACTAAACTGGGTTATCACACATTGAAAACTACAGTCGCCCTCAGAAGTTGCTGAACACTTATAAATTAACAAACTATTTTTACTTTCTACATCAATAAATAATTGACGTATAAGTATTTTTGCAATTTTTTTTTAAGTTTTGTTTATTAGGTATTTTATGAAAAGTTTTACATATAAGGTGGTTTTTATTAAGAGTGTGTTAAGCTAATATCGACGGTGACTGTACATCTCATTGTTTTAAATTGAGAACCCAGTTTATTTTAACTTGAATGTAATAAAAATAATTATGGTACATTTTTTACAGATATTTCGATAAATATTTTGAAATTATAATAATCCGTTTTCGGGAATGTAAGTTTTTAGAAGAGTGAAATAACGGATATATTTGGCAATTCCCCATTATATGGCATATCACGATACCAACTAAATGGGTTTCTCCTATACAACTCAATTGTTCTAAATTTTTGACTTCAATAAAATCAATTCTATTAGATCTACAATTTTGACTAAATAGTCACAGGCAGTCAATAACATCATTAGATTCTGAACACTATTGCCTTAAACTTAAAGTTGATTACCGACCAACGACAGCCCGTACTGTATTCTTGAGTAAATCGGTGAAAAGTTCTGTAGTTTTTATGATCTTGAAGCCAATCTGATCGATGATGGTGATCGCTGTAGAATAAGGCTGGGGCAGGTCTGACACAGGCCGTAATGGATAACGCGTCGATTGTGTAGACCCGGCCCATGTTGAATATGTTGGTCTGAAATGTAAGTAGAAAATTGTAAGACTGAGATAAAACGTGTAGTTGTAGAGACCTTTTTTTTATACTGTTGATAGATGACACTTGGTGGAACTTGTTACAAATATTGAATAAGACTTCTTAGACATACTTTTTCACTTCATTTTATTTTTCAACCTGACTGGTTTCGGCGAATAACCGACAGTTAATCTTTTGAGAATGCCATGAGGCGAAACCAGTCAGGTTGAAAATAAAGTGGAAAAGTACAACCGTCTTATTCAATATTTGTAGAGATCTTTTGTAAAGTCGTATTGCCCAATATAATATCTATATTGGGAAGGGAGGACCATGAAACCAAACGCCAGCCCCCTTAGACAAGTGGCAATCCGTTCGACAGCGTAAGATTCAGATCCTTTTCCATATTTTCTCATTTCACGACCAAAATTAGCCAAATCGGTTCAGCCGTTCTCGAGTATTAGCGAGTCTAACAGAATTGCAATTCATTTTTATTTATATAGGTATACTTAGATATTCTACAGACGTATTGCCACATTTGCCACTTGTCTAGAGCGGCAGATTACCAATCCACCAAAGCCAAAAAGGTAAGCGTGCTCCGCCATATTAGCAGAAGTATTAGGTGCCTAAATCTTTTCTTAGCGTGTTGCAAAGAGGCCCATCCCACTGTCTCTGGAAGTATAGGCTGTAAAACAGTGTGGGCAAGCCATTTTCAACGCATTTGGACCTTACCCGGCACTTCAGAACCACCGATGTGTGGACTCAGGTCTTTAAGATGTACTGTCAAGCCAGAAACCATCGGCAGAAGCACTCCAGAAGGAGCCAACAGTTGTAAGCAGGTTCGTAGCTAATACAATCAAGAAGTCAGCGTTAGTTTTAGTGTATTAGTATGTATTAGTAGACTCTACGGCGCGGCGGTAGTGCATTCGACTACTACGTAGGGGGCACGGCTTCTAGTCCCGCTCAGTGCAAATATTTTTATGCATGAATATGTCTATTTGTATTGGTTTGAGTGTTTTCGTGCCTCGGAGAGTACGTTAAGCCGTCGGTCCCGATTCCCGATTGTCATACGATCATTTATGGCAGTCTTTACGGGTTGTTGGCCTGCAATCGATGACGTCAGTGGGTAGTGGAGGTCAGGTGGCAGTCGCTTTACGGAAAATATTGAACTGCAGACGCGGTGATCTATCTATCTGTTAGACTCCAAAAAGCGGACCCTGTCTACGAGTCGAAGGTCTCGGATAGGATCAGGATTAACGCAAGGATGATGATGATGATTCATTCTTATCTCTCAACTCTCATAGTCATATCTGTCCTCCGTGTACATAGTCCATTAAAATTTTCCTTTTTTTTTGGGCTTAGTGGGCATTTATCAGAGGACTCGATGGAATTGTCTTTTGAGATGTCAAGGGTAGGGAAATTTCCACTCTATATGCTTTTTTATTTTTGGTACTACGAATAAAGTTTCTTGGCAAAAGTTACAGAGAATCTTAATATAACCCCCCCACCCCCCTCCCTTTTTATCTAAAAAGAAAATTACAGCCTTTATAACTAAATTCCAAATTTGTATCTTTTCGATGGACTCGTTAGCGAGATTGGTACAATTCATACCTACTTTGATTATACCATTCTAAAAAAAAAATACACGTCAAGCTGCCTTCATTTACATTTGAATACCTACCTGCCAGTCTTTAATGCGTCACAATGTTCTATTCAATACAACATATACCTACAACCTCGTTGAAATGGATTCTGACCTCTAAAATGGTCATTACTTGAAATTCAAATAAAGAAGATGCAAAAGCGGTCATAATTTATCTGTCAACACTACAAAATGATTGTCAAAAAAATTGCTAAGTGCGAGTCGGACTCGCGCTCGAAGGGCTCTGTACCAATTATTATTACAACATTATTAGACTATCTTATATTGTAACTTTTTGTTTAGTTTCACCTGTCCCGTATTAATCATGAGCAAAATACCGCAAATAAGATCACGTTTGTAGAGGAGCCCTCCTAAAATATTTTTTTATATTACCTATTTAAATCTGTTTTTAATATTTTTGGTTATAGCGGCAACAGAAATACATTATCTGTGTAAATTTCAACTGTCTAGCTTTCATAGTTCATGAGATACAGCCAGACAGACAGACGGAGAGCGAAGTCGTAGTAAGAGCACAGATTACCTAATAGTTGGAAGTCTCGTTTTTACTCTTTTGGTACGTAACTCTGAAAGAGCACTGGGCTTCTAACCTGTTAGTATTTTTGACAGCTCATTGCCGTTGCACAGATTAACTAAGTACCTCGATCTCAAAGAGTTTTTTCTTTGTTTTAAAAACAGAATTCTTTTATTTTTATGTCTATTTTTTGTTCAGGCCTCACAAATAAGGAAGTTTGATCGTGATTTTATAAATAAATTAGCTCATGACCGACTGACTAGATAATAGACCAGTCTTTTTTGCTTTCTAGGACTATCAAGTAGGCCTTTAAACGCGTATAGTCACTGGCAATATACCTTTTTTTATTGTGCGAAAAATCCCCACGGATACCTCCCCGCCGGAGCCGGTGGAGGAGGTTATGTCGGACTTGAACCGACTAAAACGCACGCCATCTGTGGGCCGTCGTCGGTTGCCGGAGGTGAGATTGACTGGTAACATATACCTAGATGTATGTATAAATGTACTCAATATGCGCAGTAAACGCGTATTTTGGTTGTCTTTTGAGGACAGGACAGGGTGCTACGCTGTAGTCACAGATTATATCAAACCTATCCGCGCGTGTCAGGGCCTTTTCTCTCAAGACTTGGAGTCCAGATATATATACCAGTAATTATAACATACCTACCATCTTCCGTTGTTAAAGAGCGCTACTACCTACTATTCATTTTAGTTTACTTGCACCATAAATTAATAAAAAACAAGAAGTTTCGTTAAGTTCTACAAGAGTTCGGTTAACAACTAAATAGTACAACTACCACTACCACTAATAAAACGACAAAATTAAAATACTCTCTTAGCTATATAATGTTAATCTTGTTCAATGAAATGATATCAAAGACAGAACAATAAACTTAGTAAAGTATGGACAGAACAGACACATGAAACGGGGTGTGAGATTGACTAAGACAACTGCTGGCCTAGGGCCATCTCCGAGGCGTCCTACAAGGAAAGAGGGCCTTTCTTGTAGGACGCCTCTATAGATGGTTCCTTTGGGTGTGGGAAACACGATGTTCCCATGTTGCCCCCGGAGACACATGAACCTAATTACCTACACAAGTAACTTTCTACTCTCGCTCAACGCTTTCTACTCTCGAGATGCTTTTATCCTGCCTTCCCTTTTCAGTTATACCTGTGCTTTATTCCCACCGCTAAATAAGCCATACCTAGAGCATTTAGTTTTTTAAGCAGCAAATGCGCACACGGCCATGTCGTTCCCTCCCACGGAGTAAAGAAGGTTATAATACTCCGTGTCCCCTCGTGATTTCCCTTTGGGTAATGCGTGAGAGGGCAAGCTAAAGCATAGCAATATACCTACAAATCGATTATGAAAGAGAAAAGAGAATTGATCTCAAGTGGGACTCGAACCCGGGATCTTTCCCTTACTCTTGCTCTGACCACTAAGCCACCGCAGCCCGCCTGAAGTCTATCCAAATTCCCATATGCATCCGTCTTAGGCGGAGTCATCAAAAATCAATGTTTAAAAATGATTGTAACGTCATTCATTGATTCCGATAGTTCGTATGAATATCGGTAGATGGCTCCCACCGTCGCTCTAAGACGCCCGAGGTCGATTCTCTTTTCTCTTTCTTAATCGATTTGAATAGCATAATAAATGCTTAAAAATTTTATTCAAACATAGCAATACAATTTGGATCGTTGATTTTGGCGTCTTCTCGTGGGTTGAGTAGAACTGTAGAAGACGACTTATGGATGGGGCTGTTCTTCATCCGATAGTAAACATACAGCATGTATCCGCTTGACGGTAATGAGCTCGCCCCTATACACTCCGAAAATCATAGTTTGCGAAATGTGAGTGTAAATACACTTCCGCCTACCCCTTTGGCAATGTGTGTGAATTTATGTAAGGTAAGCCCAAATTCAGAGCATATTATCTTGTATATATGGAGATTTACCTAGGAGGCACGGGCGGTAGTGGGCGATTGGTGTAGTATGTAGTCTGACTCCACATGGAGGGGGTGGGCCTAGTGGTCCCTTGCATCATCGGCCTCGGGGTCAAGCCGGCTGAAGAGCCGCTCATCATCAGCTCACCTTCGTCTCCGAACCTGAAAGGAAAAGAAGGCCGATATTAGAGTCAAGCGCCATTGTTGGACTCGTTCTTCGCTGGTGGCACAGAATTTCTTTGTTCTTAAAGGGTCGGCAGCACGAGTGTGACTGCCGTGGTGGTGCACTCGTCCATAGGTCTCGGTAACCACTTTCCATCTGGTGGGCCGTGTGCTTGTCCGCGACCTAAGTGGTATAACAATAAAATAAAATAAATAAATATTCTACGACTAAGTACAGCGCTATCTAGACCCAAAATCAAGGTAGTTTAACTAGCCATATAGTGTTATGGGATTTAGAATGCGGAGAAACATACGTAGATACAAATTATTTTTATTTTATAAATGTATTTATCATAATATACATAGAAATATCTAGACCAATGCAAATATGCGTATTCATGCATACAAATATTTGCACTGAGCAGGAATCTAACCCGCAGAACCTACCGCTACGCCACACACAACTGTCAAAATAGTAGATACCTACGTTTTTCTTTGTTTGTATTTTAGCAATTGTTATAAAATTATGGATATGGTTTTTTTTGGTAATTTTCTGGTTATTTTCATCATTTATTCAGGTCAACGTCAATTCTTTTATTCTAAGTCTATTATGAACGTTGCCGTTTGTATCCAAGCGTGACAACTAGTGGTTCAGTCTGTTTGGTTACAAAATACCTATGTCCAAAAATAACATCTGTATGTACTGCCCAAAAAACTGAAATACCTACTCAGTCTATGCACATACCTATATGAACCTTACATACCTTAGTAGTCTAGCCTTTATGTTCGTGACATCGTGGATAAAATGCAAGAGAGTCGCCTTCGCTGTGGCCTACCCGGCCCAAGATGTTCATAAAATTTGACGTATATATGACAGTCGTCAATGTAGGTAATGTAGGTAGTGATGTACAAGCCTCGAGGCGGAATGGCAAGACTCAGTGAGCTCGGTAAGCTCGGAGTCCCGAGCCTAGCCGAGCTGCGAGTTTTATGAGCCATGCCTCGAGGCTTCAAAAGAGTTCGAGTCTTCAAAACAGCTTAAAACTATCAAAAGAGCTCGAGCCTTCAAAAGAGCTTAAACCTATCAAAAGAGCTCGAGCCTTCAAAAGAGCTCGAGCCTTCAAAAGAGCTTGAGTCTTCAAAAGAGCTCGAGTCTTCGCTCACACGTACACACATATTTTAACAGTTAACATAATATAATATACATAAGACATTAGTTCTGTTCAACTCGTAAAAATAACCTGAAATATTATATTTTTTGTCGACTCACTGTTTCCCAAAAGACATGCCTCCCGCCTAGTTTAGGAGACAGGATTCACAACAGTGAACAGCTGGGCAGAAAAAGACTAGTGCGCTAATGAGAAATGCTTCGAGATCGGTCGAGCGTTCAAAAGGTCTCGTGGCTTCAAAAAGGGCTCGAGTCTTCAACAGAACTCGAACCTTCATAAGAGCTCGAGCCTTCAAAAGAACTCGAACGCTCAAAAGAGCTCGAGCCTTAAAAAGGGCTCGAGCTTTCAAAAGAGCTCGAGCCTTAAAAAGGGCTCGAGCTTTCAAAAAGGACTCGAGTCTTCAAAAAGGACTCGGAGACTTAAAAAAAGCTCGAGCTCTGAAAAAGACTCCCGAGTCGTTGGACGCCATCCAAACGAGGCGAGCCCTGTAAACGACACCGAGCTCTAGGCAAAGGGACTCGGACGCCTCGAGGCTTGTACATCACTAAATGTAGGTATGTCATAAACGTCAAAACCGGTGTCTTATACGTCAAATCCCATGAATTCATCATTCTATTCTCCAATACGCTGGGCAACGAATTGTCACTTGTCTAAAGGGGTAGGTCGGGGCCGCATTTTGAAGAGATAACCGGTGGTCCATTTGACGTTTCATAAATTCCGTTATAAGGGTCCGTACACTCCATACAGAATAAATGATTTTTGACTTTGAATTTTCTCTGACACGCGAATCGAACCTGGGGTTACACAGCCAGCAGTCGCACTCGCCACCGCTGTGTCACCGGAGCCGTGGACTTCCTGTATTATTAGTTTATGTTGTTTTCCATTTGCATTGTGTCGGCTAGTTTTACGTCACCGTCTCGGTCTCTTTGCATCATTAATATCATTATACTCCATTATCTAACGTTGAATCATTACAAGGTATGTGTTTATCGGTTCAGTGAGTTGGTAGCTTAATATAACAGTTGCTTTTAGTTTTTGTTTCTCATACTGCCTATCCTAGTCCACTGCTCGACATAGGTCTCTTCCAATGATGGGAGGCTTTGGCCTGCTGTTTCCACGCTGGCCAGACGGGTTGGTACAGGGTTTTATTTCGAGTTTTCCTTCTCTCGCGGTGCTAATGTCTGCATATCTTTTCTTAAGTCGCCTCCTACGACACCCTTCGGATGAGATGGGGTGGTGAATACGTGTATTTTTTCTCCGTCATCACACGGATGATTGTGATTTGTTACCCAAATTAATCCCGTTACTAAATTAAAATACTAGTGTTCCCGTTAATCCTAACGGGAATATAAGTATTTTAATTTAGTTACGTGATTACTAGTAAGTTCTCGTTGGTAGTGTAAAGAACTCGAACCGGAGACATTCTCAATCGTAAGGTCAACTCTTTTACCACTAAGCTACCGATGTTACAAATTCCACTTTACAACTTTTTAATCAATTAATTTAGGTAGTTTTTTGTGCCTAGGATGGTGGTACCTATCACTTAAATGTAATTGAAATTTCTTTTTGATGAAAGTAAAGTAAAGTCTCCAATCCCAGTCCATGTCGCATTTGCTTTCTTACTCGCTGTGCCCCGTCACTTGTACTACCGATGAACTTTACAGAGCAACTGAGGACGCTATTGCTGTGGCCAAGTTTTGGGCCGACAAAATTTAAAAATCCAGATCTAGCCATTGACTCGAAGAAGCAGAAGAAGTCACATAAAAAATCATAAAAGATATATGGAGCGCCGATAAGCTAAGTTACGTACATTTATTAATTGACTGTGAGGCTCTGGCTTTTCTTCCTATAAGGGTCTAATAGCAGTCCTTTGAGGAGCGCTCAAAAGACTTATGTCATTGGCTGATCAGTCCTTTTAATGGCTTTTGGCTGGTCCTTATTCCTTATACGTTAACATTTCTACTTGTTGTCTTACTCTTAAATACGGCCACATGATGCATTCTTCTCACGGTCTCATCTCATTATTTTCAATTATAAGATCTGTCATTATCTCGTCATCACATAACATGACGACATAACATTGTATTTATTTATAGCATGTGTGCAGAAGCTATTATAGATATCTAACATGCATGGGAAAAGTAGAGCTACTTCATGTTGTTTGTTTATCATCTCAAAAGATCTTTGAGATCCAAACAAGCAGTTTTCTACATGAGATGTATAGTTCCCGGCATATAATCTTGACACCAAGTCGCGAGAGGAGGCCCTGGCGCACGAGGATTATAATCTATCTATCTATCTATCTATACTATTATATAATTGTAAAGTGGTCGTGTCTGTACATTGGAGATATTTAAAAAAAAATACTTGGGTTATGTTATGTTAACGATACTGAACACGAAAATATTTTTTTTTAATTTCCTGTCTGTTTGTCTGTTTGTCTGTTTGTTCGCGATGAACGCAAAAACTACTGGACGGATTTTGATGCGGTTTTTTTTGTTAGAAAGAGCTTACTCAGACTTAAAATCCTACTTTTGTTTGATCGCAATCGGTTGAGTAGAACCGAAGATATGAGAAAAGGTCGCGTTAACCGAGATGCGCGCGGGCGGAGCCGCGAGCGGAAAGCTAGTAAGTAATATAATAGGTGCATTTGAGATTTTACACCGCCATAACAGCCAGTGCTATCCTCCAAAGTATCTTAAGACACCCAAAATGCGTATTACGCATGTAGAGTACCTACATTTTGTAACGTGAGTGGGGTTAAGGAATATTATGCCGGTAACTACAGCAATATTAATTAGGTACTTACTATTTTCAGATGATTAACTTTCATGTAACTAGCCAAACCGCCCCGGTTTCGCCCGTGGTAGGTATACTTCGAAATATATGCCCGTAATTTATAAGTTTTCAATTAATGTATGGAAATCTGCCGGATTTGACGAAGTTTTGGCACAGGATTTCCTATCGGGATTTTGAGGTCAGATGGCAGTCACTCCTATACAAGCCGTAAGTATAAGTCACTTAAAATGGAAAAGAATGAGTAAGTAACCAGAAGGTCAAAGTAATACGATGATGAACGTAAACTAATAAGTGCCGAAGCTCTTTTTTTGTATACGTAATGTTTTGTAAGATGTTGTATAATAGGTGGGATTAAAAAGCATACTGATCGAATTGAGAACTTCCTTCTTTTTTGAAGTCGTTTAAAAATAGAATGAATGAACGAAAAAATAGTCGAGTACGCTCAGCAAGAATTTAATTACCGCCAAGTACCTACCGTGACAGATTGATTACCATACCAAATTACAACACAAGTTATAAATTGTTACCGATAGTTACCGGCCAATTAATACCACAACCAGGGTCTCACAGTGGACCAGTCTATCGGAAACCGTGTATGTTATAGTTAACTAAAGGTTGAGTATGTTATTTTATGAACAGGCGAACAAATTAAGCTGTTCACTTACTTCTGTCCCTTCCGGTAAACACTGATCTAGAAGATAATGAAATATAGTAAAATAATAAGAACGGTTCAAGTGAGAGTCGGACTCGTGGTAATGAGTTCGGTATAATTATCTAGCCCACTGAAATCATGTTTTATTGCATAGGAGTTCTCCTTAAGGCCCCGAATCAGATTAGCATCGAAAAATCGGTATTTTCGAAACCGTTTTTCTTTTTTACTATAAAACCTACAGATCTGGAATTTACATGCCTGCATACTACAGGATATACAGAGTAACTTCTCCTTTTCATAAATTAAATAAAAAAGGAGGAAATAGTTGAAACGAGGCTCTGAACATCACTCTACTCTTTCTTATGAAACCAAATATTTTCTACAATATGTATCCAATTAATCTAAAATTTCACATATATGTTAAATAAATGTATTAGCATGACATGACCTTCTTAGTTTGTAATCGTCCCCTATAAAATTATCTATTAAAATTAGTTTTACTGATTTTTACGGCTGAAAAACGAGCGAATGACCTTGAGCATTTGTATGGTCAAAGTCATTCGCGTATGTAATCACCTTAAACAATTATTTTATTCTGTTTTTAGTATTATTTGTTGTTACAGCGACTCCAGACTGTGGAGTTTTAAGTAACAGTACCTATTATCACTACACTCATAAGAGTGTAACTATTGATATTATTCGGTAATGCATGAAAAGTCACTTTAGGTGCACTATACTATCGCAAAGTAACTATCTGCCTACTCTCGGCACCAAAGATCTGAGTGATACGCGCGCTCTAATGTACACTCTAAGGTTTTACCCTTTGAATACAGAACCCTAAATATTTTTTTGTTGCTTACCGTACTTCCGAGCGAGGTGACTTTGGGATGAAACTGGGCAATCGCTGTGAGGATGATAATACTTACCTATTGAGAATAATAGGTCTCGGTGGTGTAGGCTGAGCTGGGTCGGCCACTGACGGGGGCATTGGAGGCATACCAGGGGGCATATCAGGGGGCATTGGAGGCAGTCGCGGGGGCGGCAGCAACGGGGTTGTGGGGTTCGGTACGTCTGAAAAAAAAAAACAAGTTACATTAAGATTTATTGTAGTGATTAGGTACGTTTATAAGTGTTGGTTAACCCCTGTGGCGTAACAGTGGAGCAGGTTCGATTTCGGCTTGATGTTAATATTTGTACCTATGTGCAAATATGTATATTTGCGTTTTTCTGGATACGTAAGACTTTGATTTGATAATGCCCTGCCCTCCTAGGCAAATGGCAATTCGTTGACTGGCGTATTGTAGAATTGACGTTTATGAGAGACTAGCTTTTGTCCGCGGCTCCGCCCGCGTGGATGTCGGTTATCGTGACCAAACATTGCCTATGTCCTTTCTCAAGGTCTAATCTACCCCTATACCAAATGTCATCAAAATCGGTTCAGTGGTTTAGGCGTGAAAGCGTAACAGACAGACAGGCAGACAGACAGAGTTACTTTCGCATTTATAATATTAGTATGGATGCATCTGCAGATGTCATCCGCGTACGTGTCACGCTGACGTGTAGACGGGGTTATTTGCTCGTGTGTCGTAGGTATTAAACGTCTGCAGATGCATCTGGCACTAATCCGTTTGTTGTCGGTTTGTAGATTTTTGTGCGAACCTTACCTGAACCAGGAATGGAGTTAAAACTTTCTTTAGCCAGGAACTCTTCGAAGTATCTCGTGAAGTCCCCAGTGGGGTCCCACCGGGACGACAGCTTGGCCCACTCGTCAGGGTACCCGTATTTTAGCCGTTTGATGATCTTCACGGCTGCTTTCTTCTGTCTTTCTGTACAGCGGATGCATTTTGTTCTTAATGCTTCTGGAAGTAATCCTGGGAAAGAGAGAAATTTGAAAGTTAAAAAAGGCGCTCTAATTTTTTTTATGTGTAATGTAACCGAAATTATTAATATTTCCTCTTTAGAGTGCTTCCGTTTTCAACCCACGCATATTTATTCCGATCTGAATCCAGAGGTCTTTCTGTTTTCTACCCACGAATCCATCCTTTCCATCCAATCTTACGAGTGTTTCCGTTCTCAACCCACGAAACTCCCACGAATATATAAGGTGTTTCCGTTTTCTACTCACGAACCCATCCTTTCCAAAGTTTCCAACCAGCTAAGCTAAATTGCTTGTGCTAGGATTGAGATCACGTTGGTGTAATGGACAGGATTCAAACCCTCTCAAACGTGAGGTCTCCTTTGGATCGTAGTTACCGACGCATAAATAAATGAAATTGTACGCGCTTTAAGTCTTAAATAGCGATTCACGAAAAAAATTCTCCATTCATCGTGACCAAGCTGATTTTTCCCTTTTTTGCAAGAGCAAATCGGTTTACCAAAATTTTTGAAGACCTGACCTATAATTGCCTCACGTAATTAATGAACCACTATTATTTTAATTTTTTTATATTATGTGATGCCAGGATCTGTAAGTAAGAGGTCAACATCAGTATAGCGATTTCACAGGAGCCGGAGCCGGAGATGTCAGCTTATTGTTACGGATTGATATATACCGACTTTTCTGGAAGCTATTGCCGTATACCTCCCAACTCTTGTTTAACAGGTGCATCAACTTGCCAGTAAAGTAGGCTTGGATCTCAAGCACTACTCGGGACACGTATCTTGGAAGCGAAGCCCTGGCGTGCGCGGTTTGTTTTTTAATATGCTATGCTTGATGAATTTATGTTCGTCCACCGCAAAGCACCTTGTGCTATCCTAAAAAGACTTCCTAGAAGCGTGTAGGTACTGCGTGTATAGAACACATTTTGAGCACATTTTAGGTCCAAGATATATGACCCGACTAGGACTCTGTACACGATAGGTACCAACAAGTAATACAGGTGTAACACCTGCCCAAGATGTTTGGTCATTTTACATATTTCTGCACTTGTTGGATGACCACCAATTTAAAAAAAAAAGAAGAAAAAAAAAGGTTCATTGACAGATCCATAGCAAAAAGACATTATATACCTAATCCATCAAGCACATCTTTGTCTCAACGGCCGATTTTTTATTGTACAAACACATCAATTTTGAAGTGGGCGATAAAAAATAGATACGAGACCAAGTAATTGTCCAAATTATTGATTGATATGGCCAATTACAAACATGTCTTAGTTATGATTATGGCTGACTAATTATATAATATGGACAGATGAATTCATAGTCCGTGTAATTTCGGACATGCAAATCTTAATATGCCGTGTCTAAATTGTAAAGTAGTCTAGACGTTATGAGAATTAAATGCTTGGTAGCTTTTTTCTTCCGTGTGAATCGATGAAACAATTATTCTTCTTCTAAGAATTCTTCTTCATCCAGCGTTAATTCCCAGTCGCATCCGAAGCTTTCAGCTCGGAGTCTGGGGTCCGCTTTACCAGTCTTAACTACGGATTTGGCTAGACCTCGATATTGATTGATATTGATACCGTGAAGTGATTGCCATCTGACCTCCACAACCCTATGTTAACATTAGGCGATATCGAAGCTTTGCAGCTAGACCGTTGTTATTGGACTTTTTGGGGCTTCAACTACCCGTAACGACTGCCATAGATGTTCTTATGGTAACCGGGACCAATGCAAATACCCCTATTTCATGCACACAAATATTTGCACTGAGCGGGGATCGAACCCGCGCCTCCTGCGTAGCGGCCGAGAGCGCGTTCACTACGGCTACGCCACAGAGGCTGTCGAAACAATTATATGAGACTAGAACCGACTACTGAGTGCTAATTTCCGTAATAAAAATATGTTCAAATTCAAGTCTGAATCCGTGTAGCGACGGAGAAAGAATACAAGTGTCGTACTTAAGGCCCCGAATCAGATTAGCATCGAAAAATCGGTATTTTTGAAACCGTTTTTCTTTTTAACTATAAAACCTAAAGATCTGGAATTTACATCCCTGCATACTACAGGATATACAGAGTAACTTCACCTTTTCATAGGCTCTGAACATCACTCTACTCTTTCTTATTATGAAACCAAATATTTTCTACAATATGTATCCAAATAATCTAAAATTTCAGATATATGTTAAATGAGTGTATTAGCATGACGTGACCTTCTTAGTTTGTAATCGTCCCCTATAAAATTATCTATTAAAATTAGTTTTACCGACTTTTACGGCTGAAAAACGAGCGAATGACCTTGAGCATTTGTATTGTCAAAGTCATTCGCGTATGTAATCACCTTAAGAGGCGACTAACGGTAAAATACGCAGACGATAATTGATATCGTCTGCGTACTTACAAGAAAAAGAAGAGAAGGAAAACTCGAAATAAAACCTGTACCAAACCAACCCGTCTGGCCAGCGTGGAAACAGTAGGCCAAAGCCTCCCACATTGGAAGAGGTCTATGTCCAGCAGTGGACTGCGATAGGCCAATTGATTTGATTGATCAGTCTCAATACCCAAATAATCTGAACTTCTATTAGGTACTACATCCGTAAATGTGCAATGTAAATTCAGTGTGTGTAAGTGTAAATTATTCGCTTATTCGGTTATTTTCCGCTTTTCAGTTCCTCTTTTTTTATTGAAGTCGGTTTAACTTTTTTCTGAAAATGTAATTTATTTTTGTAGCACATCCTGCTGAGAATTTACCATATTCAGTTTTAACTAGAGAAATAGTATCTACCGTATTTAGTGATTTCCTTTAGAAAAAATTAAGTACTGAAAAATCACGCTCTAAAAAGTATTAAACAAGAAGATATCAAGGATAACCGTGATCGTATGCTACTTCCTCTAACAAAACAACACATTCAAGGGAACGGCTATCCTTAATATTTTCTTGTTTAATACTTTTTAGTAGTTGGGTTTTAATTTACAAACTTTATTTTTTATTTATATTACTTATGAAAAAACGACAGCTAATAATTTATTATACATTATTTGAAATGTGCTGATTAAGCCCTTTCATTTGATACTAAACACGGTATATTTATATCAAATTTATTTTTAACACAATGACTGATGGAGAGCGCCACATTAGATTCAGCGACACGTCATATAGCCTATAACCGAACAGGCCTTTACGAGAAAGAGCCGTACCGATAAAGGGCCGTGCCGAGAAAGGGCCGTTCGGCCAAAGGGCCGCTCCGCGAAAGGGCCGTTCCGCGAAAGGGTCGTACTGAGTATCCGTGACATAAATAGCGAAAGGGCCTAAACCGTCCTAATCCCAGCAGACGATGAAGACGCTCTTAACGATATCTCATTTGTCCAGTTTTAATAAGTAGTTGATGAGCTATGAGGTAACATACTTATATATACAAAATATATAATACATACAAATAGATAAATACATACAAAAATAGCCTATCAAAATCATAACCCTCCTTTGGCTTTGCCATAGTCGGGCAAAAATATAACTTAACAATATTTTGATATTGCTTTGCTCGGGACATAATTATATATCATGGACCTAATTATATTAGGCACATATTATGTGCTCAAAATGTGCTCTATACGCGCAGCGACACGTTTCCTGGGTGTCTTTTGAGGATAGCACGGGGTGCTCGGGGTGCGAGGCTTCCGGCGACTGGGACCGCAATTAAATTTATTTTAAATTTAATATTTTTCTTCCGGCGACTGGGACCACCCATAAAAAAGAACAAAAAAATTATAGTTAAAACCAAAAACAGTACAGTCAAACAAAAAGACTTTTCAAGTAATAATTAAAGCAAAATCTGATCCCTGATCCTGAACCCGCCCCGCCACCCGTCACCGTAACAGGGGCAAAGCATGATGCTAGCGGCATTGCCCCGCTGTATAGCAACGGCCAACCTCTGCCCCAGGTACGAGGCGAAGCGAATGTCAGCGGTTACTGGAGACAGGACGGTACGGCACACGTGGTTGGGGTATCAGTCGATACAAAGGCTCTCCGGAGTATGTCGTTGAAAGCATGGTGACGCGGAAACCTACCCGCGCTACTTCGACAACTCAGCTGAGCTGCGGCTATCCTTATATGGGAGGGGGGGGGGGTTGGGGGGTGGTCACACCTACACGTCCCTTCATGACTATTACATACACATATTCACGCCTGAAAGCCCATATTTCACTATGATTTCGGTCCCGTGTAACCAGTCTCAGGGGGCGAGCCTATTGCCGTCAAGTGGGCACTGTGTCTTAGGCTGTAGGTAGGTATATTTACTGACGGCAGAAGAACAGCCCAGACATGAAAGATGGAGTTCCCGTAGTCGAAGGCGACTACAGGATAAGGCTGTTCTCCATCCGTTCGCCCTATCCACCGCAAATCAACACTGTCTAGGAACAAATTGATACTCTAGTGTCAATGTAGGGTCTGCGTTTTTTCGCATAACTTTTAAGTTATTTCAAGGGAAGCCCGAATATGTTTCAAATACCTACCATTGATCTATTCCCTGAGCCTTTATCCAACTCAGTTAGGATCGAACTTTAATACTTACCGTGAAGCGACTGCTACCTGACCTCCACTCCTATTTGAAGCTATGGCGCTAATTCTAAACTAATAGTGAATGTTGACTATCACTATGATATTTTAAGTAACAGAGGTGATAACTTAGAATACCATCCAGGGTGCCACCAAATCGCGTACAAAAAAATTCATTTAAATCGATCCAGCCGTTTAGGAGGAGTTGATGAGTGACATATACGATAGATGACATTTTTCAATCAAAGAGTTTTTTCTTTAAATTAAAACTAACCTTTTTTTGTTTGACCGTACTGTTTTGGCTAGAACAATAGATTTTTTGATACATTTATAGGTGGTCCCAGTCGATGGAAGAAAAATATTAAATTTAAATGAATCCGGCAACTGGGACCGCGGTCCGAGTTAATTTCGGTCCCAGTCGCCGGAATCCTCGGGGTGCTACTGCGGTGGACGAGCTCAAATTCACCAAGCATAGGTCATTACAAAACAATCCGCGGGCGCCAGAACCTCGTTTGTCTCGCGATTTAGGTCCAGGATTATGTCCCGAAGTGTACTTATTAGGGCTCGAAAATAAATCTCTTGCCTTGCGGTAAGTCCCGTTAATGAATGTAGGCCCTTACGGACTTAATTGGTGTTATTATTATTTGATAACTGTGCACTGTGATAACGGTAAAGGTACCTTCAAATGAAAAGCCCCGTTAAAGCCCTACTCTACTTACCTTGTTTATTTTTACAGGACACTGCACCGTTCTGTACGGTACCTACTTGATTAATACCAATATTATAAAGCTGAAGAGCTTATATGTTTGGTTAAACGCGTCAATCTCAGGAACTACTGGTTCGAATTGAAAAATTCTTATTGTATTGAATAGCCCGTTTATCGAGGAAGGATATAGGCTATAAATCCTCACGCTTATACTTTAAGGGAGCGGTGTGGTAATTATAAATGCCAACAAATCCGGCAGATTCCCATACATTATTTGAATTTTTTTTTTTTTATACCACTTAGGTGGCAGACAAGCACACGGCCCACCTGATGGAAAGTGGTTACCGTGGCCTATGGACGTATGCAACACCAGGGGCGTCACACTCGTGCTGCCGACCCTGAAGAAACCTTCTAATGCCCTTCTTGAAGAACCCCATATTGTAGTCGCTTGGGAAAACCATCGCGGGGAGTTCATTCCACAGCTTGAGTGTGCGAGGGATGAAGTTCCTTTCATACCGCACAGTGCGCACCGTTTCCGGTCGCAATGTGTGAGGATGAACTCCCCGTCTATGACGAGAAGTGCGATGATAGAATGTAGCTGTGGGCATTTTGTGGAAATTAAGAAATTGCGGGCTTATATGGCTACGGAATTTCTAAATATGCCACGGGCGAAACTGGGCGGGTTGGCTAGTTAGTAGTCTACTTACTTAAGTAGTCTTTTAGTATGTAGCTCACGGATTAGTTTAACATTATTATACTCAAATACCAAAATCTTATTTTTCACATTTTTTCTCGTATGTAGATTTCGAACGTAGCAGATCTAAAAATAGATTATACAGAATTAGACAAAACACTGCATTTATATTCTGTGGAGGTATGAGTAAATCACGTCGCGTCGTCAGTAAGGCAAACTTTAACATATTTCCTGTTTATAAACAAAGAGGTTGTGTGGTCCCAAATATTTTTTAGGTTTTATTAAGGAACATAGATAGATTAGAACTTAGGATATACATAGGTACTTATTATGTTTGGTCGCGATAACTAATAGGTATGAACAGACAAAACAAATCACGCTAAAAGTCATATAGTCGAAGTATGGTGTCGAGCCAAAAGGATACCTACTTAGTTCAATGACCTGCATGTCCGAAAGGTATTTCAAAAATAAATTAGGAAGTTGTTTCGAGAAAAACACAAATGTAAGTAGACACTTGGACGTATAGAAAAATATGTAAATATTATGGAAATTTTAGTGTAGGCAGGTAGGTATATCTACAGTTAAGTTTAAAATCTAAAGTTTTGTGTTGTTTTTTTAGTAATCTTTTATTTTCATCTGTTAAATTACCTAGGTATACAATCGATACAATACATAATAAATATCCCGATAACTCTAATACTGACTCATTAATCTTCAGAAAAATAAAGTTTACTAAGCTAAAAAATATAAACAATCAAAATATGCACTTAAGTAGGTAGATATGTAATTTATCATTAGAAAAACACGATTAAAGTGATAATTAAGTACTAAGTACATAATTAAGATTCGTCCATAGCACATGTTTTTCGTAACATTTTCAATAAAAACCCGCAACTATCATTGTAGAGTGTTGTGGTTTTTTTACAACATTTTTTATTGTATTTTGCACTTTAGACAAATAATATTTACTCTAAGGTGGTTGTTTTTCAATGTTTGGCATCCTAGGGAAAGTATTATTTCTCTAAAGTGCCAAATAAAATTAAAAATGTTGTAAAATACCATAAATCTCTATAATGTTGTGTTGCACGTTTTTAGTGAAATTTTTGGGAAAAATATGAACTGTAGCCGCACCTTTAGTCGTGGAAAATATGTCGGTATATAAGAAAAAACACTGTATTGCCTATTGTTAGAATTGTATCGGTATCGAAGGCCTTTACAATGTGAATATAATTGATGTCCAAGTTACGCGTGTCTATGATATTTTATAGGCATAGATATCGATATACCAATACTTACGGGTTGTTTATCAATGGGCATGAATTAAAGACCTAGCTAGTATATATCTACCTACTTAGCAGTAGTAGATAGTATGTATATGTACCTACTGTAAGTATTTTTTATACCACTTAGGAAGCAGACAAGTTTAACAAAATTTATGGATAACGAATCCAACAGTTATTATTTCAGGAAATGCAGATGCTACGAGTATAAAAATGCAAGTAAATAGTAAGGTTAATTGATTCATTGCAACAACGTCTATTGTTATAGTAATAGACAGATAGTCGTAACCAGTAATCAGTTTTAATAACTGTATTATTTAGTACTTAAAACGAATACTGGCTACTAAGAGAATACCTACATATTATATTGTACCGCATAGTTGCCAGGTTGAAAAAAAACAGTCGAGTTCAAATCTATCTCGCGCACTATGGGTTCTGTACATTTTAATATCTTGATAGAGGGACGTACCTAGTTGTTAGAAAATTGGAGTTCACAAATATACTTCACTTAAATGACAAAGGTTTGGCCACATTTGCCGAAGAACCAACACGATAACCGCATACGATCCCTAGAAAGGAGATCGCGTAGAGGTGATCGAGTAAAAGAAAAAAAAAAGAACTTCGGATTGACGGATGAGGAATTGGCTTTCTTTTCGGGGTTCGGAGGTCAGACGGTATTCGCTCTTCCAAAAACCGCATTGACTAAATTAAAATGAGAAAGTATAGTCTTTCGGGCTCCGAGGCGGCAGTTTCGAATACAATCGGGAATGAAGCGGGAATATGGTGAAAACCGTGCTAGACCGTACCCATACTTCTAAGTGAATGTTTTGGTTGCCACCGGAATTAATGCTAGGACAATGATTTTTTTATACTACTTAGGTCACAGACAAGCTCACGGCCCCCCTGATGGTAAGAGGTTACCGTGGCCTATGGGCGAGTGCAACACCAGGGGAGACACACTCGTGCTGTCGACCCTGTAAGAACAGAGAGATTCTGTGCCGTCAGCGCAAAAGATCAAAGCCCTTGGTTTTCCCACTGACAGCACAAAATCTCTTCGGTGAGCTCTGGCTACCATACTCAGCGTCGGAAACACAACACGAGGTTATTAAACCGCGGTCTTCTGTAGGGCGGAGGTACTTACTTCTTCAGCTGGACTACTCGATTGAGAGGTGGCTAGCTGGTTTAATCTAGAAAATGTAATTGTATTTAACCACAAAGCTACATTCATCGCAATTACCATTATTAACACACACATTTGTCATGTGAAGTGCGGTTGAACTATTAATTCAATTAGTTCTTGACTTACCTACTTTTAATTACAATATGATTTATCTCTGTTTGTTTATTAGTAGGTATCATATGTGGTTATTGCTGTTATCGTTTTGATCTGCCTATTATATAAGCGATGATGTCATTAGGTAGGTTTTATATACGTATTAGTAGCTTTGCCCGCAGATTTATCCGTGAGGTCTTCGATTTTGATTATTGTTCTTTTTTTTGCGCAGAATTGTAATACTTAGGTATTCTGAAATAAAAGTACCTTACAATAACAACCACGTACCTTATAATAACATAATGCTTATCTGCAGTAAAAATCGACCCAGCCACTTCGAATATTTATTATAGGTACACTCATTACTCAAGACGAAGAACCCTGGAGCTCAGCTGCATTGACTGAGTTAATATTATTACGGTAGATATATAATTATCTGGGTGAATTTCAACAGGTCCATTAAAATCTTCATTCCGTGGATTTTTTTTACCTTAAGTTTTGTAGTTAAAACAAATCGCGTTTATTATAGGTTTTGATACTATATGTATTCTTGCTTAATATCTAGCAGATAAATAAAAAAGCTAACGAGATATACAAGATCAAAAATTACGCGCCACGGCGATGACACATGCGTGCGCAGCAATGAAACAAGCATCCACGGGCATGAAATAAATATACCAAGGGAATGAAAAAATCAACCCTGGAAATGAAAATACATAATATAAAACATAATATTTTATGTACCTACTTACATGAGAAATTATACTTACATACAATAAAAATACAAAGGGGATTAGGCAATTGTGTATGGACATTGGCGTCATTTATTTTTCAGTGGCACTGTGTTAAACACGCGTATGAGTGTCGTTATTTTTATTGTAAGTAATATCGGAGCTGCGATATACAGGACATTTCGACTTTACCTGGAGGGAAAGTACCCTCATACTAGAGATAGCGAATTTTACTTAAATTAAACATAACCTTATTTTTAAAGGAAAACAAACCTGCATTCAAAGATTTCTAAAAATAACACACCTGATGATCAAACCGCCTAAAATCTTCCTATACCTTCTCTTTTATGGGTTTCCTTTTACTTATTTTACCAAGTTTGTTAGAGATATTTGATCCCTAAGATTGACCCTATCGATTGATGCAATTAAAATATAGCTTCATCCGGATTTTATTCGGTTCGATTACCGGGTGTGGCAAGCAATTTTTTTGGAAATCCTTAAACGCAGTGTATTTTTAAGATTAAGAGAGTGTTTCCTTTGCTGCTGCCCAACCTAGGTGGATCCTGGCTAGTTTTTTCTAGGAGTTGTTTTTACCAAGCTGGATAACTTATCCCAGGCAGATTTTTTCTTGAACCACTTCGAGTGTAACCCCATCGATGGCTGTCTGTCTGTGCCTGTGTATGCTTAAATCTTCAAAATTACGCAACGGATTTAGAATCGGTTTTTTTAATAGATAGAGTAATTCAAGAGGAAGATTTATATGCATAATACATGCATAATATTGTAGAGAAATATTGATAAATTTAGAGATATGCAGCGGGAATGGGATCAGAAAATATGGCGGTACGAAGTTCGCTGGGTCAGCTAGTATTAGATAAACGATACCGCGTTTGCATTGGAGATGTGGAGGGAAAGTACTCTAAATACTGGAGATAGCTAATTTCATTCAGAAGAAACATTTCCTCATTTTTAAAAAGAAAAAAAAACTGCGATTAACGAATGCTACGAAAAATAGCTTGCCACATCCTGTAATTGAACCGACTAAAATCAGAAAAAATAACAGCCAGTATTTTTATTGCTTTAATCGATAGGATTAATTATAAGACTCGAATTTCTCTAAGAAACCTGGTAAACTGCAGGTACTTTCATATTATACCATTTTCATTCATGGCTGCTCAATTCCAAAACGACGCCAATTCTTTTACACGAAAAAGAAATGGGAAATTAACAAATTACTATGATATACTTTTGTCAATATGCTATGGCGATGAGAACATCAGTTACGGAAATGAAACATCTGGTCATGGCAATGAGACTAAATTGCTTTACAAGGCATGGCAATGATTTTTTTTTCATTGCCGCGTTTTTTTCTTCATTACCATAGCAAATTTTGACCACGGAAACCATGGAAATGAAAGCACGGTGGTGAAAAACGAGCCAAAAATATAATATAAGAAAAAATCTATTAATTATTCGAAGTAATAAACACTTCACTAAAATAAACAAGATAAATTTCGTTCTATTGAATGTATAATCAAGAGGATAAACTTATTGGAATAGACAGTTATACCTATCCACAGTAATGAAAGAAAAAATGTCCAGTAACATAAAAATGATATACTTTTATTTATGGTGCCAAAACGCAGGTACGTGTGTACGTCCTTCCATGTCGAGCACTTAGGCGGCACCAATATGCAACGTTTAGCGGATATGAGGGAGGATACAAGTCGTTAGATAAAACGATATTCTAAAATATGTTTAGAACATGGCGATTAAAGGTAACTCTAGGACAAATGAACTTTTATTAACCATTCGTTGTATTGTCTAAATATTTGAATAAATGTTTTTCGTAACAATACTTTAACTTTTGAGATAATTTTAAAGCAATTAGTTTGCTAGACTAAACAAATTATAATAAGTTGGAAACCATCGCCGTAAGATGGATGTATTGGAAAAATTGGATCACTCTCGGGCGAAGCTCGGTGGCTCAGTGGTCAGAGCATTCCCCCTGTAAGGGAAAGATCGCGGGTTCGAGTCCCGCCCGAGAATTGATTTCGCTTTTTCCAACTTATTATAATACTTTAACTATTCACGTATCAAATAAAACTAGGTTTTAATAAAAAAAACCAATAGATTTTTATCAATGAGGTATCACAACACAATAGGTGATGTGTGGACAAACACGGCAATGAAAAATTTCGAGGTTTAAATTTTTTTTTTGGCGAATCTATAATCCTATTTAATAAAATATTTAGTGCTCCACATAGATCACTATATCGCCTAACCAGAAAAAAATGTTAGAGTATTGTAAAAATGATTTTTAGTAGCGATTTCATCGATGCCACGCAATTTTTGGCCTCGGGAAATTCACCCATCTATTATTACGGTAGATATTCCTAATGAGGAATATCTCCACCCGCAAAGTTCGATTAATCGAACTGCCCCTCTAGACAAGTGGCAATTCGTCGGCCGGCGTTTTGTAGAATAGAATGCCAAATGTATGGGATTTGACGTATATGACAGGCGTCAACGAATGTCAAAAACGTCAAATCCTATACATTCGTCATTCTATTCCATGATACGCCGAGCAACGAATTGCCTCTTGTCTAGGGGGGCTGTGCGATCGAACCTGGCGGCCGTAGCGAAATCATCCTACAACTCATCTGATCGCACGATACATTCTTGGAAAATAAAAAGGTACACTCATTATTAAAAAATCTCATATTTTAACGTAACAAACAGACAAAATATAAAGAGGTAAAATCTGTGAGTTTGTGAATTTGTAGGGGTAAACTCTGAACATTATTTGTGAGTATTGCGTATATATCATCACGCTATGAACATGAACCTCCCCGGTTCAGCAACGGGTACGGGATCAGAAGTCCACGCCGACGATGGAGCCGCGGGCAACAGTTAGTTTATATAGAAATATAGCTAAATATTATTTATTACGAACTACATATTAACAATTTTTTATTAACGCAGTATAACTCTGGCAACATAATTATTATCTATAAAATCTTGTGTACCTACTTAAGTGTGCAAAAAGTCATAATTATATTATTATAAAGCCGAAAAGGAGAACGACCTCTGTCCAGTATCTAAAAATAAAATTTTTGAACCTGTACTTTTTTACCAAGTTTTTTTAATCTTCTCGCACGCAATATTTTCATTACAATTTCTTTTTCTCATGACTTAAAAAATGTAGTTACATAATCATACCTTATTCAGTGGGTATTTTTCTTCCAACGACATAATGGAAAAAATGAGAGGATTTTTTACATAGGTAAATTTTTATGAATTATTAATAACTAGTAACTAGGTGTTCTTCTCATAAATAATAAAATCCCGCATTGCAACTCATTGCAATAGTTTTATAATAGTTTAATATTTAATATCAATTTTATCTCATTTCAACCACATGACAATCGCAAAATAATAATAATGTCAAGCTTCACGCAAAAGATGGAAGAGAATATGAAATACGAAAAATATATCCAAATATGAAAATAGACAAACTTATACTACTATGGTCGCAGAGAAGCACACGTGGAAAGTGGTTACAGTGGCCTATGATGGACGTGTTCAAAACCAGGAGAGTTACATTCGTGCTGCCGACCCTAGCAAATCGCATATTCGCAAAAATAACTTTTCACATTAAATATGTGAAATACTTAGTTATTTTTGCGATTATTATGCGATTTTGCGTAAATTTTTGTTTGTGTGAAATCTACCTTTTTCATTGGAAACCACCTTCAGAGAACAGACTGAGACGAGGTAAAGTTGTCATTACTGTATACTGATTAATGTCATTAAAATTACACCACAGATTATAACTTGTTCATCTCAATTACCTTTACGCTTTAGTAATGTATCAATCTTGGTATATGTATGATATCTTGTTGACAATCTATCTATTTATCTTGCCCAACGACCATACAACAATTGTATAGTCGCTGATCTTGCCATACGAACATCTATGACAGTAGTTACGAGTAGCTGGAGCCCTAAAAAGTCCAACGAAAACGGTCTAGCTGCAATGCTTCGATATCGCCTAGTGACACCATTGGGTTGTGAAGGTCATATGGCAGTCGCTTTACGGAAAATATCGAGGTCTAGCCAAATCCGCGGTTAAGACTGGTAAAGCGGACCCAGACTCCGAGGTGAAAGCTTCGGATGCGACTGGGAATTAACGCTAGGATGAAGAATAGCTACTTATCATGGGCAAGCTAGCAATAATAACAGGAGTCAGCAGGAAGAAACTGAGTGTTTAATTTGTTACCAAAGAACGAATCACACTCGCGCTCTCTCACTTGGTTTGTTCCCTTATGTACCTACAATGGCTACAACCTAACTCGTGCTAGGAGGAATTCAAATCGAGTTAATTCGAGTTACATCTAAAGGTGAACGCAGACCTAGCCGCACCTCACTCACCGTGACTTACCTGCCAACTCGAATTGACCCATCTCTAGCAGTGGTAGGTATATTTTTCTTTGCTGATAATTAGTGGCGTACTTACACATGACTAGTAAAGTAATAGAGTACCTAATACGAGTATATTGTAAACTAATTGCAACTCAACTAAACTTAATTACAGAGTCGGTTTTGCAATCCGAGCTTATTACTTCCTACATTTTTAAAACGTAGAGCACAAAGCGGTGTATTAAAAAAGGTCAATACTAATTTAAATGCAAGAACATTTGTGTAAGTACGCATTTAACGTTAATATGCTACTTATGTACATTTTTAAGACAATGTAGATTGTAGATATAGTTACAGGCATATTTTTTTGATCCCAAGTCGCGAGACAAACGAGGCCTTGGCAGAACACACACCAGTCACTGCACTACTTTTTTTTTTTTTTTTTTTAAATAGGACACGTCTATTTGACTTCGCCTTGCCTGATGGTAATGGATGTGGATGGTAATGGATGTGGATGGTAATGGACTTAGCTAACAACAATGGTTGTTGGTCAAATATTGTAGGATATTGTAGGACGTTCTACACAACGCTATCTAGACGCATGGTAAGCTTATTTTTATTAGCTTGTGTTATGGAATCTAGAATGCGGATATACATACTTAGATACTTTTTTTTTTGTAAATACATACATATTATACATAGAAACACCCAGACCAATGCAAATATTTATATTCATCCATACAAATATTGGCACTGAGCGGGGATCGAACCCGCGCCTCCTGCATAGCAGCCTAAATAAAGCAAATAGTGGTCTTAATTCTTAAATCGATAATATTTTTCTTTTTCTCGTGAAATGTACGTAGGACAGAAGATGTTCAAAGTTACCCTGATGGGTCCTGATTACATCCGTGGCCAAGATGACCTCGGAGCTCAGGGTCCGCCTTCCAGTTCTTCTTACTCCACATCGCACGATCTTGGGCGTCTATGGTAGTGAAACCTTCACCTGTGCGATGGACGGGTGTGGGATCTGTCGAGTTTCGGTCAGTCGGCATTCACAGGACGAGGAAAATCTTTGATTTGTAGGAAACAATTTATAGGCGCCTCTTGAAGTTATAGTTAAGTATTCTAAGCGTGTCTATTATAGTGATTCACGATACTATTCATCTTACAGAGTAAGCACATAGCTATTTCGACGATTCCGTTGACGTGCATGTTAGGACTCTACCTACTATAGACTCAAATTCTACAGACACAGTAATGGCCATTACAATTCGGTTTAAAAAATAGCTACTGCATTGGTACGGTGGCGGTCGGACCACGTGGCCACAGCCAGACGATCGTCTACCGCAGTAGCACCCCGTGCTATCCTCAATGCACAAAATGTGCGCTATACTCGTACGCGCAGTACTCTTGCATTACTCTATGACAACCGGGACCTACGACAGCTTATGATGCTACAGTTCAATGATTTAGGTATGCAATATTTTCACTAAAAACACGCAAAAAAAAACATGTAGGTAGAGATTTACGTATCTATGGTTTTTCATAACATTTTTTATAATATTTTGCAATTTAGAGAAAGAATACTATCTCTATATCTATATCTTGCGGTGTCAAATATTTAACTCAAGCACTTAAGAGACAGTAAGGTAAACGCGTCTAATTCCGTGGGGTTCAGAAATCCGCGACTAATTCCGTGGTATTTTCACCAAATCTCGAAAGAACCTCAAAAATTAAGTATTCATTGTGCCTTTTTCTACATAAGGCTATTTTTATTAGAAGTGTAATCTATCTTATTTTTGAAAAATACCATCAATTTGACTCTAAAAGTTCATTAAAACTGTTAAATTAATAAAAAAATCAAAAAAGTCAGAAGCGACTAATTCCGTGGTAAAAATTCTAAAGTGCCAAATATCATAAAAAAAGTTGTGAAAAACCATTGTAACTCTACATGTTTTGTTGCGTGTTTTTAGTGGAAATGTTGGACATGTTTGAAGCTTTTATGAGCTCTCCGAGGCACGGAAATACCCGGACCATTGTAAATACATCATCAATACGAGCTAAAAATCTGCAAGGATATACCTATCTAATTACAGTTTTAAAAATAGAATGATAAAATTAGCTGAAATAACAAATGCAAAAAAAAAGGATTTCCCACCAATCTGCGCAATGCGATGTGTATCTTTGTAATTTGTATTTATCTTAAAAATCTAAGTTTATATTATGTAAGTAAGTAATATGGAGTCTTAAAGGACACTTGTAGGTACACAATATCTAACTTTTGTATGATTTATATCTTAAGTAGGTACTTATTTATTTACTTAGCTAGTGTTTTTGTCAAATTTTCTCATGTTTATAACAATGTTAACATTGATAAGGCCTAGCTCCCAAGTTTTTTGTCACCAGTAATTAATTCTATTCTAAGGTTAGCATATTTAAAAAAAAAAATAGTGTTGTTCTTATCTGATTCCAATAGGTTGGGATGAAGAAGGAACTTAGGAAAGGAGACAAAAACGATGAGGCTGTTCTAGAGAGAAGCTTATCTCAATATAATCTCAGTTCAGTCGTCATTATGACTGTTAAAGTCTGAGATTATGAGAGATGAGAGAACTGAGATTATTTCGTCATTTTCCTATTACAAAGATATCCAACTTTTGGTGACAATAAAAATTACAGTAGGATCACAATGTCTCACTACCATAGATGCCCAGGATCGTGCAAATTGGAGATGTAAAAGTCGGAAAGTGTAAACCGGTCTCTGAGGTGATGTAGCATCACAGTTTTTGTGAGATCAAGATAAAATTAAAACTAAATTTTTACCATATTAAGTAATTTATTATTAGTGAAATAATTTAAGGCTATGCGTGGAGTTTATGTTAAACATTATATGTATTATTATTAATGGTAACTTTGTAACAGTTCTCCTGTCCTGCATGAGTCAGCCTTACCGACTAGCACAACGCCATCTTCAAACAGGATGCAATGTCATGGCCATGTATGTTTGTATGTGTACTACCTAGTTCTCATAATAAGCAACACAATGACTTTGGAACAAAAAGACAAAATAGGTACTCAAACAAAAAATATCAGAAGAACTCACAAAAAAATATCAACTCAGGTAAAAGATACAAGATCTATTCATGTTTAATTGCAATTTAAAGATTTAATACGTCCTTGCAATCATCTTAATTACTTTTTTTTTGTCAAAAAAAGAACTGAATTCAAAAAGCTATTAAATCTTTGTAATAACAACAAAGATTTCTCAAAATCAATTAACTAATATTTTATTGTTGCCAATTACAATTTAAGTTTTTTTTCTTATTAGTTTTTTAGGTTTTCTAGAAATAATTTTATTTGAATGTAATAAAATAACTAATAACAAGTAGTATTAGTTTTAAAAATGACGAACATTTAAAAAAATCAGTTAGCAGTCTTTGGGGACTGCTGATAGAAGTGAAAACTGTCTGAATAAAAAGTACAAAGCATTTACTTCAAAAAAAGCGCTCTTCTACGCGCCTAAAAAGGTTTCACTTCAAAGAAGTATCACGTATCACAATTTGAATAATTGGTAATACTACTTACTGGCCGTATAGAATTTAAAAGAAGTAAGTGGCCGTAGCTATAGTACCGTTTGCTTCGCCAGTACATTATGTAACATTTCATAACGCATCACCAACTTACTCCCAAAGTGAAGCGTACCAAAGAACTTCCGTTCGCTCAATTTCCGTAACGCATTCGCCAGCTTCCGTTCGCCCTAACTTCTGTAACGCACTAACGCATTCACCAGCTTACCCTCAAGCCAAGCGTGCTGAAAGAATTTTTCATTTAAAAAATTGCTGATTTCGACGAAATAGAAATAACAACTATGTTTTATTTGACCACTATGTCACCTGTTGGTATGGTAAGTATAAATTCTCAGTTGGCTAGTGATATTGTATATTGGAGTCGACAATGTAACAAGCCTGGTTAACTACCTCTTTAATAGATTTTATCTAACAGATGTAAGACTATTAACCTTTAAAACAGCTATATAGTTATCATACTTGTGGTAAACGCTGTCATTTACAGCGATAATTGTGACATCCACAATTATCGCTGCAAATTACTGCTATGTAGTATCTACTAAAGGTGTATTCCCAAATCCCCACATGTGACACTGTCGCTGGATGAAAATCCCAGCTTGTGACACTGTCACTTGATTTATTCCCAACCAGTAATACCACTGAGGCCCAAACCACAGAATAAGTAATAGTACTCCCAAACCATGTGAAGGAAAGTGGAGGAGAGAATTAACAGAAAAGGACCTCGGGCTGGTTAGTGAATAGCGATGAAGATGGTGATGGTGAAAATAAGTCCCAAGTTTTTTTTCTCCAGGATCCAAGTACTCCAGGATTAATAAAGTACGTATTTAAATTATCCATTCGCGGTTAAACAGGAGAACAATAATTCCTACGGTGAATACGGTGAATATCAACTCAACTACAACAGAATGATTTTCGACCTTGCGTCGTTTATTTTTTCCTGTGCCTCACGTTCGAATGACACATTTTTTAAATAGCACGAATGAATTGATGATATATGATACCCAGATAATGACGTACCGACAGCTAGAACATAATGACCCTAAACTAAAACTATTTTTCAAATGTTTGGAGGATCACATATTTCTCTACATAATTGAGGCAGTCTGATTCACAATACTTCAAGTCCTTCAAGCCATCAAATTAATTAAAATTATATCGCCAACAAGCGTAATAGCTTGGCGAGTAGGTATCTAAATAAGAATCATGTAACATTATTGTTAAAAAAAAACATTTCATTGATTTTTTGTATCTCAATGATCTCATTTAACTAAGTCGTCTCGAGGAACAATGCAAGCAAATCGTTTGACATTTATTTGTTTACGGAATGACCTTTATGGACAGAGCTAATCTATTGAAGACTCGAGGGCATTGTACGGCTACGGATGACTCATTTTCAATTTCGACTAAAGCAAGCACAACTGTCAATCAGTATTAACTACTTGTAACTATTTGAAGGTTGATATCAATAGTCTGTTTTACTCTGTGGTTGCTTGACGTTTGTGTCAATTTTGACAATAATGACATAAGCGGATTGACATGTTAATGGAATGACAATACAAATAGTCATGTATGTGTACCTACCTACAAACTTAGAGCAACAATATTGTTTTATGGCGCAAGTAGTTAGGAGAAAGGGAAGTAGGTTGGCAGTAGAAGTGAAAGATAAAAATAGATAATTTTAGCTTTCAGCTGGGTGCGAATGTAATTGACCGCATTATAAATAAATACCTACGTGAAAATACTATGTAATTTACTAATTACATAGTATTTTAATTACACTGTACTCCTAAATCCAACTTTTAGTAGTTATCTGCGAGACGAGCCTTTCAGGGAGAGCAGCGCTGGCCGGATTGCAGCGACTAAAGTCATGTCTATCCTATGAATCATTTTGAAGGTAGGTACTTTGCTAGTCAAGATCGATCTTCGAACGATCGAACTCTTCTTTCTTAGGTTAATTCGGATATAACCACTCCATCACCGATCTCGGTGGAGTGACACCCGTGGGGGATTCCACTAGTATAAAAAAGATCCATAACATTATAAAAATAGTTGACCCCAATAAAAAATAATTACTCTGTTATGCTACTGTGCCATTGTTTAGCATCCAAACACATAATGATAGACGTAAGTCAGCAAAAACAGTTAAACTATCATGTTATAAGTACGCCATGAATCATTTCTCACTTTTTTGCGGTCTGACCCATGACGTTTAATTTACACCATGCGTAAATACAGATAATATAATTCTAGAGTTGTAACATATTCGACAATATACCTATTTGTGATTTTGTGTAGTTCATAGGTACTTATTTGTGATAAGGTGATAAGCAATAATATTATGATAGTTCCCGTTCTTATAAAGTTTGCAGTTTTCAAAACTTAGTTGGTACGAGCCACGAGCCAAATTTTTATGGTTATTTTATTGATTGCACAAGTATCACTTATTACTTCTACAGCATTTCAACTGCGTGCCTGTTAAATTTTTCAGATAATTATGACGTATAGTTTTTAGACAATGGGTATCGATTTATAGTCTTTTCTTGATCCATATGCAGACCTCTTTTATCGATCTGGTGTCCCTTGGTAGCTTTTGAAATAGAAAGGATAATTTAGAACTCACTTTGTTCACCTTATAGGCGACTCACACGGTGGTGTATTTTTATCTCTATATTTGCTCCGTGGTCAATACATACGGAAGTACCTACTTAAGTATTGAAGTGTAACATGACCGTAAAAACTGTTTACCGACTAGTTAACGTTGGCTTTTTGCCAACAAAGACGTTTACAGCTTTCTCACAGTTTATTTACCTTGTGAAAATATAGAAAGTTATTATGCAAATGTGGAAAGATATGCACAAACGCCTTAGAAGGACTTTTAAGTAGATCGAATTTCCACAAGTCCGATGGAATTCCGTGAATGAATTTACGGAAGTGACTCCCAACTTTGAAAGAAAAGTTTACCTCCAGAAATTAGTTTTTTGGAGGTGTATCAGCTGTGTTAGTGAAGTTAGCTTGTTCGCTGCAGATGTTTAATAGGGCCTGATCCGCCTGATACACCCTAAAGTTAAGTATGATGTGAATTTAGGATAGATACTTACATATATTATTGTGCAAACGCTTTAGAAGTTAGAAGAATAACCTGTATATTACATTTCCACGAATCTGAGCCTTTGGACATTATGCCTATGCTTATATTAAACTGCCATTATAATCATCCGGCCGGTAACCCTGGGTGCATCAAGTTCGCACCGTGGAGCCTGCTCTCCATTCCTCAATTATCTTCGCTGTAAAGAGCCTCAAATTACTAACTAATATATGGAATTAAATCGAGACTGACATGCATCCCTGTTTAAAATGATATACCTATAACAACTATCTACTTACTCTATTATAATAGTGTGATTCATAGATGGTTCTGAAAATGGATATAATCTGTGTCTTTTTTACTTACATGACACAGATAAATAATTGCCATAAAAAAGTTGCTCTATGCTGTATATCTACGAGTATACTTCCATAGTCCATACTAATCCTTACTAATATCAGTGACTCTGTCTGTCTGTCTGTCTGTCTGTCTGTCTGTTACGCTTTCGAGGAAATTTGGTACAAAGAACGATTAGACCTTGAGACATACGCTATGTTTGGTCGCGATAACCGACATTCTCGCAGGCGGAGCCGCGGACAACAGCTAGTAATATATTGCACGGCACTTACTATAGGAATGTTTCGTAGATGATAATAGTTCCGTCCGAGTATGGGTATAATCTGTGTCTTTTTATATGTACTTACATGACACAGATAAATAATTGCCATAAAAAAGTTGCTCTTGTTAGCGATGGTGTATAAACAGTTTTGTACTGTATAATTTAAGTAAGTTTCAAAGACCTACAAACCAAAGCCTTAATTGACCATAATAGTCACATACAACTTGTGACACTTTTAGAACAAGTGCCCTTTTACCGGTCGAGGTGAACATCTAGCAAAAACGTGCCTAACTGAATGTGTTAACTAATAAAGATAATAGATATACCTGAGCACTTCACTATCTGCGGTTCAGTCAAGTACAATCCTTTCCATAGTAGGGTAACCGCGAGTAAAAAAAATCCTCGTGGTCACTATAGGGTGACAAAATGGGGTAACCACGAACCACGTATCATGGATCTAAATCGCTAGACAAACGACGCACGCCCTGGAGCGCGCGGATTGTTTAGAACCTTTCGGAACATGCCATCCGTTTCCCAATACACCCGTTCCCAATACAAACGTTTTTCTTGGCATAAGGGTATTTTAAGAAACGGTTATTTTAGCATACGGATGTTCTGGGAAACGTTTTTCTTGGTATAAGGATACTATGAGAAACGTCTCTAATAGAACGGATGTTTTGGGAACGGGTGTATTGGGAAACGGATGGCATGTTCCGAAAGGGTTTAGAATTATACTATGCTTGGTGAATTTGAGCTCGTCCACCGCAGCAACACCCCGCCCTATCCTCAAAAGACACCCAAGAAACGTGTACCTACTGCGTATAGAGCACATTTTGAGTACATTTTAGATTTATGTCCCTAGCAATGTACCATCGGCTTCTATGTCATTCTAGATTACCTATTAGTATTTATCATACAAGATTGGCCCCTCCCAGGGCCTATGACATAGCTTTTACATGTGTATGTATTGTATGTATGGTATACAAGCTTTTCATTGAAATCAATGTAACATCTTTTATTTTTTTTACATTTTCCTTGGGCAGGCTGTTTTCGTTGCCTACCCTGAATGAAGAAAGGTAGCTATCTCGATTTGAACTTAGACGTTATTTTGCTTTAAAAGTCTTCTTAAGAAAAATACCCCAAGTCCAACATGAGCCAACCCTAATCTTTAATAGATACGTTGATCGTTGCGCCTGCGATCAATGATCGGCTCCAATGATCATGCGGCATGACGCGCATGCGTAATGAGCGGATCTGTGTCACACAACGGCTTTTTGTGATTGATCGAATAGTAAACAAAGGAATTGTTTATCGAGATAATAGCATGTATGAAGTAGTAAGTAGGAAGTAGGTACCTACCTATCAATGAATTAGGTTATAGTTAGCCGTGTAGTTTGTAGTTTTCCCGTTCCGTTCATCGATACGTCATTATGTCTATGGGTCCTACAAAGGTATAGGCACGGAAGTGCCACTACCGCCTATAATATTACATTTATGGAAATTATGTTGTAGTAATCCAGGAAAAAGTCTATCTTTGTACCAATTTTCATTCAAATCTGTTTCAATTAATTATTTAAATTCTCGTCCAATTTGTTTCATACTAGCATCGCCCTGCGGTTATACCTACACAGTTTCCTTACCAGTTCACGTGTTTCCCTCCTCCTACAGTCCCGGGTCCTTTAAGCGGGGCGTGAAAATGCTTCTGATGAGGCCGTCAAACTGAGTGCCACCATTGTAACATGATACGTGTCTGGTGACCCTATTTTCAGAGACTTTGCCTTCAGCTCACTATCAGGCGAGGCGAAGTCAAATTGACGTGTCCTATATAAAAAAAAAAATAAGTCCTGATCTCGTGGGAATATTAGGATAAGAAGAAGCCTACTTCTGAATAAATTAGCTTTTTAATGGTGAATAGGTTCATTGGTTTCAGACTTTCAGAGTTCATCGACTACAAATAAATCAAATCTCTTCTCTAGGTATACGGATAGGTAGGGGGGGAACACTACTGACGGTGGAGGTGAGCGCTGATGCATCACAAGGTGGCCACCCTAAACCTACATCTGGGTCGCAAGTCCCAGTCGCCGTCACGGTGTTCCTCTCTGTATCACGCTATGGACCCGGCGACCGCACGGTGAATCCATGGAGTGCTGAGAATCGGATCTCAGTAGTAAGTACTAAGTTTATGCGTAATTGAGATAATGGCGATAATTATCTAGTTATTCATAGATATAGAGGCATTCTTCCATTCCATTGTTGATCCTGTGTTATAAGTGTTTTATAACTTATAAGTGGATGTATTACCATCAGTGGAAAATTACACAAATGTTACACATTGACACATATCGTAAATTACCTATTTCGTGTTATTCTATTATTTACATTGACCTGACGTTTCAGTAGCATTTTAGTATCCATGGACACTGCTATATACCTACCTTGTACAGTCTCACTACGGACTGTACATACGAATTTGCTGACACCGCGATCTCCATCCGGAGCGCGTAATTTACACAATATTAATAAAACTACGTGACATAAGCTAGCACAGGCCAGGCCCTTTAGACAAGTGGCAATTCGTTGCTCGGCGTATGATGGAATAGAATGACAAATGTATAGGATTCCATCATACGCCGAGCAACGAATTGTCACTTGTCTAGAGGGGCAGTGCGGTATTAGCTTCCTATTGTATACGGTTTTAATTATGTTTATCCGCATTCTAGAACCTATAACACAAGCTAGTTAAGCTATGCTTACCTTGGATCTAGATAGCGTTGTGTAGAATGTCCTCATTTCTTTTAATATATTTTCCATTATGTATATATTTATTATTGACAGGATCATTTTACGTGGGCGTGGCGTCGCGAAAATAACTTAACTTCTCTATTTATTTATGAATATTAAAAACCTTATCGAGAAACACTTAGCGAGATCGAAACCCGTTGTATAAATGAGAATAAAAAACAAAAACGGCTATAAATACATTAATGTGTCAAGTTTTATCACTTACGACTTGCTAAGTAGTAAAAGTTGATTGTCCACGACATATTTTGTTTCTAGACTGCCTGCCACAGATGTAGAGTAGGCTAGATGAGATACCGGTAGTGCTTAAAAGAAAAATTAGAATGGAAGGAAAAGAGGAATGGTTGCCTGTAGAGGTTGATTTACATTAAACCAGCGAATGCTCATTCTTACCCATGGAGAAGGAAATTGTCTAATCATATTCTGTCCTCCGTGTTCTTACCGTTTTAAGTCATGTGACAGATCAGTAGTGTAACAGTGACAGAACATTGTGTCCGTTGTTCTTTTTTATGTGGACGCTGAAATATGGTTTCATTAACACTAAAATATTAAGAAAGAATGCTCTTACAATGCTCTTGTTCTATGTTCGTTTGGTCTAAAATCGCTTGCAGTGATAGGGCCGCCATTTGTACATATTTCTTGTGTTTTCCGTAATTAAATATACTGCTACCAGTTTTTATAGTGTACAATAAAGACTTTCTCTATTCTATTAAAACGTATTTTTTTTGCAGTCTGCATAATCGATAGGCGTAATGCCACAAAAAACCTTAGTCTCTGCAGCTGCGTTGAGACTTATGAGCTAGCAGTGGTGAAAAGTGAAAATTTTGAAAAGGGAAGTTAGTGGAAAAAATCTCACCTCATAAAAAATGATCATAGCAATATTATATGGAATTCTACCACGCCTTCTCTTTGCAGAGCAAGCTGGGGTTGCTTGCTCGTGAGGTTGATTTGAGCCCTAAGGTCTTAGTAGATCCAACAGGTTCAGTAGGCCCATGCAAGTTTCTGTATCTACTGGATCTAGCCTAACCTGAATCTGTGGTACAATAAAACACCAAGAGCAATAAACTCCATACCTTTCGAAAGTGAAATCGTCGCAGGCGCGTATTGTATAAATAGAATCAACAAACGTGACATCGAATTCCTTTCTCTAAATACCTACTGTAACACAATACAACCGCATTCTCAAGATTATTTGTAAAACCTACTAAAATACCTGCGTCGCAGTAAGACTGGAAAAGCGGACCCCGGACTTCGAGGTGAAGTCCTCGGATGCGACCGAGATTAAAGGCGGCCACCCACTTACAGTCCGCCTGCAGTTTTTCGTATATCCGGCGGCCTGCAGTCCTTATGTCATCATAATTTTATTACCTCAGACTACAATAATAACAGTATTTTATTCTTTTAGTCTGATGTTATTACGTATAAAATGCCGACGGCCATAGACTGTCCGGCCTTTAACTGTCTTTGCTGACCGGAATCGTCAAGCGGCCACACACATATTATCCGTCAGTCCAAAATCGTATACGAAACTGTAAGTGTGTGGGCTATTGCGATGAACAGACAGATCGATATCATCTGGTTGTCGTTCGATAAACTGTAAGTGGGTGGCCGCCTTAACGCAAGGACATGGGCGTAGCTTTCTTTAAGCGAATGGGGCAAAAGTCATCAGGCTCCGAGGGGGGAGACTCATTTACCCAAAATTTCAGAGAGCATGATAGAGCAAGGCCTCCACCTTATTCCACACTGGGTACGCCCATGGGCAATGATGATGATGAACCTACTAAAGTGCTGGGTAGTATTTAGATCTAACAGGTTACCTACCTAGTTAAAATAATCCAGGGAGAATTAGGGAGTATGGGGTTTGGTCCTCGCTACAAGCCAAGAGAACCCAAATCAAGGGGAAAAATAGGTGAGAATCTATCTCTGTGTCAAATTTCATCCAAAGCCGTTAAGTCATTCTTGCGTGATTGAGTAACAAATATCCTTTCATTCGAACTTTGACATTTATAGTAGTAGCAAGATTTGATCGTGAGTGAATGAGATTTCTCAGTCGGTAATAATGTGTAGGAAATAGGAAATCATAACAAATATGCTTCATAACCGCAAAAATGTCAGCTTGCGGTTGTACTATATCTTCATTGAGCTAAGCAAACAATAGCATACAATATGTTATGGAATATCATCATGAAATTTGTGATTTGTTTAGATGAATTTTGCGATTTCTCTAACACAAAATTGCACAAGTCATCACTATCACTATCATCATCACTACACATTATAAAACAAAGTCGCTGTCGCTGTCTGTCCGTCCCTATGTATGCGTAAATCTTCAAAACTACGCAACGGATTTTAAAGCGGTTTTTTTTAATAGATAGAGAATTCAAGAGGAAGGTTTATATATGTATAATACATGCATAATATTGTAGAGAAACACTGATAAATTTGAGATATGCAGCGGGAACGGGACCAGAAAATATGGCGGTACGAAGTTTGCCGGGTCAGCTAGTACCTATATAATAATTAATTATTTCATAAAGCGTAGATATAACCGGGGTGTATGGGACCTCAACAAATTTTTGAGGCCATACCGACCTTACCTCTTAGCCGGTAATAAAATTTTAATGAAAAAATTATACCGATTTCAATACGGTACAAAAAATGGGCAATGGCAATGGGTAAAATGAAAAGGTTAATTATTAATTACAGTACAAATTTAATTCAAGGGAAAAAATGTGCGTTAGACTTTTCTCTTGAACATACATACATATAATCAAGCCTTTTTCCACGGAGGGTTAGGCAGAGGTGAATAAACAGCCACATTTCACCAAGCATTGCATCGGTCCCACGTAATAGGCGGTAGCCTAGTGCCGTATTCCGGGCACTATTGTTGACTCGAGCCATGCATCTGAGGCTGAATCTGGGCTGTATATATCTGTCTGATGTTTAACAGCCCTATCCCTTAGTCGCCTTGAGTTATTCCGGTTGGATCCTCTGATATGATCCCCTGCCGATTGTTATTATGTTTTAATTTCCGATGGATCCACCGTAAACTGTGTCATTCCGGTCTGATCCCCTTAGTTTTTTTACAGGCAAGTACAGTCAATAGAAAAACAGTTGTTAATGTAGAAAATATTTGGTTTATCTGTTTCAAGTGTTTAAAATCATCACAGTGTACGACACGGCACGGGAAGAGATGGGGTGGCCCAAATTCTACTCTGCACGGGAACCACGCGGCTTCTCTTCTCTTGAAATCACACCAAATTAGAAAGACAAGGTTTTTTGTATGTTTGTCCTGTGTTACTCCATTACCAGTGATCCATTTGCGAGTTTTTTTTTTCTATTTATTAATGCGTTTGCCCGTGAAGGTTCCGAATTGTAAATTGCAACACATATCAGGCATAAGGCCATATATATGGAGGCCTTGATTAGAGAGACGCTCTTTTATAGTGCAGTATCTAATCCCCTCGGATGCCCCACCCAATCTTGTATCTTCTATTGCCGGAGGTGAGATAGTCAGTAACAATCTCTCGCACCCGGTCGAAGGCTACATCTAGCTTCGAGAAGCTCTCCTCGGGTTTGAGAACCTCCTCCGGATATAGGGACGCGTGATTGCACTGCCCCCTCGGCCTGCTTCTACTAGGGTGACAGGAGCTTCACCTATCACCACCAGGCGCGAGCTCACAGAAGACCGGGGTCATTGAGCGACCTTATAGACCTGCCACTTATTAAACAAGGCCTTAGTCCGTTATATAATATTTTAATTCAATAACAGTAAATCTAACCAAAGTACCTATAACACTTTTATTTTTATTACGAAGTGATATTACACAACACATGTACAATATTTAATTACGAAAATGAATTTAGTAATGTGAAGTGCAGCGAATTTAATAATATTTTTCATTAGCTAAACTACTGATAGCATCAGTAAATTATAGTATATATCAGTAATATCACTTCTAGCATAGTAAGGTCCGTTTACGAGGTCGCGTAATCATACTTCCGACTTCTGAGGCATTGGCTCATAGGCCAAATGTAGGCTGAATTTTTGTAAATACTTAGATACATAGATATTATATACAGGGCGTCCCACGGCAATGTCACATGGAGGGAAAGTACCTTAAATCCTTAAGTTAGCTCATTTTACTTAAAGGAGACATCATTTTATTTTTTTAAAGCAACAGATTGCATTCAAAGATTTTTAAAAATTCGCTTGCCACACCCGGTAATCGAACCGACTAAAATCCGAAAAAGTAACATCCTGTATTTTTATGGCATCAATCGATAGTTTCAATCATAAGGATCAAATCTCTCTTGATCAAAAATAACTACCTACCCTCCTTCATACCTCATGCATGCAGTTACCCAATAAAGTTACATTCTAAACAGGTAACAAAGTTCATTTATACTCATTTTACTAAATAAATTTCATCCAAGATATCTCTAGTGTTGATACCTTATAAGATACCTAATCTGATGGTTCCTTAAGTAAAAATGCTGTGTCTGTTCGCATTGAATTGATAAGTTAAGATTTTGTGAACTTCCTTTCATTTAATTTACCATGTTTCTTAGAGAGATTTGATTCTTATGATTGACACTATCGATTGATGCCATAAAAATACAGGATGTTACTTTTCGGTTTTTAGTCGGTTCGATTACCGGTTGTGGCAAGCGAATTTAAAAAAATCTTTGAATGCAGTATTGTTTTTTTTTTTAAATAAAATGATGTCTCCTAGTAAAATGAGCTAACTTAAGGATCTAAGGTACTTTCCCTCCATGAGGCATCGCCGTGGGACGCCCTGTATAGTGCCCTCGTTGGGTCCCAGAGATATTGCTCGGGATATATATCTTGGACCTAAAACGTGCTCAACATGTCCTCTTTATTGACAATGATGATATACATAGAAATATCCAGACTCAAGTCAGAAATACGTAAACAATAAAATTCATTACAAATATTACAGCATATACACTATACCAAAATAATATGTTTATTAATATTAATAGATATGTTTACTGTGGCACAAGTAGGAATTTTTATAGCCCATATTTTGGTTTATAAATAATTCTAAATCCAATTTCAGCTCAGGTATAATTTTCATCGTGATTGACTTATAATAAATATTGTAAAGGTTAACATCCAATATAGTGATAAACATTACATGCGTATAACATAACTAATAAACATACTTACATACCCAATATTTTGTAATTGATATTGTTTTTTTTTATACGATACGTCAATTTGACTTCGTTTCGCCTGATGGTAAGCTGAAGCAAAGCCTCGTAAAAGAGGGTCACCATTATAGACACGTACCATGTTACAATGGCACCTTGACGGCTTCATCAAATGCTTTTTGTCACACCCCGCTTAAAGGACTCGGGACTGTAGGAAGAGGGAAACACGTGAGCTGGTAAGGAAAAAATATGTGGAAACAACAGAAATTATATCAAGATGTTTTCATCTTAAAATATTGATAAACTATCTTATTTGTTATAGAGCTTAATAAGAACTTAAACAGCATTTTCTCTAAGAGAATATAAATATTACATTTACGAGTATATTACTTTAATCAAGAACTTAAAATCTAAAAATGGTCATCTACTTTTTTTACGCTGGATTATTAATGCTATACACAACTAAAATCGTGCAATGCCTCCGGTAGGTAGTATGTACGTAAAAAATGTCTTCACTTTTCCATGTGACATTCTTTTAGGTTGTTATGATTCATAGAGCATTCGTATCCGATACGCTTAAGGCATGTAACGGTGCAATGGACGAGGACCTTATTGTTTAATTTATAGTTTATAGCATCATTTATAATTTTTATATTACCGTAACTTAATTATTGGACCGAAATAAACATGTTATTTATATCTAACGATTATTAATAAGTATTATAACATTTTATTTTGAATATGCAATGTTATGAATATGTTCTATTTTTAACAATATGAATAGTTAAAGGTTGCATAGACGAAATTAAAGTCGTCAGATAAGTGTACCTACTTACTGAAGGATTACTATTTTTATGGAAGAGTTCTTCCCGGGAGGCGGGAAGGGATTTCCGATCCCGTGACCCTTTTATTTAAACCTTTCTTCGAACTTTTGGAATATACGAAAAAAGAAATTAGCCGAATCGGTCGACACTCGACCCGTTCTCGGATATTCCATTTTTATTATATGGATATGGTATACAATATTTTTTGTTTATTCGATTCGATTAGATTTAGATAGCGCGACACGTGAAAGCGTAACAGAGAGACAGACAGACAGAGTACTTTCGCATTTATAATCTTAGTATGGATTTACATAATGATTTGCTATTATTAGTACCTAACAATTCGACCCGCCAAACCGAACACTTCCACTTTCCTTCCGACTTATGACCGCATAATTACATTTTTTTTTTAAATAACATATTGACGTCAGAGTAGTTTGAATCGTAAGCCTTTGCCTCAAGTGTGTCACGGTGGCTGCTTCAAAAATATATTTTTAGTTCCAACTTGTTTACGAACACGGTTATAATTGTAATTAACATATGTTTTGTTGTACGAATTATGTTGTTAAGTTAACTAACTATATTAGCAGATTTATTTTTAAATATCAATTTTGAGTAGATATAAAAACATGGGATTTTAATCTTCTGTTGCTTAATGGAACAAAAAGTTTAAGTAGAATTCGTGCATTCGTCTCTATTCAGTCTATTCTCACTGATGCGATTTTCATTCAAATAAATCATAATTATTTAAATACTTAGTTGTGTTATGTAATCTTGTTTTTTTTTTATATTACCTTGTCAGATATTTTGTTACACGATAGTAAATAGTACAGATGGTTTGCCATATGTAAAAAAATCTGAACTTTTTAGACCTTCAACATTTTGCGCTTGGGATATAGAATATAAAAAAACACGCACTGCTATCTGACCTCCACAACCCATTGGCGATATCAAAGTATTACAGTTAGACCAGTCGTCGTACTTTTTAGAGTTCCAACTACCCGTAACGACTTCCATAGATTGATAGATGTTTGTATGGCAATCGGGACCGATGGCTTTACCTTTAGTGTAAATATCTATATTCATGCATAAAAATATTAAAAATATTTGCACTGAGCGGAGATCGAACGACGAATGTACAAATATAATACAAAATATGTGTAAATAGCAGTTTATCCAATTGCGATAACACTCACCATACAACACAACACAAAATAACTGCCAGTAGCCTAGTAGGTTGCGACCTCTGGCCCAAAAAAAAACAATTCTCTTAATAAAGGAAGTTGAATTTGGAACACCTTTCAAACATGTTCGTCACGTACGTTCTAAAGTGCAGCCCACGAATACATATCACCAGTTTTACGGTTTTGTCGTCCTTAATTTAATAATGATGTTCTCATTATAGATATTTTTTACGGTTTTTGTTCTAACATGTTTTTATGATGGTAGTCTCTGAATTAATTAATAGTTACAACTAGCTTATTTAATTTTTCACAAGTATGATGGTTATCATTTGTCCAAGGTTATGCAGTAATTATGAATTACTAGGTCATCTTAAACTCATTAAAAGTTTTTTTTTTAAAGGAACGGCTTCCTTAGGTTCTATACTCCGCTAGTTTCTATCGGCCAAGTGAGAGGACCATGGTCATGCATCCTAAACAAAATTCTTTGTTTCTTTGTGTAAAAAATCTTATTAATTCAAATTAGAATAAAGAACTCTAAATAGGTACTTACTAAATAAGATATTATTTAGTCTATTTTATAGTCTGTATCCCGTACCACATTCGAATTTTAAAAATTTATTCCCGCCTTGACAATGAACCGTAAAGTTCTTTTTCTTAACTGCTTGTCTCTTTATTTGTCTATGGTACAGATCTATCCTATCACGTTCTTTTCCTTCTTTTTGTAATGCCATCTGTAACAGCTACAAAAAATTATGCGTTAGACTGGAAAAAGCGGACCTCAGGCTCCCAGGCGAAAGTTTCGGATGCGACTGGGATTAACGCTAGGATGAAGAAGAAGACTTTATTCCATATCCTAGCCAGCATCAAGCCATCATTACTATGAACAGTAACTTCATATATCTATCGAATATTAGCAGACAAACCGTCCGTCGTAAGCAACAACTTTTCACACAGAAACGATAGCAATATGAAAACATTTTACGGTCTAGTGATTTTCTTGTCCCTGTCGTTGTGATTAAGACCGTTTAGATTGCAGACCGTCGATAATAATTTAGGTAGACGACTCTCAGAAGATTACCATGCATTAGAGGCGGAAATAGATCATTAATTTATCTACTGCATGAGTTTAGTATGTAGGTACGAGAATAGTCTGTCTAGTATACCTTTTTCGAACGGTATGTTCAATTATGTACCCACTTCAATCGTCGATCTCTACAGTACGGGCAGACTATCGATTTTTAAGGCCTATTTAGACGGGGAGAGTTACTCACCTGCAAGATTATCGAGAAAATAAAAAAAAAGTTGATACGTCAAAAAATTCGCAAAAACAAAACTCGCTCGCTTTTCCACGGGCGACATTTGCTTCGCAATTGTATATTGATAGAGTCCGGCTAAACAGAATTTTAAAGCAATAATCGTATTTAGAGATTTTGTGCCACCTTCTACCATGAGTGCAGTGCGCAAGTGTGTTTTATCGGCGATAAGTCACTTGCGAATCTCGTATGATCTATTTGTAGCGTATAAGTGATAATTTAGTGTTTGCCTGTGCTGTGTGTACCTAAACATTTTGATACGATAATGTTATGGCGATTATTGCTGGTGATAGTATGATTCTCGAACCGAAACGTGCGAGAAACTATCGCCGTCTAAATGGGCCTTAACAGTAGCTACCTACCTACATCAACCGTCGAACTCTACAGTAGAAAAACAGTAAGAACAATTAATCTATGAGTAAGAATGTGACAGCTAAGTATCGGGAAGTAGATAATTTAGTTTTACACTTGTAATGATAATAATTACAGTATTAATTAATAAATTATTTATCAGTGCGCATTTGCGCGGCTTTAAATACGTAATAAGTAAATGCGAAGATTGTAATATGAAAAAAGAAAATCACATGGAATTGAATGGAAAGAGGACTCTTTTGTCCGAACTAAGCCTCTTTTCTGGGCCATTGTGCGTAAAAAGTGCTTTCTAGAGCAGCCGGCCTAACTCCACACAAAAAATCACATTCGTGGTATTGAATGCCGAAACGATGGCAATTCACAACGATATTCATGAGTTAGTATAACTTTTGTATAATATGTAGTTATCTAACTTGTTAGCCTTCGGGGCATAGACTTCTCATATAACTACGTCTTTTGAGACTGAACTGGTAACAGTAACATATATTTTATGTAGTAAAATAAATTCAAGTTATGCGTAGCGGAAAATTTGCAAAGTTTAGAAAGGAAAACAAGAGGTCTATTGTTCGTGCAGTAATCTCCTCGGATACCCTTCCATCCGCCGGCGACGGACCGGCTAAATATCGGAGTTGAATTGACTAAAACCACACACTGAGGTCTTCAAATGCCGTGTAAGGTGGGACCATAAGGCATTTTCCTCGCACTCCAGCTGATTCAGGGTCATTTCAAGCCACCGTTGCTATTATGGTGTGACCTGTGCTCGGCCGTCAAAGTTGTTCATTCCACTCTACCACGATGGCCTGGTGGAGATGGGACTTCACTGCTTCGATTTCTCGAGACTTAGGGTGCCGTCCCTACTACCGCACCTCCAAAAGTGCTCTGGCCTCTAGGTCCCATACGAGCCTTTGTAACTTAGTGTTTTTGCTAGATCACGATTTGTAATAAATAAGTACAGTTAGTTATTATGTTTATCAAAGGGCCAAGTACGTTTGAGAACTTTAAGACCTGTTTGAGTAGGTTCCCTTCACTAGTAATATTACTGTGGTTGTGCAATTTAATTTTCACGTAAAGACAAATTAGTAGGTACAGTCGTCATCAGTATTAACTTATCAGATTCCAAGTTACCGACTACCTTAGCTCTAAAACCTTAATATAAACAAAATAAAAAAAATATAAACATCCGAAATGAGAACCTCCTCCATGTTTAGAAGTCGGTTAAAAATGGAAAGTGTTATGAAAATATATTGTAGGCAGGTATATTTATGTCGTGTTGATCGTGATAGACTTACTATTAAAAGTTTAATCACAGATTATATAATAGTAACTATTATAAAATTATTTAATAGTAGGTATAACTATTAAATAATCTGTTGTATTAATATCTAGGCAAGTCTGTGTTAATCTTTGCGTTTGATCGCGAGATTATTGTTAATGGGTTTTCCTTCTGAGAAATTATTTGTAGGTACATGTTTGTGTTATAAATATATTCAATGATAAGAATCAAAGCAGTCAACTTTATCCTTGCGTGAATCCCGGTCGCATCCGAAATTTTCCCCTCGTAGTCCGGGGTCCGCATTTTCCAGTCTAACTGCTTGTTTGGCTATATATATTTTCCATGACGCCAATCCGTTAAAATCACTAATGATTATTGTGTTTTCAGCTAAATTTTAATAATTTGTAATTAACTTAAGATTCTATAAGCTTTGGGATCACATTTTTTAAAAACGTAATTAATACTGAATCGGGCCCTACGATCGGGCTACAGCACGGGAATGTCGTCTGAATTCTGGGTCACCTACAAAGGGGACCCAGTTTTTTATTATGTACTATCGCGATCATAAGTGCAGTACCAATCTGACGCAACTATAGCGCGTCAACAATAGTCGTACTTATGACCTTATTCTTTGAAGACAATTCACACACACATACACGTCAACACTACGTCGCGCGTCGTACAGTACTCTTACTAAACTTTTGAAGTTATGACCTTAATCTTTGAAGATAATTCACACACACACATACACACACATTAATATTGTTCACTCGTTGATTGATATTGGTAATTTCAATATTATACGTAAGCCGCCCCGTAGCTGAGTGGTTTAATGTGCGGCTTGTAAATAGTATGAAACCTTTCGGTGATGGTTCGAACCTACCGGAACTAATATAACTTTTTGTGTTTTATATTTAAAAGTTATGATTTATAAATGTTGATACGAATATAAAAATGTTTCTTAGGTAGAATTTTAAACTTAGCGAGAAAATAATTATTTGAGGGTGCATTTGAAATAAAATGGATTCATTGGCTATGAGTGAAGTTGTTGGTTGGTGAAGTCAGTTACGACTACCCTATTTATATATTATATCATCTATGGTTAAGACTGTTTGTGTTAATTACTGTTCGAGCGATTACATTTCTTGTTTAATAAATCAATATGTCAAATATAAGTATTGAAGCAAAAGCTAATATTGTGGCCATATTCGAATGGTCTGAATATATCTCAAATTTCTAATGAGACGGGCTTATCTGTAAGTTAATTAATTAATTAATATTGTTGTAGTGCAATTTTGTTCATTAGTTGCAATTGTGTAATATGGTTGTTGTTTTTTTAGAGAAATACTGGGAGTCGTTGCGTGAAACAATTTGAGGAAGAAGAGTTGCAGAGTTGGAGGAGAAGTGGAAGACCTGCTGAAGCGGCGTTATATGGTAGCAGAATATGAAACGAATAACGAAGAACGAATAACGAAGAACTTTAACTGGGAATCAACAATATTTTCTGATGAAAAAACGTTTAAATCATCTCAAAAAGGAAGATTACATTTATGGCATAAGGATAAAACACGGTGGTGTGAAAACAAAATAGTACCGAACACTGAATCTAAGTGTAAATTATGTGGGGGTGGATTAGAGCGCAAGGGCCGGGTGAATTAGACCCAATATCTACGCGTGCAAATAGTGCAAATTATGTGGAAGTGTTAGAAGATATAATGTTGCCCACAGTGCGAAATGTCTATCCAGATATAAATGAAGGTTTAAGGGCATTAGAAGGTTTCTTCAGGGTCGGCAGCATGAGTGTGACGCCCCTGGTGTTGCATACGTCCAAAGGTCACGGTAATCACTTTCTATCAGGTGGGCCGTGTGCTTGTCTCCCACCTAAGTGGTATAAAAAAATGATATAAGTTTTGTGCACGATAATTGTCCCATTCATCGAGCCACCATACTTCGCGAATGGTTTAGTGAACGTAAAGTTATTCCTTGCTGTGGCGAAGGGTGAAAATGTTCAAAAGGGAAGCCGGTGGCAAATCCCAAAGAACAACCATGGCAATTTTGTATGAAATTCTCTCAAATTTTAGATAGGTACTGAATTTTAGGTGTAATACATGTAATAATGCATTAAACTTAAGCATCTCTACCATGACTTCCCTTTGCAGAGCAAGCCGGCAGGAATCGTGTTATGAGTACTCCTCGCCACTGAATTTCCTTGGCCAGCACGATCCCTTGATTTGAACCCGATTGAGAATATATGGGGTTTAATGGTGCAAAGAGAGATAAAAGTTATTGTTATTATATATTATATTTTATATAAAATAGTTAGGCTCAATTTAAAGTGAAAGCTCTCGTGATATTGTTACTCCGTGCTAAGCTATTCTGTTTAAATATTTTTGTTATTTAATTTCAGTTGAGCCTATTGAGACTACTGGGCCTATCAAGGGACGTGCTGGCCTGTAATTAGTATAAGACTGTATGGTTGAGGTTAAGTTTCAATCCTCTTTTCCGAAAAAAAACTTTCGAGAAAATGAATAATTAAGCTATAACCTCAATATGCAATATTAATTTTATTATAAAAGTATATTTTTTGGATGAAATTATTATAACCACAAATTAACATTGGATAATTCTTTTAATAAACTTTTTTTTTAAAACTATTGTTTTATTTATAATCTATTGTAAATTAAGTATAATATTTTTCTATTTGTAAATAATTATTTCTAATTCTGTTAACTTGTTCCTAAAATTTCATGAAAACAAAACAACAAAAAGTGGAAAAACTAAGATCCGAACCCACAACATCCGATTTCAACGCTATCCATAGCAGCCTTGTTACCGACCAGGCTACGCACTGCCTTACGTAGAATCACGAATTATTGCATTACTTTATATAGATGCATGCTTCGAACATAATAGTATGAAAAGGCGAGCATAACGTTTTCTTTGTTTCGCATCACACACATTTATATTTTCTCATATCGATACTGTGTGACGTATAAATGTATGCGTTAAACATTACATACACATAGATACGCGTTTAACCGGACAAGCGATTATAAACATTACGGTGCTAATGCACTTTTAATTACGATAGTACATAAGAATAACTGAGTGATAAGTTGGCATTAATTTTGATATAATTTAAAATTTTCATTCAGATTTTAAAGCTTCAAATCTGTACAAAACTCGTCTACTTTTGACGCTGATTGTACCCTAGTGACAAAGTAACGATTCGTTTATAATAATACCTATCTTAATTAATATGAATATGCGCATGCGCAGGTAGCTTTGAACACCTGCATCAACTTTTTAATATGGATACTTTACCTGTTTATACGATTAAGATGATAAAACTAGCTAGGTATAGGTATACTCGTGTAGAAACTTATTGGAGACAATTTTACTCACACCGACGAGATCGTTCAGATAGAGTCCATCATTTTTTTTTTGCTGGCAGCCTCTGACGGTCTTTGTGGCGTGGCGATAGTAAAGGCGCAGGTTTGACTCCCGCTGAGTGCAAATATGTGTATGCATGAATATGACTATTTGTATTGCTCTGGTCGTACCTCGGAAACCACGTTATGCCGTCGATACCGGTTGTCATATGAACATTAATAGCAGCCGTTACGAGTAGTTCGAACCCACAAAAGTCCGACTAGTCTAACTGCAGAACTTCTTTATCACCAATTGATTGTGGAGGTCATATGGCAGTCGCTTCACGGAAAATATCAAAGTATTACCTCAACACAGTTAGACTGCAAATCCGAACCCAATTAAGTTGAGGAAAGGCTCAGAGAATGACGACTGGGCCATTGTTTTTCATATAGAACGCCATGACTTCGCCTCGCCTGATGCTCAGCTAAAAAAGAAGTCAGAGGCACACGTATGAGGGTGTACTTGTTTGCCACCTAAGTGGTTAAAAAGGTCACCACTGCACGTAAGATGGCCCTCAGTTTAAAGGCGTAATCTGATGCTTTTTAGGTCTCCAAAATTGAAATAACAATATTTGCTTTGTTTGTGTAAAAAAAAAACAAGAAACTGTCGTTAATATTTCGCAAATATTTCACAACAACTCATAACAGCGTGGTACCTACTAAATATTCTATAAGTTTAAATTAGCCATTACAAAATAAGAGTCCTATTGTTTCTGTTTCAAAAAATAATAATTGCCTATTCTAAAATTTTGTAACACTATCTGTAAAATTATCTGTGATCAACACGCGTGCTATTAATATAAGTAATAATAATAAACGACACTAAATAAAATCAAAATATATTTTATTACATTAAATTAAGCGTAATTAATTATTCTAAAACTAATAAAGTTCAATGCCTGTGTGGCCTTTAGCACGGGCAAAGACTCGTGAAGCACCTACTGCACAATACCGAGTTATTCAATTAACTTTAATAATAATTTATTATGAAAAAAATAAATTCATCGTCGTTTATTTTTGTTGAGACCAGTTTAGTTCAAATTATTTATTTTTTTATGATTATGGCGAATACGAAAATTTGAATGCAGACTAATAAATGTCTGGGAAGTCCCCCAATAGTTGTCTTATTCGGTCTTATTCAGAAATCGATAGTAACGTGAACACGCACGTTCTTATAAGCCGATACGTTTTAAGTTTTCATACTTTTACATCAGCCCCCCCTAGACAAGTGGCAATTCGCTGTCCGCCCCTCTAGAGAAGTGGCAATTTGTCGGCTGGCGTTTTGTCAAATGTATGACATTTGACGTTTATGACAGGCGTCAACGAATGTCAAAAACGTCAAATCCCCGGTTATTGTAGAATAGAATGACGTATGGCAGTATGACAATCGTCAACGTATGTCACAAACCTCAAAATACGAGCCATGTTCAAATGTTCATGTCAAATTCCAATTCATGTCCATTCTACTATACGCCGGACAAGAATTGCCACTTGTCTTCTATGTTCATCATTATTATCATCTAAGCATTTTTAGCCTCGGTCGCATCCAAAGCTCTCACCTTGGTGTCCAATTTCGCACGAGCCCTGAAGATTTTGATGGTAATCTGAATGTACTATTCTACTGCTGAGAACTATATTATATTAGTACCCATTAATTTGATAATAAACTTAACTGCAATCTGGAGAACGTCTGAAAAATAAGTGTTGAAATTCGACTTTGACATAATATCATGTGTTTTGAAAGAGTTTGAGATGTTTTAATTGTAGGTAGGTATCTACTATTTGTAAAATAGTTTGTCTCTCGTAATTAAGAAGTAACTATGTTATGTATTGTTCTTATATTTTTATTTATATAATTATATAAATAATTGTCTATTATGTAAATAAACTGTTCATATAATAATTATTTAAAATATTAATTCCATTTCTTTATTCTTTCTTTCTTTCATTATTTCTTATTTTCATACATTTTCTATTTGAACTAATAGATTATTTTTCCATATTTCTTCTCTTACAATTTAATTTTATCGATATATGATTTGAGTGAACTGATGAATGATGATGATCATGCATGACGGATATTGATGAATTTGATCAGTTTGATTGTATTTAATTATAATTGAATGCAACATTATTCATCTAAATAAAAATATAATTAATTATTTACATATTTTCCTAACAAATATAATTTTAAATGTAATCGCTATCTTCTTTTAAGATTAAAATTGTGTTTTATTAAGATTGTCATCATTAATTAATATTATATTTTCAGGTTTAAATACAATTAAAATATAGGTAGGTATATACTACGTTACACATTTTTCTAGTAGAACTAGTTTTAAATTGAGATAAATACTCAAGTAACAGCTTAAATGAAGATACCTAAGTCTTAATTAAAGGTTCATCATTAATTTTTATTACATTTTTGGATTCATTTTAATGAAAATATAACCATTTTACATTTTGCTAACTAAAATAATTTTAACTTAGAATTTTACTTTAAAACTTAATGTGTTTTATTGAAATTTCATGATTAGGTACATATTAGTTATCATCTTTTTATTGTTTTTTTTTTCAAGCGCTTCAAAGAAAATTTGGTACCATTTATAATTTTAATCCTATAGGCTTACGTCATGGATATCGCAAATTTTTAAGAGCTCTCATGCAAAGAGTAAATCTCATAATTCTAAAAAAATAGTTTTCTAGTCGAGAATTCTTTAATATTAATAATTCTAGCAACATTAAAACTCATGAGCGTATTTCTTAAATTTATTAGCAAAAATTTAAAAAGGACATGAATTTTTTCAATGTGCAATTACCTACCTATTACTGTTATTGCTGAAATTTGGCGCGAACATTACACATTAAAATAAAATTAATTGTAATATACTTCCATCACAAAAGGAGATGGGTAGGCTTTCATACATTCTTGGGCCAAAAATGTAGTAAGATGAGGGTGGTAGCAATTAAGAGCATATAAATTATTAAACCATCCGTGAAAATTCTGCAGATTTTGGATATCTGAGAGCAGAGTTATAAGAGATTTAGTAAAAGTGAGGTTATGCAAGAAATTGACATTTTAGAACTGTGATTTCTGTGGTGTTTTAATAGAAAGTGGTCATTGTTTTTATTGTAAAATACTTTTACATTGTACTGTATTATATTTTACTCAGGGATGATGTACGAAAACTTACAAAGAGATTTTAAAGACATGGAGTACAAGGATGTTATGTTAATAACAAAAAAAAATCTTTAAATAATAATTATCTTTTATCCTTCTTCAATAATAATTAAAGTACTGTCTAAGAAGTGCGCAGGTGGAAATATATTACCTTATTTACTTCATTTTCTATGCCACAATTCACACAGAGATCCATGTCAAAATCCAAAATACTGAGCAAAACTCATTGGATTTAAACCAATAAACTGATACAGCATACTGATATAGCATACTTTTGTACATATTTTATAAACAATTGTATATCCCATAAGCCGTGTAAATATACAATGTTTCGATAAAATAATTAATTTTGAAGATTGAATAAATAAACTGATTGACTGGAGCTGTCAGCTGTCACAGCTTAAAAATACAGTTGATAAACACGAGAAATAATTAATCGATTAACGGAAATCGATTCAGAATTTATTTTTATTACACTATTATTTGGTATTTTAAATGGTTATTATTATTAATATGATTAAGTTTTGTTCACTCTGATTGATTTAATATCAAATTGTGATGCAAGTGTTTTAATACGCAATATTGTTTAAATAATTTTTAGTAATCGATATTTTATTTTGCTAGTGGAATAAACTTAGTTTTAAGATTTCTCGTCTTCCAGATTCTCAATTGAGCTGGTTTTTTAATATTTTGAAATAGAAAAAAATACCGCTTTTTTAAGTCATATCTCAAACTCATTACAATTTTGGCCCAGAAGTCCCCGTCTCCTTTACGAAATGGTGTAAATATTAAAATAACAATAATCAGGTGTGAGAGAAATCATTAAAGTTAGTTTTTTTGGAGTGTAATTTAAAAGGTACCACTAATTTTATTGGAATTGTTACGCTGGAACTTTACAACGGCCATACTTACCTACATACATACATACATATACTCACGCCTGTCAATCTCCGAGGGGGTAGGCAGAGGTGTATTAACACCCACATTTCGCCAACTATGATTTGCGGTCCCATGTAATAGAGGGCGTGCCTATTGACGTCTAGCGTATGTTTACTGTCCCCTTAGGGTCGAGATTTATGACCAATCCCTTGTTTTCTTATTGTATTGGCGACGGGATTGACATATTGAAATAGCGATTCTGCGTCGATCCATCGATCGTCAAAATCAGGATTGAAAATAATCTTAGATTGACGATCGAATATAGAAAGCGGCCGTTAGTCACCTTCACCAGGAACTAACACGGCTAAATTTCATTGAATTAGACACACCGATAACAGAATCCTTAGGAATCCGGAAATAAGGCAACACTTTACAAAAAGGGTCATTGAGCCATTGTTATATACCTACAGGCTTCATATACAACAAAGTATGCAGATATTGTGCAGGCCTCCCTGTTGAAGAAGTCTCGACAAGTTATTTTATTTACCTAAGACACGTCAATTTGACTTCACCTCGCCTGATGATAAGCTGAAGGCTAAGTCTCGGTAAAGAAGGTCACCATTATAGACCATACCATGTTACAATACAATACTGACACTCAGCTTGACGGCCTCATCAGATGACATAAAAAAAAGTTGTTGACTTGTTCTAAGTTTTTACCACTACAGTAACATGTTTTGAAAAAGATTCCATCAATTTCTGAAATATTCTAGCTAGATAGTGATTAAAATAGAAGCTCATTAAATCTGTAAAAAATAACTAGCTCATAATACTTGTTAACAAGACTAGGTAAGTCATTAAAATTAGTTTAAAATTATTCACAGCATATAATTATTCGTTCATTCATTGTCAAGTGCCTAATTAAAAATTGAAAAACTAAAGAAATAGGAAACACACTAAAAACTGGATTAAAATTAGAGGAGTAAAAACAGACAAGCTTCATATTATGAGCAGTCTAAAAAAACACCGCAATCTATACTATTAAAAAAATTGTGAAGTGGTCGTGTCTGTACATTGCAGATATTTCAAAATACTTGGGGTCTTTTCTTTTCTTATGTTATACTAGTTTCCGCCCGCGGCTTCGCCCGCGTGGTGTGTTGATAAAAAGTAGCCTATATGTTAATCCAGGGTATAACCTATATACATACCAAATTTCAACCAAATCGGTCCAGCCGTTTATGCGTGAAAGAGTAACAAACATCCACACATCCACACATCCACACATCCATTCTCACAAACTTTCACATTTATAATATTAGTAGGAATTTATAATATTAGTAGGAATTTATAATATTAGTAGGAATTTATAATATTAGTAGGAATTTATAATATTAGTAGGAATTTAAAATATTAGTAGGAAAGTAGGAATTAATTAACTATTAACTATACATACTGAACATCACAATAATACATACATACAACTATACAACAACACACGTTTTTTTCGAATGCTTGTATGTTTGTCTGTCTGTTCGCGATGGACATAAAAACTACAGAACAGACAGACTGCCGATACACCGGTGCATTTATATATTTTTATTCAGAGGTAAATATATGAAATTTCGTGCTTTCTTTCTTCTTAATTTAAAAATATATTCCCAACTTTTTCGGTTTCAGTTTTTAATTTTTACTCTTATATATATATATATATATATATATATTAGTTTTATTGTTAATATTGTACATATTTAAATTGTATTATAGTAGGATGAGCCAGAATAAATATAATTCATTAGTTGATTAGATTGAATTGGAATTGGAATTGGAACTGGATATTCCCAACTAGCCTTCCATTGGTTGCTTAAAATACAAAAATATATTAATATTGTAGGGTATTTTACGCAGCGCTATCTTGACTCAAAGTATAGCCTAACTACGAGTAGCTTGTATTACTAGAGTGCGGTTATACATACCATTTTTAATTATGTCACAGATTATGTACACTTGGTCTGGGTGTTTTGGCCATACAAATATTTGTACTGAGTGGGTATCGAAACCGCGACCCTCTGACTTAGCAGTCAAATGCTCTACCGCGATACCGCTACGGCATCGGCACGGCATGGGAGTTGTCATGAAAGGATGACACATCTATATGTTTTAAAATAATTTCGTGGAACATAACATTGATAACATAGGTTACTTTCAATCCTGAAAATAGTACAAGAACGGGCTTTATTTAAAAAAAGAATTACTTACACTATGTAGCGGAACTGTGGGCATTTACTAGTTATAAGTAGGTATGGCATCTAATATTACGTAAGTAAGAGGTACCTACGTCAACACAATTATTACTTTTATGTAAATTGTCAAATGTACGTGTACACAGCTGCATTACTTAATTATATTATTATGTATAATATTATGTTAATATTATATTAACTGTTTGTTCATATTCATACTTGCTCAAATACAGACAAACAGTAATAAAATGTGGGAATAGTGTCTAGTTCAAGTTTACATAATTTAAAACAATGGCTTTTCAAAATTAATAGATTTTTCTCGGAAAAAATATTTTTACTCTTCGATTCCTTCTTATCAGTCAGAGGATAAATTAAATTGAATTTAAAAATTCAAAACATAATTAAACCGATTTCCTTCTACCTCCATGGTGCCGAATTTATCATACAAATTCTTTTAAAGTTGTTAAAACTCAGACTCGGAACCTACTTGGTATACCTATTACTATGTACCAAGGAGGTTCCAACCTACTGGTAGCAATGGTAGTGGTTCCTTCTTCTTCCTCCTAGCGTTAATTCCCAGTCGCATCCGAAGCTTTCAGCTCGGAGTCTGGGGTCCGCTTTTACCAGTCATAGCTACAGATTTGGCTAGACCTCGATATTTTCCGTGAAGCGATTGCCATCTGACCTCCACGACCCAATGTTTACATTAGGCGATATCGAAGCTTTGCAGCTAGACCGTTGTTTTTGGACTTTTTAGGGCACCAACTACCCGTAACGACTGCCATAGATGATCTTATGGCAACCGGGACTGACGGCTTAACGTGCTTTCCGAGGCACGACCAGACCAATGCCATATTTCTTGAACACAAATATTTTGCACTGAGCGGGGATCGAACCCGCGCCTCCTGCGCAGCGGCCGCGTTCACTACCGCTACGCCACAGAGGCGGTAGTGGTTCCTAATTGTATATTATCGCAGCCAACTAGCTTATTCAGCTATTCAATTAACTGCCTAGGCTGTTAACCAAACGTACAACATTTAACAAACTGGCTAGGCAAATGACTTGTTTCTGTATGACTAGTTATTAAAAAAAACCACGAAGGCTAAAGCGGGAACTCCGCTCCCGCATTAGCCTTCTAACCTAATCTATCCAATTCGGATTGCGCAGCTCTCTCAGTACCTAAAGCTACTATTATTATTTTATTTGTATATTGTTCAAGCACAATGTAAAAATAGTTCATGAATAAAATATACTGAAAAAGCTTATCACTAACTTTGTGTCTTATTTCGGGGTGGTGCCCTTTCATGCGAATGGCTTAAGGGCCTAAGCAATAGTCAGCCAGTTTGTTAAATGTTATACCTACGTTTAGTTAACAACCTAGGCGGGTAAGAACGGCTGATTAAGCTAGTTGGCGGCGAAATATATACATTAATCTGTGATAAAATAGAAAGAATTATATCGCTATAGGTTGTTAAACGCGTTAAGTACCTTTTCATCACACAAAAAAAATGTTAGATGCGCGCGCATAATGACAACAAATAGATTTTTACTATTGTGTTTTGATGTAGTATTTTTAGTATTATTTTATTCGCAAGTGTGTTGAAAATAGTCGTATGCCACTCGCGTGTATGGTGATTTCGGCTCGGGTCTCAATGTCGCCTCAGCGGTAATCACCAACTTTACACGCTTGTACCATAATGTACTAATAAGTAACAGTAGATATTATTTAAATTAAATAATTGGCATGGATTGTTATATTTACTAGTTATAATGCTAGGAATAAAATACATTATTATCATTTAAGTATTAAAGAATCTACATATTACAATAATATTGTTAATACAATTTAAAATTCAAAATTATTGGTTTTTTATATTTTATATTTTATTTAGTCGTATTATGGTTATGTTATGTTAGATTTAGAGTTTTTCTGTACTTGCTAAACGTACAATTAAATTTAATTGTAGGTGATTAAAATTATTATGATTATTATTATCTACTGAATTCATGTTGATATTATGTACTTATTATTTAAAAGTTAGATAACACAATAAAATATGAGTTAAACAATTGTTTTTCTCATATTTAATGGTGTTATCTAACTTTCACATAATTACGCACATTAATTATCTATTAAGTAAAGTTGAATAAAATTTTAAGTAGGTAAGTAAAAATAATGTACCTACTTTTAAGTAAGTACCTATCGGTCATGGCTCGCGGCCATATGGTGGAATTAATCATTAATCAATTGTTCAACTAAAACTGTCCAAGTCGTTTAAGCTTCAATGGCTTCAATATTTAATGGTTTGTCATATCAATTCAGGTTTGATCAATTTGGCCACATAATTAATGTAGAGTGTCTATAATATCAGAGAATTAATAAAAAATTCAAATAGCCGCGTGGTTCCCGGCAGGGTAGAATTTGAGCCACCCCATGCGGTGTCGTACAAGGCGACTAAGGTCTGTAACATCAGACAGATGTAGACTATACAGTCCAGACTCAGCCTCAGATGTATGGCTCGAGTCAACAATAGTGCCCGGAATACGATAATAGGCTCACCCACGATTACGTGGGACCGAAGACAACGAATGGTGCTTGGGTGTTAATTCACCTCTGCCTATCCCTCCGGGGATAAAGGCGTGGTTATATTTATGTATGTACGTAAATTCAATATTACAGCTTCTTCATCACTATCACTATCACTACATAAATATTATAAAACAAAGTCGCTGTCGCTGTCTGTCCGTCGCGTCCCTATGTCATTGTATGCTTAAGTCTTCAAAACTACGCAACGGATTTGAAGCGATTTTTTTCAATAGATAGAGTGATTCAAGAGGAAGGTTTATATAATGTATATTACATGCATAATACTGTAGAGAATCACTGATAAATTTAGAGATATGCAGTGGGAACGGGATCAGAAAACATGGCGGTACGAATTTCGCCGGGTCAGCTAGTTAAGATATAAATAATTCACATAGATTTGGTAGATGATACTGTTCTTTATATAATGTTTTTTTTGGCATACATCCGGTTATTATCCTACCTAATGCTAATTACTTGACATAAAAAGTCAACTGTACCTACTTACGAATTTTTATCTTAAGCAACTTAATTAGTTTTTTAAAAACTGTCCTTTTTCTGCTTAATAAATAAACATTTGTATGCTTATGAATTACATTTACTTTTTTACCTGATTTTTTTAAATATTAGCTTTACTTCATATAATTAAAATAAATGTAAATGTTGTTTCTAAGTGTATTTACTTAACGGAAAACTTACTAAACTACATAATTATCATGTTAAAAATGTAAAATTAACATTTAAATTTGATATTTATGCGGAAAATTTTAAGAAAATACTAATTTAATAACCTAATTAGTGTTATATTTTAAATTTGTCACATTAATTTGATGCTGAAAGCTCTAAGTAACTGTTATGGTATAATTACATTAACAACTATTCCTAATATAAATAATAATTATACTTATTAACAATATCATTTATATTCGTGACAATGTTAATAAAACATTAATTAGGTATAATAGTAGGTATATGATAGTTGCTATTATTATCATAATAGCTATAATAACCATAGTATTATAAGAATACTGTGTAAAAACTTAGTGTTAAATATACTTACCTAATATAATATTATACCTATATTTTCTTAAAATCTATCTAATCTTATATTACATTATACTCCAAGAAAATTCTTATTATGTTAATTTCATTAGTATTTTCTCACAAACTAGTTTTTTCTAACAATACTTCAAAATAATAAATGTCATTCATAACTATCCGCACCCAAGTAGTTTATTATTATAATATCTATCCTTTTTTATAACGTGCAACAGGATATGGCAATAATTTAAAAAAATAATATTAGTTAATTAAAAGCTATTTTCTTGTAAATGCAATTAGGTAAAACAGAAAATGTTAAGTTGATATTAAAAAAATTATAATGCAATTAAATAATTTATTTGCTATTTTCTTAAAGTTATAATATAAATAAATAAATAAAATAATAATTAAAATAACGTCATCACTATTTTTTTATTACTTAATATAATACGTTGTATGAAAATTTTTATTCAGTTTGAAATTATTTCATGAATATTGATAGGTAGTTATTTAGATCCCACTGCGATCTTCGGGGCCCTAGTCATCCTGATCCTCACTAACCGAATAACAAGAGAGACTCTGGCGCAACGTTTCGTCTCGAGTTCGGGGGGTCAGAATATAACGGGATCGTATACCACTAAAGAGAGGAGTTATAATACATAGACTGATATTTGTGCGATTTTTTTTATAGGACACATCAATTTGACTTCATCTCGCTTGATGGTAAGCTGAAGGCTAAGTCTCGGAAAGAGGGTCACCGTTATAGACAATTGCAATATAATGTCAGTATTGTCGATATTGGAATTCTCACGTCGATCGTTGCAAAACTTTGTAAAGTGGATCACTAGTGCTTAGCGTACGATAAACATGCATGAAGTAATGTGTCTCGGGTAATTCATTCTTGCAATCCACTATCATTTTATAGTTCCGTTGTATATCAGATTGTAGTTTAGTAGATAATCAATGCAGTAAAATCAGCCGGTGGTTAACAATAAAACTAAAAATAAAAATACCCATTAAAAACTAAAACTTAAATGCGTCGTGGAATTCATCCGCATCGAATGCTCTCTTGTGGAAACATTCCCAAAAGACTAAAATCATAACTGAATCTAAGGAGATTCAGTAATTTAGTCTATAATATAAGGATATTCAGTTAATACGAAAGTGCGTGATCAAACTCATTAACGTTAAGGTTGGACAATAAGAATAAGGGCCTATAAGTTGTGTGCATGTTAGCTTCGTGAATACATTGCACAAAAAATAAATTGTCGCCTTATATTTCTTATTATATCAAGGTCTCCGTCCTAAGCTGGTTTAACCAGTCGGTTATTTATCATTAAATTATGGTTATTGAGTTTTTATGTTTTATGACGAAAAGAGACATTAAGACGGGACCCACACTCGAACCCGTGCCCCTATATGAGGCCTGAGTGTGGGCAATGAACCCGACTTAATGCCTGTTCAAGTATTACAAGTGGTATGGACATAAAAGGATATTGCACGGTCATAAGAGGTTACCGCATGGTCTCTTTCGTGGCCGTGAGCCCCGGTCACACCTCTCGGGGAGAATACACGAAAAACATTGAACTCAAGTAGGTATAGAATCAGCCCATCTGATCAGTGTTTTCAGTCGTCGTGTCGTTTTCTAGTCTAGCCTCAACTACTCTGATGACCGATGAAATCCAGTTTAATTGCGTTTTTGGGTCACAAAGAAAACTTATGAACGTCCAGAGTATGGCTTTTACAGTTCCAGTTCAGGATTTAAATTCGACACAGCCGTAGTCACATTTAATACGACTACGCTACCGAGTCTGTCTATTGCTAACATCATACTACATAACGTGAATTTAGATACAAATAGTTTCGTTCAATATAGTGCGAAATTGCAATGCTGTTAACCTTGCTAAGTCGAGGCTCTTAATTTCGATGTAAACGAATGAATTCATTGACCACTCATTATGCAATGTAGAGTGATCGCACACTTGTATTCGCGCCGAAAGAACACACTATTCCGAGCCGAAAAAATCAACCGAGCTGACTCAGGTAAATCCCAAAAAGAAAATAAATATAGGAATCAAAGTTGGTGCCGGCAGAGATATGTAGACGCATGCACGCTCTTGACAATATTGTCCGCATCGAATTTGAAGAAATCATCCCAATTTTGGGAACTTAAAGAAGCGCCCAACTGTGATTGTGGAGCTCCAAAGCAGACAACAATGCATTTAGCCGGACATTTAGCGTCATATGAGGACTCGAGCAAAAGCCATACGACATGGTGATGATCCCAATTTGTCTGGGATTTGTATACCGTTTTTTTTTATATAGGACACGTCAAATTGACTTCGCCTCGCCTGATGGTAAGCTGAAGGCAAAGTCTCAGAAAAGAGGGTCACCATTATAGACACATACCATGTTACAATGGTGACCTTTACATACAACTTTATATGAAAAAGTGCGACCGTATCGTATCTCCTTTGTCGACTTACATACCTTGCCACATAACATACCTTCTGGATTCGTTCGATTAGTTACGGATTTTATGTTTTTTTTATTCATATACCACTTAGGTGGAAGACAAACACACGGCCTACGGAAGTACAATCTAGAGGTCACACTCACGATACCGATCAAGCAATTAATTCCTAACGCCCTTTTTGAAGAATCACATACTGGTTGATTATGTACTTTTAAAATTGATTCTTTCAGTGCCTTCGCTTCTATCGACCTAAATAGGTGTGCAATCACCTTATGCCAAAAGATCAATTCATGTGCATTACTGATAATGTACAATAATGCGGGTATTAGAATTACGTGCACACACACACAGTTCTCTTAAATTGGAAAACTGCCAACTTTCTAAACTGTCTAATCGAACGGTGTGAAAATCTATCCTTGTAATCTTTACTTACAGCCCGACATTTAGGCTACTTTACAACAGCCATGATCTTACTGTAACCAAAAAATATTTCCGTTCAAAATACTACTCACATTTTAGCTCTCGATAATTTTACTTATGATTATTTTAATCACACTGATAAGTAGGTGTCTGTTAGAACTACGTTCAAAAATATAACCAATATATTCTTTAATTCGTAGCAGTCATATTTTATTTATTCAACTTTATGCACAAGTACCTAAATAAGCGGACTTATTGCCAAAGGGTTTATCTAATCACCTAATGGTGAACCAAGAATTAAGTCCGTTATAAAATATTTACAGTGAAGTAAGTATGTTATGATAAACTCGCTGACCCACCCCGACTTCGCCCGTGGAATACCTCTAAACCCCGTATCATCCATTCAAACCACATGTGCCGGCATTTTTTTTTAAATTCTCTGCGTCCTTGTACTCAAGGAATATTCTAAAAAAAGAATTAGCGAAATCGGTTCAGCTGTTCTCGAGATTTGCGTTTACCAACACATTCAGCGATTCATTTTTATATTATAGATGTACATAAATAAAATTTAAAAAAAGATAGGATTCAACGCGTAGATGAGCCTGAAATCTGAATTTAAGGCAACTTATTTTGTGCCTTTCAGTATTCATGTTTTACTTGATAAACAGATACATTATTCAGGTTTAAAGGACAGGTAGGCAGGTCTTTATGTGTTGACACCGCTCAGGGTCACAAATCGTTTTAGATTTTCTTATCGTTAACGTTTAGAATATGGCAAACACAATGTTCTACTCGTAACAAATGTTTCAAATGGAGATCTCTTGAGCCCCTTAATAACTAGATAAGAAGCAATATACCATTGTAATACCGATAAAAAGAAATCAATACTCGTTTCATTATTGTTCACCAAAATTTGTAGTGGGCCCAAACTTCGAACGAACTTGAACGTGGGCCCATAACTTGGCAGAATTTGAAAGGTGAATTATTTTCCACTTACGTTTCAGAGCTTTTCCTTCTGGCGAGCACCTCTGTAAATTAATCAAACAATCCACATAATTCCTGACTAGTCTTTTATTAGTAAATATCGCATCAACGTCTAAATAATTGTATCTTTCGTCATATTTCGGCATGTTAGCCATTTCGTTGATGTCTTGTCCCACCACTACGTACACAATAACACAGAGAAACAACACTGCACGCATTTTTAATCTATGATATAAAAATCTCGTTCACGTATGATGGATTTCGCGCGCGTTTTGCGCCGACATTCGTGCGCGCGCGCCGAGGTCGCGTCTTGTTGTGGTTGCGCGTGAGAACTGCTTTTGTTTAATAAGGTAAAGGTACGCTCGCGGTCAAGATGCTTTCTTTGACTTAAGAGAGATCGGTGAGAAAATGGGTAAGTAACTACCTACAGGTTGTTTGATTGACCGGTTTTTTTTGCAGATACGTGGATTTAAAAAAAATCCACTACCGTATCGGATGTTTCACGTGTAAGTACGCACTTATCTATTAATCAACAGACGCTATTTCAAGGTCTGGGGGTAAATCCTTGAAATAGTAGTTTATATTTTTACTTAATAATTATTCACACGTAATACATCGTATTCAATGTAATTGTTTTAATTAGGTAAGTATTACGTAGGTATTGCTCGAGACACGTATCATGGACCTAAAATGTGCTCAAAATGTGCTCAAAATGTGCTCTATACGCGTAGTACACGTTTCTTGGGTGTCTTTTGAGGATAGTACAGGGTGCTACAGAGGAGGACGGGCTCAAATTCACCAAGGCATAGGTTATTACAATACAATCCGCGGACGCTAGGGCTTCGTTTGTTTCGCGATTTAGGTCTAAGATACGTGTCCCGAGGTATACTTTAAGTAGGGCAAGTTCAATAAATGCAGTTACGGATGCGACTATGCGGAAATAGGAATGTTTTATAGGTAGGTTAAATGAAGTCCAAATATAACTTAACCTTAAAAAAAAATTAAATCGAAATAATCATTGCCATGATCACAATGTTTATCTTGATAAAACGCTATTATAAAGCTAAAAAAATAGGGGGGAATCGGGAATAAACCTGTTTGTTTGTGAGGAGAAAAATTGGAAATTGTGTTGAGAATAGAATAGAATAGAATTAAACTTTATTGTACACCAAACAAAAAGAAAAGTATATCTACATAAAATAAATGGCAAACATAATTAGGTAATGTACAAATGGCGGCCTTATCGCTAAAAGCAATATCTTACAGGCAACTTTCTAACAACTTAGAGCAATATAACGCAAATTATGAAAAACATTTTTGTATTAATCTGTTAATTATTATTAGTCTATTACAGTCCACTGCTGGATATAGGCCTCTGCCAATGTGCATCACAGTACCCGATCCTCACAGTACCATGCGCATCCCTATCCCATCCCCTTTTTTCAGGACGTCCGTCCATCTGGCCTCCCAACCTTTCGTTTTCAAATTCATGGTCTCCAGTCTAGGACTCGTTTGCTATCAGCGTCCATCGGTCCTTCGACAGATGTGGCCAGCCCATAGCCACTTCAGCTTGCTCATTCTGCGAGCTATTTATGAATATTATTATTTTATACTTACACTAGTTGACCCGGCGAACTTCGTACCGCCAAATTTTTCGCCCGCGTGGTATTCCTATCCCGATTTATCAGTGTTCCTCTACAATAATATGCATGTATTATACATATAAACCTTCCTCTTGAATCACTCTATCTATTAAAAAAAAACCGCTTCAAAATCCATTGCGTAGTTTCGAAGATTTAAGCATACATAGGGACGGACAGACAGCGGAAGCGACTTTGTTTTATAATACGTAGTGAAGTGATGATGATGATGATGATAGTGAAGTGATTCTACCATCGAACTGCTTGAATGGAAAAAAATATATTTGGAAAACATGGTAGGATGACTCGTAAGAAACAAATATATGCGCCGTAAATACCTTCAAGTACTAACAAACCGACAAACAGTTACATTTTATAATATGTAAATATAACGGTAATATCACATGACCTACACTGACATTTATTTTTAAGGCCAAGTGTGTAAAAGGATATTCAATGAAAAGGTAAATAATAAAACGATAAAGTACGCAGTGTATTGTTTTGTTCATAATAATTAGTTTAAAAAACCGTGCATTATTATTATTATTATCCTTATATATGGCACTTGGTATGTTTCCGGCGGAAGTGACATTTTAAAATACTTCAAAATCGCATCAATTTGATAATTTATTCCAAATGAGTATGTAACAGTTTTTCGCCCTACAACTTTTTGTTAAGGCGAAGTTATTTTTGCGTTACATCGTAATCACTATACTCTCACTTTCACGTGTTGTAAATGGAAGAAGCATTAAGATTGATTAATGAAAAAGAATTGTATGTAATTTAAATGTAGTTAATCCTACTAATCCTACTTAAATTATGAATGCGAAAGTTGGTGAAGATGTTTGGATTATTATTACGTAATCACATTCAAACGGCTGTACGGATCTGGCTGAATCTTGGTACAGAGATAGTATTGTTTAGCTAGATTCTAGAAGTCAAAGTCAAAGTCACAAATCATTTATTCGGTATAGACCATCAAAACGGCACTTAAAAAACGTCAAAAATATATATGTACTAAAGACTAGCTTAGCAAATGGACCACCGGTTCGAAACGCGGCCCCGGCCTGAGAAGACTCCGGCAAGAAACTCAGCGGGTTTTTTTTTGGTCTATTTACAAAAAATGCTTAGTCTACTTAGTCTAAGCACGCATGAGTGAACAGCTCATTTTCAAGCTAGTTTATCATCTAAATATTCTTGGATTTTATAATAGCCTTTTTGGCACAATTTCCTCTTAACTACATTTTTAAATTTATTTATAGGTAAATCCTTATTCCCCTCCTCTAGTCTACAATAATAAATATTATGCTACGTTTTATCACTGGAGTAATTTCCCATGTGTAGCGGTAACGGGCTCATTATTCCACGTCTAAGTCTATGCCTTAATAACCAAGTCGCAGGACCAAAAGTGATGTGATTGTACAGTTTTAAAAATGTCACTTCCTCAACCCATGTAGGTGCTATAATGTGATGGGTGCGAGGAAAATGGCTTATTGGGACACCTTACACCTCGGCATTTGAGACCCAAGGCAGCGTGCGGTTTTAGTCGGCTCGAGTCCGACATAACCGCCCCACTCACTGACGGGTTATAAAGTTGTAACTATTAGGACTTTTTCAGTCCATTTTGTTATATCATATAACAAAAAGTATAGGTAACTAAGTGGATAAACCCGTTTGTTTGTAATCGATACATTCTGAAACTACTGAACTGATTTCAATTTTCAACCAGGTGTATGCAGAAGTAGGTAGGTAAAGTAAGTATTAAGTACTGAAACATTTCCAGTCCTAATGTAAGTACATAAACCGTTCCAATCTGCTGGTCGCAGACAATAGAGCCTACCTAACTGAACAGTACCTACCTACCTATTTTGCAAAACTCTTCGGTAGCCGCACTTATTTCTCTGATTTGATGATAAAATGATGTGATGAGATTGGATCGACGTTTATTTTTATTATGAGCTAGCATAAAATCTGTGCTAATGAGCTTTTCTTTCCACATAAATATTATGTTGGTAGATTTAGCAATAATATTTTAATAAAAACCGTCAATAAAAACTGCTTTTTGATGCTAGAAGAAAAGAAAGAAAAGAAAGAAAAGAAAGAAAAGAAAGAAAAGAAAGAAAAGAAAGAAAAGAAAGAAAAGAAAGAAAAGAAAGAAAAGAAAGAAAAGAAAGAAAAGAAAGAAAAGAAAGAAAAGAAAGAAAAGAAAGAAAAGAAAGAAAAGAAAGAAAAGAAAGAAAAGAAAGAAAAGAAAGAAAAGAAAGAAAAGAAAGAAAAGAAAGAAAAGAAAGAAAAGAAAGAAAAGAAAGAAAAGAAAGAAAAGAAAGAAAAGAAAGAAAAGAAAGAAAAGAAAGAAAAGAAAGAAAAGAAAGAAAAGAAAGAAAAGAAAGAAAAATACCTATATTTTGATGCTATTGGCCTTAAAATGGTGGTCCTAATTTGGCCGACTTGATTTAGATGCTTTTTGACGACCTACTCGAAGGACTGTAGGAAGAGAGAAAGAGACATAATATATGCAAAAGAGGCAGATATGTTTATGATAAGTGTTGAATACAAATTGAATCATCATCAACATCATCGGATGTAACAAGAACAATCCACAAAGAAAACGTACAAAGAAAAATATGTAACGTACAGTAGAGTATGTATGTATATGTGTACCTATGTTCGGATCTAAGGGTGTATATTCGTGTCTAAGTTAAAATAGGTATACCGCGGGACCACGGAGGACATAATATGAGCATTCTTCATGTTCGTGACACGTATCTTGAACCCAAGTCGCAAGTCAAATGAGACACTGGCGTGTACGGATCTATGTTTGGTGAATTTGAGTTCGTCCACCGCAGTAGCACCCCGTGCTATCCTCAAAAGCCATCCAAGAAACGTGTACTCCGCGTATAGAGTAGATTTTGAGCACATTTTAGGTCTACGATTTATGCCCCGAGGTAATTTATCAGTAGTACCGCGACTGTCCATCTATCAGATATACCTCGGGAAATGTATCGAGACCCTGGCACGCGGAGAATTCTTTTGTAATAATCTATGTTTGGTGAATTTTGAATTCGTCTGTAGTATTCTCAAAAGACACATGCACATTTGAGGTCCAAGATATATGTTCCGAGGTATATATCAGAAGTACCGTAACTATCCATCTATCAGATAACATAAAAGGATTATGTCAAAAGATCAAAACTTTCACCCGCTAACGATTCATAAACCGAGCTAAAAATAACTTGTAAAATGATGAATTGCGTGAAAGTGATGCCACTCCTTCAAGTCTCTAAAACATTTATTATAATAAAATATCGTAATCATATAATTTCTTTTGTTATGTCTAGTATCTTCTTTTATAGAAAGGCTATTTAATGATCTTGCTGTGGTTTTCCCAAGTGACTACAATAAAGGATTCTTCAAGTAAATAGTTAGATAGTTTTACAGGCTCGACAACGCGATGGTTATGCCCCTGGTGTTGCATACCTCCATAGGCCTCCATAGGCATTGTTGCCTAATCAAGAGCGAGTGATGGGTTTTAATCCTGTAATTAATTTCATAATTACAAACATACTTAATTAATAAAAAAAAACATGAAAAGCCGGTTGATTTCACACAGACGTCAATCGTCGGTCGTCGTAGTCGATTGTCGCACAGACGCACAGGGTCTGTACCCCGAAATCCCGCTCTCAACCCAGCGGTAGAATTTATGAAAATAGAGCAGTTTTCTAATGAAATCAACCGACGTGGTTTTCATGTTTTTATTAATTATGTTTATAATAATTATGAAATTAATTACAGGAGGAAAAACCATCACTCGACCTTGATTAGGTAACAATGATAGCACCTATCGACCTTTGTTAAATGGCGTCAGAGTGGGATGACAAACTGAACTCAAGTTCATCATACAACATCGGGAAACGTATCGTGGACCTAAATCGCGAGACAAATGAGGGCCTGGCGCCCGCGAATTGTCTTGTAATAATCTATGCTTGGTGAATTTGAGCTCGTCCGCCCCAGTAGTACCCCGTGCTATCCTCAAAAGACGAAACATGTAACTGCGCGTATAGAGCACATTTTGAGCACAAATTAGGTCTAAGATAAATGTCTCGAGCAATACCTCCAAAATTCTTAAAAGTGGCATGCTTATTTGGTCAGTAAAAATTGAGCTTTCAACTTTTACGCAGCACGCATAATGATTTTCGATTTTTATGACTCTATGCCTTGTACGCATTCATATGTAAGAAAAACTCTATTTACAAGAATTGTAAGAATAATCACAACGTTTGTTACAGTTTGTTCAAACAGTTCAAAGTGAAAAATTCACTTGGATACTGGATAAGATTTGCAAATGCATGCAGAATAATAATCTTACAAACAAGAGCATAAAAATAACCTCCTCCTTTTTGAAGTCGTTTATAAAACTAAAAACCTATCAATCACGACATTCCTATGATCGAGGCGAGACGAATTGTGTTCTTTAGTTTCCTCAAAAATTAAGATGTCTTTGAAGAATATTATGGTTAGTTAAATTCTTTTTTGTATTAATTTGATTGTGTAATAATAAATAATACATAACGAGTTATGTAAACAAGTTATGCTTTAATGGAGCAGGGTTTGGGGGTTAACCTTCCAATTAGGAATCATTTTGTCTAATAAGAAATATCCTGTTGTAGACAGCCAGTTTCAATATAATTTAAGGCGAGAATCACATAGAAAAGTCCGGAGGCATATAAGGCATATAAAAGGGTCGTTTCACATCCACCGGCCGCAACCACAAAACGCCGCCAACGGCATATTTTGATTTGTGGCGTGTGGCGGCCACCGGCGTCAACCGTGTGCGGTTGGTGGTGATTTGTGGTTGTAACCTGTGGACCCTTTGAACTTGCCTTTCATAATTTACGTCTAAGGGTGTGGCCATGTCTTTCTTGACCGTCTGGAACGACAGTATAGAATCGCTCAACCTTGAATATCCTAATTGGACATATTTCCTTATCCGGTTGCCATGTCATACCACTAAGCTGACAAAAATTACAATATGTATCTTTATTTATGTAGGCCACAAAGTCTTAAAGGTCATGAAAAGTCAAGATTGTTGCGTCTACGTTGACATTTAGAGTCACTACACACTGTCAACTAGTCGCCAGCGATTCAGTCTCTCGGCGACTAAAACAGGCGAGCGACCGGCGACTGACGACTAAGTGCGGGGGCACACGGTGCGTTGCGGCGCCGCACCGCAGAAATTTCAGCCAATCGGCGGACATACGAGCGAGCGGGGCCGCGCCGCTCGTGTGACCGCCGATTGGCCGAAATTTCTGCGGTGCGGCACCGCAACGCATCGTGTGCCCCCGCTGTAAGTGCGTAGACACCTATCGAACTTCGAACTAAGGAGTCGCTGCCGACCGAGTCGCCCGGCAGAAGTCATATAGGCAAGACAAATAGATAAAGCTTTATACTACACTTAACTTATTTATTTTATATATATTATATATTTTATTGTTTACTTAGGTAGGTAAGTACTTTATTGTATGCCAAATATGCCAATTACATATTGATGATGCAGAAATTAATAGAAAAGAGCAGTGAAGTGCCTTTTCGCTATGTATCAAGTAAGATGCAAGTAATACTAGGTATATCATCGTTAGGAATACCTAATAATGTATATCAATATGATTAAATCTTAAAAAGTTAATGAAATGGAATTATGATTAAGCAGGAACATCCGCTTAATGGACAATAAAAAATATCATTCATAATATTTAAATTTATTCAATATTAAAAAAATATATTATGTTTAATTTAATTCCAAATTTAGACGACCTTCACAGCGAAGTACGCCGCAGCGTGGCGGCTGCGTCTGCTTCGGAAGTCACGGATGCAATAAATAATTGCTTTTATAGGGGTGCAAATATCGTACAATGTTGCCTCGCCATGTGTTTTTTACCGCCTATACAATCTATCATCGCACCTACATTCTATCATCTCACCGCTCGCGGCTCGCCATATGCTGGGACTTTATCCTCACACATTGCGACCGGAACCGGTCCTTAACCCCATATTATAGTCGCTTGGGAAAACCACCGGTTTTCCGCTTAGGAAAACTAGAACATGGGGTTCTTCAAGAAGATCAATAGAAGATATCTTCAGGGTCGGCAGCACGAGTGTAACACCTCTGGTGTTGCATACGTCCATTCCATATGCCACGGTAACCACTTTACATCGGGTGAGCGATAGTTTTAAAATAACGTTGAATTATTTTATTATTTAAATGGCGAGTGTAAAAGTTTTAACAATAATATTTTCCTTTGTCGTTTGAATAATAAATTAAACAAGTTTACCGTTAAGGCCATTGTTATCCTGTTCTATGTTTTAATTACTTTTCCAACTGTTTTATTTACTTTATCATCATCACTATCATAATCATAGTCCCGGTTGCCTCTTAGGCTTGTATTTTGGATGCAACTGCCACTCGGATGAAGAAGCTCTTTTTAACGGATTCTATCGCGATTTATTTGTTATTATTTAGGCTTTTAGTCCGACGTTTCGACTACTTTTCAGCAGCCATGCTCGCGAGGTGACTAGAGATTATGGTAGTTAGCACAGTTTGAATTAGGTATAAGTTTTCTCAAAGTCATGATGAAATTATTGGTGTTACCTACTATTTACGCAATTGGGTTTTAAGTACGTACTACATATATCAAACAATATTTTTGTACACGACTACAGTACTGTACAAAAATACTACGTACTTACATTGTGGGCCGAGTTGACGAATGAAAAATAAATTAAAATATTTTGGGGCAACTCGACACCAAGTGGTGAGTTTTCAAGTGGCGAGTTGACGAATGGACTTAATGAGCTTACTGTGTCGTTAAGTATATTTTTATTTTGCTGTTTACTGGGTTTGATTACGCGAATGACTGGGTCCCAGCCTGGTGGAACACTCCAACCATCTTCTCTATTAGGCCTTATTACAAGTAAATCGCGATAGAATCTGTTAAAAAGTGATTTTATTTCAATGAGTGATATTCGCGTACATTTCAGAAAATATCATGATTATTTCTGAATTATAATGAAACGCGAATGTATAAAAGTCAAATAAATGTAGCCAAATCCTAGGAGGCGACCAGGACTACCGCAAAGATGATGATGATGATGTTGATGATGAATCTAACCGTAATTTCAAGGTGGGTGAAATCGCGGGGGAAAGCTTGTTATTCGTTAATCACACGTACGATCTTCGCACTTGACATTTAATATATTTTTTTGAAAGCTTTCACATTTATTGGCACTAGCAGCCTGTCCCGGCTTCGTACGAGAAATGAAAAAAAAAGTAGGTAACCTAAATTAAGTACACCTTATAACAGTCAGTCAGTTATCTGCCAGTGAATATGCTGTCGAATTTGCTGAACCGTTTCTGTATATAGAATGATAAGTCAACAGTAAATATAAAAAAATAACGTAAGTAGGTATATTTTTTCTAAGGATCGTCATTATCATCCTTAGAGTCTATTTAAGGCTCGGCTTGTCAACTTTGTAACCATGGGCTTTTGATATTTTAGGTGAAGCGACTGCCATCAGACCCACTGGCGATATGAGTACCGTATTGTACTTACGTATCTACTTGATGGTACGAGCAGCGCATTCATGCTTAGATGGCAGACATATTATTAGAGTGTATGATCAGATTTCAAAATTGCTTTTATTGTACATATCCTAGGTAATTAGAATGTTTTTCATTATTTCTTTTTTTATATAGGTACATAGATTTTACGCGGATTTTATACTTTCGTTAGACGATTTTGCTTTCGAAACTATTGTAATTGTAATATTTCAGACAGACATTTCAATTTATTTATTTGTGTAGATAAGAGGCGAGTCGTAAATGCGACATTGAGACCACGTTTAGCACTTGATCGTGAATAAGGAGTGCCGTTCTTTAGAAAGTCACGAGTAGTGTCGATTTTTGCACAGGATGACTGACTTGTGACAGCGACCCGTTTTGTGCATTGTTCGGTTATTATTACGCACTATAATACTAAACATAAATTAGATACAATTTGTTAAAACAGCAGGTTCACTATTCAACATACATACATTATACTCATATCTGTAAGTTCCCGAAGGGGTAAGCAGAGGTGTAGGTATTATCTTATCACACACATTTCACCAACTACTAATATCGGTCCCACGTAATAGGAAGCGAGTCTATTGCCGCCAAGCGGGCACTCATTCATGGGCTGTATGTTTACTGTCGGATAGAGAACAGCTCTATCTCTTAGTCGCTATCGCTATGACATCCACAAGAAGAAATGTGGTGGCCCTGTGTTACTCCACGGGGAATCAACACAGCCACGAATGCCACGATTCTGCTAAAGCAACACTACTGTCATACCGCGAACAACGAAGACAAGTGACAATACATTTTTAGAATATAATAGATTGATCAATGTATGGGGCTGACATACGTTGACTAGGTACTGTCATAAAGGTCTTAACTTCAAAATACGTGACAATCCCATACATTTCTCATTCTATTCTACAATACGCAGGCCAACAAATTGCCATTTGTCTAGAGGGGCTGTAATTTAAATTTATTATGCATACATTTTCATTAACTTTTGTAAATTCTTAATTAACTTATAAACTGAATTGTTGGTGAAGTGTTTTCTGAATTATAAACAAAGTAATTGCCAATAAAATTAAATAAACTAGGACTTTTTTCTTACTTAGAGCGGATAACAACCTTGTATTAAAAATTACAATTATGTACATCAAGTATGTATTTATTGTTGAAATATTTAAAAATAGCCAGGATTCAAAAAAAGAACTGTGACGTCATTCGTTCTTTTATTTATTATCCGCTATAGATGCTGGCATTATTCTCTACTCTATACTCTATTTAATTTGATATGTACATAACTAAACAATCTCGTAGTGACTTTTTATAAAAATACAATATAAAACAAACCAATTAGTCTATCTAACTGAGTAGGTATACGTGGTTCAATTTCAGTTTTCAATCTTTAAACTGAGTTTCCAAAGAGAAAATATTAAAAAACTGAGTGTTTAAATAAATAAAAAAATACATTTACGTTTAGTTATGTACCCAACTAAATGGAGTATAGATATAATCATGCCAGCATTCACTGGAGCAGCCATATTCTGCGGTAACCTGGCTACGTGAATGACAAATGCCTGGCTACCTGAATGACAAATATCTGGCCATTCCAATTCCAAAACGGCACTGTGGGACAAGTCTCGGCCTGTGGGACCATACAAGCAGTTCATTAAGACTTTTATTGTGTTATGTAGGTATGCAAAATATGGGGTTAAATGAGACTAAGATCCAGATAAGGCAAAGTCATACTTAATCCCTAATTATTATGAATATCGACTGATATCATAAAGAAACTATAAAACAAATTACGAAAGACGTTCTTAATTTTATTATGATTTTGGGTCAGAATCAAAATTATTATGATAATAAATTGGGGTCTTAATATTAACAAAATTTGTGCGAAGGGACCATGATAAATGAATTTATGTTTTCGTTGTTGATTCATAAAAAACTGATAGGAAAATGTGGTGATTTGCATAATTTCGTACTTTAACGTGAAAAAAAAAAGAAATCTAGATACAGATAGGTACGTTATTTTTTTCAAAGTCAGTTGTTTCTATAGAGTCAAAATTTTAAATTTAACGAATTAAATCAAAAGGGATGCACCATTGGCTATCGCTTGCAACACGAATAATTAATTCGCAACGCGATTGGTCACAAATGTTTTATGCGTAGAAAACTTTTTACATTAATATCATAGGATACACGCTAGGCTGCAGATTTTTTTTATTTTATAGTAACAGAAAACTTACATTTATAATTATTAATTACGTAAGTATGTACAGAAGTCATTGTCACAAGAAGACTAGTTAAAAATATTCAATTATATTGTGAGTACGACTATTAAATTGACTAATAATAAACAGTAAAGGAAAAATAACTGACTAAACTAATAATGCTTACCAAAAAATATAAATTAATTTCATAATTTAGAATTAAAAGAACGGAAGCCGATATTCAATATATTGCGTTCTAGGTCCTAATAAAATTTAATGAATTTCCGACCTCAAAATCAAACAAAGCGTTAATTTTTTAATCACGACAGTGCAGTGACACAATTATGTCCTGTGCATGTGCATGTATCTAACCTCTTTGATACCAATGTATAGATAATGAAGACGAAAAAAACTAAGATTTTTTAAAAGCACAACGCACATTATCATTTACATACATCAATCAATCAATTAGCCTACTGCAGTCCACTGCTGGACATAGGCCTCTCCCAATGTGCGCCACGTTTGCCGATACATACATATAATCACACCTTTATCCCCCAAGGGTTAGACAGAGGTGAATTTAACACCCACATTTCACTAAGCATTGAATTAGGTCCACGCAATAGGAGGTGAGCCTATTGTTGACTCAAGCCATGCATCTCGGTGGGGCAAACTGGAAGTACCTACCCATCTGAGGCTGTGTCTGGACTGTATTGTATATCTGTCTGATGTTAAACAGCCCTATCCCTTAGTCACCTTGTAGAACACCGCATGGGAGGAAATAGGGTGGCCCAAATAATAACTGACCAATAAATTTTGGCATAAAAATGGTGATAATAAAAAAAAAACAACTGTAAAAAGCCTAGGCATAGGATCAATTTAAAATTTAGTGCCACAGAATTCAACATAGTGTCTAGTTTTAATTTTGAAAACTTGCGCTGTATTTTACAAAAATAAATCCTTGACCGCCGAGGTATCCGTATTTTCAATGATACTTAAGTATTTTCATTGTATTTATTTATTTTGTGGACGTAAAGCTGTAGGGTAAAGGTTGGCTAATTGGTGATATATGGCAATATGGTGACAATTTTGGTTTTTCCTCTGCTTATATTGTCCAGCGCGATTGTTACGTTTTTTGAATGTACCCAACGTAAGCTACTGCCCCTCCCCTTCATTCAACCGTGCGCTGTTCTCGAGGAGGGACGCCGTTCGCTTGCTTCGCGCGAAATTAAGTGCAAAAATGGAGGATAATCGGTAAGTAAATATCACCATATTATTAACAACGTTATATAGTTTATAATTACTTTGTTTTTAGCACGATTTTAGTGAGTTTTGCAGGAATAGTGAAGCAATAAACATTACATAATAATATGTAAATAAAAAACAGTTATCATTTAAATTGTTCAACTTATGACCTTACGAATTGGTTGATTTTTCTTACAGAAACAAGTCGTTGGTGAAACGAAAGAGCCATAAGAAGGGCTACAAATGAAGAAATTATGACTCATCTAGCCTCAAAGCAGCTTACCTAAAGGTTACAAAGGATAAGTGGTCCGTGTATAAGGTATCTAAAGAATATGGAATATGGCGTCCACTACTCCCAGGATGTGGCGCTGAGAAACGGGAGCTGTATGGATAGAGTGCATGAGCTGTGGCAAATGGTACCATCAGGAATGTACTGGCATTGAGTCACCACAGTTTCTGTGTGATAACTGTGACAGACCTGAATTTTCTGGCTCCGATGACAGTGATTGGGCACCGGAATAGATTTGTCACTATATTACCATATATGGTATCACCATATTGCACCCGTATCTCCATATTGACAACGTCAAGAGGTTTTTTTAAATTTAATTTTTTTATTAAAGTATAAGACTTAGAGTCGCTGTGATTTATAATAATTGAAAACAAAAGTCTGATTAACCTATTATGTAAAGTTCGTTTATAATAAATGTTACTTTTTGTATATTTTTTTCATTTTATTCCTTATTATCACCATAAAGCCAACCTTTACCCTATGTCATGTATTAAAATTCAAACAATTCAAACTTCAATTTAATGGACGAAAACCGACTAAAAAAGTGTTGAATTTTTTTTTTGACTCTTTTGTCCGTTCATGTGAAATAGTTAATTACATATGTACCTAGTTTTCAGTTGAAACAACTTAAGCATGTAATTTTTAACTGAATGACGCGATTTCATAAATGGCGTGAAAGACGATGTGACTATACAATTATAAAAGAGAATCCATACCATACTCAGGCGCGGTTCGAGGGGGGGGGGGGGGTCACAGGGGACACACTCCATACTAGTATTATAAAATGTGAAAGTAACTCTGTCTGTCTGTCTGTTACGCTTTCACGCCTAAACCACGAACCGATTTTGATGAAATTTGGTATAGGGGTAGATTAGACCTTGAGAAAGGACATAGGCTATATTTGGTCGCGATACCGACATCCACGCGGGCGGAGCCGCGGGCATCAGCTAGTATCATTATAAAATTATAGGAAGGAAGTGACTGAGGAGGTGACATCTGAAAGGAATGTATGGAGGAAATGACATGTTGCGCCGACCCCAAATAATTGGGATAGCTGATGACAAGTTTTGGTGATGGATTGTGGGTTGATTGTGGGTAGTATAAATAAAGCGTAATGCAAGTCATCAACTCATCATACAAAATTTCCGAACGACCGACACGACAAAGGACGCGACGTATCTCCTCACAATATTCAAACGTCTGGCGCCAACTTCGAGATCATTAAACTTATTCCAAGTATGAAAACGAAATGTATGTTACTCTTACTAGTATGCTAATTAATTTTTATTTTTTAATATATTATATGATAATAATAAGTTTGTTGATCCCGTGAGCTTAACTTAATATGTTTAACGACCTTCAAGGCCGTGGTTTCGGACGCCAAGATATGAATGTGATTACGATAATGGAAGGAATAAATTAACTTGTTGTAGAATCTGGTAACGATAACTAGTATTTAGCAGTATCAAATGAGGCATAATCTCAGAAAGATTTTCAAGGTGTAATAGCAACCCTTTTGTCGATCAGTGACACTAATGAAAAAAAATGAGATTTGTTATTTATTTTATTTATTTTATTTTAATATTACGGAAAACTTACAGCTAGTGCTAGTACCTATAGTAACATGCACAGATGTCAATAGTATGAGAAGGCCACTTAAGGCCCCGAATCAGATCAGCATCGCAAAATCGGTATTTTCGAAACCGTTTTTCTTTTAAACTATAAACTATCTGTAATCTGGAATTTACATGCCTGCATACTACAGGATATACGGAGTAACTTCACCTTTTTATAAATTAAATAAAAAAGGAGGAAATAGTTGAAAAGAGGCTCTGAACATCACTCTACTCTTTCTTATGAAACCAAATATTTTCTACAATATGTATCCAATTAATCTAAAATTTCACATGTATGTTAAATAAATGTATTAGCATGACGTGACCTTCTTAGTTTGTAATCATGCCCTATAAAATTATCTATTAAAATTAGTTTTACTGATTTTTACGGCTGAAAAACGAGCGAATGACCTTGAGCATTTGTATGGTCAAAGTCATTCGCGTATGTAATCACCTTAAAATATGTCAATATTATAATAACATTTTTTAGTCTCTGTGTGTCGTACTCGTTCTCGAACTCATGTTCGATCGTTATAATGAGATAATTGAGGCAATTTTTTATAATTAAATAAATATCTGGATAAGAACATAATAAAAGTTTAATTAGTAATCCAAATATGACGAAAAAAAAATTGTGAATTTTGAAAATAAAATTGCTCGCTAATCTAAATGTTTAATACATCCAGATTAGCAAGCAATTTAATTTATTTTATTACAGGGTATGTACTACAATTTAAATAAAAAAAACAAATCGACTATCGACGACGATAATATTTCGACGGCCGGTATCACTGGATTATTTCTTACATTCTTCTTTATTTTTAATGCTTAATCTAAATTGCTGAAACTCGAATATTATTGTCGAAAAGTTACAGGAACACTGATAAACCACAGGTACTTGAACTTGCTAAAGAACGTCCTTTTCCATGGCTGCGAAGCATGACCGCTGCTTTAGCGACACAAACAGGAGCTACGTGTCACAGAGATGAAGATGGTGCGGTGGATGACGCGTATCTCCCTGGAGAACTGTGCGTAATCAATAACGTGTAACTCAGTAGTGCTCAATTGGTTCCAGTATTCACTCTAGGAAGGTCTAAAAAGACTGCCCCCATAGACAAGTGGCAATTCGTTGAATATTGTACAACAGAATGATAAATGTATGGAATTTGACGTTTAAGACAGTTGTCAACTTGTCAACGTATGTCATAAACGTCAAATCTCATACATTCATCAATCTATTCTACAATACGCCGGTAAACAAATTGTCACTTGCCTAGGGGGGCTGGTTGCCGATTCAGATCCCATATTTTGATTTTTTCTGATCTAAATCTGTAGGTAAGTATTTGAACATCATAATAATTATTTGCGAACAGTAAAGAGAAAATGGTTCACTGACATAGATCCCAAATCCATTGAATCACAGACTTCGTTTGTTCGTTCAAAATACCGTCTTGCTATTTCAAATATTATACTCGTAACAATACACAATGCTCCCAGTTCCCAGTATTCAGGAGAACGTTTTTATTAAGTTCTTTTCGAATCATTGTCTTAAAATGTTCAAATACCAAAATACAAATTCCTCTTAATAAATAAATTCTGAGGTATTTTAATAATTAAATAAAAATCACACGATGTAGCTTGTATACCTCGGGACACATATCTTGGACCTAAATCGCGAGACAAAACAGGCCCTTTCGCGCGAGGATTGTTATGTAAAGGTGCGTACAGATTATGTAACATGTTGTATAACTTGTGTTTTATAACACGTCCACATTATCTAACATTGTTTTATAACTTTGCAACATTGTACAGACTTCAGTGTCTACATTACTGAAACATGTTATATAACATGTTATGCTATATTAATTTGTACGCACCTTAATAAATCTATGCTTGGTGACTTTCAGCTCGTTCACAGCAGTAGCACCCCGTGCTATCCTCAAAGACACCAAAGAAACGTGTACAGCGCGTATAGAGCACATTTCGAGCACATTTTAGGTCCAAGATATAAGTTCCGAGCGGTACCTATCTTTTTTACAGTGAGACATTTAAACAGCCGTGGTATTTTATTATTACTAGCTAATGTCCGCGGTTTTACCCGCGTGGAATCCTGTTCCCGTTCCCGTTTTGAAACTTCCGTGGAACTTTTGGAACATACAGGTATAAAAAATTAGCCGAATCGGTGAAGCCGTTCTAGTGTTATGAACTTTATTCATTTTTACTAAGTATATTATATTTCGTGACGATAAACTATGACGTAACGTTCATTAGCATTTATTCATTTTTATTTATATTATTATCTTTATTTACATTGTTATTTTACTCATTTAAATAAAAATACAATCACAACAAATCCACTTTTGCTTTTGACATTCAAAAGAAAAGATTTTCTTGTTCCTTTTTTAAATTTATTTTAATTAAACATATTTTTGTTTTAATTTATATTTCCCTATTTTTTTATTAAATTTACTTATTTTTGAGGACTTATTTCTTTGCCTTTTTAGGGTTCCGTAGCCAAATGGCAAAAACGGAACCCTTATAGATTCGTCATGTCTGTCCGTCTGTCCGTCTGTCTGTTCATCCGTATGTCACAGTCACTTTTCTCCGAAACTATAAGGCTTATGCTGTTGAAACTTGGTAAGTACAATATGTATTCTGTGAATCGCCCTAAGAATTTCACACAAAAATAGAAAAAAAGCATGAAATTTTGGGGGTACTTAGAACTGAAACCCAAAAAATTTTTCATCAAACCTATACGTGTGGGGTTATCTATAGATAGGTCTTTAAAAATGCTATTGAGGTTTCTAAGATCATTTTTATTCTAAATGGAATAGTTTACGCGAGAGATACTTCCAAAGTGGAAAAATGTGTCCCCCCCCCCCCCCCCTCTAACTCTAAAATAAGAGAATGATAAATCTAAAAAAATATATTATGTACATTGCCATGCAAACTTCCACCGAAAATTGGTTTGAACGAGATTTAGTATCTAAGTATTTTTTTTAATACGCCATAAACCGCAATTTTCGCCTTTGCTGCTACGGAACCCTTCATGGGCGAGTCCGACTCGCACTTGGCCGGTTTATATATTCAGGTTCGAAACATTATAGTGTCTTCTCTACCCTAATTACTTTCCTACTCCAGTTGGTAGGTACCCTATTACGTAAATCGGAAATAGGCAATAGGCATATACAATAATAATAAAATTATGTTCTACAAGGTCAAACCACTTACACGTGGATTAAGTACATAAAATTAAAATGTATTACATACATAATTATTATGTAATTGTGTTAATTGAAATTTAAAGCCAATTTTAAGTGTGAGACTATAGGCACGAAAAATGCTATTATGTAATACTAGCTTTTGCCCGCGGCTCCGCCCGCGTGGATGTCGGTTATCGCGACCAAATATAGCCTATGTCCTTTCTCAAGGTCTAATCTACCCCTATACCAAATTTCATAAAAATCGGTTCAGTGGTTTGGGCGTGAAAGCGAGACAGACAGACAGACAGACAGAGTTACTTTCACATTTATAATATTAGTAGGGATTTTCGTACCCTATTATTATTACACCTTATGTTATGAGGGAGGTTTTTACACACTGGTTGATGTCCTGCGCGCGACGAATGACTTCACAAATAGCGTCACCAAGCGGTCATCTCGGTCATTTCTTTGGAAAATGTTGGGTTTTGTTCGTGTAGGGAACTGCAACTGATCGTTCACGGTCGATTTTAGTCACCTAAAGTCTAAGTCGACTTGTGCCTTTAGTCACTTGCAGCAGCAGAGTCGAATTACCATACACGGTCGATTTTTGCCGTGCGGCAAATCGTGTAACTTTAGTCACTGGTGTAAACCCCGTATAAACCATTCTATTTACAGCCTCTATAACGTAGCGGTAGAACGTTCTAAGGCTACGCAAGGGACGTGGGTTCGTTTCAGCTCAGTGTATAAATATTTGTATGCATGAATGTCTGTATATGGTCTGTCATGGTCTGGGTGTTTCTTTTTACGAACTCTGGACAACGGAAGCGGCAACTCCTCCCTCGATTTTGGGGAGGAATTGCGGCTTCTGGCCGGTATTTTGCCGAGGTCAGAATCACCTGAGAGAAGGAAAACTCGAGAAAAACATTTGCCAACCCGTCAGCGTTGCAACAGTACCTAGGTTAAACCAGTTAAACCCTCTAAGTGGCAGACGCCACAATCGGCGCACATTGGGAGAGGCCTATGTCCAGCAGTAGACTACAATAGGCTCCTCTCTTTTACAACGTTACATTTTGCAACTGTCGCGCCATCTCGTGCAATTGTGGAGTGATTGCGTGGTTGCCCTTGTAATTAGTATTTACTAGCAGTGTAGGTATTCATGGCGAGATGGGCGGAAATGATCATTGGCTGGATAATCACGGTGACGTCACTCCTAGCAGTGGACTAGCTATTCATTAACATAGCTGCCTGTATCTACAATTACCTATAGAATAATTTAGCTGTCACCTACGAGATCCCACGTAAACTGGCCTATGTGTTAGTGCTTAGTAACAATATAATATATCAATGGTTATTGCCTGATTGCAAACTAAAATTTAGGTATCCCTAGTAATCCCTACTTACTTATATCAAAATTTATCCAGATCGATCAATATCTAAACCTTTGAAGCGTCGGTAGCTTAGTGGTTAAGGAGTCGGCCTTATGATCGAAAGGTCCCGGGTTCGAATCCTGACCATTACACTACCGACGTGAACCCAGTCCTAACACAAGCAATTTAACTTAGCTGGAGGGGTTAACGGGAATATTAGTAATTACGGTTGCTAATATTCTTCTAAAAAAAAAAAAAACCAACGAAGAAAAGAAACGTCATAATGATCAAACTTTGTTTATTTTTTGGCTTCACTAGGATCATTAAAATTCATGTCCAGGGAAAAGTCGGCTCCAAAGCCTCATCCATCAGCCACAGAGATCACAGACAGGTGGCAATTCGTTGGCCGGCAAATAGTAGAAGAGAATGATGAATGTATGGGATTTGACGTAGGTATATGATATGACACATCGTCATCATCATCATCATCAACTCACCATCATCATCATCATCCTCATCCTCATGATCATCGAAATTAAGTATAATAAATAACTGATGACAAGGCAGCATGGTCATAGAACCATAGCCTGTTCCGAACGGAACAAATATAAGGTTTTTTTGCCGCCAAAACGAGAATGAATGGTCGCCTGTGTTATTTTATTTTCCAAAATTAGTGTGAGTTCGAGTTTTTATGTGTAAATATGGTGGAATTTTAGACATAACGTCTTGGAAAACGCGCACAAGAGTAGGAAAGTGAAATATTACAGTGGATTGTGACTTCTCGTGTTGGTTTCAAATCTCCGTAAGAAGCCTTTAGTAAAGTTTCCACCACTTTACTGAGGCAGCAATCATCATCATCGTCATCATCATTAACTCACTATTATCATCATCATCATCCTCATCCTCATCATCATCCAAATACAAAGTATAAAAAGTAAATGTATACAAAAATAACTGATGACAAGGCAGCATGGTCATAGAACCTTAGCCTGTTCCGAAAGGAACAAATTAAAATAATAAAAAAAAGGAACAAATATAAAAAAAAGTATTTTGATATTTTATGACATACGTTGACAATTGTCCTATACGTCAAATCCCATACATCCATCATTCTATTCAACAATACGCCGCTAGCGCCGCGCGCCGGCCAACGGATTACCACTTGTCGAAGATATACCGACTTGCTAGTAACGCGGACTCAAGCCACGAAGATCGTAGGTGAGGCCTATAAACCTAAAAAAATAAAACATAACCGTTTAAACGTAATAAGAAAAGAAGTTACATAAAATATACCAACTATTACATGCTCTATGGCTGATTGGTTCCGTTTAAAATAGATACACGTCTAAAAATACGTAACAGTAATTATCAACAGGTTATAACACAGTAATAAACATCGTGATCAATGTTATTGTGACCAAATATATCTCTATACTATTTTATAGGTTTGTTTGATTGAACTCCAGTTAAGCTACATTGCTTGTGTTAGTAGTGGGTTCACGTCGGTAGTGTAATGGCCAGGATTCGAACCCGGGACCTCTCGATCGTAAGGCCGACTCCTTAACCACTTAGCTACCGACGACGCTTCAAACGACAGGTTGAACAGCGCTAATCTTAGAAACTACTGGTTCGAACTGAAGAAATATATTTGTGTTGGATAGCCCCTTTATCGAAGAAGGCTAGGCTGCTTTTCAAACAGAGATACCTATGGTATGTTGCGTTACTATGGATGTTATTCACCAATCATATTTACACATAGCTTAACACTGGTGGAAAGGGGTTCAGCTAAACTATGTTTTTATATAGAAAGATGCGTGCTATGGATGGAGAATAGATCCGAATTTTGAATAATAGTAGGAAGTTTCATAGCACATCTTACTCGCTACGCTACATAGCATAGCACAGTGGAAACGGTAGCATAGCTTAGCTTTTCCTTTCTAGCATAGCTTTCTATGTAGCTACATAGCACATCTCCGGTGGAAAGGCAGCCTATAGACTATATCATCACGGTACTACTCAAAGGAGCGGAGCAGTAATCATAAACGTCAACAAATCCGGCAGATTCCCATACACTATTTGAAAATTAAAAAAATACGGGCATATTTATGGGATAGGGCTTCCCCATCCGACAATAAACATACAGCCCATGATAAAGCACCCGCTAGACGGCAATAGGTGAAATGTGGGTGTTAATACACCTCTGACTACCCCTTCGGGTTTACAGTAGGGATGTTAAAAAATAATCGATTTTTAAAAAAATCGATTATTTTTTTCTAATAATCGATTTTTTATTAGCGATTTTTATAGTAATATTAATCGATTTTTAAAAAATCGATTTTTTTAACTTACGCGTTTAAATCGATTTTCATAAATGCGAAATTTTCGTAACATTTATGAACACTTTGTATAATATATGACTTCTAGGTTCTCAAATCACTCACACACACTATGGTTACGCTAGTACTATTATCTGTTCAGTTTATAGTTTTATTTAATTTATAATTTTCTAAAAGAGTTACGAAGAAGTTTGTTCATATTGTTTTGATAATGAAAATATGATACAGACAAAATTGACTTTGTTGATGTTTCTTTGACGACCAACTAACAGTCACACCGCTGCCCATGCCTGTGTCATTATAACAATGACAGCGAATAGTGTGACGATTATAATTTTCTTCCCTAACCGTCACACCAGTGCCAGTGTGACACAGTGGTGTTACGGACGGTTAGTGGGTCGTCGTTTCTTTTAGTGTTGCCAGTAAAAAAAATAGTTTTGCGGAAATCAATTTCTACATTTATAAGAAACTAGCTTTTGCCTGCGGCTCCGCCCGCGTGGATGTCGGTTATCGCGACCAAACATAGCCTATATCCGTTCTCAAGGTGTAATCTACCTCTATACCAAATTTCATCAAAATCGGTTAAGTGGTTTAAGCGTGAAAGCGTAACAGACAGACAGTTGGACAGACAGACAGAGTTACTTTCGCATTTATAATATTAGAAAGAAGAAAGAAAGGAAGAATGGATTGAAATACCTTGAAAGTTTAAAAGAACATTTTCTTTGAGATTTAGTTTTGAATTGGTTATTAATTTTATTAATCATATTATTTTATTTTATTTTTAATCTGATAATTACGTAATGTCAGTAGGTTTATTATTAGAATAAGAAAAGCATGCAGATTTTTAAAAATTAGGAAAAAAATCGATTTTTTCACAGAAATCGATTATTTATTTTTAAAAAAACGATTTTTAAATAATCGATTTATATTGAGTAAAGAAAAAATCGATTTTTATTTAATCGATTCTTTTCCTTCAATGTCACATCCCTAGTTTACAGGTGTGAGTATATGTATATAAGGCCAAAGGTATAAAGTCCCAAAAATCGCATTTAGAATGGGGGTGAAATGACCAACACACATTCCCAGCGAGGATAAAAACAACTTTATTCAAATAACCTTATAACATGGTTCCGGAGAATCTTGATACCGCAATCTATAAATAAATTGCATTGTAACAACGCCATCTACCGAACAACTTAGAACTAACTAATATAAACATGGTAATACTTAGCACTAAACACTGGGTTTCCAATATGCTACGAGCGATGCCGGGGCGGGAGGCTAGTGAAAATATTCACTGCTATGATGTATTGAAAGGCATTGGCCGGCACTTGGAGTGTTTATTCATTTTAATTGAAGTATGTACGTTACTGTTCATGTCATATTAAAAAGTAAAATAACTTGACGCGGTTGAAAGAGTGTCAAGAGCTGAACGGCCATGTCAAGTTGTGGGCACAAATAACTAAGTATGTAAGAATGAACTTACAGATTTTTTATGTATTAGTAAATAGGTAGGTATAACTTGATTACTCCAAGACTACAGGATCCAATATCGTGAATTGTCGGGTTTTTAACTTCTATCGGTAGTCCCCAAAGACTGCTCCGCATTTCTTTTAAATTACATTTTAATTACATTACAGTTCAGGCCCTCGATTCTGCTAAAGAAAATCATTGTCCTGTTACAGACGCTGCAAAAAATGGCATTAAATTTTAGACTTCATTGCAATAGAATAGACTTACACCCGTATTCACAAACAATACTGTGAGGTCTCATAGTGTGCTCGAGCGCATAGGGCTGGTAAAATTAATTCACAAACATCACGGAGCAGTATCTAACGCAGTGCGTTCCCTCAACGAAGTATTACTTAAGTGTTATCAATGAATAAAAAGGCTTGCCAAAACGAACGCACTGAGAATTTGTCGTTCTTTGCACAGTTTTGGTAGTACGCATAGCGAAGTATTGTTTGTGAATACGGGTGTTAAAGTCCGAAATTAATTGAGAACAGTTTATCTACACTTTTTCATTAAATCAACAAAAAGCCATTAAATTTTATAAAAAGGCATTATTTGTAGTGTCCGTGGTTTTGCAGTGGTTTTGATTTAACAGAATCAAGGCCCAGTTTGGTTCCCATAAAGTCGAAATTAACTAACATTACATAATCAAGTTGACAAAGCACTGATCCAACTTTCTATCAAACCTTGTGTCCAGCTCCTATACCCATTGTGACGCAAGACTACACTTTCATTCGATGAAAAATTACCATTATCTAACTGCCCCATGTAACGCCTAGGCCTTTTACTTAATTATGTAGGTAATTACATGGACATTAATATCATAAAAAATATTTAATAGAAGTTAATTTGAATTTATTGACAGCCTCCGTGGCGTAGCGGTAGTGAACGCGGCCGCTACGCAGGAGGCGCGGGTTCGATCCCCGCTCAGTGCAAATATTGTGTGAATGAAATATGAGTATTTGCATTGGTCTGGTCGTGCCTCGGAGAGCACGTTAAGCCGTCGGTCCCGGTTGCCATAAGAACATCTATGGCAGTCTTTACAGGTAGTTGGCCTAAAAAATCCAAAAACAACGGTCTAACTGCAAAGCTTCGATATCGCCTAATGTTAACATTGGGTTGTGGAGGTCAGATGACAATCGCTTCACGGAAAATATCGAGGTCTAGCTAAATCCGTAGTTAAGACTGGTTAAGCGGACCCCAGACTCCGAGCTGAAAGCTTCGGATGCGACTGGGAATTAATGCTAAGAGGAAGAAGAAGAAGTTAATTTGAATAAATTTTAAATTTTGCTAAGGCTGATGGAATGTCCTACGTAATAGGGGCCTATTGTCGTGTTCTGGGTACTAATGTTATCAAGATCGAGGACTCAACCGAGGACCGAATACAATGATTAGTGAAATCTGGGTGTTAATTCACCTCTGCTTAACCCTCTCCGGGGATAAACGTGTGGTTATAATATATTTATTTCCGCTCTGTCTGAGTAAGAGCCTCATACGAAGCCAAGGTTGGCTTGGACGCCGAAGATTTGAAAGGGACCTCGATACACCCGAAGCTAAATATAAACACTAAATACAAGCCACAAAGGTTGGCTTATCTATTAGCCTAGCAGTACTATTAATGACCATGTTTCCTGCTCACTAGGAAGTTTTATGAATTAGTAGTTTACACGCAAAAACTTGCCTTAGATAAGGCTATTACGGAACTGGTCAATGCAACTTGCCGTGTGAGCACTGATACTGTTATTGACTAGGTACGAGGGCCGTTCAATAAGGGTGAATTGAGATCAGGCTCAAGCACTTTTTAAAACGACAGTACCGGGGACACCATGTTACACGGGCCGTGCAAATATCCTCCATTCCGAGGTGAAGGTGAGTCGCGAACAACTTGTATCCGAAATCGAGATTACTCTCTGAAATCTGCCGCACCATTAAGACCTGGAATTCCTTACCAGCTCACGTTTTTCCCTCTTCCTACAGTCGCGGGTCCCTTAGGCTACGCAGGAGGCGCGGGTTCGATCCCCGCTCAGTGCAAATTTTTGTATGCATGAATTTGCATTGGTCTGGGTGTTTCTATGTATAATAATGCATGTATTTACGAAAAAAATATGTATCTAAGTATGTTTATCCGCACTCCAGAATCCATAACACAAGCTAGTTATGCTATGCTTAGGTACTTTGGGCTGTGTAGAATACTGATCCCGTTCATAGCTGATATATAGCCTATGTGTTATTCTGATGTAAGTATAAGCTGTATACCTAATTGTTAAGTTTCATTAAAATCCATTCAGTAGTGTTTACGTGAAAGAGTTACAAACATCCTCACATACAAACTTTCGTTCGCGTTTATACGTTGATGACTCAGACTAAAAGAATTCTTTTAGTCTGAGGTTGATGATTAATTCGGTAACTTCTTATTTATACCTAATAGGTAGGTAATATTATTCATTTTTAATTGTTAATGTAGCGTCGAAGGAGTTGGGCTTACGACTCGGTCACAGGTTCGAATTCTGACTATTACACTACCGAAGACGTGAACCCATTCCTAATGCCAATAATTTCGATTATCAATTAGATTTATTGAATAAATCACTTGTACTTTTCCACAATTATTTATTTATTTGAACCTTACCGGTTTCACCTTACGGCATTATCAAAGGTTTTCCACAATTATTTATTTATTTGAACCTTACCGGTTTCACCTTACGGCATTATCAAAGGTTAATAACCTTTGATAATGCCGTAAGGTGAAACCGGTAAGGTTCAAATAAATAAATAATTGTGGAAAAGTACAAGTGATTTATTCAATATGTGTAGCAAGTTCCACCAAGTGCCATCAATCTCCAGTATAAACAATCAATTAGATTTATTTATGGCTAGCTTTTGCCCGCGGCTCCACCCGCGTGGATGTCGGTTATCGCGACCAAACATAGCCTATGTTCTTTCCCAAGGTCTAATCTATCTCCGTACCAAATTTCATCAAAATCGGTTCAGTGTTTTAGGCGTGAAAGCTAACAGATAGACAGAGTTACTTTCTCATTTATAATATTAGTAAGTATGGATATGGATTGTAGTAATTCAAATACTTTAAATAAAGGAATACCTACTTATTTAAAAGTCAGTCATGTTTTAATTTGGTTCTTTCTTTAGTTTTTTTTTGATGTCTGCAAGAGACAACAAACATGTTTTATGAATAAGATAAAATTGTTGACGCTCTCATTTAAGTTGCAAATGAGTGAATTTATTTTAAATAATATTTTGATTGCCGTGGACTAGAATTCAAAACCGTTTTTTGTGTACCTGCTTATGTCCTACATAATTATGTTACTTATATTTTTTTAGTATAAAAGTAGTTTAGTAAAGACTGGTAAAGCGGACCCCAGACTCCGGGGTGAAAGCTTCGGATGCGACTGGTAATTATCGCTAGGATGAGAATGTAGAAGATATTATTAGTTAGTATCTGATCCATGATCATGGCACTTGCAACATTGGTGAAAGATCGGACCACGGAGGACAGAATATGGGAATATAATAACACCCAAAACAACACATGAGGCTTATTTATACAAGGAGAGTTTCTCGCCTGCAAGGAGTCATTCACCATCTCGCGATCGTCAAATTCGCGAGCGCGCGCGAGTTGGCAATTTTTGATTTGGAATTATTTTTTCGTCATCATCTCGCGCGCATGCTAAAGTACAGTCAGATAAAAAAGGATCAAATAAACATGAAAAGGAAACTAATGTATACACGCGTCTTTACTTGCATTGGTTGATGCGCTGCGAATGTTTTTTTTTTCAACTTAGATTTCGATATAGACTTGCGAAGTGAGACTACGCCACTAGGGGGACACGGCCGATATTATCATATCTGTTATGAGTAGCTATGTCATCTTAATATGCGTCGTATGAAATTAGATTTTTTTTTTTTGCTTATCTTTTACTTTAGGCTGTATTTAAGATAAATTTCATAATGTTTCACATATTACATATAACATAACATAAACTCACGCCTATATCCCCTAAGGGGTAGGCAGAGGTGCTAGCACCCACATTTCGCCGTTTATGTTTAGGTCCCAATGTAATAGGTGGCGAGCCTATTGCCATTAACCGGGCACTTATAAACCTGCGATAAATACACACATAACTTCCACATATTATTAAACTAGTTAAAATATTTACAAGAATAAAAAAAAGTATTTATTGCAATTTTTATTTCATTACATATATTTTTTATGATATTTGTAATTCATTTTAAATGAGTATAGTTTTTTTTTTCTAACCTAAAAATTTACGTCGATGGGGAGGAATTTTTTGACGCCTAAACCTGCAGCTTTGTATATAGGCAGGCCTCCGTCACTCGCCCGTAGCTGCGGAGATAAGCACCTACGACGCGCCAAACCCCTGAGTTGTTATAGCAGTGGGGGCCGGCGCGCGACGGCGAGCACACGCGTGACGTAATTTGCGTATTGTGATCGCATCATATTGGGATCACAATACAAATATGTCGAAATTTACAAATAAAGAACTCTAAATTCTCTTTTTTTAAATTAGAAGAGCGTAAAATGTAAGTTTTTACAATTTTTATGCACAGATTACTTTTTGATGAATTAGTACCAAAGCCATTACGTTCTAGTTGACACCTTCGTATTTTATGTAGGTAGTTAAATAACTAAATCGTCGTGAACCTACGACATTGGTACTTATCTATTATAGGTCTACCTATAATAATGAGTTCATAAGAACTAAAAATTGTTCTGTAGTTATTTTGAAACAAGTATGTATTTATGTCGTGCTGGTATTTTAATGACTACCTAGTTTATTTAATTTGTATTAGTACCGCACCTACCTACTACATGATGAATGATGATCATCGAAATATTTATATCGGTGAACGCCGTAGAAAATTTACTGAACATGATACTATTGCAAAAAGCTATGTATTAACTTGCATAAAATGTAGGTACTTATTTCATCGTTTCATTCAAAGTTTCGTTTCAACCAAGGTTGAAACCAACAGCGAACGTGGCCGCCGGCGCCTCCTTCTGCGAGCAAGTAATGCTCGTGAAGGAGGCGGTGGAGCGGGAGCGAAGGAGAATAGCAATCCTTGCGGCCCGCGAAGAGCGGAGGAGAATCGCAAACCGCGCGGCCCGCGACGAGCGGCGGCAACTTGGGCGTCGGAGGTCGCAGAATGACCTCCGTCCCCCATGAGCGCGGGCCTGGGGGTGACGGGTGGAGCCGCCTGTCACCCTAGTAGAAGCAGGCCGCGGCGGCGGCACGCATTGTGTGCCTCCCCGTACCCGGGGGCGAGTTGGGGACTCTGTGGTCCCCACACCGGAAGAGGGCCAGATCGAGAGATATAATGGTCCTGGGTCGGCCGGGGTGCGAGGGATATGGCTATGACAATCTCACCTCCGGCAACTGACGGCCCACAGACGGCGTGCGTTATAGTCGGTTCGAGTCCGACATAACCTGCTCCTCCGGCTCCAGCGGGGGAGTATCCGTGGGGATTTTTCGCACGATAAAAAAAAAGGCACAGCGAACGTGTGTTCGGCTGTGTTCGACTAGGTTCGTCTGTACTCGTACCTCAGTCGCCCACACTCATCGCTGCATTTTGACGCGAACAATTATCATTATTTTATTATTAAAACACCCAGCCATTTTTTGCATCGGGGGTTACAAAATGAATAGTGATTGTAAACATTTTATCGGATTGTTTTATTTTATTTTCTGACAAGGTGACAACCCTAACACTCAAGTTGGCGGCGTTGGATATTCGGAACAATGGGCGATTCCAAGAAAATATCGTAGGTTAATATAACGGCGGCTTTCGTCAATAATAAAGGAGTGCAACTTCTGTACGTAGTACTATTACTTATTCTGTGATATAGGTATACAGATATTGTTTTTATACTAGTAATTAATTTATGTAAATAATTGTACTTAATTTAAATTTAAATAAAACAAATTTATTAGTATAGTGTTTTAATGTATATATTTATTATAAAAATATTAAATAAAGCTATTATTTTTGTTGGAATAAAAATGGATAAATAGTTGGGGTAAGTAGTTCGGGTATTGAATAATTCCTCCTCATCGATTTTTACTGGTAAAGTGCCCAAAAGACGGGCGGCATTACGCCGTCGGATGGTAAGTTTTTTTTTATGCCAAACTAATTTCGTATCTTTTTCAAGGATCGTATATTTTCCACAACCTTTTTTTTATTAGACAGTTTTTATTATTATTTAAGCATCGTGTTGTAAAATATAATTCAAGAATAAAATATACCTAATCGATTACTATAAAAAACGATTATTTATTTCCCACGCTTCCCCAAAAGCGATTTCAGAATTATTTTTACTGTGAATCCCTTAAAGTAGGTATATATGTTACGGGCAACTTGAGAAATCTGGTCCCTATGAATAGTGACCGGCCTGTATACATAATGCCCTTCTCAGATGGGCAATTTGATAAAATTTCATTTCTAATTACTTTTCCCGGTCAGTATGAATCCTCAATATTATGCCTTTGCCTTGGGCAAAATGATAAAAAAATTAAATGAAGCGTTTTTGTTTATTAACGTTAAAAAAATACCTAACCTAACCTGGGGTGTGGGATATATACCAGTACAGCGCAGTAAAATTTTATGCATTTAAGTTAAGATGTGTAGTAAAAATGTGGCAGCCTTTTGTGTTTTTTATGTATTGTGGAGGTAAGTTTTACATTTAGCTTAGGTATAAAAGCTATACAAATAAAGAAAATTGAATGTCTGTAACTTTAAAATAGCAGCTTTTTAACTGAAATTGTAACACACAAAAAGATAGATAGACAGAGTTACTTTCGCATTTATATTATTATTAGTATGTATACGAGATACCAACCTACAAAGACATTTCATAACATAGACCTGTCATATGCTTACAAATCAACGTAGAAAAATGTGCCGAACTCACACACACACATTTTTAATTCATCTACACTTCCCTACATACCAATGGATTGAAAAGAGAGAACATGAAAAATACAATATAAAAGAAGAAGACAGCTATTGTTTGTCACTTGGACTTTAATGATAACAATGTACCAATCACAGTGCGGTTGCTAGTCGGTGACATAGGCTAACAAAATTATTGAAAAAGAAGGTACAGAGCTCTCTGAATTGAGGTTATTGCCTAATTTTGTTTAGACAAAGATGTTTGTTTAACTTTGTTAATGTATTATGAAAAAGCTAGGTATAATTTTTAAATTTCATTATTTTGTTGCTGTCAGTAGTACAATTTTAACAAGTACCTAAGTAGGTACTTGCCAGTAAAGTGAAGTTTGAGATAATTGCGTAATTTTGTTTAGACAAAGATGTTTGTTTGTCATTGTTATTGTATCTTCTAATATATAAAATTCTTCTGTCACGGGGTGCGTAATCGAACTCCTCCGAAACGGCTCGACCGATTTTGATGACATTTTTTGTGCTTATCCGGTATCTATGAGAATCGGCCAACATCTATTTTTCATCCCCCTAAGTGATAAGGGTGCAGCGGGAACGGGATTTGAATACCACGCGGGCCGAAAATATGGCGGTACGAAGTTCGCCGGGTCGGCTAGTTAAGTATAAAAAAGCTAGGTATGTTTATTCTATTTCATTATTTTGTTGCTGCCAATAGTACCTACAAATTTTAACAAGTAGGTACTTACCTAAGTAGATACTTGCCAGTGAAGTGAAGTTCGCACTTATTAACTTACTTGAACCACATAGTATTAGTAGGCAATTATAAAAAACAACAAATTAAAATTGGGAGGTAGTATGTAGTGAGTTTAATGCCTACGATATTCTCATCTGTACTTTAATCTATGTTCGGATCACACACGTCCTTGTCGCTCACGCACCAAATTATATCATACTGTCTCTTTTTAACAATTTTAACTTGAATATTATGAAAGTCAGAAATTTGGTCTTTATCAGTCGAAATATGTATTATTTCCATGTGATATGAACTCCCTTTCGATGTATTAACTTTAGAGTAATAGTTCGTGCAGTGTCTATAAACATACGATGGCATTTTCGTTATTTTTATAAGTCACTGATGCTTCCGCTCAACGTCCGGCCGGCGCACAGTGGGACGAAAGTACGATTTGAGTGACTTAGGACCCAATGTTTTTTATTTACTTTTTTCTTTGTGCCGATGGATAGAGCTCGTTGAGCCCAATAATAATTTCTACTGACGTTTTTCTCTAAACTTTATACTTTGGGCAGAATAATACTTTTTATTTTTTTTTGTATGGAGCGAATCAAATAAACTTAAATTTCTGGTAAGTCTCTTTTGATCCCGCTTTGAAACTACATTTTTCTTATACCTTGTCTAGTCTAATGTCATATGATACTATAAACATGTACCTAAAGTTGCAATTCTGCGAAATAAATGGATCGGTAAAAATGAAAAATCACATAGAATAAAGAGTTTTAATTTTGTTTTTGAAAGTTCTTTTAAGTTGAATTTAATATGAAATAGTAAGTTAAACCACGTTATAATACACATAATTATTTAACAAGTAACAACAAAACAGTTAAAGGTCCCTATTTCGCTATTACTTAAAAATATAGGTAAGTAATTCTATTTATTTTCGTAATGACTGTAATTAGTTTATCCTTTTTAGGGTTCCGTAGCCAAATGGCAAAAAACGGAACCCTTATAGATTCGTCATGTCTGTCCGTCTGTCTGTCTGTCTGTCTGTCGGTCCGTCCGTATGTCACAGCCACTTTTCTCCAAAACTATAAGGCCTATGCTGTTGAAACTTGGTAAGAAGATGTATTCTGTGAACCGCATTAAGAATTTCACACAAAAATAAAAAAAGCATTAAATTTTGGGGGTCTCCATACTTAGAACTGAAACTCAAATTTGTTTTTCATCAAATCCATACGTGTGGGGTATCTATAGATAGGTCTTTAAAAATGCTATGGAGGTTCCTAACATATTTTTTTTCTAAACTGAATAGTTTGCGCGAGAGACACTTCCAAAGTGGAAAAATGTGTGTCCCCTCCCCCTCTAACTTCTAAACTAAGAGAATGATAAATCTAAAAAAAATATATGATGTAGATTGCCATGAAAACTACCAATAAAAATTTGTTCGAACGAGATCCAGTCAGTAGTTTTTTTTTATACGACATAAACCGCAATTTTCGCCTTTGCTACTACGGAACCCTTCATGGGCGAGTCCGACTCGCACTTGGCCGATTTTATTACTTGTTAAAATTACAGCGCTCTCACCTTTACCTATTACTATAATGTTAAATCGGATAATTAGTTAATGAGGGTAGTAAAAAAATAATTTATATTTATTGTATGTTATCTAGTATTCGTTTAATTACATTACTACTAACATCTCGTGATTTTGATCGTCCCTATATTTTATATAATGGAGAGTTTAGTTAACGATTTAGATTTATTTATGATTTTAAGAGATCATCTGAATTCATTGTCTGATAGTAAAAAAAAATCCAATTCCTACTACATAAAATAGATGTGACCGAAGAGAACAGTGCTCAACTCCAAAAATTCTGTACGCGATTTTGTTCAAATATAAGTGCAAGGTGGGAACGAAGTAGTCGTACATTATAAGAAAAAATGGTAATTGGTTACACCGGGCTATAAACTGGCCCGAAGGAGTAATACCTGTGAATGTGGAACAAGAAGAGCTCGAAATTTGTAATACTGAAGATGTTGAAAATCTTCTGTTTTAAATAAAATTACGAAAATAAATAGAATTACTTACCTATATTTTTAAGTAATAGCGAAATAGGGACCTTTAACTGTTTTGTTGTTACTTGTTAAGTAATTATGTGTATTATAACGTGGTTTAACTTACTATTTCATATTAAATTCAACTTAAAAGAACTTTCAAAAACAAAATTAAAACTCTTTATTCTATGTGATTTTTCATTTTTACCGATCCATTTATTTCGCAGAATTGCAACTTTAGGTACATGTTTATAGTATCATATGACATTAGACTAGACAAGGTATAAGAAAAATGTAGTTTCAAAGCGGGATCAAAAGAGACTTACCAGAAATTTGAGTTTATTTGATTCGCTCCATACAAAAAAAAATAAAAATTATTATTCTGCCCAAAGTATAAAGTTTAGAGAAAAACGTCAGTAGAAATTATTTTTGGGCTCAACGAGCTCTATCCATTGGCACAAAGAAAAAAGTAAATAAAAAACATTGGGTCCTAAGTCACTCAAATCGTACTTTCGTCCCACTGTGCGGCGCCGCTCGGCACGCGGTACTAGAGGCAAACGTTCCAATTGACTCGTTTTCGAATCTTCACGATTTTCGCGCAATAACGAATCTACTTCTTTTTATATATAATATCTTTGCCAACCTATAACAAAATAGTTTTTTTTTAATTTTGTGATCTGTCTACGGATTGTTGGCTACGGATAGTCTCCAAAGTGGCTGAACCGATTCTGGAAGGACGTCTCGTAATATAATTATCTCGTAGTATTTATAACATATATATACATTTCTTTATAACATACAAAATAATAGCTTCTTCCACGTCCATTTTCTAAGCTCTGCCGAAACAAACTGACAAACTCTCGCAAAACGCGGTAGCGCTTTTACCTCGGGATCGGGACCCGTATCTTAGACCTGAATCACGAGACTAACGAGGTCCTGGCTCCCGCCGTAGCACCACATGCTATCCTCAAAAGACACATTTTAGGTGCAAGATATAATGTTCCGAGTAATCACTGACCTCCGTTAACGCGCGTTACATGTGAAGCTAGCCTAAAATATCCTGTACATTTAAAATAGGTACCTAATTTAATCTATTACAACGTTTTTGTAGCTGACTATACACAAATACGTCATATTTTCACAAACGCGCGAGTTGATGACACAAAAATAATTAAAAATCGAAACTTGCCAACTCGCGCGCACTCGCGAATTTGACGATCGCGAGATGGTAAATGACTCCCTGCAAGATATGATTGATTATTATTGAATGTTTAGACAAAGCAACTTTTTTTTGTTCCTTCGATAATCGTATAGTATAGTACAAATGATACAATAATGTAGAGTAGTTTTACTGATCTGAAGGCGGTCATTAGTACTAGTGGTACTTAGTACAAATCTAATATATAAAAATCAATGCCACTTTTCGTTGTTATTTTATAACTAAAGAACGGCTGAACCGATTTGGCTAAATTTAGTCTTGAAATATTCGTGAGTGTCCAGGGAAGGTTTAAAAGATGAGAAAATAGGTGCAGCGGGAACGGGAAAAATATGGCGGTACGAAGTTCGCCGGGACAGCTAGTGTAATATAATAAATAGTAGGTACAAATGTGAAATGATACAATAGTGTAGAGAAGTACTTCTGATCTGAAGGTAGTACTAGTACTAGTAGTAAGTACTAGTGTACTACCGGTAGTACTAGTGATACAATAATGTATCATTTGTACTACCAGTAGAAGGTACTATTCAGTACTACTACTGATCCAGAGAGTATCTTGCAGGCGAGGAACCCTCCTCGTCTAAAAGAACCTTTATCTCGTTATCTCTAATACCTACAACGTTAGTGACCCTGACAGTGGATATGTTACCGTCAATGTATATAATCCGGTATGCTATACAATGCCTAGGCAATGTATAGAAAACTTTCTAGATAACATTTCATAAATTTTTAATTTAAAAGTTATAAAAAAACAACCACGAAGGCTAATGCGGGAGCTCCGTTTCCGCCTTAGCCTTCTAACCTTTGCAATTTGACTTGGATAGATTAGGTTAGTTTTTTGTGGTTATTTTTTTATAACCACTGGCGTAGCTATGGGTGGGCAAGGTGGTGCGGTGCACCAGGGCCCCCAGGCTCAGGGGGCCCCCCAAGCCCGAGCCTGAACTAGCAAATCTCATATTAAACTACCAAAAAAGTCTTAATTTTGGAATGCGAAAATGGGTTGTACCGCATCTCTAATCAGTGCAGTGCATGTGCAACTCATTTGTTGGGAATTTTGTGCAGTATTGTCTCGTTGAAAGATTCGCCTTCACATTTGCAGCTAGCTTGAAGGCCCCCTGAGCCCTCACGAGTTCCAGTATCAATTTTTTTTGCTAGATTATCGCTGGTCTTCTATTGAAGACCATTTGTGCACCCTGGGTAACGGAGACAGCAGCAGCCTGTCTCAAGATGGCATACACGCTGCGGCCTGTGGCCAACTATAAACTTTCCACGTGTAACTCTGATTAGCAACTGTCGCAGTGGAAATCAAGTAAGGGGGTCGGATGGTTCTGGGCCAGATGGTGGTTCCCATATTTTAGGGGGCTATCTCAAAGTCGTATATGGCCCAGGGTCTGTTGAGGTGCAATGGAATTTTCTTATTGGTCCCGCTTACACTCCGGCGCTTGAGACCCGAGACTGCATGCAGTTTCAGTTGGTTCGATTTCGGCCTAAACACCTTCACTGAATGTTTATGTCGATTCGACATAAACACGAAATCATCATCATCTGCATATAGACGCATTTTCCTGATTGCATCCGTGGCCAAGATGACCTCGGAGCTCAGGGTCCGCCTTCCGGCTGTTCCTGCTCCACTTCGCATAATCTTGGGCGTCCATGAATGTGAGAAAAATTCGCACGCATATCACCCTCCACGACATCAAGTCAGGACTTCTTGGGCCTACCCATTTTACCTGGCCATTTAGAAGGCGGCTCTCTTGCATTTTAAGTATCCACCATATCACGGACATGAAGGCTGCTGTGGATGCGAGAGTTCGTCACGCGATCTTTACGCGTAACGCAGCATTTTCATCTCCATGACCTCCGTAGCCTAATGACCTCCCCCTAATTGTGTATTGTGTAATGTGCGTTGTGTTTTGCAATAAATGTATTTTCTTTTTTTTCTTTCTTTTCCTTCAACCTGACTGGCATTTTGGGATCACAAGTGACGCCAGTCATTTCTCGCCACTTGGCCCACGCGGCAGCAATGCGTGCCTTGACGTTGTAGTCGATTTTACCAGTCACATGAAGTACAGATCACAGGTAATTAGGCTGGTCCGTGTGGTCGACCAAATTATCGCCTATGTGAACGGATGTGGGATCTGTAGAGTTTAACGCTAAGTATTCTGTAGGTACATGAAAATAAATGGAAATATACGGAAATATATGGAAACACTCTAGATATACATCTAGCTTGTTTCCGCGCGTCTCTCTAAAAGGGAAGGATTGGGGTGCGGGGTCGGCGGAGACGGCAGCGCTTCTCTCTCGCGGATCTGTTGAGGGCTGGTCGGAGACTTTTCATGTGTCCCACTGACTAGCAAAGGGCACAATGGATAGCAGGCAAGGAGCGGACCGGTTACCGAGCGCAGGCGTGGGGGTTACATGTGTGGCCGCCTGTCACCCTTTCACCCCCACTGGCGCCGCGGTTCGATGTTCGTCCCTCTTTTCAGAGTTCTATGGAGACACCGTGCTTCTCACACCCGAGGAGGCCATTTTAAAACCGTTGATGACCCAGAATCAGCCGGGGTGCCAGTGATATGCTCTCGGTAACCTCTTACCCCGGCAGCTCTGGTATCTGAAGATCCGAGACGGTGTGTGGTATTAAGCGGTCCGAGTCCGACATAACTACCCCCGATGGCCAACCACAGGGGTGGTATCTGAGGGGATTTCCGTACGAAAAAGAGGGAGAAAGGAGGGATTTGATCCCCAACAGCACGTTAGCGACCGGTAGGGGATATGCCTACCTCATCGTTTACTTCCGTAAGGCGACGTGCGACGTCCGATGGAATTTTCGGAACCAAATAAAATAGGGGGCCCCCTGTTTCTTTTTGCACCGGGGCCCTTGGTCACCTAGCTACGCCACTGTTTATAACCATCCAGAAATAGAAATCCTGCAACGCCATTCGCAAATAAAGATCGAGATCTATTTATTTCACACATTGCCGGTGGAACAACAGGCATTCTAAATAATAGCATACATTGCCTAGGCATTGCATAGAATGCCTGCATTATACAGATTGCCGGATGTTAATATATATAATTATATCGATGTTTGCCGGTAACAGATATTAAAAAAGCCGCAAACGCTCACGTAAAATTTAAACTAGATACCAGTAAAAATACCGCATCGTTATTACCGCATATGCGCAATTGGGAGATAACATTAAGCCTGAGAAAAACGATATTCATAACGATATCATCTCATAATATACTATGGTTACCATTATCTTAATATACTTACCTATACTCATGTGATATAGGTAGGTACATAAATACTCCGGATGGTAGCTGCGTATATAACACAATCGTTCATACTCGTACTATAGTGTTAATATTATCTGTGACATGAGGTGAGTATAGCTCAGGATATATATCCTGGACTAGACTTCAAATATAGGTTTAGAAACAATCGATTTTGCATAGATAGATAGATAATTCTTTATTGTACATCAATATTTTACAGATTCTTGTATATCGATAACATTTGTTATTCGACTATATATTATTATCTAATGTTCATTTGTTAGTATTGAAGGTTTCGAGCATAGGTACCTAATCTAGACGATTACAGCTATTTACGTAGCGTGGGATTCATTCAATCAATTAGCCTATTGTAGTCCACTGCTGGACATAGGCCTCTCCCAATATGCGTCACGTTTGCCGATCATCCGCCTTCCGTATCCAGTCCGGCCCAGCCACCCTTCGCAGGTCGATTCCAGTTTGAGATTATGTCCCTGTATTTCCCGAAATGTGCTCAAAATCTGCTTTATACGCGCAGTACCTACACATTTTTTGGGTGTCTTTTTGGGTGCTACTGCGGTGGATGAGCTCAAATTACAAGCATAGATTTTTTTTTATATAGGACACGTCAATTTGACTTCGCCTCGCCCGATGGTAAGCTGAAGGCAAAGTCTCTGAAAAGAGGGTCACCATTACAGACACGTATCATGTTACAATGGTGGCAATCAGCTTGACGGCCTCATCAGATGCTTTTTCACGCCCCGCTTAAAGGACCCGGGACTGTAGGAGGAGGGAAACACGTGAACTGGTAAGGAATTCCAAGACTTTATGGTGCGGCAGAAGAAGGAGTCGCCGAACCGCTTGGTCCGAACCGATTTTTACAAAACAATCGAACTAGTCTAACGATTTAGGTCCAAGATACGTGTCCAGATGTATATTGTCATAATAATGCTATCAACATTATAAAACCGTTCCATCAGAAGGAATAAATTAAAATAAATTTACAAACAACTTCCTTGTGTTTGCCACGTAAATACATTCTAGACGTGTTTAGAAATTCTATAGCCATACTAGCTGACCCGGCAAACGTTTATTATAAAGAAATCGAACGTAAGTATAAAAGTGCGGAATGAAAAATGAAAACGTTAAAGTGATTCACGTGAATGAACGACAATAGTTAAACTGGATATTAAGGCCCGTATTCTAGAATGCCACTCAACTGAATCTCGATTTACGCCCGTATTCTAGAATGCCACTCAGCTGAATCTCGATTTACCTGAGGCAAGATTGTATGCACAGATTCCACAGATTTGACAGGCTGTCAGACAGATTGTCTATATGTCTATACAATCTTTCCTCAGGTAGGTAAATCAAGGTTGAGTTGAGCGTCATTCTAGAATACGGGCCTATAAGACAACTGGGCATTTGGACAATTGAACATTGTTTCCTTGTCATTTTGATACATTGGACATTATGATATTTGGCCCAACATACCGCGTATTCTAAATTAGTTTGTTAAAATCATGCAGAATCGATTAAGAAAGAGAAAAGAGAATCGACCTCGGGCGGTACCTACTCGAACCCGCAATATTTCCCTTTCAGGGGGAATGCTCTGACCACCTTGACGATTTCGGTCAGCAAAGACAGTTAAAAGCCGGACAGTCTATGGCCGTCGGCATTTTATACGTAATAACATCAGACTAAAATAATAAAATAATGTTATTATTGTAGTCTGAGGTAATAAAATTATGATGACATTGATGACATAAGGACTGCAGGCCGCCGGACAGACGAAAAACTGCAGGCGGACTGTAAGTGGGTAGCCGCCTTTAATAGATTTGAATAGTTAGCATATTAACCACTAAGGTCCCGATGATAAAAATAGTTTAATATTCACAAAGAGTATGTGCCTACGCTCGCGTTAAAAAAGCTAGTAGGTTTCCTAGGGTAAACAAAAACCGTATAAATCAAGATCAACATATAAATCGCAAAATAAAAAACTTATATGATATCTTAAAAAAATATATTGTATACAGATACACTAATTCGAAATAATTATTGTGGTGATAAATTCAAATTTATTTTTGCACGCAAGTGTACGGAGAAGGACGCGGGAGTTTAGCGCCCGCTGATTGGTTTAAAACGTTCAAACGCAGCTCTATGATTGGTGGATGCGTCGTATTTCCTCCGCCGTCGCACCCCCGTGCTTTCCTCAAAGGGGACCTAAAAATCGTCTACTGCGCAGGGTCCAAGACATATGTCTTCAGTTATATCCTCAAAAGACACCCAAGAAATGTGTACTGCGCGTATAGAACACATTTTGAGCACATTTCAGGTCCAAGGTACGTGTCCGGAGTTATACCCAGGCAAGGTTGGGATCCGTGTCCTGGTAATAATTTATACAGATTAAAAATTGTCACCGTGCCGTCATTAAATAATAAAAGAAAAAACCGTAGGCATTAGTTATTCAAAGATTTTGATCTTCAAAACTAGTTTTAAACTACTGTGTGGAATCATAAATAGGCACTCATAACGCGGGAATGTCTTTGTTTAAACTTCTAGAATTGCGTAAGTTGAGTAAAAAACAGGGTAGGTATATATAATTTAATTCACACGCCACAAATTTTGACTATAAGATCCATATTTTTTGTTAAAAAGTGCTCAAAATACTATACGCGCAGTACCTACACGTTTCTTGGGCGTCTTTTGAGGATAGCACGGGCACAGATTACCTAACACCCGTATTCACAAACAATACTGTGAGGTCTCATAGTGTGCTCGAGCGCATAGGGCTGGTAAAATTAATTCACAAAAATCACGGAGCAGTAGCAGTATCTTACGCAGTGTGTTCCCTCAACGAAGTATTACTTAAGTGTTATCAATGAATAAAAAGAAGAATGAAGTATACAAGGTTACTGGCAACTCGATGTCTTCCAGGCAGGAATTAGAGGACCTAAAATTGTAGCATTTTGGGTTCCCTAAAACCGCCTGCCAGTAACCACGTATTACGAGTTCAATAAATAACACAACATAACATAAACTCTCGCCTATATCCCCGAAGGGGTAGGCAGAGGTGCTAGCACCCACATTTCGCCGTTTATGTTTAGGTCCCAATGTAATTAGGTGGCGAGCCTATTGCCATTAACCGGGCACTTATAAACCTGCGATAAATACACACATAACTTCGAAAAGCATCGAAAAGTCATTGGTGTGTGCCATGGTAAAACCTGGGATCGAACCCGAGTCCTCGTCTCAGCAGTCCATGTACTAGGCTATAAGCTGAAGTAATTTCTTTATTCTCGATGTTTTGTATCCACTCGTAGACAAGGAAGAAAAAACATTATTATCCATCGAATGATTTGTTTCATCAGCATCGTAAATCATTATTAACACCACATTTATTACGTAGTACATGATCAACGATTCTGCAGTTCATATAAGCGCAAGGAAACTAACATGGCAGTCAGATCAATGTACCGTGACCGTGATGAATGACGAAGTAATCACCATTGTTACCTATTAGTACTTACATAATCACTTATGCAAATGCAAGTCATTAGTTAGAAGTCTTGTATTATACAGGATAAAGAAACGGCAAAAAACTTGAGTAAAGTCGAAAAATTCAATTCGCACAACATTGTGCACGCGAATCACACATATAAGTTGGCGCGTTCCAGGGCCAAAGCGGCGCAGGGTCTATCCAAGTGCCGCTGCATTAAAGACCCTGGGGGCAATTTGTTGTACGAGAAAGTCGCGGTGAAGGAGAGATGGCGCTCATACTTCCACGTGCTGCTGAATAAGCAGCATAAAGAGGTGCAGCCACCAGACCTCCCTCCGAATCAAGGACTAGTGCCACCGATAACGCCTGCGGAAGTCCAGACTGCCATTCGCCGCATGAAGAACCGGAAAGCTGTCGGACCCGACGAAGTCCCCATCGAGGCTTGGAAGGCAATGGGCGTCCGTGGTGTGGGCATTCTAGCAAATCTTTATAACCGCGTACTCCTCACCGGCGAGATCCCGAGCCAGTGGAGGCTGAGCATCATCACGCCAGTCTTCAAAGGCAAGGGATCGGTGCAGGAGTGTGGTAGTTACCGCGGTATAAAGATAATGTCCCACACCATGAAGCTCTATGAGCGGATAATCGACTCCCGGATCCGACAGGAAGGTACACTCTCGGAGTGCCAGTACGGGTTCCGTCCCGGGCACGGGACCATGGACCCAGTGTTCGCCCTAAGGGTTGTGGCGGGGAAATACAGGGCGAAGAACACGCCCCTGCACTGCCTATTCTTAGACATGCAGAAGGCCTTCGACTGTGTTCCTCGCGAGGTGATCTGGTGGGCACTGCGGGCCAAGGGTGTCCCAGAGACTTACATTGACACCATCCGAGACATGTACTACGATTCCGGTTCCGTGGTTCGGACTGCTGTTGGCGACTCGAAAGCCTTCCCCATCACCGTCGGGGTACACCAAGGATCCGTCCTTAGTCCTTACCTGTTCAGCGTGGTATTAGATGTTTTGTCGGACAGCATTAGAAACTCACATGAGCAGCCTCCGTGGTTGCTCATGTATGCTGATGATATTGCGCTCATGGACGCGGACAGGAGCAGATTGGTGCGACGCGTGAAAGGATGGAAAGAAGCGCTTGAGAACGGCGGTCTGAAGCTAAATGTAGCGAAGACAGAATACTTAGCGTTAAACTCCACAGATCCCACACCCGTCCGCATAGGCGATGATTTGGTCGAGCGCACGGACCAGGTTAAGTACCTGGGATCTGTACTTCATGTGACCGGTGAGATCGACCACGACGTCAAGGCACGCATTGCTGCCGCGTGGGCCAAGTGGCGAGAAATGACTGGCGTGACCTGTGATCCTAAAATGCCAGTCAGGTTGAAGGGGCAGGTCTATAAGACGATCATTAGGCCTGTTCTCTTGTATGGTTGTGAGGCGTGGCCGCTGCTCGAGCGACACAAGCAAGAGCTGCGTGTCACGGAGATGAAAATGTTGCGGTGGATGTGCGGCGTTACGCGTAAAGATCGCGTACGGAACTCTCGCATCCGCGGCAGCCTCCATGTCCGTGACATCGCGGATAAAATGCAAGAGAGCCGCCTTCGCTGGTGCGGCCATGTCTTGCGGCAACCGCCAGGCTACGTGGGGAACAAATGCCTGGCAATGGTACCCCCGCCGGGTCCAGGTAAAAGGGGTAGGCCAAAGAAGTCCTGGCTTGACGTCGTGGAGGGTGATATGCGTGCAAATGGTCTCACTACCATGGACGCCCAAGATCGTGCGAAGTGGAGGAGGAAGAGCCGGAAGGCGGACCCTGAGCTTCGAGGTCATCTTGGCCACGGATGCAATCAGGAGAATACGTCTATATGCAGATGATGATGTGCACTCGAATCACTGAAAGAAGAGCATGTCAAACTGTTTTAATGACTTAAATGGGTAATTTCACGATGCCTAATTTTTTGCTAATTTCGGTAGTATTTTTCAATCATAGGTTTTCCGATGAAAAAATTTAATGGAGTTCTTTTAGAATATCTAGTAGTATATAGTGTTCTAAAAGAACATTAAAAAAATTTTTCATCGGAAAACCTGATTGAAAAATACCACCGAAATTAGCAAAATATTAGGCATCGTGAAATTACCCAAATTGTATTATTGTCTGAACTAAAGGTGTATACCAAATATCAGAACAATCAGTCAACAGGAAGGGGGGAAACCCAAGCATTAAGATCATTTTGTGTACCTACTTTGTTCGCCAAGATCGATCTTATGCTGTATACGTACCTACTTATATGGCATTTATACAATACTTACATACAATGAAAAAAAATTACTTATATACCTACTTCCAACAAACCAAAAAATGCTTTTAAACAACTAATATAATTAATCATTATCACATCGATATCTAAAAGAGCAATGAATTTGTTACGTAATAGTCACGTTCACGTCGACGATACACCATGATTTCAATTAAAAAAAAACTAAATCACTCAAGTCATTGAGGAGCAACTTTCTGTTAAGCTAAATATAAATGTTGGTGTCAAGGGGAAGTGAAACGACGTTTTTTGAATAAAATTACAGAAAAAAATTTACAAATTACATTTGTGATAAAAAATAGTAGTAAAATTATTACCATTAATTACTAACGGAAGTCGTGCGATAATTAATCGGCTTCATTACTACGTGTCAATGTTCGTTCGTTCATAATTATTATTATATTAGTCAAGAAAATAGGCGAGCTTCTAATAATTTGCGTGGATAAAGCTAAAACTGTAAACGATGCAGTATTATCACAGATTACCTAACAGTTGGAATTATGTTATTACTAGCTGTTGCCCGCGGCTCCGCCCGCGTGGAATTCTGATCCCATTCGACGCTAATATATAGCCTATATGTTAATCCAGGGTATAACCTATATACATACCAAATTTCAACCAAATCGGTCCAGCCGTTTATGCGTGAAAGAGTAACAAACATCCACACATCCACACATCCACACATCCATTCTCACAAACTTTCACATTTATAATATTAGTAGGATGTTATCCTCCTCCGGCTCCGGCGGGGGAGGTATACGTGGGGATTTATCGATCGATAAAAAAAAAAGTTAGTTAAGTACGACCGATTACAGAGATTGATGTCCTCTGCCTAACCCTACTGGGATAATAGGTTTGTTTGTATATTATTAATTGGTCTAAGTTTTAGGTAAACGATTATAAATAAATTATAAAAGTCCCCGCCGATTCGCAGACAGCAAAAAAAAATTCAAGGTCGAAAGTATTCTGTTTTTTGAGTTTTTCTTGTAAACAATAATTTTCGTCGTAAAAATTATATATAACCAAGTATTTTGTTTAATCTACAATCAAACAAAATAATCGTTAGACTTGAGCACTATCTCTCACTAACAAGTAGCTAAAATGTTTCGACCGATTTGATTCATTGTTTTTTTTTGTTACGTAATAGTGTTATGTATTTATTCACTTACTTACTAATTTAGTTTTCATTTGTTAGGAAAACTAACAGCTAATAGTTAGTGTTATATTCTACTTATTAGAATAAAATTACTATAGTTTTCTTTGCTAAGACAAGGAAATTAAATAAAAAATGAATGAAAATCTTGGGAAATCTACAGGAAATGTCAGCGCCCGAGTGACAATGACGCAGAGCACGAACAGTTATTTGCCTATAAAAAGTTCTGATTCTTTTTTTTTTTTTTTTTTTCTTTTTTTTTTCGTAATATAATATCGCGATTTATATGATTAGTGCAACTCTACGTGAGTCATTATAGTAGGTAATTTGTAATATCAGCCCCCCCTAGACAAGTGCAAATACACCGGTACTGTAGAATAGTATGATTAATGTAATGTGATTTGAGTTTTGACGTACCTATATGACAGTCGTCAACGTACATCATAAGCATAACTGTCAAAATACGTGTCATGTACGTCAAATCCCATACATTCATTCTATTCTACAATGCGCCGGGTAACAAATTAATTTATAGAAATAAACTCATTAAAATTAAAAATTCTTTTTGACTTCGATTCTGCGGGAAGTAGGTACCTCACTACAAACTAAACTCGAGTAAACCGGTCAAATTCTGGTCCCCTCTATCTCTTAAGTTAATAGCTCTACTTCGGAACATTAGCGAAATTAATGATAAAAGCACAGAGCTATTAATTAAGAATTAAATTGAATTGCCACTTGTCTAGGAAGGCTTTTTGACTGCTCTGTAGTGGGAGAATCCTGTAAACTCCACATCATCTTCTGCCCCCCTAGACAAGTGGCAATTTGTTGCTCGGCGTATGATGGAATAGAATGACAAATGTATAAGATTTGACGTTTTTGACATTCGTTGACGCCTGTCATATACGTCAAATCCCATACATTTGGCATTCTATTCCATCATACGCCGAGCAACGAATTGCCACTTGTCTAGAGGGGCTGGACAGATAATATTTATGATTCCGTAGCCGACCGCATACGACAACACTGCCGACACACATAGCACATGCGCGTAATTCATTGCGGCTTCTCAATGGTCTCCTTTAACCGTATCGGAGTTTGACAAGTAATGTGTTGTGAGTACGCTGTATCTGCCGCATGCGTCTGTTGTTATCGTATTGGCTTCGGAATCATACCTTCAGTTGCAGTTAATTGAGTGCAGTTAATTGAGAGAATGAACACTCAAACTGTACATTTGTAGAAATTTTAAATCACTTAGTATGCTAACTATTCACTAACTAACAAAAGATTTTAGATAGAAGAAGGTAAATATAGACGGAACGTATAGAACTAGCGTGTGAAGCCACATAAAGGGATACTAAAGTAGTACCATCTCACTCGCACTCTTTGTGTGCACGCACGAGCGCGAGCGAAATGGTACTACTTTAGTATCCCTTTATGTGGCTTCACACGCTAGTTCTATACGTTACGTCATATTATTCTTTTAGTCTGAGGTAAATACAGCTCAGGCGGGACTCGAACCCGCGATCTTTTTCTTACAGGTATAATCTTCGCCCTAAGACAGATATACAGAAAAATTTGGATCAGCTTTGGGCGAGGCTCGGTGGCTCAGTAGTCAAAACATTCCCTCTGTAAGGGAAAGATCGCGGGTACGAGTCCCGCCTGAGCTGTATTCGCTTTTTTCTATCTAAACTCTATTTGAATATTCATTATTAACACCGCCGCGTAACCCGGCAGAGAAGAATTTGGACCACCCCATCTCCTCTCATGCGGTTACGTACAAGGCGACTAAGGGATAGGGGCTATTTAACATCAGACAGATATATACAGACTCAGCCTCAGATACATGGCTCGAGTCAACAATAGTGCCCGGGAAACGGCAATAGGCTCACCCCCTATTACATTGGACCTAATATAATGATTGGTGAAATGTGAGTGTTATTTCATCTCTGCCTAACCCTCTAGGGATAAAGGCGTGATTGTATGAATGTATGTATGTATGTAATTAACACCAAACCTAGCATAGTAACAAAATTACCTTTTAACCTACACCAGAGTTAGAACCAGCGAAGATTGCGTAATCCACACAAAAATGTTGCATTTTGTTAGACATCTTTTGTTTTTACCTATAAAGTGGCAAAAAAGGTATGAGAACCGGTAAATGGCTAATACGATATCTAATTATTATTTTAATGCACAAAAAATACCTATATTTGATTTCTCATCGTACAAATTGAGTTCACTGCTAATGTTTTTAGTTAGTAAGAAAAAAGTAATTTAAATAAAAATGTAAATATGCCATCAGAATGTTTAGTTGTAAAGAATGTTTTTATGGTCTTCAATCAAAAGTGCCTAAGTACTTGATTTCAAATCGCACAAATTGACCTCACTATGTATAACGTTTTTTGTTAATAAGCAAAACGCGATGCAAATTTTTGAAAACTGATATCTTAAATTGAACGATATCTAAATTAAATTAAATTTTCGTAAAAGCAAATCCTATAACCGTTCTTCTGTTCCAATCATTGTTAATTTTTCTTTCGCTAGACCTCTTATTTTTGAACAATTTCAAAGAAGCTTTTTTAAACAAATTGAAAAACAGCTTTGAATAACAAATTCAAGACTATTCCAAGAAGCTTTTTTATTTCAAGGCTTTGTCGTTTCGTATTCACATCGCCCCAAAGAAGTTTTTTTATGATTGATAGGCGTTTTACCATTATCTGACCTGCTCCCCCAGACAAGTGGCAATTCGTTTACTGACGTATTGTTGAAAAGAATGACGAATGTATGGGACTTGACGTTTATGCCATACTAGCTTTTGCCCGCGACTCCGCCCGCGTGGATGTCGGTTATCGCGACCAAACATAGCCTAAGTCCTTTCTCAAGGTCTAATCTACCCCTATACCAAATTTCATCAAAATCGGTTCAGTGGTTTGGGCGTGAAAGCGAGACAGACAGACAGACAGACAGACAGACAGACAGACAGAGTTACATTCGCATTTACAATATTAGTATGGATATGGATATATGGATCTAGAGGGCTGTTCGTGCTGTGTTGGTATATGAAGATGTGGTCGACGGTAGAGCATGCGTGCCTAAAAGTAACTTATCACTCTACTTAGTACCTATTGAGGACATCCAAGTTTTAACTATCCGGAAACACAGATCCAGGCAAGGCATACCACATACCACTCCATTCTTCAAGACTAGAGTGAATAGATTACTCTAGGCAAGCGTGCTTCACCGTCGGCCACATCGTCACATGCCAACGACGACGGTGAGATAGTAAACACACGTTCGTTTCACAAAATAGTGGCAAAATGTATGTAATAGACACCGATAGAGCGCTGTCTCCCAACAGTCCCAACACACAGGCTTTAGCCTAGTTTGGGAGCCAGTTACAGTACCTTTTGTGAAAATATTGATACGCCTTAGTTCTGAGATCCCAGTGGTCGAACGCGAGCCTATCAGACATAAAAAAATACTCCTTGGCAGTACGCATGAGGGCACAATATGTTTTGTTGCACAATATGTTTATGATACAACGAAAGTATGAGCATAAATAAATAAAAAAGATAATCACAAAAATAATTAACATATAATTTAGTTTTGTGGCAATGACCCCAGCTTGCACAAAGAAAAGTTTTATAAGGTTATAAATCATTATATCAAATTACACTAATAAAAGAATAAACTACGAGTATAAATGAATGAATACACAATTAATGGCTATACAATATGGGTAATTAATTTTATTTAACACTTGAATAAGATTTTTGGAAGTTCTTTATATCCATTAAAAAAGGAAAACATTTTGGCACGTTTTTGTATAGGTACCTTATACCTGCGTTTTTCTAATACACGTATCAAATATGATTTGCCAAGCATTTGCTGGTGTCTTAGCAGGGTTGCCAACCTTGGCTTTCGAGAAAGTGTATCTCGCCTGCAAGCCGGTACGTAGAAACGGTAACAAAATCGGATGAATCCGATTCCTGTCGACTTCCCAATGATTCGCGTGATGGTGTTCTAACAAACAACATCGAGGTAACATTTTTAAGCTATTACATAGCTTCTATCGCGGGCCTTGAGCGTGGAGACCGAATCCAGAAATTCCGATTTCGGAGCAGCTCGGAGTGGGGGGTGTTAGGTTTTTTAACGTAAGTAATTATAATTGCATAAGTTGATAAAAAATGCTATGCAATAGCTTTACCGCAGCTGTCCCCCAGTGCCACGTCTTTTTTTTCCACCGGCTTCAATTTTGAAAATTTTCACTCTTCGTCACTGCTGGCTACTGCAAACCACCAAAATGAGACATTGGCCTGGCAGTCTGGAAATGCTTGCGAAACTAACCTTTATGTACTTTGTTTGTGTTCCTTTAGTAACAATAATTATCAATGCTTTTATCTGTTCACTTCGCCAACTTCAAAGCAGAACTGTATAGCATTTACAAAAATTATAGCAACTTCTAAAACGGCGGTTGTCAATATCATCAAAAAATGTCCACTTCGCAAAATGACAACCGCTCGCAAATTGCCAAATGTGTGTAATGCCAACTTATCGAAATGGCAACTGTGCGGAATACCAACTACTCAAAATGCCAACTTTGCGGAATGCCAACTTCTCGAAATGCCAACTTTGCGGAATGCCAACTTTGAGGATTGCCAACTTTGCAGAATGCCAACTTCGCCAAACCACTCTGTGTGCATACTACATGCATTTCACATAAGTACATAACTCTGTAGCAGCATACTTTGAGCAAACTTATTTAGTTATCTATACACTGGGCGCAATAAATTATTGTACATTTATATTATATCAATCTTAAACGCTATCTGCATTGTAGGAAATGTACAATTAATCATAATTATTTATGATTTATGCACTGACCATGTGTTTGCATTTAATAAATAGACGGTAATTACAGTACAGCGTTGACCAATAACTAACTGCAATGCTTCGATGTCGCCAATGAGTTGTGGAGGTCAGATGGTAGTCGCTGCAAAATATTGAAGAGAAGCCAAACCCGCAGTTCGACTGGAAAAAGCGGACCCCAGACTCCGAAGTGAAAGCTTCGGATGCGACTGGGATTAACGCTAGGATTAAGAAGAGGAAGAAGAATTACAGTACAGTCCCTCTTCCTACAGTCCCGGGTCCTTTAAGCGGGGCGTGAAAAAGCATCTGATGAGGCTGTCAAGCTGATTACCATCACATCACTGTAACATGGTACGGGTCAATAATGATGATCCCCTTTTCCGAAACTTTGCCTTCAGCTTGCCATCAGACGAGGTGTAGTCAAATTGACAGCATTTTTTAAGCTATTGCATAGCTTCTATCGCGGGCCTTGAGCGTGGATACCGAATCCAGAAATTCCGTAACGTAAAAACCTAAGCTGACACTCCGAGCTCGCACAAATCGAGCCGAGCTGCTCCGAAATCGGCCGATTTCGGAGCAGCTCGGCTCGATTTGTGCGAGCTCGGAGTGGGGGGATAATTGCATAAGTTGATAAAAAATGCTATGCAATAGCTTTACCGCGGCAGTCCCCGAGTGCCACACTTTTTTTTTTAAAAGAATATTAGCAACCGAAATTACTAATAAAATACCGTTAACCCCTCCAACTAAGCTAAAATTGCTTGTGCTAGGAGTGGGTTCACGTCGGTAGTGTAATGGCCAGGATTTACACTCGAGACCTCTCGATCGATCGATATCTTTTCCTTGTATCAATTTAGTTAATCGTAATTTAATACAAGAGTGTACTTTGGTTTGGTTGACATTTCCGAGAGCGACTGCTCTCTGACCATCCAACCCTGATATGAAAACCTGCACACAACAGGTATATAGCCTACCAGGTGAGGTTGAAATGAATTTGAAATTCATGGGATCTTAGGAAGGTCCCTAAGATCCCATGAATCATAAACTCGCATAGAGGATCTTTCATTTATCTCTAGCCTTTTGAAGTTGATTTTCTTCTTTATTAAAGATGTATATCTTGCAGCAATAGTCTTGACACAATAAAAAAAAATAAGTATCTTTAAGCTGTTTTTACTCGTGGTACGGTACAGTCAGCATCAAAATATTGTAGTCCGCTTTTTAGAACATACTGAACATAGTCTGATTTGTATCAGTGAGGACCTGTAATTGGCTGTATTTAACTATTTTAAATCACTATACCTTTGTTAAATGGTCCTCCGAATAAATAAATTAATTAATTAATTTGAAAAAAAAAATGGTAATTGAATAGGTTAAAAAATGTAAATGAAAATGATATTGATTAAAATGTTTAATTGTTTTTCACTTTTGTTCTATAAAGAATATTACCTGCTGTGGTTTTTCCAAAAGACAGATATGGGGTTCTTCAAGAAGGGCATCAGAAAATTCGTACTCGTCGGCAGCTCGAGTGTGACGCCCCTGGTGTTGCACACGTCCACAAGCCGCAACTTATGTGGTTTGAAAAATGCTAGTAACTCGAAATTACTAATACTCCTGTTAACCCCTCCAGCTAATCAAGGAACTGCTGCTTGTATTAGATAGAAGTTTATATCACTTTGCTCAAAAATTAATATTATTTCTATCTGAAAGTGTTCATCTACTTTTGTCGCTGACCGTACCTTGTTGCACTAATAGTACTTGTTTGGAATCTAGTCGGTCTAGTTCTTAGCAAGGCTAACGACCACTGGTCTTCGGATTACAGGTTCCATTCCATATATTTATCCCCTTATAAGTGCATAACTGCAAACCTATTCGTACCATGTTCATATTATGTACTATGTAGATACCTACATATATACTCATGGATTTCTACCTCTGGGGTAGGGCAGATGACCCGCCATATTTCTATTCTCACACACTTCCTATTAACTTCTCCTAATGTTTCCCATACATTCGAACTGATTTCGGGAGCTTCTGAATACCCGCCTATTTCTGATGAGTTGAACGAATAACCAGCACGCCCCTTGCCTGCTCTCCCCTACTAGTCAAAGAGATACGTGTTACGCTTCCGAGTCTCTCTACTGGCCCGCTCCCGCATCAGTCGGAATTGACCGTAGGAAACAACGTCACCCCTGCGAGAGAGAGGCGCTGCCGTCTCCGTTACCTAGGGTGTGTGGAGATTCTCGACCAAGTACCACAGTGAAAGAGTCCCTACCTAGCCTCCTAGGTAGGGACTCTTTCACTAAACTAAACCCTGGGCTCGAAAGATACATTTTGTATGTAACCGAGACTAACACTGCAATGATGATGATTAAACCTATCTAGGAGTATGAAGTGTTTGTTTTCTGTACAGACCAATTTCTCTCTTATTGTTAGTTTTATAGCTTTCTGTTGTCACGTGAATCCCGGCAGAGTAGAATTTGGGCCACCCCATCTCTTCCCATGCGGTGTCGTACAAGGCGACTAAGTGATAGGGCTGTTTAACATCAGACAGATATACATATACAGCCCAGACTCAGCCTCAGATGCATAGCTCAAGTCAAGAATTATAGTGCCCGGAATTACGGCAATAGACTCACCCCCTATTACGTGGGACCGAATACAATTATTGGGGGAAATGTGGGTGTTAATTCTCCTCTGGGCTTATAGGCGTGATTATTATGTATATATGGTTTTCTGTATAGATAAGTTATTAAAAGTAGGTTTATTGAATAAGGAACTATAACGATCTAAAGAATGAAGATCACGACGAGCTGTCTGTCACGTAGACATTGAATTCCTCGCATTTGAATTCATAAGTGGCAGACTTCTATAGGCTGAGATAAAAACGGAAATGTTATATACAAATGTTGTGTAACAAGATATAATTATGCTTTTATTTAACATAATAAAATTCAAGTTTCTTGCACACTCTTGTTCAATTATCACATTTGAATAGTGCCCATGGACTTGAATATTCATTTGTAACAGAATGGTGAACCGAGTCAAGCAAAGAGCCTATTTATATCAAAGCAAAGAGCCAAACATGGCTACGAAATTTTCACATTTTTTTTTCACCTTTCTGGCGAACGTTCTAGTACCTACCAAGCTCTACTGTCCTTTCGCGAGAATGCTCACGGGACTGCTCGCCCGCTATTCGCAAATTATTACTTCCACGTCTATCTCTATGAATATTATGTAATGAGTTTTTTCTGGCATCAGAAACAGAAAAAGGTTCGTCCCCTGTTGACATTAAGTGGGTGTTTTATTTTTCTCTCCTATTTCTCCGGTTACTATAATCTATATTGTTTCGTAAGCAGCTGAAGGACTTCAGAGTTCATACCTCTAGAAGAAGAAGTGGCAATTCGTTGACCGGCGCATTGTAGAATAGAAATGTCAACTGTATGGGATTGACACGTATTTTGACGTTTATGACAGTCGTCAACGTATGTCAGTTCCATACATTGATCAATCTATTTTATTCTACAAACGTATCGCCACTTGTCTTGAGGGACAGATACCTCTGCCTACCACTTCGAGAATATCATGAACATATCCAATTCCATACTAATATTATGAATGCGAATGTAACTCTGTCAGTCCGTCTGTCTGTCTGCCTATCTGTTTGTCTGTCACGCTTTCACGCCTAAACCACTAAACCGATTTTGATGAAATTTAGTTTCAATTCAATCCCATACAGTCGACATTTCTATTCTACTATGCGCCGGTCAACGAATTGCCACTTCTTCTTCTAGAGGTATGAACTCTGAAGACCTTAAAAAAGGACATAGGCTATGGCAGCATGGTAACACGGGACGTGATTTACCTATGATAACTGCATTGCATAAATAATCACGTCCTGTGCCATAACAAGGAAATGGCTACTCAGCGGATATAGACGAACATCACAAGACGTGACCGCGAGAGCCAACCTCACTATTTGTTAGAATTAAGATATAGTATATAAGCTTATGTAAATAATAAATAAGGCAATCAGTCCTAACAAGTAAACATCTTTTACTTACTCCGCAATATAGGCGATTTGGTCGCGATAACCGACATCCACGCGGGCAGAGCCGCGGGCAAAAGTTAGTTAGACATAAACTGATATGCAATTTGCAGACTAGGTACATTAAGGCAAGGAGGAGTGGAAGGTGAAAGAACCGGTAGGCACCTCAGGGTATACCAAAGAAGGTACATCATTCAATGACCTCAGGGTATACCCCATAATTTATTACATTATTGCTGCCTATTAAATATTTTCCTTAAGATGAACGTTAATCTGGTAATCAATAAGGTAATCAGTATACCTATTTTTGTATGGTAGGTATACTATTGGTAATCCCAACTAATAAACAATACCCATATGCGCACGCGCACCTGACAGGAAAACAGATTTATAAAGAGTTTTATTATTAGGTATAATTCTTAATTATTTATTTGGAATTTCCTGAAGTGCTGCTTTCTGGGTTTTTCGTAAAAGCTCATTTTTTGACATATGGCATTTCCGAAAGGCTAGATAGCTAAGAAGCTTAAAAAAGCAAAAGCTTCATTAAATGTGTATGACGTATGTATGGGGGCATTGCCAAAATCTTCCGGCCAATTCTGTTTGTCTGTCTGTCTTTCTGTTTCTCTGTATGTCTGCTACGCCGAAACCACAGAACCGATATTGATGAAATTTGGCACAGAGATTAGATGAGACCTTCGGAAAGGACATGGGCTATGTTTGGTCGCGATAACCGACATCCACGCGGGTGGAGCCGCGGGCAACAGCTAATAAAACATAATAGGCCTGCACTGGGTCACTAGAAAGAAAATGTGTAATCGCACCTTTCCTCTCTCTCTTGCCCCTACAGTAACGCTCTCTCTTGCTATTATTCACTAGCTTATATCTCCTTTTCCAGTTCCGTTCGCCTCGCCCGATGACCCTGACTTTACCCCGTTTTCCACTCCGATCAATTGAACGAATCAACCAGTTGATCAAAGTGGAAGTCGATTACGTAACGCTCTCGTCACGCATTCAACAGTTTACTCCCCAACTCCCAAGTCAAGCGGGCACAGAAGTATGGTCTATTCCACCTAGTTACATTGTAGTTACATTAATGTACATTTTTCTTCCAAGTAGTTATTCCTTCAAAATTCCTTTTTATTAATTTATTTATTTAAACATTTGATTTATTTTAGATAACTTTATTTAAAAATTCATCATCTTATTATGTAGGTATCTTATTCATAATCATAATATTATTCTCAATATCTGTCTGTCAATAGGACTCTACTGCAGAGGTACATTTTCATTTCTTACGATTACATTTGATATACATTACTTAAACTACTACACACTCGTCTAGTAAGAAGACTTTGTTCACATCTATAACTACTGATATGCCCACAAGTTCCTCGTGAGGAAGCCTACGAGTATTATATCCTTATGAACAATTTATTCTAAGAGTTTTCCTCAATCTGAATAGGTTTGACACCAATCTTCTTCGCCATTTTCTCCATGACTTCCAATTGATTGGGAGGGTAACTGATGGTTCCCTTGAATTTCGTCTTCTCGCTAGTTATGTGTTCTTTGTCACCAGGAACGAGAACTGGTAATGATGGGTCCACCTTAAAACAAATAAAGTGATAAGATGTTTAACTTTATTCAAAATCTATATCCGAAATTTCGGGTCAGCAGATACACGAACGGAAGAAGTAGTATTCTTCATGGTACAAATGGTTATACCATTTGTACCATGAAGTAACATAAAATTACTTTTGCAAAGGTTAAAGCCGAACCAAATGTCCCATGTAATGTATGCTATCTTCGGGCCGGATTGCGAGATAAGTGCATTTCATAAGTCTTTCGAGATAAGTCATTTTCAGATGTAAGTAGGTAGGTACTTTTCATGGTGACTACCATGAAAAGTACAATAGATCTGATGATATATTTGACCATCTTGCAGAAACTAATATTATTCGCCTCCATAGTAAGTGTAATTTAAAAATATAAGTGCGTAAGGGTTTTAAAACATTTTCGTCATAATACGAGTACTGAACAACAGAAGTATAACGCCTATAACTAGTTTTTGAGAGAAGAACCATTCATCAGGCCCTCAGCAAGGATTGAGGCACCCGTGGGTTTTGGAATAAAGAAGGACCTGCCGTATCATAATATCCTACTTAATTTTGTAATTACCGGTTCCAAATTTCTCCACGTATTAAGATAATCAGCAATACGTTCTCCAAACCCTGGTGCGAAGCAGTTCGGGTCTATAGCCGCGTAGCATTGGCCCAGGTTCATGGGCACCTTCGAGTCCGACAGGTCCCACAGACGAGTCTCGTGTGATGCCTTGGAACCTGTCAAAGAATAATTAGTTAACAAAGAACAATGCCCACTTTTCACCTGTCTGATCAGAATAAGCAATTTGCCCGTATTACCTAGATAATTAGCTCATAAAATAGCATATTTTTTTCTATTTTTAACCTAAAAACTTAGAAAGAAAGTGTTAGGCTAGAAAATTAGATATCAGTTTTTTAATGATAATCAAAATGATCAGCAATATATCAATCTGCGTAAGACGAAATTCACCATCTTAAAGCAGAAACCATAGACGGAAAATATTCTCTACTCTCTGTCACGTTGTGATTATATTCTCTTTAGAGATGTTACAATCGGGACTACCTATTTAGAATAATCGTATTAATGAACAAATGACTTGACAGATATTACGTTATTCTTCCTGTTACCCAGTAGGACAAATATGAGTCACACACACACACACACACACACACATACACACATAATCACGCCTTTATCCCCGGAGGGTTAGGCAGAGGTGAATGAACACTCACATTTCACTAAATCATTGTATTGGGTCCCACGTAATAATAGGGGGTGAGCCTATTGCAGTAAATAATAGTGGCTGTTTGCACTACTTTTCAATCAAACGACTACGTCCAGTTATTCAATATAATGTAAATGATATAGGCAATGTGTATAATGCAGGCATTCTATACAATACCTAGGAAATGTATAGAATGCCGGGGTCGTTCAGGCAATGTATGAAATGATATTCAATGTTTAAACTATTTTACACTTTGCCTAGGAAATGTATAGAATACCTAGGCATTGTATAGAATGCCGGTCGAAGCATAGGTAATGTATGTAATCTATTTTTCTTCTCTATGATTTAGTTAGATAGATACTAATCTTTTGCGAGCTAATCCTAATTTCAACTTCCACCAGCGAAAGTGCTGATAAGACATGTATTGTGTTCTATTGGTAGGTATGCCTAAGTACCTACGTGTTTTTTGCGTAGAATGTTTCTCACATAGCAGTGAAAGCAAAGCTGCACATTCCGACTTGGATAGATTAGGTTAGAAGGTAAATGCGGGAGCGGAGCGGAGCTCCCGCATTAGCCTTTGTGGTTATTTTTTTTATTACCATACAGAATTTCTATAGGCCACGGCAACCACTCTCTTACCATCATCCCTGTGCTTGTCAGCCACCTAACCTGATGGAAAGAGAGTTGTTACCGTGGCCTATAGAGATCTGCATGGTTAAAAAAAAATTACCACGAACCTAACTTCTAACCTAATCTATCCAAGTCGGAGTGAAAAGTTTTTCTTTCAGCAGTAATATCCATTTTTCAAATCCATAGAGGGCTTCTTAAGGGATCGCAAATAAATGACGCTTTGTTAATCTATTAGGTACTTTGTTTGCTAGCAGTACTTATTTATTAAGGTGAGACGAATTTTCGCACATGAAATATCATTTTATACAGACGAATTTACAACAACCCGTCCAATAAACACATTGCCTGATGCGCTTTTGGCATTTAATACAATACCTAGGCAATGTATGAAATTAATCGTATTATACACATTGCCTGAACGTTTTAGGCAATGTATAGAATGCCTAGGCATTCAATAAAATGCCGGATTATACACATTACCTATAACATAAATACGAAATAGTGACCAACTTTTCCTTCATACTTTAACAGGCTTAGGATTAACGCACGCACATAGATTATAATATCGCTCATTTTCGCTATTATTTTGACTATTACCTAATAAGATATCAAAATAATATGAAATAATCGTATTAGGTATACCTAGTAGGTATACCTAGTAGGTATACCACTGTTATATTGTGTTACTGGTACCTGCTACGATTACAAATAATAATTGTATTTGTCCTCTCTCTACGCTATAAACAAACACCGACTATGACATGACAGTGACAGCTTCATTTGGTTTCATGGTTTCGTTTTATTGCTGATGTGTAGTGTAATTCCTCTTTCTGTTGCGTTCAAATTCCATTAATCAATCTGATATCACCCCATTTGAGAGGAGAGCAATGTCCGCATCCGTGGGATCCTTGTCCATGACAGAGCAGATAAAATACAGGAGAGCCTCATTGCTGGACAAGTTTTTCGGCAACCCCCAGGCTACGTGTATGATAAAAATGTCTGGCAATACCGCCCCGCCGCCGGGTAGCAGAGCAAACCTATGAAGTCTTAGCTCAACTATCGTTGTAGAATGTGTTATGCGTGCCAACTATCTCATTACCAGTGATGCCCAAAACAGTGAAAAGTGGAGACAGACCCTAAGGGCCAGTCCACACGGGCGCTGCGTCACCGCAGCGCAGCGTTACTACGATGCAGTCACAGTCACAACGCGTACACCCCCGCCCGCTTCGCCTCCGGGGCTGCAGCTCCGTCGGGTGTGCGTTGCGTCGACGCAGCGCGCCGTGTGGACACTATGATTATTTGTATGTAAAACGACGCGACGCAGTGGCACAGTGCTGCGTCGACGCAACGCAACGCAACGCGCCGTGTGGACTGGCCCTAACCGTTTAGAAAAGTCGGAAGACAGACCCTGGGCTCTAAGATTCCTGCCTTCAATTCAAAACACAACATTATTTTGACGATTATTATAATAAGAGAACACATACATTATAAAAATAAAAAAATAGGCGAATAAAAATACCAATTGTAATGAATAAAATGTTGTAAGGTTGTATTATTAATATTCATTTTTGACTTTTCATATTGTCATTTCTGTAATAGCAATAAAGTTAAAAAGTATTTTATTTAGTTATTGTTGAATGCAAAAATTCCCTCAGCCAGTGGCATGGCGGTAGTGAACTCGAATGCTATGCAGGAGGCGCGGGTTCGATTTCCGCTCAGTGCAAATATTTGCATGCATGAATATGTCTACTTGCATTGACCTGGGTCATGGTATCTCCGTGCCTTGGATAGCACGTTAAGCCGTCAGTACCAGTTATCATACGAACATCTAATGGCAGTCGTTAGGGGTAGTTAGAGCCCTATAAATCCAACAACTAGTCTACACAATACTTTAATGTCGCCAATGGGTTTTGGAGGTCATATGGCAGTTGCTTCACCGAAAATATGTAAGTTCAGCCGCGTCGTGGTAGTACTGGAAGAGGTGGACCCCGGACTCTGAAGCAAGGCCGTGGATGTAACCAAAATGAATGCAAGGCTGATGATGATGATGACAAAAATTGCAAACAGTAAATTGTATGTTGAAAGCTCATTTAATCACTGAATATGAGCATATGACATGAAATAAATCTAAATTATTACCTATATCTTGTTAATCTTGACTGTGAAGAATTAACTTTTGATAATATGAGATCGTCATCATCCTAGCGTTGGACCCGGTCGCACCCGCGTATAAGTAAAATGTATGTCAGAACACGATCATTGGTTGTTAGGGGTCCATTACACGCTAGGTTTTGCCATGGTTTAACCATCAATCACGCCGTGAGTGACCAATAACATAACGTCTAATAACCGATTGACCAATAATATTCATGATTGACGGCATCATGCATGACGTTTGCATGAGCGTGTAATGGACCCCTTAAGTTTTTTGACACTGTCACACAGTTCATTAGTCAAAGCACAGATAAATAAATACTTTACCTACACGTTTTAATACCTTAAATACACATTTTTCTGTCTAAAGATTTAAACCATTATTGGTTTTATGGTTTTAAAGATGCAGTATCTATTCATCAATGATACCAGTACAGTAATACGATAGCATTTTAAAAATGTAATGACAGGTCAACGGATGTATGGAAAGTGGGCATCATTCTTTGACAGGTGCATATTGTGCCAGTGAACGCTCCGCTCCGCTCCCGCATTAGCCTTCTAACCTAATTTATCCAAATCGGAATTAGCAGCTTTCTCAAGCTTTACGTTGATCTAGAGTTGATATATAGAGAGAGAGAGAGAGAGAGAGAGAGAGAAAGAGAGAGAGAGTAGAGATAGAAGAGTGTTAATCTATTACTTTGTTTGCTAACAGTAGGTACTTATTTATCAAGGTGAGACGAATTTTCGCACATGAAATATCATTTTAAATGGACTGAGGCGAGTTTACTACTATTTTTGACTGAGACGAATATTTACTGAGGCGAATTTACTACAACTCACTGTAATATGGTACGTGTTTGTAATGGACTTTGCCTTCAGCTTACCATCAGGCAAGGTGAAATTATGTTAACGTGTGTATATAAAAAAAACGTTATGACTACAGAAACACGTTCCTTGGAGACAATTCATAAGTTTTTGAGAATGAATGTGGATTGTCAATTATTTGCCTTATTTGAAAGTCATGCTCCTAAATAAGCTTTAAAAAAATTTAAATAATATATCAATTTCTCGGAAACTTGTTTGAGAACCTATTCATTCAATAGGTTTCGGTTAGTAAATACAGTTATTGCAAAAACGCGGAAAACGATTTACGTCAAAAGGATTTCCCAGAGTGAAACTGACCAACGTTATTTCTTTTTTATTCGACTAAGGTAGCCTTTTTTATGTGCGCAAAAGCCCCGCGTATACCCCCACCTTCGCAGGAGCCGAGGGGGGTGGTTATGTCGGACTCAAAACTACTAACACCGCCGTCTTTGTGTCTTCGGTTGCCGGAGCTCGGAGGTGAGATTGCCTGATGAGCGGTTTTGGATTAACAATTCAGCTAAGGCTCTGTTCAAATTGTAAGCCTCAAATACGGTTTACACCTCAGGCGCGGGATTTGATTACTTCTCCTTTTTTGGTCTTGGCTTATGCGGCTTTTACAGGACCAAATGCCGCTGACCGCTCAACCTCGATAGCAAACCACAGCCTCATACCGGGTAGCAAATGAGGTTGGCTGTGCCTTAAGATGTTAACCGGACTCCTATACGCCATCCAATGGCGAAGTTTTAAAATTTTACTATCAAAGAACAATGCCCACTTTTCACCTGTCTGATCAGAATAAGCAATTTGCCCGTATTGCCTAGATAATTAGCTCATAAAATAGCATATTTTTTTCTATTTTTAACAAAAAAACTTAGAAAGAAAGTGTTAGGCTAGAAAATCAGATATCAGTTTTTTAATGATAATCAGAATGATCAGCAATATATCAATCTGCGTAAGACGAAATTCACCATCTTAAAGCAGAAACCATAGACGGAAAATATTCTCTACTCTCTGTCACGTTGTGATTATATTCTCTTTAGAGATGTTACAATCGGGACTATTTAGAATAATCGTATTAATGAACAAATGACTTGACAGATATTACGTTATTCTTCCTGTTACCCAGTAGGACAAATATTAGTCACAAAAGGCAATGTGTATAATGCAGGCATTCTATACAATACCTAGGAAATGTATAGAATGCCGGGGTCGTTCAGGCAATGTATGAAATGATATTCAAAGTTTAAACTATTTTACACTTTGCCTAGGAAATGTATAGAATACCTAGGCATTGTATAGAATGCCGGTCGAAGCATAGGTAATGTATGTAATCTATTTTTCTTCTCTATGATTTAGTTAGATAGATACTAATCTTTTGAGAGCTAATCCTAATTTCAACTTCCACCAGCGAAAGTGCTGATAAGACATGTATTGTGTTCTATTGGTAGGTATGCCTAAGTACCTACGTGTTTTTTGCGTAGAATGTTTCTCACATAGCAGTGAAAGCAAAGCTGCACATTCCGACTTGGATAGATTAGGTTAGAAGGTAAATGCGGGAGCGGAGCGGAGCTCCCGCATTAGCCTTTGTGGTTATTTTTTTTATTACCATACAGAATTTCTATAGGCCACGGCAACCACTCTCTTACCATCATCCCTGTGCTTGTCAGCCACCTAAACTGATGGAAAGAGAGTTGTTACCGTGGCCTATAGAGATCTGCATGATTAAAAAAAATTACCACGAACCTAACTTCTAACCTAATCTATCCAAGTCGGAGTGAACAGTTTTTCTTTCAGCAGTAATATCCATTTTTCAAATCCATAGAGGGCTTCTTAAGGGATCGCAAATAAATGACGCTTTGTTAATCTATTAGGTACTTTGTTTGCTAGCAGTACTTATTTATTAAGGTGAGACGAATTTTCGCACATGAAATATCATTTTAAAGAGACGAATTTACAACAACCCGTCCAATAAACACATTGCCTGATGCGCTTCTGGCATTTAATACAATACCTAGGCAATGTATGAAATTAATCGTATTATACACATTGCCTGAACGTTTTAGGCAATGTATAGAATGCTTAGGCATTCTATACAATGCCGGATTATACACATTGCCTATAACATAAATACGAAATAGTGACCAACTTTTCCTTCATACTTTAACAGGCTTAGGATTAACGCACGCACATAGATTATAATATCGCTCATTGTCGCTATTATTTTGACTATTACCTAATAAGATATCAAAATAATATGAAATAATCGTATTAGGTATACCTAGTAGGTATACCTAGTAGGTATACCTAGTAGGTATACCTAGTAGGTATACCACTGTTATATTGTGTTACTGGTACCTGCTACGATTACAAATAATAATTGTATTTGTCCTCTCTCTACGCTATAAACAAACACCGACTATGACATGACATGACTGTGACAGCTTCATTTGGTTTCATGGTTTCATTTTATTGCTGATGTGTAGTGTAATTCCTCTTTCTGTTGCGTTCAAATTCAATTTGATACTCTGATATCACCCCATTTGAGAGGAGAGCAATGTCCGCATCCGTGGGATCCTTGTCCATGACATAGCAGATAAAATACAGGAGAGCCTCATTGCTGGACAAGTTTTTCGGCAACCCCCAGGCTACGTGTGTGATAAAAATGTCTGGCAATACCGCCCCGCCGGGTCACAGATTACCTAATAGTTGGAACAGATAACTCACTGCCTGGAAAATCAACGATCCAACTCAGTTAAGTGCCTACAAGTCCACGTGATCAACCACTCCATACGAATATGTATCTTAATAAACAGCCATACGGTTATTATTACTTTGCAGCCGCTCGGCTTCGTCCTCGTAGTTACGTACTAGCAAACTTTATGACGCTAGGGTTGCCTCGCTTAATAAAGGAATACTTTTACAATAGTTTGACATTTTTCTCACCTATTCATCGAATATCGAATAATAGCCGAATATTATTGGACATTATAATTATGTATTTCATCTCAATCCTACCAGCAACTCAAGAGTAGGTAAGCTAATAGCTCACCGAGCGGCCTTAGTCGCTGATCGCCTCGCGCTACCATCCTGCCTATGATTTTTTATTTACGATTGCATTCAAGTGTTAAGTCAGGACCCGGGCCGTTAGATATAAGTAGGTACTAGGTCAGGTAGCTACATCATGTACCAACCAACCTATTACATATTACTAAGTACTGAATCCAACAATTTTTTAAGTCTTTCCGTATAGTAGGTAGCGAAGTGGGTAGGTACCTATATTACTTTGTACAAGATATGTACATTGAATATTGTTATAGGTAGGTACAGTAGCTTAATGAATTATAATTGCACTTATTAAGTAGGTACCTATTTGCCGTTCTTCATTAACAGACAAGCAGAAGAAAGATTTTTATTTGATTTGTTAGATTCGCACCCATACACTGAGCACGGAACCTTCTCCGTTATGCTTTCATAATAGCATCATAGATTGAGTATTAATCATATTAATAACAAACAAAAATACTCGATTGAAACGTAATAATCAAACGTTACTTTATTACGCGCGTGTGCACGTGCGGCTAGCGACAGCCCGACTGACGACTGAGGACCGTCGGCGACCCGCGACGAGTAGGTGAATATAGCGCGCAAGTACATAGAGTGAGCGTGGCCTGGCCGGGTAGCAGAGCAAACCTAAGAAGTCTTAGCTCAACTATCGTTGTAGAATGTGTTATGCGTGCCAATTATCTCATTACCAGTGATGCCCAAAACAGTGAAAAGTGAAGACAGACCCTAAGGGCCAGTCCACACGGTGCGTTGTTTGCGTTGCGTCGACGCAACGCAAATATTTTGACGCATAGCCGGCCACACGGGCGCTGCGTCACCGCAGCGCAGCGTTACTACGATCGATGCAGTCACAGTCACAAGTTCTCCCTCTCGCCCCTCTCTTTCTCTCTCTCTCTCCTCTCTCCTCTCCTCACTCTCTCTCTCTCTCTACTCTAGGTTTCGTTGTCACAACGCGTACACCCCCGCCCGCTTCGCCTCCGGGGCTGCAGCTCCGTCGGGTGTGCGTTGCGTCGACGCAGCGCGCCGTGTGGACACTATGATTATTTGTATGTAAAACGACGCGACGCAGTGGCACAGTGCTGCGTCGACGCAACGCAACGCGCCGTGTGGACTGGCCCTAACCTTTTAGAAAAGTCGGAAGACAGACCCTGGGCTCTAAGATTCCTGCCTTCAATTCAAAACACAACATTATTTTGACAATGATTATAATAAGAGAACACATACATTATAAAAATAAAAAAATAGACGAATAAAAAAATACCAATTGTAATGAATAAAATGTTGTAAGGTTGTATTATTAATATTCATTTTTGACTTTTCATATTGTCATTTCTGTAATAGCAATAAAGTTAAAAAGTATTTTATTTAGTTATTGTTGAATGCAAAAATTCCCTCAGCCTCAGTGGCATGGCGGTAGTGAACTCGAATGCTACGCAGGAGGCGCGGGTTCGATTTCCGCTCAGTGCAAATATTTGCATGCATGAATATGTCTACTTGCATTTACCTGGGTCATGGTATCTCCGTGCCTTGGAGAGCACGTTAAGCCATCAGTACCAGTTATCATACGAACATCTAATGGCAGTCGTTAGGGGTAGTTAGAGCCCTATAATTCCAACAACTGGTCTACACAATACTTTAATGTCGCCAATGGGTTTTGGAGGTCAGATGGCAGTTGCTTCACCGAAAATATGTAAGTTCAGCCGCGTCATGGTAGTACTGGAAGAGGTGGACCCCGGACTCTGAAGCAAGGCCGTGGATGTAACCAGAATGAATGCAAGGCTGATGATGATGATGACAAAAATTGCAAACAGTTTGTATGTTGAAAGCTCATTTAATCACTGAATATGAGCATATGACATGAAATAAATCTAAATTATTACCTATATCTTGTTAATCTTGACTGTGAAGAATTAACTTTTGATAATTGAGATCGTCATCATCCTAGCGTTAGAGCCGGTCGCACCCGCGTATAAGTAAAATGTATGTCAGAACACGATCATTGGTTGTTAGGGGTCCATTACACGCTAGGTTTTGCCATGGTTTAACCATCAATCACGCCGTGAGTGACCAATAACATAACGTCTAATAACCGATTGACCAATAATATTCATGATTGACGGCATGATGCATGACGTTTGCATGAGCGTGTAATGGACCCCTTAAGTTTTTTGACACTGTCACACAGTTCATTAGTCAAAGCACAGATAAATAAATACTTCACCTACACGTTTTAATACCTTGATTACACAAGGATTACACATTTTTCAGTCTAAAGATTTAAACCATTATTGGTTTTATGGTTTTAAAGATGCAGTATCTATTCATCAATGATACCAGTACAGTAATACGATAGCATTTTAAAAATGTAGTGACAGGTCAACGGATGTATGGAAAGTGGGCATCATTCTTTAAACATCTCTACCGTCCTTGCAAAGGGAAGCCGACAGGAATTGGGTTATAAGGACACCTCGCCACTGCTAAGTATACACCCACACCCACACTGTCCCCTTTCGTATACTATGTTAAAAATTGACACCTCACCTGATAGCCCACTGCAGAAGGTTTCTACCATAGCGGCGAGGCAGTACCCTTTGTAGCCACTAGACTTCTCCTCCCCTCCCAGCGGCATCAGCAAAGCGGTGCTATAAGCCTGTCAAGTAGTTTTATGGTAGGTGTAACAAATTATGGTATAATAGGTAATAACAATAGGCAATTGTTGACTCTGTCAAAATTGTACAAGTTTATCTATTGCGATTTATGGGAAATAGATCAGTCTTTATTGGATAGGTACCATAGAATGAAGATTAACAGTATGGACATAAAAAAAATATTGGAATATACAATGGGCGGCTTTGTTGCCATCGGCGATCTCTTGCAGGCAACCTTTGGATGGGCAGGAAAGTACAGAAAAGAATAATAATTTGATGTGATGATTGATGGCCTCCGACCGATTTCGGCCATGGCGACCACTTACAAGTCCTCCTGATTGATACGGCGCTAGTACGCTAGTACTATTATCTGTTCTGTGGCGCTAGTGCGCCCGCAAATGGCTAATAAAGCCAAACTGAGCGGTGAACCTACGTGAGCATATAGCGCGCGTAAACACCCCACTCTCGTTATTGTAGGCAATGGCAGCAGGCTGTCGGGTCTTCAGCTCGTCGCGCCTGGTGTCGAGGTCCACCGCCGTGAATTTTTTGTTTGCGATTTTTGTATAGCAAATAATTAAATGAATGATTGCTAAATAGGAAATACCAGGGGCTTATATTAGATAACAAAATCACCTCTTTGGCGTCAGTAGTAGGCTTGCCATCACGTCCTAATGCCCAGCTTGTGGGCAAAGGTTCTTCTTTGTGGACTTGTATTTCTATCTGCAAATATAAAATAGCACAGGTTTGGCTAAAGATAGTAGATTTGAAACTACACAAGCTCTCAACACCAACATTGATATGCTAGGCAATATTATTATTCTGCAGGTTGCACTTGCAATCGTATTGTCACTTAGGTCCATTTTGATACCGGCCATCTGCCCTGGGTCAGCTGGGGTACCAGGGAAATGACTTATGGCCTATGAGCCCCTATACACTCCGATATCTGAAGAATCGATACGGCGTGCGGTCTTAGTCGGTTCGAGTACAACATAATCGCCCCGCGCGCCGGGCGGCAAAGGGGTATCCGGGGAGATTTCTACACGAAAAAAAGGTATAGGTACCTTTCCCATGGCGACTGTGGTAGATGCCATATCAACCACCACTTTGTCCCCATCAGCCGCTGGAGCTGCCATTGCAATAGGGTTCGTACCCAGTGCACCCTGAAACAAATAATATAATTAGAATTTTAAAAAGTTTTGATATGAATTTGGTACAGAGAGATTATAGTCTGTGACCACACAAAGGTTTAACCATGGAATATGTCACTACGATCCCATAGGCAGAAGGAATAGGATCAGAATTCCACGCGGATGGAGCCGCATGCAACAGCTTTGATAAATAATAATATGACTATTTTTCATCTGTACCTTCTTTGCCCTGGTTGGAACCATGATGGGTGAAGCGTTCGTACAAGATATGCCGATGAGCCCCTCACGTTCAGCTTTTAGAGCCCAGTAGCCAGCCATGCCGAAGTGATTGCAACCTGGAATAGTTCAAATTATTGTGTTTATCAATAAAGATCATAAAACTCACCATACAGGACGAGACTTGAACCCGCGATCAGTTCCTGTCAGGGGAAATACTCTGACCAACTGAACTGCCTGGATACGTCCTGGATTTAAACTTTCATGGTCGTTCACATTACTATTAGAACTATCGGGATATTTACCATGTATTGTTTGGAGTTTCCGATATTTCGGCGCTGTTGCAAGCACCATGATCACGGAGGAACTGTAGTACTGGCGGTAAACATGGTGCTTGCAACAGCGCCGAAATATCGGAAACTCCAAACAATACATGGTAAATATCCCGATAGTTCTAATAGTAATACGTCCTGGATATTCTTAATAGGAGAATTTAGAATATCCAGAATGTGTCCAGGTAGCTGATAGATATCCAAGATATTATAATATAGGTACGTCTTGGGACTACCTTTTTTGGATATAAATCTTTAGGAAAAGTTAACATACTGTCTGTGATACTGTGCTGTAATGTTTCATTATCAAAAATACTTAACTTAAGTAGAGCTGTTCGCACTTTTGAACTATGCCTGAATAAAGACCCAAAATTTTAATTTCAAAATTTCATTCATTATTGGTTCATATCCTTATTATGATGAATGAAATTTTGTAAAGCTTATTTAGGTAGGTGAGTTAATCAAAAAACAAAATGCGAAATGACCAAGTATTTTAAAGTTATAAACTGTAAAATATTAACTCACTTTTAGCGGCAACCCATCCAACGCCGCATTCCTTCGCCTTCTTGATTGCGAGGTCCATGCAGAAGTTCCCTATCGTTGCGCCAAGGGCAAAGCTGCCGTCTACCCAGGCTGTTGCACCTGACTCCTTTAAAACCACTGGAGTGGCTGTCGGTACACATGTTCCAGCCAAACAATCGTTGATGTAAAACACTGGAAAATTAAAAACTTAATTGAATTGGTGTATTAAAACTTATTTCTTCGCCGTCTTCTTCATTCTAACGTTAAACCCAGCCGCATCCGAAGCTTTCACCTCGTAGTCTGGGTCCGCTTTTTCCAGTCTAACTGCTGGTTTGGCTGAACTTCGATTTTCCGTGAAGCGATTGCCATAATGACCTCCACAGCCGATTGGTAATATCGAAGCATTGCATTTAGTTGTTGGACTATTTAGGGCTCCAACTACCCGTAACGACTGTCATAAATGTTCTTATGGCAGCCGGGACCGACGGCTTAACGTGTTCTCCGAGGCACGACCAGTCCGTACTCACGAGTACTTTGTCATGGCTTTATATTTACTGTCGGATGGATAAAAATCTTGAGAAGAGATAGCGTGGCTCTATCCTATTCCACCAGGAACCTGCCAATACGGCCACGTTAAGATAAATTCTATAAAAACTACAGCATCCGTTGAGTAGGTAAAGTTCTAAAAGACAAAGGTTTGGTTGTAATTAAGTTGTCTATGTATTCTTTCACATCATTTTCACATAAAACATGTCTTCAAACTTTACTTGTCATTTTCTAATAACGTCAAACAATTACAACAAAAAAATTATCGTAAAATTATGGCCTAAAAAACTAAAAAATAGTGATTATATTCTCTTTGTACCAAATTTGCAATATTTTAAGATATGCAGTAAAAGAAAATCAGTCAAAATTCTACCAAACGCAAATCCGAAGGTGACCATCATATCAATAGAACTTCTGCTCAAATTAGTATGTGCATCCATTCCTACCTGCTGTAGTGAACTCAAGAAGAATTACTACTTGCCACCACCCCCCAACACCTGTCTTCCAGCAGTCAAATTTGTTGGCTGATCACCTAATCTGGTGATTTATGAGGTAGGCCATAACCATGATTTAAAACGAAGTATATAAGCTGTAAAAGTAGAGATTTTATTCACCGCAGAAGTTAGTGCTAATGTACCTATTTAATTACTGACAAACTGAAGTGAACATGCAGGTTCTTATACTCGTATATCATATCCATACTTAAATGCGAAAGTAACTTATAATAGAGTTCGTGTGTTACGCCTTCCCGACTAAACTAGTGAACTAATTTTGATGAATTTTGGTATAGAAATAATTTAGATTAGACCTTGGGAAAGGACATAGGCTATGTTTAGTCATAGTCACAATAACCGACGATTCATGCGAGCAGATCTGCGGGCAACAGCTTTAGTTATTCATAATTAAAACTGTTTTATTCGATAGTAGAATAGCTAAGCAAAACAGTTTAGAAATCTTTCACCGTATCCTAATTACATTTTGCCTTTGTTTCTGCCCTTACCTCATTAACTATTTCGGGTCGGCGCAACATAATGTGGTTTTCCATTCATCTCTACTCACATACCTCTCAACATGCACTACCTTACCAGCTATATCATCTTTTACACAGTCCATCCATCTCTTCTTATATGACTTTCTCCCTTTGTAACCATCTACTTCCATTCTTAATGCCATCCTTACGACATTACTTTCATCTCTACGCATTGCTGTATTTATAATCATTAATTACGGTGTCTATTTCGTCAGTATCATTTTTGTCGTCGTCATCTTCGTCATCGTCATCTTTCGTTTTCAAAATCTCACGTAAATCGATCTTTGACAGGGTGGTAGCACAAGTCAAGAACAGATTAATATTAAAATTGTTTCAAGAACAATACATAGAATCTGAAATCAGCTTAGAAACTTGAACTGAAGGCACTAGCAGAGCACCTATTGGTTTTTCCTCATGAGTAAGTATAATTCTTTTCTTTTCTTTAGTAAAACTTCTGCAACAGATAGGCACGCCGCAAAATAAAAAATATAAATTTCGCCGATATCAAATAAAAAATGAATTACTATAAAATTATTATTGATGAGCTGCCAATAAATTCATGAAGCTTTTCAACATAACCCAATAACATGTAAAATAATTGAATTTAGTTATAAAGGGTTCTGTCCTACCCTTTACTTGCCCTTGCCCTTGATATATCTGCCTTTGTAGTCGAAATCGGAGGGCTTGCATGAAAGGATTGAAAGGCTTAATTAATCGTGTAAAGAGAGACTTATCTCCGATTGATCATTATTCGTTTTGAACGGCAGCACGAATGTGACGCCTCTGGTGTTGCATAAGTCCATAGGCCACGAAAACCACTTTCCATCAGGTGGGTCGTGTGCTTGTCTGCCACCAAGTGGTAAAAAAAAGTAAACTAATAAACATCTAACTACTGTAACAAAAATAAAAACTCACCAAGACGATTCAGACCATGGCTGTAGTGTCCAACAGTGTCTGCATGCATGAGTAGGTCTGCATGCGCCTTAGCTTCTGTCTCCGGAGCCCCTACCGCCTTCAGACTGTCCACCATGAACCGACGTACTTCTTCCAATCTCACCTCCTGCATGATTGCTGCTAAAAGTATGATAGAAAGACTTTTATAAACTAGTAGAGACAATATTGATAGAGATATGGGCATTGCAAAGTTATTGCGGTTAAGAGATTTTGTAAGGCGCTTCGCAGACATGGACACATTTTGATCATTTAAAGATCATTGTACCTTTTTTCATGCTGAAATCCACTCAGTCGGTCATTGGGAGTGATTATGTCGTACTCGAACCGGTTAAAACCGCATGTCTTCATTGTCGTCTCGGGTCTCAAAATTCGACATGTTTTTCGTAGTCGAAGCGCTGATCGTTGATTATCGCAACAATGTTTTAGTTGAATTGAAAAATTACTAGTTCCTTACAAGCTTTAACGAAGTATAGTTACTCATTATTAAATTCATGAGACACAATTAATTTCCACGTTTACGCACCGCCTAAAAGGAAGTCTTATTTATTACCAATCATTAATAAGATTGATTTACTGATATACAGGCTGCTATCTTACTTCTACCTATTAAAAAAGCATGAATTGGGATTGATACTATTATCAAAAGTATACCTCTGATGTATTATTTAACAGAGTTCTGAGCCTATGACTCCTATGAGTGATTATTACCCGTTTTCAAAAACTTTGAAAAGACCACAACCTACTTTATCTAATCATGAATTCAAACCTTAAAGAATCTTCACTACTGAATTGTGTGTCGATTACTTCAAAAGTAAAGAACTTTTTATAAAAATATTCTACTCCAGCCCAACCCACCCTCTTAAGGGTTAAATATTGAATACGCTTTTAATTTACATCATTAATTTTTTGTGCCCACAAGTTCATTGAGTAATATCGTAAAAAATTATTAAACCACTATCCTAAAAATGTACCCATCAAACGGTGAAAGAATTATGCAAATCGGTGCCAATTTTTCCAAGCTTTTCTACGGAAAATATACTCACAATATTCACACTCACTATTTTATGATATTAGTTTTTGAAACAGCCTGTAACGAGTTAATAATTTCTAGACTCAAATTTCAGTTACCGCAAGTAATGTCTCAGTAATGTGAGCTGATACCTCGTCGTGTCGCCTACTCTGTACACTACACTCTGAATCAGATAATTAAGACTATCGATTGTATTCTGCAAATACGGAAAACATTTACGTACTTCATTGAACCGTTAAATGGGTTTAAAAAGTTAAATTAAAAAAAACTCATAAGAAAAAAGTCTATTACTAATAGGAAGATTTGGTATAATGTCCATGTCACGGGGTTTATTGAAGACTAGCTGACCCGGCGAACTTCGTACCGCCATATTTTTTTGATCCCGTTCCCGCTGCATCTCTAAATTTATCAGTGTTTTTCTACAATATTATGCATGTATTATACATATAAACCTTCCTCTTGAATCACTCTATCTATTAAAAAAAACCGGTTCAAAATCCGTTGCGTAGTTTTGAAGATTTAAGCATACATAGGGACGGACAGACAGCGACAGCGACTTTGTTTTAAGTATAAAATATATAGTGATAATGTTGCATCGCGGTAGAGTGAGATTGCTATATTTGAGGTCGCAGCTTCGATTCCCGCTCAGTGCAAATGCATGATTGTTTTTTAAGGTTGACACGTATTTTGACGTTCATGACAGTAGTCAACGCATGTCATAAACGTTATAAATGTCAAAATACGAATCACTCCCACACATTCGTCATTCTATTCTATAATATGCCGCCAGTGAATTGTTTGGGTGCTGTTGGCCTACTGTGACGGAATAAAAGAGATTATTTTCCGGGTGCGAAATTGGGATGGAGTTAGGTATACACCCTGAAGGTATCGCTCCATCTCTCTTTCTTAAGAAAAACGCGTATAACATGTCATGGTAGAGTTAGTTGTAGTGTGCCTTTCAATCGTCGATATAAAATAATTAAAAATTACATTACCTCAAAACAAAAGTATTCACACTTATATAAATAATTAAATATCATCGGTATTTAAATATGGTATATAAATATTATCGGTATTTATTATAATATATTTATGTACATCTTTTACTTATATATCCTCTATTATTTTATGGTACTCTCAATAATGCACCTACTGAATTTTCTCTGCACCACCTTTGGTTGACTGGTAGAGAATGCCTGTGGCATTAAGTCCGCCTATGTACTTGTGCATGAAGTTTTATAAATAAATAAATAAATAAATAAATAAATACACTAACACTTGTTCACTTGTATTAAGCACACATTACAAAAAGAAAGTGTATTAGGTACCTACTATAAGTTTTATTGGTTGTACCTATATGAAATTAAATGTGTTTAAAATGCTACACACTATTAGACTGAATTGACATAATAGTTGCTTCCGAATACAGTTAATAATAAACTGATAACATTCATCTTATTAATGTAAATATCATATGACTTTATCTGCAAGATAATTGACTTCTGTACAGTATAGTTCATTTTATTTATCAAAATATTATACAAACATGACAGTAATAAATAGTGTGCCAAAGATGTACAAATTATATAACATCAGTATCAGTTACAATACAAGCGAATTTCCCAGTATTTGATTTGCCACGTCATAGTTGGGAAAACCTCCCCTCTCGTTCTAACCTCTTAGTTCCGAAAGGAGAGCATACGCCAAAATGTCATCTGTCAGTTAGTCAGTAGGAGTACCGGCTTGGAGGTGAGGTTGAATTGGCCCCAAGGCTACTTAGTGGGCCGCATATCGTATAGATAGTGTGGACAACACTATGATCGCCATATTATGTGGAAGGCCTCTCCCAATGTTGGGAGGCTTCGGCCTACTGTTTCCAAGCTGGCAGACGGTTTGGTACAGGGTTTTATTTTGAATTTTTAGGGAAATATACCTACTCCTAAAAATAAATAAATTTAACCTAAATCTCGTGTCTTGAGACAATTATCACAAAGCTGGTAAGGTCAACTCTGTTATGTCATACTGTAATGGACATTAATTTGTTATTGATAACAAACTGACCGAAGCTATTGTTATACATTATGAACCAATGATTATGTAAAACGTAATTTACATGATGTTAGCCTCAATCTGATAGTGGATTTCACCAATCTAAGAATAAGAACTCCGACTAAGTTGAACTAAACGAGACAACAAATGAACGTACTAAAGGATGCCTCAATGCCTTGATCAACGTAGTCTTGCGGGAGTCCCCCTGAGAGAGTTACCCTGAGCGCATCTAGTGGTCCTGGGCGCTCAATGCTTTAAGCATACTTAAGGACCTGAAGATGCTTCAATACCTGGAGCGTACTAAGTAGGCACGAGGAATGGGATGCCTTTGTGCCTTGAATTATAGGAACGGTAATCTAACCGTATGCGTGAAATTTTAAATATAGTTCGTTAACAGTTTCCTTGCCTCTGACCTTGCCACTTGATTGATTTCGTTTCAATCTGTAGGCCTGCCACGAAAGGTATATTCCAAGTTGCGAACCGAAGTTTCGGGCAATTGAAACCATGAAACGCGTTGATTTCGAAATCGGGAAGAAGATGGCACGTTGTTCAGCAGTTTTTTTTCATGCCAAAATCTTAAGATTTTTCGTTTGGGCATGGAGTTTGTGTTTCACAACAAAAGAACAGGGCGGCAGTCAGCCGCTCTGTTTTTTTGCTTTAAAGTGATTTCTTAACAGCCTAAACAATGTTTTTTTTTCTAGGAGTATGGCTAGAGTTGCCACATTAGAAGCATGTAGATTCGTGATTGATTGCTTGCACGCTGTGGGGGTGAATTACGATTCCGCGGAACAACAGGCCAAGATGATGGTCCAGGCAGACAGATTAGGCCATCCTAGTGAGGGATTAAATAAATTAGGTAAGTGAGCAGGTGAGAACCTTGAACATAAAAGTTTTTTTTTTGTGATCCTCCGTGCTATTGTCCCACCCAAGTCCAACTTTGATATCTTCCGTTAAACGAGTGTCATCTAACTGCCGCAAACCTTTGGCAATATCTCGGTCTCTAGGGGCTATCCATTAATCACGTGAGGCTCAACAGGGGGGAGGGGGGGGGGGCGGTTCGGAAAACATCACGAAATATCACCAGGGGGGAGGGAGGGGTCTATTGGTACATCACGTGTATTTACTTTTTCTTATATCTGGTGATTTTTGTCACGATTCTTAGTTTTTTAGCGTTAAATAATAAATTAAAAAATACACGTGAGTTTGGTTGGGGGGAGGGGGGGGGGGGGGGGGTAGTCTAAAACCTCACCATGGGGGAGGGGGAGTTTAAAAAATTGCTAAAAAACATCACGTGATTAATGGACAGCCCCCTAGGTCTCTAATTACTTTCTTGGTCTCTTGGTCTCTAGTTACAGTAAAAATATGTTTTGGAACCACAACATAGATAGAGGAGCCCACTGAATTTTTTACCGGAGGCTTCGCAGCTCGGGGCCACCTTACGAACCGGTGCACGGTGTGGTCTATTTGATAAACAAGTCTTTTTTATTTTGACTTTTTGTAAATTCTGTTTTAATGGTCTGCCATTATATTTGACTTCTAGATGCTTTTTTTTAGATAAAGACAGACTTTCCAGTGATATAGCTTTCTTGTCCCCAGAATATTACGTTAACGACATTATTAGCGGTGGGTGTCAGCCGAACAGCAAACCAGTGATATTAAGCGAAACTGTCTCCACTGCGTGGGTCGATGCCAGAAATGTCCTGGGTGCCACTGCCAGTCAATTTGCTATGGATGTCGCGATAAGCAAAGCTAAGAAAACAGGAGTTGGATGGGTTGTTGTTAAAGGTAACCATTAAAAGGAACCTTGTTATCGTTGGTTTTTAAGACCTTCAGGGTTAGGCCAATCGTACCTGGAATTCGGTAGACCTGCTGATTGAGAAGAATCTAGCCAAGGCTTTTTCTCTCAGAGTGGAGAATAAAATCCGTTTGAACCAAATCAAAAGTAGAAGAAGGAATAAAGCGAATTCCAGACTCCGAAATGAAAACCTCGATATGTCATATCATATCAAGGTTTTCATTTTAAAGATATTATGGTAGGTACATATAATATCACAAACAATTAAATACTAATGCTTTTCAGGTTCAAATCACAACGGTATGGCTGGCTATTGGGCTCAAAAAGCTGCCGAGGAAGGCCTGATAGGTTTAGCCTTCACTAATTCACAACCTATAATGGCGCCCACTAGAAGTAAACAGGTAAGTAATTAAACAGTTCATGTTGGACGTGTGTCTCTAAAAAGCTCACCTAAGAGCTAAAATATCTTTAATCAGTTTGATCATAAAGTACGAACATCACCATTAATGCTTGTAGTATTTTTTTTATTATTTTTTCCAATTCCATTTATTTATTTATTTATTATTTATCTACCACTACCGTGAAATGAAGTGGTAGTTAGAAATTTTTAAATTATATATTCACTTCACTTCTCATTAAATATTAGACAATTCTGTTCATTAATACATTGAGTCTTACGTGATTCTTCTTCCAGGCCGCGCTAGGCACAAATCCCATAGCAATGGTTGCACCAGCATCCTGCTGCGAATCCTTCTACCTCGATATAAGTACTACGGCAGTCGACATAGGTCAAGTAAGTATTATACATAAGCCACATTTCTTTCACAGAGGGGTAGGCAGAGACCACATGTTTCTACCTGCAGTCATCCTGGCATATAACTTTCGCTCCTTCAACTTTCATAATGGTTTTCATACGTATGTATTAGGTATATAAACTGTCAAAATTGGCTTTCAAATACCCTACTTTGTCCGATCTTAGCGCTGATACCGGCTTTCACCTCGTAGCCTCCAGGCGGAGTCCAGTCTGTTCTTCGATTTTTTGTCCCTCCCTATCTCTGAAATCTCTGTCAATGAGACCACTAACACGAATGCCATCTTTTACGATTAAAGATAGCATTTCTTAGTTTACTCTTTCTACCGGAGCCCGAGTATGAATTTATAGGTCTTTAGGAATAGGTAGAAGAAGGCCCAAGAAGAAATGGAAAAGTACAGTGGCAAGGAAAAGAGTGACTGAAATGAAGAGGATAGAGCTTACGGAAAAGAATGACATTTTGAATACATCCCATGTAAACTACGATAAAGTAGATTGTTGAGATTTTACCACTTATTCATTCTATTCACTATCTACTTTCAGATAGACATGCATCGTCGAAAAGGTGAATGTTTAGGGCACGGTTGGGCACAAGGTGCAAAAGGCGTGGAGACGCTAGATCCAGAAGAGGTGAGGCAGAACAGTTATACTTCTTAAATAGAATTTTATAAACTTTAATCCTGCTATGTTTTCAAAAACTACACGACGACAACACGTAGAAGAAACGTCAATAGCTTAGTGGTTAAAGAGATCAACTCGAAGGTCGGTGACGCTCGGTGGTCTCAGTTTGAATCCTTTCATTGACGTGACGTCACCCATCGTCGTCGAAACGAAACGTGCACCCACTCCTAACACAAGTAATTTTGTGGTATTCTTTAAAAAACAAAGGAAGAATTCGAATAAAAATATAATCCTGATTTCTACTTTTTTTGTTCCTTCAGGCATATAAGACAAAGCGACTATACCCACTCGGTGGCGTGGAGGCGACGGGTGGCTATAAAGGGTATGGACTAGCAGCGATGGTTGAGGTGTTATGTGGAGTAAGTGCAGGTGAGTAAAGTAGAAATCGAAATCTTAATGGTAAATTAGTAGTATCTCCTAGTAATTTGTATATTTCGGAACACGTATCTTGTACATAAGTCGAGAGATAAGAGGCCCTGGCGCACGCGGCTTGATTTGTAATACAATACCTAATCTATGCATGGTGAATTTGAGCTCGTCCATCGCCATAATGTATCACTCTGTGCCATCCTCAAAAGACACCTTAGAAACGGGAACTGTACGTACAAGAGCAGATTTTAGATCCAAGATTTAATATGTCCCAAGGTAAGCCTGTGCAATTCAATATGATGCTGTAGAATGAAACATGTTGCTATTATAATTTAATAGGCGCTTCCCAGAAATCCAAATTCACCGTCATCGTAGCGTTTTTGCCGGTTGCTTTCGAGGCTTTCACCTCGGAGGAATACCTTGATGGGCTCCCTATACCCCCTCACAAATAGGGTACGAGTAGCTGGTGTACCTACATGGAAGTCACTATATAGAGCTACATATTGCAGTAACACCTTTATTTTCACCAGGTTCAAGGTACGGCTGCCATCTGAAAGAGTGGAACTTGGAGAGTGATGGAGTACCTCGCGATCTTGGCCAGTGTTTCGTTGCTGTGGATCCTAACTGTTTTGCACCTGGTTTTGGCGACCGACTAGCTGACTGCATTCAACAATGGAGGGATTTGGATCGAGTATGGCGAAGTTAATTATAAAATGAATAGTCTATCACGCCAAGTTCAACCATATTTTTAGGAGTAGATCAGGTTAAGGTTAAGGGTTGAATATTTTCAGGGTCCCATTATTATCCATCATTCATATGGTGATAGCGGATCGGAATTGATCCGTGGCCTTCACCTCGGAGTGAGGACTCCGTTTTCCAACTTTTTTCTCCTAAACTTTGCACGGTCTTGGGCCTCCGTGGCAAAGTACCTTCCACGACGAAACGTTAAGTCAGTAATTCTTGGTACTATCCCTCCATGTCATGCATTATTTTCTGTATTATTGGAGTTATTACATTACTTTAGTTGAATGCTACACGGATGGATAATTTAGGAAATGTGGGTGTACCACAAGGTTCCATTTTCGGTCCTTGTTTCTTCTTAATAAAATAAATACCAGCTCTTACCTATGCTGATACGCAATATTTTGTTGATAATGTACCTCATAGTACCCCTTATATGCATTAAGCAATTGTAATGAAAAATAAAAAATGAATGAAAAAACAAATAATCTAACCCAAGTTGAATATAAGGGAAGAAATGATAGACGTAGGTATATTATTGATAGACGCATGCGACCGGGAATACAGCAAGGATGATGATGATGAATCGTATATTGAAAGTAAAGTTTTCCCCAAAATGAACCATTTCTGATAGAAGCTTAAATTCATTTTATTTTGATAAATGGTTTATTTTTAATTTACAGGTCGATGGAAATCTACCAGTTCTAGCCCCAGGTGATAAAGAAAAAATAAATGCCTGTAAAGCAGACAGGAGTGGTTCAGTAGTTTTCGTCAAGCAACAAATAGAAGCTTGTGAAAACTTAGCAAATAGACTTAAGGTTAAACCCATGAAAATAACATCTGAAGACCCGTCTTCAAAACGATAATTATTTAACAATAGGATAAAAAACTGCTTGATGGTACTGTAACTATCAAAATCTGATATTATTTATTTGTTTTTGTTTGTGACAAATTTAAGAGGAAATACAGTGCTAATTCACGAAGAAATATCGATGAAACTGTTTTCCTTACTGGTCTGTTATTGGTCTTCGTGCATTTTCTAGTTTCTTGAATAGTCGGATAACTTGGTCTTCATAAAGTTGGTCGAAGAAGCCGTACAGTATCTGAGTACACAGTAAACATATTCTTGAAAAGATATAGAGATAAAACTATGTTCTATTCTTTACTAAAAGTAAAAAAGTTATAAAGAGCTCGTACTTTTTATGGAAAAAGAGATTTAACTATTAAGTGAGGCGTACAAATATATTCATTTCTGAACTATCAATAAGAAATGTATTGAAAATATATAATGACCCCACTTGTACGGGAGAGTACCTACCTATATTACGATCGAATTTATGAAGATTGATTCACTATTGTTTGTTTTGGCCTCAAGAATATCCCTAAGGGTCATTCTTTGAAACCGAGTGTATTTGCCTCATTGATATGGCTCAATTTTTTTTTCACTTTTAGACTTTAACTCACATAAAATCGTGACCAGATCATTATATGTTATATCATATTTCGAAGGCACTGATTTGTACCCAGTAGTTAAGGATATACACTGTGCTGATAAATTGGTCAACCAGATTAATGATGACCAAGGCAGATGAATGGGCTTTTGCACCATATTAATTAGAAGCATGCAGATAAATGAGAACAACATTATCTTCAATCAACTTTACTATAAAATATCTGGCAATCATCATCACCACCATGCATAAAGACGCATTTTCCTGATTGCATCCGTGGCCAAGATGACCTCGGAGCTCAGGGTCCGCCTTCCGGCTCTTCCTCCTCCACTTCGCACGATCTTGGGCGTCAATGGCAGTGAGACGATTTGCACGCATGTCACCCTCCATGGCATCAAGCCAGGACTTCTTGGGCCTACCCCTTTTACCTGGACTCGGCGGGGGCACCATCCGTGCCATTGCTAGGCATTTGTTACCCACGTAGCCTGGCAGTTGCCGCAAGACGTGCCCGCACCAGCGAAGGCGGCTCTCTTGCATTTTATCCGCGATGTCACGGACATGAAGACTGCTGCGGATGCGAGAGTCCACACATCCATCGCAGCATTTTCATCACCGTGACACGTAGTTCTTGCTTGTGTCGCTCCAGGAGCGACCACACCTCTCAACCATGTAAGAGAGGACAGGTCTAATGATCGTCTTATAGACCTGCCTCTTCAACCTAACTGGCATTTTGGGATCACGCGTGACGCCAGTCATTTCTCGCCACTTGGCCCACGCGGTAGCAATCCATGCCCTGACATCGTAGTTGATTTCACCAGTCACATGAAGTACAGATCCCAGGTACTTAACCTGGTCCGTGCGCTCGACCAAGTCATCGCCTATGCGAATGGGTATGGGATCTGTGGAGTATAACGCTAAGTATTCTGTCTTCGCTACATTAGCTTCAGACCGCCGCTGTTCTCAAGCACTTCCTTCCACCCTTTCACGCGTCGCATCAATCTGCTCCTGTCCAAGTCCATCAGCGCAATATCATCAGCATACATGAGCAATCACGGGGGTTGCTCATGCGAGTTTCTGATGCTGTCCAACAAAACGTATAATACTACGCTGAACAGGTAAGGACTAAGGACGGATCCTTGGTGTACCCCGACGGTGATGGAGAAGGCTTTGGAGTCACCACTATCAGTCGGAACCACAGAACCGGAATGTCTCGGATGGTGTCAATGTAAGTTTCTGGGACTCCCTTGGCCCGTAATGCCCATCAGATCACCGCGCGAGGAACACAGTCGAAGGCGTGTTCTTCGCCCTGTGTTTTCCCACCACAATCCTTAGGGCGAACACCGGGTCCATGGTTCCTATCTGCGGTAACTGCCACTCTCCTGCACCGATTCCTTGCCTTTGAAGATTGGTGTGATGATGCTCAGCCTCCACTGGCTTGGGATCTCACTGGTCACGCGGTTATAGGGATTTGCTAGAATGCTTATACCATGGGCACCCTTTGCCTTCCAAGCCTCGATAGGGACTTCGTCGGGTCCTACAGCTTTCCGGTTCTAAATGCGGAAAATGGCAGTCTCGAATTCTGCAGGCGTTATCGGTGGCACTAGTCCTTGATTCGGAGGGAGGTCTGGTGGCTGCACCTCTATATGCTGCTTATTAAGCAGCTCGTGGTAGATGGGCGCCATCTCTCCTTATCCGCGACTTTCTCGTACAACAGATTGCCCCCAGGGTCTTGAGTGCAGCGGCACTTGGATAGACCCTGTGCCGCTTTGGCCCTGGACCGCGCCAACTTTTGCCCCTCAGACGATTCCACTATAATGTAAACAACATTTTTGTACCATATTCAACAAATAAAGGACATTGAACTTTGAACTTTGAACTTTGAACTTGAACTTTGAACTTTGGTATATATCCGTTGCAAGTGGTCTCGTTTAGCCCTGGCTACGGCTCTCCTGGGGGTGAATTTGCATCTTTGTACGCATCGCGGTCTTCGGAAGATTTGGACGCTTGCTACTTTTTAAAGAGGGCTTTCTTCGCCCTGATCTCTTTCTGGACTGTTGAATTATCATTTTCGTCGGGGACATTTTTTAAAGTTATGTAATTACGAAGATATCCAATTATTTTGAATTTCAGTTATAACATATCAAGAAACATATATTCAAATATCGATGCAAACTTCTTATTTTAATATAATTGCTTCTTAAGATCGCAAAAAATCTAATAATTCAACAAAAAGCGGCATGGGGACACACCAGATTAATTAGTTTTTACTGTTTTCTGTTAGTTAAATTATTGCTTGTATTAAATAATCCCAATTAATTAATATATGCGTCGATAGACATTTTTATTTACTATGTAACCTGAAATTTTTGTGTTATTTGGAGAATAAATTGATGTGTTCTTCAGTCAAAAACATGTCTAATCTGGTTTACAAAGAATCACCCCTAAGACATTAAATTTATAAAACATGCATTATTAGTCAAAATGTATGTGTTCGTCAGATGTTTTGATTTCATGTTTTAGCAGATGACAAAAATCACATTTGAAACACAGATAACAAAAAAATTGTGAAAGTCCTATGTTATTAAAATTTATAAGAGTTTTTTTTAAATAAGTAACATAAAAATTTGTTTGTTATACCTATAGTTTGTTCAGTCATCCAATAAACGCAAATGTTGAAAACATGTTTGTCTTTAATTTTAATGATACATCATCATCATCATCCATGTATGTGCACGATAGGAAAAGAGGACCTCTATTAATCGACATAGGTACACCTGAAGTCAAGAACCTGAAAACGCATATACAGAACAGAGATAGGTATATAATAGCTACGTGATACTAGACATGTTGCTCTTTTCCGTACTGCAGTAAACAAGGAAAGAGGAAATAAATGATAATATTTTAAACATAGGTAGTCATAATTTCGTAAAAGCGATAGTTAACGCGCGACTGCTAAATTGAGAATATAAGATGACGGACGGACAGACAGATGACCTGAAAAGGGTAGATGGGATGACTGGCTCTGTCAGTGTTTACCCGTGGTCCTGGTGGGTCGACCCATTACCGGGTCCATGGTCTTGGTTATGGAAGGTGTCGAGACTCCCTTTAGACCAACAGTGAATCACAGTAAACCTCCGAATATTGTTTGTTCCACTTGTACCATCTTGTACATTGTGGTGGTGGATCCTATCCTATTGGACTGATGGTTTTAGACATGCCGTAAGTCAAACTATTATCGACTTAAATGTGTTCAGTAATTTTAAATTGAATCATCAGTGTCGTAATGTTCCTGATGTAATAGAATTTAAAATGGTAATTAGCATACTTGACCTTTAAAACCAAATTCAAATGCGGTGTAAAGATACTGTAGGTATTATGGACTTACAATAACTTTTTTATGAGATTTAACATCAAGTCTCACAACCTAATAAAACTTAATTTCTTGAAAATAGTATTCTCTCCCTCGTCCACTGTTTTGATTAGGAACCTAAATAATAAACTACAACAGAATCTAACGGAGTAACATTAAGTATAGGTACCGGCATATATCTTACCCCAAACATGTTAGAAATTGTACTTTTTATGCGCAGTACCTTGGTCAGTCTTTTGAGGATGCCAGGGGTGCTACGGCGGCGAAAGACCGCACACCAACCACACGCCCGAGCTTCGTTCGTTTCTCACATGATTTGGAGTAACCATTTATGCCGTAAATAGTTACCTATAGAGGTACGATAAGTAGGAACAAATCCAAAAATGCAGGTGTACCTTCCAATTGTTAGTGAACTGAGAAAATGATTGTCAATGTCTTTGGTGCATCAGTACATCATTGATGCACACGACATTGGCAGTCTGACATTAGCCTAATTTAGAACCGTCCACATCCAATTAAATATTGTTTTTTTAGCCTCATTACTGCACCTACGGTACAATAATCCTCAGTGTACCGAGTCGCGTGGCCGTGAGAGCACGTGTCTCCATATTCCTCATTATATAATCAGTAAATAGTTGCTATCCGTCTGTGACGCAGGTGTGTTTGTAAACATATTCCTACAAGTTCGTAGCCATAACCTGTTCGGCCATGCCAGCGTGCGAGTAAGTATAAGATACATAATTATTTAAACAGTGTACGTTATTTATAGACTGTTGTTATGGTGGGTTTTAGTCAGACGTTGTTGACTGACTATCTAGGTATAGTTGTGTTTGTGTCTGAGCCGGTTAGTCAATAAGATATTGAGCTGCAGTGTATGGGTTCTTGGAAATGACTTTTACATAATACTTAGATAGTGTGGCGGTGCAATAGTGAGGCGGGAATGAATTACGATTTACTTAATAAATTCCATGGATTAATTATACCTAACTTGAGACAAGAGTTGATTCAACGGATGTCCACTGTCGAAATCCAGGTATAGATCCAAAATACAGTCGCTCTCGTTCAAGTCAACAAACCAATAAAAAATAATAACTGGGGTGAGCACGAACAACTATCGTAATCGTATCGTGAACGTAACGAGAGCACGGAGCATTGTGATTGGCCGCCTGCCTGAAGCCTGCCAATCGCAATGCTCCGTGCTATCGTTACGTTCACGATACGAATACGATAGTTGTTCGTGCTCACCCCCCCCCCCCCCCCCCCCCCCACTGGTCCCCGAGCTCCAATATTCTACACATTGGACTCTGGGCTACAATGAGTAAAATATTGGAGCCCGGGATCCAATTATTTATAGACTAAGTAGATACTTGCTTGGACAACTTATTTAGACGCTGAGTACCGGAAACTCCCTTGGAGGAATTATCCTCCTAGGATCCTTATAATAGTCCTAATAATCTCGTTTTCCTTCCTTTTGTTTCCTTCCCTCCTCCCTCCTAGATTATCCTTATTTTACGCTCGTGATACTTCAGTAATAGATTACAGTTACAATGTTCGTAAAAGGCAGATAACAACATGCAATTGTATATTATTACTAGCTATCGCGAGCAAACTCAGCCATGTATTTTATTCTACCTAGCTATATAGATGCATATAACATTGTTATGTAGGTATGCACAATTGTTGTAATTTCTGGTTGCTAAGCTGTGTATATTTTTGTTTATGTAAGCTGGGTTGAATAAAAATATTTTCTTTCTTTCTTTCTTTCATGTCCTTTCCCAAGGTTTAATCTATCTCTGTGCCAATTTCATCAAAATTGGTGCAGTAGTTTAGGCGTTAAAGCGTAATAGACAGATAGACAGAGTTATTTTAGCATTTATAATATTAGTATGGAACATAGACTTGTCCCGCGAGACTGATATTGACCCAGGGATGACGTACCCATCTGAATCTGATAATAATCGTATTACATGCTATTGAAGTTATTAAAAAACTGTGACGTCATAGTACGCCTAACAGATGTTAAACGGTTAGGAACGCCAAATAAGAATAATTTTTAAGAAGGACATTAGAAGACTCATACGGGGTCGGCAGCAGGAGTGTAACTCCCCTGGTGTTGCACACGTCCATAGGCCACGGTAACCACTACCTATCAGGTGGGCCGTGTGCTTGTCTGTCTTCGTTTTGGTAGTTCTGAGCGATGTTCTGGTAGGACAGTTAATATTGTTAAAATGGAATATGACAAATAATGAAATATTAAATGGCTCAACATGTTTTGTAGTTTTAGGTATATGATACGTACCTTATCACTTTTATAAGTAAACTTGAAACGACAAGGTCACAACTTACAAGAACATCAACAAAAATTATCAAAGCGTTCAAATAATAGTATCTTCTTTGCCTAAAACATCCGATGGGTCCTATAGTAACGGTTTAAATTGACTTTTTAAATCTAAATCGATAGAAGAATTTCTTCGTTTAGAGGTCAAAATTCATAAAACGAAACTATTTATTTTTCAGCGGTTTAGTCAGAGTAGCCACTGTGGAGGCATGTAGGTTCATGATCGACTGCCTCCATGCAGCTGGAGCGAACCGTGAGGCCGCAGAACAGCAGGCCAAACTGCTTCTCCAGGCAGACAGATTCGGTCACCCCAGCCATGGAATGAACAGATTGGGTAAGTAGGATCGCACACAGCAAACTGCCAAGAAAAGGCTTCTTGATATTAGGACGCCAAAACAGCAATGCTGTGTGCATGGCAAAAACTTGATGTTGTAGGTATGTCTCCCGTACCTAAGTGTGTTTCTTCTTCACATGAAGAAGAAACACACTTACGGGAGCCATACATCACAGCACCAACTTCAGTTGCATCCGAAGCTCTCACTTTGGAGTTTGGGGACCTGTTCCTTCATAATTTAGTTTACTTAACTAACATGGGAGCAGCTCATGTCTCATTTTTTGTAAGAATATTACTTACTTGTCAATTTCACTTTTCTCAAGTAGAGGTTCATAATTAATTTATGAGGCAGCTTGTCATTTTTGGTATAATAAATATAACAATATCATAAGTCAAACAATATCACTATCACTTGAGTTTGTTGCGAAGGCCAAATATAAATCTAATACAAAAATTTTTAATAGGTAATATACCTATAGTATAATGTGAAATTCATTACACACAACGATTTAGATAAGTATCCCTATTCCCTTCCAGAATTTTATGTAAACGACATCTTAGCCGGGGCCTGTCAGCCCAACAATAAGCCAGAAGTCCTGAAGGAAACCGTGTCTACTGCGTGGATCGATGCGAAGAATGTACTGGGTGCTACCTCCAGCCATTTTGCTATGGATATAGCCATCTCCAAGGCTAGACAAACGGGGATCGCATGGGTTGTTGTTAAAGGTAAATATCAAAATAAAATCAAAATATCTTTATTTCGTGTACTATCGCGATCATAAGTGCAGTACCAATCTGACGCAACTATTGCGCGTCAACATTAATCGTACTTATGACCTTATTCTTTGAAGACAATTCACACACACACATACACAACACTAGTCGTACAGTACTCTTACTAAACTTTTGAAGTTATGACCTTAATCTTTGAAGATAATTCACACACACACATACACACACATTAATATTGTTCACTCGTTGATTGATATTGGTAATTTCAATATCATACGTAAGCCGCCCCGTAGCTGAGTTGTTTAATGTGCGGCTTGACGAATAGTATGAAACCTGTCGGTGATGGTTCGAACCTACCGGAACTAATATAACTTCTTGTGTTTTATATTTAAAAGTTATGATATTATAAATGTTGATACGAATATAAAAATGTTTCTTAGGTAGAATTTTAAACTTAGCGAGAAAATAATTATTTGAGGGTGCATTTGAAATAAAATGGATTCATTGGCTATGAGTGAAGTTGTTGGTTGGTGAAGTCAGTTACGACTACCCTATTTATATATTATATCATCTATGGTTACGACTGTTTGTGTTAATTACTGTTCGAGCGATTACATTTCTTTTTTAATAAATCAATATGTCAAAATATAAGTATTGAAGCAAAAGCTAATATTGTGGCCATATTCGAATGGTCTGAATATATCTCAAATTTCTAATGAGACGGGCTTATCTGTAAGTTAATTAATTAATTAATATTGTTGTAGTGCAATTTTGTTCATTGGTTGCAATTGTGTAATATGGTTGTTGTTTTTTTAGAGAAATACTGGGAGTCGTTGCGTGAAACAATTTGAGGATGAAGAGTTGCAGAGTTGGAGGAGAAATGGAAGACCTGCTGAAGCGGCGTTATATGGTAGCAGAACATGAAACGAATAACGAAGAGTATTTACTTTAACTGGGAATCAACAATATTTTCTGATGAAAAAACGTTTAAATCATCTCAAAAAGGAAGATTACATTTATGGCATAAGGATAAAACACGGTGGTGTGAAAAAAACATAGTACCGAACACTGAATCTAAGTGTAAATTATGTGGGGGTGGATTAGAGCGCAAGGGCCGGGTGAATTAGACCCAATATCTACGCGTGCAAATAGTGCAAATTATGTGAAAGTGTTAGAAGATATAATGTTGCCCACAGTGCGAAATGTCTATCCAGATATAAATGAAGGTTTAAGGGCATTAGAAGGTTTCTTCAGGGTCGGCAGCATGAGTGTGACGCCCCTGGTGTTGCATACGTCCAAAGGCCACGGTAATCACTTTCTATCAGGTGGGCCGTGTGCTTGTCTCCCACCTAAGTGGTATAAAAAAATGATATAAGTTTTGTGCACGATAATTCTCCCATCCATCGAGCCACCATACTTCGCGAATGGTTTAGTGAACGTAAATTTATTCCTTGCTGTAGCGAAGGGTGAAAATGTTCAAAAGGGAAGCCGGTGGCAAATCCCAAAGAACAACCATGGCAATTTTGTATGAAATTCTCTCAAATTTTAGATAGGTACTGAATTTTAGGTGTAATACATGTAATAATGCATTAAACTTAAGCATCTCTACCATGACTTCCCTTTGCAGAGCAAGCCGGCAGGAATCGTGTTATGAGCACTCCTCGCCACTGAATTTCCTTGGCCAGCACGATCCCCTGATTTGAACCCTTGTTTAAATATTTTTGTTATTTAATTTCAGTTGAGCCTATTGAGACTACTGAGCCTATCAAGGGACGTGCTGGCCTGTAATTAGTATAAGACTGTATGGTTGAGGTTAAGTTTCAATCCTCTTTTCCGAAAAAAAACTTTCGAGAAAATGAATAATTAAGCTATAACCTCAATATGCAATATTAATTTTATTATAAAAGTATATTTTTAGGATGAAATTATTATAACCACAAATTAACATTGGATAATTCTTTTAATAAACTTTTTTTTTTAACTATTGTTTTATTTATAATCTATTGTAAATTAAGTATAATATTTTTCTATTTGTAAATTAATTATTTCTAATTCTGTTAACTTGTTCCTAAAATTTCATGAAAACAAAACAACAATAAGTGGAAAAACTAAGATCCGAACCCACAACATACGATTTCAACACTATCCGTAAGCAGCCTTGTTACCGACCAGGCTACGCACTGCCTTACGTAGAATCACGAATTTTTGCATTACTTTATATAGATGCATGCTTCGAACATAATAGTATGAAAAGGCGAGCATAACGTTTTCTTTGTTTCGCATCACACACATTTATATTTTCTCATATCGATACTGTGTGACGTATAAATGTATGCGTTAAACATTACATACACATAGATACGCGTTTAAACGGACAAGCCATTATAAACATTACGGTGCTAATGCACTTTTAATTACGATAGTACATAGGTCACAAAGTAACACATAAAAGTCAAGACACAGGAAGGATCTGCTGCTGCCCAAGTCCTGTCACAGCTGTTGTTGTTTTTCCAATATAATACTATACTTGCTGACCCCGCGAACTTCGTACCGCCTAAAAGTCGATCCGCTCAACCGATTTCGTGCAAACTTCACATAAACCATCTACTAAATAGTCCTCTCTGACTGAATCTACTGAATCGATTTTGAAAACTCTTTTAGCAATAGAAAGTCACATTACTTGTAAGTGTCACAGGCTGGTCCATGTGGGCGGAGCCGCAGGAAATAGCTAGTTTTAGATGAATTAAATGCTTCAAAAGTACATTTTTTATGTGTAGTAAATATTCATACTTCGAGATAACATAGCTATCATTATTCAAATACCTATGTCCTCGGTTAACCTTAACATTGTATATGACCTAGTACCTATGACTTAGCTTATCGGTAGGATTACTAACCTGCTAATTTGGCCGTTGCATTAGGTATTGTGAAGTTTTTTATAGGTACCTAATCCCTATGTCAAGAAATAATTTGTTTTTTTGTTTACTTAATTCGTAAAAAAAATCCTGTATTTCAGGGGCAAATCACAACGGTATGGCTGGATATTGGGCTCAAAAGGCAACCGACCAAGGGTTCATCGGCATGGCTTTCACCAACACCTCGCCTTTGACTGCTCCAACGAGAAGTAAACAAGTAAGTCTTCCAGATTAAAATTCTAATACAACTGTTCTGTGAAGAAAATAAGTATTGGAGGGAGTGTAAAGGTCCCAATAAGATCTTCGGAGCCCAAGCGAAGTTCATGTTCATCTGCTTGTCGGTACTCCAGGCCCTGAATTCTGCTAAAGCAAAACCATTAAATATTAGACTTTATTACTATAGACTTAAAGTCAAAAATTATATGAAAAAAGTTCCATTACACTCTTTCATTCACTCTACAATAAGCCATTTGATTTTAGACTTTAAAAGCATTACTGTAAAGACTAAAATTAAATGGATATTTTTACAGTGTTCGTGGTATGAGAGTGGTTTCGCTTTAGCAGAATTGAGACCCAGGTAATTGATGGACTAGGGTCTGGCACTGGACTTCCTCTTAGGATGGGGCTGTCGCTCCCGTAAAGTCCAAAATAATCCAAAATGGAAACGAGGAGTAAAAGAGACCACGGACTCCTAAAATAACAGTCGCTGCACGGAAAATATCGAAATTCAGTCGCTTCATAGTTAGATAGCCGACCCCAACCACAGATAATATAACAGCCATACAAGAGGGAAAATAAATCTTACAACAGTAATAGCTGTAAGCAGTATGCCTTTCGCTCGTAGTTCGAGACTTGAGAACTACGTGACTGCGTCAACGAGTCAACGCATTGGTAGGGTTGATGATAATACTCGCCAAGTAAATAAAACTTACTATAATAAAACGATACATACATGCTATTCTAAGGAAAAGTGGCATACGACCACGGCTATACTAGATATTTTCTTGTTTAATACTTTTCAGAGCGTGATTTTTAAGTAGTCGGGTTTTAGTTTTAAACTTATTTTTTTATTTTTTTTATTTTGGGGCATCCAACAACTATAATTTATGCATATTTGAAATGTGCTAATTGAGCTCTTTAATTTGATACCATACACGGCATATTTATCTCAAATTATTTTTTCAACACAGTACTTTATGGCCGCTAGAGGGCGCCACATTAGATTTAGTGACACGTCATATAGCCTATAACCATCGGACGATCAAGACGATTCTAACGATATGCTATATGTCCAGTTCTGATAAGTAGTTGAGCAGCTATGAGGGAACAAACGAACATACATACATACATACATACATACATACATACATAGCCTGTCAAAATCATAACCCTCCTTTGGCTTCGCCGTAGTCGGGTAATAAAAGGACAGAAAATTAATGAAGTTCTACCATATTTTCAGGCGGCGTTGGGTACTAACCCTATATCGTGCGTCGCTCCTGCATCATCTGGTGAATCTTTCTACCTTGATATGGCTACTTCTGCGGTCGCCGTTGGTAAGGTATTTATCAAAGATTGTTGGCCTATCTTGAATGATAAAAAAAATCTTCTAAATAAATGTATTTTTAATGGATTCTATCACGACGTCTTTTGAATTGTTAAGAGACTGTAGTCGTGAGCATGGCTGCCTTAGAATCTTCGGAATCTAATGAAAAATCTTCAATATCGAAGCTCTTCTTGAGTCTTCTGAAAATTGCTATTGCTAATGTTCATTGCACTATTGTAGATAGAAATGCAGCTACGGAAAGGTGAACCAGTACCAGCGGGTTGGGCACTGGGACCTGACGGCAAGGATACCAGAGATGCACAAGTGGTCAGTAGAATTCAAATTTGATGCTCATCATCATCTTCTCTCTCTATTTAGATAGATTAGATAGATTTAGGTAGATTTGGTTACCTTCGCTTTTATGGAACCTTCTTTTATTAACCTCTAAACCCCGAGAGGTGAGCCTAACCCATTTATTAGCAGGTGGCTTGCAGTTGAAGTTGGATTGACCTCAAAGATCTTGTGCACCCAGTGTACATACACCCAGGGCATATTTAGCTGTCACTTCAAGTCCTTATTAAAATTCTACCTCATATTTACAAATTGTCTTTGTCTTTGCAGGCTTTTGACTCGAAGTGTCTCCTACCGCTGGGGGGTGGGGAGCTGACGTCAGGATACAAAGGATTCGGTTTGGGTGCTATGGTGGAGCTGTTTTGTGGAATAACTGCAGGTATGAACCATTAACTGTTATCACAATCTTCCTAACCCATGTCTACATTTTATTCGAGGAGATAATACTTAAGGTAAAAAATGGATAAAAGAAGATTGACCAAATTGGTTTATAAGGTGAATGAGCAACTCCATCATCATCATGATGGCATTGTTTTTTGGTTCCATTCAATACTTTTGGCTCAGAACCCAAGGTTAATTTACTCCTTCTTTTGCTCTTGATTTGGCTAATCCAGCTGTTATACGAGCACCTCCCATTTAACCTCCAAACAAAGTAAGTAAAAATTGTAAAATTATCAATGTATTTTTTAGGTTCTAACTATGGACATCACGTCAGACCGTGGTCTCATACAAGTGATGGTTCTGCAGCTGACTTAGGCCAATGTTTCGTTGCTATCGACCCCAACTGCTTCGCGCCGGGCTTCGGCGACCGCCTCACAGACTGCATCCAGCACTGGAGATCACTTGAGCCGGTAAGAATTCCTTTTTCGAATAGGCACTAAACAGCTCTTAGAATTAAAATTGGAAAGTCAATTTTTTTAACGGACTATACTTAGGCAATTTCTCTGTCCAAGTACTGTCCTTACCGTAGCCACTGGCACTAGCACCTGGTAACCTGGCAGTAAAGGTGACTTCTTTGTAGTTTGTCTGCGGTATCATGGATATGAAATCTACCGCGGATCCAGAGGTGAAGCATTACCATTACCACCATCTTTGTGGCCTGAGTCGGCCTCATCTGCTAAACGACTAACGAGATTCTAGAGCAGGCATTCGTCTCGGAGATCGGATATTAGACAGCAGTCGTATCCAGAGTAGCCAGCATACTAATCAAAACACTCGGGCTGCCGGCTCCAGAGCAAATTTTGGATGCAACTGGGAATTGCTATATAAGGATGTTGATAATTTACACGTGATATTCAGGTCATAAATCGTCTTTAGGTCTTTAGGTCTTTACTAAATCGAATATCAAAAGCGGCATTGATAGGATCTTACCAAATTTGGATAGGTAGGGGGGGGGGGGGGGGGGGGGAACACTACTGACGGTGGAGGTGAGCGCTGATGCATCACAAGGTGGCCACCCTAAACCTACATCTGGGTCGCAAGTCCCAGTCGCCGTCACGGTGTTCCTCTCTGTATCACGCTATGGACCCGGCGACCGCACGGTGAATCCATGGAGTGCTGAGAATCGGATCTCATAGTAGGTTTTTCTTACAGCTGGATCCAAGTCTACCAGTTTTGGCGCCTGGCGATAAGGAAAAGAAGTCTGCAGCGAAAACTGACGAAACTGACACTCTATCCTTTGTGCAACAGCAGATCGACTCCTGTCTCGCTCTCGCGAAAAGACTGAAAGTTAAACCTTTGGATTGTGTGACGAAATAAATTCAGAATATTTTTAAATACGTAATTTTTTTTTATATTGTACATATCTATAAAATAACCAATATCAATATTTTAAAGTAAGTACTTAGTTGTACTTTACTCGAAAAAAATAACTGTGTATAGACTACAATAAATGATTAAACAATCAAAAACCCGATTGCTTCTGAAGAAAACACTGACCCTTTTTTCGATAGCAGCAAGACAGGTTCATTAATTTTCTTTCGGTTTATGATTTTCAAATAGGTACCTACCGGTTAACTTACCTAACAATAGATAGGTACTATCTAAAATAGGCTAATTTCTGAATATCTATCTAGTATGATTCCTCTAACTTGGTTCATAATACCTTTGTGGATAATTGGACAAAGTACATTATAACTGATGGCCGTTGGAGCAGACGGGTCCTAGAGTGGAGACCGCGAGAAGGAAAACGTAAGGTGGGACACCCCCAAGCCAGCTGGACTGATGACCTACGAAGGGTGGCTGGGACGGACTGGATGCGGAAGGCGGAGGATCGGTGAACGTGGCGCATATTGGGAGAGGCCTATGTCCAGCAGTGGACTGCAATAGGCTAATTGATTGATTGATTGACTGACAATATATACAATAGGTATGGGGCTAATTTTCTAACCCCCCCCCCTCCCCCATGGTGATACGTGGTGAAGTTTTAGACTAACGTCCCCCTAGCCCTAGCCCTCCTAGCCCAAATCGTGTATTTTTTTATTTATTATTTAATGCTAGACAACTAAGAATCGTGACAAAAATCACCAGTTATAAGAAAAAAATAAATACACGTGATATCCTTACATACCCCTCCCTCCCCCCTGGTGATATTTCGTGATGTTTTCCGAACCCCCCCCCCCCCTCCACCTGTTGAGCCTCAAGTGATTAATGGACAGCCCCTATATGCAATTTTCAGGGGTTCCACGACGGACGATTTTCGATGACGGTGTGACTTTCTGTGAGCCCAATTTCCAAGACATTCCGATAAGTATATCCACACCTCGTCGTTGACTCCGGTGAGATGAAGCCTGAAAAATGACATACATCCTTTGTCAATTATTCTCTTTTTTACTGGCCATAGCTGCCACTTTAGCAAAAGTAAAAAAATAGTTCTCTACTCTGTGTCTGTCTTATTGACGTTGAAGAACTTTATATTTTTCTTACCTACTTTCTTTGTAATATACTACTATAAACTTATATATACGCTTCTCTCGTGCACTTTTCGTTGTAAATCGTGGTTGCTGCCGATTAATTCATTTATGTAAGTTTTTCACTAAACTCATCATCATCATAGAGAGTTCACAGTTGAATCCAAAGTTTGCACTTTGGAGGCGAAGGCTTATTGTTTTCGATGGATCAGCTTTTCTGGAGGCGACTACCATGTGACTTCCTAACTCTTAGAGGAAAGCCTGTACCCAGGGCTTGCAGGTGCAGCGACTTGAAAGTGAGGTAGGCTTGGGCCTTAAAATACTCCCGTACACAAGCCGCAGCCTTCATACCCGCGATACCGTAAAAACTTCATATTTTCAGAAATATGGCCATGGCCTACAAAGTAAAGATCGCTGAAGTTAGAAGATTTATAGTTGACTGCTTAAAAGCTGCTGGTGCGAAGGAAACGCCAGCAATGCAGCAAGCTGAACTACTTGTTCAAGCGGACAGAATGGGACATCAAAGTCATGGACTTAATAGATTGGGTGAGAGCCAAATGTTTATTAATCCACCATACATCTTTTAGTTATTTATGTGGTTCTAAATAACTTTCATTTTCAGCACATAGTAAGTTACAGTTTTGGTTGTGGAGGCCAGGTGGCAGTCGTTTCAAGGAAAATATCGAAGTTCAGCCACATGAGTGATGCAGAGAATGATGAGAATCATAGGTTACAGATGATAAACTGCTTCTAGATATCATCAGCTGAGAACGAATAAAGATTTTGCGCGGTCTTGAGGGCGATGGTTCGGATGTCTAGAAGCGGGCCTAGGGCGATAGCTATCATCGATCACGTCTATCTAGCTGGTTGGGGTATCTAGGTTACCCTACCAAGGACATACTTGCCTCGTCTCTTGGCAAGAAAAGTCGCCTTAGCGTAGCTTGAATGAGGCGAAGTTCGAAGGGGTTCCCGTGCAGAAAAAGGTCTTAACTATAAATTTCCTTTGGGAAATATTCCGCATGATTCTTCAGAATTTCAATAGCGCTCTTTTCGTCACATTTCCTTATGAAAGACTACTTTTCACAGAAAGATACGTCCATGACATCAAGGAAAAGGTCTGTGAGCCAAACAATGAGCCCGAAATAATAAAAGAAAATCGATCGACTGCGTGGATAAATGCTCGCAACTGCATGGGCGCTACTGCAAGCCAGTTCGGCATCGATTTGGCAATGAAAAAGGCAAAAGAAACTGGAGTGGGATGGGTTTCCATGAAAGGTATTAAAGTTAAAAATATAGAGGAATTGATAAATAATCACTTTGTCATGCTGTGATGTTAGGTGTGTCTACTAATAGAAAAATAATGCTGCAAAGTACCATACCGCAGTGATGGCGGTGTATTATAAATCATTATGCTAAATTTTATGTAGGTATTTCATGTATGTCAAAAATAAAAATTAATACCTAAAGTAATCGCTATCTAAAAAGCCCGTTTGGACATTTCAAGTCCATGAAGTTCTCAATTTTGAGAACGTAAAACAATGATATTTTTCAAACGTAGAATGACATTTTTCATTGATGGGTACCGCCCACTCCGCTCAGTGCTGTCCATAACGAGTTTTTTATACTCTCCACAGACTATTAATAAATTGGTTATGGTAAAAATAAATCGATTAAGATATTTTTTTTAATTTTATCATAAAAATGTTTCAGACAAAGTTAAAGATCGTACACTTATCTGTAAAAATCCGGTCAAGTGCAAAACGTGTGTTAATGCGCAAACACGACTCGTGTTTGCGCATTAAAGATTCCTCACGAAACTGAATTGTGGTGCGAACTAATGCTACATGACCGGCAATATGCTACATGACCGGCAATATACTACAAGACCGGCAATACTTTGATTGCGTTGAATTAGAAGTTTAATTTTAGGGTACTCCTCGTTGAGCGAGAATCCTGAAATGTGAGACGAAGCAAGGTCATAGAGCACAAATAAAAGGAAGCGTTTAACATTTAACATTTAACATTTTAACATTTTTAACGGATTCTATCGCGATTAATTCTTTATTACTTTAACCCGAAGTTTCGGCTAACTTTCAGCAACCGTGGTCGCGGAGTGACTAAACATCAGCGACTATTTACGTAGAATGAGCTCGCGGTTTCGTTAAGTCTGACTGTTTTTTGCTGTTTTCTAGGTCTTTTTTAAATTTTAGGCTTGTAGACTTTAAGATTTGTAGGTTTAATTATGTCTAGAAGCCTGGAAGCCTAGAAACCTAGCCCTGAACCCCCAGAACTATTACCCAGTCTTCTTTAGTAATTTTGGCACAAGCTTCATTCAGCAATGTCATCATTTTCTTAGTGGAGAATGGCCGCTTTGTATTGTGGCGTGCTGCATATCCTTTCATTTGAGCCCAGATCAGCTCAATAGCATTGTACTGACAATGGTATGACGGCGTTCTTGTCACTTTATGTCCATGCTGAAGTGCCCATTCATCAATTTAATTTTTTAATTTTGCAGGTTTAATTTTTTTACCAGTTACAGCAATTCAGCTCTTAACTATTTCGTATCAGCTTCAACGCCTGATCTTTGTATCCATGCTACTAAATCGGCCTTTTTGTTTGCTTGAGTAGGTGCTTTATTTATTTGAACTGAGTGGTCACGGTGCATTGTACACAATAGTTTTATTATGCACTGTTCAGAGAGGTTTGCTAACAGGTTAGTAAACCACTCTGTGATATTATTTTGTACTTTTAGACTCAAATGCGAGCAAGGTATCATTCACAAAACCACCACTAGCTGACCCGACGACGTGGCAGATGATTAAGCGTCCACCTTTTCCTATTGGCACTTTTGAGCAAGAGGCCTTGGTATCATCTTCTGTCCATGACTGCGGCACGGTATGATTCGAGTTCAGCCAAGTCTCATCGACAAATATGACATTATCCCAATTTGTGACTTTGTTGTGTTTGCTGTTATCTAGGTTTTTTTATTCCTAGGCTTCAAATATCATCTTAAGTCACCCCGGGACCAGGGCTGCTAGAAAGTAGCCGACGTAGGGTTAAAAGTAAATAGTGACAGATAAATCGCGATAGAAGCCGTTAAAAAGTGGTTTCATTTCAATAAGTGATATAAGCGTAAACTTCAGACAATAGGTATCAAGAAAATGATTTACTAAAGATTCATTTTCATGCGATTTCTATTGGTTATTATTGAGTGAATATTATTGTAATAAAAATGTTAAATGAAAGAAAATTGACTTTTCGCAGTATTGTATTGTTTAAAAATACCTACAATATCAAAGTTTAGATAAAATTTTCTAATTAGAACTTTAAGCCAATGAACTTTACACTACAATACAATACATATTCTAATCGATCAAATACGCATACAAACTTGAATCGATTTATCTTGAGTATCGTGTACCGAGTGGTGTGGTTACATCCCTAGTTACGTCCAAATGACAAATGTCATAGTGGGCCTCTTACGTTGAGACTAGTATAAGATGTACCTATAATACAGATGTACGCCCATAAGTGCCGAATGCCCATTACCCATGAATCGAATAATTCTTTTTTTTGTGTTCAATAATATTTGTAATTATTGACAGCCTCCGTGGCGTAGCGGTAGTGAACGCGGCCGCTACGCAGGAGGCGCGGGTTCGATCCCCGCGCAGTGCAAATATTTGTGTGAATGAAATATGACTATTTGCATTGGTCTGGTCGTGCCTCGGAGAGCACGTTAAGCCGTCGGTCCCGGTTGCCATGAGAACATCTATGGCAGTCGTAACGGGTAGTTGGAGCCCTCAAAAATAAAAAAAACAACGGTCTAACTGCAAAGCTTCGATATCGCCTAATGTTAACATTGGGTTGTGGAGGTCAGATGACAATCGCTTCACGGAAAATATCGAGGTCTAGCCAAATCCGTGGTTAAGACTGGTAAAAGCGGACCCCAGACTCCGAGCTGAAAGCTTCGGATGCGACTGGGAATTAACGCTAGGAGGAAGAAGAATATTTGTAATTATTGTACGAAATATGTTTTGGTAAATCGACGGGTAAGATGCTATACTACTTAACTATAACACAGGACAAAACTAGTACCTTATTTTTATTTTGTCTAATGATATTTTATACGCTGCCGTACCGTTTTCGTCCGATTGCGATAATATTCGACACGGTAGTATGAAGAAGACAGTAGTGTAGGTATTATACTCTTAATAGACAAACCGTTACATTTATTGGAATGATTGAACGTATTCCAGGATCAAATCATAATGGAATGCTTGGTTATTGGGCAAAATTATGCGCCAAGAAAGGATTTATTGCTTTGGCTTTTACCAATTCTTCACCTGTTTTAGTACCCACCAGAGGCAAACAGGTAAAATTTAATGAAACGTTTCTTTTTATTCAGTCCATCAATTGAGTATTCTCCATATGGATGGTAGGGAACTAGGCTGAAGTTCAAATGATAGGAGCCTCCATAGCAGATACTGACGGTCTCAAAATGGTGACCCAGCCCTATCTTGATGGGATTATTAGAGGTCTTCTCACGCTCCTTGTTATGTCTTTTAGATTTTTTGTCTGTTTGTTTGGGATAGGCGTAAAAACTACTGAACTGTTGGAAATTTTATTGAAAAGTTCTTGGTCAGACATAAAATCTGCCGTATATGCAATTAGTTGAGAGGAATCGGTATTATTAACTAAAAACCCATAAGCACGCGGGCAGAACCGCAGGTATCAGCTAGTACCATTCATATTTACTGATATCTATTCAGAGTTTCAGACTCTGGCCGATGTCTCTGGGGTCCGATACAAAATGACTGTAAAACAATGTTTATTGCTTCCAGGCGGCATTGGGTACGAATCCATTTGCAATAGTTGCTCCGGCGGACGACAAAGAATTTTTCCACCTTGAGATGGCGACTACGGCAGCCTCTGTTGGCTCGGTCTGTATTTTTTATTAACATACACAGATATAATCAGAATGACGACTTTATTTCGGCTAATTCATCAGCGACTCTCATCAGAGCTCCCAACCCCGATAAAACCCTGCATGAGAGCATCGTCCGGTGTTTAGCCACCGACGAGCAGGTGAGGTTTGCTTCGCCTGCAAAAGGTATTATAAGGCATAAGTCCCTGACAAGTGTACACCCTATACCTCACGTGCCTAGTCTGAATACTCTAAATTATCTAAATTGGTTATTATGGCCATTTGATAGTAGTCATCATCAGATCGATCTTGATCAGCAAAGGGTTCAAAAAGTTCTTAATACCAATGATATTAAGTTGACTGCACCAAAATTCAGTCAGACAGAAAAGATAATTATATTGTCTATTTTCAGATAGAAATGAGGCGAAGAGCAGGTAAAGACATACCACTAGGTTGGGCCCTGGGCCCCGATGGCAAAGAAACGACGGATCCTGAGCTGGTAACTTAGTATATTCTTTAGGGCTTATCTCTTAGAAAAAACTTTCTGCAATCGCATACTGTTCTAATCATCATCATGGAGACGTATTTTCCTGATTGCGTCTGAGGCTGGGGTGAACTCGGTGTACAGGGTTCACCTTCCGGCTTTACCACCTCCCCTCGCACGGTCTTGGACGTCCATGATGGCGATACAATTGGCACGCATATCACCCTCCACGACTTCAAGCCAGGACTTCTTAGGCCCAACCTCCCTACTGGGACGCGGCGGGGGCGCCATTTCGAGACATTTGTTACCTACCCATGTTGCCTGGATGTTTCAACATGGCCGCACCAGCGAAGTCCAGTTCTAGTAATTTATCTGCGATATCAGGGATGTGAAGGATGCCGCGGGTGGAGTTCCTCATGTATACTATTCAAAAGATTTTCATGAATAATTGTAAATAAGGTATAATTTTTTTTTTCCTACTTTAGTAATCATTTGTTCTGTAGGCTATTCAAGCGGGGCTTTTGATGCCACTAGGTGGGAACGAGATAACCTCTGGATACAAAGGATATGGATTAGCAGCTGCAGTTGAACTACTAAGTGGAATTTGTGCAGGTAAATACAATTTATGTGCACGTGTACCTCCATGCGGACTGAGGATACCCGGACTAATATAATATAATAATATATACCCGGATATAATCATTTTATAATAAAGTTGTATGAAAATGTGTAAACTTATATCCTCTGTCGACTGAAGCCTGAAGCACAAAGTGAATACTATTCATGATCATCACAGAGTATGCCTCTTATGAACTGGTTCCGGGTTTAAGTCCCAGCTGTAATTTTAACTCTCTCCGGTCTAAATTTAAAGGAAAGGATAGCATACTAGTACAGTCATTTGGTCGAAAAAATTGAGGTTACCTGGAAAGATTTCGGGAGTTTTGAAAATTGGCAATATTATAGATTTTGATGTGCTCTTTCCAAATATTAACTTTGCCACCTCTTATGTTTGCCGCTCGCGCCGCCATATTGAAAAAATGGCGCCCAAAAGCAGTTTTTAGATAATAACTCCTTTCCAGCTCATTTTACAGGAAAAACATATTATACAAAATAAAAGTAGAGAAAATTTACTACAATTTATAATGTCAAACCTTTTCTTTCCTAAAATCAATAGTTTCGGCGTACGAGCGCCGTAAACCATTATACATCCACACCAACGTGTAATATTTACTTTAAACTGCTCATATTGTGATTTGTAAATTATAAAAATTATACGAAGGTTAAATATTGTTCCTTAGAATGAAAACCTAGCTAACTATAGTCTGTCATGTCTCCGCAGGTATAAAGAAATGCGTCCCTTCTGTGTCAGGCCCCTTCTTTCCCTTCTAAGAAACATCTGGCCCCAGCTGAGCTCAATAGAAATAATTAGTTTGAGTCATCAGTATACGTTTATCATTTATTCACAGTGTCGTTTGCATTTACAGAGCCATGGATTCTAATGAAGTAGATAAGAAGGGATACCACAATAAAAAAAACGCGCCGATTTCTCTACCTCATGGTGGTGTGGAAATGAGTATTTCTGCCGAAACGTGTATTGAATTACACTTTACGGCGCTCCTACGCCGAAACTATTAATTTAAGGGGAAAAAAAAATATGACAAATTGTAGGAAATTTCCTCTACTTCTATTTTGTATAAATATGTTTTTTCTTTAAAATGCATCGGATTCCAAAGTGGAAAAATGTGTGTGTATGTGTGTGTGTGTGTGTGTGTGTCCCTCTAACTTCTAAAATAAGAGTATGATAAATCTAAAAAAAAATATATGATGTAATTTGCCATGCAAACTACCACTAAAAATTGGTTCGAACGAGATCCAGTCAGTAGTTTTTTTTTAATACGTCTTAAACCACAATTTTCGCCTTTGCTACTACGGAACCCTTCATGGGCGAGTCCGACTCGCACTTGGCCGATTTTATTTCAATATGGCGGCGCGAGCGGCAAACATAAGAGGTGGCAAAGTTGAAATTTGGAACGAGCATATCAAAATCTATAAAATTACCAATTTTCAAAACTCCCGGAAAACTTTCCAACTAAAAATACCAAATAACTGTACTAATACTAACTGCTTCAAAATTATTTTTTATTTAGCATACGATCTAGATCAGAATTATTCAATTTCACACTAGTATTATGTTATTAAATATGCTTTTGTTGGTTAGGTTCCAACTACGCACACCACATTCAGTTATGGGGAGAGGCCAAGAGAGATAGTCCAGCAAACCTCGCTCATACTTTTATATGCGTAAACCCAGAGTCCTTTGCACCCGGCTTCAATGGACGAGTTTTAGAGTGCATGAATTACTGGAGGCAATTGGAACCGGTATGTTATGATTACTGTCTATTTTACCTAGGAACTATGTATAATAACAAAAGTGTATACTAAGAAGTGTGTATAATAATGTAGAATATGTAGATACAAGTACGCGCCCAGCCTTTAATGCGGTATCATCAGAAAGTGTAGGTAAGGGTCCAGTAGGCTTGCTAGGTATGGCTTTTTTATTGACTGCCAAACCAAAATGTGGATTGGTAGACTTTAGAACTTTAGAACCCTCCAAAAACATTAGAAGGCTCCGATGAAAATATGCAAGACTCCTTACAATATTATCCCATCAGAGCAAGTAATAATTAATTATGAAAAATTGCCTTACAATGTACGACTAAGAGTTTTTAAGCTACATAAATGTTCAATTATTGTTTTCAGGTGGATCCTCAGCTACCAGTGCTAGCCCCCGGCGACATAGAGAAAAAAGCAGCAGAAGCCACAGATGCAAGGGGTGCCATCTTGTACTTGCCACATCAAATAAAAGCTTGCGTGTCACTTGCAAATAACCTAGACGTTAAACCAATGGAATTAGCTCCTGCGGAAGCTCCTGCTCCTGTTACAGTCTAGAGACATTAGAGAGGTACAGGACAAGACAAGATAACCTTACATCTTGTACAAATTAAGATCCCCAAAGATGATTCGCCTCCAGTCTTTAGAAAGCTGCAGCTGAATAAAATTACTATAGCAATGGCAATGTACTAAAGACACTTCTGGTGATTAACGACTTGCCATAAGCTGACCGGATGTTTGTTAGTCACATTAGTTTGTTGTCATTGTTTGTTGTTTGTTTGTTCATGTTGTAGAATATTTATTTATTTATTATTATGTTTTTTATTGTTTAGGGAATTTCAATTTGAATCCACTAGGTGGTAAGATGCTGTAGACTATAGAATAAAGGCTGCCCTTATAGAGCTCAAACAGTCGACATTGCTAAATTGGTGATCTTATTAGTTTTTTTAGTTCACTTTGGTGGTAACAATGAATAAGACCAAGCGTAAGTAGCTTATAATTAGTGACTAAGAACACAAGTACACTACATTTTTAGGGTCACTAGCCATTCGAACGATTCCAATCTTATGGGCGTTTGATCTTTTTCATACAGACCTACATTCTATAGTTAAATTTAAGATTTTAATTCCTGTTACAGATTGCGAATAAGAGTGAGCTAACTTTGAAGTATCCAGAATCCAGAAAATATCAATGATGCTGATTTGCCCGTAACCTCTCCTGATCAGCATTTTCCTTGATGCACTGGACGCTGTATTGGATCAAAAGCTTTGGTTTAAAATATTGAAATAATATACTAAATATCTAGACATTAATAATATCTGAAAAGCGGCAGAACCTAAACGAATCATAAATCCAGCACTTTGACAGAAGATTAACTTTTTGTGAATATGATTTTATTTTTTAAAGTGTTGTAGTGTGGTCTTGGGTCTGTATTTAACTTCTTTCGTACTATAATACAATTTAAATATGTACAATATTAACAAAAAAACTTCTTTCGTTTGTGATCTGTTTTTTTTTTAGAATTATATAATTTATATTACTTACAATGGTTTCACTTAATTTTCATTTATTTTACTTTGGATAGATTCTGGAATAAGTTGTTTCGCTATAAGAAAGGAAACTACTGTTTGGTAATAGCAGACTTTCTAGCATATTGGGACTTATTAAATGTCTGAGTAGCTATCAAAATTATTTCATAAAAACCACTCATATTGGATGGAACCAGTAGTAGATCAAGTGCCGAAGTGCGAGGGAAATGCCACCTTTATTGGTTTAAGTCCAACATAATCAGGCAGTCGGCGAGGGATATCTATGGAGTGTCCGTTTCGACTGCTCGGCCACTATGTCGTAGGAAAAAAAAAACTTATGTCAGCATTTCGAAGGAATTTGTGGAAGACGAACAGTGAAAACCGCAAATTCGAAGAGTCAATATTTAGAAAGTTATAACTTATAAGGGTGTAACCGTGGCCGCGCAGTCCGCACGAATTCAACTGCGCGGCCACCAGTTCTCTTAAACGGAGCGTTGTAGAAGTCTAATTTTATTCTTTTTGCTAATCACTGATACGATTTCGAAGAAAAAATAGATGGCCACTATGGCCGAGCAGTCAAAACGGACACTCTATGGGGACATTGGAAATATGGGGAGTTCCACACCGAAAAGGTGATCCAGCGAGAACGTATAACAACACGTTGCGGCTGCAGGGAGAATATGTACCCATGCATATACTGCGCTTGAACTGGTTGCAAATGATATCCATTGGCCTTATGTAGTAACTATTCATCAATGTTCCGTTGGAACAGCCCCTGCAATTTTATATCTGACAACGGAACTCACACTTCCGTTACGAAAAAGATTTAGTATATACCCGTAAAGAGAGTATTTTCTGTCTACCTCATTATCATTGTCTTTGGGAAACTCCTTCAATAGATGAATCCATAGACGGGTAAACAAGACGGTGCCGTGCACCGGGGCTCCTAAGGGTGGTGTGGTCTGAACACAGGGGGTCCCCCAACAGCACGTGGGACCAACGCTGGTTGAGATGAAAATATCGGGGCCCTTGTTTCTTTTTGCAACGGAGCCCTTGGTTATCTAGCCACGCCACTGCCTACAGACCCAGTAGTGCCGCCGGTAACTGTCAAAAATATCTAACCCACCGGAACCCACTGTACCTATAGATAAGCAACTCTTTTACAGATAACTTGTAGAGTGACTGAGTTACTGTAGAGCTTCATTGAATCAAAGAGAATACAATACTCATTGAAGTGTCTAATTGACACTTATATTCCTCAAAATACTTCTGATTCCTAATAAAATTAAATATTTATGAATATGGATAATGATTAAATAAAGGAAGTCACACAAGAAGATAAAAATTATAAAATGTTAATAATGTACATGCTCCTACCATTTGAAGTTTTAATGCGTTCTTTCATTTCTGCATTCGAACTATCTCCAGCTTCTTAGTCATTGGCGTTTAGAAGTTCCAACCCCAATTGTAAGAACAGCAGTAACAATGGTTAGAGTATCGGTGCCGGAAGTCAAGAGGTTCGTAACTGAGTGCCTAAGGACTGTGGGTGCTAAAATCCGACCAGCAAAGCAACAAGCGGATCTTTTTATATATGCTGATAGAATGGGACATTCCACATTGGGACTTAGTAAGCTACGTAAGTGTGTACAGTTTTCTTCTTACAGTGTGAAAGTGGAGATTATCCTAATTCTTAGTTTCAGTATTCCTACTTGCCGACAAAACGTCCAAGTCGTCGACCGCATACAGCAGCGTCGTCTGCTACTAGTTTTTTATGTATTTCAATTCAATACCATCGACAGCTAGCGATACGTCGTCTTCTGCTGCTGTCTGCAGTACGCTACGAACTCGTACTCTTTATATGGTAAATAATTGAAAGTTTGTGAAGATGTTTGGATGTTTCTTACTCAATCACGTTCTAACAACTGAATGGATCTGGTTGAGGTACAGGACTAGATTATGGTCTGCTTCAGGATTTTACGCTGGCAAGGCCGCGGGGAATAGTTATAGTTAGTATGAAGATGAATAAACACCGCAATATCAAGTGCTAAAGTTTTTGTAATTATAGTAAATCATTATTATGGTACTCAATGTACGTTACTTCCTTACGCATTATATAGAATCGTGCGTGTATAATATCGAGAGCGGTGTATGTTCGCCAAATAATAAACCAACAGTACTAAAGGAAGAAAAATCGATGACTTGGATTGACGTGAAGAATGTCATGGAGGCTACTGCAGGTCACTTCGCTATGGACCGAGCAATTAAACTGGCTAATAAAACTGGAGTGGGATGGGTAGCCGCTACAGGTACAGTGAAAATCCTCAATTTTGTTTGATCAGTTCAAATCAGTTCAGTTCAGTTAAAACGTATACTTGTAGTGTAATGACGCCTCCACACACAAGCACATACATTGCGTGCACGTGCACATACTTATACACACACCCACACAGGAGCACACATGTAAATTATTACAACACACGTCATGGTATGACCATTGTACTTTGGTACAATTTTCAAAATTATTGGACATGCCAATAACGGTAGGAGGGGAAGACCAAAGAAGTGCTGGCCTTGACGTCATCGTAAAAGATGACATGCGTGTCAATGGTCTCACTGGCAGGGATTCCGAAGATCGTGCGCTTGGAGGAAGAAAATCCGAAACGACGATTGCGGGCTCCGAGATGAAGACCTCGGATGCAACCAGACACAAGTGACAGAACACTGAAATGATGATAATGAATGGCACTGAAGCTGAAAATAAGAATGAGAATAAGAATAAAAGTCATATTTACAGAATACTTAATAAGTACTACTTTTAGTGAGAAGTACCTAATCTTTAAAAAAATTATTGGCTGAAACGTCAATAAATGTGAAAAAAAAGAACCTAATTATTTATTGTCATATTTCAGGATGCAAACAGGGTGCTGAACCATTAAGTTACTGGGTTAAACAGGCAGCAAACAAAGGATTAATCGGTATGGTGATGAGCACGCCCTCATTACCTTTAAGCGAACAGGTCAGAACTTAAAGCGTACATACATACGGCCAAAGAAATAATATGAAGACCTACATAATATGTAGAGGTGTACACTTACTTCCTTGACTGTGTGTCTGACTACTAGGTACTATTTTCATTGGGTCAGCATATACATGGTCATTCTACATGCTACAATCCAGGCATACGGATTTCGCTTTTTCTACTTTCATGGTTATTTTCATACATGCACGCCGGTTACAGGTTGTGATTTAAGCTGCCGCCAAAACTATACTTTGGTAGACCCAAATTGTACTTAGTTTTGAGGTAGTGGTATAATAGGTACCTCCTCAAATATTATTATTGTTGTTTTCAGTTACAACTTCAGGTTTCAGAACCGACGTACTTAGGAAGTGGTCAAAGTGAGCTGGTCCCACTCAAGGACGTCCAATTTATTTATAAAAATCCAAATGCTAAAGAGGTTAGTAATTAAAACTCAAAAGCTATGACCACATTGTACCCTTTCATCTTCAACTTTCCTCGGCATCATTCTTTTCGACTTCCATTTGGCGCATTCAATAATTGAAAGCATCAGCACTGCAATTCACTAAGCGAGCACAACGATGCGACAACGATGCGAGGCGCAACGTAGATTGTCATTGGTCAGATTGTATCACGTCATTGGAAATCGACCAATGACAGTGTCTATCGCGCACATCGTTGCGACTCGCATCGTTGTCGCATCGTTGTGCTTGTTAGTGAATTGCACAGCAGTAGCCAAGTTCATGTCGACTTGTTATAACATGTGCAACGAGAACATTCTGCTTGGTGCAGCTAACTTGGTTATAAGAAATTCTAGAAAGTTTCTCCACCTGCCCTAGAAAAAAACAATGAATTCTACTTTATCCATCATCTGTCTGTGTCTGTAGACATGATTTCACATAAGTAGGTATACTTTTGTCTCCTTTTTTTTAAAGAAATAAGAAAGAAATGCATTTATTTAGATAAATGCAGCGCACAAAATATCTGCTTTTTGTTAAAAAAGAGTTCTAGTGCCTCAATCAAGGTGTAAGTACTTAATTTATTTTCTTTTTTTTATAAGTTAAGCTTGCAAACTGCGGCCTACGAAGTTTTGACACCTATGAATAAGGCTCGTGTACTCGCGACTATGCTGGGACTCTTCAAGGGATCTCCAGGTAAATAATTAAGTTCCTTTTTTTATATTTCTCTGACATACGTAGACAAAGTCATTATAGTCAAAGAGAGTCTCAAAGAGCGATTTCTTCATTTTGACTGATACCGCATTTAATTTGGCACATGTCGACGTGCCAAATCAAATGCGGTATAAGGAAGACTGAAAATTCAGATTCTAAGTTCAGCTTACTTCGATATCATCACAGTATGAAATAAAAGACGTTATGGAAATAACAATTGTATCACAATATTTAGAAATATGTTTGAAAACGCAGCATTCATCTTTCCGGAACACGCTACAAAAGAGCCTGAACTTCAGGACTTCAGGGGTATCGTGCACATAACCATTATTTGCTCGATTTCCTGGTGTTCCTGAAATTAGCAACTTGATTTTTTTTTTTGCATATTACTAATTAGCAATTATTGAAGAAATTGAACTTCAACCTACTGTTTTTGGATGACATAATATTATACAGGTAGATTTCATTGCTCTTTACGTTACCGTAATACCACTGCTTTCCAACGTACTCTTTATTCCACTGTCTCGGTGTCTGAGAAGACATTATCTATTTTATGATAAACAGAGAATTAGCAATTCTTAATCTTTACGTAAATAAGTTTTTTAACCTTGTCAAAATACGTAGGTACATAGCTACGGCACAATCTGAAGATTAATACGGGAAAATATGAAGCTTTATTGACTAAAATAAAATCAGAAGAATAGTGTGTTGGTGTGACCTCACCTCGTTGTCTTATTCGATCAGTAATTTTTGACTATGTGAATAGATATTAGTAAATATACTAGAACTGATGTTAATGATCGATCATTAATATCAGTACTCCTGAACGCATGAACCGTGGCCCGTGACTTACAACAAGTTTATTAGTTACTTGTTCAAGATTTTGAGTATCGTTGATATTATTATATTACTCATCTTAATAATCTAAAATTTGATCGCTTATAATAACGCTGGGCGTAAACAAAACTCTCCTCCCAGGTATCGTTTTATAAGCTCAATAACATGATTTTCTGGTCAAAGAAGTAATGCCAGAGCATATTTATGGTCCTGATTTTCGCGCCAGCCACAAAAATTTATGGTAAAAACATATGATGCACAAAAAAAATAGTTCGTGTTTTGTATAACACCTTCTTAGGCAAATATCATATTGTTTAACCGTAGCATGCTATGTCAATGCCAACATTACTGGAATGGAGGACTGAGGAGCTCCTCTCTGGGGCAGATACGTAGTGATGCCTTCCCCGTAACCAGTGTACTTTGTCGGAGCACTGCTCACTCCATACAGTTTAAAGAATAATGACAAAATCATCAGAATGTAGTCTGTAGGCTAACATAAACAGTGGATACGATGGCTGGGTGGTCATAATGTTAGTACTCCAATCGCTAGGTTGTTAATACCGTATTTTAATTAAAATATTTAATTAAATTTATTTTCTGTAAAGATTATTAATAGTCAATTATTTGCATTTGTGAATATTTTTGTAACTTAATAACAGTAGTCCAAGAGGTGGGAGCCTGGGGATCTGTAACACAGGTTTTCCTACTACAGACACCAGCCTCTCACAAAGGCTAACGAGTAATTTTACGAACCTGTATGTTATACTTATGCAATTTGTACTGTACCTTTGTGAAAGAGAAATAAATGATTATATTATTATTATTATTATTATTGATATTTATATTATAAACATATTAATAGCAATGGTATTGTACCTGGGATTTTATACCAGGAAACATAATTTTGACATTTAAAGTTTGTTCAGCTGACACGTAATTATAAGGAAGGCCCCAGGATGACTCCCTCTATGTATGGATTTGATTTGACTCCGAGGCTTGGTCATAAGCACAGATATCCGAGGTCATAAGTATAATAATATCTCTGTTCACACCATTGACGTATTTATTTAGTCTTACTTAGTTAAAAGATGAAACTGTTCATCCCATTCTATTAATGTTTGATAGGTTGTCGTACACGATAGATTACAATCTATTCATATTTGCATATTTGATATCATTAAATATCTTTTCGGTAGATTTTAAAACCGAAGAAGGCGGTTTATTATTCGAGGTACCTACTTAATACGTAGGAAGTACTCTGTACGCGTACCCCCTACCATCTGTGCTACCAATGTAATAAGTACCCACAATTTACCTCTGTAATTATAACTTTATATTTAAGTACTAAGGTTTGTTAAGTTAACCAATATGAGAAATCAATAATTTTCAAAGTAAGATATGTTTTACTTTAACAGCTAAAGAAAATCTGAAATCCTGGTCTACCGAACCCTTAGCAAAGAACCTCGTACACTGCTTCGTAGCTGTCAATCCGGCTTGCTTCGCGCTCGGCTTTGGCGGAACACCCGCTGAGTGTATTCCCTGTTGGAAGGAATGGGACGAAGTAAGAATATAGCTTTTTTTTCTCAATACTAGATTAGACCTACTAGAATATATAATAGGGATTAAGTAGGCACTGTAGGCAGGTAAAAGTTGAGCATGCTACCAACAGATAAATTAAGTGCAACGCTTGGTAGAGAGAATAAAGGTTTAATTTCAATTTATAGATGGACCCAAAACTGCCAGAATTGTTGCAAAACTTTGAAAGTAGACCAAGCTATGAATGTGAAGAACACCGCTCATTAGACTACATGACAAAGCAGATAAATGCTAGTCTTGCTCTCGCGCATAAACTAGGTGTAAAACCCATGGATCTTGAACCAGAATAGCAGCACGCTGATACTACTTTTTCTTGTACATATTATATTATCCATTGACTTCTATGTAACTAGACTGACTGTACAGAACAAAAAAATGGCACCGATTATAGACCACAATTTGGACCACTACCGTTTTCTAACTGTCAAAAGATGCGCAGTGGCTTCGCTACATACGGTTATAAGTTATTTTATTAGTTTATTCATTTGTCTAACGTAGTAGGATGTAGGTACATAAAAGTCAATGGATAACTGCAATGTTTTATACTCTATAATTACATAGGTAAATTGATGTTTTATTTTGTAAATAGTCACAAGGGATAATATTTTTTTTGCAATTTTGGACGTCCTAGTTGTCCTAGTTACTGTTCTGTACCTACCTACTTTCCAAGCGGAAAAAAAAAATTACCTACACAATCATGTCGTTACTGATAAGTTTGATGACTCAAGGAATAAAGCTACGACTCTCTCCTCTTGTTTTATTAATTTATCGCTGTAATATCTCTTACAATGTTACACTTAGTAGGTGCTTAGGTAGAATTTTCTTCACCTTTGAGAATTTTCTTGGTGAGAATCTTCACAGAATTCTCAGTTAAGAGTAATTCTGCTTAGGTAGGTTAATTATGTATACCTAAAAAAAAAAATTATCCGTAAAATTCGCCTGTCCCACTTGGTCCATCGAGGTCATTCCAGATAAAGTTCTCATTTCCACAGCATTCAGGACTTTCATTCACTCTACAAAAAGTCATTTAATTTTAGACTTTAACAGCATTAACATAAAGACTAAAATTAAATGGGTTTTTTTGCAGTATCTGTGGTATGACCGTGGTTCTGCTTTAACAGAATAGAGGCAGTTTACTTCCAAGCTCTTTCTGCCACACCCAATATTGACTACTACACTAGTTTTATTACTACAAATTGGAATTTCAACGCTAGGACTGGAGTACTGCAGGGACCTGTGATTGGACCATCGTGTATAAAATCTGAAAATTGCACCTTCTCATCAACCAGAATGTCATACAACAGGAGTAGGTTCACATTGTGCAATGGATATTATGGATACAAGACTGGATCATTCTACTAAGTAGGTAAATGCACCAAAATACCTATAGATACAGTCTACACAGAATTTAATATTTATTCAGTGGTAATGTTTAACTATAATAATGGAGGTAGCTCTCATACATCATTTCAAATAACTTCCATGCTGTAAGTAAAAAAAAAAGAAAAGCGTAAAGCACAACACTAACGCACGGCTAGTACGGCTACAGAAATTATTATTTATTGAAGTTCTCGGATTCTTAAGCGGGACATGATAAAACGTCTATTGAGGGCGTCAAGTTAGATTATATATACTAGGTATTCTGGGTAGGTACAGCATCTGGAATGCTGGTCGCTACTGTTTGGACTACAACTCAGCTTATGTACCATCGGGTGAGGTGCAGCAGTCAAATATTATATTGGACGTGATTACATTGGCACAATTAAAAATTAGATGAACTCTACAATGTAAGGAACCTAACGCAATAAAAGTGACCCCTATAGCACAGTTTTTAGATAAATCTGACAGTAAATGGGTTTTTGATACATTTGATACAGCATACAGCGCATTGAAGGTTGAAGTCTGAGGTTGAAGTGTTGAAGTCGTCGAAGACAATAATTGGTTGAAGAGCTATATTTTATTATAATTATTAATTATAGGTAATTTTATTTGGGATACATACGCGAGATCAAAACTTCATAAGATCAGGATCAGCAATCAATATGTCAACGCCATGAGATCAGCAGTATACCTCTTACGAATTGACCAATAAAACCTTAGAACAAAACTTAGACCTTGAAGAATGAAGACCAAAGACAGAGCGTGTTCCAGTTTCTATAAAGTCATACTTTAAACATTACATTCACTACATACATCAAAATTGATTTGAAACAGTTAATTTTGAGTCAGGTCAGTTACAATAATTTACAATACATTTTATTTAGTAAATTCAGGCAAGTACTATTTTAATTAAAATGAAAATCTCGAATCATTTTGGTTTGGCAAGTACAATAACTATCGCGCTGTCGCATGCCGCCTGTCCAGTGTCTCCAACTGTCACAATCAAAATTACGGTGTTTCTAACCTGAAAATACGGTAAACTCTAGAAAATTACGGCAGACACTAAATTTTAATTACGGTAAAAATACGGTGGTTTTATTACGACCATTTTTACAAATAAACTCGAAAATAGTTAGATAGTTAGTTAGTTTTGAAAAATTATAGGTACAACAGAAAGGTATTCATCTCCTGAATGTCATAAAATGTTAAATTTTTGGTGCTGAAATATAATGTTGTGAATTTTTTTTTTGTCATTCTTATATGATAAAAGGGGATCAAAATTAAGGAAATTAGAAGGATATTACAAAAAAAATATTTAAGTATAACTAAGAGTATAAAATAAAATATAATGATTAAAAATCGAAACACCCGACTGCGGCTGTAAACTGTAAAGTGTAAAGACCCAAACAAGCTAGATAGCAGGCGGTATCCATTTGCAAATCTTAAAATGAATGAAAAATGAAGGGTATTGACCCCAATTCTGTCTTGTCACAAGCTAACTAAAATAAGCTAAAAATCTCTAAATGTCAGTTTAGTCCTGTCAAAATGTAATTTCGTATTCTGAGAACACACAACTAACTTAAAATTAGCTTGACACAACTAAAATTAGAGAAAGTACTCAACTGTCATTTTTGGTTAAACGGTATTCTGTTGTACGTATATGCACTAAAATAAGAAATGTCAAACTAAAATTAGACATCATCTAAAATAATACCAATTGTCGTTCTATATACGCTTAAAGCCTTTATAAAGCTCTATAAATCGTCGATTGATTTGGATTTTATAAATAACTAGCGGACCCCGCGAACTTGCCAGGTACGTGGACCGAGAAAAACTGTATTTGCTTGGTTAAGACTGAGAAATATCACAGTTTGTTTACTATTTGATCAATAATATGCACTAATTATCATTTGTCGGCATTCTAAAGACTTATTAAGATAAGTTTTTACAGATTTTATGAAAATCTTTATCGTTCATTCTTAATTTTTTAATAGTTGTAACACTCGTTTTAGCGACGTCATATTCAAATTTAGTGCTGTCTTTACACTAAATTTAGTTTGACATAACAACAGAATACGGTTAGAAATGTCAATCGCATAACTAAAATAAGAAAATTTTAGAGAAATTTAGTTTAGAGATGGTAACGTCAGAATTGGGGTCATTATACCACCAGCAGTCCAGCAGTAGTCTATTATTTAGTTTTTAATCATTTGTTTTTAAATCGAAACATTCATTTTTGACTGTCTTTGTCCCTAAACTCCGAATGCAGTAACTTGGCAGTATTAAAACAACATGCAAATAATAACATTATCCGTCATATTTAGTAACTTCGTAATTTGGTAGCATGCATAAATAAACTATCACTACTATTATCAACGACTGTAGTTTTTTGAAATTAATTTAACCGCCACGGGTACTGGTCTTTTAAGCCTAAGCGACAGTGGTGTAAAAGTAAATCCATTTCATGTACCTATAGTACATTTTTTTTTTAAATGTATTGAAAAATTCGACAGATGAAATTACGGTAGATTTTAGTACCGTAATGACATGTCTACAGTAGGTGACAGATTTGTAAGAAATACGGTAGATCTACCGTAATTACGGTGCAGTTGGAGACACTGCGCCTGTCAGTCCTTTTTGGTGCGCGTTTGGTAGTGCGGGCCGGTTCTACTTGCTGTCTCTTTCTTTTTTCCTTGTTATGAATGCGACTACTATAGGCGAATTCTACTTGAAAAAAAAAGTACTATTGCGCTCGCGTGCGCGTAGTGAGTGTGAAGTGTCGAAGTATCTATTTTCTTGTTTTATTTTTTATCGTAATTAAGAATAATTGTTTTTGAAGAAAGTGGTAACTATTTTGTGTATAAATAATGAAGTGATATACGTCTCGAAATAATTAAATCTAACGAAGTACTTTCTCTTCTTGGACGATATTTCTTGAAGATTTGTGCAGTTGGATCGTTTTTGTCAAGTGTCAAAACCTATTTTTGTTGTCATAAAACGACCGTGATTTCGCAATTTGATAACTTTTTATGTAGAACATTTTATAAATAAAAATAAGTTTTAAAAGCTTGAAGATAAACGCGTACGATATCAGTATAAAATTGTGTAATAAATGAGCAGAAATCCTGTTTGCATTTGTTAGTTTTCCCAAAAAATACAACTGCTCGGCGTTGATCATTATTTTCTAGACAATTCGTGTTTGTTGTGTAGGTGTGGAATCATCAGTGTTTGTGATAGTTGCCTTAAACATAAGATATCCTTGGATTTTGGCCGTTAACCTGGTGAGTAACATTACTTCTCTTCATCTGAATTATCTTCTTGAGTCTTTAAAACATTATAAAACAGTTCCACTCGTCTCTGGAAGAGCTGCATTTACTTTAAATTGATACAATATTCTATTTATTTCTAAAATTTTGAAATATAGTTAAAATTCAGAAAGGTACCTGAGGAATACTAGAATTTTGCCATTTATGTGTTAGGAGAAAGTATAGGAAATGTAAGTCTTATTCAGTTTATATTTTTAGTATTAACAATTAGGTACATTGTTGCCTGCCTGACTTAAACTCTTTAATATTAGCCCTATCTGTGGAATGACTCATAGTGTTGCACCCAAATTACTGGAGGCATTCTACAGTAGGGGTACTTTGCTCTCACTAGGTATAAAAAAAGTTAGACTGCAGTTATTTTGAACTAAATACTCTATACCAGTACATTACATACATAATTCAAAATAGTTAATTTAAAGTATAAAAATTTATCTATATCTAAGAAAAAAAAAACTGTTATCGGAATGAAACAATTGGATTAATTTGTATTAGGTATTGTAATTTAGGAATAATGAATAACAAGTTCTGTTTGATACAAACATATTGATAAACAGAAACTATACCTATGTAAAATTGACTGAAACAATGGTAGTAATTGGTAGTAGGTACTGTAATAATCTAATTTAGGAATAATGAATATCAAGTTTTGTTATACTAACATACCTACCTACCTGATAAACAATACCTATGTATGTTAAATTAATTAATTTCATTTACCTGTTAGTAATTTTCTGTATAAAGTATGTAGGATAAAGGATAAGGAATTGTATTGATAATGAGGAATTAAAATGCAGTTAATAAGGCATTTGTACACTATGTAAGTGGTAGGACATAGTGTACCTACTTACTTATATTTATTATTTTAAGATCTCTTTAACCTCTCAAATATCAACCGGTGCCCGGGCACCGCGAGTGTTAGGTGAGAGTTTGTTAACGTGGGTAGACTGGCTAAAACCTATCTCTTACACTTCGGAGTCTGAAGTCTGCTTTACCAGTCTAACTATGGATTTGGCTGGACTTCAATATTTTGAAGTCGAGTGAATTGTTTTAACCTCCATAACCCAATAGCGATATTGGGTGACATGCAAGCATTGCAGCTAGACCAGTTGCTGGACTTTTTAAGACTCCAACTACCCGTAATGACTGCCATAGATGTTCATAATATGGCAACCGGGACCGACCTGGTTGACTACCACTGTGCCTGTGAGACGCTGTCAAATCCTATGTTCAATAATTTAATAAACAAAACAAATTATTTGTTTCAATCAATATCTTTAATCTTATCACACCACAAATTCAATAATAAATTAGTTTTGTCCTTTAAACCATTAATTGGCACCCTTTTTTGGGTATAGGGGAGCTTATACCCCAAAAAAATGTACCGATCCAACTTTTTCCGGGTCTCTCTGTCAGTGGCCTGAAAATGCAATGGCTACTTTTACATATCCTGTCTATTCCGTCTCCATTATCCATCTTTTATCTGTGCATCTTGCTGTGTGTCCTCACCACTGCCAATTCTGTTTTAAAGCAAAATTTAGGGTGTCTATAATTTTTATGTATCTTATCTGTTAATCTTTTATTTTTTTGCGACATGAGAGAGATAAAAAAGTGATGGCTATATTTTAATAAGTTATCATGACATGGCTATATTACTAAATAGGTACTTCAGAAGTTATTAGATGTGCCATTATGATGCAAAGTACTAAATTTAGGTCTCATGTTTTCACCGGGGTCTGCTTCCCTAAGGTGAATACTTTTTAATACTGGTTTTGTCTTTAATAAGTATTAAAGTTATTAATGGCAAAAGGTATTGTTACTGATATTTGGTTAAATGTAACCATTGTGTTAATGTGTTGATCACTTTTAAACTAGTAAAGTATCCATAACCCTACTAACATAACACACTTCCTACCAATGTTTTCCTTCACACTAATTAACTTCACATTTAGATTATTATTATACACATTTTAATACTTTATCAGAAGAAACAGTAGGTAACTTCAAAATATTCTGTGTAGATATTAAATTTGTATTATGAACTAGCCTTCCGCCCGCGGCTCCGCCCGCGTGCATCTCGGTTAACGCGACCTTTGCTCATATCTTCGGTTCTACTCAACCGATTGCGATCAAATAAACGTAAGATTTTAAGTCTGAGTAAGCCCTTTCTAACAAAAAAAACCGCATCAAAATCCGTCCAGTAGTTTTTGCGTCCATCGCGGACAAACAGACAAACAGACAGGAAATTCAAAAAAAATATTTTCGTGTTCTGTATCGTTAACATAATATAACCCAAGTATTTTTTTTTAAATATCTCCAATGTACAGACACGACCACTTTACAATTATATAATAGTATAGATATTGGCATTGATCTGGGCATTTCTATCTTTATAAAATCACTGTAATCAGTGATTATAATTATTAAAGTTTACAATATATTTTTTGCATTCAAGCACCCGTATTGTTTAAAAATTAGGCAATTTAAAATACAAAAAGAAAATAGCTGTTGTTTGCAGCCACTGGCAGTCTACTTTTTGATTTTCAATGAATATTTTGTCGTAACTAAATTAAGCGTGACTGTACGACTTTGGACTATATTTGTGGTGAATACAAATCTCAATTGAATACAATTTTTGGATATTTTGCTCTTAAATCACCAAGCCACAATTGCTTTAGAAAATACATACATACAATAATCACGCCTTTATCTCTGCAGGGTTAGGCAGAGGTGAATTAATACCCGCATTTCACCAATCATTGTACATATTCGGTCCTACGTAATAGGGGGTGAGCCTACTGCCGTATTCCGGGCACTATTGTTAACTCGACCCATGCATCTGAGGCTGAGTCTGGGCTGTTATATATATAGAGATCTGTCGGATGTTAAACAGCCCTATCCAATAGTCGCCTTGTACAACACCGCATGGGAAAGAGATATGGTGGCCCAAATTCTCCTTGGCCGTGAACCACGCGGCATTTAATATTTTACATAGCTCTATCTAGATAGCGCCAAATCGCGCAAAAGCGCTATCTAGACCCAAAGTAAGTAAGCTTAACTAGCTTATGATACAAATGGTAGTCGACCCGAATTGGTTAAACCACGATGAGTCGCTGACTGTTTCGGATCGCTTTGCTTGGAGGCACTTCAGGACCTTTCATTGGACTGACGCAAGTTGGTACTTCGGCTGCTTCGGAAAGTATAATTCTACCCAGTTGGTGACAGATATCACTCGCATATTTATGTGTGTTTTTAACACTACCATTGTATTATATTGTTGGCGGTACGATTTGAAGAGTAGACTACTTGAGAGTTACCAATGATTGATTGAACTAAGACGAATAGTTTATTTTATTTAAGTCACTGTAACTCCAATATATTCTATACTAGCTTTTGCCCGCGACACCGCCCGCGTGGATGTCGGTTATCGCCACCAAACATAGCCCATGTCCTTTCTCAAGGTCTAATCTATCTCTACACCAAATTTTATCAAGATCAGTTCAGTGGTTTAGGCGTGAAAGCGTAACAGACAGACAGACAGACAGACAGAGTTACTTTCGCATTTATAATATTAGTATGGAAGTATGGATATGGAAGTATGTTCATGTTCAACCCAATTTCATTACATTACCTATCTATATCCTATTATCTTTATTTATCTAAAAAAAATATTGCCCTCAGTATGGTTTAATCGCTATCTCAAAGATATTTCAAATCTACTTTCTAATAATATCGTTTTGCCCGATATAGCTGCACCAATCATAGGAGCATATAGGCCATACCGAATTTATCTGATAACTTCTACACTGTCTATGTATATATATTGATAAAGGAAATATATTTTTAGTGTTCAAAATGGTAGATCTGTCGCCAAATATAGCGATTATTAGCCATAAAATATGACACCGCGCGATGACACCGGGCTAGCCGGTAAATACGCCTGATCATTGATGGACGAATGATGAGTGAGATCCTAGTAGTACCATAGTCTTCTGGGAACGTTACCTTTTAGTTTTTAATTGGAACAATAAATAGTTCTTTTATTTTTAGTTTTATTGTTAATTTTATATACATTATATAAATATTCTTGATAAATAAATAAACAACGTACAGTAGTACCATTGTCTAGCTAGTTAGTTCCATTGTGAAACTACTGGGACTTTTTTCGCGTGTTGCATTCACGCTGTGACACACGGACACACCACTCCACACGGCTACATCTATGCATTTCTGCAACTTACAATTGTTGATTTTATTATCTTGCTATCAATAAACATCAACGTATAATAATTGTGTATTGTATTCCTTAATTCCGAGGTCAAATTCTATTTCCTCTTTTTAAATCGATTACAGAATAAGAAATAAGGCACATGTATAAATGTGATTGAAATTCAATATTTTATCGAACTACAATCTCGAGTCGTAACATTACATAGTGAATAATCATTTTCTGATGCACTACCAAGCCAGCTAGACTACCTATATTATTACATGATTACGAAAGTTACTAGCTACTTGAGTGTTGTCCCTAAATGTAATATTATTAAGGAATTGATTACCTACACATGATTTACAATATTATGTAGCATATTATTCAAGATTAGCTAGCTATTTTCAAGCTAACCAGCATAGTTTCTGCACGTGATAATACACCAACTTAGAGGAATCAGCTAATCAAGCTTACTGGAAAATGGAAAGCTTACTGGGAAATGGAAATTTACGGCGACTTTCAACAGTTTGACTCTCTCAGCACATGCGCTTATGCATTAAATACCAGCACTATAGTTTAGGTACTAAAAAGATTAGTAGAAAATTGCTTTTTGTGTTGGGTTGAGTTTAAGGATAAAAAATATGATGTATAACTAAAAATTCGGCCTTTAAATACTCAAAATACCTACCAGTCCATTGTTGTAAGTAAAAATATATCGTTACGTTCATTAATTACTTACATAGCAGCCTTGGAACATATTTTTGCGTATTTGTAATCGTTAAAATAGTTTTCTTTACCTATAAAGTTACTTCGAAATAGGTGATTACAGTACATATGAGAACTTTAATTACTACTTACAACGCAAATTCAGTAGGTATAGGTATTATGTTCACTAGAAACTTGAAGATACACACGCTAGCATAGGACCCTGCAGAGGGCTGCTCGGCGGCTCTTCATGTACCTTCTGAAGCCTCCCTAGCAGAGGGCACAGTGAAGAGCAGGTAAGGGGAGGGCTGATTCCCTGGGCGCAGGCCTGGGGGTGACCGATACGGCCGCCTGTCACCCCAGCGGAAGCAGGCCTATGCAACTGCGCAACGCGCGCCCTTCCACTTTCTGGGTTAAGATGAGCCTATCTAGAAACCGTTAATGGCCCAGGTTCAACTGGAGTGCCAGGGAAATGCCTTATTGGGTTTTTAAATATTGAAGTTGGTAAATAGGTACTCCTAGTTAACATTAATAATATGAAAATTATAACTACCACCTCTGCCTACCCCTTCGGGGATATAGGCGGGAGTTTATGTTATGTAACGTCACGTGTAATATAATCAGAAAAATAATTAGTTCAATAGCATGAACTTTTTTAAATAAATTTTTGGTATTGATAGCATTTTTCAATTGTTACACTGTTGATGTTCTATCGATATATTGCAGACAGTCGTCTATCGAGTCACAACACTAATAGTTACACAAACAGGAAGGTTGATAACTGGTGGGCAACACACCTACGCATAGCGATATGCGAGAAACAGTGCGCTTCCTGCATCACATGTTACTGGAGCTATATGACACCAAATCTGTTGCTGCTGTGTAAACACTGGTAACATTATACTGTACGATAATGGATAAAAGCTTATTGTATGTTTAGTTTTACAATTGTTTAACAAACGTTCATCGTTCGTTTTTCATTTTCTCACGCGCCTCCTGAAGCACGAGTGTGACTCCCCTGATGTTGCACACGTCCATTGGTCACGATGATCTCTTTCCATCAGGTGGTCCGTGTGCTTGTCGGCCAACTAAGTTGTATAAATCTTTAATCAAAAAGGTGAGGAAACATTTCTCCTCAATAATATATTTTGCGCTGCACATTCGCAATACCTGGAACTCTTGAAACTACAGTTGTAGTTAATCTATTAAATCTGTCAACGCGACAGAGCAGAGGGAATTACGCAGTCATAAATCTGGTCTCACTACAGTTGGATAAACGGCAACCAATATTATCTGTCTCAATAATATATCATTGAAGCTTAAATTATGCCGACGAGTTCATTAGGAAATCTTTACTAAGTATATTATTGGTGCGATCCACAGATTAATCCGCGGTTTATTTTTAGGATTCCGTAGCCAAATTCGTCATGTCTGTCCGTCTTTCCGTCCGTCTGTCTGTCCGTCCGTATGTCACAGCCACTTTTCTCCGAAACTATAAGGCCTATGCTGTTGAAACTTGGTAAGAAGATGTATTCTGTGAACCGCATTAAGAATTTCACACAAAAATAAAAAAAGCAATAAATTTTGGGGGTCCCCATACTTAGAACTGAAACTCAAATAGGGCATCTATAGATAAGTAGGTCTTTAAAAATGCTATTGAGGTTTCTAACATAATTTTTTTCTAAACTGAATAGTTTGCGTGAGAGACACTTCCAAAGTGGAAAAATGTGTCCCCCCCCCCCTCCCCCTCTAACTTCTAAAATAAGATAATGATAAATCTAAAAAAAATATATGATGTAAATTGCCATGCAAACTTCCACTAAAAATTGGTTCGAACGAGATGCAGTCAGTAGTTTTTTTTAATACGTCATAAACCGCAATTTTCGCCTTTGCTACTACGGAACCCTTCATGGGCGAGTCCGACTCGCACTTGGCCGATTTTATGTATTTGTTTTTACGTAAAAGTACGGAATATGGGAGACATGTAATAATGACATGGGTGCTATAATATGGTCCCAACATGATCACTTAGGCCCAAGTATCTCAATTGCTAGAAGGTGCGCCTGCTAAACCAAAGACGAGGCTCCGACGCAGGCTTTCTTCTTGGTTGTGAGGTCAAACGGCGGCAGTCGCTCCTGGAAAACCCCACGTAGCAATGAAAAACAACAAGCGGAACTCTAAAATTACTATGAGGTTGATGAAGACCAGTAACAGATCCGTGGGGTTGGGTTAGTGCCAGGTTATTAAGAATCGTTAACACGGACATTAGTTTGGCCCCTTTTTACGTGGATTAATCATGATTAAGCCCCTATCTGTCATAAGGAAATCTTGGCAGAGTAAAGGGGGTTCGGACTTACGTCTTTCTTTTCTTTTTATACGCATGCTGTCATGAGTTATTTGGTTTGTATCAGTCTATATTTTAGACTAACGGTTTTGATGATGATGGACAGACAACCTTCAATCTCCATAATAAAATGTTGACCGTATCTATTAGATATATCTGCCACTAGCAGCTCGCCCGTTGAATCTTGTACGCATTTGTGTATAATTTTAGTATCCATCAATTACCCATTTAATTAATTACATTAATGACATTTGAAATTAATATATTTTAGTGATACTACGTTACATTAATGTTTTACACATCTTATTAAGATAAGAATTCGCTAGCTATTTTTATAGGTATTATGTTTCTAAGGCCCTAGCCTAGGCACTGAGCAGGTGTGATAGTGGTCAAACGACTATTTACTAATAATAAAGCTGCAGATTCTTTTTTTATAGTCCAATTCCAGTCAAGAATAAATAATAAAGATGTCATAATTAAAATAAATGTAGGCCTTCCCTATGGCCACCACCCAAATGACCATCAATTCTAAAAATTGTTTTTACCGCCCCCTGGGATGGCCGTTAGAACTAAATATGAACTTTTCCATCAGGCACCAATGGTGGTCGTTGAGATAAAATTTTATATTATTTCCAATTGCCCCAGGAGGGAGTGTTCTTGTAGCAGATGTTCATCAGCTTACATTAATAATAAAGTGTTTTATGTTTGACAATGGATTAACGTCGAACACAGGTCGGCCGCAGCAGGGAGAATCGGTCTAGGTGACGTTTCTTGGATGACACGGCCCTGCTGTATGAGTGTGGAATTGCTCCAACAGACCATGGCCCACCTGCTAACATGTGCTGCATGCTGCATGTCCAATACCTACTTGTACACCGGAGAACCTTATGAGCGTCTCTGAAAATCCACGTAGCAGTACACTGGAAAGCAGAATTTGAGAGTAGAAGTGCCGTCAATTCGACAGAATGATGAATAATTAATAAACCTTTTTATTTGTAAATAGTCTTGTGTAACTCATTACAATGTGGTAATCTAAGGTAGGCTTGGAACGAGTAATGGCAACGACGCAGGACGCGTTATCTTAATCCGTGTCAAATTGTTACGAAGTCGTAAGGTTTCATTCTGAAATTACTTACCTAGTTGTTAGGAAATAAAATGGGAGTAAATTAACAAAGTCAAACCAGAAGGCCAAAATTCTTCTAAAAAAATCTATTCAAAATTCAGTCTCGATTTGTCAAAATCAAATAAGTACCACGTCTAAAACGTTTTTTTCGTAACAACATTTTCAGGAAAGGACATTGACTTCGTGCTCGTTTTTGACATAATAGGATATTGAGATTAGATCGCGACTGAATTTTGAATAAATGATTTGAGTACAGAGGGCCTCCTATCACGTGCCTAGGCGCCCGTGTTCCGAACGAGAAAGAGGAAAACTACCTATTGATTCTATGTATCTCCATTCCTCTTTGTCACCCAGAACACAAATGCTTATAAAGCGAGTCATGGTTGACGAATAGGTAAAACATAACCCTCATTCTTAGCCTCTTTTCAGTCGGGTAATAATAGTGGGTTAGCAACAAACTCTCCTGATATTAAGACGATGAGTATAATACATAATATGTTATTATAACCAAGGTCTCGATGTCAAGGTTTATTGTCACAAGACGAACGAAAACATGTCTATTAAACCGATCTGCTTGGAAAGTTCTTGTTTGTTGTTGTGAATAAGAGTGCGGTGTTATGTATAAATGTTTTATTTTTGTCATATTTTAAATCACAATAATAATATCCATTTGCATAACGTGGCTACGATGGTATTTCGATGATATATTAAAGGTATGATTTCGAAGTCTGCAGCACTCGGAATCTGCACGGCTGACAGCACTGCTGAGTAGCACCTCAGTGGCAGTGCTGCTGCGTGCTGCAGAGTTCGGAATCATACTTTTAATGAGAACTAGCTGATCCGGCGAACTTCGTACCGCCATATTTTCTGATCCCGTTCCCGCTGCATATCTCCAAATTTATCAGTGTTTCTCTACAATATTATCCATGTATTATACATAACCTTCCTCTTGACTCACTATCTATTTAAAAAAATCGCTTCAAAATCCGTTACGTAGTTTTGAAGATTTAAGCAAGAGACAGACAGACAGCGACAGCGCCTTTGTTTTATAACATAATTATATAGTGATGCTGTAACGAGGATTGACAAGGGTTTGGGCACGTAGAACGAAAGAGTACTGGGCGAATGACACACCAAGTATGTAAGGCACAGGTGAACTGGCAGGCTAGCCGAGGTCGACCTCGCATAACTTACACTGACCAAATCAATAAAGTATTGGCAAAAGGGCAGGTCAGAAGCATCCTTTAGTCGCATTATGTCCAATTCGCAAAATGTCCAACTGTCCAATTCTCAATAGGTCCAGTTCGCAATTGGTCCAGTTCGCAGTTGGTCCAGCTCGCAATTGGTCCAGCATTCCTAACCGGCTGACTTGCATGAAAGGTTTAGACAGTAGAGGAAGGAGAATTAGATGAGTGTGTCTACCTACCCTTTAGTTAGGGAAATAGGCGTGAGTATTATGTATGTAAGTGCCTATACGTACATATAAAAGCGTTAATTCCGACTGATGTTATCATTGCAATTAAAATAATCACATACATGTAATGTTATTATACTGGTTGTTTTATTGCAATATTCAAGGTTTGAATCCTCTGCAGCAAGCGAGGCAAATGGACAATAGCTCACAATCAGCTTTCATCCTTACACACCTTTAATTGTCATTAAATGCAATCACTTTTGTTTGTGCAACTTTAACAGTCGTAACTGCAGGAGGCAAATTAATATTTATATTTTAAAAAATCCACGATTACGAATTGCTCCTTTATCGTCCATCGGGACATAGGTAATATCATGAACCTAAAATGGACTCTACGCGCAATGCCTACATATTATACAAATAAAATAAATTTCAGTATAGGCCGGAGTGCTAAGACGGTGGACAAGCTCAAATTCACCAAGTACCTACTTATAGGACCTAGATTTTATTACAAAACATTCTGCGCGCGCCAGGGTCTCTTTTGTCTCGTGACCTAGGTCCAAAATATATCAATCATTTAGCCTATTGCAGTCCACTGCTGGACATAGGCCTCTCCCAATATGCGCCACGTTTGCCGATCGTCCGCCTTCCGTATCCAGTCTGTCCCAGCCACATTTCGCAGGTCGTCAGTCCACCTGGCTAGATGGTGTCCCACCTTCCGTTTTCCTTCTCGCGGTCTCCACTCACGGACTCGTCTGCTCCAACGGCCATCAGTCCTTTGATAGATGTGGCCAGCCAACTGCATATCCTAAAACAAAAAAGTAAAAATATTTATTAGGCATCACATTGACCAGTTTGTGTAAGATTAGAGGTGATGATCAGCCATCTCTTTCAAATCCATAAATAAAACAGAGATAGCCATCATCAAGGTCATTAACGACTTAAAAATGCAATTTAGCATACATAGACGATTGATAAGGTAGTGATCTACACAACATAATCGGTCATGCGGCATTGAAACAGTGACGTCTCTCTGTGGTACCTAATTATCAGTAATTGGGTACACGGCAGTAGTTAATTGACTCATATCATCGTGATGATTAATTCTCAGCAGACTTACCATGACGATAGATAAAATTGCCAGTTGTATAGGGGGGGGCACCCCTATACAACTGGCAATTCCGAGGCCGACGTATTGTAGATTAGAATGACGAATGTATGGAAATTGACGTTTATAAATAACATACGTTGACTGTCATATACGTCAAATACGTCTATTGTAGGGAGGCCGTTTTGTTTCGGAGCAATCCAATATGAGTGCTTATGAAAGGATATGATGCTATACATCCTAAATAGCTCCATCCCTCTTCCTTTGGATAGTGACCCAAAATTTCTGATTTAGCTTCTAGCTAATTAGGAAACACGAGCGTGTTTCATTCTGCCTAAAGTCCCGGGTCCTTTATGCTGGCCGTCAAGCTGAGTACCATGGTACTAGTCTGCAATGGCCTTTACCTTGTCTTCAGGCGAGGTGAAGTCAAATTGACGTGGCCTATAAGAAAAAAAACGAGTATCACTTTATAGACAGATAGCGGCTTATCAACGGAGTATATCACACATCGACGATAATAGCCTCAATTTTGTGTTGAGAGACAGTATACTGGAATTAGAACTCGACTTGTAGCTTGTTTGGTGAGATGAGTTGACCATCGGTTGTATGATTGAGTGTGTTGCCTTGCCATTAAAAATCATATCTATAATATTACCAACGGGCCTTGGGCGCTAGCTACTTAATAAGGTAAGTATTATTACTAAGGAGACTGGATGTAATTGGGTAAATAACCATAGTATTGCTCGGGACATAATATTGAACCTAAAATGTGCACAGAATGTGCTCCATACGTGCAGTACATGTTTCATGGATGTCTTTTGAGGATAGCACGGGGTGCTACTGTGGTGGAGGAGCTCAAATTCACCAAGCATAGATTATTACAAAATAAAATCGGCCAAGTGAGAGTCGAACTCGCCCATGAAGGGTTCCGTAGTAGCAAAGGCGAAAATTGCGGTTTATGACGTATTAAAAATAAACTACTGACTGGATCTCGTTCGAACCAATTTTTAGTAGTAGTTTGCATGGCAATTTACATCATATATTTTTTTAGATTCATCAATCTCTTATTTTAGAAGTTAGAGGGGGGGAGGGGGGAGGGGGACACATTTTTCCACTTTGGAAGTGTCTCTCGCGCAAACTATTTAGTTTAGAAAAAAATTATGTTAGAAACCTCAATAGCATTTTTAAAGACCTATCTATAGATACCCCACACGTATGGGTTTGATGAAAAAAAAAATTCTTAATGCGGTCCACAGAATACATCTTCTTACCAAGTTTCAACAGCATAGGCCTTATAGTTTCGGAGAAAAGTGGCTGTATACGGACGGACAGACATGACGAATCTATAAGGGTTCCGTTTTTTGCCATTTGGCTACGGAACCCTAAAAACCTGCGCTTGGCAAGGACTCGTTTGTCTCGTGATTTACGTCTAAGATACGTCTCTCGAGTTATAACATTGCAATTTATATTAATAAGTTACATAGTCAAAGCAGTGTAAGAAAAACCCCAACGAATATAGGACAATGATCAACATCCTATTACTTAAAATATAGAACAACTGGCGTAGGTAGATACTTATTAGCGCCCTAGATTTTACTAATGCACGTCGGTCATGTTTGTAAAACAATCGAAAGTATAATATATTTTGCGTTGCGTAAACAAACTCAAATTCGATAAGAAATATTTATTGCACATAAATTTTATGTACGCAAGGAAATTGTATTTTTTTCGATAAACTTACAATCTTTTTATAGACATAATCTTTTTTCAATGATAGTGTCTGAACTGCTGTTACTATGTCCGTTTAGATACTGTTTGAAAACGCACAGTTTATACTACGTGACCATTAGACTAGGCCTTTAAGGCCCTAGGAGAATAATGGCGCGGTTACTGAATTAAGAAACTGAAATTTTGAGTCCACGAATAGCACATGGCAAAAATTTTGATAGGTGCCCTTCGTCTGTGCCTTCGTGGCATGTACCATATGCTATTGGGCTGAATGCTCTAAGTAGACTACACCAAGTGTATTAAAATACTGTCAAAAACTGATATTATAAATGAAGGATTTGGTGTTACAAGTTTCAATTAAATTGAATAAATGGTTTCTTTCTTTTCTTTCTTTCAATTACTGTCCTTAATATGGGATGCTCTACTCTAAATAGACTACACCAAGCCTAATGCTATCAAAAACTGCACTACACATATAAATACATATAGACTTCGGAGTTTGGTGTTATATAATTCAAATTACTGTCTTTAATGTGTTTCATTTATTTGACTATACCAAATGAATGAGATGAAAAACATTAAAGCCAGTTAATTTGATTAGTCTCTATTATGTAGTAATCCGGACAAAATAAATATTTGAGCTTGCATAAATTCGCATAGAGCTTACCATTTTATTTCGTCTATTTTGACTGGAATATAGGTATCACTACATCACTACACTACATATTATAAAACAAAGTCGCTGTCGCTGTCTGTCCGTCCCTATGTATGCTTAAATCTTCAAAACTACGCAACGGATTTTAAAGCGGTTTTTTGAATAGATAGAGTGATTCAAGAGGAATGTTTAATAAGTATAATACATGCATAATATTGTAGAGAAACACTGATAAATCGGGATCAGAATACCACGGGGGCGGAAAATATGGCGGTACGAAGTTCGCCGTGTCAGCTTTGTACCTCTATAAGTAGTGTACAAAACATTCGTACGAATTTCCAAGTGGATTCAGTAGCAAAACACAAATTTGGCAGCGGATTCTTTTTCCCAAGTGCGTTCAACGTCATACAGTTTTCATACAATTGCAAAATCCTGCGGGAATAATCGCGCATTGTGATTTCGCAATGCGGTTTAAAAAGTTCCTTTTTAACCCTATGTGACATTCAGTACTGTTTGTTGGTAGTTCAATGTACGAAACATAGACCTCATTCTTTACGGTAATTTATTGCATTCTAATTTTGGTTTAATGATTTTTCTACTACCGACTCTCTTCTATAATATTTTCCTTACTCGGATGTCTAACAGCGCCATCTATACGTGATTTTCCAAGGTAACAACTCCGTGAAGGGTGGTCGGTGACGGAACCAAGTGAAAAGCTCGCGACTACGTAGCCCCGTTTCAGTTTATAAAGCCTTGTCGTGGAAAAGCTTTTCAATGACATCACTGGATGGCGCTAGCTGTGCTAGGGTTAGTTTTCAAGTTTATTTTCACAAGTTAGGTATAAGGAAAGATAAAATTGTACCGGGATGCGAAGGAAATGCGTGGTCTGGCCTGGTCACCCGATGTCGTTTACCAAAATCCTACCTATTATTGGCATACACAATATGATAATTTATTTACGGCACTATACTTAAATAATAATAAAGACTACTCTTTAATAAAGACACTCTACCTACGTAGAGTGAAATTAAAATTTTTCACGTACGGGATATTTTTTTACTGTTGAGATAATTTTAAAGCAATTAGTTTGCTAGACTGTAAACCCCTGTAAGGGAAAGATCGCGGGTTCGAGTCCCGCCCGAGAAATGATTTCGCTTTTTCCAATTTATTATAATTTTTTACTGTTGTTTAACAGTCAGCCGTTCTTTGTTGTTGCTTGTTCTTTAATCGATCGCTGTCAGCGATTGATTAAGAACATAACAGAAGAACAAGAACCATGCACATTGCACATCCGTATTGTCCAGATGTGTGTTAGCAACAATTGTTCAAACTGGTTTCTTTATTGTCAATCACAGAGTGCCTAAATTTCTAATGTAGATAGCTAGCCAACGGTACCTGACAGTAGTGACAGCCCACAGACATTTTGGCAGATTGTAACAGTTGGCACACTCTCAAAGCCGTGACCATGAACCGTTATTGAACTCCGAAGAAACGACCGTCAGGCATACAAACAGATAACTATGGGTTTATCAGCATTACACTCCTACTAATTAGTGTATGAGGCATTACGGGATTTGGGGACAGACCGTAGCCGCTCCCGTGAAACGCGATATAAATAAACCATTCATGGAAAGAGGCTCTCCTAAGCAGATCTTGGTTTCTAAAGTGCAAGCTTTGAATGCAACCGGGATTTTGATATTTTGATGATTTTCGAGGTAAAAGAGATGAATAAAATGTGAACCGAATAAAGAATTCTGTGTTCGTTGGTAAAATTCCGCATTCGCCCCACGAGAATCGCTCTCGTGGGGCAAATGCGGGATTTAACCAAATAAAAGTAGTATGCAAGGCAGCGTGTTCTTAGAGGTTTTATTTCTATTTTTGTCTCCATTTTGTGTTGATGTTAGATGCGCCCTTTTCTTGATGGAGCCACCGCGGTAGTAACGTAGTAAAATGACGTAATTCATACGTGCTCGAACTTGGTAAGCGCACGAGTCACTGCAAACCTGAATTGTAATGAACGCTGCTTACTCTTTTATTATTAATAATTCGTAATAGCGTCAAAAAGGCACATTTATATTTATTTGAAGACGTGTATGATAGAAATTATTATGATTTTGGATGTTATATCAAACGCCAATAGGCACTGATAACTGTAATAAATGAGTTGCTATCGGTTGTTTTGAGTGAAGTGGCCTGGAGTTCACTCAAGCTCTGATAGTAATAATGACTTTCAAGGTGTCAGTGTCACGCGCAGTCTGAGGCTATATCAATGATAAGTCAGTCTTTCAAGATTGAATTGAAATATAAGTATGCTTCATTTTGAATAAAATATAAAATTAATACACTGTGTCTAGATTTTCACGGTCAAGGAAAGAGCAGAAAAAAACTCTCATGACTAAAACGACTCATTTTCACGTCGAGAATCGAGAACGCTGGACTTACAAGCAGCCGTATCGTGACCTGTTTGCTACCTAAATAATATTAAAAAGTACTTATCAACTTTGCCTATAGGTAAATTTAAATCGGAAAAAGTCCCTTTCTTAATGTAAAGTAATAGAAAAAGTTAGAATAAATTGCTTCAAAATTTTGTAAGGTAATCTATCAATTAGTTTATGCAAAAAGTTATCCCCACGTACTTTCAAATTTTGAACGCGAATTGTAAAAATCAGTGTTACCATATAACGGACATAAGCCAAAAGTACCAGCCTCAAATCCACCGCAAATTATAAAAGTTATTTCGAGTTCTGTTTCGGACAATCCTCTGCGGTTCAGTCACAACTGGAAAGTGTCTGTTGTTGGCATTAGTGCATTGAATAATAATTAGTGGCCTCTTTCGCATACTGGCTTCGTATTCTAATGTGGTCTTGGTCTGACCTAGGTGAAGTTTTAGTGGCATCATTGAATACTATGCGGACCCCGAGCTCCTAGGTGAAGTCCTCATGTATGTGGTGATTTGGTGATGCAATCGAGACGCAACACTTTCATGACGATGATGTTGACAAGTTACATTGAAATAAGTAAAGTCTACTACTAAGTACGTGACTGCAAAAAAAAATGGCGGGTTCTATGCAACTAGAGAATACGCATGCACATGACACAACATATCTTACAGAATCCGGCTTTGGATCGACGTAAATCCCCACAAATAAAGCAGCGTCTATTTGAGGTAAAATATTACAAACCATTTTTTGTCGTATCTGCGGTAGAATTAGTCGTTTGAAGGCAAATGAGAGACAGCGCGGAAGGAAACGCCTGCTTCTCGAACCTCTTCGCAACTATTTCTAGGAATAAATTCCGGCTACTGCTGGTCGCTACTCCTTCAGAGAAAATTGACTTTTAGAGTCAGGTCAAGTTACATTTTCTTCGGTTTTGTTGGCGAAATGCGGCCTTATCGTACCTACCTACGTGCATGGCGTACCTATCTACAAAATGCATAGCATCAGTTACTATTTGCTTAAGTACAGGTGTTCGACGGCTGTGAGCGTATTGACAAAGATGTTGTCACTGTCTTCTTAACCTTTTAAACAGTTCTAAAATAATGTGCTTCATACTAAGAAATAAATTATACAATACATACCCTTTACCTTCTTGTAGAAACCTGCGGGCTCGATCTCACCGAGGGCACGATGAAGTGGTCATGTCAGAGTAGAACGGATTAAAATAAAACTAATATTACCAAGAACAGTCCGGCAATCGCCGATAAAGGCGGTTACCTGCAAATTATACTGACGAGTTAACCAGCACCCCATCGCATAATCAGAATATTTTTTCACGTTTCTCGCAGCTCCAAAAAGCCCTGTTCCTTTCCGTTGCCAGTTTGGTGATATTTCCTCTCCATATCCACAAAATCATCACATCATTATGCAAACCATTTTAGCGACACCTGCTAATGGTAATTCTCTTTGCCCCGCCGCAGATTATATTAAGTACATCGTTCAACACTTAACCAAGTCATGATTATTCAAATTCTTGGCCCACGCTTATGGCAAAGGCGATTTACTGATTTCCATAATGGTCAGATTTTTGGTACTGTGGTTCAAGTCGGAACATTTATAGATGAAATTTTGCAGCGGTTTGTAAAATATTAGATTGGTAAACTTAGTTTGTTTATTTCGTGACATTATTTGTTGTTTTTCTTCTTGTAATCCGCAATGCATATTCCGTAATCCCGATTGCATCCCGGGCATTCACTTCAGAGTCGGAGTCGGTTTTCCGGCTCTTCTTTCTCCACTTCGAACGACTGTTCAATACCATTAATTAAATAAATTTTTTTTTTATTTTTTTTAAAATTCTTTATTGTCAAAATTGTAACAGTCCAAGATATACACACAGTTCCAGTACAGTTGTCCTGTACTAATCAAATAATCCGCCCCTGATCGCTCCCGGTGCAAAAGTGCCCATTACACTTGCTGCGTTGCCACGCTGGATGGCGATGGCCAGCCTTTGCACCAGGAACGATCCGGAACGAAAGTCACCGGTCGCTTCGTTGAGCCTCTGTCCGATCTCCTTAATAAGGCCTTTAGCCTCCTTGCCCCAGCTCCCCAGAGTCTCCACTGCTACCGGCACGAAATAGTACAGCGGCTCCAAGTCGGCGTATTTAAGCCTCTTCCTTGAGCTGGCGTCTTCCGCGGCGGCAGACGGCGAGTGGACGGTGCGGCTAAGGTGGCTGGCGGCTACAGTGCTGACACAAGTGGCGTCCCAGAGTAGGCACTTGCCGTTCTTCCAGGGCACCAAAGTCAGCCCGTCCGGCCTCTTACCGTCCGACCTACTCAGACCCGGAGGCTCAAGCACGCAGGGGACGTTTGCCGATACAAGGGCCCTGCGGACGATATCGTTCAGAGCGTGGTGTCGCGGAAACCTCCCTGTGCACCGCCGACAACTCAGAGCGTGATGGCCATCCGCTTCCACCATGGAACCGCAGGTGCATATGTGGGGTTCGCACACCTTACAGCCCAGGCGGAAAGCCACCGCCACGCGCAGAGAGTCGTCGTCAAGCAGGGTGCCCAGGTGAGGCGAAGGTAACGCCTGTAACCACGCTCCGGATTCAGGCTGTGACACAGCCCGCAGTCTAGCCTTATCGGCCCCCGCAGCTCCGTCCAATAATTGAACTTGAAGCCGCTTCACCCCCACATCATCCCATGCCCGCTGAAGATGCACTGGTTCAGGGATCGCCGCGCCCGCGCTGAGGGCCGACCAAGCTAACATAGCATCCGACGCAAAAGGTATGATCCCCCCGTCACCATTAGGATTTAGTAAACTAGTAACGAGGTTAGCAACCCCATGTGCCGATGCCAGAAACGCCGGCAGACCCACATCACGCACGCGACGCACCCCGAGACCACCACATCGGATTGGTTGAGCCGCCTGACTCCACTGAGTCCCATCTAGAGAAACGTTGAGGACTGACTCGACCACCGATTTCAAGGCGTCGTCGAAGGAGGAAACTTCCTCGGGACAAAGCCAAGTAGGGGTAGTCCGCAACAAGTAATTGATCTTCGGGAGAGCGAAACACATGCGCAGCAAGACAATCGCAACGTGTGCGGAGAGGCCTCTTAAGCGTTCGTGAGCGGTAAGGAGGAGCTGCTTTCGAGCAGTGATAGCTTCAGGAACGGCTGAGAGAAAAATTGGAGAGCCTAAAAGGTTGAAGTTTGACGATGAAAGTTCCTTGAGGCCAGGGAGAAACGAGTTTAATTGAGCAAAGTGGGTTCGAGCCTCAGTACCGCAAGGGAAAAACTCGCACTTCGATGGGTTCACCTCCAGATTAAATAATTGAAGTAAATAAAAACCATACCTATATAGCCGTTATACCCGCAGGGATAAGCAGAGGTAAAACTTCCACATTTCACCAATTAGTTTTTCAGTTCCGCAGTGTTGTTAGTTTAATGTCACAGAGAAGGAAGATTCATAGTCAAGCGCATTACTTTTAACTACTGTAGGCACCTGAGACAGAAGCAACATAATTCTTTGTTAAAAACATAATATGAATAACTGGTCCAGTATATTATTATAAACTAAAAATACTGGATGTGGAGTAGGTACGAAGTGTTTCTCACGGTATAAGTTTACTGGAAAGTGTTATGATAATTAATGACTTTATTTTGTATTATTCTACGAGATGGGTCGTATTCCTTCGATTTGATCGCATGAGGAACTCTATCATCCGCTGCAGCCTTCATGTCCGTGATATCGCAGATAAAATGCAAGAGCAACTTTCGCTGGTGCGGTCACGTCTTACGGAAACCGCCAAGCTATGTGGGTAACCAATGCCTGGCAATGTTGCCCCCACCTAGAATGAGTTTTCTGTGTTATACTATGCGTGTTTTCAACGCAAAGATATGACAAGCAACGTAAATAACACGCACTCCTGCCGTACTATAACTCCAGACACGAATCTTGGACCTGAAATGTGCTAAAAATGTGCCCTATACGCGCAGTACACATTTCTTGGGTGTCTTTTGGGGATAGCACGGGGTGCTACTGCGGTGGACGCACTCAATTTCACCAAGCATAGATTATTACAAAGCAATCCGCGGGCGCCAGAGCCTCGTTTGTCTTGTGATTTAGGTGCAAGATCCACGTATTCGGAGTGATGCGGCGCAGTGTGCGAACCGCCTTAAGCAAGCCCTAGGCGAAATCCTGTCCCCCATCAAGAGCATTGAAACGAAAAAAATATAATGTGTGAGTTTCATGCCTGGAGTTCGTTCCCCCGAACGAACCCGTCGATAAAAATATAAAAGATAAAAAACATAGAATATTAATTTTGACGTTTTATTACGGAGGGCTCGTAATATCCGGTTCCTTTCGATCGCAAATACGGCTCTTCAAATATAATAAAATATATCGTCTGCGCGGTGTTAACTACAACACTATAAAGTTTAACTGTCTAAGCGATAACGTAATGTAGATAACCAAACGTGTAAGGAAAATAGTCGTAAGTAGGTATCATATTATTATTATAACTCATGCGAAAGTTTGTATGAATGTTACTCCATCACCACCCTTAATCTTCAGGTAGATTAGATGACATGCTCGCCAATGGATGCTCGAGATCGCGAAGTGAAGAAAAAAAGCAGGCAAACGGACCTTCGGCTCCGAAGTGAAGGTAATTCGGGTGCAATCAAGACATAATACTGAAATGATAATGACTCAATTACCCCTAAATACCTGCACATAGGCTGCTATATTTCACGCGGATAAAGCAACGGGCAACAGCTGGGTTATTTAAGTAAATAAAAACTTTGACTACTACAATTAACACCCTACTTCCTACAAAACTTATCAACGCCTGGCACCAGTTTGGCACATACTAAACTCTGGTTTTATTCGGTAGGCAGCAAGTTTTGGTATAGGTGCTAATATTTATTCTATTGTGTTGGCAGAATTTCCAATAGGCTAGATCAGCCACTGGTCTAGGCAGTGTATTTTACAATCACAATAAGTAAACAATAGGTTCTTATCATTTCTTTCGCGGTTCTAATTTTCATCAGAATCAATAATTATTTTTGCAGATTCAGAATCGTTGTAATTTATCGGTCAATGAATTGGAAAACGCGTGATAATCAAGCGATTATACACATTGATTAGCTACTTTTCAGACATGGCCATCAACAACATTCTGATGTAATCATGTATTTACTGATTAAATTGACCGACATCACCTCCATTGAACAACTGTCCGGCTACAGGAAGGTACTGCGAGCTTTCGTGCATTGGTTATTTGCGTCGCGCAGTCCGTGTGGGACAACAACCGAACAACGTGACGTTTGTTGATGAATTTTCGGTGCGTGCTATGCGTTGTATCGCCAAGCACCTTTCCTGTGGTTCTTTCTGTTTCCATCACTCAGAACCGCCATTTACTAAAGCAAGAAAGAACGCGGGAATGTGACCACCACACAGCGAAATCGTCGAGACACTCATTTCACGCTTTTTGGGGGATTTTTTTTATCTGTAATGGGTCTGGATTTCCAGACATAACCTAAAACGTTCACACTGCAGTCGTACGTATCTACTAACGTATAATCGAACAGATAAAAACCTGTAGTTTTTCTGAATATCGTAATATTTATCAAACCCGTATTCAGCCATAAAAATGTTATGAAAACGCTCAACGAATATCGTGACGAATGTAACTTTATTACACTCGTATAGCTGTTAGTTCCAAGCATTTAATTTCTTTATCGTCAATTCATCATTAATAGTTGCTTTTGTTTCTTTTTTCCACTTTTTTATTACAATATGTGTGGTATAGCACGAAGCACTATATTTATTCTGTATCTATAGTGAATAATATGCCCTTAGTTCTTTGAAAATATCATAAGACTATCAACTGATTGACATTATATCAGCAGTTCAATTTCCGTAATAAAAATATGGTCAACATTCAGTTCCGATTTCTTCTCGCTAAAGTCGTAAATTTTTAACATTCAACTTTGACTGTAATTTCGTTAATATATCGTAATTGTGACCCAATGTTGAAAGAATGCAAGTTAGTATTTTGCTAGACTTTTTAATTGATAAATGAAATGTGAACGAAACGCATTTCCTGTTCTCTTCCCTTTTTACAGTTTTATGGGAACGTCATGTGACTGGACTGAGATTATATTGAGATCCGTCAATCAGCAGGTGTATAAGCTTGCAGGTAAGGCTGGCTTGGGCCCTGAAGATCTTAGGGAAGGACTTCAAAACACCTCTTGACGTATAGAGGCTATTTAATTCTATAACAACTCCCACACATTTGTTTGTGAAGATGTATGCTCCAACGGGAAAAATAGGACGAACACGCTTTAAAAACTATTATAAATGATGGCTGAACAGCGTGCGAGATTAATGAATTGTCTCTTCGCACGGTACTAGACTCCGCCATATTTCATACTGACTGACCCTTCCACCTCATGGCATCGGTTAATAAGACCGCAGTCTCACTATATTTTATAGACGGTACTGAAATCAACGGTTTGTTTATCTTTTTGACTGCTATTTATATATATCACTGCTGTCGTCATAACATATAATATATTTATCAACACACTTGCTTATAAACAGGCTTTTATTTCACTGCAATTAAGCACGGAATGACACCCATTATAAAACTGTGACTTTTCATTGCTATTATTCACAAAAGTGAGTTATAGACTTCTTTTTTTTAATTTCATTGATTAAGTTGCTTTGTTCTTAAAAAAGTTTTGATACTGTAAAAAAATCGTGTCCAATATTACAAACAAATTAATATACCTATTGCTTGCTCATTTCATGCAACTTCGTATTTTAAAAGATAATTTCAACTTGTAGTACGTGTTTAATAAACAAAACTTTCACTAAAATGTATTTTTTTTCTCTATGAGTAATTACAGAGAAAAAAAATCATAATTCAAATAAGTAAGTAGATGACAAGGCAGCATGGTGATAGCACCTTAGCCTATTCTGAAAGAAACAAATAAAAAAAATGATAGATGCGCGCGCATATGACAACAAATAGATTTTTACTATTGTGTTTTGATTGTGTTATGAGTATTTTTAGTATTATTTTATTCGCAAGTGTGTTGAAAATAGTCGTATGCCACTCGCGTGTATGGTGATTACCGTCCTCGGCTCTCTTAAGCGGTAATCACCAACTTTACACGCTTGTACCATAATGTACTATTAATATAGTTACATGGGAAGAAGTGAAAGTTATAAGTCAGGATCGTATCAAGAGGAAACATGTGATCTCTGCGGTTATAGAAAAATAATTGAATCCAATAATATGGAGACTCTTTATTGCAAAATTGGATGTTCTACCTCACCTGCTAGTCGGTGTACCTGCTAAACAACAGGAGAGACATTGGTGCAGGCTTTCCTTTGAGGATTTGGGTGGCACACACGCAAATTTATTCAAATTGATACTCCTGTATGAGATCAGACTGCAAAGTGCAACCTTGGATGCAACCAGCATTATTAACTCAGATGAAGAATAAATCAAAAATACATATAATACAAATAGTTCACACGAGCCACATGTTTTAGTAAGAAACATCTCAAAACACATTTAATTGCCAAAATCTAAAAATACACGGTGCGAACTCAAGTTATAATTAGTTCAACTAAATTAACTTTATCATTTATAATGTACCAACAAATTAAAGGCTCATTTAGACGAGTAGAGTTTCTCGCCTGCAAGATACAAAATATTATCGAAAGGATAGAAAAAGTTGCTTCGTCTAAATATTCGCAAAAACAAATTGCTGCTCGCTTGTGGACCCTGGCGAGAATTGAATATTGACAGTGTCCATCTACAATTCTACATAAACAAATCTTTAAAGCAATAGTCGTATTTTATTATAGGGCGATATGCACTTGCGTTGCGTATCTCGTATGATATAATCGTAGGCGAAAATTTAGTATTTGCTTATGTGTCAACGTTTTCATACGATAATGGTATGCCGTTTTTTGCTAGTGATAGTAGCGTAGCATTTTTCGAACCGAAACGTGCGAGAAACTCTCCCCCGTCTAAATGAGCCTTTAGCCACAAAATAAGCGATATGGCAACTTTAAAGTATCGTTGCATTTAGTCTCGAAATTGCGGTCGAGGGACGGTTAAAACTTTTAATAGCTAATTAAATGGATAGCTACCACGCTATCAGAAAAGTAGCAAAGTGACGCAAACCCATTTCCTATTTTACCCGACTACGGCGAAGCCAAAGGACAGTTTATGATTTTGACAGGCTATGTTAGGTATGTACGTATGAAGGTTCATCAGTTTTCTCGTAGCTCTTCAACTACTTATTAGAACTATACAAATGTGGTATCGTTTGAATAAATATACCGTGTTTGGTATCAAATTAAAGCACATTGCAAGTATGTATAAATCATTAGCTGTTGTTTGCCCTAACTTAATATAAATAAAAAAATAAGTTTCAAAACTCAAATCCGACTGCTGAAAAATCACGCTCTAAAAAGTATCAAACAAGAAAATCTATAAAGCCACCAAAAATTCCGTCAAAATTAACTTAGCTACTTCGTCGTAGGTTAGCCAGAACAAACAGTAAATTTTTTTTTTTTCAAGTATTTTTTTAACATTACAAACAGGCACTTATTCTTATTTATTTTCAGAGATATATGCTTCTTTGTTACTTACAACCAAGTGAAAACTGCGACGTAGTCGATCGAACTTTAAAAGTTGAGTTGAACCAGTGGGGTGAGCACGAACTACTTTCGTAATCGTATCGTGAACGTAACGATAGCACGGAGCATTGCGATTGGCAGGCTTCAGGCAGGCGGCCAATAGCAATGCTCCGTGCTCTCGTTACGTTCACGATACGATAGCGATAGTTGTTCGTGCTCACCCCACAGTTCGAGGAGTTTCACGTCGAACAAAGTGTATCGTATAAATAATTATCGTTCCAACTTTATTCACGTGTTTTTGATTGAATAAAATCTTTTGAACTAGGCGAGGGGTAGGTAGTGAATGGGATTATAAGATAGCATAGACAGTAGATATGTAACGAAGGGGTCATCATCATCTTCGTGTAGACGTATTTTCCTGTTTGCATCCGTGGCCAAGATGACCTCTGAGCTCAGGGTCCGCCTTCCAGCTCTTCCTCCTCCTTTTGATGCAGGGGTCCAAGATGGAAAAAAGCATTCACTCTCAACCTTTAACATGTGAGGAACTTCTTCTTTCTTCTGTCTGGCCCTTTCATTTGGGGTCGGACCTCCGTATGAAAAATAACCACGAAGGCTAAGGCGAGAGCTCCGCTCCGCTTCGCTCCCGCCTTCTAACCTAACCTATCCGAGTCGGGGTACTCTGAGTCGAGGTCTAGTTCTCTAATCCTCATTAAATAAAAATTTTGTGTCAACGGGGAATATTGAAAAATTAAAATTCTTAAGAGGCAATGGAAATAGTGGGAGACTCTGTCTCAGTATTTCCATTAATGGAAATACATAATGGAAATAGTGGGATTCACCTCTCCGTGTCATGTTTCTCCAGGCAGCTACCGATTACCGCATACCGCAAGACCGCAACCCGATTGCAGCGATAAAGTGCTAAAAAGTCACGCTTTTATTAATTACTAGCTGACCCGCCATGCCCGCCGTGGCATAGGTACTTCGAAACCCCGTATCATCCCTAATAACCATATAAACCAGCAATTTCATAATTTTCAAATAATTTATGGGAATCTGCCGGACGGACGTGTTGACATATGGTTACTGATCCGCTCCTTTAAGTAGAAGCGTACGAAAATCTTTATTCAAATCGAACCAGTAAGTTCCTAAGATTAGCGGGCTTAACCAAACAAATCAACTCTTCAGCTTTATAATCTCTAATATATAAAATTCTTCTGTCACGGGGTGCGTAATCGAACTCCTCCGAAACGGCTCGACCGATTTTGATGAAATTTTTTGTGCTTATCCGGTATCTATGAGAATCGGCCGACATCTATTTTTCATCCCCCTAAGTGATAAGGGTGCAGCGGGAACGGGATTTGAATACCACGCGGGCCGAAAATATGGCGGTACGAAGTTCGCCGGGGCAGCTAGTATTAGTATAGATATCGCTTTTTTTTTATCGTCATAAACCGCAATTTTCGCCTTTGCTACTACGGAACCCTTCATGGGCGAGTCCGACTCGCACTTGGCCGATTTTATTTTTAATAGAATACTTTCCAAGTTTAATCTCATTATCCGCGTCCAGACCATAAAGATTTTCAGCGTTACTAATCATTTTATTATCTCGCGTGCGCGTTGGCAATGACGAAGGCTGAATATTATCAGCTTATTTACTTGAAAAATGAACCTTAAACGAAGACATTCGTGTTTTGTTGGAATTCAATTTACCTCGTTATTATAAATAGCTGTGATTTTAACGGCAAAATGTTTTAAAACAATCAAGTAAAACATAGGCGTCCATTACACGGTAGATTTTGCTGTCAGTTTAACCATAGTCACGGCCGTGATTGACGAATAACCTATCGTGTAATGGGGTAACCGATGGTTGCATGTATGTCGACAGTATAACCGAGTAGGTACTATTATCTGTTCTGTGGTATAACCATCGTTCAAACGTAATTCATGATTGATGGCATAATTGACGCTTGCATGAGCGTGACGCCTTAAACACAAGAAAGAATTTAAATGAAGGCTTGGGCAGAGGTGATTTAACACCCACATTTCACCAATCATTGTATTCCGTGTCACGTAATAGGGGGTGAGCCTATTGCCAATTTCCTGGCACTATTATTGACTCGAGCCGTGCACGGCTCAGATGCATCTGAGGCTGAGTCTGGCCTGTATGTATCTGTCTGATGTTAAACAGCCATATCCCTTAGTCGCTTTGTACGACACCACACGGGATGAGATAGGGTGGACCAAATTCTACTCTGCCGGGAAAAAAGCTGGCGATTCGACAATGAACAGTCGGCAAAAGAGATAAAGTTGTATGTCAAGGTGGAACCGTGTCTCCTCTGTCGACTGTACCCAAAACTATTGATTCATACAAAATCACAACCAATGAAGTAATGTCCTACCGGCGGGCACAGTTGGTCTCCAGTTCCACATTTAAATTGCTTCGTACATTTAATCAGTCTGCACTGCACTATCTGATCAAAAACCTTGCGAAGTAGTCTCGAACAGGGATGTTTGCCCCGATGTTCTATTCACATAGGTTTGGTCACTGAAGTAATACTTGTAGAAGTACTAGATTAGACATAGGGGTTTTTGGTTAGGTTTGTTATTTTATATTACTAAGGTGGACGGTAAGCTGTTATCCTTACCGGTGTCTAAAAGTAATCGCAACTCGGTACAATATAACAAGTCTAACAAGAATTTCAATTTTGCTCTACCTTCTCCCATCTTAGTTAAATGGTAGGTGTACCTATTTAACTTCTATGACTTTCCTTTGCACAAAGTAAGCGTGTATGTATAGTGAGGCCCTGGGTTTGCTTCACTTGTACAAAGGAAAATTACTGCGATTTTCAGGAACGAATTTTGTTAAATGTAACCCATGGATGACAATAAAATTCGTTTACCAGAATTTAAAGCATTTAGTATGCTAAATATTCAGTCGCCTCAAGACGGATGTACAGAAAATTTAGATCAGCTTCGGGCAAGGCACGGTGACTCAGTGGTCGAAGCATTCCCCCTGTAAGGGAGGTCCGCTTGTTTCTATCTTAATCAAAATACTATTTATATTTTTTTTAATAAGAAGCCTGTCAATTGACTATGCCCCGCTGGATAGTAACTAGGACGTAGTCCCCAGTCCCGTTAAATAATAATAAAAACTTTACAAAATGTCTCGTCCAGTCACTTTACCTATCATCTGCGCTCGACTCGCCAACATAGCTGCAGTTCAATTGAATATAATTCTTCCTTTTTCAAACTGTGGTAAAAGCCCTTCAGCGTTCTGCCGCTTGATTTGCGAATGGGCTGTAAAGTGCCCACGAGCCGTTACCGCTCCACAGTTATTTATACGCAGCCTCCCATTTATTTACTACCGGCATGTGTAGACCGCGTAGGTAGACCGCACGTGCACATTACTTTACTCCACTCAATCATAGTGAATTGAAAGTAGCAGGGTGACTTATAATGGAGTGATGATTTTTGAATGATGTTTTTCAGTAATGCGTGGGTAAATATTAGACAAGAGTAGATAAAAACTCATAAAAACAGGAAAAGAGATACTTGCCTCAGTGGCACAGTGGTAGCTAGTACGGTTACTGTGCTTCTGGTTTCGGGTTCGATACCCTGGTTGGACAAAGTCATCGAAGCGTCAATCCCGGTTGAATCCAAAGATATGATCCGTTACTACGCTTTCTCCTCCCATTAGAAATGCTGTTCTGGCTTAAAAATCATGATAAGCTACATTAGGGCTTATCTTTACTTAGCCAGAACAACACATCTTACAAAAAAATATGGCTAGTGAAACTTAAATTTTGCAATTCATTTCTAGTTGAATCGGTACATTTTTGAAGTTAAGTTGCATCTTCAGATCTACGGTCCCATGAATTTCTTATTATCAGATTAAAGTTGCAAGTTCACTTGAAGTATGTTTCGAATCGAAAGCGGCAAAAAGCCTTTTTTCTGGATTAAGCACTTCTAAAAGAAATAATTTAATTATTCATATAACTTGTATTCTAGAAATATGAATAATACAAATTCGTGAGATGAGATAACGAAAACAAGGAAATAAGCAATTTTGGCTATAGTGAGGTGCAGGTCAGACGGCAGGCACCCCGGAAAAACTTATACCTGCCATCTAAAATGAGGATTCCTCATTTTAGATTGTAGGCATAATTTTTTCCGGGGTTATAACTTGAATAGCCACATAGGTAGCCACAATTTTGATCCATTGGTATGAAACCAGTGAAATACATAATTATATTATTAATTAAAGCGAAAAAGCCACAAACTGAATAATAGTGCTGCCATAATATCGTAACCACAAATGAATAATTATGTGGACTAACCAACAACTATTACTATCATTGTATGATAATGTATCTATGTTTTTCCTTAGATTCTCTACGAAGGTAGGCATTACGAGTAGTGATACATTTCCGAATTACTGAAGGATCCATACTTAATATTATAAAGGCGAAAGTAAGTCTGTCTGTCTGTTACGCTTTCACGCCTAAACCACTGAACCGATTTTGATGAAATTTGGTACAGAGATAGATGGGTAATTTCACGATGCCTAATTTTTTGCTAATTTCGGTGGTATTTTTCAATCATAGGTTTTCCGGTGAAAAATTTTTTTAATGTTCTTTTAGAATTTGTGCAATTAAATGTGTTTTCTTTCTTCTTTCTTTCTTTTCTTTCTAACACTATATACTACTAGATATTCTAAAAGAACTCTCTATTCTACTCTATTTTTTCATCGCAAAAAACTTTTAATGATTGAAAACCTATGATTGAAAAATACCACCGAAATTAGCAAAAAAATTAGGCATCGTGAAATTACCCATATTAGACCTTGGGATAGGGATAGGACATGGGACATGGCATGTTTGGTCGGTCCATGCGGATGTAGTCGCGGGCAACAACCAGTACTAGTATAAACGTTTGTCATGATATTTGGATGTTTATTACTGGAATTTGGTTCAGGGATATATTACAGTTTGGGATAACACTTGGGCTACTTTTTATCTCTGCAACAGGTTCCCATGGGTTGCGGGAACCAGATTCGCTTTCAGTCTATTCTCTATTCTGCGGGTAACAGTTTTTTTTTAAATACTTTAGAGTACCTTTTCCTGTCGTGAATACCTTTTACGGGTATGCCGTGATAATTACATGCTGAGGGCATGATGGAACGGTAATGTCAGTATCGACCCAGTTAAATTCACATGGTATCTTAATCTTAGGGCTTATCACTTTTCATTTGTTTATGAAGTATGGAGCATACCTACATAAGACTACCATTCCTGGCAACCCTTTCAGAGGAGGTTATCCCTTCTTTATAGAAAATCCGCAAAGAAAGAGCATTCCGCTTTCTGACCCCTTTCCCATGCCACCGCTGTTATCGTTTTCGAACTGGAAAATTTATTTTTATAATGCTATTCTTATAATCCAAGACTGCGTGCAATTATACTTTATTTCTGCTTAGTGTCGAACCTCTAAGCAGAAACGAGCAGAAATAACAAATAAACCACAGTTAATTCTGTCTTTGGTTCATGAAATTCCAATATTTAATACGACTCCTAATATGAATTAACTTAAGAGTGATACGTATTATATGTTTGTAGTCAGTAGATCTCGTAGAGCTCGTGTATTCAAAATGCTGTTTTCAAAGTATCAAAACTGCTTTGAATACCCGTCAGTCAAGTCTTTTACGTAAACTATGAAAAAAAAACTGCACTTCTCCTGTGCCTCCAAGTATATGGATCATAATATCTTACTATGATTATGTCATATCTATTTATTTCATATTTCAATACAACAATGCCCCGGAACCGTTCATTTAAAAAAAATATATATGATGTGTCTTAGAGGCCCAGCCACAAGGGCTTACGCGGTATCCTGCGTGAGCGACGAATACGACGCGACGAGACGCTGCGAACGCGACGAACGCGATCAAATCAACGGCCTACCCTACTTGCGACCTATGTGAAGTGACACTCTGCGACGAGACGCGACGTAACGCGTACTTGTTTTGAGCGCGACTAGACGCGACACTGCGAACTCGAGCAATATTGTACTGTACTTCTTCATGATTTGCGAATTTATGACCAAAATCACGTAGGACATTGGTCGCGTGTAGCATCGCGTCGCATTACGTCGCATCGTGTTGCGTCGCGTCGCGTCGTATTCGTCGCTCACGCAGGACACCGTGTCCCTTCGCCCAGCATACTCACCATGGAATCTTGATATTTCATGAATGCCAAAAAATAGTTCTGAAATAGTTTTAAATAGTTGCGAAAGGAAAAAAATAGTTCTCTTATACTTACGAAATTACAGCCATAGTTCTATGAGTATGCTGGGCGAAGGTTTCGTTCAGCCAGGGACTGATTAAGAGTTCTGACCGCCCTAGGCTAATTTTGAAGTCGCGCCCCCATCAAGTGGGTCTACCGTTACGGTTACCTTAAAGAATAGTAACTATAGCAGTTTTGACTTTGTTAAGAAGTGTGAAAATTTTAATATGGTTCATATTCATAATAGATACTATAAAAGTTTTCAGATCGATCTGCAAGAAAAACTAACGTTGTTCTTTAATTTACTCGACATTCAACTTTAGGGTGGCAAACCATTTTTTTTAGCTGACTGTACATAAAGGCTTAGCACCATTTTTTCCATCATCAGACCAGCTCCAAGGTGCAATATCCGCCAGTTTTCAAAGGCAAGGGATTGGCGCAGGAATATGGCAGCTATCGCGTTTTAAAGGTAATATTTCACATCATGAAACTCTACCAGAGGATAATGGACTTCCGGATCTGACAGGAGAGTACAATCACGAAGCGTCAGTATGAGATTCGTTCCGGTCACGGGACCATGGATCCGACGTATGCCCTAAGGATTTGCGAAGAAATACAAGGCGAAGAATACGCCTCCACATTGCCTATTTCTTGTGCGATGATCTAGTGGGCACTGTGGTCTAAAGGTGTTCCAGAGGCTTACATTGACACCATCCGAGACAAATACCACGATTCCGGTTACGTGGTTCGGATCCCTGTCGGCGACATGAAAACCGGATCCAAATCCTTCCTTAATCCCTACCTACTACTTCACTCTTCAGCATCAGGATGCTCATGTATCCTTAATGGTGATGATATCGCGCTGATGGACACGGACAGAAGCAGATTGGTGCAACGTGTGAAAGTGTGGAAGGAAGCGCTTGAGAACGACAGTCTGAAGCTATATGTGGAGAAGACATAATACTTGGCGCTAAACTCAACGGATCTCACACCCGTCTGCATAGGCGATAACTGAGTCGAGTGCATGAACCAGGTTGAGTACCTGACTTCACGTAACTGGTGGAATCGATTACGACATCAAGGCACATTTTGCAGCCGCGTGGGTCAAGCGGAAAACGACTGTCGTCATATGCAACCCTAAAATGCTATTTAGATTCAAGGGACAGGTCTATAAAACGATTATTAGGCCTGTCCTTTTACAGTGCGTGACCGCTGCTGGAGCGACATAAGCAGGAGCTACGTGTCACGGACATGAAAATGCTGCGGTGGATGTGCGGAGACACGCGTAAAGATCGCGAGAGGAACTCTCGCATCCACTGCAGCCCTCATGTCTGTGACATGGCAGATAAATGGCAAGAAAGTCGCCTTCGCTAGTGCGATCACGTTCCGTCATCTACCCAAGTACGACCGGTGTCGGTCGGAGATAGGTGTTCCGCAGGGATCGGTCCTGTGGCCTCTCCTGTGGAACATCGGATACGACTGGGTGTTCCGCAGTGAGCTCGTGGATGGTGCCGCCGTGACGTGCTATGCGGACGACACGCTAGTGACGGCGAGCGGGGCTACACACCGCGAAGCGACCCTGAAGGCCGAGACCGCAGTTGCCCAAGTCGTGGAACGGATCCGGCGGCTAGGACTCCAGGTGGCTCCGCAGAAAACCGAGGGCATGTTCTTTCATGGACCCCGGCGCGGATCTCCACCGGCAGGGTCCAGCATCACAGTGGGAGACTCTCCCATCGACATCAAGCCCCAGATTAAATACCTGGGGCTCATGCTCGGTGGCACTTCGGGGAGCATTTCTGAAGTCTAGTCGTCAAATTGGTGCTCATAGCTTAATTTTTGACGCGTCTGTTGCCCAATTTGAGGGGCCCGAAGGACCCCTGCAGGAGACTCTACGCGGGTGTCGTGCGGTCCATGGCTCTATATGGGTGAACAGTATGGGCGGACAACCTAAAGGACAGGCCCGTGGTAAGGTGGTAGGCGTAAACCGCAGTGGAAAATGGCCTCCAGGGCCATCAGGGGGTACCGCACGATATTCTTTGAAGCAGCGAGTCTCCTTGCTGGATCGCCACCGTGGATCCTGGAAGCGAGAACCCTTTCAGCGCTATATCGGTTTCGAAAGCAGGTGCGGGAGCGGGGACACGTTCCTGAAGCCTGAAGAAATTCGGACCGTGAGATCCCGGCTCCACAGGGTGGCGGAGTGGCAGCTACAACTTGGGCGCACCGTAGCGGCGGTAAGACCCATCATGGGGGAGTGGCTAGAGAGGCCACACGGCGGCCTCTCGTTCTGGCTGACGCAGATTATCACCGGGCACGGGTGCTTCGGGTGGTATCTGCTTATGATCGCGAAGAAAGAGCCAACGAGTGCCATCACTGCGACGCGAGCGAGGACTCTGCGCTGCACACGCTCACCGAGACGGGAGCTGGTAATGACGAGCAAGTAATGCTCGTGAAGGAGGCGGCGGAGCTGGAGCGAAGGAGAACCGCAGACCTTGCGGCCCGCAACGAGCGGAGGAGAATCGCAAACCGCACGGCCCGCGACGCCCGCGACGAGCGGCGGCAACTCGGGCGTCGGAGGTCGCAGAATGACCTCCGTCCCCCTTGAGCGCGGGCCTAGTGGTGACGGGTGGAGCGGAGGGGTATCCGTGGGGGCATTACGCAAAAAAAAATGCGGTCACGTTTTACGAAAACCGCCAGGGTAATGGCAATGGCGCCCCCAAAGGGTCCAGATAGAAAGGGTAGGCCCAGGAAGTCCTGGATTGGCGTCGTGGAGGGTGAAATGCGCGTGCGAATAGTCTCACTAAGTACTATCACGCACAAGATCATGCGAAGGGGGCGGAGGAAGAGCTGGTAGACGAACGAAGCGTTCGAAAAATGATTTACTTATTTTGAACGGACAACTTGCCTAAAAATAGGTACCATGCAACATTTCGCCAGGGGTTTATTCAAAAATCAGGCCCCGTTTATAAGACTCGATTAAGCAATAATAATTAGGGTAGATGCAATGATGTTAGATGAATCGTGCATGCGTTGACACGATTTCAGCGCGCGCGCCCCCGATCCTGCGCCCCGCCCCGATTCTCGCGCCCCCCCGATCCTCGCGCCCCCCCGATCCTCGCGCCCTAGGCTACAGCCTAATTAGCCTAAGGGTTAATCAGGCCCTGCGTTCAGCATACTCACCTCCGTTTGGGGAATCTGCGTACGCTTCAAACATAATTCATACTTCAAAAAATAGTTCATAAATAGTTCATAATGGTGTCCAAAAAGAAAAAATAGTGCTCTAATAACTCCGGAGTTATAGGCTTTGTTCACTGAGTATGCTGGGCGTAGGTTCTACGCCCAGCATACTCACCTCACTGCGCAAATACCGAACGAGCTATAGGTACAATTTATGTCTCAAAAAATAGTTCTTGAAATAGTTGTTAATATCAGTCTAATTTTCGCTTGAATTTTGACCTAGAAAACCATTAAATTTGGTTGTAAACTTCTACATACATTCGATTTTAGTACAGTCGGATACAAAACTTTCTAATATCTTAGGTACATTTTGTACTAGGTAGGTACCTCTAACAATTTTTTAACTCCCGATGCAAAAACGGACGGAAGTTTGACGTGTCTGTGTGTATGTCTGTGTACCTACATCGTAGCTCCCGAACCGATTTTTTTTTGTTTGAAAGGCGAATTAGTCGGGAGTGTTCTTAGCTATGTTTGATGAAAATTGGTTCAGTTGTTTAACCACGGTGTATATTATACGACGATCTACACAACGCTATCCAGACCCAAAGTAAGTATAGCTTAACTAGCTTGTGTTATGGGTTCTAGAAAGCCTATAAACATACTTGATACATTATTTTTTTGTAAATAATAATAATAATATAATAATATTTATTTATTTGACAAATTAAATCGGACAAAAAGTAGTACATATGAGTGAACTCAGGTGTAACATATCTTCAATAATATTTCACAAAATTGACTACAAGGAGTGACATCCTGTTCTCCTAGCTAGGCTATGAAATAGCCTGTGTTAAGGATGAACAGTTTGCTCTCCCCCTTAGGTTGACAAACACAAAATTAACAATATTCCCTACGTTCAGATATACCCAATCATAAAGCACTACGTTTCTCGATACAATTTCTAATTACATAAAGGCATGCGTGTGTGTGTGTGTGTGTGTGTGAGTGTGTGTGTGTGTGTGTGTGTGTGTCTGTCTGTCTGTCTGTCTGTGTGTGTGTGTTTGTGTGTGTGTGTGTGTGTGTGTGTGCGTGTGTGTGTATGTATGTATGAGTACCTAGTGGTCGTTCGTGTTAGTGTTCTGATTTGTGGATGTGAGATTGATTTAGGTTAGTGTGTTCAACATATTTTCTGTTTCTTCAAACGTTTTAGTCATTAAAAAATTATGTACCAGGCCCTTACATTCATGACCTGTCAGGCCAAAAATATTTATACTTTTGCTGACATGATTATAGAGAAAAGATCCTAAGTAGTAGAAAAACCTCTTCGTAAATTCATAATTAGGTTTTGGTAAGGTACAGATTTTATCTATCCTACGTTTGGTCTGTTGCACATATGGTGTGTTGCGATGTTGTAAGATAACTGTGTGTAGTATAAATAGTTGTCTTATGTTAAGGACATTACAGTGTTTGTACAGTTCGATGGTGGGGTTATATATATACATAACATAACATAAATATATACATTATACATATTATACAGCAGCTGTTGCTCGCGGCTCCGCCCGCGTGAAATTCTGATCCCGTTCATCGCTTAATATTGCCAATACGTTATTCTGATGTACAAGCTATATTATCGTAAAGTTTCATCAACATCCATTCAGTAGTTTTTACGTGAATGAGTAACAAACATCCTCACATACTTACAAACTTTCACGTTTATAATATTAGTAGGATAGAAACCAGACCAATGCAAATATTCATATTCATGCATACAAAAATATTTGTACTGAGCAGGAATCGAACCCGCGCCTCCAGCTTAGCGGCCGCCTTCACTACCAACAAAGAGGCAGTCAAACGGAAACGGTTTGACGAAATAAAGTAAAATGAATTCTAAAGTCAGTGAAATAAGATTCAAAATAACTTGATTAGTAATAAAATCCTTTGCCATGCCGTGCCATGGCGGCAGTGGGCGCCGCCGGCCCTTACGACCCCCTCAAGCATGTAAGGGGAGGCGACAATGTATTCTTAGGCCGTCGCCTTCTCGGCAGGCTGCAATAGACTTTAGTGTCCAGACAATTTTTTTGGCAAATAGTTCACCCTACAAGCAATGAAGTAATAGGATTTATTTACGCTTACAGTTTCATTTATTTTATTATTATTAAAAAATATATACTTACTAGCTAAATGCTAATATATTTTTTTCGACTGTTTTTGAATGTGAGATAATACCACAATATTATTCCCAATCACAACGCCCACCATTAGAATGTTTAATATTTTTATATTAGAAAAACATGTGGTGACGACTGTACCTCATTTAACATTAGTATGTAGAAGTTTACAACCAAATTTAATGGATTTCTAGGTCAAAAGTCAAGCGAAAATTAGACTGATATTGACAACTATTTCAAGAACTATTTTTTGAGACATAAATTGTACCTATAGCTCGTTCGGTATTTGCGCAGTGAGGTGAGTATGCTGGGCGTAGAACCTACGCCCAGCATACTCAGTGAACAAAGCCTATAACTCCTTAGTTATTAGAGCACTATTTTTTCTTTTTGGACACCATTATGAACTATTTATGAACTATTTTTTGAAGTATGAATTATGTTGAAAGCGTACGCAGATTCCCCAAACGGAGGTGAGTATGCTGGACGAAACCTTCGCCCAGCATACTCATAGAACTATGGCTGTAATTTCGTAAGTATAAGAGAACTATTTTTTTCCTTTCGCAACTATTTAAAACTATTTCAGAACTATTTTTTGGCATTCATGAAATATCAAGATTCCATGGTGAGTATGCTGGGCGAAGGGACACAGGACACCGCGTTATAGGCCTTTAAAGAAAGAAATGAGCTCTAACTAAAATATTTTGCCGTTTCTTCACCAAACAAGTCTGCACATCCTTCATACGCAGCTATGTAAGTGGCTTTTTATACAGGATACCGCATCGTAAACATTTTTTCAAACATCGTATTCCATTGTGACGCTAGCGGATGTGTCATGATAGGTATGGGAATATTTAATCAACGTAAAGAAAGTCAGTTGATACCAAAGTTAGTAGTTCATCTTTTTTTATATGGTCCGTCAATTGACTCACCTCGCTAGATGGTAAAAAGCTGAGCTGCAGTCCAAAAGGTAGGGACCACAATTTCTGGATGTTATTGGCCTTAAAATGGTGGTCCCTAACTTGACGGCCTTGATGCATCCTTTTTCACGTCCTGCTTGAAAGGCCCGGGACTATAGGAAGAGGGAAACACATGCGCGGGATCTTTGTTATTGAAGGACTCATCGCTCGATATGTAGGGTGGAAACGTAAATCGTGCCATAGTTAATGTATGAGACACTTAAGTTATCCATCCTGTATCTTATATCTATAAAAAAGCTCAATACCACTTACTGATTAATCACGAAATCTCCGAAACTATCGGTTAGAAGCTTTAGGACTACTTCTCGATAAGACAAGGTATTAAATACACCTACATACTTGAAATTTGGCAGGTAAGTTTCTTATAGGGTGTAGGAATCCGCTATGGACGGATATTACGAAACTCCACCCCTAAGGGGGAAAAACGAACTTCACACGAAGTCGCGGGTGGTCGCTAGTATTAAATAAGTCTGGCTGCTGCTGATACTAACTTCACTTATTTTTCAACCCGCGCCATCAGAAATCTCAGAATGTACAAACTTATCATATACATACTTCTTCATCCTAGCGTTAATTCTCAGTCGCACCCGATGCTTTCACCCCGGAGTCTGGAGTCCGCTTTACCAGTTTTAACAGCGAATTTCGCTAGACGAATGAAGAAGATGATGAATAATAATCACCAAATTAAAAATTTAAAAAACCGACTTCAACCGATTTTTGTTGATATTTCATAAATTGCTTGACCGATTTTGATAAAATTTACCTGGGAAGTATAACCTATCAAACAAAAAAATAATTTTGCAAATCGGTCCAGGCGTCTTTGAGTAATCGGTGAACATACATACATATCTACCTCAAAAGTAAACCAAAACCAAATTAAAAATCAACGCTTATACACCGGAAATATAGCTGAATATTCTGAACACTTCTGCATACCCTTTCAAAGGATTCAGGCGTGATGTTATGATGTGTAATGGGAATGGCAGAGACATTGCAATAATATGCGATTGCAGCATTCGCGGCTGATTTCCTGGTATTTTTTGAAGAGTTCCTTGGTCTAATCTCGGAAACCCATCATCAGATTTTTACGAAATTTAAATGGGACCATTTCGGAATAATCTACTTTCGAACAAAAAAAGAATTTTGCAAATCCGTCTACGCATGGCGGAGCTATGAGCGAACAAACATAAAAAAAAAAAAAAAAAAACATAGAAACATCCGAATTGAGAACCTCCTCCTTTTTTGAAGTCGGTTAAAAATCAACGCTTATACACCGGAAATATAGCTGAATATTCTGAACACTTCTGCATACCCTTTCAAAGGATTCAGGCGTGATGTTATAATGTGTAATGGCAGAGACATTGCAATAATATGCGATTGCAGCATTCGCGGCTGATTTCCTGGTATTTTTTGAAGAGTTCCTTGGTCTAATCTCGGAAACCCATCATCAGATTTTTACGAAATTTAAATGGGACCATTTCGGAATAATCTACTTTCGAACAAAAAAAGAATTTTGCAAATCCGTCTACGCATGGCGGAGCTATGAGCGAACAAACATAAAAAAAAAAAAAAAAAAACATAGAAACACCCGAATTGAGAACCTCCTCCTTTTTTGAAGTCGGTTAAAAAGGACTCAATTACGTCAAAAGTAGAGATGTGTGCGCGGTGCGTCGAACATTAATTTAATACAATGTTACAGTTATTTCTATCGTCCAGAAATTATGAAATGGCCTACGTCAAGAAGTCATAAAATGCAAAACGGCCTCAAAAATAATGCTTTAAGTGACTGTTGTGTCGTGATTATTATAAATAGATAGTGTGACGCACGTAAGAGAGCCAGTGACGTCATTGGACCGAAAAATACATTGATTAGTAAAATATTTGTGTTATTGGATTATATTTATTCTAAGAAAAATTACTGAACATTCTGAGAATCTCGGCTATCGCTTCTGATTGCTAATTTGATGTCACATAAATAGCTCTGTAATCACAAAGCAATTTTGTAATGTAGACAATATCTTTATCTACATGACATAGCTGGACAAGTCGAGCGGTATAATATATGTATATGCGGATCTCCTATCATATGGGGTAAATTTCCGTGCGTTGCAACGTTTATGCCATATGTATTATTGGAATAATATGATAGCTTTTTTTTATTTATTTATTTATAAGTACAACCACATCATATGTATTGACACAATTTAAACAAATAATTATTATAGGTAATTTTCCCGATACATACAACAATTACGGTGTACATAACATGCATTAGGAAAGCCTTAAATCAACACAGCGGCTATATTACAGCAACAAAAAATACAAAACAAAACAAATAACCAAAAAAAAAAAAAAAAAAATACAAACAGCAAACCAAAAGAAATTAAATTTCCAAAAATTAAATTAAAAAGTTAAATAAAAAAAAAGAAATAAAAAAAGAAAGACCCAGGACCCATAGCATTGATTTGTTTTGTATGGTGTTCGTGTTAGTCGCAGTTGCATCCGACTTCCGAGTCTCACCTTGGAGTCCGGAGTCCACAATCTGACTTTTATTTCTCCAGTTCACACGGTCTTGAGTGAGACAATTGGCATATAAGTCATCTGCAACGACTCTAAGTCAGCACTTCTGCCTGACGAAGGTGGCATAGTCAGATATTCCCGCTTTATATGGTTTTCGTATAAGTCCCAGTTGCATCCGAGGCTCTCACTTTGGAGTACGGGCTTTCCGGCTTTTACTTCTACACTTCGCATGGTCTTGGGTATCCATGGTACTGAGACCATTGGCATATATTATGTCATGACTCCAAATCAGCACTTCTTGGCTCTTCTAATGGGGCCCAGCGAAAGTGACATGGTCAGTCATTCTCTTCGAATGTTCATAATATTACAGAATATCACTACACCAGACCCACTAGCAGTTCGTCGATCTCAAATCTTGCTCGCCACGCCGTCAACCCTGAGGCGAGGAATCAATTACTCACGTTCATGTGTAGTATACTACACCTGCCACAGTTTCCACACACTCATTATAATAAATAATACAATACAATACAAGAACAAAACATTTGTAGACATAACAAGCAAGGAAATGTTCAAAAACATTTGTTTTAACAAAATACAAATAAGAAACGTGTCGGTCTCGCCAAAAGCTTTATTGTAACATTTAAAGAATGATGTAATATGTACTTGTTTGCGCCGCTGATACCAAATTTTCAATTCAGGGGATTTACAAATTGCAGAATTGTCTATAAACAGACAAACAGACAATTCTACGGCAACTAAATAATCATTCTTCTTCTGTACTGTACTGTATAACCTGTATTGTCCTTGAAGGGTCTACCAGCGGTTTTAAGACTGCCTAGACACATTTATGTCAATCAATCAATCAATTAGCCTATCTAATTGCAGTCCACTGCTGGACATAGGCCTCCCCCAATGTGCGCCACGTTTGCCGATCCTCCGCCTTCCGCATCCAGTCCGTCCCAGCCACCTTTCGCAGGTCGTCGGTCCATCTGGCTAGGGGATGTCCTACCCTCCGTTTTCCTACGCGCGGTCTCCACTCTAGGACTCGTTTGCTCCAACGGCCTTCGGCAGACGTGGCCAGCCCACTGCCACTTCAGCTTGCTTATTCTGCGAGCTATGTCGGTAACTTTGGTTCTTTGTCGGATAACCTCGTTACGAATTCTATCCTTCAAAGAAACTCCAAGCATAGCTCGCTCCATAGCCCGCTGCGCGACTTTTAGGTCACGGACTAACCCCACCGTCAGTGGCCACGTTTCGGCACCGTAGGTCATAACAGGCAGGACGCACTGGTCGAAAACCTTTGTTTTGAGGCATTGCGGCAGGGGGGAGGAGAAGACCCGGCGCAATTTGCCAAATGCGGCCCACCCTAGTTGGATTCTTCTGGCTACTTCTTTCTCGAAGTTGTTTTTACCGAGCTGGATAACTTGCTCCAGGTAGATATATTTTTGAACAACTTCGAGTGTCGCCCCTTCGATGACAATCGGTCTCGGTACAACATGTTCGTTGGTCATAATCTTGGTTTTATCCAATTTATGTACCTAATTCGAACTCCTTATTGTATGACGAATTTTCCGATTATAAAAAAGGCTAATTGAAAAATAATAAAATTAATTATAATTATTTAATAATTAATATAATTATTGTATTTTTGATTTGATGACCTCTGGTTGATGAAGGTCTTGGTCATACTTAAAATCGTACGAACGGAGATATGCATGACCAAAAGTCAGGGTAATTGACAATCGCGCGGGCGGAGTCACGGGCATGCATCAGTTTGCTAATGAGGCCGTCAAGCTGAGTGCCACCATTGTTACATGGTCTGTAATGGTTACCTTCTTTCCTGAGAGTTTGAGCTTACCACCAGGCGAGGTGAAGTCAGATTGACATGTCCTGTACAAAAAAATGTTTATTTTGAATTCGAACAAATGCAGTACGGCACTTTATGCACAATTGGCCGCAGGGACCTCTATTGCCAATTTTCTATCCCGATGCACCGGAGATAGCGGACAGCGGACTTGATCGTAAATAGCTTTATACTGTAAACAAAACTAATCTCCCAATGTTGTGGTTGAATTACTAGTCAGCATCCAATTTTAGTCTCTCTGTGTAGTTCGCGTCGAGCTATTGTTGTCTCGTAAACATGAACCAGAAAATTGAAGCATGGTTTTTTTTTTCTTTTAATTAAGAATGTTACTACTATTTGTATTTTAACTCCAACGCTTCTAATGATGTGCAAGTTGTTGTTTTACATGTTGAGTTACCAAGGCATGACAACACTATACTGTCCTACTTCTTACTAATATACTAATATTATATGGTTAGTTGAGTAGGCTAGTTAGAATTACCAGCTGAATAGCACCTAGTCTAGTCCACGATGGGCACCTAAATGCGAAAGGGGAAATATGGATGTTTAAACCTCTGCCTACCCCTTCAGAGATTTCTATGTAATATGTTGATTCGTTGGAAATGAGTTTATACCGAGTCTAATTCTCGATTATAACTGTGCAGTCGGTATTTCGCGTTGACACTTTACCACTTTAACTGAAGTGCGTGCGCATACAATCGATTTTCATAAAAAATTACGGAGTCGATTCTCTCCGACTCGCAATCAATACGAAAGATTATTGCTTTGTTTAAAACTACAAAACACACACTCTCCTTTTCATTAAAAATAACAATTGTTAGAAAATAATTACCTACATAGAAAAATAATGTTTGTTTTATTTGTTTTAATTCTTTATTGCACACTAAAAATTATATACAGAGTCAAAGCAAATACATTTTGATGTACAAAGGCGAGCTTAACTCACTATTGAGTTTTCTCCCAGCAAACCTTTGGGGGATAGAGGAAAAAGCGCGACAAAAGGGTAAAAGACAAGTGTACAATTATAGAGGATTAATATATAAAATTAGATCATAATTATAGATTAATACGTATATAGAACACAAGTACTAAGAAAAGAAGATAGATACCTATCACAAGTACATATACATTACATACAGCAGAAATATTACACAAATACATACAATATACAAAAATATATATATATATATATACACATACATACATACATATACCTACATAAATACATTTGTATTATGAAAAATAAATAACATACCTACATGCATTCATCTAGTTTGAGAGAGGAACAGTTCTTTCACTTTGTTCTTAAAAACGTTCAGAGAAGTGCTATCGCGTACCGAGTGAGGCAGCGAATTCCACAACCTTACTGCGCGAACAGTAAATGAGCCATCGTAACAGCTGGAACAATGAAGAGGAGTACGAAGAAGAAGAGAGGAGGAAGTGCGACAGGGTTTACCCCTAGGGACGAGGTAATCGAAGCGCTCTCGTAAGTATGCAGGCGACTCAGGATTGAAGAGAATCGAGTAGAGAAGAGAGAGAATATGGGAGTCGCGACGCTGACGAATAGGTAACCACCTCAACCTTGCCCGAAATTCGGAAACATGATCATACTTCCGGAGACCAAAGATGAAGCGGATACCCAAATTTTGCAGTCTTTCTAGTTTATTAAGATGTTCCTCCTTTGCATCAAGATAACAGACATCAGCGTAGTCTAAAAGTGGGAGCAGAAGAGATTGCGCAAGAGTAACTTTAGTTTGAAATGGTAAGAATTTCTGGAGACGTTTGAGGGACTGAAACGAAAAATAATGTTCTGCAAATCGTAAAATTTTCTTTACCATGTATCAATAAATAACTGAAATTTAATATTGATATAGAAACAAAGTCGATTCACTCCGACTCGCAATCAAAATGGAAAATTACTTTGTTTAAAAAACACACTAAAACACACTTTCCTTTTCAAAAAAAATAATTGTTAGAAAATAATTATGTACCTACCTACCTACCTACCTAATCTGCAAATCGTAAACATAATATCTTTACATGATATAGAAACAAAGCCTATCTATTGATATAATCTTATCGTAATTGCTCTACGAATTTACGTTTATTTGATAAGGTAACAAATTGGTTATATCCGCCACCATCCGCCATTGCATCCGGCCTAAGATGACTCTCAGGCAGGAACTTGGGGAATTAAGGAAACGCTTAGCTGTTTGTAAGTAATTTTAGGAATATTAGCTGGCGATGTTTGAACTTAATCGCGTTCGCAGGTCATATATCCTGTGACTATGAAGTTAATGGGTGACATCCACTACGGTAATGGCTTCTTCGCCACGAGATATTACGTAATTCCTTTAAGTTTGGTAAATTCCTTGCGATAAAAGTGGGTTCACGGGAGAAACGTGAGATTTAGAAGCGTCGGTACCTTAGTGGTTAAGGAGTCAGCCTTGGGATCGAGAGGCCTCGGCCTTCGAATCCTGGCCATTACACGACGTGAACCCACTCCTAGCACAAGCATAGACCGTAGGACATTGCCCTTTGTAAAAAAAAATTGAACCCGTCAAAGAATCAAAGAATCAAAGAATCAATTTCGTTTATTCAATTTAGGCACATATAGAGCACATATGAACGTCAAAATATTACAATTGTGTCAAGAAGTATGTGAACAAAAAATAAAATATTAAATAAATTAAAGTAAACCATTTGAAAATGATTCTTTCGCTGGTTCGGTAGTTGGTTCTACTGAGAAGATACCAGCAAGAAACTCAGAGAACTCAATTATCCTTTTTATTTATTTATTTATTTTCACCTCAACACCGCAAATCTTACTTTCGATGCTTGATTACGAGTACCGAAAACAGAAGCTAGTTAACAAGATTCTGCCGAATTCAGCAGAGTTCAGCCAAATCCACCGTTAGACTGATAAAGCGGACCCCAGACTCCGAGGTGAAAGCTTCGGATGCGACTGGGATTAACGCTAGGCTCAGAATACAGAACAAAATTTCACCATTGTCACTCGAAAAAGGGCCCGTGATTCTATGTTTGTTCTGTATTCTGAGACGCTAGGATAAAGAAGAAGAATTAACAAGGTAAAAGTGTGTCAAAATGTTGCCAAAATAGCTCGGTAAAGGTATGATTCTGTAGCCGACCACATACGACAACTGCCGACGCATCCAGCTCATGCGCGTAATTCATTGCGGCTTCTCAATGGTCCCCTTTATCCGTATCGGAGTATAACAAGTAATGGGTACACTGTATGTGCTGCATGCGTCTGTCCTTGTCGCATGCGGTCGGCTACGGAATAATACCTTTAAAGCGTATTTGGTTCATACATTTTAGAATTCAATATCCTGTGCCGATATCATCATAATGTATTATGATAAATGTTATAGAATGGATTAACATCCGTATACTGTCAGAAAAATAAAACATCTGGCAGTCTCAATAATGAAATAATATCTCACCATCTGTTCAGTTTGTAATGCCTATGGATATTTTTATCTTCCTAACAACATTTCGGTAGTAAACGATACATGATACGATACGCTACGGTCACATTTCATTGTTATACCGAAATAATTATACTTATGGATTGTTTTGTTATTTATTAGTCATTTGTATCATTAACGTGTACCTACTGAAATGGTATATAGGTATATGTATGATAAACAATAAACATATTACCGCAGAGACATGTTGCAGGAAAATATTATGTTATAAAATATAAGCAGTTGTTATAATAGGTACCTACTTACTAAAACAACTTGGTTAGGTTAGTATCACACACAGACGGATGAACGTATTTAGGTATAGTTTGATATAAGAATCCATACCCATATTTTAATACATATTATAATAATATGAAAGTACCTCTGTCTGTCTGTTCAGCTTTCACGACTAAACCACTGAACCGATTTTGATGAAATAGATTACACCTTGAGAAAAGACATAGGCTATGTTTGGTCGCGGTAATCGACATTCACGCGCGGAGCCGCAGGTAACAGCTAGTAAATTATAATCTGGAATAACACCTAGGCTACTTATCCCTGGAATAGGTCTAATAAGTTGTGGGAACGGGCTCAGAACCCCACGCGGACATAACAGCTGGAGTAACTATAGTACGCGCCAGTTAGTGTGGCAATACGAGTCATTTACCCATACAGTGGTGTAGGTATACGAAATTTGCAAAAACGACAGTTTCAATGTTAAAAGATAATGTAATAATTCTTAATTCTTAATATTTTTGATTTACCTTTCTTGTTACTTCGTATTCGTAAGACTTTGTTCCACTCGTATTGCCACATTAACTGGCGCGTACTATATATCTTCTATCTATACTATTCTTCTTCTTCCTCTTAGCGTTAATTCCCAGTCGCATCCGAAGCTTTCAGCTCGGAGTCTGGGGTCCGCTTTATCAGTCTTAACTACGGATTTGGGTAGACCTCGACATTTTCCGTGAAGCGATTGTCATCTGACCTCCACAACCCAATGTTAACACTAGGCGATATCAAAGCTTTGCAGTTAGACCGTTGTTTTTGGATTTTTTTTGGGCTCCAACTACCCGTATCGACTGCCATAGATGTTCTTATGGCTTAACGTGCTCTCCGAGGCACGACCAGACCAATGAAAATACTCATATTTCATTCACACAAATATTTGCACTGCGCGGGGATCGAACCCGCGCCTCCTGCGTAGCGGCCGCGTTCACTACCGCTACGCCTATCTATACTATTATATAATTGTAAAGTGGTCATGTCTGTACATTAAAGATATTTAAAAAAAAGACGTGTGGCACTCGGGGACTGCCGCGGTAAAGCTATTGCATAGCATTTTTTTATGACCTAATGCAATTATAATAAATAAGAATTTTAATTTTAATTTTAATTTGATTTCTGAGTTCTGAGTTCTGAGTCTGAGTCTGAATTTGAATTTGAAAACTAACAACTTATGCAATTATAATTACTTACGTTAAGCGGAGCTACTTCGGAGCAGCTCGGCTCGATTCGTGCGAGCTCGGAGTTGGGGGTGTTACCATTTTTCGTTACGGAATTTCTGTATTCGGTCTCCACGCTCAAGGCCCGCGATAGAAGCTATGCAATAGCTTAAAAATACTTGAGTTATGTTAGGTTGAACACGAATTTTTTTTTTGTCTGTTCATCATCATCATCATCATCATCATCATTTCAGCCATAGGAAGTCCACTGCTGGACATAGGCCTCCCCTTTAGATCTCCAATAGGACCGGTTGGAAGCGTCTCGCATCCAGCGCGTTCCCGCGGCCTTTATGAGGTCGTCTGTCCACCTTGTCTGTTATTCTAATGTAACTGCTGAACGGATTTTCATGCAGATTTTTGTGTTACAAAGGGCTTGGTCAGACTTAAAATCTTACGTTTGTTTGATCGCAATCAGTTGAGTAGAACCGGAGATACGAATATGAGCAAAGGTCGCGTTAGCCGAAATGCACGCGTGCGTAAGACTAGTTTACTTATACAATCATCAATATCTACTGTGGAATGTTTAATGAGATATATTTAGAAAAGGTATTGTTATTTTGGGATCTCAAAATATTATCCTATTTTTGGAACATTCGACCTTTCACCCTACAATGTTTGTTCTCTAACTTATTAGAGATACCTGTTAGAAACGGTTCCTCGTAAGTCTTTGACGCCAAACGAATTCTTGAATAAAGTTCCTAAAGCTCGTGGCGGTTGGTGCTCCAAAATGTTCAATTTTAATTTGATTTAATTTGCCATTTGATTAACAGTGGCACGCTTTGTATTTTATTTTCCAATTTATATCATAATTATTGCTGTAATTTATTTTTTTTATTCTATTTTGGAAAACTTAAAATACATTTTCATTGCAACCGTTTTCATTATGCTACGAATTGTCTGTAGAATTTTTACATCATCCCAAAAAAAAAATAGAAGAATAAAAATGGGGTCGTTGTTTTAAATTACTACGAGGAATCTTGTGTTAGATTCGAACGTGGAACCTCTTCATAGAGGCTTTTGGATGTATCCGTTTTCAACCTACTGATTTCAACCCAAGAACATTTTTTCCGGTTCAACCCACATATTATACTTTTTCTACCTATTCATGTTGAAAATATTCTGAAATACACAGTGAAACGTCACTCACAAAGTAACCACAACCACATGCAAAAATGCAATAGAAAACAATTACGAACTGTAACTTTTATTCTTGGCATTTGACATTTCTATTGAAACCTCTTAAGTCTTCTTTTGTGGCCATTGTTACGAATATAAATTGTCGCCATATTTCAATAAAACACCTTAAGTACAATGCAATAAAACACACAATAGCTACGCTATATTACTGTCTACGAAATGCTAAAATATGAAAATTCCTTTGCTAAGTAACAAAATATTCAGTTACATTCCGTTGTATTTCCATTGGCGGTTTTACAAGGAATATTCTTTCTAAATGCTTTTATAGAAATGTCAAAAGACGTGTTTGACATTTGCTTGGGATGACATCTAGACGAACTTGTGGAATTAAGTACCTATTTAAAAATGAAGCCTTGATTTACGTTTGTGTCTATCCTACTAATATTATAAATGTGAAAGTTTGTGAGAATGGATGTGTGGATGTGTGGATGTTTGTTACTCTTTCACGCATAAACGGCTGGACCGATTCGGTTGAAATTTGGTATGTATATAGGTTATACCCTGGATTAACATATAGGCTATATATCAGCGATGAACGGGATCAGAATTCCACGCGGGCGGAGCCGCGGGCAACAGCTAGTTAGGTATATAGGGTTACAGTGCTATGTTTGAGAAAGCTGCATTGATGTTATGATGGCAGTATTATTTTGTGACAAGAATGACAGAAGTCTGGTAGCTAAGCTTAGGTAGTCCAGTTTGAACACCCAGTCCAATAGCACTTGCGCGAATCGCACCTAGCCTAGTCCACGAAGGGCACCTATCAATTAATGTATTTTTATTCTCATGTCGTTGGGAATCTTTCTACCATCTATGGCATCAAAATTCAAATAAATTACCTTTACTAAAACGTATAGTCATGCATTTAAAGGGTGAAACCTCTTGTAGATAGCTATGTAGTTATGGTAGAAAGATCGATGATTATATCAACATTTAATTTTATAACCACAAGATTATTCCAAACAAAGATAAACCTTCGCCTTGAGCCTGGAGTCCACTGATTCCTTCGCCATCTTTTAATTAGACTCATACGGCTTTTATGGGAGCAACTTTCGCCTGACCTCCCAAATCCTAACCCCGACAAAAAGTTTACGCTAGAGCGTCGTCGTCCGTCAATCAACAGGTGTAGGTGTTGAGGTTGGCTTGACCTCAAAGATCCTGGTGAGACCCCATACACCTAAAAATGATTATAGCTGAAAGAACAAAAAACACTTTTGCAGCTTGCACCGGGGTAATCATACCAATTTTTTAAAACATACCTACCTAATTATGTATCTACATAATGTATTAGAATTTCTTTTTAACGAGCCCTTGGTTTTTTTTTTCAGGTATGCTTGTCAACAGTTGAAGGCTCTTACAAAATTTAAGGCAACAAGTAAGTATATGTATGACCCACATGGTTGGTATTTTTGAGTGCTTTCTCAATTTTCTCTCGACTATTACTGCCGTCCAGTAGGCAGGCAAACTTTTATTAGGTTTACAATGGCTTGGGCCAAACCCGAGAAAAAAAGCCTGCATCAGCCTCGTCCGTCAATGAAGAGGTGAACTGACTTATAGATGAGGTTGATTTGGACGCCGAAGATCTCAGTGACGAAAGACACTTCAATAAGAACGTAGACCGTAGAATTCCTTATAGGTCTACTGAAAAAAGTAAATATTGTTGATAGCAATGCAATGATAGCTTAATAACGTCTAGACATCATTTGTTGGTATACTTTTTTGTATTCAATACATTAATGTTATCTGACCTGTCACTGAGCGATCCAATCTACGTTAAAGCTATTTGATCTAAATTATCTTTGTACATATATGGAATAGATTGACACACTTCATTACTTATGTGGAAAATTTGTACAAAATTTTGGAAAAATAAACAAACGAACAATCGATCATACATCTGTATGAAGTATAGATGAAAAGCGCGCTATGTGCCTATCATTTTTCTAGTGTTCCACATTTGAAATTCAAAATTAAGTCTCGCCTCATCCTGGAACCGTGACACATTTTTGGATCTAAACAGCTTGTCTAGTAGGTAGTAAGTCATAGCACTTATAACGTTAAATTGATAAGTAGCACCAGGGGTAATGCAAGATCTCCCGTGGTACTACCAGACAGGATAGTAGTACTAAGGGCAAAAAAATCCCCTTGGTACTACCAGTAGTGCAACCGATAGTACCACAGGTAAGGGGCAATAAAATCGGTAGGCCAATTCTCCTAGTAAAAATTTACTAAGTTCAGTCTCTATCTCTCTAATCTTGATCGTTTTTGACATTTGGGAGATTGAGATTAGATCGAGACTCAATTTTATACAGATTTTTGATATGAAAATTAACCTCAATTTTAGATTAGCAGTAAAACACCAGCATTCTTATCACTCGATCACAAACGAATAACAAAAATCTCTTTTAAATAGATACGCAAAATTATGTAAATAAGCACAAATATATCAGTAGTCCCAGGTTAACGATCTCTAGAATGGTATCATTCCCTCGACAGTAAGTAAACATAGTACGAAACTACTAAATAAACATGTATGATTATGATATTATTTGTCAATACACAAGGAACAACCGCGTTGTTGACAATGATTGTACGCGTTGTTTGATGTAGATCTAATTCTTAGTCACACGTTTCAATAAATAGCATTGTTAATGAACTAATTCCATGTTTGTAAACGAATGACAAATAATTATAATAAGCAAACAAGTCTATGCGTAGATATCCATATTTCTTCAGCTGTTTATATTATCATTATCACAATGTAGTAGCGATACTCTTGACTTCAACCCGATTGATGACTATAGGATCGATACCTTAGTAAAAAGAAAGATCAGTAACTGATATAAAAATACATTTATAACTTTAAACTTTCATTGTAATGACCATACTATTCTGAATAAAATTAGACAGATTAGATGGGCAGTAGAACTATTCAGGTTTTATTAAAAAAAATCGACACTGTTATGAGCTCATAACGTGGGATGGGATGGGAATTGGATGGGGATAGGAAATCTGGTCTAATAAAAGCTCTTATTAGACCAGATTCTCTGAAATAAAATGTCCAGTAATCTGCTATGACTGCTACGAGCCCATGCGTTGTTGTTTCTAATAAAACATTAGACAACGAAAACAATTTTCGAGTTTCTAATGTTTTCAATATTCTCATCTTCAACAAATAATTTTAATCTATTTTCGCCTCGATCCTGAATAAAAGCGGTATTTAACTAAAACAGGCTGTAAATAGCCGGAAAATCGATTAGTTAATGTATGAATATTCATCGCAGTTGTCTGGGATCGCATCGTTATACCTCATTGGGGCCAATTAAAACTGACAGCTAGTGCGAGCTCAAAATACGGACAACCTATAATGAAGGGTATGTCTTCAGAAAACAACTTTTTACTGTCAACTAAAACTCCTTAAATGTAGGTCAAAACTTAAGAATGTAAAGGAAAATTCATGCACAATTCACGAGCATTATTAAGTTCATCAATTTTCACCGATTTGAAACTGAAAACACGCCTGGCGTTCCTTACCTGACGTATGGTATGGATTCACGGGCTGGTATCCGCAACTTCACGTCAAGGCGCGGTTTTTGCGTGATAAGAGACTCTTTTAAACAAACCAAATATGTACCAATTCCAAGGACTTCCTAGTGACTGTTGAACTGTTGAACACATATCCGCAAGCTGACTGTTCCATCAAATAAGGATCATTCCTCCGGATATCACGTCATACTGTTTTCGATAAGAAAATTCCAAAAAAGTTATATTCTAGTATCAAGATTTTTATTACATACATAGTCAATTGGGTCATCGAGCAATTACGAGTACAAGTGAAACAATTCAATTAGTGATTGATTACAATAATCATAATCATAGTACAGATTAGATAATGATAATAGTTTTATCATTTATATAATGACCGTGACTTTATCTAGCGCCTGCGGTAAGATAAGATTGCCGAGCGGTCTAACTTTGTCGTCTACCTTCAGGTGAAGTTTCAGGTCCGTCCAAGTGCCTCCAACTTTAGGAAGTTCTTGTGCTATTAGAAACAGATTATCACTTGCTTCTACTGTGAGCGAAGATATACGACAGAGTTCTCCATAATGTTCTTGGATGTTTGTGGAATCGGCTAATCCGTGTTAGATCGACTGGATGTTTGTGAAATCTGCAAATCCATATTAGATCTACTATAGGAATAAAGCCTTTGTCCAGCACACTTCACAAATTTTCGACTTGGACAGAACTATCGATACAGATAATATCGGACTATACTTACTTTATTTACTTTTATATCACATCCCATTTTTGTGTTTACATAGCCCATGAATAAGTCACCGCTTGACGACGGCAATAGGCACGCCCCCTGAGAAACAGACATTTTGCGAAAGAGACATTCTGCGAAAGAGACGTCTTACGACCAGGGGACATTTTGCGAAAGAGACGTTTTGCGCCTGAGCCCCCCTATTACGTGCGACCATAAATCATAGTTGGCGAAATATGGGTGATAATACACCTCTGCCTTCCCCGTCGGAGATTTACAGGCGTGAGTATATGTATGTATTTTACACATACGAGCATTGAATTATTCGAAACTATTCCAAGTTTAAAAATCGATAAGCTTCTACGAACAACCTTCTTGCTAAGTTTGTCAATTCTTAATCATGTTGCTCCATACCGAAGCGGAAAATGGCAACCGTCGCCGGTTCAATACCGCATACCGCGATGCCATCAGGAACCTCTTTAATATGTAACTTTAGGTTCCCGAGATCTGGAGGCACGTTAGTGGTCCCGCTGAGACGAGTCGCAGTAAGCAGGGCACTACTTACCTTTTCTTGAAACGGTGCGTCGGTCGTATGTTCGGTCTCTCATAGCTTTGGGCTAGAGATTCTCCAGTGGAGAATACGAAAAAGGATATTATCCCTACTAATATTATAAATGTGAAAGTAACTCTGTCTGTCTGTCTGTCTGTCTGTCTGTCTCGCTTTCACGCCCAAACCACTGAACCGATTTTGATGAAATTTGGTATAGGGGTAGATTAGACCTCGAGAAAGGACATAGGCTATGTTTGGTCGCGATAACCGACATCCACGCGGGCGGAGCCGCGGGCAAAAGCTAGTGGTTGAATATATTTTCGTCTATAGGTTACATGATGGAACTCATTATGCTTTTTTATTTCTTCTAGCTTTTACTCATAGAAAAAAAATAATTTTCGCGGTTTATTTATTTTTGTTCTGATATCAGAAACATCCATGATACCAGAAATTCAACAGCCATGATTACAAGAAAACTGAAATGTCAAACGTCTCTTTTCTGGTACCGTGTTGCTGTCTTGATGTTATTATTTTCAGATTAGCATCGAAAAATCGGTATTTTCGAAACCGTTTTTCTTTTTAACTATAAAACCTAAAGATCTGGAATTTACATCCCTGCATACTACAGGATATACAGAGTAACCTTTTCATAAATTCAATAAAAAAGAAAGAAATAGTTGAAAAGAGGCTCTGAACATCACTCTACTCTTTCTTATGAAACCAAATATTTTCTACAATATGTATCCAAATAATCTAAAATTTCAGATATATGTTAAATGAGTGTATTAGCATGACGTGACCTTCTTAGTTTGTAATCGTCCCCTATAAAATTATCTATTAAAATTAGTTTTACTGATTTTTACGGCTGAAAAACGAGCGAATGACCTTGAGCATTTGTATGGTCAAAGTCATTCGCGTATGTAATCACCTTAAACTTTAAATTGTATTAAAACTCTCAACGTACCCAGTTGATCAAAAATTTTGGTGTCAATCCTGGCGTTCTTGAATTACACATATTATAAGTAACAATATAAAAACTGAATCTTAAAAGAAATAAAAATAGATTATTCTGCAAATTCTGCAAAAAACATTTACAGTTCTGGCAGATGTAAAAAAACTGTGTACATAGGTAAACACTTCTTTTACTCATGTGATTAAGAACCATTGTCACCTTTACCGCGTGTAACTAAGTGATAATGAACCAGCAATTGTGTAAATTTCAGCGGTAAACAGTTGTTATCATAATGACTTACAAATCCAAATTATTCAGTAATCATTGTACAATAAATAAATGGATGATCGTGACACCTTAGCATATCATAAAAACATCGCATTGTAATGCTTATGAACTGAAAACCGTAATTAATTGGAAAATGAAAAAAAAAAGATGGAAAATAGAAAATCGGACCATAGTAATAGAGATTGCCTGCAGTTTTTAATGGTTCTCTAGTGAGTCCGAAAGGGTTCAAATTTGATTCTATGAATAAAAGAAATTCCAGATGTTAGGTATGTTTACTATTATAGTTATACAGGCTGGAAGCGTTAAGGTGTGTCCAAAGTTTGGATCCAAACGATTTTCTCATGTTAAAAAAGTTGCATAACTTTAAAGTTAAACTGATAAACATCAGTTAAAAGTCTTGCAATATCTTTAAAATTCACGTCATCCGGGGTGAAAACTTCCGTTGCGACTGGGATTAACACTAGGAAGAAGAAGACGAAATAATCGTTTTGTTTGGACACAACTATTACACCCTGTATATTGTAAAAACATATTTCCTGACCCTGTTTAGATGTTTGTATTGTAATTCGTTAACCACAATGCATACGCGCGTGTAACCATTGTAACCAATATGCTGGCTACCAACTGAGCTATCACCGCATTATCATATTACAATGAAATGGACCAAATTCAACGGTCATGTGTCATTTTGTAACTACTGATGATAAATATGTTTATAATGTTACATTAAAAAGTCAAAGTTCAAAGAACATGATATGGAAAGTTATAGATATCAGAATTAAGAACATTCTTGGTTTTAATTCGATTAAGAAAGTTAATTAAGAAGTTAGCATAGTAAATGCTTCAAAATTTCATTCAATTCTTGGTTTTTTTTTTTTTTGTATGTTTGTCTTTCTTGAACTGTGACTTTTTATAGTTATTCAAACATGTGGTGCGTTTAAACTTTTATATGTTTTTACTACTGTAACTATGTATTAGGTACTATGTATTGCTCAGGACATAAAACTTGGACCTAAAATGTGTTCAAAATGTGCTATATACCCGCAGTACACGATTCTTGGATGTCTTTTGAGGATCCGCCAGGGCCTCGTTTGTCTTGCGATTTAGGCCAAGATCCGTGTCCCGAGGTATACTACTCACGTTTTACTAGATAACTCATAAAAAGTGAGTTTGGTGTAGTTGCTGGTATTTTCAATGGCAAAATCAGACCAACTTTTCCCTTTTCACGCGTATTTTTTTACAAATATTTTTTCCAATTATGTTAATAGTATTTGTGTAATGTGATTGGTCAGATTAGATGAGAACTTTCCATACCGAGTGATTTTTACTCTCTGGAATGACGTCATACCGAAAATTAAAATAAGAATTGTTCAGGTGAATGCTATGCATCCTGAAAATAGTTATATTTAAGGTTAATGGCAATAGGCTCGCCACCTATTACATTGGGACCTAAACATAAACGGCGAAATGTGGGTGCTAGCACCTCTGCCTACCCCTTCGGGGATAAAGGCGTGAGTTTATGTTATGTTATGTTTTTTTTTAGTTTTAGTTTAGTTGTATCTTAAAAGCTGAGTTCTCGAAAACTAAACCGCTTACAAAAAACCTGCTTATAAAACGTTCAGTAATCTTATTCTAAACTCATTAATCTACTGTTCCAATTTCTAAACTTGAACCTGTAAGTCAGTCTTGTTCCAAATATGATAAGATGCATTTACAAAGATGGCGGATGAACTTCAGATCCATAGACAGAACGGAAGCTCCACATTGTTCGCGCGCCGAGTACCGAGTGTTCTACAGTCAAGAACGTTCGAGTGGCATCGCGCCCTACGTCTACTTGTGGAATATACTCGGAATTTGTAGGCTCTGTAAGTACTATCACTTTGTTGTAAACTAGCTTCCGCCGGAGGCTACGTTTATAGATAAAATAGATAGGTACTTTATTTCTCACTGACATTGTCTTACTATATCCATTATAATAAGACAGGGTATAGTAAGCAACGTATTCGAAAACTCGTGAATTGACTTGAGATGACAGTAGAGCAGTCGAACAATTTGTCGTCATATTTCAGCAAAACATAAAGAAATATCAAATTAGAAGTACAAATTACTACTCTACTAATACATACAAATCACTCTATCTATTGATGAAAACCTTTTGACGTTTATGGACCAGTTCTTCATTAGTCTTTTTCTAGTTATGAAAACTATATCAAAACCCATTGAGTAGTTTAGAAGATCTCAATGAACTGAGAAAATGAGAAGTCACATTCTTTTATACTGCACAGGGAGACAAATCTACTACATATAATATTGTTGAAAAATGAAGGGGTTTTGTTTCCTCCGTTCAGGAGACCTTCGACCCATATCAACACCCCAGGGGAGATATTATGACCCCGTCACCGTATAAAAAAACCAGTAGCCACATAACTTACCGATCTATTAAAAGACTTATTTTAAGTACAGACCTCCAGCAGCAAGGCTATTTAACAAATGAAAGAAAGTGTTATTGACGGCAGTTTTGCATGCATTAATAACATGGCAAACCGACGACAGCTAATTTGTATTCAGAGGCAACTCGAGAGTGGCTATTTAACTGGCTCGGGCACGTGCGGTGAAACGTTGAAACACTATATTGTTATATTAACTAGTGCCCGCGGCTCCGTCCGCGTAAAATACTGATCCGGGAATGGGATGGCCCGCAAACTACAGGTACTTGCCGCACAATTAAGACCTGGAATTTCTTGCCAGTACACGGGTTTCCCTCTTCCTAGAGTCCCAGTTTAAGTGGGGCGTGAAAATGCATCTGTAGGGGCCGTCTAGCTGAGTGCATGCATGGTACGTGTCTATAATGGTGACTCTTTTTTCCAAGACTTTGCCTTCTCCTTTGGAGTGAAATCAAAGTGAACGCGGCCACTACGCAGGAGGCGCGGGTTCGATCCCCGCTCAGTGCAAATATTTGTGTGAATGAAATATGAGTATTTGCATTGGTCTGGTCGTGCCTCGGAGAGCACGTTAAGCCGTCGGTCCCGGTTACCATGAAAACATCTATGGCAGTCGTTACGGGTAGTTGGAGCCCTCAAAAATCCAAAAACAACGGTCTAACTGCAAAGCTTCGATATCGCCTAATGTTAACATTGGGTTGTGGAGGTCAGATGACAATCGCTTCACGGAAAATATCTAGGTCTAGCCAAATCCGTGGTTAAGACTGGTAAAAGTGGACCCCAGACTCCGAGCTGAAAGCTTCGGATGCGACTGGGAATTAACGCTAGGAGGAAGAAGATACCTCAAGTTTTTCATGAATCAATTTAATAAATAATGTTGTCATTTTTTTAAGCAAGTTTTATATCGTGAATTCAATGTTTTTAATGGTACCAAACTCGCAGACTATTTACGAAAACATCAAAATATTCGGCGATCCGTTTTATTCCTGTCCCAATACTGTTCAATATTTACATGAAACCATTGAAAGTTAAAATAGACTTTGAAATATTCAAAACATGAATTGCTGCACGTTTCAATGAAGGCAATATGTTACAAAGTCAAAAGCTGTTTTTATATTGGAAGCAAAAAGTTATATATAACACGCGTTGTAATTAAACTTTTTAGTTACACTACAAACTACGAGTACTTTCATTTGCAAATATTCGAGTGCCTGCATTCTCATAGGGATAGATAGGGATTGTGGTATTAACGCTTACACCCGTATTCACAAACGATACTGTGAGGTCTCATAGTGTGCTCGAGCGCATAGGGCTGGTAAAATTAATTCACAAACATCACGGAGCAGTATCTAACGCAGTGCGTTCCCTCAACGAAGTATTACTTAAGTGTTATCAATGAATAAAAAGGCTTGCCAAAACGAACGCACTGAGATATTGTCGTTCTTTGCACAGTTTTGGTGGTACGCATAGCGAAGTATTGTTTGTGAATACGGGGATTATACTACTATGACAACAGTGCCAGGACAGGGCACTCTCGTGAAATGAAACAGAGTGTTTATTTATGCTACTTCGTCGGTCGCAGACAAGCACACGGCCCACCTGATGATATGTGGTTACCTTGGCCTATGGGCTAGCTCAACACCAGGGGAATTACACTCGTGCTGCCGACCCTTTAAGAACAGAGAGATTCTGTGCCGTCAGCGCAAAAGATAAGTAGGACAAGCCTTTGGTTTTCCCACTAACAGCTCAAAACCTCTCCCTCCAATGAGCTCTGGGTAACCTACTCACCGCCAGGAACACAACACGAGGTTATTTAGCCACGGTATTCTGTAGGGCGAAGGTACTTCCACAGTCGGACTGATCAAATGTGATCCTATAGTTGTCAACTGAATGCGTATCTTATCCGCTGAACCTCCTTACCACCACGACGGTGGTGTCGGTACGCAATTCACGCTTTAGGAACATTGATACACATTGTATATCAATGTTTAGGAAAATAATCTTATAATATAAAAATGAATCCCTAAATGTGTTGCTAAGCGCAAATCTCGAGAACGGCTGAACCGATTTCGCTAATTCTTTTTTTAGAATATTCCCTGAAGTACGAGGATTCTTCTTACGGAGAGAAAAAAAAATAAAAATAAAGAATCGACTGTTAGGCGGTACGAAGTTCTCGGGGTCAGCTAGTACATTAATAAATTAATTACATTTACAGAGTGTGATGGTGACTGAATAACAGACATCCCACTCATGTTCAATTATTGTCAAAGAAATAACATAATGCGTTGTTGTATGGATTCATAACGTTATTTTACTAGCTTCGAGCTACTGTTACAATATGGACACATCATGTGAAGAAATGAGTGTAGTACCTAAATAAATATTCTAGTACATTCTCCTCCATTGAGTAATTCGGGGTTAGATAGCATTGCTATGCTATAATGATTTGTGAATCCAGTATAGTCAAACGGATATTCATTAATGAAATCCAGGCTTATACTTTAGCAAATATTATGTAAGCAGTGAAATTCTCCATTATACCTAATCAGCTTAATAAAATTTAATTACTCAGTCACGTGTAATTTCATGTCATAGAATAATAATGAATACAGATAGTGCAAAGCAATGTTAAATGTTCACTACGTGCGGTATTATGCCTAACTGAATAATTTGCAATACTGATAAACTAATTGGCAGTTATAACGTTTATGGAGCGTAATATTATACGTAACAATCAATATCGATAATTGAATCGCCAATCAAGTGATTTAATACTTTTATAATATTTATTGTTTACAGTAACTGTAGGGTGAGCACGAACTACTATCGTAATCGTATCGTGAACATAACGATAGCACGGAGCATTACGATTGGCAGGCTTCAGGCAGGCGGCCAATCGCAATGCTCCGTGCTCTCGTTACGTTCACGATACGATTACGATAGTTGTTCGTGCTCACCCCACTGATAAGACGTGAAATAACTGGAGTTATTTCAGTTCTTATCAGTTACCGTTTTCATTTTAAGTAGATATTTATAACATTTAGTAAGAGTTTGGCAAAGCAAGTTTGAAAAAAAAAAATCAATATCAAAACACGAGGTCCTGTCTGATCTGCCTTATAAAGAATATTTGAGATAAAAAAGTTCAAAAATGTCATTATTTTGAAAATATTTTTTTTTTTTTTTTTTTTTTTATACCACTTAGGTGGCAGACAAGCACACGGCCCACCTGATGGAAAGTGGTTACCGTGGCCTATGGACGTATGCAACACCAGGGGCGTCACACTCGTGCTGCCGACCCTGAAGAAACCTTCTAATGCCCTTCTTGAAGAACCCCATATTGTAGTCGCTTGGGAAAACCATCGCGGGGAGTTCATTCCACAGCTTGAGTGTGCGAGGGATGAAGTTCCTTTCATACCGCACAGTGCGCACCGTTTCCGGTCGCAATGTGTGAGGATGAACTCCCCGCCTATGACGAGAAGTGCGATGATAGAATGTAGCTGTGGGCATCATGTCAAACAATTCATCCGAGCACAAACCATTGTATAGGCGGTAAAACACACACAGTGAAGCAAAGTCTCTCCTGAGACTGAGTGGTTCCACATCGCCTGTTAGTATGGGATTGCCGACGAGCCTCAACGCCCGTCTTTGTACCGAGTCGAAAGGGTCAAGTTGGCACGCAGGCGCTCCGGCAAAAAGGTGACAGCAGTACTCCATGTGAGGCCGAACCTGTGCCTTATAAAGGAGGAGTCGTTGCCCCGCAGTGAAGTACTGCTTCGCCCTGTTGAGCACCCCAAGTTTCTTTGATGCCAACTTGACCTTGTCTTCCAGATGACTTCGGTATTGGACGTCGCTGGAGATATCGACACCAAGAATCCCGATACTTGTGGAGATGGTGAGCGGTGTGCCCAGGAATTGCGGCGCTACAACAAATGGAGCCTTCTTAGCGGTGAATACACATACTTGTGTCTTGGTAGGGTTGAATTGGACTAAATTTAGTCGTCTCCAATCGGATACTCCAGACAGAGTAGTCTCAATTTCGGACACAAGTTGTTCGCGACTCTCCTCCACTTCCGACCTAGGGATATTTGCACGGCCCGTGTAATACGTGTCACCGGTGCTGTCATCTGCATAGCAATGAATGGAGCCATCAGACAGCATGTCATTGATATGCAGCAGAAACAAGGTCGGGGACAACACGGAGCCTTGCGGAACACCAGCGTTTATGTCCATGCGGTCCGAGCAGCTGCCATCGACGACGGCTTGAATACTTCTGTTGGACAAAAAGCTGGCAATCCATGCACACAATCCCACGGGGAGTCCATAACGTGGCAACTTCGCAAGAAGACCTCTGTGCCAGACCCGATCGAAGGCCTTCGCTATATCTAGGCTGACCGCTAAAGCCTCACCCCGACTCTCGGTGGCTTGCGCCCATCGGTTAGTGAGATACACTAGGAGGTCACCGGTAGAGCGACGGTGGCGAAAACCGTACTGTCGGTCGCTCAGTAGATGGTTTCCCTCAAGGTATCTCAGGAGCTGTGTGTTAATCACACGCTCCATCACCTTCGAGAGCAGCGAGGTGATAGCGATAGGCCTATAGTTGGACGGATCTGTCCTGTCGCCTTTCTTAGGCACAGGATGCACGAATGCAGTCTTCCACGAAGCCGGGACCTGTCTTGTGGAGTAGGAGAGCGCGAAAAGGCGTGTAAGCACTGGGCACAACTCGGGAGCACAGTGCTTGAGCACCATCGCCGGTATACCATCCGGCCCACTCGACTTTCGAACATCTAGGGATTTAAGTTCACGCCGGACCAGCCGTTGCGTGATTTTCACTTCAGGCATGGAAGCACCACAGCTGGGAATAATAGGTGGCTCGGCGTTCCCGTCGTTCATAGTCGAGTTTGACGCAAAGAGACGACCCAAGAGATCGGCTTTCTCCTTAGCGCCATGGGCCAGACTACCGTCAGGTTTTTGCAGCGGCGGAAGGCAGGACTGGCAGAAGTTTCCCTCGGCAGCTTTGGCGAGCGACCAAAAAGCACGACTTCCTGACGGATACCGCGCAAGCCGCTCGCCAATTCCGCCAACGAACTCGAACTTAGCCCTGGCTATTGCTTTTTTACTGGACCTCGAGGCGGCGTTCAATTTACGCTTCACTTCAGCGATATCCGGATCCCTATTGGCAAGAGCTGTGGTCCAAGCCTTATAGGCAGATTGCTTGCGGTCTCTAGCTTCTCTAATCCTATCTAATCTTCAAATGGGTTTTAACTCAACAGTAATTATTCATAATAGTATTATGTACAGTACAGATGCCTTATGGTAATGCCTGATAATTGACAGGATCGTGTCCCTATTGTTTAGGGAATGTGGAGTGACCGTCGGTTGAGTTTACAACCCGACTGACACTGGTTTGTTACGACAGACAAACTTTGCAATAGATGGATAAGGTCAGAAGATGGTTGGCCATGGATAGGTATATTGTACAAAAATATTAAGAGCATAATTACATTATATCCTTTCTACCGATATTTTTCATTCGCTCCTGACCTCAGGTCGGTAGTGTTCAACTGCTGAGCCAAAAGTCGTGAGTTCGACTCCCACATATGCATGAATACATTTTTGCATTGATCTGGGTGTTTCCAACCGTATATAGGTACAACTAAAATTACAAAAAATAATAATTTAAATAAAATTTGTCAAGAATATTAATATAAAAAGAAAACCATATTTTTATCGAATAATATTTATTACTGACCACATCTTTGGTTGCGTTACATTGACTACAAAATTCGTGACATTTTGATTATTATTATCTTTATTTATACTTAAGTGCGTATAAAATAACTTAACACATTTACATGCTTAACTTACTACCTACTTCAAATTTAACATAAACAAATCACTTATAATAAAGAAGATAAAATCTACAGAATGTGTGTGTACAGCATAATTTTTTGCACATTTAGCTCTACATAACTTAAATTCGTTGTCTAAATTATGGTCAGTAAAACTAATTAGTAATAATAATTTTAAGAATAAAGCACAAAATTGAACATAGACATATTTTTACGATACCATCTTTCATAATTTGACCTTACTTATTTTATGTCTTACTCTAAGGTCCTTACCTACTATAGATTTTCTACTAACCTAATGTGCTATCCAATGATAGCAATTTTTTGGACTAGATAATTTATTTATTTCAGCCGTTAGCATCATTATAATAATGAACTTAGTTCTATACGTCATAAGGCTCATGCTAATACACATCGAATTTACTCGATAAATCAAATAATGTGTTGTTAGTTCAACTCCTCGCTTCTTTGATTCCGTTGAACGCAAATATACAAAGAGACACTCAGACCCATATTCTAGAATGGTACTCTGTTCTGAATCTTTATTGATCTGTCCAGATTGTATAGACAGATTGGACAGATTGTCTATACAATCTGTCCTAAGATAAAGCGAGATTCAAAACCGAGTACCATTCTAGAATATGAACCAAAAACCTGTTGGTAAAGTCATGTGTTTGGCATAATGTGTGAGACACATTTGACGTCAACGATGATGATGTGAACTATGACTGTTTAATTTTTTAAACATACATAGAATAACAACATGTACTACAGATAATAAAACAGAAATGTACTTATATTTTATTTAAAAAAAAGATCTCATGATTTCAAAAGTGGCCAGTAAATGCGTGGGATGATTTCTATTCACATTCATACTTTTTAGGTAATTAAAAAACATTTTTTTCCTGCTGCTGTGCTTAGGTATACAGTGCTGCTACAATTTGCGAGGAGTGGGATAATTCTAACTCTTGTATGGGTGCCTTATACATAATAAGTTGCCATTGAAATAACAAAAACTCAAAATCACAAGGCGTTAAACTTATGTACAGTCGACAAAGAAGTTGCGGACAAAAGTCCTACGCGCTTTTTATTTTTTCTGTTACATTTGTAATTCATTTATTTTGTTACTTTTCAGTGCATTTCTGTTCTAGAGTCGGTTTATTTTTTTTTGCTAAAAACAATTTATTTCTTATAAACTATCAATTGATAGTGCAAAATATTTAACTTTTACTATCAGTTTTACTATGTTTCACTACATTATTTACCACCATGCCATGCCATGATCATACCATGATGAAAAGGCGTCGCGTCGCGATATCATCAGATAATTGCATAAACGCTAAATCATTAAGAATATTATACATATATATCATTTTATTTTATATTGTCCTTACTCTAGTCATAAGACTCCATGTGAACATGTCATTATTTTTGGAAATATAAGTGATATTTTATGACTTAGGTACATGTTGTTATATGACCGTATAAATTGTATTTATAAATGGAATGAGTTAACTGTAGAAGTCATAATACTTTCAAAGTTTTCAAACTACATTTTATGTAGTTACGAATTCGTATCAAACCAAAATCTGCTATAAGGATTATTTGAGAATTCAAATTTTTGACTAAAAGTGTTTTTCATCAATCAGTCGTTCGTATTGGTTTGAATTGGCTCTCTAGGTGTTTTGTGTCGAGCCTCTTCTTCTTCTTGCTAATTTATTATCTATCATTAGTATATAAAAAATAAAATGATCCCCCAGGGTATCAAATACGGGGTATCCAACCGGAATAACTCTATAAAACCGTCCTTGTATATTTTATAAGTGTATTGCATTTGTTTTCTATATGTGAAAACATATAAATGGTTTCTAGTTATGTAAGAAGTTGTTACATAGTTTTAATGCTGTTTGTTTTCCAAATAAAATAAAATAAAGTATACAAGCTAAAAAGTTTAGATATAGTGCCTTTCATGGTCAACTGAGCCCACATCCCATTGAGCCCGCGGGCTCAGTTGACCACGTTCGTTTTTTTTTGGGAGTGACTCAGCCCACTAACCAGCCAACTTACCCTGCGGGCGCAGTTAACCACTTGCTACGGCTATGGGTCTACTCAGCCCGTGGGCTCAGTTAACCACTTGCTACGGCTATGGGTCTACTCAGCCCGTGGGCTCAGTTAACCACTTGGTACGGCTAAGGGTTTACCCAGCACACACCCAGTACGCGGACACAATATGCAAATTGGCAGATTTAAGGGAATTACTATAAGATGCTTTCAATAATTAATAATCTCTACCCGTCCATTATACACATTGCCTGATGCGCTTCGGGCATTTAATACAATACCTAGGCAATGTATGAAATTAATCGTATTATACACATTGCCTGAACGTTTTAGGCAATGTATAGAATGCCTAAGCATTCTATACAATGCCAGATTATACACATTGCCTATAACATATATATATAAATGTATAATGTATTTACTTGCCCTGGGCTGATTGAATGGATCACAGTATGCCTTTGCGTCAATAAATAACTAGATTGTAGTTATTTAGTTTAAGTGGAAGATAAAAAAAATGGATAATGAAGTAAATCTCAATTATTTTTAATTAAATCATTTTTAAATAAAAAACCATTCGCTGTTTGTTTAAATGTTTTAATTTATGCAAAAGTGAGCAAAAATTCTAGATTCGGCAGTTTAAATGGATATTTTGTCCGTGTGCTGGGTAAACCCTTAGCCGTACCAAGTGGTTAACTGAGCCCACGGGCTGAGTAGACCCATAGCCGTAGCAAGTGGTTAACTCAGCCCGCAGGTTAAGTTGGCTGGTTAGTGGGCTGAGTCACTACCAAAAAAAACGAACGTGGTCAACTGAGCCCGCGGGCTCAATGGGATGTGGGCTCAGTTGACCATGAAGTGATATAGTGCACATTGTAGATTTTTGTTTGACAATGACAAAACATACCAACTTAATATTTCTACACCCAATAAGGTATGTATGACCACTGTAATAACATAAAGACCTCGATGTACCATATTCTTGCATGCATGCCATGTTGTACAGTCGAAGTCAAAAGTGCAGTAGCAATCCTACGCAACTATAGCGTGAACATTCTAGCGCTACTTGTGACGTTTTTCTTTTAAGACAATTTACAACACACATAAATTGTTCTTCCGTAGGAATATTATCGATAATTTCGTTGTCACTACGTAAGCAACCCGTGGCCGAGTGGTTAAAGCATGAGGTTTGTGGAAATGCAAAGGTTGATGGTTCAAATCCTGCGATCTTGCAACAACACTTTTTGTGTTTCATTTATAAATTAATATCATTGTATTATTTGTTAAATTTTAGCAAATATCAACATAAAATGTAAAAAGAATGCCAACTTCATACAAAATTACTTTATCAATATTTAAAATTATATTTTTGTCATAAATATAAAAAATCGTTATAACCTGGAATCGAACCTGGAACCTCTTATCATTGTGAATCAATAGTATCTTGCTTAACCCACTTAGCTATCAGTTAATTTACTAAGTTGGTAAATTACTGTATTAGTATCTAATGACACATATTATTATGTAAACACAAAACCGGGCCGGCGCACGGCCGCACGCCACACCATTTTGAGCCTTGTTGGGCTAATGCACTTATAAACTCACTTATAAACTTCTGATTCATGAACTGTAGAGTAAGAAAAAGTTGTGTGAAAACCTGATTTAATAAATGACATTTCATGCTTACCTATTGTTTTACTAACTTTCTTCCCCACTGTCGCCTATGAAACTAAGTTTTTTTTCCACGAAATGTAATACAAACCCTAGATTGTTATACCTCATTAGATAGCTGATGAAACGTAGATATTTTAAAACACATCAGCCGAACAACTGCCATAATATTTTTTTTAGATATCCCTTAGAGAAAAATAAACCTGCTAATTATTTTTCGTAATTTCTAACTTTCACTTGTCTACTACAGCCTATTTAATTAACTCATGTACTATTTTAATGATTGACGTCCTAAAGCATATTATTATACATGTAAAAATGCAATAATAATAAAAATAAGGCACACAAAATAAACAAAATTAAATTTAGTACCCTAAAAATCGGCAATTTTCAATAAAAAATTAAAAGTCGAAAATCTAGAAAATGATTTAATTTAGGATAGGGTGTTTAATAGAGAAATAAGTCAGAACTGATGGGTACTCCACGCCCTGAACGGATCTAACACGACTTGCCCTGTAACCCTGTATAGTATATTTAAATGACATTTTTATTTTAACTATTATTTATGAACTTGGTAATTTCTTAATGGTAAATTTAATTCATTTTAGGTATATCATATTTTGTGTAGGTAATGCACGCCTAATTTAATTGATGCTGTTGCATGCCGCAAGGCCAAATGTAGTGATACTTTATAATGAACATGAACAATTTTAACCCCCTACCTGCATTTGCAATATAAATAAATGAATAAATAAATAAAATTAATGGAAAGGAAACAAAAGACATCAATAAGTTATCGCGAGCAGTGAAATACGTGTTTTATCAACCCACCTTGCAGGGTACAGTTACAAAAATAATGAACATTAAAAAAATATGCACTTTTTAATTCGAGTGTTCCAAATTCCTATCAAGCAAGCAACTCCCGCTTCATCCATTCTTTCATTTAACGAATTCTTAAAAAAAAAAACCTTTGTTCCCACTCTTACAGTTCCCGCAGTAAGTCCTACAACTCTACAGGGCCAGAGAGATTTATCTTCAGCAAATGTCCAAACACGTGGACGTAAAAACATTCTACTATAACTCACGTTCACAACTCATCTGTCATATAAAGTAGCTTACTGAAAGGATCAAAAATTAGTATTCCCACCGAATGTATGGGAATCTCACAGTTAGTATAATACGAGATACGAGGAAAGAAGAGTTTCTGGCAATGTAGCGACTAGGTAGGCACATGTGCTAAGTGATACCCATACAAGTAACTTAAAAAGCATGCTAATGTGAATATTATGGAACTCGTTACAATATAAAATTGGGAGATACCTATGTCCAGCAGTGGACTGCGAAAGGCTAATTGATTGATTGATAGAATATACTGAATTCTTAGTTTACAATTTTTATTTCCGTTTTAAGAGGCTTTTTGAATGGTTTTTCCAAGCGACTACGGTATGCGGTTCCTCAAGAATGGCATTAAAAGATTCCTACCCCTTAGGTGTTGCACACGTTCCTTAGGCCACGGTAACCACTTTCCATAATGTGAGCTGTGTGCTTGTCTACTAAGTATGTAGTATAAAAAAGGCGTTGAATAGTTCGACTATGTATACGTATCAGTGTATTTTAACCCAATCTTATGCATCGACCAAGTTCTTTCTTGTCACCAACCGTACAAACGAGACAGTTACTGTATCTGTCTATGAAATCAGCCTTACATCATACTTTTCTCATCACTTTGTTGTTTATCTACTACTTGAGACTCTTTGAGTTAGAGTTCTTTCATCTTGACGCCCATCCACTAACTAGCTAAATTTCAATCTACATAGTGCACCGTGTTTATGCTGCATATGGTGACATTAAATAGCATAGGACCATCTAACTTATTCAATAACAAATAAAATAAATGTGAACAAAACAGCCAACAAATTCTTAAATTAATAGGAATTTCAACACAATATTAATGCATATTCCCTTATTTCGGGATCCTAAAGTAAGACAGCGAATAGAGACAATTCTAGTACTGCATATGTTTATTTATACTACCGGTTCCACTGAACAAGGCATATGATCTCGGCGCGCATTTGAGCCACCCTGATGGATGGTCTTACCAAAGCTACGCCAACATTCTTTTTACTACTAATTACAGATTATGATACACAAGACGTCGATTTAGTGTCATGCGAGGAACTTCACGTAAGCGACGTGGATCCTCGGGCCCCTTATGTAAATAAAATATATTTTTTCCAGCCAAAACAAATAGAACATTAATACATAGTCGACTCCACTTATCGAGCGTAAGTGTCGTTCTCAAAACTATAATTTATTTTATAGTATTGGTATAGTTAAGTAATTGATACGTAATTCATCGTTCGGTTTGCTCAAGAATTCCTTGAGGACATTATAACTTGGTGTCCCTCAGCATGACTGCGGCTTCGTATGATGGTAGACCACTGTCATATCGCTCTCCAGTATCGCATTTCTGACAAGATTCTGGCTCCGCATCCTGGAAGAATACAACAGTTTTAAATTAGTACTAAATTAAGTAATAGTAAGGTATCAATCAATCAATTAGTCTATTGCAGTCCACTGCTAGACATAGGCCTCTCCAAATGTGCGCCATTTCTCCTGAACCTTCCGCGTCATATATAGTAAGGTATAATGGTATCTAAAATTAGCTACAATAGAAGTTAAAATAGCGTGGCAAATTAATCCATGACAGTATAAACATAACCTAATTATGCGTTTTTCAGTCAGTAACCTAGATTCTTTCGCTACTAACTTTTTAGTCTCTTTGCAAGTATTTTTCAACAAACAAGTTTCTATTCTCGTGACTAATACAGAATGTGTTTTCCCGTTTTCTCTCAGTTCTAAACTTTCTTCGTTATTCCATTATATTGACGTAATAACATTTTTATGGCGAAGCGTATAACATTTTACACTTCTACATAAAGTGCAGCTCGATACACTTAAACTGCAAGTAGAAAGATGGTAATGTCTAGTCTTCGCCTCAGAGTGAACTATAAGTTTAGTGTTTATGCATAGGAATAAAATCGTCCTATTGCTATGTAGTTCTCACACTTCAATTTAGTATTGCGTGAGTGAATTAACAATCCATATCCATACTAATATTATAAATGCGAAAGTAACTCTGTCTGTCTGTTACGCTTTCACGTCTAACCTAAAATTTTGATGAAATTTGGTAGGTATAGGGGTAGTTTAGAACTTGAGGAAGGAAAGGACATAGGCTATATTTGTGCTAACTTCGCGTCCCTTCTGACGGATAAGCCGCCCCTCTATGTACAACCAGTCGTGTCTTTTTAGATACTTTCTAAAACTTGATTCACTAGATTTCCTGTCAAAACTGTGTACATAAATTAATACTTTCAAAAGGTCCAAAAATCGTAAACTTTAAACCCAAGTACACAAACTCTATCACTTTTCCACGCGAATAGTAATCTCAGACAAAAAAATAATACAGGTAGACAACAATAGACCCAAAAACGTTACCCCAAGGTACTCCTAAGGTATGATTCCGGAGCCGACCGCATACAAAAACTACCGACTCACGCAACAGATACGCGTAATTCATTGCGGCTTCTCAGTGGTCCTCTTTATCCGTATCGGAGTTTAACTAGTAATGGGTACACTGTATCTGCTGCATACGTCTGCCGTTGGCTTCAGAATCATTTAAACCGTACCTTTATACGAATACCAATAGACGGTCTTACATATTACTTTTAATCAGTTCAGTAATTTGGTAAACAACAACATGTTGTTTATCAGACGTGAAATCGATGGAGTGTTCCTTTCTAGTTGGATCTAATAGGTGAGTTATCGCTAAGGTTGTTTGTTCGCCCTGAGTTATAACTAGCTTTAGCCTGTATTCTAGAAGAAAGAAAGCTATTTTTAGACGTTTTTCAAGGCTGTTTAAAATGGTTAGTAAAATATAGGCACAGGTTCGGCCCCGCATGGAGTAGGTACTGCTGTCACCTTTTTGCCGGAGCGCCTGCGTGCCAGCTTGACCCTTTCGACTCGGTACAAAGACGGGCGTTGAGGCTCGTCGGCAATCCCATACTCACAGGCGATGTGGAACCTCTCAGTCTCAGGAGAGACTTTGCTTCACTGTGTGTGGTTTACCGCCTATACAATGGTTTGTGCTCAGATGAATTGTTTGACATGATGCCCACAGCTACATTCTATCATCGCACTTCTCGTCATAGGCGGGGAATTCATCCTCACACATTGCGACCGGAAATGGTGCGCACTGTGCGGTATGAAAGGCACTTCATCCCTCGCACACTCAAGCTGTGGAATGAACTCCCCGCGATGGTTTTCCCAAGCGACTACAATATGGGGTTCTTCAAGAAGGGCATTAGAAGGTTTCTTCAGGGTCGGCAGCACGAGTGTGACGCCCCTGGTGTTGCATACGTCCATAGGCCACGGTAACCACTTTCCATCAGGTGGGCCGTGTGCTTGTCTGCCATCTAAGTGGTATATAAAAATAAAAAATTGTGTCAATGCCGCAACTACAAGTTTAATCAGTTTCCGTTTTATTAACGGTCTATCCTCTTCACTAAATAGCGCCGTTCAACTAGCGGCCTGAATGATATTAAAAGGCTAGCCTGCAGATTGTACGGCTGCGATATAAACATTAATATTTCGCCATAATTATAGATAGGTAGATAGATAGATAGATAGATAGATAGATAATTCTTTATTGTACACCAATAGATTTACAAAGATGACAAGTAGGTAGCATGTATTATAGTTTAATGTACAATGGGCGGCCTTATCGCTGGAAGCGATTTCTTCCAGGCAACCTTGGGATGGACAGTAGAGATAAAAACAAAAGATATGGTGTAGTTATCAAATAAACTAGATACGAGAGAGAGAGAGATTATATTTTCGATTCTGATAATAAAATTATAGTAGGTATCTGTACCTAACAAGAGTCGTTTACCCTATAACAAACACTAATTTTATAATATTTTGCCGCTACTGAATATTTGCTCAGCCAGAGAATCGAAACCGAAACCTCACACGCAGCATTCACTCTCACTATCACTGCGTCACCGATAACCATAAATTTTCCTGGTGCGACTACCATCTGACCTCCTAACCCCGAGAGGAAAGCTTCTGCCAGAGCCTCGTGGCGTTGTTTAGCAGGTGAGGTTGCCTTGGCCTTCAAAGATCTCTGTACACCCAAAATGTGCTACTCTACCGCCTCTAAAATGTACTAACACAGTTTAAATAAAATAAAACACTCGTATATTCACGCAGCCTTAGATTTCAATTACATTAACTTAGATACGATCAGTCAATGAACTATAATAAAAAATGCAAAGGCATTGATTTCTGAACAAGTTCCCACACTAACAAATCAACGTGATACAATCCATTTCTCGGCAGTTATAAAAAGCTAAAAATAACTCGGAAATAAACTGGTGTGTTCAAATAACTGAAACACCAAACTGGGTCACAGGTGGTAGGAAATACATGGACAATGTACACTACGTACAGTAGATATAATTTTGCTGTCACCCTGTACATTTATTATTCACTACCACGGATAGCCACTTAAAAAGTTTAAACAGGCAAGAGAGCGTAATAAACTAGATGCTTATGGCAAAAATTTCCCTATGAAATAACCCACCATGAATTTGTTTAGAAGGTTGCTCAACCGAAGCGCTCGTGGCCAAGTGGGCTCACTATTTTTTATACCACTTAGGTTGCAGATAGGCACACGGCCCACCTGATAAAAAGTGGTTACCGTGGCCTATGGACGAGTGCAACACCAGGGGAATCACACTCGTGCTGCCGATCCTTCAAGAACAAAGTTCGATAAATCACTGTTCGATAAATCATCAGTGGGTTAAGCTACCTAGGCGCGGTTGCTATATGGATGGGTGGCCACTTAGTGCTTAAGAGGGCACGTTAAAAGTCGGTTCCGGTTGTCAATGTGACAGATGTCTAATTGAATAACATAAACAGAATCTCACCTGTAATGTATGGCAGTCCTTGTGAATTGAGGGTACTTCGACGACGGTTTCATAAGCAGGCGGTGGGCCAGGCATTTCCAGTTCCTCCTGAGGATTAAAAAGTAAATTTCAATCACTATATACATGAGGTCGAATCATTGACGTTGGTACATTTAGTTCAATATGTCACAAAGAGCAGTTAGCTGAAAAAAAATGTACGGAGGTAAGATAAAATGACATTTTGTTTTTTAAATTGGTTGACTGTGGCCATATTGTACAAAAACTGCTGTTTATTAATGCAACGGTTTATAGTGGTATCAACCAGTGATAGAAAACAAGTTCAAATGAAGTAAACTGTATTATCACGTTTTACGAAATGAGTTTCATTGAATAAAACGTGATAACGTAGCTTATTTGAAATCATTTCTCGTTGTTATATCAAATTGTGATAGTGTTTATCCTAATGAAAAAAAACTGGAACAAAAAACAGAGTAGACAATGACCCATGATGGCCTATGGAGGCATTGGTATATGGTAGCCCGACGATTCGCTATGGTGGCGTGCGGTCGAGTCTGAACCCCTACCTCCGAGAACCTCCGTTCTCTCGATACGTTTACGTTACGATTACGATAGCATCTCCCCCCCTAGACAAGTGGCAATTCGTTGCTCGGCGTATGATGGAATAGAATGACAAATGTATGGGATTTGACGTATATGACAGGCGTCAACGAATGTTTGTTTGAATGTTTAATGTTTAGAGGGGCTCGTATCCGGGGCAGTGAACAGTTTTCTGGCATACTTCAAAGGAATCATGGCATAGCAATCAGCTACGAACCATTGTACGAACACCTGGTAATGGCTTAAAGCCATTGCATGGGCCACAACTAACCACTGTGTACAGTAAGCTTCAGAGAAAAGGGACCCCCCTTGTTAATGATATGAAAGCATGAGGGGGTCTGTTTTCTCTGACGCTGACTGTACCTACTGGAGGCATAACAGAGTCTAATGTCTAAAAATATCTTCGTATTAAAAGAAATCTCATGAATTACTTGATTGTACGTTGATTAGTCTCATTTTCCTCTTAAGAATTAACCTATTTCTATTACTGTACGCACAAATAAGCAATAACAATTTTTTTTTCGAACGTCTGAAATAACCTCATTTCGTATTGACGTCAAACCTGCTATCAATTAATTTGCAGCTCGAAATAGACGATATAGGTATATTTTCTATTGCCGATTTATTTGTATTTTTTTATTAGAGTTACAGTAGAACAAATTGAGGTTATTATTTTATAATTTATTTGAATTCAGTAAGTTAAAGGTCTATACATGGTAGAGGTGAACTGAACCTCACCTACAGTGTTATCGTTCTTATTGAAAACAACCTATAACAAAAATTTTTTTAATGTACATACACATACGTATACTCACGCCTGTAAATCCCCGAAGGGGTAGGCAGAGGTTTATTTTTCGCTTTTCGCCAACTATGATTTTTAGTTCCACGTAAGGGGCGAGCTTATTGCCGTCAAGCGGGCACTTACACCCGTATTCACAAACAATACTGTGAGGTCTCATAGTGTGCTCGAGCGCATAGGACTGGTAAAATTAATTCACAAACATCACAGAGCAGTATCTAACGCAGTGCGTTCCCTCAACGAAGTATTACATAAGTGTTATCAATGAATAAAAAGGCTTGCCAAAACGAACGCACTGAGAATTCGTCATTCTTTGCACAGTTTTGGTAGTACGCATAGCGAAGTATTGTTTGTGAATACGGGTGTGAGTCATGGTTTGTATGTTTACTGTTGGATGGAGAACATCCCTATCCCTTAGTTGCTTTCTACGACACACACCGAAAGAGGTGAGGAGTCCCGGGTAGAGTAAAATAACAATTATACTCCACCAGGGACCAACACGGCCAATTTTAGTTTTTTTAACCCTTTGTAGATATAAATGCGAAAATTTGAATGATTTTTGGTTTGTTAACCCATTATACCAAGTAGATATATTTTTTATTTCGACGCGAGTCATAGCTTGCGATGGTTTCAATCCCTATAAATAACAAAAAACTAAAAATAAGTAAGAAATCCGATCGCACATAAACTTTTCATCCTTTTTTTTTTGTTATAGAATACTTTTAAGATGAATTAATCTGAAAACCTTTTAGCGCTGAATGCCATTAAAGCTATTGTTTTTCTTTTTCAGATGCTCAATCACAACTGAGGGCTGCCGTGAAGTTTCCTTGACGTTGTATTTAATAAATGTAATGGTGAGTTCATTTTTACTCAATGCGTATGGAAATACGTAAGCATTATGATTCCGAGGCCGACTGCATACGACAACTGCCGACGCATGCAGCTGATACAGCCTGCGTACCCATTACTTGTTGAACCCCGATACGGATAAAGGTCCAACCCCACCAAACGGACGGCATCGGCCCGGATTTTACAATCTTTAAACAAAATTAAATCGTATTATCACAGTGTTTGAAGTTTATATTACCAAGTCACGCACAACAGCTTGACAGCGACGTGCGGCGGCATGATGCACGTCAAGCTGTCATGCGTGACTTGGTAATATAAACTTTAAATGCTGTGATATAAGATTTATTTTGTTTAAATTTCGATGCCGCCCGTTTGGTGGGGTTGGACCTTAAAGGGGTCCATTGAGAAGCCGCAATATTACGCGTATCTGCTGCGTGCGTCTGCCGTTAACGTATGCAGTCACCTTCGGAATCATAAACATATTGCTCGGGACATATATCTTGGACCTAAAATGTGCTCAAAATATGCTCTATACGCGCAGTACACGTTTCTTGGATGTCTTTTGAGGATAGCGTGGCGTGCTACTGCGGTGGACGAGCTCAATTTCACCAAGCAAAGATTTTTTACAAAACAATCCACTCGCACCAGGGGCCTTAGACAAAGTGACATTCTACTGGCGAAAACGCCAGTGAAATCGCTAATTGTAGTATGAAATTGACATAAATCATTAATATAACTATATTTTTTGTATGAAATTTGAGTCTTTGTAACTCTAAATACATTATTTAACTTATCATTATTACTATAACCACCGCAATGTCCCGAAATCCATGGTCAAAACCTTAAAAATGGTTCGCTTCAGCGCGATTCCATCAATAGAATGTCACTTTGTCTAAGGCCCCTGGGTCTCGTTTGTCTAAGCGATTTAGATCCAAGATACGTGTCTCGAGCTGTACATTGGACAATTTGAACAAAGGACGGATCACAAGCAATTGAAACTGGCAGGCTTGCATGAAAGATTTACACCCGTATTCACAAACAATACTGTTAGGTCTCATAGTGTGCTCGAGCGCATAGGGCTGGTAAAATTAATTCACAAACACCACGGAGCAGTGTCTAACGCAGTGCGTTCCCTCAACGAAGTATTACTTAAGTGTTATCAATGAATAAAAAGGCTTGCCAAAACGAACGCACTGAGAATTTGTCGTTCTTTGCACAGTTTTGGTAGCACGCATAGCGAAGTATTGTTTGTGAATACGGGTGTTAATGGCAGTGGAAGAAACTCGTGAGGTGTGTAAGCACAAAAGCAGATGCAGGGCATTTGTCTCTGCTTACCTTAGAAAGAAAAAGGCGTGTGATGTAAATGCATTACCATTAGCAAGGTTTATAAGTGCCCGGTTAATGGCAATAGGCTCGCCACCTATTACATTGGGACCTAAACATAAACGGCGAAATGTGGGTGCTAGCACCTCTGCCTACCCCTTCGGGGATATAGGCGTGAGTTTATGTTACGTTATGTTATTAGCAAGGTATTTAAGGAAAACTTGAAAACTTTCCATAGTCTTTATACAACAATCATATATTTATGTACATATCTATATATATAAAAATGAAACCCGTTTTCCGTTGTCACGACATGGCATGAAAACGGCTGGACATTTGAAAAAAAAAAAAAAAGAATTGACTGTTAGGCGGTACGAAGTTCGCGGGGTCAGCTAGTTTGTTGATAAAGATCAGGAAATCACGCAACCTTTACATTCTTTTATTTATATGTTACTACGGTTCTAATGCACTTTGTAGGCATTTAGAATTTCCAGGTTTTCCATAAATCCGTACTGCTTAAGCCTCCAAGGTAACCTAATTAGCAAGAAGACTCAGATTAAGGTTTTTTTTCTGCTAGCCTGCGTCCGACTGTGAAAATAGGGATGTACCTACAGATTGTACAGTCGCCCTCAGAATTTGGTGAACATTAACAAGTTTATAAACGATCTGCATTGAAATAAGTCAATAAGTTTAAGATATTCCAGTTAGACCACTCAATCATCTTGTTTGATTATATTATAAGACAAATTTTAGATTTTTCAATTTTATTTATTAGGTATCTTATGTATGTAAGTTTTAGTGGAGAAGAACTTAGAATGTTATACAATAATGTTAACGGAAATTATCGCTGAATAAATTCCCGTTAACATTATTGTATTAGAACGCGAGAGTTCAAAATTTACTAACTTTGAATGTGTTAAGCTGATATTAATGGCGACTATACAATGTAAATGCGGCTTTTTGGGTACCTACATTCTCGTATTCTCGTTCCTAGCTGGATTCGTCCACTACATATTTTAAGTACTTTTTCCCTCGAGTTACTTATTAAATTAAGATGAGCTGGTCTCGAGATCGCTTCACTTAGCATTAGTGAAAATGGAATCTTAATGCATACCTCTTGGCAACTGTAGCTCTTACCTAATACTTTTTGTGAATAAAATTTCAAAGTCATGTGGCATTAGAGACACCATAGAAAACCCTACTATGATATGGCATATTGCTACCATTTCTCTGTAGGCTGTTTATCAGATAATTTAACCGACATGTATTTTTTTGAAAATTAATAATTTCTACAGCATATTTGATTAGTGAACTTCCTATGGCTGAAATGATGATGATGATGATGATTTGATTAGTATTACACAAATATTTGGTTATGGAAGCAATTCTTCTTATAAATATAAGGTCTGCTACTGTTATGTTAGAGGATTCTGTAACACCTAGATTTTAAAACGGGTGATTTCAATTCGATTGCTAAACGTAACGACGTGATGTTATTAAAACTTCAGAACCACTGGTTATTTCGTTTTCAATTAGATTTTGAAATCAATGCTTAGAAGTTGATTTTTATAAGTTTTAAAAATCACACGACTTAAAAACATAATTTAAGTAAGTAAATCATTCAATAATTAAGTTGTTTATAAACTCAGTTTTGTACTCATCTTAATTAGATAGGCACTTAAAAGTTACAATAATACTAGGTGATGATGACGAATCCATTGTAAAATTCTAAGTAGGATCTACCACTACTATAATAAGAATACCATCCAGTAGTTTTATACCAAAGGATAGGTATGACACACTAGATAATCATAGACATCGTGAACGAATGAGCAGCTGCTGCCTCGCAGTAGCGAACCGTATTAGCAGTATTAGTTATGAATTTATGACATAATTAACTTTTGTACATTAAATATTAAAGTTTTCATCGATTTGTGGTCATTTCGCAACGATTTATACATACATGTTTTCCGCACTATCATTCAATAATGATGATAAAATTAATTCGCCATTGCGATTGTATTGCAATCAATACAATCGCAATGGCGAATTAATTTTATAAGCGCTTATAGCATTTATGAGATATTATTATTTGTTATCGGTGCCTGTTGTCTCTGCCTGCCTCGGAGGTAAATAGGCGTGAGCATGTGTATTATTTGTTATCATTATTCACAAATACTGGCTATCTCACCTCCGGCAATTTGTTTTTATATCTGAAGACCTAAGATGGCGTACGATTTTAGTCGATTCCAGTTAATGTTCATTTATTTTTAAGCTACCAATTCGTCTCCCGAAATAAATGAGCAAATGCCCTTTATCTGTTCTTTTCCTTTGCCATTCTCCTTCATTTCCCTTCTTACAGTTGAAATAATTTAATAGGTGCATTTTGACAGATTGCCTAAGTCATAGAAGGTAACTTGGTAAGATTGGAACGAAATATAAAACCCATGACAAACCCTTAACATCGAGATAGATCCCACCCCAAAAGTTCGCTTAGCAGATTTTTGTATATTCTCGTCGACAAACAACGACCATTTTGTTGTAACAAAGCTACAAACAAAATTTCATTACTTATTTCCACTGACGTGAAAGGCTTTTAAAGTCGACTTCGATAAAATATATAGCTGTTGTAGCTATGGATGCTGATTGTTTTGGAACTGTTGGATGGTTACAACCAAAGAGCAAATGTATTTTAGATGAAATATGGAACTTATTTGGCAATTATAACGTACTTAGCCTAAGCGTACCTACTAAGTGAACGTATCAGGCTATTAAAATATCAGCAAGAATACAAGTGAACGAAAGCCAACCCCGCAGTCTTGCGTTTATAATATTAGTAGGATGTACTGGATGTAGGTACATATTAACTACTCGCTTAAATTTTAGGCTTTTGTGCGAGTACGTTCACCCTCATCATCTGCATATAGACGTATTCTCCTGATTGCATCCGTGGCCAAGATGACCTCGGAGCTCAGGGTCCGCCTTCCGGCTCTTCCTTCGTTCACCCTCCCACGTTTGTAAAGTTATTTCAGAATATTGAAATCCGATAAATTATATACATAGATACACTGTTAATGTTCGTTTGATCATGTAATATTCCTAAATTAGAGTAACGACTCACTGCACATGACACTCATGGAAATGGATGATTAATTTCACTATTGTGTTTGTACGTTTGTCGAAAGCAGCAATAAATTGGTTTATAATAAGTTAGAGTAAATGTCATTTCTCTTTACCATTATGCACAAGTACCTATTTATAATCCAATTGCACAAGAGAATGTTTAATTGTAAGTTTGTGAAATTAATAATTCATAAGAGTAAACAGGTTTTTTTATTCTTGAAAAGGTAAATGAAAGGAAAAGTGTAACCGCACGCGTTGAAATCGACGAGGCACTCGGCGCCCATTCTTGCTCTAGTAAATGACGGTTCTGAGTCATAGAAAGGGAAAGAAGCCCACGATAGTGCGGTAAGACGCCAACAGATGTAGCTCAACCTTAAAGGCAGCAGACGCATGCAACAGATATTATGTACCCCTTGTTAAACTCTGATAAGGATAAAGAGGACCATTGAGAAGCCGCAATGAATTATGCGTATCTGCTGCAGTTTTCGTATGCGGTCACCTTTGGAATAATACCTTAACTTCATAACAAGTTTACATTACGTTCCATAATACCAGTCAATACACATCGTGCCTCGGAGAGCACGTTAAGCCGTCGCGTCGGTCCCGGTTGCCATACGAACATCTATGGCAGTCGTTACGGGTAGTTGGAGCTCTAAAAAAAGTCCAACAACAACGGTCTAGCTGCAATCCTTCGATATCGCCTAATGTCACCATTGGGTTGTGGAGGTCAGATGGCAGTCGTTTCACGGAAAATATCGAGGTCCAGCCAAATCCGCAGTTAAGACTGGTAAAGCGGGCCCCAGACTCCGAGGTGAAAGCTTCGGATACGATTTTAAGCTTTTCAGCTCTAAGTTTTTAAGTCAATACCTAAACTACCTACGTGATTTCTGAACGAACTCAAGAGCCAAGGCACTCAAGAGCTTGTAAGCTGTTGGTTCTAATTATCTTCGCTACGTTAGCTGACCTAACAAACTGGAAATCTTCCGGAATATTGCACTGATTGAACATATGTAATGGAAATATACGACGATTTTCTTAGTATTTTGCGTAGAAATTATTTCTGCAATTACCATCAGTCCCCTAAGCCTTACTTAATTTTTGTGTTAAAGATAGGTAATATCTTTAACACAAAAATTAGGTAGAGTAGGGTTTTTTTTATGTATAAGACACATCAATATGACTTTACCTCGCCTTATGGTAAGCTAAAGATAAAGTTACAGAAAAGATTGTCACCATTATAGACACGTACCATGTTACAATGGTGGCACTCAGCTTGACGGCCTCATCAGATGCCTTTTCGCGCCCCGCTTAAAGGATGGACCCGGGACAGTAAGAAAAGAGAAAATAAAAAGAAGGTGGTTTTCCCAAGCGACTACAATATGGGGTTCTTCAAGACGGGCTTTAGAAGGTTTCTTCAGGGTCGGCAGCGCGAGTGTGACGCCCCTGGTGTTGCATACGTCCATAGGCCACGATGACCACTTCCCATCACGTGGGCCTTGTGCTTGTATGCCACCTAAGTGGTATAAAAAAACGTATTGGTCCCTTTCGGTATACTTACTTAAATAGAGGGCGACGTGCATCGGGTCCCACTCCTTACAGAAGCTCCTAATGACGCTGTACTCAAAAATGGTAGAAAATTCGCGTCTAGTGGCTAGAAAATCTGATACGCTAGTCATTTAGCTAGTGGGGCATGTAAAGTCGCTCGGCGCTGCCCGCCCGGCCCGAAACCAATTACCGTAAATGCGATTTTTATTTCTAGCAGTCGACGTTGGCTATTAATTCCTGTGAGAACGGATTTTCGCTCCCATGGGGCTTACTGACACTCGGATTGTGATTGGGCAGAACATAACAAGATACATCGATGTAATGTGATTCTGGCCCTGTAGAGGTGTGATGGCGGGTTCAATTCTCTTTTGATTTGTAAACAAGCAGCTGCTTTGCTAAACAGCAATGCATGTTGAAGTTTCGATAGCGTTTGGTTTGAAGAATTTGTGGTGATATCGCTGAAGAGAGAATCCTGCACCAGAATACTGACGCATGAAAAGCGCGTTTTGTATAAGCTAATGTCAATATTGTTCTTTAAACTGTCAATGTGTGCATATCATGGGGATGTCAAATGTCAACTTATACCAAAGTAGTAGCTATTTTTTTACCCTACGTTGAAATGACACTTGCTGCGTCTAGGTATAGTGTTTATATAGTCTAAGTAGTCAGATATTTTTGCAGTTATTTTCTCTTCATTGAAACTGGATTAGTTCAATGTAATAATTAACAGATTTATCAAATATCTGTAGGTATAAATTCTTGAAATTTGTTAAAAGAAATCTAACGACCATTTTATCTCTATTCACCCATTGACCATTCACCCCGTTTTACTCATTACTATGTTTACATAATAACAATTATTGACATGACTGCGTGTGCGATATTTGTACGTTTTATCTTATTTCCTGTAGCGAAATAATTGCGACGATAGTTATTGATAGTACCACTGATAAAGCACCGCCATTGTTGTATTTTCTGCGTAAAACCTATTTAGTGAGTATCTTTCGGAAATTTTTTCCAATAACTGAATTGCCTGACATGTTATTACCATTGACGTGCTATGATACTTTCTGAAGTTTACGCGAGTATAACCCACGCCACGTATCTTGGACCTAAAATGTGCTCAAAATGTGCCCTATACCTACGCGCAGTACACATTTCTTGGTTGTCTTTTGAGGATAGCACGGGATGCTACTGCGGTAGACGAACTCAAATTTACCAAGAATAGATTATTACAAAGCAATCCGCGGGCGCCAGAGCCTCGTATGTCTTACGCTTTAGGTCCAAGATACGTGGCGCGGGTTATATCACTCATTGAAATAAAACTTCTTAGCAGCCATGTTTCGGCTACGTTTCAGCAATCATGGTCACGGGGTTACTCGTTGGGCTAAAAGCTATAAATAGGTATATGTTTCACGTTCTTTACTAGCAAGTTATACAATTCGAACAAAGAAAAGATCACAATGAACAATGACCAATAAACAATAATACAAAGTTTCAGGTCAGTGGTTCACTTCGAAGTTTACTACCGGTCTCAATATCAACGTCATCACCATGTATCACTGTATTCAGCTCGTGCCGCAGAGCTCGTAACTCTATCAAACCATTCCGTATTCTGGCAATGTTAATCTGTTTACGTATTTACATAGTTGTCTACTGGATGGCAACTTTGCCTCACCTGCTACAACTTTAGCTGCAGTTGTGCAGTTTAAATCGAGTATTTAATTGTTTGACGGATGATAGTTGAGTTATGTTCTGAATATTGTCAAGTAGGGTATTAGTAAGTGATATTGTGTGTGTCAAAGTTTCATAACATTTATTGTTTGTTTGGTTTTTAATAGATAAATAGTGGTATACTATTTTTAACAGACTTTTGATCTGTGTGATAGGTACATTAAATTATTTATTAAAATGAAGAATAAATGCGAATTAAAATATGGTATGCAACTTGCGTCAACACTGTAGGCGCCAGCCACCTCGGTCGCACCGTTCACTTTCCGTCTACCACCGCAGAAGGCACCAGCTCAAAATGGACTCTAAAATATGCCAATTTTAAGCCACTGTACCACTTTATGCCGATAACGGTGCAGACCTTGGGAGGCCAAAAACCTTGTAAAGGAAATAGGGAACAGACTCATAAAGACTACTGGTGACTCCCGTTGCGGAGCGTTCTTGGTGCAAAGGCTGGCTATCGCAATCCAGCGAGGCAATGGTGATGGACACTTTTGCGCTGTTAATGATCAGGGGCGGATTATTTGACTAATTTACTAACTAAAGTGAAGAATGGCTTAATGTATCCTGTAATTAAAATATACATTACAAAAAAATACTCTTCAATGAACTAAAATACAAAAAATAAACACTGAAACAGTCCACGCATTTCCTGGTAAAGTTGTGTATAGTATAAAATACAAAACGAGTTATATGGCATTGATTGCCATCAATTGGTGAGCACAATCAGCAACACAAAGATTCACATCCATCCCATGTAATGTTAAACAGATCGAATAGCGATTCAATCTTTCAATATTGAATACATTTAGACGCAAAGGGGAGGTGTATTACGTCATCATTGTTACGTAGGGATTTGATATTCTGAGCAGTTTTTGAAAGCGTGATTAGTGATGTGTGTATTATCGTAAAATATTGTACGGTTTGGTATGGTAATCCCAATATGGAGGTATCTGTATTATTTAGTGCTGGGTTGAAAAAACTCGGTGGAAAAATGGGTTGGAATTAGAATTACCGTTTAGTCCTATACACCCACGTTACATAATATTATGGTCCTAAAATTACACAGGATATATCAAAATGTCTATAGAAAATTTTGTTATAACAGCGGTATATACACTCTGCAATTTTTATTAGTAATTAAGTTAGTATAAGTTTATATCGGTAAAGTATGCCAAAGAAACTATTCTAGAGTTTGCATTTTCAATCTTTTGAAAATGCTGTGTGGCAAAACTGGTCAGCTTGAATAATAAAATAAAGTTGAAAAATACAAGTGTGCTATTCCATAAATCCTATAAAAAGAGGAAAAAAAGAGAAAATTTATTTTACAACACACCTGCTCATAACAGTGATATTATTTTACCGCAATTAAGCACGGAATGACACCTATTATAAAACTGTGACTTTTTCATTGCTATTATTCATAAAAGTGAGTTATAGATTATTTTTTAAATTTTATAGGAAGTGTCTATAATTGTCTATGTTCTTAAAAAAGTTTTGATACAAAAAATAACGTGTTTAATAGTACCAATAAATTAATACGCCTATTGTATGGTCATTTGATGCATTTTCGTATTTAAATAAATAATTTCAACTTGTAATACTTGTGTAATAAACAAAATTTTCGCTCAAATTTAACTTTCTTTTTTCTCTAAGTACAGAAAAAAAAACAGAGTAAAAAAAAGTTAAGTTCAAACCTCATTTTTTTTAAAAAATGGTCGACCGCCATTGTTAAATGCGCGCGCATAGGAAAACGAATTAATTTGTAGTATTGTTTATTTAGTATTTGTAGTATTATTTTATTCGCAAGTGTGTTGTAAAACGTCGTATGGCACGTGTGAGCATGATGATTACCGTCCTCGGCTGTCTTAAGACCCTCGCCTGGCGGCTCGGGTCTCAATGGCGCCTCGGCGGTAATCACCAACGTTGCTCACTTGTACCATAATGTACTATTATAACTGTGTACGTTTCTGAGCATACATCATTTTCTCTTTTTTTTTCTTTCTTTGTTATATGGCAATAACTGTGTACTAATAAGTGCACAATTATTAAAACATTCCATTACAATGTAGATAGATATCCTAAACTCTACCCGTTAATTGGTCCTTAATAACCATTGACCGTAGCAAATTCTCAGCAGCAGTTTATTTGCATAATAGCGCTCATGGGTGTTCCGGGTGACAAATGTTCCGGTCTTATTCCGTTCCGTTCGACCAACGTGGAACAAAAGACTGTCACTACATCCATTGAAGACGTTTTAAGTTCGCCATTATGCATGACAATACTGCCGTATTTTTCACTACTTCGGTTTAATGTCTCTTTTATTCTTATCTGCTACTGAAACAATAGTTTTACAGTAACTGACGAAGTATAGAACCGTTTAAAGAATCTTTATCCGTGTGGTGAAGAAGAAAGAATATAAGTATCACCACCCTATCTCATCCGAAGGGTGTCGTCAGAGGCGACTAACGGTAAATACACAAACGATATCACTGCGATAGAAGGAAAACTTGAAATAAAACCCTGTACCAACCCGTCTGACCAGCTTGGAAACAGTAGGCCAAAGCCTCCCAATATTGGGAGAGGCCTATGTCTAACAGTGGACCGCGATGGGCTTTGATTGAACGACTTGCTGATTCATATACCTATTTACCTACCCAACCCCAAGAATAAAAAGTAGCTTATGGGTAGTTTTAGGTTCTTCAAAACATCCAAAAAATTTCACAAGCTTACACATCACCCCAGCTGACGCATCATCCGGCAGGGTACAGTCACCATGGTGGTCCAGTTGCTAAACAAATCTTTATTATTTTTTATTTTTGACATTTTATAAAGTGCCCTTTACATACATTATTTAAAACTTTTGACTATAATGAGTTAACCTAGTTTTTCATGAGAATCCTAATGACGTGCGTGCTCACAAAACTGTGATTAGGTATTATAAACCGACGACCTAACTAGATAAGACAAAACATGTAGGTCACACTCATTATCTTGTCATACTGATAGATGTGGTTGAATGACAAGTTAAAATACCAATCAATGAGTATAGGACATATTACACAGCACCACCCAAACTAGCCACCCCATTTCGTTTCGTGGTTTTTCAAAGAGTAAGAAATAGAACCTGTTTTGAAAAGATAAGTATTCTATCAAGAACCATACGTTTCGGCGTCTCCTTCTTTTGCCGCACCATTAAGACCTGCCCCCCTAGACAAGTGGCAATTCGTTGCTCGGCGTATGATGGAATAGAATGCCAAATGTATGGGATTTGACGTACCTATATACAGGCGTCAACGAATGTCAAAAACGTCAAATCCTATACATTTGTCATTCTATTCCATCATACGCCGAGCAACGAATTGCCACTTGTCTAGAGGGGCAGGAATTTCTTACCAGCTCATGTGTTTCCCTCTTTCTACAGTCCCGGTTACATTAAGCGGGGCGTGAAAAAGCATCTAATGAGGCCAAGCTAAGTGCCACCATTGTAACATGGAACGCGTCTATGATGATGACCCTCCTTTCTACTACTTTGCCTTCAGCTTACTACATATCAGGCGAAGTCAAATTGACGTACTTACCCTATATAAAAAGGTGTCCTGTTGGCGGCGGTAGCTTTGCGCCTTTATTCATAGGATTCAAAATCGTAATAGGCGAAATACTCCTAAATACATAGCTTTGGGAATATAAAATAGGTAATAAATAATATTTCCTATAACTTGTACCAGAGACAGTATGCCTGTTACGGGTCGATCCCATGGGAGTAAGATTTGCCAGATTTATGTTATTCACAGATTGTTGTTGAGCGTCTAGAACCCTATCTACCATATTATATTACATCTATATCAAGCTCACCCATCCTACAATTTGTCCCACTATGTATTAACATTATAAGGGGTGAGGGCGTTCACTTTACCCGAATGCCATCAATCAGACGTAGCTAAAACTCACACTTTAACGCGAGACGTAGAATAGAATGACAAATGTATGGGATTTGACGTATCATACATTGATTACTGTCATATACGTCAAATCTCATTCTATGCTTCAATACACCGGCCAACGAATTGCCACTTGTCTATGGGGGTAGGACCCCGATTCTGCTATTTTCTCATACCACAGACATTGATAATAATGCATAGTATTTTATTAAATATATTAGATCAGGTGATCAACGGGCACATTTGAGGATATCAACGGGTACGGGAGATGAAACTCGAGTGATCAACGGGTCCTTACCCATTAAATTTTAGACTTCACTAAAGTCTAAAATTTAAGGCATCTTGTAGAGTGAATGAAAAAAAGTAATGAACTTGTCATGTAATTTTGGACTTTATGCAATATAATGGAATCTTTTACAGTATCAGTGGTATGACTGACAATTAGCAGAATCAGAGTCCTATTCTCCTGTTCCTCTTTTATTGATTTATTTCGGCTTTTATGGAAGCGATTAACATCTGACCTGATCTTCCAGCCCGAAAGAAAAGCCTGCACCAGATTGATACCGACTAATATCGAAACCAACACAAAATTAAATAGACTATTCACTTATTGATAGTAAACCGACTAAATAAACTTTACACTGTTTTGTTAGCTGATCGGGTGCGGGTGCGTACGTAGTGTACGATTCCAGTAGTATGAAAATAACCTGCAGTTCTATTTCCAATGCTACCAAACAATGCTTCCTTTGAACTAAACCTTTGAGCGCACATGTAGTAAAATATTGATTTACTACTTGTTTATGAACTGTTCTGTGTTTTACTATTGCGTAAAATTATATGTTTACTAAATGTTTGATATATTGAATGTGTCATACAAAACATGTTTCAAATTTGTAAAGTCGTAAACTGAGGATACCTTGTAACAGCTGAGAACTTTGGTACAACCCCACTTTATCGTCACTACGAATTAATGAACAATAATATACAAGGTGATTTTGTAGTCATTTCGGAGCGAAAGATTTTGGGCACAGTTTCGACACAGTGTTTCGATAGCGAAAGCGTCTGGAAGTATTAACACAGGTATTAATTTTGCGAAAAAAATAAAAAACTTTTTTTTATAATGTATGGGAATAATGTACAGGTGAAATGCATAGGTAGGTACTGTATGGGGGTTATCAAAAAAAGTTTGTTTTCGCTAAAATAATACTTCCAGACGATTTTACTAACGAAACTGTGCCCAAAATCTTTCGCTCCGAGACGACTATAAAATCTCCCAGGAGATCGGCAATAAATTATCGTCAGTTTCTTCAGAAGTGGCAATGATATTTCTGTTGTCTCTCTTAAGTTTGCCTGCTACTTTAAAAAAACAAGTTTAAATTTTCCCAAAGTTTTAGTTGTATCAAAGTAGGTAATCGCAGTTTACTGTACTTAATGAAATATGTATGAATTAAGAAATAAATATATGATTCAATTCCAAATTCAAAATTAATTTAATACATTAGTTAATTTTTATTTAACGAACTTTGTATTTCCCTCTATTACTTGGAACTTAACTAACCATGCATTGTCATCCACCAAACGTGAACACAAAATTTAAACTCAATGGAGGCATAGGTGGTTTAAAATTGAACTTCAAAATTTGATCTAGGTATATCTACTATCAAGGCAAGTTACGACTTAGAGTAAATAAAAGCTAGTAAAACAATTAGGTAGTATATAAAACACAAATCTGTACCATGCAGTGGCAATAACTATCATATGAGATTACCCCAGCTAAACGATAATTCGCGCCGGTCTCGTGGGGCCAGATGATCTGCACAGATCGCTGATAAAAACCGCATTAGCCTTAATTGGCTCAGCTGCGATTAGTCGGCCCGGTGTGTTACAGTAGTACAATAATATTCCAACTTACGCTACTCGAGTATTCGTGAATTTAGAGATATACAATTTTCCTTTGGCACGCATTAGCAAGATATTTGACAAATTGTAATAAAATGTCGATTCCAAAATTTCCGTTCAATAGGGTCGTGTCCTATTTTTTTATAACTGTACATTTTGCAATAATATAATGAACTGCTTATGTGAAATATTCTTACGACAAGTAGTTTTAAAAATATTTGATTTTGAAAATTCAATTTCACCAGCCGCCCAAAAATGCTCCATACAAAATCGTCGCACGTGGTGACGTCACAGCGTGATAATGCGTAGTGCAAAATGTATGGAGTGCAAGAGAATATCGCATTTATTTTGGTCCACATTGCGTTTACACGCATACAATGCATAATACGATCGATTTGAAATTTAATAAAGAATTTAAAAAGTTATAAATTTTGACATAATTTGATTGTTTATATTTTGACCTATTTTGGGAATTAAAAAATAATGAAGAGTCATAGTTTCAGTTTACTTAGGCAATACCTTAGTTTACTATGCGTATTTTTTGAGAAAAAACTAAGATATTAAGTAGTATTGGTAAGGATCTGATGACACAGGACACTACCTCATTAAAATGTTAAGTTTGTACGAGGAGAAGAAAAGTTTTCTAAAGCAACATAACTTCCACTTACGTTATTTCTTTCAAAATAAAGAAAACAGTCGTAAATGGTTAATCCACTTACGACTGTTTTCTTTAGACTCTGGTGCTAAATAAAATAAAATTGAATTCGCGTAAGTCGGGGTTGACTTACGGGAATTCGATTTACACAGTTATCGTTCGGTTCCTTCTAACGCGTAAGCCCAGTGTATTATTGTACCTTATTTTCGGTCACTCACACACTTTATGACCATTTTATAGCAACACAAACATAAGAGTAATAAAGTAACACGAAAATAATCAGCTTTTATGTCAAAACCAACAGTTAAATTACTCTGAACGACGATACTGAGCCGACTCAATGTCAGGTTAATCGTCGCTTTTGTAATTAAATTATCGTTATTTTTCCTGTAATATAGATACTAAAATTAATTATAAGGATAATAAATATAGGTACTTTATTGCAGTCAGCGGCAAAAATTACCGAATGATGTTTGGGGCCGCAGACGTTACGAGAAATCGTTACGATCGCATGATCTCGTAGGCTAAAAGTACACCAAACAAATCAAGGGGGTGCGGTAAAAAATGTAGTTTTTAAACTTTTTGAAGTAACTACACACTCATCGGAATTTAAAAAAACCGTTTAATTATTCTTTGTTATACCAATTGGATCGCAGACTAGCACACGGTCCACCTGCCTGGCTGAAAGTGGTTACCGTGGCCTATGCACGGGTGCAACACCAGGGGAGTGGCACTCGTGCTGCCGACCCTGTAAGAACAAAGAGATTCTGAGCCGTCAGCGAAGAAGACAAGCAGGACAAGCCTTTGGTCTTCTCACAGACAGCACAAAACTTCTCCAGCGAGCTCTGGCTACCCTACTCACCGCCGCGAACGCAACACAAATTTATGGATGGAAAGATTTTTAATTCTATTTAAGAGCTTATTATAGAAGCGTGTATCACGCATTACACTAATTCGATCAGCCTACATTATAGAAGCAGTACTTGTTGTGGTCAAAACAAATGGCGTGTTCTGTCGTTTCCTATCGTGTCGTGTCATGCAGCTAACTTCGTTGGACGTGCGTGTGGTGCGTACCTTGTCACGTCAAGTCCTGGCTGACTGCGAACTATCACGCTATACGCTATTATAGCGTGTTCCACAAAGTCGTAAACGGATAATTATTGCTGTATCTTTGTAGTTATATTTTTTTGCTGGGACTTATCACATTTACACACCCATTACTGTAACTCCTAACGCCATGAAAAAAAGCACCCACGAAAGAAAAAATATGCTTGAATGTTCGCAAATGGGTGGCCAATTATGACTTTCTGTCTCACTTTATCGAAGGTGAGATAAAGTAATTCATCCTTGAAACTACTTGTTTAGGAATATGTGATAAGTCATTTGGTTTCTCTTCTCAAAATGTCCACTTTTCTTCACTACCATCGCTGGTCATCATCATCATCATAGCGTTCGTCTCGGTGGCATTGATAGCTTGCCCCTTGGAGCCCGAGCTTCAATATTATCAAAGCGTTAACGGCCACATTTGTTCAATAAAGCGAGTGTCAACTAATTAAGTTAATCGTGAACGTCCGTTAAATCTATTTATTGCGTCCAGAATGTGGCGGTATGTCAACAAATTAACTTTTAACTTCGTACGCAAAAGTGTTAAACAGATATTGATTACAAATTAATAAAGAGAGCTAAACTGGACGATGGCAATGGTTGTTGAATCATCATCAAATCAGCTCTACTGTAAAAGTTTAGAAGACAACTAAATTCTATTTCTTTAAAATTACTTGTAGTTGTTTGGTGGTGTAGAGGTAGTCCATGACTATATCGTAAAACATCATCTTCACTTCACCACTCCTCTTGCGAGCCTCAAAACATTCGTCTCTAAAAAAAATACTCGTGCGCTTGCACTTTTTTCCAACTCATTTACATAATCGTGTCAAAAGTTCAATGGGATGTCGGTGTAACTGTCACAACAATACCGGAATAACTAACAATGCTCTGGTTTAGCAACGCCGTTTCACTCCGAACTATTTAACAGACAAGTCAATGTACGTTACAGTTGGTACACAGTATAACTGCACAAATCATGAAGATAGCCATTTAGTTGAGAGACACCTTGCACCTCTTAATGATGTGCACCGCTATTGAGAGAATTGTGAGGGTAATCAAAGATCTTTACAACTACAGCTCCCTATAAACAACCGGCACAATCGTAGGAAGAGAATATCCAATGTATGAATAGACACGTATTTTGAGGCTTATATATAACGTTCATAACAGTTGATTATGTCAATTTCATACACTGGTTATTCTATTCTATTCAACTATCGAATTGCCACTTGTCCAGGGGTCTGGACTCATCATTGGTATAGCGATTTCGCAGTTATATGTAAAGGTTATACTTTGGAGTCCAAGTTTCACTTTTTGATTAGTATGTCGCCCTTGAGAAGAAAGTTTACGCCGGCGCGTCGTTCGCTGTATAGCAGGTGCACCTACTTGCAGGTGAAGCTGGCTTGGTTCTCAAGGTTGTAGATAGGGCCCTGTAAACCCTTATTGCAGATAAAGAACTATCTTCCCACGCCCCTCTTTGACAAACAAGTGCAGTTGACCCAATGTGGGTGAACTGTTCACTTATGCTTATTGATGTAGATACAGACTGGGGCTAAAGTGCAGGTATTTGTATTTTAGGGGCAGAAAGATGGTATCCATTTTTAAATCAGAAAGTTGTCTTATTCAAATGAAATGTAAAGTTTGCTCCGTTGTACAAAGTTTTGTCTTCTCTACACAAGATTGTTTGCGAGTTTTGTCTAATTGACATGTTTCAAGACATATGCCAATTAAGACAAGAAGCCTGAATTACGATAAATTATTTATTTATCGTAAGCACACTGAATTTATTAAACCTATAACTTTACTCAAATGCTTGTTCAGCTCTGATTCTTGTCTCTCTCTCGAACTACAGAACATAATCTATACAACAAAAAATACTGCACGTAAATAGGAACAGTAAACTTGCAGGAAATTTCGTCTAATTTTGACAGATCAGGACTGAATTGTGAACATCTTTTAAATTAGGAGGGTCCATTCTCCTAAGTTCGTTCGTTCAGTGTTAGTCCCGTTGCTCGGTTGCCTATTGCCACTGCGGTTGATGCAGGAAACCGAGGCGGAACTACAATCCCGCGCCGGATGCCATTGCCGGCTAAACGCATTACTGTCAACACCTCGTCTTCGCTCTTCAGATATTTATTTTGTGAAACATTTTAAAATAGAGATTTCAAACTAATCGCATAAATTTTCACCAAGCGTTACTTATTTATCTCAGAAGGAAATCCAATTTCCCCGTCAACCTACCATGGCTGGAATTGAAGTTAGGTACTTCTTAAAAAAACTATCGAAAAATAAATACAGAAATATGTCTGTACACAGAGTGCAAAATATCTTAAACGTAATTGTTCACTGAGGTATTAAGCATACATTGGGTTGTCAGAATGCATTGTTGTGTTGATCTCGCACACATTCGCGGTATTCGACAGCGAATGTATTGGCTTGGAGCTTAACCTCGATCTATGCTTCCGCACAAAGGAATTGCACGAAGAGGTCTACGTAATACTAAGGTGAAGCGATCTCTCAACGATATTAAAATGTATTTCTGCCTCGATTTAAATAATAAAGGGTTTGATTGTTAGCGTATCATATTTAAATGTAGACATTAAAATACTTAAAACTATTTTAGTGGATTCAAGAGTACGAACCCACTGGTCCCGTAAAATTTGTACCCTGTGCTCACTCGTCTCCTCAAATATTTGAGGCTCCCACTTGTCCCCTGCCCTTCTAGACAAGTGGCAATTCGTTGCTCGGCGTATGATGGAATAGATAGAATGCCAAATGTATAAGATTTGACGTATATGACAGGCGTCAACGAATGTCAAAAACCTACATTTGTCATTCTATTCCATCATACGCCGAGCAACGAATTGCCACTTGTCTAGGGGAGCTGGTCTACACACACGCCTCATCATCATCATAGCATCAGATCCTGTTGCATCCAAATCCAAACTCTATCTCTTGATTTGGCTTCGTGGTTTTTTCAGGAGGGACCGTCATCTGACCCCCTACCGTGCTTATATCGGTGTTAGTAGATTAGAATAATCAATGTAACTATAATGAAGTCACACATTATAAAGTTACACGATCCTAGAGAGTCGCCAACTGAACGTAACTGTGAGCATTACAGCTTTAAAGTTTAGTTCAAAAGACTTTCCGAGATGTTTTGTTTTCAAGTTTCGCTCTTAAACAGTTTGAAAAATCTAGGACTTTACAAGCTTACGAACTGTAAAACTCATCCTATTCGAGATAACGGTTTTTAAGACTGAATAGTAGACGATAAAGGGTTGTGGAGGTCAGATGGTAATCGCTTCATGGAAAATATCGAAATTCAGGCAAATCTGCAGTTAGACTCGTAAAGAGGACCCCAGACGGGCCAGACTCCGGGGTGAAATCTGGGGATACGACTGGGATTAACTCTAAGATAAAGAAGAACATAAATACATATACTCAAGCTTGTAAGTCCTCGAAGGGGTAGGCAGAGGTGTGTTTATACCCACATTTCGCCAACTATGATTTCGATCCCACGTAATAGGGGACGAACCTATTGCCGTCAAGCGGGCATTTAGTAAAGAAGAAGTAGGTACACTAAATAGTAGGAAAAGAAAAAATACCGTGACTATTTTGAACTAAACACGGGCATAGTCGGGGGCAACAGCTAGCGGGCGTTAAGTGTGGACCTTGACATTTTTTATTGATCTGATTCAATAAAGCATCGTATTAGTATCATAACAACCATGGACACTAAAATAAATAGACGTAGGTATACGGTTACTGAAATAACGCACTTCTATTAATAGGTTCATCGTACTTAATTTTATTAATATTTCGGTCTTTTCCGTTTTAATATTTCTTTTCATCATTTGTAGATAATAATAAAATTATGAAGTTCGCTAAGGACGCTTTTGTCGCTTGCTTATGAGACTCACTTGCAGCCATCGATAGCTCGAGCTTAAGCCATTGGGCTCTATTGTGTAAGGCTTAAAGAAGATACAGAAGAAAGAAGCCACTTACCTGATGCAGTCTACTGTCCCCACTAACAATGTACACGCCGTGGCACTCAGCGACGTCTTCTGGCTTGTCTGACGATGGAGACTTTCGCCAGCAGGCGGCGCACACCGCCACCAACACGCCGCATAGTGTGACACTATGACAAACAAAATATACACTTATTACACTTATTAAACACTACACTTACTATATGTAGACTTTTGTGATACATCCGTAATTCATCCATATAAATACATAGCTTAGTGGAATCCGTTTCCAATATGATTGATAGAGATCAATCGCACCCACAGTAGCGCAGCATAGCGCTCTGATGGAAAAGCAGGCTTAGTACATACATACACAACACAATTGTGAATGAAATTCTTGTTAACTGTGAATTGTATGCCTTTACAAATGTAGACTTTTTTTTAAAAATCACCTTAAACAGAGGCTTTATAGCGTGCATTTTATACAGTTGATGATTTAAATGATTTTAAAATGTTAAATCCAAAAAAAAATATTGGCGAAACAGATTTATGAGGGCGAGGGTGAATAGGCAACTTTGTAAAGGGCAACCTATTCGTGTGTCAATAAGATCAAGGGCGTTTTAGTGAAAGGTCAGGTCAGGAGTATCCGGAACCCGGAACCAACTAGCATGTTTTAAAAACAATTATTTTGAAACTGGAAGAAGTGAGAGATAGTATATGACAGGATCACTGCAAGGGTCCACAGATTTTATTGAGTTTTTTTCCACTTATACAAGCACACGACCCGCCCGATGGAAAGTGGTTACTGCGGCCTGTGGACGTATGCAACACCAGGGGCGTTATACTCAAGCCGATCCTGAAGAAACCTTCAAATACGAATAAGTGAATCAAGAACCATCCCAACTTTCTCATGCATTTCATACAATTATGACGAAAGGAAGAGCTATTAATTTATCTATTTTACCCTAAATATACAGGCCATGATAAAAATGCCCTGTTGCAGAAAACGTATTGATAAAATGCGGGTGTTGATACACCTTCGGGGATGTACTGTACAAGGCTGCGATGGCGGCAGATATCTGCATTTTGTTATGTAACACTCTTTACTAAAATCGTTATAAATACGCCCCTTCTTTTGCCTAGTGTAAATTGAAATACAGCCGACTGTTTCTTTCTACAATATGGCGCGAAAGACTTTTGTCAAGAGATAGTGAATAACAGAATAAAAAGACAGATATATACAGGCCAACACACACGGCAATAGGCCATTCCCTATTACGTGGGACCTAATGCAATGATGGGTGAAATGTGGGTGTTAATTCACCTCTGCCTAACCCTCCGGGGATAAAGGCGTGATTATACGTATATATGTACGTAGTGAATACCTACTAATTTAGTTTGTTATACCTTCTGCTTCACTAGGTCCTAAGTAGGTAGATGGTCCTAGCGTTTATTTTTGGCGGTCTTATCGTGATTTTACTGGTCGATCCAAGGACATAATTTATACTATAGTTAGTTACAACTATTTGCTGCTTTGCAGTGCCTTTTGGGTAAAAATGTGAATTTAATCTTAGACGTGATGATAAGTAAAATTTTATAACTTTATAGGGTAAACTTGAAAGTTACTACTTACTAGAGTGTTGCTAGATTTGACGCACTTACAGACTTCTGCAGTTTGCAGTTATCGGAATGCGTATATTTGAATACAAGAAAAAATGAAATAATTTTAAAGCATTTAGTATGCTAAACTAAACAAATTATTTTAAATTGGAAAAAGCGAAATCAATGCTCAGGCAGGACTCGAACCCACGATCTTTCCCTTACAGGGGGAATGCTCTGACCACTGAGCCACCGAGCTTCGCCCGAGATTGATCCAAATTTTCCAATACATCCGTCTTAGGGCGATTTTTCCAATTTAAAATAAAATAAGAAAAAATGAAATAATTATACTAATGGTATTCCCGCAAAATGATGAAAAGTGTTTCTAACATAAAAAGTACGAAAAAAATACTAAGGCACATCAGTAATGTACAAATTCAGTTTGATATTTACATCGCCATATCACTTTATGTAGCAATATGTAATATTACGCGAAGCCTGGAATACGATGCTGCTTCATAACTCAAATTAACCATAAACTGGCGGTGGCTGTCAAGTTGAAATAGAACTAACTAGGTCATATTTTAACGTATGTCATGGGTGACTAAAGTCCTGTGGACAGTTAATTAAGTATGTTAGACTATGCAATATTAGCCATAAACTGGCTGTGGCTGTCAAGTTGAAATAGAACTAAGTCATTTAACGTACGTCAGGGCTGACTAAAGTCGTTTTGTGGGGTCATTCGTCAACTCGCCAAATTCCGCGGGTTGGCACCTTTAGATTTTACCAATTGTTATCGTCAACTCGCTAACCACCTGCTTGCATGTCCTGTGGACAATTAATTAAGTACCTAGTATTAGACTTGGAGATATTTGCTTGTATTATGTCGGCTCTGCTCTGAGTGAGGGTTCGGGTTATGGACAATTATTTGAAGTAACGTGAAAAAAATACACCATGAAATTGAAAACGAAATAAACTATGAGTGATTCTGAATGTTTAACAAACTTATGTAAACATAGATTGGTTTGATAGATCATACGGAATACCAAAGAAATCTCGCGTTTTGAAAACGTGGATTCACTAATTGGGTCCTTGCGGAGAGTTTACAGTCGTCAACGCATGTCATTAACGTCAAATCACATAAAATCGTCATTCTATTCTACAATAAGTCGAAAAACGAATTGCCACTTGTCTAGAGGGGCAGAACGGTAACATACTACACAGTTCGGATAAAACTTTTTCGCAGACTCAAGTTTTCCCATAATTTCACAAAAGACAGTATTTTTTTCACCCTTAGCTACACCTACTTTGTTTGTGTCTAGTAGCTCTGTGTAATATGTCCTAGAACATTTTAATTATTGAACTCACTCGTCCAAGAATAAGAGCTATTGTTCTCTGAATAGGATAGTAGCGCTGTTGGTTATTCAGAAGAAGTTATTTTCAAAGTATTGAGAGAAGAGGCGTTGTAAGAATAAAATATCTTGTTGCTTCTAGATCATTCTAGTGTCACGACACGACGTGGCTGTCTACTATTTTCAGAACAAAACTTGTTAATCTTTTATTACAACCCTTTATTTAACTTGCAATGTTTCTATGTTGTTTGTTTCCATGATTTTACAATCTGAATTACATCCATTTCCTCTACGTAATTGTTTTTTGCAATTGACAATGCAATTTCACGATTACTGAGTACAGCTGGTGACCCAAGATCAACTTCAAATAAAGGAACCTGTTAACGGTCAAGACCACAGACACAAAATATTGCATAAGTACACATTTTAAAAGTTTCTTCGTAAGAATGTCTATACTATATAAATTAATATAGTGAAGATATTCTTACAAACAAACTGAGGAAAAAACCTATTCCAGTCTGAAGTCGGTTAAAACTAAGTAGGTACCTCATCTAAGCTCTCATCTCATTCTTACATGTTATTGTTTATACTCGTATTTTGAATGCTGAACACTCTCTACATTTCAACTTTACGAGGTTCAACTCATAACTTAAACCCGCGATAAGGAATGATAGTATGATACATTCAAATGTACACCCTTCATCATTTATGAACCAGTTAATAAAATAAAGACATAATAATTATCTTGCGACTTGCGAGTGTCATGTGTATTCCTGCTTGTGTATCTATATAGAAATTTCTTCATTCTCTGTATATGGTACAGTTTCGTGTATGGTACAGTGTTGTCTAAGGTATATTACCGTCAGTAGAACAGTCTTATTAAAGGTATGATTCCGAAGGTGACTGCATACGACAACTGCAGACGCATGCAACGTTACTACGAGTATATGTACTAGGTTATATTATCCTAATAGGTTTCTCGTAGTATTAATCCAAGTAGATTTCAGTTGGAAAAATAAAATGTGCAACGAAAAATCGTAGTGTTATTAATATATGACTTCAGTCTAAGAAATTATATATGACGAAGATGATAATCTATGATGTAGTATGAAAGTAAACTTGACAATGTGGAAGTGAGAGACCTGAGAAATAAGTACCTAGATTAATTATTGTGATTATAGGTGGCGTGATAGAAAATTATTATATTAATTATTTAATCAAGATAGAAAGAAATGCTTAGATGATTCGAACAGATAGGATGGATGGACAAACCAGACTTATGAGGCGAGGATGAATGGATATGCCAGAGGCTAACCGGACTCCCGACAACTGATGGCCCGAGACGGCCGCGCGGTTTTGGTCGGTTCGACGTAATCACGTAACCACCCCCACTGGTTCCGGCGAGGGTGATTATATCTGTGACGATTTCCGCACGTAAAAAAATAATGATGAATGGGCTGCCCGTTAACGGTTGATGTACCCGTTTTATTAATTAAAAACCTTTTATAGACTACAGTGCCTGAAAACCAGCCACGTGTTTCTATTTACAGACACGAAAATATCCCACTAGATACTAAGCGACTGACATGTGCGCATTCTTAGATGAATCGTACCAGAAATGTCAGGCACACGTTGCTTTTAATCCTGTTAAGACCTACCTATATCTCTCGATCTCGCAATATTTAGCCTGTATTTACAATTTAACCTGATGAATATGACCTTATTTACACTATGTAATGATTATGGTCGAACAAAAACAGTTTAATTATTCGTTACGTCCCGTAACACAATATATCCAGTAAATTGACGTCACACATATAATTCGAGACATGAAATGAAATTTTTCGAATATTCGATCTGATTAATGAACGTTCGACGTCGGTAGAGATTACAGGGACCGATAAATTCGCTCATCGCGATCAGACTCGATAGCTTAATTAAAGGCACTATCTAAAATATGTAATATGCAGCGTTCCACATTTATTTTATAGACTAGTTGTTAATCGTGACTTTGTCTGAAACCACTACTACGACTGACGCGGATGTGAATGAAGTCGTAGAGTTTTTATACATATTACGATAATAAATAGGGTATTTGGGATCGAACCAAAATTGTATTCGGGTCAAGCTAATCTCACCTGCTTAGCAGGTACGCCTTCTGATTAACCAACGAGGCACTTGTTCAGGCTTTTCTCTTGGAGTTAATATAAGCCAAATCAAGATAGTAGAAAACCGATCCGCGGTTACAACCTTGCAGTGGTTTATAATGATGATTGATGGTGACAAAGTATAATCTTTCCTCTCAGTCCCGGGTTTGCTGGAAGAGAAATCAACTTTGAGTTAAGCTCACCTTTGTACATGATTTATCACTATAATAGGTATATACATGTAAATTTTGTGTACAATAAAGAATAAATAAAATGAAATAAACTTTCCTGGCAAGTATTAAATAGGCGGACATACAGAACTACTGTCGCATTTACAATATGTGTATTGATAACACAGAAAGTGCACGTATTTCCGATGAGTGATGTTTGTATTTGGACATTGAATGACATGATTAGATAACGGTAATGATTATTTGGACTCTGTCAACTGCTTTTTACCTGTGGTGACACTTTACATGACGTATTTATCTTTGTTTTTGTTATGTGTACTCAATTGACGAATATTAGTAGATATGATTTCAAGCGAACATAATTGCGCATAGTTCTTCTTTACTAACAAATCAATCAATCAAACAGCCCATCGCAGTCCACTGCTGGACATAAACCCCTCCCAATGTTGGGAGGCTTTAGCCTACTGTTTCCACGGTGGCCAGACGGGTTGGTTTTATTTCGAGTTTTCCTTCTCTCGGAGTAACATTGTCTGTGTATTATTTATTTTTCCGTTAGTCACCTTTTACAACACCTTTCGGATGAGATGGGGCGTTTGTTTGCCGTGGTACCATTAGACAGTACCATTGATGGTACTATGGCAATTTTTTTTTGCCGTGGTACCATTAGTGGTACTACGGAATTTTTTATTTTCCGTGGTACCATTGATGGTACTACGGAATTCATTGTTTTGCCGTAGTTCCACTGATGGTACTACGGATTGTTTTATGTGCCGTGGTAGAATTACGACAACATGTAATCAAGATTTTATGAAAAATTCTATCACTCTCAAAGTGGATGATATGAGAAAGGAAGTTACAAATACAGACAAACCGATTCCTATACGAGTAGTAAGTATATTAACTAGAGTATATCAAAATTGAAAGATAACGGATATAATTTCATCACGAAGGACATCATTCACGCTTCATACATTTTTGGTCCAAAATTAAAAATGCCGGCCAAAGAAAAAATACGATATGGACTTCTTGTCCTCAGTCCTCACTAGTATTTTTATTATGGCGTCAAAGTTGAGGGACCACTACGCTCGGTCTTATTTGAGTTCAAAAATCTCGGAAAAATAAATTTTGAATTGAACGAATTATTTTCAGTGAGTTAAAAATATATAATGTATATTTTTTTACTTTAATGAGCAGTTTTCCAGTAGGTATAATAATCAGTTGGTTTTTAAGTCATCAGGAGATGGCGCTAGCATAGCTTTTGGTAATTTTAATGCACTCTGTGGTTTGTTTGTGGTATTTTTTCATGAATTTGCGATGTTGTAAAGTTTAATATCATTTACCCATATTATAATAGATAAAATATAATGAAACGCTTAATTCTTTTCGCGTCACTGTCTGTAATTTAAAATAATAATATTATATTTAAATAATTGTATCAGAAAAAATGACAGAATATTTAAGTAAAGTAAATCATTACAAAACCGAAGAACATTTTTTCCATAAATTAGGGAACACTAGATGTGACACCACACTCTTCTTACCAAAAGTGCCGACTGCGCCATCTAGAGCGTCTTTAGGAACCCTATAAATACCTAATGGAAAACTGCTTATCGAATTTAAATTATTTTTATTCATTTTAGTTAAGAGTTAACTTTATAGATTTAGATTGGAAAAAGCGATTATTGGATATTCGCTTTTTCTGTACTGGACTGTGACCAACTGAGCTACATGAACGCATCCTGGGCACTCAATATTCTCCTGTACCTACTGATAAATGGGGAGGAATAGTTAGCATAGTAATTGCTTCTTTAATGTTATTGTTTCCTACATCTCGTTAGTAGCACATTGTCCCTGCTTTCCGCAGGGAAGGTTGCTTGGAAGGTATCCCGTGTCCCTCTGATTAGCGAGAGGTGCGAAGGAATTACTTTATTGGGTCATCTTACACCCAGGTAATTGAGACCTGAGACAGTGTGTGGTTTTAGCCTGTTCGAGTCCGATATAACCATACCACTTTAAAAAATTGCTATGCAAATTCAATTATACCGTAAATAAAATTATTCCATTTCATTATTTATTTTGTGAATGTACCACAGTTAACAATTAATAATGTTTGCCGTGGTACCATCGACATAATGGTACCATGGTTAACAATAAATCATACTTTCCTTTGTACCATTGACTTAATGGTACCACGGTTAACAATAAATGATGTTTGCCATGGTACCATCGACCTAATGGTACCACGGCAAATCAAAATTGCCACAGTACCATCAATGGTACTGTTTAATGGTACCACGATAAACAAACGAGATGGGGTGGTGATACTTGTATTCTTTCTCACAGATTTACTATTTAACAAAGCTTGACTTGAATCCTCGACTAATCTCATTCTAGGGGAAAATACTCTGGCTAGCTGAACTACATAGTCATACTTTGGATTTACAAAATTCTCCTACAGGTACATATCTACGTCTTTGGTGTAGGTATAGGCAAAGTTAGCTTCAAAATTTCATTAAGTAAATAGGCTCAAACGAATCAACAAAGACCGGGGCAAGTGTACGCAAAACCGGCAGAAAAAAGTGAAAGTAGAAGATGCGAGAGGTTCGTAGCAAGTGGAAACTGCCTTTCCCAATGGGAAAAAGGCATGACTGTTCGTACGTATGAACAAATCAACCCTCTACTTCAACGAATATATTATTATTCATGCTCTAATATACAGAAATGTAACTCAACGGTTAATAGCTGCCACAGGTTGCGGGCGTCATAGTTTCTTACTAACATTCCGCTAGCTTATTCGCATTACTCGTGACTATACTTACTAAATAGTATCGTGCAGCCAAGACCTAGATTCACTTTCGTATATTACTCTGCATTAACATGAGCGTACTTGTATTCTAAAGAGCATAATAAATATTAATTAAATGTACATTTAAATATCTACTACCCTAGTTGTTATTTTCGTTAATCCGTGTGGTGACGGAGCAAAAAAATACAAGTATCGTGTAAGCGTATCATAAGAGGCGACTAACGGAAAAATACAGAGGCGATAGCACACAAGAGAAGGAAAACTCGAAAGAAAACCCTGTCTGGCCAGTGTAGAAACAGTAGACCAAAGCCTCCCAACTTTGGGAGAGGCCTATGTTTAGCAGTGGACTGCGATTGATTGAATTGATTGTTATTATCGAAAATATTAGTATTTTTATAACAGATATGTTCTACTAATGTAGCAAGTCAAGGCAATATACGACTTGTGATTATGTGGCCTTACTTTCAAAACCCCGCGCCGTGAACACAGGGTTAAGTGAAGACGGCCCATAAAGAACCCCATATTATAAATAATGAGGAATATGGAGGGTTAAATTTTGAACTCAATTAAGTTTTAAATTCCTTACATGAACTGAAATTATAAATGAATAAAACATGACTTCACTAAAAGCTAGTAAGTTTATCAATAGGGAGGTAGGAGGTGCTTGTAAGTTTATTCTATACTTACAGTAAAAGTTATTAACAACCAGGTACGTGTATTTTACTTTACAAGGAACCAATTTTATTCCCCCTTCTTAGTAAACAACTTTTTGTGGCTTGACTGGATAACATTGAATTACTTTACTTATAGGTACAAAAGTTTCATTACGGTACCATACATCCCTAAAACCTTCTGTAAAAATTAAGAATGAAGAATTTAAAAAAAGCTTAGAAGTCGACTTTACTGTAGGTACTATGTAATCCCCGAGGGAGCCTTCTTGAGGGGTATTCGAGGGAATTTCCTCACGAAAATAGGTACTATGGAAATAGATCTTTTGTTTTACTAATAATACTAAATATTGTGGTTTATATTTATCCAGATAAATATCTACCACATTTAATCTTATTATTGCATTATAAATAATCATCATCTACATGGAGACGTATTTTCTCAGAGCTCAAAGTCCGCCTTCCGGTTCTTAGATACTCCGCCACTTCACATGATCTTGGGCGTTCATTGATAGTAAGACCATTTGCACGCATTTCACCTTCCACGACGTCAACCCAGAACTTCTTGGGCCCTTCTGCCTGGACCCGGCTGAGGTTTATCCCTACTAATATTATAAATGTGAAAGTAACTCTGTCTGTCTGTCTGTCTGTCTCGCTTTCACGCCCAAACCACTGAACCGATTTTGATGAAATTTAGGGGTAGATTAGACCTCGAGAAAGGACATAGGCTATGTTTGGTCGCGATAACCGACATCCACGCGGGCGATGCCGCGGGCAAAAGCTAGTTGCATTATAAATATCACAATTGTTAGAATGATCCTCTTAACTCTCTCACTCACTAATATCTTGCAAATAAATTTCCCCATTCACCCATTCTGCTTCCGAAGCACATTGTAAATAAATCCTTTAAGCACACAACACATAAGGACCTTTCCTTTATGACAGTTTATGTGGGAATAAAAAAGTTACCATAATGCTTACCTACACTGACCAAGCTTACGGAACCATTTCCCATTTCCGTGAAAGAATGGACACTAAGTTGGTTAAAACTGCTTATAAATACCTAGAAGTTTTCGTTTCATTTTCTTATATTTTGTGCGTTTTCAAATAAACTACAGAGAGAAGATAGTTATGATACCAGCTTAGTGATGTAATGAATAAAAATGATTCAGTAGAATTACGTTTTTGAAACGTGTTATTAGAAAATTCACGAAAACTTATAATTATATTTTAATTACATAACATAACATAAACTCACGCCTATATCCCCGAAGGGGTAGGCAGAGGTGCTAGCACCCACATTTCGCCGTTTATGTTTAGGTCCCAATGTAATAGGATATCATAATTATATATTTTTATACTTGTTAGGTGGCTGACAAGCACATGACCCACATGGGAAGTGGTTACCGTGGCCTATAGACGTGTGCTATACCAGGGAGGGGTGCCGCATTAGCACTGCTGATCCTCTCCCATATTTCAAAATCTAGTTGAAAATTAACTAAACCAATAGTAGCTCTAAAGATTTAATGTCCTCACGAAAACATAGGCCATACTAGACTTTTATTCAATTTTCATTTAAAAACGTGGCCTTACTGAATCAGTAACGCCATGGAACCGCCATGAACTCGGTAGTATGTGAAAATTGATTGCAGATTACAGCTGCTAAACTATGTCAAGACCTGGTCGACATCGTGTACTTAAAAATCATACCGCGCCACTATTGCACAAGGATTGTGTGCTTGAAAATGATACCGCGCCACTATTACACAAGGATTGTGTGCTTGAAAATCATACCGCGCCACTATTGCACAAGGATTGTATGAAAGAAAATCATACCGGGCCACTATTGCACAAGAATTGTACCTATGCAAGAAAATCATACCGGGCCACTATTGCACATGGATTGTATGTTTGAAAATCTTGGGGAGGGGGTGTAGTCGACAAGTCGTGGGAACCGCTTCAGGTCTCGAGACCCAAGAGTTTGTACTGCATACTTTAGTGTTGTGTTACAAAGAATCTTTAATGTACAACATACGATCGATGGACATTCAATAGTAGGTAGATGTTAACTTTTCTTTAACATTCTATGATATGCAATAATGACGTTTAATTTAAAATGCGTTGCTTCCCTTTAACATTGTTGTATACTAGCTATTGACGCGGATCCGCCCACGCGGAATTGTGATCCGGTTTATGCAACCCTTAAGGGATCATGAGATAATAGGACATATTACACAACGCTATCTAGACCCAAACTAAGCAGCAGTGGCGAAGGGTCCCTATAACCCGATTCCTGCCGGTTTGCCCTGCAAACCGAGCTACACCGGTCCACCGGCTTCCCTTTTACAGTTTTCACCCTTCTCCACTGTTACGGTACCTATCTAGAATGCGAATAATACCTACTTTTTTTCTAATTAATACATATTATACATAGGAACACTCATGTCACCAGTGCAAGTAATGATAATTCAACCCGCGACCGCCGACTTAGCAGGCGAACGCTCTACTACTTCGGCACAAAAGGTCTTCGATGGTGTAGGCATTTGCTTGTTTGTGTCCCTAGTAACATAAAACTAAACACGCAGTCAGTATTCTTGTCGTCCACATTTCTCTAGAAAATAAACTTTCCCTAGAATGCGGAAAAGTGAATGCGGAAAATTTTCTCTCGTAAAGCTTCGTTCCGGCTCGTTTGTTACTTCTACGTGCATCATTGCAATTTAAAGATGTATGAAGTATACATCTTTAAACAGGGTATACCGGTCAAATATACCATAATAGCACTTACTTTTGAACGAATAGTTAAAAGTTAATGCTTTGTTAATATAAACAGACGATTAATTTACGTCAGTTAAGATTGTATTTACTTTTTATTTGCTTCACCTGTATTGTATGATTTGTATGTATGTAAATTAATCTTGGAAGTGGAATTCAACAAACTTCTTAGAATCGATTACAGACTTTATCTGTGATATTTGGATGACTATACATTCAGCTTCCGATCGATCTTGACGAACAAAGTACTTAAAATTATCTTAATGCTTGGGTTTTCCCCCCTTCCTGTTGACTGATTGTTCTGATATTTGGTACACAGCTTTAGTTCGGACAATAACACAAATTTAAATCAATTAAGGTGATTACATACGCGAATGACTTTGACCATACAAATGCTCAAGGTCATTCGCTCGTTTTTCAGCCGTAAAAATCAGTAAAACTAATTTTAATAGATAATTTTATAGGGGACGATTACAAACTAAGAAGGTCACGTCATGCTAATACACTCATTTAACATATATCTGAAATTTTAGATTATTTGGATACATATTGTAGACAATATTTGGTTTCATAAGAAAGAGTAGAGCGATGTTCAAAGCCTCTTTTCAACTATTTTCTCCTTTTTTATTGAATTTATGAAAAGGTGAAGTTACGCTGTATGTCCTGTAGTATGCAGGGATGTAAATTCCAGATCTTTAGGTTTTATAGTTAAAAATAAAAACGGTTTCGAAAATACCGATTTTTCGATGCTAATCTGATTCGGGGCCTTAAACAGTTTGACATGCTCATAATACCTTAGTATTAAGATCATTTTTTAAAGTTTGCAGTCAAGATCGTTTTGACGCTGACTGTATATTAATAAATGGTTTATGGAACCCCACAAAAATCCTTAGGGCCGAAGTCAACTTTACTCGCTAGCTGGTATGACGTAGGCATACCAATCTAAAACTGTAAGTGGACTTCGGGTGCCACAGTGCAAGCTTAGGCACTTGTCCCACCGCCGGCGAGAAAACGAGTAACTATCGACTATTTTCTCGCTCTAGAAACGTACAATAGATATACATTCCGTATAAACAAAAGAGATGCATATACAAATAGTTGATCGCTGACTGTTCACACTGCCGGCGAGTACTCGCTTTACTAGTTTGTCGCTGAGCGACAAGAGCTATGAAAAATAACACTCGCTCAGCGATACTCGCTAAGCGATTAGCGAATATCGCTAATTTCGGTGTCAACTCATGGTAAAGCTAGGACTGTACGCTTGGCTGCTGCGAGCGTGTGTTGCGAGTAATCGCTCACCTCACTCGCACACCCGCTTATAGCCGAGCTACAGAACTATCGGAATTACGCACTCGCTCCTCGCTGCTCGCCAACTCGTTTGTAGCTCTAGCTCTACTCGTTACTCGTTCATCGTTCCCGGTGAGACAACTGCCTTCAAAAAAAATGAACTATTGTCGTCTAAGTCAGTAGTTGGCGGCATTTAACTTGGCAAGAAACACGTCACAAAGTGTACTTTTTATGCGCAGTATGCGCGTATTGAGTGTCTTTTGAGGATAGCTGGATGTGCTGCGGCGGCGTAGGACCTAAAATACACGAATCATAGATTATATTGAACCATACCGCGCGCACCAGGGGCTTGTTTGTCTCGCAACTTGTTGCCAAGTTAAATGCCGGGAACTATAGCTTAGTGGTTAAGGAGTCAGCCTCACGATCGAGAGAATCTGGGTTTGAATTCTGTCCATTACACTACCGACGTGAACCCACTCCTAACATAAGCAAATTAAGATTAGCTAGAAAGGGGTTAGAGGGAATATTAGAAATTTCGGTTGCTAATATTCTTTGAAAAAAAAAAACATATCTTTATAAAACTAACAATAGCTCAAAGTACCACGGAACATAACAACCATTACCTAAGTAATATAAAATTTTGACGGAAGCTAAAATATTAACATCATTTGCAAAGTCTTGTAACAAGATTCCGGACCGCCATGAATCAAATCAAGCTGTCTCTAGTGTCCATGTTAGGAATCACGTGTCGAGTTAGTGGTCACCGTCTGAAGCTCAATTGGAACTAACTTGGGACACGGAAGGGATATCTCGCCTGTGTTACAGTTATAATCATATTTGGACTGTTCGTAAGATACTGTAGTGCCCTTAGCAGCAAAGGCTCAGACTTCCGATCATATTGAAGACAACTTTGAAGGGGTGTATTTGGATATTTTTTTGTATTTAGGTCGTCAATTTGACGGCTTATTCCCAATTCCCCCTTTTACCGATTCCTCCGTATATTATTTGTTCTTGATTCCCCTGCACTCTGGTTTATGGTAAGCTGGTGTGCAGTTCAAAGAATCGTAGCTGTCATTACAGATACTGTCCCTAGACTGGCGATCCCTAGCTTGACAGGTGTTTTTTCACGCTCCCCTTACAGAATACTCTGAAGGGGATATCACGTGTGAGGGTAGAACTTTCCATAACTAGATTTATCAATTTTAAATACATAATAATGATATCCAATGATAGTATATAACTACATTAACTTGAGCTCACTCCTTATATGTATTATTCATGGTTAATTGTGTTATACTCGTAGTAAATTCTGGCTTCTCGTTATAGTGGGTGAGCCTATAGCCGTCAGTGCTCGACTTTGATATTTAAAAATGGGACAATTGGGCGTATATCAAAAAGAAATTTTTTTTATAAATGGATTTGGAACTGTTTAAGCCAACTGTTCCTTACAATCCCAAATCCATTCATATTAGACAAGCAGACTAACAAAATCATTTGGTAGAGTGAACTGGAATACCCAGCTTCTGCAGCCATATAACTTTTAAGAGTGACCAGTCGTTAGAGGCTTGTAATACGGTAGAAGTCATCTTATCACAATAAACAATTTACGACATAGTTATAGCCCCGGCTTCACTCACTCATATACGACAATACCTTATAGTTTTAACTGGATTCAATCATGGTAGTTCATCTATCAGTTTATGAGTCCGCCATTAAATTCTCTGTATCGAATGGGATACGTTCGATATAGATACTTCTACGAACACTAGCTGTTGCCCACGGTTCTGCCCGCGTGAAATTCTTATCCCCATCACTTAGGGGTTTAAATATTTAGTTTACGACGGATTCTCAAACTACAAAAATTATGGGGTTGTTGTAAATTCGTCTCAGTGAATATTCGTCTGAATTTAAAATAGTAGTAAACTCGTCTCAGTCCATTTAAAATTATATTTTAATTGCGAAAATTCGTCTCACCTTGATAAATAAGTAGGTACTGTTAGCAAACAGAGTAATAGATTACCACTCTTCTATATCTACTATCTCTCTCTCTAGATGAACGTAAAACTTGAGAAAGCTGCTCATTCCGACTTGGATAGATTAGGTTAGAAGGCTAATGCGGGAGCCGAGCTCCCGCATTAGCCTTCGTGGTTATTTTTTTAATAACCATCGGTACAGAACTTCTATAAGCCACCGTAACCACTCTCTTTCCATCAGGTAGGGCCCAGTGCTTGTCAGCATAAGTACAAACACACACATATGCTTGCAACAAACACTTCTCTTGCTGACAGTACTTTTTAAGGTGAGACGAATTTTCGCACATGAAATATCATTTTAAAAATGGACTGAGACGAGTTTACTACTATTTTCAATTGAGACGAATATTCACTGAGACGAATTTACAACAACCCAATTATGCACGTATCGGTCAAGCCGTTTCGTAGGAGTTTATAAACAAACACTGCGACACGAGAATTTTTCCATATACTCAGCTTTATCCATTTTTTTATTATATCATGTCAATATGTATTCACTCCGCTGAGTGGTAGATAAGAAACTTTATATAAGGATTAGTAAATAAAGTCTAAAAAATGAAGGCCAACAGTGAAAAATGGTGAAATGTTTACCATCAAACTGACAGCCACGCCTCAGGTTTAATATGCTTTTTCACGCCTACGCCACGCTTACTACACTACGCAGCACCTTAAAGGTATACCTTAGGACACGTATCTTGAACCTAAATCGCCAGATCGTTTGTCTGGCGATTTAGGTTCAAGATACGTGTCCGGCCCTGGTGTCCGCGGATTGTTTTGTAATTTGTAATAATCTATGCTTGGTGAATTTGAGCTCGTCCTCAGCAGTAGCAGTCCGTGCTATCCTCAAAAGACACCCAAGAAACGTGTACCTACTGTGTAGAGCACATTTTAGGTCCAAGATATATGTCTCGAGGAATAGTGGTGGAGGTGAGGATAGATTATGCGTGTAGAGAAGTCTCCCGTAGCATTCGCTTGTGTTGCTCATTGCTGAATGAAAATTTTCAGCGGTATCGGCGAGGAACCCACTGGTCCCCTAAAATTTGTACCCTCCTTAAATATTTGAAGGTTGTTTACAACTTAGGTGTGTAGGTAGGTACTGTTTTAAAATATAACAAAAATGTATCACTGCATTGCGTGATGTGATTAGTTATAATGAAAGAGTGGTGACACTAGCCTCCATGCTAACGAGGATTAAAGACACTGCCTCTTTATTTTTTACTAGTTGTGTTGTGTTGCCCGTGACTCCGCCCGCGTGTAATTCTGACAAGCCATGAAAATAATTTATTCCTGGGATCAAAGTGACCTAATGTGTTATTTCGGACTATAATCTGCACCAAATTTCAGCTACTTCAGAATAACAAACATCTCCACAAACTTTCAAATTTATTATATTGGTAGGATTCCATGGTTGTAACTTGTAACTGTCATGCTAAGCCTCACAAATAGCCATCAACAGTAATTACCTTCTAAATTAAGCTATCATCATAGTAATCATAATTAGATTGTTTGACCTTTAACATTTAACCTACCTTACGAAGAATATATTGACATTGAAATTCGACGGCTCCGTGCTTGTAACATGGGGTTGTGTGTGGTTGAAGAGGCTCGCATGTGAGACGGCCGCGACTGCGGCTAGTCTGGGCGCTCCGCCCATCGCCCAGCCGAGCGGGCTGCGCTGGGCAGCAACGGCTCCGGCGCCCGCCACCAGCCACAAGCGGAGCCAGTGAGCCACAACCACGCCACGCGGCGCCGCCGGTGCGACTGCCGCGTCAAATACACGCTCTTCCTTTTTCAAATTTATTCTAAAACTTCTTTTTTTTTAACTGGTCACTTGTACCTATTCTATTCTTTCTAGCCAGCTTACAAGAACTTTTCAAGTCGGCATCCTCTTCAGATTTGTATGGATTTTTCAGATCTGAAACAATATTTACGTAGATTGTAGACTATATTATTAGGTTTTACGATAGTTAACGTTGCTCAACTTTGATGTATAATGAAAATTTACAACGTCTCCAACATAGTACGTGAAAGCTTTTACGTCATCCAAATACCATTAAACAAATTGGAACTATCGAACATCCTATGGTTCCTGTTTACGAAAGTTACAGGAGAAAGTTATCGATTGCTGAGAGTGCCTGAGCCCCGGTAACTTTAACCACCCATGCTAAAATGTTAAACCTGAGCAACTTTTTTCATAATTTTTACATTGTGTACTAGCATCATAATGTGCTACAGCCATTGAGATTAGTAACAATATATATTATATCAATGGCTACAACTAGCACCATGCTATTTTTTAAATCTCTAGGTAGATAAGATATATTGTATTCTGAATACGGGTGTAATTTTTAGTCTTTTGGATATTTCCTTGTGGGATAAAGTTGTGAACAAATTTACAGAAACAGCTCAGGCTCTAGAAGCGTACCTGATAGTCAGCATTAGGCTCGCCTCCAACTAAAATTAAGACACTATCGTGGACCGTTCGGGAACATAAGTACCTACTAATTGAGTACCCAACTAAAATAGTACCTAAATTAGTATGCTTCTGTCCATTATAGTTCTGATATTTATTATTGAAATGAGGACAAAGGTGAAAATAAACAACTACAGCGCCTCTATGTTAAAAGAACTATGGAACTTAAGTGATCCGGAATTCGTAACTGACGAATTGAATAATTAATGCACTTTACTGCACTAACTTAACGACTATATTGCATTGCATAAAGTCTTACTAAGGTACACTCGCCCATAAAAGTGCTAAGTTAAGTTATTAGCTGTAAATAACTCTAGAACCTGCAGTGATACACAAATCATGCAATATAAACTTATCACCTGAAGTTCACAAAAATATTTAAATTTTATTTTTGATTTCGTTTGGAAATTTGTTCGTTTCAGAAGCAATTAAAGCCAGTTTTCCTTTAAAATAATGTAAGTGCAATCTAGTTGCAGTGGGAAAAATGTTAAAAACAGTGCAATAACTACAACCGTGCACTGTTATCCAGGCAAGTTCACCAAAGTAATATTCGGATCTTTTCTGTTTGTATTTAAACTCAGAAAACAACTTACAAAGTTTTCACCTCAAGTGTACAAAAACGAACATTTTAATTTCTGAATCTGAAACATATTTATGATCTAAAATAAATTGTCAGTTTAAGTAAAAGTTAAGCTAACAATTAATAAACAAAAAATGCTAATATGTAATCTTTTTAATGACTAAATGTTCTAAATAATTTATGTGCGTCTGTAAAATTTGAAATAAGAAAATTTATTTTTTTATTTTATTATAACTTGACTTAGAGTTTGACATTCTATGTCAAGTTGTAACTAAAGGTACACAAACTTGTCAAGTTGTAATTCAATTCTATTTCCAGTTCTATCTACAACTGTAATTTCACAAAAAAATAAGTAAACATTTGGGCTGTGATACCTACTGTTATTATAAAATACACCACGGATTTTACCATATTAGAAAATGACATCTAATTAAGTTTTGTTTCCTATCAACCTACCTAGAAAGTTCCATAAAAACTTGAACAAAGTTCACTATCATTCAACAATATAATATCAATTCCACTTTAGTTCATTGATGCACAATAATTGCATTAAAAACACGGTTCACATCGATCGCGAGAGAAGTTTCGTCCTGAAGAACGGACGCGACACGCACCCCCGACACTACAACGTCGAATGAAGGGAGGTTCTACCGCCCGCCCTAATCCGCCAACGCCAACATTGGTAATGCTATTACCAATGTTCTTTCCAACCCGTTTCTCGCTGTTGATGTACAGTTGTGCTTTACCTTTAATTGAGTGAGGACATGTTACTTATTTGCTTCTATTCCTATATACATTGAAAATATAAGTATACATTGAAAATGTAATAAGAAAGTTGAAAGTTATGTAACGGCACAGTGTTAAATAACTACAGTAAAATTTTAAACGTTAACTTCATGTTATTGTGAATTACGATATGGTATCTAAATTGGTGATTTTTGATAGGAAATATTATATTGAAATCTTTTATATTCCTGTTTACATATCCCATACATATAAATAGTGTCTGAAACAATCCACCTTGTAAATGGAACCAACGTTGGAGCCAACATTAATGACATTAGCAACCCAATATTGGATCGCTCCCGTCACTCCCTCGCCCGTGTTCGTCCCGTCACGCCGCCAACAGGTTCGTACTTTTTCTTTTATCGTATAGACACGCTAACTCACACCTTGCGTCATACATATTTTTAAATTTAGAATTTCAACCGCTGAAATTTTGATATTGTTTATGTCCTGTAGGAAGTTTTGTTCGTTTTGTAATTGATATTTTCTTTTTTAACTGTTATGTATTTTGTTGTTGACTGTATTTCCTTGACCCCGTTAAGTCAGCTGTACAGATATAGCTATAAGATAATATTAATTTGTCATTAAAACCTTTTTATCCATTGATGTAAATGTTACTTATGTCGAAAGTTACCATTATTTATGACTTTGCAAAGTAAATAGTGATAAAATCTGTTAAAAATAGTTGTAATATGTCATATTCACGTAAACATCAGACAATATCACGATGTTTTTGTACATGGTATAGGTTTTGAACTAATGGTGGCTAATTGATTGATACGGAATGTGTTTAGCAATTTACGTTATCACAGTATCAGCTGTGATATCTGACGGAATGTTAGACATGCGCATGTTGTAATATTTTGTAAATTTTTACATACATACATATACTCACGCCTGACAATCCCTGAAGGGGTAGGCAGAGGTTTATCAATTCCCACATTTCGCCAACTATGATTTTCGGTCACACGTAATAGTGGGCGAGCCTATTGCCGTCTAGCGGGCACTTTGTCATGGGCTGTATGTTTACTATCGAATAGAGAACAGCCCTATCCCGTAGTCGCCTTCTACGACACCCACAGGAAGAGATAGGGTGACCCCATTCTACTCCACCGGGAACCAACATGGCAAATTTTTACGTGTGAGTTGAATTAAAGCATTAAGGTCCAACCCCACCAAACGGACGGCATCGGAACGGATTTTACAATCTTTAAACAAAATAAATCTTATCACAGCACTTAAAGTTTATATTACCAAGTCACGCATTACAGCTTGATGTGCGTCATGCCGCCGCACGTCGCTGTCAAGCTGTTGTGCGTGACTTCGTAATATAAACTTCAAACACTGTGATAATAAGATTTAATTTTGTTTAAAGATTGTAAAATTCGGGCCGATGCCGTCCGTTTGGTGGGGTTGGACCTTTAAACATGTTCTACAGTAATAAACAGATTTATGAATTCGCGAGCGCGCGCGAGTTGGCAATTTTCGATTTTGAATTATTTTTGTGTCATCAACTCGCACGTTTGTGAAAGTATGACGTATTTGTGTACAGTCAGCTACAAAAACGTTATAATAGATTAAATTAGGTACCTATTTTAAGTGTACAAGATATTTTAGGCTAGCTTCACATGTAACGCGCGTTAACGGAGGTCAGTGGTTACTCGGGACATTATATCTTGCACCTAAAATGTGTCTTTTGAGGATAGCATGGGGTGCTACGGCGGGAGCCAGGACCTCGTTAGTCTCGTGATGCAGGTCTAAGATACGGGTCCCGATCCCGATCCGATCAGATCGTAGGCATTTTAAAGAAATGACGAAATATATAGAGTACTTGAAACCGGCGAGCATGTTTGAAAACAATTATGAAAGTAGAAGAAGCGAAAGATGTGTGCCAGGATCGTAGCAAGTGGAAAACTGTGGTGTCTGCCTACCCCACTGGGATAGAGGCATGACTGTATGTATGTGTACAATAACAAAATGAAAAAGTGATATTGTGATCCTGTTCTCGCAACCACGGATATCTTTACTTTACCAGGGATATAAAGTGTATGATATGTGATCCCAGGCTTTACTCTATCCTTGCACCAAATTGCAGTCATATCCGTTCAGCCGTTTTAACGTGATCCAGTAACAAACATCCAAACATCATCACAAACTTTTACTCTTAAAATATTAGTAGGGTGAAGTTAAAAAGTTAAATACGACAAAAATAGTGTTATCTGAACGCTTAGCCATTGTAGTCCGCGCTCGTCAACATAAAACACAAACTAACTGCTTATCTATGCAATAACATACCATGTTATAGTCAACGGCACCCTCTACCTCATTACTGCTGGTCAGACTATGTTAATTGTAACTTGAATCTAGGGTTGCCAGCCGCCATCGGTCTCGTATTGAGAGGGATCGTAGCTACGCGCAATATCTTCGGAACCCAAACCCATCTCGCCTGCTAACCGGTGTACGTACTGATTAATGGACAAGGCTTTGGTGCAGGCTTTCTTCTCGGGGTTGTCAATTGAAAATTATTTCCATTCATTTCTTAAGAAAAGCATAAAAAGCTTCGGTTTAATATATGATCCGTATGATGTTTGAAAATAACACCTGCCTACGGCCATTTTCACATGCACACGGTCACGGCACGGTCGCCGTGCCGTGTGAAGTAGAAATGTAGAGCTACATAGACGGCTTTCACATGCACACGGTCACGGCACGGCGACCGCTCATACATTTCTGCTTTACACGGCGCGACGACCGTGCCGTGACCGCGTGCATGTGAAAAGGGCCTAAGTTTTCGTCAGGTTATTAAACCAAAGTTACCTACTCATGGTCTAATTCGTTTTCAAAATTTCCTGGACAGATAAATTCAAATAGAATCAAAAATCACTTGAAAAACTACCTTTTTTTTCACCGAATTGTTCCATAGCAACCCTAACTTCGGCTCACTCATTAAACACAAAAGATACTACGACCTACAAAGTCCACATTACGGTTATAATGATGTATCTCAAAATATACTGAAATGTAAATTAGGACGCATATTCTTATCTCTCTTTTAATGCAGGATGGACATAACGACCATACTTTCCTAGGACGAATGGACCTACTCTACCGGGGAAATACCTCACTCAATATAGACATTCAGATGCGTTAAAACTTGAGGTCGCTCTCATAAAAGATAAGATAAACCAAATATAGAATGGAAAGAGTAGGAGAGTGAACCCTGGGTTCCAAGGTGCAACTTCGGATGCAACCGGGGTTGGATTAGTTCTCAGCCTGCTTGTTGGGTCAAATCTAGTAATTAAAATTTTACCCCCTTCCTGTTAACTGATTGATCTGATATTTGGTACACACCTTTATTATAGTTGGTTATTACAATATCAATTAATAAAACCATTTAAGTTAAAAAAAAACTAGATGTTACTTGTGTAGGCTAATTGATTGATTGTTACCTGTGTATAAATAAGTTCAATTTGTTATTACTTATTTAAAACATGGATTCTCTTCGTTTTATTAATAGTAACCAATAATGAAGTCATTAATAAGTTGCAAATAAAAATATTTATCTTTTCTAAATTATTCTTAAGCGATATCATATTATTGTTAAGTGAATTCCCAGTAGATCAGTCCCGTAACGAGACTACAGACTGGGATTTTTATTGCCTTTCATTCCCAAAGGTTCAGTTGCACTTACGTCTACATTCCCGACCCGGATTTGTTTATTTTCTTTGTGCGTCAGGTTCTGAATGTTTAATAACTCAATGCCCTATTCACTATTGCACTAACAATGTTTAATTGATTTAGTAGCTGCATATGTATAGAAACTAATATTGTGGGAACTTCGCATTATAGGGCCTCACCAAGATTTCTCTGGGGCCAGGCCAGCAGGTCTAAAAAGACCACTTTATTGGGATCGTATTAGGATAATATTTTGTCATACGAATGGCGATGTTTTCCTATAAACACAATTCCCACCGGAATCCTTTTTGAAACCGTAATCAAAACTCACGCTGTAATTGATTGTGGGTTACGGTTGAACTGCACCTGAGTCCTATCGGTTTACCTTGAATATAATTATTCTGTTCTCTTAACTGATAAATAAATAAATAGTCTTGTTTACTTACCATGTGTCGTATACCAGAATTTTGGTGCAAATGGTAGTATGACACGTATTTATCTATGTAAACTACCAAAAGAAATACGAAATAACTTCATGGTACATAAATATTACGTTTATAACTAGAATGCGTATCATTTGGGTTTCACGCAAAAAAAAAACCCCATCGATGTCTAAAGCTCGTTATACATACATACCTACCTAAATGCACTCCGGGAATGTAGGACCCAGTAGGCTCCCACTAAAATCTGCCGCGTTAGCTGTTTGATAGACCAGTCGCTGGTCAGGCTTTCCACTCGGGGTTTTGGGGTCATATATCAGACGCGACAAATATTTTTTTTTTAACTGCAATATCTTTAAGAAGGGCATTAGAAGGTTCCTACAGGGTCAGCAGCACGAGTGTGACGCCCCTGATGTTGCACACGTCCATAAGCCATGGTATCCATTTTCCATCAGGTGGGCCGTGTACTTGTTTACCACCAAAGTGATATTTAAAAAAACTTAATACAAGCTATACCATGTAATTATATCCTAGAATATAATAATATTTCTGTTAGCGTCAGAAACCTCCGGACGCCCATTAAGTAGATAAATTTTCACGGAGTACGTACTAATTTACTGAATTCGTACGTGCTTCTTTTAAGACGTGCCTAAAATTCGTTAGTATTTAAATTTATACTTACTACTAAATATATTGATATAATCTTATATACCTGACTCTTGTTTCTGTATTGTTATTTTATTTTCTTGATTTTATTCATTTATCTAAGTAGATGATATACATATTTTACATTACAGTTGCGCTCGGAATATCTCTAAATGGTAGATAAGACTTACTTAAAGTCGTACCCACTGACCACCTAAAATTCGTACCCTGCACCCACTCATACCATTCATTCAAGAACAAAAATGGTTTCGAATAGCTTCATCATCATCATCTTCATAGCGATTAATCAGTTGAGTACAAAGTTTATACTTTGGATCCGAAGCATCAGATCAATCTTTATCAATAGCCATTTTTTACGCTGCGTTAAAATAACAATTGCTGCGTCTAGGTATAAAGTTTGTATATAGTCTAAGACGGATCTATTAATAATTAAAAGTTGTTCACAAATACTAAAACAATTTAAATACTATTCTAGATTTAAACCGTGTTATCGAGTTCATCGGTCTCTTAATAGCATAGTCGATTTAAATAGCAGGTTTCCTAAAACTATCTTTAAGTACGTATATGTCTGGACTACTTCCAATTTTTCTATAATGATATAGTCTCCCCAAGTGACCCCAAAATGTAGAGCCCCATATAAGAAAGAAAGAACTTTTATTTTTTTATTTTATACGGAAATGCATGAGAACCATATACAAAAAAAACATTGCGCCTAATCTTGGTGTCCAATTACCTGCATGCTTGCACACCCACTGATAGACAGACGATGTTGTGACGTTTTCCTCTCAGAGTTGGGTGGCTTGACAACAGTGACTCCCAGAAGCAGTCTCTCGTCTGTCGCCATACGGGGACTAGATGGGGACTCCATGGTCCCCACACCCGAAGAGGGCCAGCTCAAAAGTGATGGCCCTGGGTCGGCCGAGGTGCGAGAGATATGACAACCTCGGCTCAATCTCAACCATCACAACTTATGACTAAACTCAAACCGACTAAACGTTTAAGTCGGTTTGAGTCTGACATTACCGAGAGAATCAGAGAGGCTATTCGCGGAAATTTTTGGCACGATAAAAAAACTGACTCCCATAATAGCCAAAATAAGTTAAATAGTAAATTGAAATAAAAATATTTTTTAACGGATTCTATCGCGATTATTTACTTTTAACCCGACGTTACAGCTCATGGACCGCAACCATGGTCGGAATGACGTCGGGTCAAGTAAAATTGTTTTATTTCAATGAGTGAAATTGGCGTAAACTTCAGACAGTATCAAATAGTAGAGTTCAAAACTATAACGTCTTAATAGAAATATCAATATATAAGTTCGTATTAAAGTTGACCCACATCCAAACAATAAGTACCTATTCATCACCACTTTCCCTTTTCCCGATCGCATTGTAAGAAAAACTCCAACTTAACTCATCTGTATGACGTCATCAGTCACGTCCAGCCCCACCTTTATGTTTGACGTAACGAAACGACTCACGAACAATGGCGTAGCTTACGTTCATTGATATTGTGATGGGACAACATAAATCTATCATTACACTTTCATTTTAAGATAATGCTTTTTTTATCTATCTATCTCTCCTCGGTTATGGCGCCAGGGAGTCCAGGTAGAGGGGGTAGGCCCAAGAAGTCCTGGCTTGACATTGTGAAGGATGACATGCTTGCAAATGGTCTCACTACCATGGACGCCCAAGATCGATCGAAGTGGAGGAGGAAGAACCGGAAGGCGGACCCTGAGCTCCGAGTTCACCTTGGCCTCGGATGCAATCAGGAAAATACGTCTCCATGAAAATAATGATCTCGATCTATCTAGGTATCTATCGATCGGAATAATGTTATAATAAGAAATAACAACTACTACATTTATCAAACAATATTTTTGTACGCGACTGTACAAAAATACTACGTACTTACATTGTGGGCCGAGTTGACCAATGAAAATTCTTTTTAACAAAAAAGTTTAACCGACTTCAAGAAATGGCAAAGAGGCACTGAAAAGTGAAAAATAACGTAATTTACAGACTTACTGATTTATTAGAAGTCGGTGCCAAGCCCGAGAGGCAATATTTCAATTGATTGCATCATAGTACGAGTAGTTTAGACACAACAAACAAAGTTGGCTGGCACCGACTTCTAATAAATCAGTAAGTCTGTAAATTACGTTATTTTTCACTTTTCAGTGCCTCTTTGCCATTTCTTGAAGTCGGTTAAACTTTTTTGTTAAAAAGAATTTATTTTCCTCTTTTTAGTGAGTTATAATCCCACCCTCTGCTTAGGTTCCTATCATCAGCAGCTTAAAAATCACGTGAAGATAATTTTAAAAGGCAATTATTGAAATTAAATATGTTAAAGCAGCAGAAACAGTGTTTTGTCATCATTTTGAGGATTTCCCTAGATCCCATAATCTAATCCTGACTTCCTGAATCCTGTCATACGATTCTGGCTCCCTGAACCACCTTTCTCTCTCCAACAAAACAAAGATCATAAAATCCGTTTCACAAAATACGGATTTTACATACAACGGTTCGTCACCTATTTTACCCCCATAGTATCAAAATTTTGGAAAATGCTGGTACACATAGGTATTCATCTATGACTCTACTATTACTCGTACTACTATAATATATTATATTATAGATACTCCCTAGCATAGCCATGTAGAACGCGTACTTATGACTATTAAGTCACTGTATTTCATAAATATTGATTATTACGTAGGTACGTACTGTAAAGTATCATTAATAAAGTTGTATTTTTTATATTATTTTCGCTATACTGTAATTTTAAGAGCAACGCCTGCATGTTCTTTGAAAATAAAACAACATTCTCTCTCATTCATCTGATTGCTAATATAAAAGAGTAGGCGCTTGAAGGCGCATCAGTCTGGTTTCGGAGGATTTCCCTTGATTTCTCCAGGATCATAGCATTAGATCCGGACATCTTGGATATGGGACCACTCTGAAAGTATCCTCTATCAAACAAAAAAAGAATTTTCAAAATCCGTCCAGGATTGGCTTCACAATCGCGTAACAAACATACAAAAAAAAAAAAAAAATAAAAAAAAAAAAAATTGCGTACGAATTGAGAACCTCCTTTTTTGAAGTCGGTTAAAAAATAAATTAAAATAATTCAGGGCAACTCGCCACCGAGTGGCGGGTTTTCAAGTGGCGAGCTGACCAATAAGTCTAAAATATTTGGTTATTTTCTAAAACTTGTAGAGGGTGCGGGGAGCGAAATGGAGAGTTTTTTTTTTGTACCTAACTCGTAAGTGACATCTATATTTTCATCGTCATCCTTAAAACGATCTCGGGTCTGCTAATTGTTGGATTTTCCGGGCGTGACTGCCGTCTGACCTGCCAAACCTAGAGGAAAGCGTCAGAGCTTTGTCCGTTGTTCAGCAGGTGAGGTTGACTTGCAATCCCAATGCGTTGGGTATATTTTTTTAGTATTCAATACAAAGTCGTATGTCAGGGTCAGGGTCATAGCAAATGAAACTATGGTCTCTACCTACCCCAATGAAAAAAACGTGACCGTATGTATTAAATACAAACTAGTGCCAATATGAAATGCAAGCACGTTACAAAAATCGATGTAAAAGGAACATTATAATGAAAGATTGAATGGTGGTGTCAACGACTCGGGGCGACGACTCCCACTCACGCGACCAATTTGAAGCGAACCAGGGTTGCCACTAAAATCATGATAAACACCTGAAATTGAGGACACGAATAAAAAAAAATGTGTTTGATTAGTCTTTCCAGTTAACATGGTATTAGGTTCGATTAAGAATGGAAAATGTAAATCACCAGGCAGGAGTCGAACTCGCGACCAGTCTCTTATAGGGGGAAAGCTCTGATAACTTAGCTACCGGGACTGGTTGCGGGTTCGAGTCCTGCCTGGGAAATTTTAAAGCAATTTGAATAATTAGCATACCAATTGCTTTAAAATTTTATTCAAATGTATTCGGTTCATACTAAGTTTATGTTAAAAAGTGCTCAAAAATATAACGGTATTGGACTAAAAGTCAAGTTTTTCAAAGTAATTCGAGGATCTTGAACAAAATTATATACAAACGGTTAGGTATATGTGTATAAGCTGTAATCCTCAAATTCTGAGTAAGGAGAGTAGTAGCGTTCACTGGAGAAACATTGTGTCTGTTCAAAAAATAACTCACCTCAAAAAAAGAATTTGCGAACTAGCGCACACGAGACTCATATGTAACTTGTGAGTTGTGACAACCCTAGCGAAACCGGATTATTGATATGTCGCGTTCATTATATGTATATTCCCGACTTATGACTGATCTAACACAGTAAGTCGATCAAAATTAGCTTTCGGCTTGATAGGGTTATAAGTCATTACTGTTAATGCAATTAATCTGATAAATAATGTATGGTACTCAGAATTTCCATCTCGTAGTAACGTGATCTAATGTACCTATATCGAATATAATGTAATAATAATTTTAAGTACTATGAAGTTCTCTGAAGCTAAAGATGAAATACGTATTTAATATTTACTTTCGGTAAGTAATAGTTTCGAACATTTCCTGAAGTACATAATAACATAATAAGCAGTGTTGAAGCTAGTACTATTATGTGTTCTATGATTGAAGTGTGAAAATTTTGAAAAGAGAAGCCGGTGGAAAAATCTTACCTTTTTAAAGAATGACCATAGCAATTTTGTATGAAATTCACCACGATTTCTCTTTGCAGAGCAAACCGACAGGAATCGGGTTAAAGGGACCCCTTGCCACTGATAATGAGTAATATCTTTCTCAGAATTTCGAATATATTTTAAGTATATTTTTTGAAGTATGGAGAAAAAGCAGTCGAAATGCACCCACTGAAACAGATTACGAAAAAAATTCTTCTGAATTTAAAATTCCTCTTTACATTTTTCTCATTCGCATCTCATAATGTGTAAAAAGAATTAAAACAATCCTTCCAAAAAGATATATTGTTGAAGCTAATCTACTAACCAGATACTTATATAAATTCCTCATAAACCTATGGACGACTCAATATTCTCATATAAAGCGTTCTTCCTCAGTCCTCACGTCCCTATCAACGTTTATCTACGTGACATTTAGCTGCAGACATTCCATTTTCCAATCTAACGAATAATAATGATGTCGCAAACGCTTTGGCAACCACTTTAAGGAATAACGTATGGAAGATTTTATTTAAGCAAAGCCCTTTATGTGGACTAAAATATCGGGAAATGCCGGCAGCAGTGCTGGAAGGGCACAGACATCTTAACGAGAAGCGGAGATAAAAAGAAGTGGGAACATGAACGCGTGCCATTACATATCTTTGTAATATTTTAGACTATATCTTGAAGAAGTAAATCTCCGGATACATGTAAATGGTCTTAGATTAAAATTGCGTAGTATTTTGTGTTCGCTTTGTAGGCAATTTTAGATAATAAATATATCAATGTTGATGTTGTCTTCTATATCACTAATTTCTTCTTCTACAAACCTTTTACTTACTAAGTGAGTCTCGGTGTCTCTCTCTTGCCTTATAACGTAATTAACATGTTATGTTATACGAATATCGTATATCCTAAAGTGAGTTTGGTTGTTAATCAATCACGCAAAAACGGCTGTACTGTACTCCACCAAATCGCAAAAATTTTGGGCATTGCTGGTATAATACAACCGGGACAGTATTCTGCTTATATTGTTCTATATCAAATAATCCAGAGTTTACCTGAAATCTCTATATATGGACTTACTGTATTATATTCGAAGAAAATAACTGCCCTGATAAGTGGGCTCGCAATGGAACTAGGTGATAGAGGGATATTAGCTATCGATTTCGTTGAATTATAAAACACAGTGCCATCGTCGCCATTGGGCCACGTCTTTGTGACTAAACCACATATATTGCACCGCAATTGGTGATAACGTGCCATAGTAATATTTTGCCGAAATATTCAGTTCAGAACCGCGTATGAGCTAAACACCATATCGTAAATCTTAATGTCGATTTACATCAATCGAGCAAATGCTCAATTTATTCCATCTGAGTCAAATTCTAGGGCTGTTCCACTTGTCCCTACCAACGAATCCCCCCTGGTAGGTAAGATGAGATTTCTACTGTGTTATCTTGAGGGGCGATAGATGGAAATGAAATGCCACTTATAACTACTGACTTATTTTATAAAATGAGACGTACAGTCCAATACAAAACTTAAAGAAGAAAACTGACTTTATGTCAAAAAAAATAATTGGAAGATAAGTAAAAACTTCTCTATCTTAGTTTTTCTAAACTTTGTCCAGCGCGATATTAGTGTAAACAGTGACAGAACATTAGTTCGTTAATCTTTCTTATATGCTGACAGCAAGGTTTCGTTTACACTAAAATATTATTGTAAATATTATAATTATGTTCGTTTGGTCTAAATCCACCTTCAGATGAACTGTTAACAGCTTAGACAAATTTGACAGTGTAAAATCTTAATAATCTTAATTAAGGTTTTAGCTGAAGTTAAACTATTTGTAATTGATGTGCCAAACTTCATTATAACTTGAACATATTGTCCAAACTTCTATTCCCTATCTGACGACGCTTATAACAAGTGTCGTGAATATATTGACTTGTATAGACAGGTGGTGCTTCCCAGGAGATAGCCCTCCTGCGTGACATCTAGATGTGAATTAAATAGTCATAACGTGGTGAAACCGCATACGACTTATGTTGCCCTGGTAGGTACTTCAGATTGGAATAAGACAGGTGGTGGTTCCCAGGAGACATACCTCCTGTGTGACGTCATAGCAACATTACTGCGTGGCGAAACACCATACGATTCATGTTGGCCTTGTACTTTCACTGATATTAGACACAATTGACGCTCTTTTTTTTCTATAAAAAGTGTCATTGCATACTTCTGAACTTTTGTGACTCTAGCCACGTTACATTAAATATTATTATTACCTGAAACTTACTTCCTGGCTACCGCTGCATATTTTATGTGAGCCTGGTAACTTTCTTACAGCCTTTGAATACCCCATTATAGTAGAGCTGAAAAGGGGTTGATGTATTCATGGGATGTTTAAGTTAAAGAAACCGCCTTTCACCTTCCAAAAACGTAAAAATACTTAGGGATCTTGAGCGGACACAAAATTTTGTGGGTAGACGACAATTTTATCTTTGAATAAGTTTAGATAGATTAAATTAGACCAAGATCGAGACAAAAATCTTATTCCTAAGGCATTTTAAGTACACAATTTTTATTTATTAATTATGATGATTACAGTAATATTTTGAGTTGTTTTTTTTTGTAAGGGTATAAGTATGGTAAATTTGGCTATGGTTTTCGGTCTATACGTGTTGTTAACTGTTCTTTAAGGTACAAATACCGCCATTGACAGAACGAGCTTTTGAGCTTTTTTTTCGTTCTTACTTTACATTACACCTCATTCTTAAATTAGTATCTTAATGTTAAACAGAATACTGTCCAGTCCAACCCATGTACATAAATTTCATAAGGATTATATGCCTATTACAGGATATTGAATTAAGTATAACAAATACACTTTTAGCCTGTTGAAAATTTACTCGTATCCCGTCCCAATAAAGTTCATATTTGCTGATGAGGTTAGTGCCTGTGACTTGGCAAGCAGCCGCTCAGGCCGGGGTCAGTGAATTCGGACATCAAATATGCAACTTCGTAGACTCTCCCAAACCACTTACAGCAATTGCAAATGTTGAAAATGTAACTACGTTCAACCAAAACTTATAATAAGGCGACATTTAGACGAGAACAGTTTCTCGCATGCAAGATACGATTATCGAAAGGGCAGAAAAAGTTGCTTCGTCTAAACATTCGCAGAAACAATTACCGCTCGCACGTTCATGTCTGGCGAGAATTGCCTCGCAATTGAATATCAGTAAAATTAGTGTCCATCTTAACAAAATTTTCAAGCAATAATCGTATAATGTCACTTGCGAATCTCGTATAATAAAAGCGTAGGCGAGAATTTAGTGTTTGCCTGTGTGTAAAGTAAACGTGTTCATACAATAATGGTATGACGATTATTGCTAGTGATGGTAGCGTACGATTTTTCGGACCGAACTTGCGAGAAACTTTCGGCTAAATGAGCTTTAATCAGTACTAAATGCATTTCTCCAATGTTAGGAGTAAAAACAACATCCAATCATCATTCAAGACAGGGAGACGATATCGCCGGGAACGTTTAATCAAATGCATATATGAATTGTGTGCTAAACGGTACATTTATTTTTCTGTCTGCAGTTATGCATATGTTCCTAGGAGTCAGTACCCCTTAGTTTGCAAGTCGCCGACACAGTCTTGTACCTAACCTAAACTTACATAGTTTTTTAATGAATTCTCAAGAACAATAATTAATTAACATCGATTGACTAGGTACAGTCAACGACATAAGTTAATTAGCACTAACATATTTTCAATCATTTTTAATTGCATACATTGATGTACAAGTAGTTTTTTGGTCCACAGAACACATTCTAATAATATTCTAATTTCAAATTGTTGTTTAGGAGTACCTTAGTCGTGTTGTATAAATTAAGTTCAAAAAATTAAACTATAATAAGTACACTGCAATCTTACATAAAGGGGGTTGGGTAATGTTGGCGTCGTGTTGGAATTGAGCGGCCATCAATGAAATTAGTATAATATGAAAGTACAGTATAAAGTGATCAAAAGTTACTATGGACAAACTTCTCTAAACTATATCGGGACTTAGCTATACAGGGTGGTATTTTTCAACTTTACTTAGATGGAAGTACTCTAAATACTGGAGATAGCGAATTCCACTGAAAGGAAACATTCCCTTATTTTTTTAAAGAAACAAAACTGCATTCTAAGTTTTCTGAAAATGCCACACCCGGTGGTCGAACCGACTAAAATCTTCCTAAACCTTCTATTACATGGATTTCCTTTTGTTTAATTTACCAAGTTTGTTAGAGAGATTTGATTCTTATGATCTACCCTATAGATTGATGCAATAAAAATACAGGGTGTTATTTTTTCGAATTGTAGTCGGTTCGATTATAAGGCGTGGCAAGCGATTTTTCAGCATTCCTTAAATGCAGTTCTGTTTCTTTTTTATAAACATACTAAACTGTATTCAAAGTTTTCTGAAAATGCCACACCCGGTAGTCGAACCGTCTGAAATCTTTCTAAATCTTCTATTTCATGAATTTCCTTTTATTTAATTTACCAAGTTTGTTAGAGAGATTTGATCCTAATGATCGACCCTATCGATTGATGCAATAAAAATATAGGGTGTTATTTTTTCGAATTGTTCGATTATAGGGCGGGGCAAACGATTTTTCGGCATTCCTTAAATTCAGTTCTGTTTCTTTTTTAAAAACGTACTAAACTGTGTTCAAAGTTATCTGAAAATGCCACACCGAAGTCGAACCGACTAAAATCTTTCTAAATCTTCTATTTCATGGATTTCTTTTTATTTAATACACCAAGTTTGTTAAAGAGATTTGATCCTTATGATTGACCCTATCGATTGATGCAATAAAAATATAGGGTGTTCGACTACCGGGTGTGGTACTTTCAGAAAACTTTGAATACAGTTTAGTATATTTTTAAAAAAGAAACAGAACTGCATTTAAGGAATGCTGAAAAATCGTTTGCCACGTCTCACAATCGAACAATTCGAAAAAATAACACCCTATATTTTTATTGCATCAATCGATAGAGTCGATCACAACGATCAAATGTCTTTAACAAACGTGGTAAATGAAATAAAAGGAAATCCATGAAATAGAAGATTTAGAAAGATTTTAGTCGGTTCGACTACCGGGTGTGGCATTTTCAGAAAACTTTGAATACAGTTTAGTGTGTTTTAAAAAAAGAAACAGCACTGCATTTAAGGAATGCTGAAAAATCGTTTGCCACGCCTTATAATCGAACCGACTACAATTCGAAAAAATAACATCCTGTATTTTTATTGCATCAATCGATAGGGTCGATCATAAGGATCAAATCTCTCTAACAAACTTTGTAAATTAAATAAAAGGAAATCCATGAAAGAGAAGGTTTTGTAAGATATTAGTCGGTTCGACTACCGGGTGTTGCATTTTCAAAAGTCTTTGAATGCAGTTTTGTTTCTTTTTAAAAATAAGGTAATGTTTCCTTTAAATAAAATTCGCTATCTTTAGTATGAGGGTACTTTCCTTCAAGGTAAAGTCGAAATGTTGCACCCTGTATATCGCAGCTCCGATATTACTTACAATGAAAATAATGACATTTGTACGTGTGTTTAACACAGTACAATGAAGTGGTATCAAAATTATTGATGGCCGCTGAAAAAATTAAGGACGCCACTGTCCATACTAGATTACCCAATCCCCTTTCAGTTTCACGGAACTTTCTTATTCAAAGTGGAAACTGCCACTAGAGACCATTTAATATGGATTCTTCAACGGTTCTGCGGCACAAAGGCGTGCTTGCTAACAAGTGTTGTATAATTACACTAGCCGACTCGCCCCCGCTTCGCCCATTCGCCCCTATGCCGCATACTTCGAAACCCCGTGTCACCCCTACATGCCAGAAAATGGCAAGAACAACAGAAAATGCTGTTGCTGTAGTTAAATTACTGGGCCGACAAAATTTAAAAGTCTAGTCACTATATACCAGTGCCCTGAGTACCAGTAGGTACTATATACCAGTTTCAGCTGTATTTACTGATCTAGCCATTAACTCAAAGAAGAAGTCCCGTACATGCCCACAATTTATTTATTTTTATCCCGGAAATAGATTCCCACGGCTAGCGAGAACGGAAACAAAATTCCACGCGGACGAAGCCGTGGGCGACAGCTAGTATTCCATATTGCCATTTCATAAAACGCATTTTTTCAAAGAATATTTGAAACCGAAATTACGAATGTTCCTTCTAACCCCTCCAGCTAAGCCAAATTGCTTATGTCTGGAGTGGGTTCACGTCGGTACTCGGTAGTGTAATGGCCAGGATTCGAACCCGGGACCTCTCGATCAGGCCGACTCCTTAACCACTAAGCTATCAACGTTTATTTCTCCTAATATTGTCTCGTCTCGTACAAACCATAGGTTACAGTAAACGTTTCGTGCTTCATTAGTTTAGCTTTCGTGTAAAACTTTACAACTGGTACGTTCAATGTTAAAACTTGTCTCACGAAATAAACAAAGGCCAATAAAGTTACCTGAAAATACTGTTTCAATATTTATAAATCCGTGACTTGCAATTGCTTAGACACAATAGAAAAACAAGTCCAATATTGTAAATGTAAATGGGTGATAAATTAAATAAAGGAGTTGAAAATGGAAGATATGAAAAGTTGTAAGAAATGTTAAAAAATAATCATTTTGTCATCAATTATAAGAAGAAAAAATGTTTATAATCTAACCGATCCATTAATGGAATAAAAGTTAATATTTTAATATCATTTTTTTAGTGACATGAAAAACCATTTTCAGTTCGTGTAATGTTGTTTTCTGTTTGGAGTGCTGCGGGTCGAAATAAACATTTTCTTTCTTTATTTTCTTTTCTTAATGTAGGTATGGCATGGAAAGAAATATCACACTTAGACTAAATACGAATATAGGAGCATTATATTAGTATTAGTATGATGGAATACTATCCGTGGATAGCATTAGTATACGTAGAACTGAACAAAACAACAAGTTCTTTGATAGCTTCGAAAAGTACTCTGCTTAGTTTCCGGCAGTAATAAACACAAACAAAGCACCTACAACCTACTCCGTTTCTTAATCAAGTAAATAAATCTAAGAAACAGACGTGTATATAAGAGAGCTGAGTGAAGTGACCTAAAAGCTGAACGTCTGGAGCCTTTTAACTCGTCTCACTTTAGAAATAGACACCTCGCTGTCGAGTAAAACGAATGCCGATGCCGGGAGAGCTTTGTTTCAGCTGTATTTACGGATATTGCCTTACGGGCAAAATGAAAATAAACTAAAAAGTACACATTCAAATGTACATGATAAAATATATAAAATAACATAAAGTATAGTCGACGTCAAAAGTCAAAAATGATCATCTACATTTTCAGGTTTTTGAAAATAGTTTTCAATCATAATTCTTATAATATGCTGAATAAAATATGAAAATAATTTTCATTAACAAGATTGTTGTTAAAAATATGTGCAGTCATCATGTTACCTTCTTCAAAAGCGGAATATCAGATCTATTGAACTACTTTTGGTGACATTACAATCAGCTACTTTATCAAGCAACTATACAACTTTAAGAATATTTAATGATGTTTTGTAATTGACCAAATCCTTGTAAAATTCTCAAAATTTGAATGATATAATTATGAAAGAAAATAAATAAGTGGACTGTTTTGATGATATTTTTATTGCCTGCGATCCAGTTATAAGAATCATAATGTTTATCACTGAAATAGCTGTGCTCGTGACTGCAGACGCGTGGAATTTATTGTTGACATGAATCTTTGTATGCAACATTGTTTGAGGTACAATGATTGAGGTCATCATTTCAGTCATTCAAGAGCTTCTTGCTTCACTAACTTAGTATAGAGCGGAGCGCAGAGCCATGTAGATCATGCAGAGAGAACCTAGTTCAAAGACGGGGTCTTGAAGTAATACCCAGTTTACGTCTTATCATCATCATCATCATCACCATCATCATCATCACCATTATCATCATCATCACCGTCGTCATCATCATCACCACCATCATCATCATCATCATCATCATCATAGCATTGGTCTAAGTTACTTCTAAAGCTTGAACTTTGGAGCTCGGGGTCCACTATTCTTCTCTTTCTCATTCTCTTATCTTGACCTTTATCATTGAGCAATAGACCTCATTAAAATCCACGTCCTCCATCCAACTCACGTTGCAATTTATGATTAAAACACTTCCGAAATGTGCTCCAGTTGTACACGTAATAGGAAATTAATACGAATAAATACAATTCGGGGCATCAAAATTTGCTCGCCTGCACTACTTCCCGTGCCGTCAAAATTTCCGCTCCTACGATTTTATGAGTACGTCAAGTAACTTTAAGCCGCGTACCATTACACAATTTCGGTGGGCTTAAATTTTGCAATAGAATTACCTATCGGAATGCTTATTTACAAATTTTGGTGCTAGCTTAAAAAATCTTTTAAAGTCATCTTTTTCAACATGGTATTTTCGAGTTAGCTATTCAGCTTAAGTAACTGTTTCTATATTATATTAATATACCTCACTAAGACAACTTTACATGATGATTGGACTTCTCCGGATTTTCTTATCAAATTTTAAAAATAAATAAAAGGACTTCGGTTGTGTTGAATTGTGTTCGCGCTTGCAAGTTCCCTGTTAAGCGCATACACCATCACATCCATCAGTCTATTATACAGAATTGAGCTCTTCATCCATATTCTATCTCATCCACTTTTTGTACCCCGTTGAACCCGGAGTACCTACATACTCGTACATAGGTACATTATCATAGATATACATTACCATTTAGTAATGTCTGCCTAAAATAGCCACTCCTGGATTCATCTCTAAGAGTTCCATAATCCATTTTTACTACCATTTAATAAGAAACTAACACTCTTATCTTACTAATAAGCAGTGATTGCGTAAAACCCTTACTTTGACACTGTTCCTGGAGATTTCATATGATGCTTTACCATCGAGCGACAAACTGGCTAAATTATTGTCGACGAAGCCATATCAAGCCCTATTTTACTTAGGGTCGTAATACTCGTAATTGAACCAACGCCATTGATTAAAGTGCTTCGTTTTTATCCAAGATTCTCAAGGCGGTCATCACATCCTGTGCGACAGATCAAAATAATAAAAAAGTGGACATCGAAAGCCGCTGATTGTATCATGCCCGAGCCATTTCATACGTCACAAAATTGTTTTAGCAAGTCTTGCTATCAGTAACTGGCAAATAAAAACGGAAGGGATGCCATTATATCCTCGTACCGTTTTTGGCAACAATTAAAAAGATTTTTAGGCTAAGATAGGAACACAGAAACAATTAACGTGTACAATGATAAAAAAAAAATGCTTTTTGAACAGTGTTCCGGTCTTGATAGCACAACGTCAGTGACTTGGACAACAGAAAAAGTGAAGAACTAACGTTGTGTGTGTATGTGCAGTGTTTTTTTGTCCCATAGAACTAATGAGATTTTTTTGCATTGGTTCCATTGATTTTTTAAATTTAACCAACTAAACTTTAATTTACAAAGGGCAAAACCTGTTGCACCCTATATCGATCCTCCAAATATTAAAGATCACACTAACATCGCGTAACGAGAACATGGATTATCGAATTAATTACAATCTAGCTACATTTTAATCTACCTTGAACATAGTGCTTATCATGAGTCCAAGAGTTTTAATATGAATTCCCATTGAACTTTGGAGCTGTTTTGAGCGTGCACAATAGCAATTGCCTATATAATGCTGTTTCTTTATGAAGTAGTCTTTAATCCTATTTATCGTTTTGTTCACAGGTACAAGAATAGTGGTCAACATGAAGTGGGGGGGCGAAGCGCTGGCACGTGGTGCGTCAGCCCAGTTTGCGCGAGTGGGCCGCTTGCGCCGAGCTTTAGTACTGCTAGCAGCTGCCGCCTGCACTGCTGCTGCGCTGCTCTACTGGAGGCAGCAGAGTGACGACCGAGCACACAGACCCTTGCACACACTATACGCGTAAGTTATTCACTCGTCTGACTAATCTAGTACTTGTACCTATTAAATCATATCAATGCGAAAATTTTAATTCGTCTCCCGGTCCCCCTTTTATATCGACAAATAACTGATAATAACTTAAAATTGGTCTCATTACAGTGACGTCGATCCACAATGGTCATGGGTCTGTCGAAACTACCGCTGCGAACGGCTCCTAGCATCAGAAACAACGACCTTGCAGTCGCTGCAGACGTGCAACATGCTGTGTGACTCCACGCAGCTGTGGCCCCAACCCACGGGCCCCGTCAGTCTCGCCACCGCCGTCGTGCCTGTCGTTGTCCCCGGATTCCAACTGCACATAGTAGCCACACCGTCAAAGGAAATTAGCGAGCTTCTAACTGAGGCCTTTGAAATGATGAAAGAAGATATAGAAGTACTACAAGAAAATGACGACGTTAAACATATAAGCTACGGTTCGCCTCGGCCGGTTATCGTGCGCGTCACTGTCAATGGCAGTGCCGACCCACGCATGCGAATGGGCACTGACGAGAGCTACAAACTGTTTCTGAGACCGGTCAAGAAGACACTAGTCGTCGATATCACGGCCCAGACGTTCGTTGGCGCACGACACGGTTATGAAACTCTGTCGCAAATAGTCTGGTGGGATCCATATGCTGGTTCGTTACTTATATTAGAGGCGGCGTCAGTCGTTGATGCACCCCGTTTCTCGTACCGCGGTCTGTTACTTGATACAGCGCGGAACTTCTTTCCTGTCAAAGATCTAATACGCACAATAAACGCAATGGCCGCGTGCAAGATGAATACGTTTCACTGGCACATTAGTGACTCTCAATCTTTCCCCTTGCGACTGAATAACGCCCCGCAACTAGCGCAGCACGGTGCCTACGGACCCAGTGCCGTGTACACTACCCAGGACGTGAAGATGGTCGTACGTCACGCGAAATTGCGAGGCATTCGCGTTCTACTGGAGATGGATTCTCCCGGGCATGTAGGACGCGCTTGGGGCTGGGGGCCCGCCGAAGGACTGGGCCACCTTGCGCACTGCATCGAGGTCGATCCATGGAGCGCGTACTGCGGGGAGCCGCCCTGCGGTCAACTCAACCCACGCAATCCTCACGTATACCAGATTCTCGAACGGATCTACAAAGAGCTAATAGAACTAACGGGTGTCGATGACCTATTCCATCTCGGTGGCGACGAGGTATCAGAGAGGTGCTGGGTACAGCACTTCAATGACACAGACCCAATGGATCTTTGGTTGGAATTTACGCGCGGTGCTATAAAATCCCTGGAGCGAGCCAATGGTGGCAAATTGCCAAAGATGTCGCTGCTGTGGTCATCGCGACTGACGCGGTCGCCGTATCTTGAGCGGCTGGATCCGAATACTATCGGCGTGCACGTCTGGGGCTCATCACGGTGGCCGGAGTCGCGAGCCGTTTTAGATTCGGGCTTCCGCTCGATTCTTTCGCACGTGGATGCGTGGTACCTTGACTGTGGTTTCGGCTCATGGCGTGATAACTCAGAAGGACACTGCGGGCCGTACCGCTCGTGGCAACAAATGTACGAACACAGGCCATGGGTGGAGGAAAGCGGGTCTCAAGGGGAGGGGAATGCCGCGGCGTGGCATATAGAGGGCGGAGCGGCATGCCAATGGACCGAGCAGCTGGGACCTGGCGGTTTGGACCCACGTGTGTGGCCGCGTACAGCAGCAGTGGCGGAACGTTTGTGGTCAGACCGCGCGGAGGGTGCTACGGCGGACGTGTACCTTCGACTAGACACGCAGCGCGCGCGCCTCGTGCGACGTGGCATACACGCATCACCTCTGTGGCCGCGCTGGTGTGAACACAACCCGAATGCGTGCCTCTAGCGCGAACCATCTGAGCATTGAGAGAGTCATTCCGCTCTGAGGGGTCACAACCAGACCCCCTCATGCCCTAACCGGGAGACCGGTTTACACCGCATGAGCAATCTACGCTGATAACTTAGCGAGTAGTCATAAGTAGTTAACGAATGATATTTAATTGTACGAGTTACTTACCAGCTTGTAAGCGTGATCACGGAGGTACTTCTGTTGTACATAGTAGACTGTAACTGTTAGTATAGGCGAGTAGGTAGTAATTGTACAGCGCTTTTTGTTATTAGCTCGCGAACATTGCTTCTAGTATGAGTTCTCACACTGAGTTATCTCAGTGCTTTGTCTTATGACAAAGCTTTTAAGCGCTCAGCTCATACCAGGATGGACTACCTACCTGATCACAACCTAATGGAACAATGGTGGCTTCAGTACTTAAATACTTAGTCACGTTTGCTACCACGCAACGGGATAATTACTTCTCATGACCAAAATGTCCCCAAATGACCAAATTCATCCCAAAATGAATATTTGACCCGCGATGTTCCCTATCTTATTTACTTTATTTAGCTCTGATAAATGAGCAAAATTGACGATTTTGTTTTTAATTTTTATAATTTGTTAGGCGACTGATTTATTAGTTACACTGTATGTTTATAGACAGACAATAAATTGAACAGTTTATAGAAGTAGATACGCGTTATGCAGTTATACTGACATTGTGTCATAGTTAGGACACGACACATCCATCATCATCACACAGCCATCACGCTACGGGTTCAGAAATCTGAAATAAAATTTAAAACGAGACCAATCCTGGCCCTCAATTCTACTAAAGCAAAACAACTGTCATACCACCGACACAGCAAAAAAATGCCATTTAATTTTAGACTTTAAAGAAATGTCTTTAAAGTCTTAAATTAGATGGCTTTTGTAGAGTGAATGAAAAAGTGTAATAAAACTCTTCATTTAATTTTGAACTTTAAGTATATAGCTATAAAGTCTGAAATTTAATGCCATTTTTTGCAGTGTCTGTGGGTTTTACTTCAGCAGAATCGTGAGCCTCGTTGTACATATGAGCTGAGCTCTTACAAGACTAGTCAACTTGTTAATTATCAAACTCTTACTAGTGCCACTTAACTCCGACGAGTTTCGGTGAGAATACTGCCATTTAATCACAAGAGTTCGATCAGATTTTAATATTTGTAATGTATTAGATGTAAGTAGATACATAATGAAGTAGTCTGATGTAATGCTATATAATGAAATGTAACGTACTAATCATTGTCATCGAAATATGATCAATTATTCGTAATGTTCCTTTAGTAAGAGCGTTTAATCGACATTTGTTTATCATTATTATTAAAATCAATTTTGACTTGAGTCTACTATAGCGTTAAAATGTGATAACAAATAACAAAGACGGAACGCATAGAACTAGCGTATGAAGACGCATAATGTAATACTAAAGTAGTACCATTTCGCTCACACTCTTTGTATGCACGCACACAAAAAGTGTGACAAAAATAGGCAGTGCGCACTTGTGATTTTTGTCACCGTGACAGTTAGGTCACTGTCACCGCGTACGTCATCCCGTTGTCAATTGTCACGTATCCAAATGCACGCACCCTCATTAGAGATTATATGGGGTGAATAGGGATCAAAGGGTGAATAGGGACAAAATGGTCAGCTGAATTCTGTAGTTATTTTAGTGATATTATGGATTAGTTCAATGTAATAATGAGCAGAGTTATCAATAATATCTAGTTAGATACTTGGAATTCGGGAGAAAATAGGAAATTATTAAAAAAAATCTAACGACCATTTTGTCCCTATTCACCCATTGATCCCTATTCACCCCATAGTACCGTTACGCGGTGACAGTGACTCTACAGTCACGCTGACAAAAATCACTAACGCGTACATTACCTTACTTGTAAACACACTAATCACAGATGGCTGACTTTTTTATTTATTAAATAGCAACAAATGTTAAAGTTGCTTGTTTCGTAATCTGTCATATTGTTAAATATAGAATTTTAGCTAGTTCAATCATTTTTATTAATAAGAGAAGATAATAGGGGATGCTCAATGTGCAAACCTTTCATTAATTGTTATTTGTTACTTTTTATTATTATTGCTATGTTAAACTAGACGCTTGATATCTAATCGTTCAATTTATAAAGTGATATAATAATTTAATATGACAATCCATTGAAATGTTTAACTTATTACTTCTTACTGATTTATAGAGAAATGAGACAGTAGGAAATCATAACGAATATTTTAAACGAGAGCTAGCAGATTCGTTGGAAATGGAAAAATTATATCCTAAATTATTTAGGGCGAATATACAATCGAATATACAATCAGGTAAATTAAAATTCAGAAATAAATTTATGCTGATGAGAACTTTGTGTATAAATATCCGAACCAATGATCTTTTATTTAAAAGAGGTAGAATTAGCGCTTTTAAACAAGGCTAGTTCACCAGCCACAAGAACGAGTGCACCGGAGCATATACTGCATATACTAATTAATGAGTGAGAACGAAAAGAAAGACAGACAGATGTATACTTCGCCATAGTAGTGAGATAACATACGACGTCTATCGACAAGAAAATTACTTTTTGGTTTAGTGTTTATGCTATCATTTGAGATCATTTTTCTTTGTATATTGATGTCACTTGCACCCTTTTGCGTCTCTACCTATCTCATTTTAATAGAAGATCATTGATTAAACTATAAAACCACCTGACGATTAAAAATCAGTTATTAATATAGATGTGTAATGCAATAACTTCGACCTCACTTATTAATGTAATGAGCTAACTTTTTTTATAATAATATATGTTACGCATAATTTATTTAGATTTAAGTAGGTATTTGTAATCTGGCTTGCCAACTTCATAGATATACGAATGACAGGGCTTAACTGCAGTTTAGTTTATAACCTCATCTAGACAAAAGATAAACTTTGTTTTTTCTAAATAACTTGATTTATTTTCTATCAGAATCGTATGTATTTTCTATGTTCTTTTATACTTCACATTTTTATACAATTTTGCCTCACTCCAATATTAAATATATATTGTTAAATTACTTAATAAAATTTATTATGTTCTTTAGAAACGGCATTTTTTCTGATTTACTAAATGAGATTTTTGTAAATAAACAATTATTTTGTATATTACGACTTTATTAGTTTATAATAATTATATTATTTATTCTTACATGTAGCATAAATTTACCTTCCGCTGCTTTAGGCGTCTGCAGGCATTCGAGCGCCTGATTCGTGTAAATAATACCATAATGATTTGCACGAAACAGTGCAGGCGCCCGTATGCGTACACACGTATAACACAGCGGACGGTGTTAGAGTCTTAATAGAAAAATATGTATTGTTATTTTTGTCGTACAATTATTGTTATTTATAACTTTTTTAACACACTGAAAATATGATGTAGAATTTTCGTGAAAGGTAATTCTTATCATAGAACCAATAATCTTGTATTAAAAAGAGGCAGATACGGCACTGATACTTAAAAATACTTATCGTAATGCGGGCGCTTGTTTCGTACAAATAATATCTATTGTTCTAATTTCGTGCCAACATACATACGTTGCACTATTTATTTGGACGAAACAGTAAGCAATGCACAATACATCTGTCGCTTAAATCATATACTTTTGAAATCACGATAGTACCTATTGACCTATCTAATCTGATAACCTATCTACCCCATTTTAATATAAGATGATTGCATAGAACATAAACAAGGAACTGTAAAGAATGGCAACACTTGCACCCAATGAAAACGTAAGCGCTGGTTACCTGCTATTTGTCTTGTATATCGATATGCAACGTTCAGACAAAACCATCACTTATTATCCTGTGGTCTTTACCAAAATACCTAAAGTCCTTCGAAGCTTAATGCATTATCAAAAAGGACTGTAAGGATTTCTGTATGCAAGGGCACGATTGCGGGCGCCTGTTTCGTGCAAATAATATTGTGCTAAATTTGTGTAAATAACAATTATTATGCTAAATTTGTGCAAATAATATTGTGCTAAATTTGTGCAAATAATTTTGTGCTAAATTCGTGCAAATATATTGTGCTAAATTCGTGCAAATAATATTATGCTAAATTCGTGCAAATAATATTGTGCTAAATTCGTGCAAATAATATTGTGCTCAATTCGTGCAAATAATATTGTGCTCAATTCGTGAAAATAATGTTGTGGTTTATTCCGTGCAAATAATTTCTTGCAAAAAGATAAACGATTTGCACGAAACAGTATACATTGCGGGCGCACTGCGCATGCAGATGATTCTAAAAACACAGTCTAGGTGTATTTATGTAATTTTTAATACTTGTACTTGTTAGACGTTTTACTCATACTGAAGATTATGGTGTACTTGCATACGATACCTATCTAGATGGTAATTTTAAAGCATTATGTTAATGCGCTAGATTTTTCATTCCCCAAATAAATGTGATGAGTAAACAGGCACAATTTTGTACATTTTGTATGTAATGTTTGGTGCTATAGTGATTTTCGTGATGTACTTCTATGAATTAAAGAAAATAATGAAATTACCACTGTTTATTATTTTGTGTTAGGAACCTAGTTAGATGGCATACTTCTGAAATGAAATTATAGAATATTCAAGGATTGATTATTATACAGCGACATCTAGACCCAAATTAAGCAGAGCTTGTCATTTATGGGATCTAGAGCTGCACCGGGTAGCAGGTCAAGGTTGATTTGAGTTCTAAAGGTCTTTAGTGGGGCATACAATTAAAAAGATTCATATAAAAGAAATAAATTAATTTATTTATTAACAATTTCGTTCCACAATTCAGTCCATTCAAATATCAAGACAAACTACTTCTTTCTAAAAATACTGCTTAACCGTCTGCTGCGTGGAGTTCCCTGTAAATAGAAATGTGTCATAAAAACCATGCATATGTAATATAATATTTATCTTAGAAAGAGAAACCTTTAAAAACAGAACTATAGGAATGGGGTCATTTTTATAATAGCACAATTGGCTAAAAGTTCGTGTATTATAAAAACATGGGTGTCCCGAAAAATATGGTGATAGCTTCATTATGATAAGCCTGGCTATTAGACCTATCCATAGGTTAGCAAAAACTATGGAAATTTTATGTAGCTGGTAGTGTGGCAGAGTGGAAGAAAAAATATTTGGATTACTCAGGATAAAGAATAGCTAGACAACTGTCTTTCTTATCATCATATTTCAGTCAAACTTGCTATCTACACATCTGAATGCCCGAGACGGTGTGCGGTTTTAGTCGGTTCGAGTCCGACATAACCGCCTCCGCCAGGAGTTGATATTTCTGCACGAGACAAAAAGAAGAGATTCCGCTTTCCTTTTGGCTCGGCTTATATTCAAACAAAGTGTTTTACATACACAATAAATATTATATACTAACTTCAGTGTTATCAGCTTTTGAGGAGCGGAAAAGCGAGCGGATTCTGGACGGCGTGCTTGTTTTGCGAGACGGTTGCGGATCCGCTTCTACGCGCAACGATTCGCGCAACTCGGAGTCCTGTAACAACCACATTAGAAATTAGCTGCAGGGAAGCCCCCGACCAATAATGTAACGATTAAGTTATGTCACGTAACTTCAATGACATTTCGTTTAAGTGTAGATACTCATGACTTCTATTAATAGGTACCGCCGTCAAGCTGAGTGCCACCATTGTAACATGGTAAGTGTCTATAATGGTGACCCTCTTTTCCGAAACTTTGACTTTAGCTTGCCATCAGGAGATGTGACGTCAAATTGACGTGTATACTTCAAATTCCTTACCCTTTGTCCTACGTGAGTGACAAGTCCCGACAGCGCGGCAACGCAACGGGAGGCGTGATATTTTCTTCATTCATACTTCACATGACGTTTTCACGCGGCGTAACGTAGGACACAATAAAGAACAACGACCATTTGATTTTTACGCGCGGCGTCAAAACGCGTCGCGTTGTCGCACTTATCGCTCATGTAGGACAAGGCCTTACGAAATGTCATTTGTCTAGGGGGCAGATGTACTTTCAACAAAATGTTTACAATAAATATTACTGTACTCACAGTAGCAGAGAGTCTGCCTGCTTGTTTGCTCGGCGTGGGCGGCCCAGGCTTCTTGTACGCGATGATGCCGACCTCCTTGCGCTGTGGCCGGCCAACCGCGCCGGGCCCACCCATCGCCTGTAACCGTACAATGGTGTGACTCTCTTGTAAAAAGAAATGCGATCATAGCTGCTCATGTCTGTTATGAAGATGCTCATAGGTGTAAGAGCCGTCCCTAGTGTTTCCTGATATAGGTAAACACTGGGAAATACTTTAATTTTATAGCAGATTATGGTGATAGATATGTAAATGTTCTCTACACTACAATCACGGCGTACCCAGCTTTCTTACGCAAAAAGTTTAATCGGGTCCGGGGGAGGCGGGTGGTGATGTTATGTTTTAAAATTCGGCAGTCTCTACTTGCCGTCGCTTTCTTTGCATACGAAATCGTAAGCAAAGAAACTGACAGCTATCGGTATGTTTGCGTCGCATCCAAGTCTGGACCAAGTGACATACCAAGCATACCATATCAATTTTTTAAGGGGTGGTAACAAAAATTCGGTAAAGTTTGCGACGACATTCGTTACAAATACCGAAAAATCGTTAACTTTCGATAGAGACTTGGGAATTTCGGTCGCTATCTAGTTAACAACCGATTTCGGTCGCTATCTAAAGTACAGACTGCCGGCCCAGGGTGCTCAAGGAGCACGCCCATGACAATAATCTCAAAACTAGCCTACCTTGATCTCGTCTTCGTCCAAGGCATGCGTGAACTGCGTCTCGGCGGGGTACGAGCTCTTGAGGTGCGGCGGACACAGCGAGTTGCGCCAGCGCAGCTCCGACAGGCGCTCGGGCGGCCCGCCCGGCCCGCCCGGCCCGGCCCGGAGCCCCACGCGGCCCGGCGTGGATAGCTCTTGCAGGTAGCGGTTGTCGAACACCTCGCCCTCTTCGTCCGACATGTGGAGGCCGCGGCCCTCTGTCATAGATTACATTAGTCAATAACATGTATGGGAATCTGCCGGATTTGTTGACATTTACGATTACTGTACTGCTCCCTTGAGGAGTAGCGTAATGATTTATAGCCTATACTCTTCCTCGATATACGGGCTATCCAACACAAGATTTTTTCAATTCCAACAAAAAGATTTATAACATTTTTGCCCATCGAACCACTAACAAAAATTGGTTTATAAAAATTATAATTAAGTGAATAATTAAATCTAAATCGCATTGCCACGTGATGAAATTCGACCCAAATTTAGCCATAAATGTCATAGATCATAGAATCGATCAATCAGTCATCGACAGAATCAGAAAAAGTAATCATTTTAAAAATTGACCTTCAGATACTTACCTCGTTTGGTGCCGCCATTATTGGAAGTAGGCAATGAGCGCAGAGACTGCGTGTCCACAGAGTGTCTGGGCTCTTCTTGCGGAGGAACCAGACCAGACTGAAACAAAACCAATAGGGTACTTAAATTTTGTGAAAATAATATAATAAACCACAGCTCACAGATCTATTGAAGTCGGACCCTTTTTCCGCTATAAAGCAAAACATAGCGAGAGCAATAAGTGCAAACACTTTGAGTAAAAACCACGTCATTATCATCATCATTCTCTGAGCCTTGGGGTCGAATTTCCAGTATAACTGTGATGCGGAACTACAATATTTGCCGCGAAGCGACTGCCATCTGACCTCCACAACCAATTGGTGATATCGAAATTCTGTAGTTAAGACTAGTCGGACTTTTGAACGCTCCTACTACGCGTAACAAATGCCATAGATATTCGTATGACAACCGGGACCGAATGCTTAATGTGCTCTCCGAGGCACGTATTAAATTAATAAGAAGTCATTGATGGTAGATGTAAGGTGGAACACTCTCAGTCAGATGGACGGACAGCCCGAAAGGCGGCGGAAGGAGTGCTATGGCGTATATTGGGAGACACCCATCTCCACTAATAGACTGCAATTGAAAGACCTAAGTAAACATACCGAGTGTACATGTTGCAGCGACATCAGGGACCCGGACTGTTGCTTCCGTCGAAGGAACTTAGCCTCGTCTTTCTGCACGAGGAACTTCTCTCCGACGGACCACAGTTCGGAAGTTAGACCCCGGATGTGGTCCTCGTATGCCCTGCTCGACTGCGAAAGAGTATCCCTCGCACGCGCCAACTCACGCTCCAACAAAGCGATCTCTTCCTTCTGCTTCTCTTTGAACACCGCAATCTGTTCCGTATACAGTTGTTTCTGTGAAAACATCATAAATATTAAAAACACATCACGCTAAAGGTGCTAGGGCATGCAGATATCAACCGCGTGCGAACTAACCATGCATATAATTAAAAAACTAATTACCTGTCCGATCTGCTTGTATCTACATGTGCTAATCTACTTATAAATGTTTTAATGAACACTCGTAAGCAAAACAGTAAAAACAAAAACTAGAAATAAAACAAAAGCATCCATTAAAACAATTTATTAACTAGATAATAAGTGACTTTGTAAGTCTTAACAGTCGACAAGCACACTGATCAATCCAAGAGCAGGTAGAACCACCACACGAGCTGATACAGCAATATCAATAACAGGATGGGGGCTATACTGACCATTTTTGCCTTCATTCGGTTGAGTTTATCCTCGTACTCGGCGCGCACCTCCATCAACGTGATAGCCTGCGCGTCCCTGGCGCCTTCTCCCTTCGGCGCTCGCGACACTTCCTCTAGAAGTTTCTGGAACGAGTTCTCCAGCTCATCCAGCTGCACCTCTAACCCCGCGTTCTGGACCGTAGAAGGAGCGAGAGAAGTCCGCTCAGTGTCGTTCAAGAAAGCTTGTTTCAATTTCTCCGTGGAAACCGTCCTGCCGATGCACCTCTCCACCCATCTTTCAAGGTTCATGGCGCACTCGGCTAGATCCTGCATGACCGCAGCGTAGCCGCGTTCCAATTTCAGCATACACGTGTCTGTGACGTGACCGTCTAAGTTCAGAATCTCTCGCCTGACAGTCCTCTGCATCGATATTACTCTACTCAACTTCTGCGCATACAAATCTTTGACAGAACTAAACGTTTGGAAACTGACAGACAGCTCTGTCAAGAACTTCTTCAGATTAATAATCTCTGATTCGTTTATCCTATTCACTTCGGTCAATCTATCTTTCTCTTTCTGCAAGGCAGTCTGCTTTTCCGAACATTTCTTTAGATGTCTTTCAGTAGTTTCTAGGAAATTTTCTAGGTCCTCCATAGTGATGGAGCCCGCGGACAGACTGCGTCGTAGTTCGTTATCACAGTTATTATTAGAGTTGCCGAAATTAGTCAACTCCTTGAGAACCGTATTGGATTTTATTTCCGCGATTCTCTTCAGTATAATCGCCTGGTACTTAGCGGACACTTTGATGATTTGCGTCGCCCTATTTTCTGTAACGCTCATCTTGGTGACGTGTTTCTTAAGTTCAGCTATCTCATCGTTCTTCTGGTAGACAATCTTCTTGAGTTGACTGGAAAGCTGTTGGCAGTTCTCCTTGGTGACTTCTAGTTCTTTAGTCACGTCTAGCAGTTTGTTCTCGGACTCCGCCATTAGAGTTTTGAGGTAGGTGACGTCACTTTGCAGTGTTGTGATGGTCCTGTTCTTGTCGTGAATGATCTTTTCTAAATCAGTGATGGTCTTTAAGCTCTCGATGGAGGAGTGTGTGATGTCTGAAGTGTTATCTACCTGGTGGTGAATGTCGCGAAGTTCCTTCTCCGCTATTGGTCCTGAATACTTTCGACTCGATGTACTTTCGTGACTTCGAAGCGCAACTGTGAAGAAAATATTGTATATACTTGATGAAATATTCGGTTTAATTCATTTTTTAATATTAAGGTAAGGTAGCAAATATACCTATGGTCCAACATCATTATTTTCTTAGCATTGTATCCCTATTGCGTCTGAGGCCTTCACCTAGGAGCCCGGGATCCACTTAACCTATCTTTAGTAATCTCTACTATGATGTTTAGCTTAAAATGCAATACTTGCAAGAAAAATATGAGATCTACTAAAGGATTACTTTTTAAGAAAATTAAACATTTCACACAAACTTCTTTGAAACCAATGGATATAACTATTTTGTTGAAGTGACGATCTTAAAAAACAAAATTCTAAACAGATTTATACATACATGTCTCTCTAATTCCAATAGCTTTAATAAGTTCTTCATTTTCCTTCTTCAAAATTTTCAATGCCTCTCTCTCATTGTTCAAGTCATTCAAATTCTTCTTCAATTCAGATACAGCTGTTATTTTCTCTTCTAAATCTTTCTGATACTTCGCTCTCAAAACCTTTTCTTCAAGAAGCTCTTTGTTCACGGTATTTATCACCATGTCTTTCTCCTTACTCATTTTGGAAATGTGTCCGTCTTTAGCTACGGATTCTGTTACACACATTTCCACCTTAGCTTGTAGCGTTTGTACTTCTTTTTGCAAAGACACAATTTCTTTTTGCCTTTCCTCCAACTCTTTCTCAGCTTTCGTGTGGTAATCTTGTAGAATATCGCACTTGTTGACTAGTGTCACTTTTTCATTATTTAAGTCATCTTGTAGCTTGTTATATTGTTCTTGTTCACGTTTTATTGCCTCTTCCAGCGTCTTTATCTCTGCAAAATATGATATGAGTAAGTTTCTGATTAAGCTAAATGTCGTGTAGTTCCGAGTTTAGTAGTACGAGTGTTAATTTAGTCCCTATCCTAATCATTCCCTTAGGTTATGCACTAATTGTAGTACGACTTTACCGATTTCATTACCCTTTCTTTTTTTTTTTTTTTACTATGCATCTTTTATGTGTAAAACTAAGCGCCTTCGCTGCGTGTCGCGGGTGCGGGTCGCGGGTGAGGGTCGCGGATGCGCGCGCAGTGCGTCCGCCTGTCCGTCGCGTGTGACGGGTACCCTCACGCAGCGCTGCTCTTGAATTAACATGAAACAAGCTCGCGAAGCGGACGTCCGCGCCGTGCGCCCGCTAAACGCAGCGAAGGCGCTAAAACATTCAGCAGTATTGGTAAGAATCAGATGAAAGTCTTTTAAGTTTTCTAATACTTTGTGGAAGGTTCTCACAAAAAATATATTTAAACATTTTTGCCGACACATTCAAATAATTGGTTTAATATAAGTGACGAAAGGTTTTATTACTGTATGGTATTATTACTGTTGTAAAAGTTAAAAAACCAAGAACATTCTACAAGACCAGAAAATTGAGCGAAAGTTGTTAATAAATCTAAATTGTAAAGAAATCTAGGTAATTAATTTCAAAAAGTCATAACATTTTTTGCGGTTTCTTTGTTCATTTTTAAGAGGACAAATAGTGCTGAAAAATAGTATGAATCTGAATTGAAATCAACCTACCGGTCTTGTTACCTTCAATAGCATCAACTAATTCCGTGTTGCTAATTTTTAATTTAGTTACTTCGTCTGCCGATTTCAAATTCTCTGTATTCAATTTATTAATTTCTTCTAAAAGCTGCGCATTATATTGTTGCAATTTATCAATTTCTTCCTTCAGTTCCGTAATAACGTTCTTTAACTTATCAATTTCCTCTTTTGTTTCTTTGAATACTTTTTCCAATTTATCATTTCCTTCCGATAAATCTGCTTTATCTTTTAACAATTTAGCTATTTCTTCAGTAGTTTTTAATGAGTTTGTTTCAAATTCATTAATTTTAATCAGATAATCTTCTTTCTCTACAATTAAATTGCTTTTCTCCTGTTCTAAGATATTTATTTTCTCTTCCAAGCGTTTCATTTTGTCTTCTAATTCTACAACACTGCTTGATTTTTCATTGAGCTCAATATTTAAATCCTTTTTATTATCGATTTGCTCTTGAAGGGATTCTGTCAATTTTTCAACCTTATCACGTAATTCTACTTCCATAGCATCCTTCATAATTTTCAACTCGCTATTTTGATCCGCCAATGACACAGCACCTGAAATTTTTATTTTAACATCAAAACGTTCTGTGCTTTCACAGAAGCGGACAGCGGACCGGCCGCTTTCAGAAGAAAATTGTGATTTGAAAAGAAAAGAAACAATAATTTTTAATGGTAAGAAAAATATTGAGATACCTAAAAGAAAGCTAGCAATATGAAAAAAATAAAGACAAAAATTTGTATCATTAACTTACTATCTTTATAATTCTTTATCATAATTTCCAGTTGCTTATTTTCATAATTCAATTTCATAACTTCATCAGCTTTCTTCTGAATGTCAGTTTTCAGTGTTGTCATTTCGCTATCCAATGTTTCCTTCTGTGCAGCTATTTCTGTTTCCAAACTACCTTTTACAAGTCTTAGTTCTAAAAGCTCTTTTTGTACAAGTTCTATAGTTGTATCTTTTTCTTTCAGTTTCAGCTCAAAGACTTTCTTCTCATTACTAATTTCCTCTTGTAAAAGTTCAATAGCTTTATCTTTCTCCGAGACAGTGGTATTAAATGTCGTTTTCTGGTCTTCCATAACAGACTCTGTGACAGCAACCATGTTCTTTATAACCATCCTTTCTGATTCGAAATCAGTCATTAATTTCTCTTGCCTCAATTTCTCAGATTTTACTTCTTCTTCTAAAGATTTTATTGCTGTAAATATATACAAAATATTCTCAAACATTTCATCTTACAATGGCAGACCTTTATAGAATTGCCACAACGACCGCGCTAACTTGCGGCTGTAGGTACACTTTACTCTATGACCCGCGTAGTATGACTGTCCGCCTGTATCTCTCCTGTCCTCAAAACTATGGGCTTATCCAAATACATTGAGTTAGAGTCGCATCCAACAACGAACTGCTATATTCTGAATAAAAAATGTAACTATCAACAGTAGCCCCCATTTTTTAAGGACAGTACACTTCAGTGCATTGCAGTGCTTTCAAGCTTAAGTGCTTTAAGTGTAGTGCAGGTGCGAACTACCCAATCACCAAATCTCGGCAGATAGTTGGTGCGTAATTACATGGATTTGGTGCATATTAGGAACTTTGGTCACTATAGATAATTGCGTGAATACAAGTTAAAGAACATTAGAGTCATCAAAATATCATAGTTATTGTCAAGTCAATTTGTAAAATAAACCATTTTAGAATTTCTTACTACGTGCGAATTCATTGTGTTGTATTGCTGTGTTGCTTAGAATCCGAAACCACATAGCAATATACAATAATAATAACAAAATATTACCTTTGTTGTTCACTTCTATAATTTGCTGAAGTCGTTCCTTCTCCTTCCTAGCAACTTCTAACTCTAAAGTTTTGTCTTTCAAATAGTTTGTCAGCTTAGTTATCATAATGTTCAAATTTTCTATCTGGCACTCGTACGACTTCTTCAGTTTATCAGTCAAATTCTCGCTGTCAACAAGCTTTTCTTTTAGAGAATGAACTTTGACTTCTAGTTGTATCTTCACATCTGTTAAGTCATTTGTTAGAGACGCGTTTTCTTGTTGTAGTAATTGTATTTCTCTTGACTTGTTGTCTAATGTTGTGGTATGCATAGCATTTTGTTTTGACATTTCTAAAAGAAAAAGATCGGATAATTGATAAGTAGGCTCAGTTAAAACATTGTTGAAATGTATTGTAATGTTTTTAAAATGACTTAAAATTCCTTTTAGACACGTCACCTTTACTATACAGACGCAAACTCATGAAAAAGTAAAGACCTTATAAAAAGGGAAAGATATTTTAGACTTTATGGATAAAGCACATGCATTTGATAAGATGTGTTACATGAGGCATATACACAATTAAGAAAAAAACGTACCGAAAGAGTTTACAGAGAAGTATTATTACAAAGAATCTTATATCTTATCTATCAGAAAGAAATTTTGGAGTAAGAAGAGAAAATATCAACAAATAAAAGTTGGAGTACCACAAGGATGTGTTCTTGGTCCCATTCCGTCCCTTATTGTGACACATCTCAGAATTTACAATACAAATGATCATTACTTTTGACTATAGAAATTGTTCACATAAAAGCACTGAAGATGGTACAAATCGACTCACATAAAACTAATTTATCAATAAAACAGAAGTTTAAAATTATGAATTTCTGCATATTGAGCCTGTCAATTTACTTCACATTGATATAAAGTAATTCGGTGTGGACTAGCTGGAATGAATGTCAGAACAAGAAAGAAAGAAAAAACAGGATGTAAAGGGGGTTGGGTAATGTTGGCGTCGTGTCGGAATTGAGCGGCCATCAATGAAATTGGTATAATATGAAAGTACAGTATAAAGTGATCAAAAGTTACTATGGACAAACTTCTCTAAACTATATCGGGACTTAGCTATACAGGGTGGTATTTTTCAACTTTACTTAGATGGAAGTACTCTAAATACTGAAGATAGCGAATTCCACTGAAAAGAAACATTCCCTTATTTTTAAAAAGAATCAAAACTGCATTCATAGTTTTCTGAAAATGCCACACCCGGTAGTCGAACCGACTAAAATCATCCTATAACCTTCTATTTCATAGATTTCCTATTACTTAATTTACCAAGTTTGTTAGAGAGATTTGAACCTTATGATCGACCCTATAGATTGATGTAATAAAAATACAGGGTGTTATTTTTTCGAATTGTAGTCGGTTCGATTATAAGGCGTGGTGAATGAGTTTTCAGCATTCCTTAAATGCAGTTCTGTTTCTTTTTTAAAAACATACTAAACTGTATGCAAAGTTTTCTGAAAATGCCACACCCGGTAGTCGAACCGACTAAAATCTTCCTAAATCTTCTTAAATCTTCTATTTCATGGATTTCCTTTTATTTAATTTACCAAGTTTGTTAGAGAGATTTGATCCTTATGATTGACCCTATCGATTGATGCAATAAAAATATAGGGTGTTATTTTTTCGAATTGTTCGATTATAGGGCGGGGCAAACGATTTTTCAGCATTCCTTAAATGCAGTTCTATTTCTTTTATAAAAACATACTAAACTGTATTCAAAGTTTTCCGAAAATGCCACACTCGATAGTCGAACCGACTAAAATCTTTTTAAATCTTCTATTTCATGGATTTCCTTTTATTTAATTTACCAAGTTTGTTAAAGAGATTTGATCCTTATAATTGACCCTATCGATTGATGCAATAAAAATACAGGATGTTATTTTTTCAAATTGTAGTCGGTTCGATTATGAGGCGTGGCAAATGATTTTTCAGCATTCCTTCAATGCAGGGCTGTTTCTTTTTCAAAAACACACTAAACTGTATTCAAAGTTTTCTGAAAATGCCACACCTAGTAGTCGAACCGAATAAAATCTTTCTAAATCTTCTATTTCATGGATTTCCTTTCATTTAATTTACCAAGTTTGTTAGAGAGATTAGATCCTTATGATCAACCCTATCGATTGATGCAATAAAAATATAGGGTGTTATTTTTTAGAATTTTAGTCGGTTCGATTACAGGGCGTGGCAAGCGATCTTTCGAAATTCCTTAAATGCAGTGCTGTTTCTTTTTTAAATAAGAGAGTGTTTCCTTTGAATGAAATTAACTATCTCCGGTAGTAAGAGTAGGTACTCGTACCCGGTTCGACTACCGTGTGTGGCATTTTCAGAAAACTTTGAATACAGTTTAGTGTGTTTTTAAAAAAGAAACAGCACTGCATTTAAGGAATGCTGAAAAATCGTTTGCCACGCCTTATAATCGAACCGACTACAATTCGAAAAAAAAGCACCCTGTATTTTTATTACATCAATCGATAGGGTCGATCATAGGGATCAAATCTCTCTAACAAACTTGGTAAATTAAATAAAAGGAAGTCCATGAAAAAGAAGGTTTTGTAAAATATTAGTCGGTTCGACTACCGGGTGTGGCATTTTCAAAAGTCTTTGAATGCAGTTTTGTTTCTTTTAAAACATAAGGTAAAGTTTCCTTTAAGTAAAATTGGCTATCTTTAGTATGAGGGTACTTTCCTTCAAGGTAAAGTCGAAATGTTCCACCCTGTATATCGCAGCTCCGATATTACTTACAATGAAAATAATGACATTTGTACGTGTGTTTAACACAGTACAATGAAGTGGTATCAAAATTAATTATGGCCGCTGAAAAAATTAAGAACGCCACTGTCCATACTAGATTACCCAATCCCCTTTTATCAATTAAAAACATAGATTTCTAAATGTTGAGTGTTAACTCAACATTCAGAAATCTCTCTCTTTCGAAATGTAAAATAACTGGGTCGGACTAAATGAAATGGATGGAAAAAATGTTACAGTAGTTAGTGCTACTTGTACGGCGCTAATGTTTATCACAATACTATGGAGATAACCTTTGAATTATGTATCATGATCTATATGACGACTACATAAACAGTTAAATTTGCAAAAAAGTTGTGCATAACTAGCAGTTTTACTTACCAATTTTACTTTCATTGGCAACTTGTTTTAATCGTTTAATTTCGGATTGCAGTTCAAATATTTGTATTTCCTTTTGTTGCAACACTTGCTTCAACTCTGCTAATGCTGCATCTTCGTGTTCTAGAGCTTTCTCCAAGTTTTTTCTCATAACTACTTCAGCAGTTATCATATTAGCAATATTAATTAGCATATCACATTTGTCAATAACAGAAATGTCGTCTTTTTCAACATCAAATAATTGTTGTAAAGTTTCATTTGCGATTCCCTCTTTTTTGAGGTCTTGTATGAGCTTAGTTAGACCCATGCAGAGGGTAGCTGATAATTGTTTGTTATATTCTTCTTTTGCTGTAAATAAAAAGGATTAAAGACGTCTTTTAAAGAAATCAATTTCATCAATTTGACAAATAATTATGTTGAAATAAGTCTAACAACATACCAGCTTTCTCTTTATTAAAATTGTCTACTAATTCATCATGTTCATTTTTCAATTTATTAAATTCCCCAGCTAAATCAGTATTAATTGCTTTTAAATTATTCGTACTTTCCTTTAATTCTGTACTGTTTAGCTTCAATTTTAATCTATCTTGTTCTAGTTCAGTATTAGCATTAATCAAATCAGTAATATTCTCTTTCAGGACGGCAATAGATTTCTCCAATTTAAAAATGTATTCTTCTAATTTATCTTTTTCTTTTTTGAGTTCCGTATTCGAATCATTCAAAACAGCAATATTCTCTTGGAAGTTTGCAATAGATTTCCCTAATTCACAAATGTATTGGTCCAATTCTTCGTTTCTTCTCCTCTCTTGGACAATATTCTCTTCTAAGTCCATGTTGTTTTTATTCAATGTATTAATATTTTCTTTTAACGCTGTTTTATCTCTGTTCAATTCGAAGGACTGTTGTTCTAATTCCATACTATACTCTTTTATTTTTTTCATTTCCTCAGCATATGTCAACGAGTTCATTTGTGCCGTAGTTTGTATTTCCTTAATTTTGGTCAAATAGCCGTCTTCAAGTTCACTTTTTTCTTCTTTCAAAGTATTTAGTTCATCTTCGAGATATTTCATTTTATTCTCCATTACTAATATAGACTCGTCTTTTTCATTGAGCTTGGTATTCAAATTGTTTTTATATGCAACTTCGTCCTTGAGTGAATCTGTTAGTGTGTCTACCTTATTATGGTATTCTTTTTCAAAGATATCCATTTTAATTTTCAGTTCTGTGTTTTGTTTTTGTAACGATACAACATCTGAAATAGCAAAAGTAAAAATTGATATTATTAGGTAATCATTTTGTAAGTAAGATAGATGATGGTTTTTATGGCTAAAGAGTAAAGAGGAAAAAAGTAGATCAAAAGACTATCAAGTTAAATCTTTGAAATATGACCATATCATAATTTGAGTTCTACTTACCATCTTCATAATTTCGTATTACATTTACTAATGCGTATTTTTCTTGAAGAGCTTTCTCAACTTCTTCTTCTTTACTTTTGATATCGGCCTTTACCACAATTATTTCTTCGTCTAAAACTGATTTCTGTGATTTTATACTATTCATTTCATGAAGTTCCTCTTTTAACTTGATAATCTCATTTTCCTTCTTTAGAATATCATTTTTCAATGCAGTAATTTCTTTTTCTGATGTTTTCTGTTGTAATATTTTCCCTTCTTCTACGCCTTCTTTCAAGTGTTGCAGTTCTATCAACTCTTGGTCTTTAAATTCCAGAGCTGTATCTTTTTCTTGAATTTTGAGTTCGAATTCTCTCCTTTCGTTTTCAAGTTGGTCTTTAATTGTTGCATTTTCATCTTGTAACAATTTATGAGCATTACTAAATTCGGCAATAGTTTCATTAAAAGCAACTTTCTGGTCTTCCATAACCGACTCTGTGACAGTCGCCATATTTTCCAAAACAAGCTTCTCAGATTCAAAATCGCTTGTAACTCTCTCTAGATTTTGTGTCATTGTTTCCAGTTCTTCTTTTAAGCAATTTATTACTGTAAATATTCATAAATTGAATTAGGTACTAAAAATGTAAAGGATTACACTCAACAATATCCTATCTCATCCAACTCACTGTCGCATTTGATTGTGAGTTCGACTCTACTCGACTGATTATGAAATTTCGCCTATTCTTAGTCAGAGATACAAAAAAGGAGATACGAGTATATATTTTCATCCTGACTAAAGTACTGTTCCTTGAGCATTTGATTAACAAAATCTACATTACCACAAGTAAAACTACCCTGTCATACAGGGCCGGATCTAGGGGGGGGCAAGCCGGGGCACGTGCCCCGGGCGGCAGCATCAGGGGGCGGCAAAATCAAACTTTGCAGATGAAAGGCCGCCCCCTTGGGGGCGGCCTTGCCTTATGGAAAGCGGCAAGCTGCACCCCTGGACCCCGTTGACTAGGTGTCTCCACCAGTTCTATTCAGAGGAGTTGATGGCTCCCTGTTCCCAGCGCAGCTGACGAAACACGTTCCACCGCAGACTACTGAGCCTCGGTCGCCTATGGCGCCCAGTGTGGATGACGACGACGACGACTCGAGGTCACTTGAGGTAGAACTAGGGCTGGCGGTGCAATGATCAGAGCCAAGAAGTAACAAAACCGCCCCGGGACCCGACGTCATTCCAGGACGAGAGTGGGTCCTTACTCTAGTCGAAGATCTCCAAGTCCCCAAGTGACAGAGCTTCTTAACGCATGTTTATAGCGGAGCCAATTTCCGCAATCATGGAAGACGAAGTAAATGGTCCCCGTTCGAAAGGGCGCCCGGTGGACTCACCGTTAGCCTACCAACCCATAGTGGTGCTTGACGAGGTGCGCAAACTCTTTGAAAGAGTTATAGGGAAGTGCCTCATCGGATGCCGCTCCAGGTTGTGGCCGGAGATGGCGAATGGCCAATATCGCTTCAGCCAGAGGTGCTCCACCGTAGATGCCATCATGCTTATGAGGTCCATGCACAATGGCCCAAAAAATGAGGCTAAGTGCGGACAAAAGAGTCCCCTTTCCATTCCAGTCCATTCCATGCTCATGAGGGCTCTGGTGAAGGATGAGTTTGCCCGGGGCGAGGTAATGTTAGCGGTGTCCTTGGACATCACATCGCCAATGCGTTCAACACCTTGCCCTAGACTTACCAGGACTTCCAGGGAGGCGCTCGTGTGCCATGAAGTGCATCTCTACCTTTGCCGCCTAGTCGGAGTGTATTTGACGGAGAGAGCCATCATCTACCTAACAGTGATCGGCCTTGGTCGTCATCAAATGTCATGCGGTACTCCGCAGAAATCGGTCTTGGGGTCACTCATTTGACAGGAGTAACCCTGTCAAAGGAGTGACTCCTGTGGAACATCGGATACGACTGCGTGCTTCGCAATAAGGTTCAGGTGCTTCAGGGTGCATCTCCCAAGTCTCTCTGGTCTGGGAAATTGCTATATTAGTGGTCAAAGTTGACGTGGGAGCCTCCGTGGCGTAGCGGTAGTGAACGCGGCCGCTATGCAGGAGGCATGGGTTCGATCCCCGCTCAGTGCAAATATTTGTGTTCATGAAATATGGGTATTTGCATTGGTCTGGTCGTGCCTCGGAGAGCACGTTAAGCCGTCGGTCCCGGTTGCCATAAGAACATATATGGCAGTCGTTACGGGTAGTTGGAGCCCTCAAAAATCCAAAAACAACAGTCTAGCTGCAAAGCTTCGATATCGCCTAATGTTACCATTGGGATGTGGAGGTCAGATGGCAATCGCTTCACAGAAAATATCGAGGTCTAGCCAAATCCGTAGTTAAGACTGGCAAAAGCGGACCCCAGACTCCGAGCTGAAAGCTTCGGATGCGACTGGGAATTAACGCTAAGAGGAAGAAGAAGAAAGTTGACGTGGGAGCAGGGACGGGAACCCGAGCCTCGAGAAGTACAGCTCCATCCGGACATCATGATGGAGTAGAAGGAACGACTTGGGCGACCGAGCGCAGGGCAAGCCGTGTTATCATGGAGGACTGGCTAGAGAGGCGACACGGACGGAGCCTGCCGTACCGGCTGATGCAGGTGATCTCCGGGAGAGGGTGTCTCGTGGACCACCTGTTTCGGATCAGATAAAGATGGGTTGTACTTTTGACTGAAAATAAAATCATGTCGGATAGACACCCCCCCCCCCCCCCCCCCCGCCGGCATTCAAAGCGGCCGGGGGCGGCATTTTCAGTTTTTGCCCCGCCTAAAAAAAATTGAAGATCCGGGGCTGCTGTCATATGCTTTCCCTTATATTTCTTCATGCTTAATGAAGTCTATTACGACGTCTGTTTCTTTGGATGTTACACCTACAAACTAAACAACATTACCTTTATCATTTTCTGCTACAATTTGTTTCAACCGATCTTTTTCTTTTACCGTGACCTCCAACTCAAGAGTTTTGTCTTTTAAGTACTTGTTCAGATTAGTAGTCATAACATTCAAGTTTTCTATCTGACACTCATAATCTTTCTTCAAATCATCAGTTGCATTCTCATGTTCTATAAGTTTTTCTTTCAGAGAGTGAACCTTTACTTCCAGCTGTATTTTCAGAGTATTCAATTCATTAGTCAAGTTCTGATTTTCTTGTTGCAGTGTTTTTACTTCTTTTATTTTGCTGTCTAATGTGTTGGTGTAAATCTCATTTTGTTTTGATAATTCTGAAATTGATGATAAAATATAAGTTCAACTTTAATCAAACGCTACATAAGAATGCTATTTTGGAATGCCGTCATTATTATACCTCGACATTACTCTACTTCGTTGTTCTAGCTAGAGTGTCGTTAATATCATACCTCGATATATTTATATTAACATTTTTTATGTTTACAAAATCGACATTTTTATACTTAGTCATTTTTCAATAAAGACATTACTCGCCAAACTCACTTACGGAGTTAGTATTTACTCTCAAACTACTGCATGATACTCGTACATAGAATATTGCCAATCCATATATACCGCGATGGCAGTTTGTCTTTCAGAAGCTGAAGTAAAAATCTAACAGTTGCCTCTGAAGCTTACGATTTATAACATTAATAATACTACTACTTTACTATTGTGGCTAAAGTTAAAATTAATGAAGTTACCATTATTAGTCTCTATGATAACAGTCTGCAATTTACATATTTCCAACTCCCTCTGTTTAGATACTTCCTTCAATGACTTCAAAGCAGAGTTATTAACTTGGAGAGCTTTCATTTTCGTAATCACTATTGTATTTAGAGTACTTGCAATATTTATAAGCAAATCGCATTTATCGACAGTTGAAATGGTGTCGTTACCGTTAATTACATTTTGTAAAATGTTACTAGTAACTTTCTCCTGTTTGATACCTTCTATTAGTTTGTCTAGACCCACATTTAGTACCACAGAGATCTGTTTGTTCGATTCCCTTTGGTCTAAAATAAAATTGTTGGATTACATACTTGTATTAAATTGTATTTTTTTTTTCTTTGTAATTTAAATGGTAAATGGGTTAAACTGGATGCGGAAGGCGAAAGATTGGTGCAATAGCGCACATTGGGACTGGAGTATGCCCAACAGTGGACTGCGATAGGCTAATTGAATGACTTGAACATTTTTACTATTTTGAAGTAGTAATAGGTATATCGCAACTCGAATCAGATCAAAATATTCACAACAATTTATACTAACTAAAATAATTTTATTTTAGTACAAAATATTATTTTATTACACCACAAAATTTGTAATCACAAATTGTTTTACCTCATAATAATAGATTCTCTTACCTTCTAATTTTATATGTAATCTTTTCATGTCTTCAGCGACGTTTTCAAGCTCTACTTCCTTACTCTTGAGTTCACATGTATATTGTTCTTCAACTTCCTTCAACTCTTTTAATAATCCATTCTTTTCATGCTCTATTTCATCACGCGCAGACTTCTCAAACTCCAGAGACTTGACGAAATCTTCTTTCTGCACCATGAGTAGCTGCATATCACTAAGAAGCATTTCTTGGGCTGCCTTCTGCTCAAGAATATCATGTTTCAATGAGTTATTTTCCGTTACTAAGCATTCTTTATCCTTCAATAGCACTTCTTTAGACAACTTCTCTTCTTCTAATGTTTTGACGAACAGCTTCTTTTCCTCGTTCAGCAGCTCAGTAATAGCTTTCTCTGCAGAGCATTGCTGCTCCAGAGAAGTTTGCTTGTTAATCAATTGATTTATTTGTTCACTCAATTCAATATTCAATTTGTTTAGATTCTGTTCTACTACAGATTTCTCATGTAAAATGTTTTCTTTTTCTTTCTCTGCTAATTCCTTGGCAGATTTTTGTTCAATCAGTTGCTGTGCAAGACATTCTTTATCTTGTATTATTGCCTTAGTTTTTCCCACTTCTTTAGATAACTTCTTCTCGATTTGTTTCAATTGTTTCGTGAATTTCTTCTCATTAACAGCATTCTGTGTCGACAGTGCTTTCTTTTCTTCTTCCAAGATCTGCCTTAGAGATTTTTCTTCAGCAAGTTGGTGTGCTAATATCATCTTGTCATCTGAAATTTCTGTATTGTTTGCAAGTACAACCTCATAAGCTTCCTCTAGTTTATTTTTCTCTGTTCTTAAAATATCGAATGCAGATGTTTGTTCAATAAGCTGATTTTGTAACATTTGCTTTTCATTAGTAATTATGTCATTTCTTGTTTTTTCTTGAGTTAGTAATTGAACCACGCTCTCTATTTCTTCTTTGTATGTTTTCTCTGAATCTGCTGTTTCTTTCTGAATCACGTCAATTTTTTTAGTCAATTCCTCATTAACATTCTTAAGATCAGTAAATTCTTGTTTTAATGAACCTAAATGGTCATTTAGTTTTCTGATTCGTTCATCCTGAACCTCTATTATTTCTCTAGTTTTTAATTTATGCTTTTCCCATGATAATGTAATATCTTCGTGATCTTTCCGTAGTGACTCTAGAAGAGTATTTTGTTCTCTAAGTTGTTGCTCTAGATTGTCAATTATTCCATCTTTTTCTTTTAATATAAGTTCATGATTGCTGTTATCTTCTTCTATAGCAAAAAGTAACTGTTCATTTTCCTTCTGTATAGACATAAAGAATTAAGAATATTAATTTTCTATTTGAGGTGTACCTATATGAATTATTGGAGTATTACCATTTATTAGTGTAATTTATGACAATTATTGATTATTGTTTTTTTTAATAAAATTAGAAAGTGGGTATAAAAAATATGATTACGCTAATTAATTATTGCATATGCACTAACACACTGGATGCTCATGAATGAGAATCTTTCTCATTCATGAGCATCCAGTGTGTTAGTGCATATGCAAAGGTAATCACAAAAAGTTCTAAAGTTACCTGTAATGTCTCAATCTGAAGTTTCAGGGCATCGACTTTGGCTCTTTCTTCACTTAATTGTACCTCAATTACATTAACACAAGCTTCACTACAGATAGCTGCAAAAATATTTTTAATGAATAAAGACTTAAAATAGAATAAATTTTAAGGAATTTAGTGTGTAGTACTAACTGTACAAATTGATTAAGATGGGAAAAAGCGAAAGATCGCGGGTTCGAGTCGCGCCGGAGCTTAATTTCGCTTTTTCCTATCTTAAGCAGCCATAAAATAATTTTAAATTCTAATAATGATTTCTACTCCCTGTTAGACTGAAATTAAAATATGAATATAGTGAAACAATTATATTGGGTAGTTAAAAAACAACACGTCACTATTCCAAGTATTCTCGATAATTTATTTTGTGTGTCCTATTGATCACGCCTATCAATAGTACCTACTGACTGCCCATGTGGCAAGGCCCACGCAAGCTATCACTTGTGACTTGCCAGAGAAGTATGGAAAGGAGTACAATATACATATGAAACGATCGGAAAAGAGTTGCAGACCTCAGAATGTTCACTAAATGGGAAGATGTGATAACGAGGACCAGACAGGCTGAAATAGTGATGGAGGGGACACCTGCTCAGAGGTCAAAAGCCAAAGTGGGCCAGGAAAGTCACAGAATGGAGACCCCGTCACAACACCAAGCAGAGAGGAAGAGAGTCGGTGGTCGGACGACCTGGAAAAGGCTACAGGCCCTCTGTGACATAGGCTGGCGAGAAGCAGGAAGAGTTGGAAGCTACTGGGGGAGGTCTTTGTGCCGCAAGGGCAGACTGACTGAGAGGACAGCTGTGCAATATCATCTTCATGAAGACATATTTTCCTGATTGCATCTGTGGCCAAGATGACCTCGGAGCTCAGGTCCGCCTTCCGGCTCTTCCTCCTCCACTTCGCACGATCTTGGGCGTCCAAGGCAGTGAGACCATTTGCACGCATGTCACCCTCCACGACGTCAAGCCAGGACTTCTTGGGCCTACACCTTCTACCTGGACCCGGCGGGGGCGCCATTACCAGGCATTTGCTACCCACGTAACCCGGCGGTTGCCGCAAGACGTGGCCGCACCAGCGAAGGCGGCTCTCTTGCATTTTATCTGCGATGTCACGGACATGAAGGCTGCCGCAGATGCGAGAGTTCCTCACGCGATAGGACAGCTGTGCAGCTACTTACATAGATTATGTCCCAAGGACTGTATGCTAGCATCAGGGTCATCACACTCAAGCTGGCTGGAGTCGAACCTATTCAGCCGATTGTGCTGGCGTAATTCAGTTACCAGCTCTCTCAGTGACTGCATATGTCGTCGTTCCGTCTCCAGTTCTTCGGCCAGCTGTGCGGCTCTGGCGCTCTCTTGTTGACTCAAGGTTAACCATTTATCTCTGTCTTCTTTTAATCCCTCAAGCTAGAAAGAGAAGAGGAAAAGCCTTACAGGTGACTTCTAGGTTCTAGATGTACATGGAGTGGTTTTCACAACTCAACATAGCAACTGCATGGTTTACAACAACATTTTTTCAAACAAGTGTTGTTACATGGAATAGACTACCGGAAGATATTGTTCTAGCCGCTTCGGCCGCGTACGAAACCACGTTTCGAAACCAGTTTCGAAAGAAAAAGAAAATTTGGCGGACAATAAAGAATAAAATAAAATAAAAAAAAGTCTAAAATTCATCTTACGAAACTGGTTTAGATAAAAGAATAATATTTCTTCTTTCGAAACTCTAAATCAAATTTCTTTTGATGAAGGTAAAGAAAACAATTTACTGTCCACTTACAGTCGACTATCACAAAACTACTACACTAAAAGTGGCATATTATTGGTGGGCTTAACTAATAGGTACATTATCACATTACAGTTTTATATTTAATTCAATGGATGAAAAAGTGTTATGCAGTCTTCACTTAGAGCCATCGCAAACTAGGCGACTGGTCACCGCGTCTATTGGTCGTTTGCATTTGGCGTCTTGTCGCCGCGACTAGACGCGGAGTTGTCGCTAGCGTCGGCGACTAGTCATAAGACACGTCGTGCAGGAAGCGATCATTAGTAGTGGAGTATTCGAGAGAGACAGTTGTGTTGTTCATCTTGTGAGTGAATATGGAGCCTCTAGTTGCACTTGCCTTGGTGCTTATCTTGCGAATGCGAAGGCGTAGACGTAGAGTACGACGAATTGACTGACGCAGAGCTGTCATGCGATTGTAGTCGTGTGTGGGCGTGCACAGCGCTACTAGACGCGACGACAAGTAGCGAGCGCGCGCGACTCCCCTAGCTTGTCGTCGCGACTCCGCGACTCTCGACGCCAAGTGTGCAAAGCTTTGAACAACATATATGAAATTGTCGGCCGCAGCCTGTCGTCACGTCTAGTCGCCGAGAGCCTAGTGTGCGCCTACACTTAATTAGAATAAAACTAGCCTCCTTACCTTCGCCTTAAGACTATCATTATCATAAACTGTCTCTTCTAGCTGGTCCTGGACCTTAATGAGACGCTCCTCCATATCTTGTAGCTGGCGTGCTAACTTCGTGGAGTGTTTCTCGTCATTCTCCATTTGCTCTGAATCATGGTCACCACGGCAACATAGAGATATTTTTGCCTTTAGATCCATTATCTCCAACTTGTATTGTTCTTTGTCTTTTACTGTAAATCAGACATCAATCAATCAATCAATCAATAGGCCATCGCAGACCACTGCTAGACATAGGCCTCTATCAATATTGGAAGGCTTTGGCCTACTGTTTCGATGTTGGGCAGAAGCTGAGAGAGTTTTACCGGTAGTATAAGCAGACTTAATACATTAATATTCATGTTTTTAAGGCCTAGTTGAGTATTGTCTCTATTCCTCATTTTCACCAAGATTTAATACATATATTTGACAAGTGGCAGCATGTCACAGACTTCAGTGCGAACACAAATGTATTTGAAACTTGTTGACTACACATACAGTGTGAACAAAAAACTACTCGAAACAGTCTTAATACATGTATAAACAAGTAATTATGTTTTGACAAGTCTTCTACAAATTTTGTACCAAACAAGATTACAACTTGTATCTTGGTGAAAAGAGGGGTAAGAATTATCCAGGATTATCTTACTATGAACGTACCCAACTTCTCCAGCCTCAAGTTAGTCCTAGTTAGTTCTTCCTGCAGAAAGTTCCGGTCAAAACACTCAGCATCTAGGGCGGCCTGCAGGCGGCGCACCTCACTATGTAATGACCGCAATGCTGGTGGGGTCTCTGCCACAACTGCTTTTGCATGTCCTACATCTATTGTGGCCATGTCTATGCCACAAGCCTCTGAAAATATGATGGCTTTTTGTGTCAATTACTTACTCCATAAGTAACTCAATAACTTAGCCCACAGCATATAGTGTATAGGCACAGGTAGAGACCTATATCATATGTTATGGACTAAATTACATAATTTAACTCAAAAACAGGGTTATCAGTTTCAAAATTTTTAGAACCTTATCCATCAGCCCCACAGCTGATGGATAAGGTTCTTAAAATTTTCAAGTTATTCAAGGTGTATTGGGTGAATTCATATTCATTAATTCACCCAGACAATTATTGTATGAAATTATTGCAAATAAAAAAATAATAACATAAAACAGTTTTGTCAGTTTTGAATATATTACTGATGATATTGATGATATTTTTTATACTTATTGATGATATGATTAATTTAATGTACACATTTTAAAACTTTGATCTGTTACTAATCAGACTTGAATGTGTGTTTGTTTACCACTTTAGTACTATAGAGAAAAAATTAAAAAAAAACTTGCAGTAACTGTAAACTAATAAGCTTTTGCAAAGCTATTTTAAAATATTTAATGTTACTTACATTCAATATTTTAAAATTATAAAATAGAAATCAAAAGTTTAGTGGAATTACCTGTAATAGCTGTCTGTATATAGTCACATGTAATTAGTGAACACTCCATCAGCGTCTTGCTGAACTTCATAATAATCTCCTGGTCATCTCCACTCAGCTTGCTGCACATCGCGCTCTTTATGTCTACATTTTTAGAATTTACGCAAACGAAAAATAGAAGTAACGACGCGACTAAGTAAATGTCGTCCTCATTACTAGCCTTTACAGTTCCATTTTTAAATTTGAACCCTGGGTACTTCTCCAAAATGAAATCTTCAACCGTAAGGGCTTCTAACACGGATGATTTCGACTCGTCCAAATTCAAATTTTCACGCAAATGAGATATTATAGCCAGAAGAGAATCTATGTTCACATTACGTACGCCTTCGGTGGTGTCATCAGAATAACAGTTTATCTACAATAAATTATATAATTACTTATTTTGGCGGTTAACTACATAATACAATGGTATCAATAAAATCACAACAACAGCTGCTTACCCAGTTATTAATAATAAGCTTCCATTTTTGTAACATGGTTTATAAGATGTTTTCCACCAAGCTTATTTAAAAAACAATCAAGTTCGAGTGTTTATTACATACGAATATGTACTGAATCTTACGAAAATATTAATAAACAAACAATTTCCTAACAGTCGCTTCAATGAAATGTTGTTATTCGCCGTTACAGTTTGAATTCCGTGTTTTTTTTTTCAACCGCTTTTGAAAGGTGTTTTTTGTTTGAATTGAAATGTCATGTTTGTCAATTTTGACAGTAGCGCGAAGAGTTGGGACATTACCTTTTGTGTACCTCTCTCTACCTCACCTTTACTACGACACCTTTTGTTTCAAAGTTTTAAATAAATAAAAATGAATTCATCAACATGACTTTTAACTTTTTTAAACATGAATTTGAACACTGACAAGATGATAAGTAATATAACCGTATGGCTTAAGTATCCTTATTATCCTATGCTGAGCTCAAATTCAAGTCAAGATCTATTGCGATGCGATAAATATTTATTTCGATGGTTTTACGAACATCCCTGTTTTGACTTTGATTTGACAGTCAACTGTCAAAATAAAATGTAAACAATTTCATGATTTTCATGTTCAATGGACCTAGACCAATTTAAAACATTTATTTTAATCTTTGGCCGGGACTGTCCAGTCTGACCTACCCGACAATTTATCGGATTCTTTTTCTTGCAAAGCTCTGTTTTTCTCATTAATTTATCGGTCTAAAAAATAAACCATGACTCAAGTACGCGCTGCGGGGTTGGTTATTTTTCGAAACATAAACCAAGCTGTACAGTTTTTAATGCTACAAACTTCTTACGGACAACATCATTGGACTCCACCTAAAGGTATGGAAGTGCTTGTGCTTCTTATTGGCGTACAGACAGAATTCCAGGCTGTATAAAAATTTACAAATTATCTTATTAATAATAGAATTGTTGTATACAGCCATTATACTAATTAAATTAAGCTTACTTAGTATCTGCATCATCGGCCACACTTGAATGTTAATATTCAATAGACTATATGTTTTTCTCAGGCCATGTCGATCCAGGCGAATCAGACTGGGTAACAGCATTGAGAGAAACAAAGGAAGAAGCTGGCTTGTCTGAAGCAGATTTAGAAGTAGGCTAATGTATTTTTTATTTTATCCCATCAATAAAATTTATGAAGATGTTTAAATGTTTGTTCTCAATAACACTCTAATGTCGGACTAGATCTGACTGAAATTTCATACAGGGATGAATAAACTGGGTACGCTAAACTGGAAACGCTAGTATTAAATCAATAATTTTTTTTCAACAGTAGATCAATAATTTTTTTTCAGGTGTATGAAAATATTTCCAAAGAATTAAATTATGAGGTAAAAGGGAAACCAAAGGTGGTTGTGTATTGGCTTGCGAAGTTGATAAATCCAGACACGAAGGTGAAATTATCTGATGAGCATCAAGATTTTAAATGGCTTTCTTTGGAAGAAGCACAAGAAATAGCTGGATTTGCTGATATGGACCAACTTTTAGCTGAATTTTATAAAGAGGCTAAGGCCAAAATACATCTGACATGAATCAATAATGTATATTTATAAATAAATGAAAAATATATTGATTAAAAATTGTATATAACAGTAGTCTTTCATTATGATAAGTTAATCTTCCATAAATGCATATGGAATAAATCAATTATGCATTTGACTATCTAGTCTAGTTTAGGGTGGCCGCACATGTACGGTTTCCGGAGACGGTTTCCGTCCACGGTTTCCTGATTTGGAATTCCGTGTGCCGAGCGCACACGTTCGGTTTTTTGCATTAGGTTTTTTTATTATTAGTTCGAAGCGAGCAGTGTTGCCAGTTCCAAATTGTCAAATGTAACACAAGCTGGCTTAAAAGTTGCATTTTCGGGGGAAAAGTTACGTATTCTTGTTTTTTTATATAGTGTTTCTTGTTTTTTACAAATCCTCTCGGTTTATCTCGGGTATCCGCCCAATTTAGGAGCCGGCCTTCCGAGATGCTCCTTGAAATCCCACTGGCCATTGAGTGCGAGCCCCAGCTATTTCATCTGGGACTTAATGCAGCTGAGAGCGTCTACCACTATGGGGCTGGGTCGTAAGAGAGTCAAAAGTTACGCAAAATGTAACAAAAGTTACAATACAATCTGGCAACCCCGGAAGCGAGACACAATCAGTGTTGCCAATTACTGATGATCTGAATTCCCCACAAACCCAACAGAAAGGCCCCAATATTAGACATTGATAACTACATTACTTCTCTTGAAGTTTCCCGCTATATTCACCACTTGCGATGTTTATTGCGGCTCGTGTACATATATTGCCAATAAAGAGTTAAATAGTACCTTAATGTCGGATATTTTGCTTTAATAATTTATCAATATGTATAATACTTGCCACTTATTACTTCTGAGTTTAGGTCTAGTGTGAATGTCTAAATGCCCCACATAAGCACAATCCCCACAAATTCCCTAATCGGCTTGAAAGTCCCCACTCTCTTGGGAATTGACAACGCTGGACACAATTTAAGCGCGATTCCGGATGGAAATTTCCTGACGTGTGCGGCGATTAGTACAAAATGTATGCGAGTGCTGCGTTCGGTATGACGTCATTAGGTTTTTTCCATTCTGAACCGAACGTCAGGTTTTTTCCGTTCTGCAAAAAGTAAGGACGTGTGCGGCTAGTAGAACATTTTGTATGAAAATGGAGCATTCGGTTTTTTGAATCTGACTTTTTGATCAGGAAACCGTGGACGGAAACCGTACGTTTGCGCGGAGCCTTATAGTTACTTTTTACTAAAAAAAATATAAGTTATAAAGAAAATTATCTATCTATCTATACTATTATATAATTGTAAAGTGGTCGTGTCTGTACATTGGAGATATTTATAAAAAATTCTTGGGTTAAGTTATGTTAACAATACTGAACACGAAAATATTTTTTTTGAATTTCCTGTCTGTTTGTCTGTTTGTTCGCGATGGACGCAAAAACTACTGGACGGATTTTGATGCGGTTTTTTTTGTTAGAAAGGACTTGGTCAGACTTAAAATCTTACGTTTGTTTAATCGGAATCGGTTAAGTAGAACCGAAGATATAAGCAAAGGTCGCGTTAACCGAGATGCACGCGGGCGGAAGGCTAGTAACACATATTATCATAATTAAGAATTAGGCAAGAAGAATATAGCACTTAGGCTGGTCTCATCCAAAATGTCTCTCTGAATTTTTACCTTACCATTACCTTGCCCCAGTCTTAAAAATTCAGATAGATCAGTTAGTCTCATATTACAGACAGCCTCTGTGGCGTGTCGGTAGTGCTATTGACTGCTACATACGGATTCGGGTTCGATTCCCGCTCAGTGCAAATACTGGTAATACATTTTGTATGCATAAATATTTATTTATTTGCTTTGGTCTGGATGTTTCCATGTCTCGGAGAGCATGTTAAGCCGGCAGTCAGGAACCGAGTAAAATGGCCCACACACAAGAAGAGATGATCACCTGCCATTTCAATGGATGGCGTCCATAATAGAAGTTGTAGTAGTCTCATACATAACACATGGCTCATGAAAATATAATGTATCCATTTTTTTAGCTCTACCGAGCAAAAATAATTCACAATCTCAATTTGGGCATAATGCTGTTACTACATTCAGCACTGGCCAATATGCCATCTACTTATAAATGAGACACGTAAGTTTCTGGGTAACTACCTACAAGGGTCGCTCCCATCTGAGTCCGGATTGTCCGCAGCAGCGTCTCAACTTGAGAGAGAGATGCTGCCGTCCACGTCCCCGTTACTCAGGATGTACCAAGTGGATATTATTGACTAAGCTAGACCAAGTAGGTACCTACCCCAATCGATTAGTACCTTTTTTAAAATGCCAGGGTATAAGAGCTGATAAAATGACAATAGATTGACCCTGGGCTATCATAGGCGTTCAGATGGCCTCCTCAGATGTCCCCGTTCAAATACTCTGGAAGAGGGGTGCGCATTGCATCGCCGCTTCGGCTTGGTTCTAATGGTGGCCTGGCCTTACCTTAGGCCTGCGCTCATGCTTGAAGGACGGAGGTCTACTAACCGATCAGTACCTAAGTTAAAAAGTTATATTAGATCCTGAGGATAAAGATCTAATTTTATCCTCCTTTTGTTATGGATCAGCATTACGGAAACTCCTGCCATCAGCTGACCTCCCAATCCTGAGAGTAATGCCTGTACCAGAACCTCGTCTGCCAATCAGCATTACCGTGGGGTGAGCCATGGGTGAGCGATGCTTAACTATATACTGCAGCCTTAAAAATGGATTGGATGTCGTGCCGTCCAAAGAAAAATTATAAAAGCACCCAGTTACATATGTCATTTTCTTGTTTTTTTTTACTGATCAAAATAACGTGTGAAAGTACAAAGTGTAAAATTATCCATACAAACAGTGAATTTGGAAAAGCGGCCAAAAGGTTTATAGTGTGTTGAAGTACCTGAAAAGCATTTTTTTGTTATTGTGAAATTTTATTACAGTAAGGTAACTGTACCAATGCTCGACACTGTACCAATGCTAGACACTTTCGAACAAAACCCAGTATTTTGAGAAAATTATCCATTTGTTTTATAAGACTATTGACTTAAAAGATGCCTTATGGTATCTATAAGATATGTTCAAATATTCGCAACACCATCCGAAGTAAATTTAGAAAGACTGTTGACAGCAAATAATGTGACTCCGTGAACACGGTTGTGTTATTTCTTAAGATTTTTGCCAAGGGTACTGATTTTTATAGGTGTGATTTTTTTGTTTATAAGTTATGATTATTACTAATTTTAGTATAAACGTTATAAATATTGAAGTTAATGACATACTAGGACCATTGGGACAATGATGTCTAGCATTGGTGTTTTCGACCAAGTGCATAATAATTTAATTTAAAGTAAAAGTATGATAGATTTTAAAGATTTTATGGGCAAAAGTTAATGTCTAATTGTTGCTGTAACAGTTAAAAAAGAATGTAACGACCATGCTGTAATTAATTTGTTAAATTTTTTAGATTGAAATTTTATTTTTCCTTAAAGTGTCGAGCATTGGTACAGTTACCTTAATGACAATGACATTTTTTTTTTCTTCCTTTATGGCAAGCTTTGAGTATAGATCAATGGCAAGTAATAGTATATGCCAATGTCAACTGTCAAGTTAAAAATGTCATTTTGTTTGATTGACTGACATGACATATTGATTGTAGTCTTGCCAATGAGTGGTGAATTTCCCAAACTGTAGGGATTTTCAACCCGAATGGGGAATTTGCGGGAATTGCACTTATGTGGGGAAAATGCGTGGAATTTAGACATTTACTTTGATACATTTGATTTGATTGATAAATTATTATAGCAAAATATCCGACAGTACAGTATTATTTAATTATTTATATGAGCCTAAATAAATATCGCAAGTGGTAATATGGCGGGCAACTTCAAGGGGAGTAATAATGTTAACAATGTCTAAAATTGATTCCAACCGAACGCGGATTTTTCTATAAGACATCTAACGACCTCGTAAGCCTTAACTATCACATTTCATCCAGCCGATTGGAACAAACGAATTAATAAAGAAATTTGCAATCATACACATACAAGATACGCGCGAAAAAGCGTTTGCCAAGATTTTTGTAATAAATATGTTTAATTTTATATCTTTTTCTTTAATGATAACTTGTGGGGAAGTAGGGTTTGTGGGAAATCCAGATCGTGGTCATTGGCAACACTGCTGAAATGACATATTGTGAAACGTGACGTGAACAGAACACCACAGTTTGATATTGATATTTTGATTAAATGAAAAAGTAAATAAAAACATAAAAATGAATTAAATAATGCTGTAAGTACAATTGACAAGATATCATGGATAAAAATGAAACCCCTCTTAAGGTTAAACAGAAGAATCGTGGGAGAAAACGGAAAAGGTAATAATACATTTTGTATAGCAATTTTTTAACTAGGCCTTGGACTGCAGCTTATTTAGAGTGTCTTAACATACATACTATCCATGTGCTAAGTCGTTGGCGGAAACTGCGTAATCGCCAGAAGAGAGAAAAAAAAAAAAAAAAAAAATACATACTAAATTATCAAACTCTCCTAGGCCAGCTAGCGACAGCAGCAGTGAATATGAAGAGGCCTTTCCTGATAACTCCATGGACATGGAGAAAAATCTCCACGCTTCAGCTATGAAAAATAATTTAGATGAAACTAGTGTCAAAAAAATTTTAAAGGTATGAAATGGTATTTTTTTACAAAATTAGCAATACAACTAAAAATATAACACCCCTTTTTTTGTCGGGGGTTAAAAAGAAAAAATTATGGTATGGGCATAAGTGTGTCATACTAAACATATGTATTAGGGTTAGTTCAACTTATAATAGACAAAAATATTGAGCTCTTTAGTTAATCTGCTGAAGCAAATCAAATGTCAAGAACCAATTCAATATGATCTTTTAAAATTTTAGAAAGTGGTGACAAATGACCATGTCTTGGCTCTGGTGAAACTTCGTGAGGAAGCCGAGGACTCGAGCCAAGAAGACAAACGTTCACAGCCAAAACTGACAAGGGCTAAACTCAAGTGAGTAAATTATGCATGTCTCTTTTTAAGAACCCTTCTTTTTGTACCACTTAGTTGGTTCTCTTTGTAAAGCTGGTAAGCTGGAATGTTCAAATTGAGCAATAAGTAAAAAAATATCTATTGATGTATCCCATGTTGGATATGTTATACTGTACATAATTCACTAATAAAACCACATTTGCTTTATCCTACTTCCTACTAATATTATAAACGTGAAAGTTTTTAAGTATGTGAGGATGTGTATGTTTGTGAGGATGTTTGTTACTCTTTCACGTAAAAACTACTGAATGAATTTTAATGAAACTTTACAACAATTTTGACATTTGATTTTGACATTTTGACATTTGATTATATATTTTGACTTTTGATAATAGAATGATAAATGCTAACAAAGACTCAATGCCAATTTGTACTAACATATTTATAAGTATACCCACTGTTACTAACAAGATATGGATTTTTATGTTGTCCGAAATAAATGATTTTATTATTATTATTATTATAGCTTATACATCAGATTATCACATAGGCTATAATCAGCAATGGACAGGATCGGAATTTCACGCGGGCAGGGCCATGGGCAACAGCTAGTATAAAATATTATAATAATTTACAGGGAGCTGAAGAAAGTTTCTCCAAAGGCAGGTGGATGGAATTTAGAGGATTTGGAGCTAACTCCTATAAAGCACATTCCAGTGAAGACCCGGCCTGAAGTGAAGGCTTTGATAGCGCAGGAGCTGCCTGAAGATGAAGATGACGAGGAATATGAACCAACAAATGATGATGTACCGGTAAATTGTTTAAAAAAATATTTTCATATTACTAAAAGGGGATTACTTGAAATTTTAATTGCTAATTTTTCTCCCCTTTTAAGACCTAATAAAATAACAGAGAAATACGTAAGTAATGAAAATGCTTATTGTTCCCCTTACTTAACCACTCTGCAAGGATAGGGAAAGGTGGAAAGATATGGAGAAGGCTTTTATCCAAAGCGTAGCCCTGAGAAACTACAGAGAAATGATAAAACTTTTTTTTTACTATTACATATATGTACTGTTTTGTACATAAATAAAACTATAAATAAACAAAACCATTCTAGATAAACTATATTATTTGTGTCAGGAACTGATCCAAGTTGATAGGATAATGGCCAGGCACCTCTTGATCCTAAGACCGAGTTTCCAAAGTTTTTTCAAAGAAACAAAAATGTTTTTTTAGTGGTTCACCTTTGTTTGACAAAAAACGTATGACAAAACATCATTTGACAAACAACGTTTGAAAAACTAGTCATTTGACAAACTTTCATATCAAAAAAATCATTTGACATAATACAGGTTTCGCGCAAAAAAATCATTTGACATAATACATTTGTATTACATAATTAGAAAACATTTCGATTGATAAAATTTTATTTTAAAAATGTTCATTTGACTAAATAAAGTTCTGCATGGTTATAAAAAAAAATATCACGAAGGCTAATGCGGGAGCTTCGCTCCGCTCCCGCTTTAGCTTTCTAACCTAATTTATCCAAGTCGGAATGAGCAGCTTTCTCAATAATTTATTACTAACTGTTTGTTTGTCAACTAACATGGTTTTTAAAATAATCAATTTGTGAAATTTTGATAATGATTTTTTTCCAGATAAATATTTTGTCTAATGAGTAGTTTATTAAACAAGTAATATCCCGTGGGCTGCCTTTTAAGTTCAGCTGTGCAATTCTCTGGCACAAGGCATTGCCATTGGTCGATCGCCAGTGACGTCACCTAGTCCGACCAATGACAATTTCTATCAAGGTTCTTGCAACATTATGCTTGTTGTGCTTAGAGAATTGCACATTTGCAGTTTTTATAGCACAAACTATTAATGACAATTCATCTGTATTATGTTTTATGTTCCCAGAGTGATGATGACCAGGGTTTGGAGTCGTGTAGTGACCTTGACTCCCAGCCGCGAACCCCGGCTACTCCCGTGAGTCAGGTTACCAGTCCCAGAGTAGTCAAAGATGGGCCCTTCAAAGTACCACAGGTTATAAATTGCTCTTTTTTCTTACAAGTAGATAAAAAAATTAATTGCTAATTGAATGTGCCGTTCTGTGAGATTAATTAGTTCTAAATGATATATGTATTTATTTATTTACTTTATTTATTTGTTGACTTTTGCGCCACAATATACACTTTAGCAGCGATCATGGATCCAATTTAGCTTTGTTTTGTTTTTATTCCGAATTAAGTTTTCTTTTTGTTTTTATTAAAACAAACTTCTGTTTTTGTTGTCTTGCCCGCCGCCCCGCCGGATGGAATACAGATCCCGGTCCCTGCACCTTCTGTATTTTTTTCTTTTTGTGCAGTGCAGTTTCAATCTGATGCAGTCATTCGGAAGTTATGCGCGAACATACATATAATGGGTTTCATTTAATTTATTTGAAACTATACAGGAAATTACAACACCTACCCGCCGCAAGTTGAATCTCGAAGAAGACGCAACAATAGCGCTCCGAACTCGATCGAAACTTAGTCTATCAGCGACATCTATTGAGCACATTGAGAGTACTTTTGTGCCTCCCGATGATCTGCCTATGCCTGCGGTTGACAACCTCTGGAATCAGTTTCTGAGCGAGTGCCTGAACCCGGCGTCGACTTCAAAGCACGAAGATGATGATGAGGCCGACCCAGAGTATAATGTTGCCGCGGATGCTGATGCACGTAAGTTTTGTTAATGGTATTTTAAGAAAGAAAGAAATTAGGGCTAGCTGTACTTTGGCCGCTTGGATCTGGGGGTTACTAGAAACATCCGAAACTTTGGACCCACTCTAATCTTGAACGAAAGGCATGGTATTAGCCATGTAGGTACAAATTTTCTTACAGTAGTCTTTAAGGCGAACCGAAGTATCATATACCGTCCTCGGATTCCATTTCGGAATAAATGTGTTCCACCAAACCGATGATTCGAAACTTCGATCCGCAACTGCGGTTGGTTCATGGTAGGCCTACTGGACTTCATATACTGGGCGCGGCACCATAATTTCTAAAATTAAGAAGCCTATGTTACGTCTTGTATTAGCTATCTGCCACTCCCGTCAAATTCGGCTCAGCCACTTCGGAGCTTACCCGAAAAAAACAGAGAACCTAAAAAACTGTTTTCTGCGCAGCTAGAGTACATTATAATTTACTTTCAGATGACGAGGATGAAGAAGCGCTTAGCAACAGCATAATAAAGATATCTAAGAAAGAACTGAACGACCTTGTGACTGAGCTGTTCAACATAATGCCGGAACCGACGACCGAGGAGGACCTCATGGCGGATGACTTGGCCGGCAGTGTACTGACGGAACACGGCCAGGCGCAGGTAGGTGACCACACCATAAGGGTCGAATTTTGAACCTTATGTACCTGAATAAAAAGTCCATAGTCATTTGAGGGCTTAGAATCTTTCTTAGCAACAAGTTCTGGCTACTGTCGGCTTCTGCTAACCGTTACTCTTTCAGTATGAATTAACTCTAAAAACACACTTGCTTCTTAACACCATAGTTTTATCGCGTCCTATAAAAATCTCAGCTCAGCATGAAATCGTTATTTTCAAGGGTTCTGTTTAAAGGAACCTTATTACTTAGAATCAATCAGCTGTCCTTCGGTCCGTGATAGCTAGACAGTTGAGATTTGCCCTGATAATGTATTTCTGTTGCTGCTAAATACTAAAAACAGTAAACAAACGTAATGGTACGGAACCTTTCGCTTGCGAGTTTGACTCACACTTAGCCACTTTTTTAAAAACACTTCGTTTCTCCAGCTAACATCTCATTGGGAAGGTAAACAAGAGCCGGTATCAGATGAAGAACGGACACATACATTCTCGGACAGGATTAAATTTGAAAAGAAAGGCTACAGGAGAATGTCGGTTGGTAAGAGTGAACCACCAGACTCGCCACAGCTGGAAGAAGGAGTTAAGACGAGGAGGGCTGCTAGGAGTGAAGAAGAAAGTAATGCGCCGCGGGTTCGGTGAGTAGTTGATTGTCATATTTTGTTTTTGATTAAGAAAGAGAAGAGACAATCGACCTCGGGCGGGACTCGAACCCGCGATCTTTCCCTTACAGAGGGAATAGCGGTAGCTCGAAGAGTATTGGTAGATGGTTCCACCGTCGCCCCAAAGACAGATGTATAGAGGAATTTGGATTGGCTTCGTGCGGGTGTCGTGCTTAGTAGTCAGACAACTCCCCCTGTAAGGGAAAGATCGCGGGTTCGAGTCCCGACCGAAGTCGATTCTCTTTTCTCTTTCTTAACCGATTTGAATAGTTAAAATAATAAATGCTTCAAAATTTCATTCAAATATTTTGATTTTGCTCGTGTAGAGGTAGGCTATCGCGGTCATATCTAGGTGTCAACCTCTTGCGATTAAATATGTGGCAACTTTAAGTCCTTTCTAAGAGTAGGATTCCGAAGATGACCGCATACGACAACGACAGACGCATGCAGCAGATACAGCGTACCCATTACTTGTCAAACTCCGATACGGATAAAGAGGACCGTTGAGAAGCCGCAATGAATTACGTGCATCTGCTGCGTGCGTCGGCAGTTGTCGTATGCGGTCGGCTACGGAATCATATCTTTATGCGAAAAAGCGAATTAAACTCAGTTCAGTAATTTTTTCGTTCAATACGAACAAACACAATGATTTAAAAAAACGTGTATGCAAAATCGGTTGACGATATCTGCTTCAAAATGGAGTTGCAAGATTTTACCCGAATAAATTACATACAAGTTAATAAAAAGCTTGTGAAAATCAATTTAACCCAATTAATTTTTGTAAATACTTTCCATGTACATACACGACCCCTTTACAATGATATAATAATAGTATAGATAGATTAATAAGATATTATTTTGCAGCACCCGAGTTATGGATATAGCTATAGAAGAACGGGAAGGGGATATCGGGGATACCTGCACAGAGGCGCCCTCTATATTGCGACGGCATCTGAAGCAACCGAAGGTTCAGTGCGTTACTATACAAGTCGAAAATGAAGTGCCCGTAAGTATTAACGCAAGCCGACAAAGTTAAGCCACAATTCATAAAATCATCATCATTCTCTGAGCGTTTTTCTAACTCAGCGACTGCCATCTGATCTCCACAACCAATTGGTGATATCGGAGTTCAGTAGTTAGACTAGTCGGACCTTTTTGAGGGCTCCTGACTCTCCTGTGACCCTACTTTACCTTTTTAACTTTTTCTCCCGTAAATAAGATTCAAAATGCTTTGTAATATTTTGCCCAAAGAAGCTGCTGCTGGCCGTTGCTCTTTTAGTGGGAATTGAATTGAGTCTAAGGAGATGGATCTAACTAAAGCCTCTTCTTTTCTTTTTACTATCCCCTTCATCCATCGGGAATGGTTATATCGGACTCGGACCGACAAAATTTGCACGCCGTCTCTGATCTTCAGACGATGCCGGGAAGTAAGCTTGCCTCGAGGCAATATAGATATGCTCCAGATTCTAGCATATCCTTCGCACACCGGCTGACCCCGGGCCATCTACCGTTTTAAGATACCTCCCCCCCTTCCTGGTGTGGTAAGCACGGTGTCCACATCGAACCCCGGAAAGGGGGGAAAGGGGATGGCTCTGAGCCCCGCACCCAATCTTACTAAAACCTGACTTCATACATGCATCTGAAAATGAAATAGTACATGTCGAATTTATTTTTTAACATGCAGATCTTACCGGAGCAGATAATGATATTGCAACAGCAACTACGTCAGCACATTCAGGTCGCGACCAGCAACTACCTACAACTGTACGTCCACCCTGTCCACTGGAGCAGTGCACCGCCTTTTAAGGAATATCTAGTAAGTATTAGTCTCACTTCAATATTAATCGCTTTGGATCGGAGCTATTAATATTGAAGTGAGATATGCGGATATTAGTTGTCAATACGCGCATACGGATCTTTACACAAGCCATTTCGGTGAACGTCATGGTAGTGGACGCTTTTTTTCTCTCTTATCTTGCCTATTGTCTTGAGGTCTAGGACATGTTTTGACATGCATTACGTGGGTTTCTATATTTGATTTTATGAAACAATTTCAACGGCAGATAATTGTTTTTCATAGCTACCTAATCACCCCTATATGGAAAAAAAATCATCTATGTGTTTCAACACATTAATAAGGTAAAAGATCCGCCAAAGAAGTAACAGATATGGATCTTTTATCTCACTTATCTGAGTGTATATCCAGCACATCACTAGTGGTGATCCTACACCATCTGATCATCTTTAACATATAAGTGATATAACTCCGGACACGTATCTTGGACCTAAAATGTGCCCTATACGCGCAGTACACATTTCTTGGGTGTCTTTTGAGGATAGCACGGGGTGCTACTGCGGTGGACGAACTCAAATTTACCAAGCATAGATTATTACAAAGCAATCCGCGGGCGCCAGAGTCTAGTTTGTGTTGCGATTTAGGTCCAGGATACGTGTCCGGAGTTATACCTATACTTTATAGGAGGCGATCCCTGTACTTTTTTAACTGTTTGATTCTCTAATAAATTTATTGTTCTTCTTTTTTCACTCCATCTTTGGTCACCTGCGACTATGGCTGCTGAAAAGTAGTTCGTCGGGCTGAATGTTAATAAATTTTACAATTTTGAAATATTCAACAGAAAACGTTATCGAAACTTGCGCAAGCGAGTGCCACGTCAGTGGTGAACGTTTGCAACCTGAAGCCGGCGCTTGAGCTAGTGGACACCTGGGAGAAGACCGTGTCGGCCAACACGCCTGAGAACAAGAAGATGGTCGAGTGAGTCTCTTCGTTAGCATAAAACTTTTTCTTCTTCATTAACCAAGTCACCAAATATTAGAATAATCAGTGAACAGGAAGGGGGGAAGAACAAGGTGTTGACATAATTTTGAGGATTTTACTAGTCTAGATCGATCTGATGCTGACTGTACTATATTCTAACCTTATTTTCGTATATTTCTTTTTAAATGCCAGCTTGTATGCAAATTGATAACAATATATAAAATAACTATATTTGAATGAAAAAAATTATGTTTTTTACAGATTCATTCTTGAGCAGTCTGAGAGATGGTAAGTGTCCATTGAATATTAAATTGTACTTAAGGTATGATTCCGTAGCCGACCGCATACGAGAACTGCCGACGCACGCAGCAATGCGCGTAATTTATTGCGGCTTCTCAATGGTCCCCTATATTCGTATCGGATTTTAACAAGTAATGGTTACGCTGTATCTGCTGCATGCGTATGTCGGTTTCGGAATCATACCTTATCTCGTGAACTTCATAATCATAAGTGAGAAATACTAATCTATATTTTTTTTTCCCAGTCGCCGACGTTTCCTAAACAAGAGCCTGTACGTGGGCGAATTCCACGACACGTTCAAGGACATAGTGGCGAACAGCTCGGTGTTCCTGTACCCGTACCTGCTGCCGCCCATGCCATACCGGTCGGACCCGGTCAAGCGATGCTCCTATACGAGATCTGAAGATGAGTTAGTATTCACTATTACAGCATTTATTAGATTGTAGGTGGTAGAGCCATTATTTTTGTAGCATGGAAGTGAGAGGCGAGTTCCATGACACATTCATAGGGATAGTAACGAACGGCTCGATGTTCCTGTACCCGTACCCTGTATGCGGGACCACACGGACCACGTCAGACGATACCTCGGAGTCTAGGGTCCGGCTTTGCCAGTCGATATTTTACGTCTTCTATTTATCTATTGGCGATATCGAAGTTCTGTAGTTAGACCAGTTGTCGGACTTTTTAGGACTCCAACCACCTGTAACAACTGCCAGAGATATTCCTATGGCTAGCTGACGACTTAATGTGCTCTTCCGAGGTACGGAGGGATCTCAATGTCTCAAGAATGGTAACCCATCCTAAGGCCGACTTGGCTACTGTTACTTAACCTTGCAATGTGTTAAGTTCTTCATTTGGTTAGGTATTTAACTAAACTTGACTTTTTGATGAAATTTTAAAGCAATTATTATGCTATGAATAGTTAGCGATAATCGATTAAGATTGGAAAAAGTGAAATGTTCAGACAGATAGACAGATAAGGGACTGGTTGTGGGTTTAACATCCGTATTCACAAACGATACTGTGAGGTCTCATAGTGTGCTCGAGCGCATAGGGCTGGTAAAATTAATTCACAAACATCACGGAGCAGTATCTAACGCAGTGCGTTCCCTCAACGAAGTATTACTTAAGTGTTATCAATGAATAAAAAGGCTTGCCAAAACGAACGCACTGAGAATTTGTCGTTCTTTGCACAGTTTTGGTGGTACGCATAGCGAAGTATTGTTTGTGAATACGGGTGTAAGTCCCGTCTGAGCATTACACTTTTGCTAAGCTTTATATGACTTTTTACGTAAATAAAATAAACGACTACTTAAACTAGTGGCTCGGGTTCGGTTTTTAATCCCGTTTCGTTTTTAAGCTAAGTTTTTAAATAAAATAAAAAATTAAAAGACATAGATTGTCAAGGACCTAACCAAATGGAATATAGTAATGAAATAAACCTGTACCATATCATTATTTCTTCTCAACACCCCTCTCCAGGCTCATAGCATTCGGCCTGGACCAGTTCTGGGACTACGTGAACGCCAACCCCACCATCTACAAGCTGCCCACCGCAGACAACCCCCGTACGCGGCGGGGGCTCGCCTACACCATACAGCTGGTCATCAAGCACATGCTGCCCTGGATCCCGTACAAAATGCTGTTCGCACATATACAGCTGGGCAGGAAGAGTGGTCCAGACAATCCTATTTATGTAAGTCTTTTTCCACCTAGAGTTAATCCTGGTCGCATTCGCAGCTTTCACCTTCAGGAGTCCAGGGTCCGCTTTTTCCAGTTCTATTTTTCCAGTCCTATTTTTCCAATTTTCCAGTCCTATTTTTCAAATTTTTCCAGTCCTATTTTTTCAATTTTCCAGTCCTATTTTTCCAATTTTCCAGTCCTATTTTTCCAATTTTCCAGTCCTATTTTTGCCATATTTTTCGAGTCCTATTTTTCCAATTTTCCAATCCTATTTTACCAATTTTCTTTTTCCCGTCCTATTTTCCCAATCCTATTTTTCCAGTTTTTTCCCAGTTTTCCAATCCTAGTTATGTAAGTGACTGGTTATTATCTATCCTATCAATATAAATGGCAAAGTTTGTGAAATTTTTTGGCTGTTTGTTATTCAATGGCGCTCTAACAGCAGATCTGAAGTTTGATACAGAAATAGATATAGTATGGAATACATAAATACATACATACATATAATCACGCCTTTTGCCCGGGAGGGTTAGGCAGAGATGAATTAACACCCACATTTCACCAACTATTGTATTAGGTCCCAGTGTCCCACGTAATAGGGTGTGAGCCTATTGCCGTAGTCCAGGCACTATTGTTGACTCGACCCATGCATCTGAGGCAGAGTGTGGTATATCTGTCTGATGTTTAACAGCCCCATCCCTTAGTCATCTTGTAAGTTGTAGTATGGAATAACACATTGTTATTGTTTGCGGAAACGCCCGCGAAGCCTATAAAATCGTTGGGCTGAAGAAGCCTTTGTTCGGACGTTTTGTCCACGTTCCGTGTTGAGCTGAAGAAGCTTTTGTGGTCGTCAGATTCAAAGTCGGGTAGGTTGCCAATATGTAAACCACTATTGCAATCTACATAATAAAAACTAACACTTAGGGTTGAAATTATACTAATAAAATATGAGCTTAAAATAAAATGATAAATATTTCCAGAAATTCTTCAAGAACCGCACGGTAGCTCCTGTCAAACACAAACTGTTACCGTTCAACCCTAATATCACTTTGTACGAGCAGCCGGAACACGAAGTGCCTAGGATATGGGTCAGACATCTTAGTAAAACTAGCAAAAGATTTAGAGTGAGTATATTATATCCTCTTTCTTCTCTGTTCTCCTCCTACGAGTCTTTTCCCAACACAGCTGCAGTTGGGGTCGGCTTTCAATAACGGCTAACTGGGTTGTGGCTGAACTTTGATATTTTCCGTGAAGCGATTGCCATCTGACTTCCACAACCCGTTGGCAATATCTAAAATGTGTAGTTAGACCAGTTGTCGGACTTTTAGAACTCCAATCACTCGTAACGATTCTTGATATAAATTAATAGTCTGACTGTATTGCGTTTGATCTTCGATATTTTCCATGAAGTGACTGCCACCTGACCTCCACAACCTATTGGCGATATCGAAGTTCTGTAGTTAGACCAGTTGTTGGAATTTTTGGACTTCAATTATCCGTAACGATCCTTTATACAAATTATTAGTCTAACTGCGTTGCGGCTGAACTTCGACATTTTTTGTGAAGTTTGTCAGTAACTTCACAAAAAATGTCGAAGTTCAGCCGCAACGCAGTTAGACTAATAATTTCACCCCCACAACCCATTAGCGATATCGCGAAGTTCTATGGTTAAACCAGTTGACGAACTTTTTAGGGCTCCAATCCGTAACGACCCTTTACATAAATTAATAGTCTAACTGCGTTGCGGCTGAATTTCGACATTTCCGTGAAGCGACTGCCATCTGACCTCCACAACCTATTGGCGATATCGAAGTTCTGTAGTTAGACCAGTTGTTGGACTTTTTAGGACTCCAATCACCTGTAACGATCCTTTATACAAATTATTAGTCTAACTGCGTTGCGGCTGAACTTCGACATTTTCTGTGAAGCTACTGACATCTGACCTCCACCACCCATTAGCGATATCGCGAAGTTCTATCTTTTAACCAGTTGACGAACTTTTTAGGGCTCCAATTATCCGTAACGATCCTTTACATAAATTAATAGTCAACTGCGTTGCGGCTGAATTTCGACATTTCCGTGAAGCGACTTCCATCTGACCTCCACAACCTATTGGCGATATCGAAGTTCTGTAGTTAGACCAGTTGTTAGACTTTTTAGGGCTCAATATTTCTGTAACGATCTTTGATATAAATAAATTAATGTTTCAATTTTACTTTGGTAGACGCCAAAGTAAAATTGAAACATTAATTTATTTATATCAAAGATCGTTACTATTTTCCATATACCTAACATAGTTTTTACTCTTTCAGAACTTCCTAACTCGACGCAATGAACGTGTGGGTATAGCCCCAGTAGGCGTAGATATAACTTTAGGGGAGGCGGTCGCCGAACCTACAAAAGCCCCTCTACCCATAGACTTTACCAAAGAGATCGTCAGCAACCGAATAAACTTGTTACCAAAAGTAACAAAACCGGTACTGGCCGATAAATTCGATATACAAATTGAGACTTCGACAAGTAACGGTAACCAAACGACACCAATATCGTTGGGTACCACTATGTATAAATTAGTCGAGACTAGTACAGGAGCTTTTCTAATGCCTATGAATAGTACCACCACAGTAGATAGCCAATCAGGTCCTATTAGCTCACCCGTAGTAGTTCCTACAGAAGTAGGCAACAACTCTCCAGAAAGTTCTAGATCTGTAGTTCCTAGTTTGGGAAATAAAGACCATTGCTCGTGTTGTATTTTATTAAGGAAAATATGTAAACAAAAACAGACTGTGATAACTGATTATTTTAGATTAAATGCTCCAAGTAAAACTTGTTATTGTAAAGGTATTAAATATCCAAAAGTGACTGAAAGGTTAAAAATGTTAGTTAGCAATTATAAGAATAATTCTAAGAACGCGTTGCAATCGCTCGATACGAAGTTGAGGGTATTAAAAGAGAAAAGAAATATGAAAGATAAAGGAGATATGAAAGATAAAAGAGAGACAGAGATGGAAAATCATGCATTTGATTTGGATGAGTTTGGTGAGTAGTAAAAACTTTTTTTTTTGTTTCAAGAATTTATTTTCCAAAAGATATACAAAGTTATTTCCATGTCTTTTTTATCATTAATTTCCAAAGTATAAATATCTCCCCTTGACAGTTGGCATGCTACCCCATTAAAGGAAAGAGCGAAAAAAGACTAGACCCACATTTTGCATGCGATTCCGATCTCACAGTCGTGACTCTATTTAACTGTCAACTGGGCACTCCTTTCACACGTTAACTGCTATTGAAAATTTCTGTGGTACTTTGCAAATCCCAGGGAGGTATTAAAAATATCCCTTCCGGACACCTGTGAGCCATTTTTTCGTCGATCGTAGGATTTCTTACAAATTACATAATCAATTGTCACATATTATCAATAACAGATATTAAAAGAGAACCCAGTAGGACACATGTTATATCCCCTTTCATCCCTGCTTATACTATTCCAGTTTTCGTAACATCGTTCCACCTAAAACTGCTCACGCGCCTGACGGTGGCTCGGGACACAATAATCAAAAGAAAAGTTCACACTATTCTATCAAGATTCAACACCGACTTACACGACCCCGTGGACCTCACGAAGAGATTGTACGTAGTCTTCGGGGTAGAACTAGTTGATATGTATAAAGAATTCCTGTGTTTCCTCACCCCGGAGCAAGCGGATGTGTTAGAGGCGTTCCGGGATTATTTCGTAAGAAATTGTGTTCAAGATTTGATCAAGAGAGTGGAGGTGAGCAGCTATATTCAAGTAAAATTCTTTCAAAGTTTCAGTTATCTTTATTAACAATTTGTTATGTAATGGCACTTGTTAACACAAATCAATATGTGTCAATCACTATATCCCAATTTGATGGTTTTACTAGAAGATGTTAAGAGTTCCATTTTATAAATCTTGATGCTTGACTTGTTATCGGGAGTTATTTAACGGCAGGAGATAAAAAATGCTCACATGTGAAACATAACTTTTCATCTCAAGCAGTAAAAAAAAGTGTTTTCGGTCATATGCTAGAAAAGATGAGAATGAGAAGTTTCTAAACGAATCATCACACGCTTGTTTTTTTAGGGCGGTCTAATTTCAAAATTGGAATTACTTTTACTGTTTACGCAGCAAAAGTGCCTTCTTCATTCTGGAGAGTTAAAAGATTAAATTAAACTTAAGGTCACCATAGACGAAGGCACGAGTGTCTGTGGCAAAATTTGATCAAATTTAATAAGTAGAAAGATCTTGCCAATACGATCAAACCGTTACCCCGCGTTTACATACTGCCGCTCGCATTGCTCATCGTGTTGCCAGAAATATTCGCGCGATTAATGCCCTAGCATACACACACTCCCATCATCGCGTTGGTCCGCATTACAGTATTCGCCCTGCAACGGAGACGGACGTAAACGTATGGAGGACAACGCTGTAGCAGTGTACGCAATAAGCTTTTACAGCATAGCGAATTAATTAAATAGATTATTAATAAAAACTATCACTTTCAACTACTATACACTTTCCGTAGATCGATATAAATATTTTTAAAAGTAAATATTCGAGGAGCAATAACGAAAGTCGGGTTTTATTTAGCTTAGCGCCATCTAGCGGTCTCGTATAGTTCATCGCGCTAGTATTTGCGCAACATACGCGACAGTACTCGCGGCATGACGAATATACCATTCACACCACGTCTCTGCCCACTTCTCTCGCCACTTCCCTCGCTCTGCCGCGAGTATGTAAACGTAGCATTAGAACTAGCCTGTTTGGTCAAATTAATTGAACATCTATGGCGCCCATTAGTTTGAAGGGTTTAAGAATTAACGTAAACAGATGCTTAATATTGTAGGAATAAAAAGTTTCTTGCTGCCTGTTGCATGTTTTATAAATACGTATGTTGAACCTTTTCAGACGCAAATACCAAATGAAAAGGTGCGATTAAAAATGTTGCAAAAATTGCACCAACTTTATTTTAAGAACCTAATGACTGCTTGCGAGATTTGTACCGATCTGCTGTCGGGACTGCAAGAGTACCCCGAACTAGCACAACACGTATTCTCCTTGTTTCCACATAGAAAAGAAAATAGGTAAGTTGTAACTTGTAGTTTATTTGTGAATTTTGATACTTGGCGAAAGTTAGTCATCATCATCATCATCATCATCATCATCATCATCATCATCATCATCATCGTCATCGTCATCATCGTCATCATAGAGACGTATTTTCCTGATTGCATCCGAGGTCAAGGTGAACACGAAACTCAGGGTCTGCCCAGCGGAGGCAAGTCGGGCGTCGGAGGTCGCAGAATGACCTCTGTCCCCCATGAGCGCAGGCCTGGGGGTGACGGGTGGAGCCGCCTGTCACCCTAGCAGAATCCTCCTCATACCCAGGGGCTAGGTGGTGACTCCGCTGTCTCCCCACCCGAAGAGGGCCAGCTCGAACGAGATGGCCCTGGGACGGCCGGGGTGTGAGGGATATGTATCAGACAATCTCACCTTCGGCAACCAACGACCTATAGACGGTGTGCATTTTGGTCGGTTCAAGTCCGACATAACCTCCCCGGCTTTCCTTCCTCCACTTCGCACAAAATTCTTTCTTATGGTAACCCTATCAATTAATGCCATAAAGTACATGATTTATTTTTTATCTTTAAAAGAAATTCGTTTTTGTTCAAGGCTTGTCCCAAAAGTCGTGTCACCAGCTGCAAGTGCTCAAGGTGTGACACAAACCCAATCTACACAGGACAGCACTCTGGAATCCACCGTGTGTGATCAGACTCAGGGGACAATGGACTACGAAGCTGATCATTCCTCAAGGTAATTCTTTAACCAGTGCTCAAACTCCACAGCAGCATATCCCTGCTGTGGTTTTTTCTAAGTGACTACAATATAGTGTTCTTCGAGCAGGGAATTAGAAAGTTCTTATAGGGTTGGCAGCGTGGGTTTGACACCTCTACTATTGCATACGTCGATAGGCCGCGGTAATTGCTCCCCAGTAGGTGGGTCGCATGCTTTCCTGCCACCTAAGTGGTCTGAAAGCATGCGACCCACTGTAGTTTATGTTTCTTCATACTTACAACATTGAATATTGTTAAACAGTATTTTAAAATAATTAAAATGTGTTTATCGTTTGCAGTGAAGACGATGAAAATAATGAAAACAATTCATCAGGCGACGACGATGCGAATCAGCCAATGGTTATAAAAAGTGTAAGTGATTTCATATTGATATATATGTATATCGATCCATTTTTAACGAAAACTTAGAAGTGATTCCACTAATAGAATATTACTTTATCTAAACTTTAGAATTTTTATGCATAAAGACTAAATGCTTAGGCAATAAAAAATCGCACCATCTTTTTTTTTTCACCGCCCTCAAAAAGGTTTCTCAATTAGTCTCTATTTTTTTTTGTTGGTGCCCGCAATTATTTTTTATTAATAAACCCGTTTGGAATTAATATTTCTTTAATTGGGATTATACTTCCAGTTCCGTCCCGTTTTTTATCAAAATCCTTACCTACATAAATGCATAAGCTCGTGAATCCATCGCTATGCTTGCACAGCATTCACGAGCTTCCTCTACTGTCAATAAATTACAATGATTGTTACATTCCAGGAGATCACAACTTCTGACAATGAAATAAAATCAGAACACACCAACAACGCGCCTTCTGTGAACAACACGCAACAAGATTCTGGTGACTCCGACGACGCTCCCATGACAATAGTATACGATGAAGATTCTATCAAACCAGAAGCCACTGAATGGAAACGTGATGAAGATAAGCTAATTTTAGAAGTACTCAAGGAACATCTCACTCCTGAAGAGAGGAAAGACAAAACTATAATAGAAATAATTGAAGAGAAAAATATAATTGATATGCTCGCAGATAGTTTGACACACAAGTCAAAAGTTGAGATAAATTGTAGGGTTTTGTATCTATTACAAATATTAGTTTTAAGTGAGAAATAGACTTTTTTTTGTAAATAAATGTTTAAATTGTCTGTTTAATCGTTTTATTTGATATCGAAATGCAAAATTGCATGCTACATATGCAGACTCTGCTGTTTGACGGACGAGGCTATAGCATTGTATTTCGTCTCGTCGGACGGTTCTCGCTACCGTAAAAACCTATACAATAAACCAAATTTTGGGAAGGAGAAAAAGCGGAACCCGGGATCCAATTTGAAAACTAGGTGCAACCGGGATTGGCGCTCGAATGATTATTGAAATGCAAAATAGGATATTTTTTGCTATAAGGATAGCAAAATGACTATTCTAGCCTAATTGAAGTGATTTTTATAGAACTCTCGCAGTACTCAGTGTCAGTGTTTGTAATAGTACATGAGCATTCGTAATTCGTAGAGGCAGTAACCCAATCAGTATCACAGTTAACCAATCCATTGGGCGCTTTTATAATTATGGACGTTGACGGCGTTTTACCATCACGGACGTCCTGTTATAATAGCAGTGCCTGTTCTGCGGATGAAGCTATCTATAAAATAAAAACGTGTGAACCCGGTGTATTACAGGTCAGTGACCCGGTGTCGTGTAGCGCATTGGTATTTTTTAGATAACTTTTTATAAGTAACGTTCTTGTGCTTGTTAAAATTACTCAACGAACTGAAAAATGTCAAAATAAACATTCCAGGTTAACCTATCGATATAAGAAGTCTATGGATATAAGACAGTAGACGCTTAACTTAAAAATAGCTCATTTTATTCCATATCTTCTGTTTCTTTTACACTAATGGCATTATATAGCACTATAAACGTCAAATATGAGCCTTATGAAGCTAAATATGTTCTTTAAACCCGTGATTGAAACCTGGAACAGTGCTCCAGATAAGGTAGATTTGGAAGCACTGAGTTTATTTATTTATTTACACATAACTCCGAACTCGTCAAATTGTTAGTCATATTATATCAACAATGGCACGCAACAGTAACGAGAATGATGAAGATAATATTGATCCTGCAACAGTAGCTTCGAATGTGAAGAGCACAATAAAGCAAGTAAGTTTGGTGCAAGGTGCAAATCAAATATAATGGTCATAGGCCTTGCATGGCCTCTAGATTTACAAACAATGCGTCATTAGGTACAAATCTAAGTGAAATAATCTTGTATCTTATTTTTCATTCACTATAGGCTGGATACTTTGAATAACTGTTTATATACTATACCTACATGTTACAAAAATTCAAATAGTTTGTAGAGAACTAATGGAAAATCAATTTTTGAAGAAATAATTATGTACAAGTTAACTTTACGTTTTAATGTTTAATTATTATAGTTTACTATTTTTTAATAGTAAATTATAATAATTTCACATTATAAACAATGAAATGTATTAAAGGTCTTTCTTGCTGCCTACTTATGTATCTAATAATTCCATTTTCAGGAAATAATAAAGGAATTGCTGAATGGTTCATTCCAAGACAATAAAACAAAGTTGGGTAATGATGCCCTATCTCTGGTTGTGGAGGTGGCTAAATGCTTGGTCACAGAAACTTGTCTTCGGGCTTCCAGTCACGCTCTACGCGAAAGCTGTGACAGAGTGGACATTGAACACATTGAGAAGTGCTTACCGCAGCTGGTAACTAAAGTTTTTTTTTTTAATAATATGTAGTTATTTTGCTATCTGCTGTTTTAAGTGGTTTGTTACAATACACACACTATACATTACACATCCATAGGCCACGGCAAGGGGCTGTTCTTTAATCACATTAAGTTCAACAGGGTGAGGGGTCTAAAAATCACAAAATATCACCGGGGGAAGTAGGGGTTAAGATATCACATGACTAAATTGGACAGCCACTTTCAATCAGTTGGGCTGTGTACTTCTGTAAAAAAAACATAAGTACCAAATTTGTTCCCTATAGTTACGCAATAATTTTAGTGTAATATGAATTGATACTATTAAAATGGGTACACTGGACAGAATGCATCAAGTATGTTTTAAAGTAGTTTTATTTGTGACTCATTGCTATTTTTACTCAGTCTCATGCATGAAACAATTTTCCTCTAAATTGGGCCCTATTAAATTGTCACCTCAAGTAATATAAAGATGTGTGATGATTGTTAAGTGGAGTGAATGAGTTTATGTTCACAAACCATTTCCCAAGACTTATTCTATCTCTGTACCAATTCCCATTGCTGAAAGCATAATAGATAAACAAACAGAGTTACTTGTGCATTTATATTATAAGTATGGATATGGATTCAGTTGGTATCTTGGTATATTCCTCAGACCTGCTTCTTCAGCATTTTATTATTACTTTTTATTTTGCAGATGCTGGATTTTCCTTAAAGAAGTAACACTGGTTTCAATGGAGATGTACCCAGGATATTATATACCTAGTACAAGCATTTACTTTCGCCCTTGCTTGCTATGATATACTCAGCTTAGCACATTCCTATCCTAAACTTGCCAGTATTTAATATATAAATAATATATTTGAGACAATATGTTCGAAAAGTGTGATTCAGTAGATCTAAATTGTAAATGTGGAATATTAGGATGCTGTTGATTCGTTTGGTTAAGAATTCAAAAGAGCAATAAAATTTTGTTGACCATTTTGGTGTTATTTTATTAATCTCTGTACTATGTTTGGGCGCCTCACTAAAATCTTCGGGGCCCAAAATAATTTACTTGATAGGTGGTACAACTGCTGATTTCAAGATGAGGCTCTGGCGCAGGCTTTTATCTTGGGTTTAGGAGTCAGATAGACAGCAGTTACTCACGCAAAAGCCATAGTAAACTAAATCAAACCAAACTACTAGTTAAAGTCATGTTCTCCTTGTGTTGCGTTGCGACGACGCAACGCAAACAGGATCATTCTTAGAAAGTAACCAAATAAAATTATACCAATGAGCCAAATTCTTATAGTTCTATGAATGACCTTGCTATCAGCTATGTTGTGACGACCCAACGCAAACGCACAAGTGGAGCCTCACCCTTAGGCGCGGGCCAGACAGAAGAGACGTAAGACGCGGACGGGACGCGAACCTTTTGTTTTACTGCGTCCCTTGCGCGTCGGTTCTATACAAAAAGTATAGAAGCGACGCGACACACGTCTTAGGTCTCTTCTCTCTGGTCCGTGCCTTATGGATGCGACCGGAATCAGCGCTGAAATGATGATAGATGTAGGCATACACTGGGCGGAAATGCTATCACGGATCTCCCGTATCGGAACGCTTATACCAGTTATTGTAATAATATTAATGTCTTTTAAATTAATGGGCAGACCGTTATGCCGTTATTTATATACAACATTTAACGGTGTTCCAATGCGGAAGATCCGTAACGGCATTTCAAGTGTAAAATAGGCCACAGCATAATGGGATCTGGTTGGAGCCGAATTGAACAATGATAAAACACAATTTCTTTACAAATTTTATTATACAAATTATTTTGCGAGTCTGTATCTATAACATTCAGATAACTATACATTTCCAACTTCACAACTTTTCAAAAGCTTTTCATCGTAAAAAAGACTGCCTGTACACTTCCGAGCCAATCAGCCCGACAGACCGACTCGATATTTGGCGATACATACATAGTGATATCTAACATAATTCTTATAGGTACATATACACAGGTTTGTGTTGAACATTGAGACCACAATATAATAAGCTGTCAATATTACCAACATGCCTTTTAATAATAAAAAAACGTTTAGTCATGTTGTATTAAATGTCAAGGGCCTTATTTAAAGAGGTAAATACGATACTGCGCTGAAAAACAGTCATTTGATACGTCTACCTCAACTCAGCACAGTGTAGGAAATTCAATAATCAGTGAGTGCAAACGAGAACAAAATATGACTTCATTCAAACAACACAGTACCTACACTTGAATGGAATTTTAAAGCAAGAAAGGAAAAAGCGAAACAGCTCAAGCGGGATTCGAACCCGTGATTCTCGCCTGACAGGGTGAATGCTCAAACTTTTGTGAGAACACAGTACACTTTTGATAATAAGATAATACGTCTACCTCATTTTATTAATTATTATAAGGCCATTGATAAAGGAAAAGCATCGCCAAAGATTCAACATTAAAAAAAAACATGACAAGTGTTGCCATAGTCCCAGATAATAATGCACACACGTAAAATAAGCTATTATTGTCTACTACATCTACAGCTATCATACAGGCCAGTAATAAACCACAGATAACGGGTTTATTATAGTAACAAAAATAATTTTATAGGCGGACATGAACACCATAATGCCCAGGTTTGTTATATATTATTAATTTACTTGCTTACTTATTCTACTAGTTAGATTTAGAAATCGATATATAAAATATAATAAAATGTAGTTTCATACATGAAGTAAGCAATTCCTTAAGTTTTTGAGATCAGATTAGTTACGACCAATTCGTTATAATTATATAAATATAGTCATATGCATGCACAGATTTAAGAGTATGCTAGACACTGCAAGCTGTTCGTCGCAGTGTGTCAACAAGCTGGTGCAGTGAGTGCAAATGAGGACAAGCTTTCCGCGGATCGACATAAGGCCTACACTATACGTACTCGACGGAAATGCGGTCACGGATCTTTCACATAAAAATGCCAATATTATGTTATCTTCTATAATATAAAAATGAATAGCTGAATGTGTTACTAAGCTCAAATCTCTAGAACAGCTGAACCGATTTCACTAATTATTTCGACCGTTAGGCCGTACGAAGTTCGCAGGGTCAGCTAGTTACCTATAAATGGGGATTATATGCTAATCTATATCGTACCAATGCGGAAGATCCGCGATGGCATTTCCGTCGAGTGTAGCCTAGGCCTTACGTCTACGTATTTGTTTTTTTTTTATGTATAAATAAAATAACCTATGGCATCGTATCTAGCCTCACCTAAATCCGTGAATGCATGCTTCCACTAGCAGTATACTTAAAGTGATGTTATGCTTTATGGCGGCAAAAATATTTACCTTGTCGTAAAGGACAGGACACACAAATAACACCATGGTAATAGACACCTAATATAATATTGAGAGGAAAAGCAGAACAGTGCAAATACAGAGAGGAGTTATTGGAATATCATTACCCTATGAAAGAACGCGTGAAGTAGCATGTGTGGGTGTGGCGAAAGAGGATTAGATCCTGCCCACTTCTTTATTTCCCATCTGCCGGTCAATAGCAAAACTACTCACTTCGAGTAGAATTATATTTAGAGACATCTGACATTGAAGCTAAAAGATGTGTGCGCAGGACGAATGCTAGACCGCGCCTACTGTGATGACGTCAGAGTATACCCAAGAGTCACAGCGCACAGTTACTAAAACCGTCTCCTCTCCAGTGTTTGCTGAGAAAAGATCTCAAACTTCGCTTGCATGATAACGAATGTGGTCGTTATTGTTTTGGGTCTAATTTTAATGACGTCAAACCATGGCGTCATTAAAAGTAATGTTGGTTAGTAACCAATCGCGTACCGTAAAATGGGGCGAATAAAATGGTTGTTAGATTTTTTTTAAATTTCTCTCCTGAATTCCAAATAACTAACCAGTGGGGTGAGCACGAACAACTATCGTAATCGTATCGTAAACGTGACGAGAGCACGGAGCATTGCGATTGGCCGCCTGCCTACTATAATGAGCGTCTATGCGGGGGAAGCCTGCCAATCGCAATACTTCGTGCTCTCGTTACGTTTACGATACGATTACGATAGTCCTTCGTGCTCACCCTACAGATATTATTGATAACTCTGCTCAGTATTAAATTGAAGTAATCCATAATTTCACTTGAAATAAAATAATTACAGAATTTAGCTGACCATTTTATCCCTATTCACCCATTGATTCCTATTCACCCCACATAAAGGTAGTGAGTAATGTGGAACATCATGGATTTAGACAAGTTTGACTCTCGCCGCTCTATTATGCCACGCGCAAAAATCTAAAAACTAAACGCATATATCTTTACTATGAAATGTGCAATTAAAAACGGCTTGGCTGACTTGTCTAAAGGTAAATATATATGTCTCTGTCGATTTAAATAGGAAAAAGTGAAATGCTCAAGACGGGACTTGAACTCGCGACCAGACGCTTACAGTGGGAATGCTCTGACGACTGAACTTCCTGAGCCACGCCTTGAGTATTCAAAATTCTTCTATACAACCATTTTGGGGCATGGTGGAGCCATTTATCGATATTCATATTCTTCTAATGTTGTGATAGCGGTACATACGGATTAAAAAAAAAATCAATACGTCTTTTAAAAGTAAAACTTAGCGCCATTTAAATATTAGTCGTACAAGATTTTTTTACACACAATAAACAAATACCATTCAGTATGTACGAAATGGATGCGAGCCGCTTCCAACCGGTCTTATTGGAGATCTATAGGGGAGGCCTATGTCCAGCAGTGGACTTCCTATGGCTGAAATGATGATGATGTACGAAATTGATATACCATTATGTATTGTATACCTTATGCTCTACAAGCAAAATTATTGAAGCTCCTTTCGTAGTAGTTAACTTTTAACGTGAATTTGACATACATTGTATATTACAATTCATAGTTCTATTTATATTATTCTATAACGAATTAATACATAGGGCATACTTGTTGCAAATGAGCGTTCAACTCTTGCCGGCTATTAGACAAAAACAATTGATGATATTTTCTGAAGTTTACGCGAATATCACTCCGAATATCACCCCGCGACCATGGCTGCTGAAAAGTAGTCGAAAGTCGAGCTAAAAGTAAATAATAACAAATAAATCCGTATAATGGAAGTGGTTTTATTTAAAAAACAATAATTTTTTTAAAGTGGAAAAAGCAGTTAGCAAGTTGTTGTCTCTGCCTACCCCAAATTGGAATGAAGTGTAACTCTGTGTACGTACTACCTACTACTTTTTCTTCCATACTCACAAGTCACAAGTATGGAAGAAAAAGTAGTAGGAAAGTAATGCGGTCGGTAGTATGCCGTTACGGATCTTCCGCATTGAAAACGTTAAAAAAGTTGCCATTGCAAATATTTTTTTAAATTGCTATAAATATAGAACAAGAAAATGTAGTCTACTTGTAGCAATTTTACAAAATAGGTAATGTTGCAATAATTCAATAACGATGTTGGAGTAAAATCTTGGACACGAAAGGTTCCTCTCCTATTTTGAGTAAAGGAAAAAAATATATAATGAGTATTATGACGATGTGACGATTTGATCTCCATCAACACAATCTATGCTTCACCGGATAATTATAGTTTTCGAGTATAAAATGTGATGGAATACTTCAAAATATTATATTTATATTTATAACTAGCCGACCCGGCGAACTTTGTACCGCCATATTTTTTTAGCCCGTTTAAACCTTCCCTGGACATCCACGAATATTTCAAGACAAAAATTAGCCAAATCGGCCCAGCCGTTCTCGAGTTTTAGCGAGACTAACGAACAGCAATTCATTTTTATATATAAGAAGATTTAATTGGGACACCATGCATAATTTTCAATCAAGTATCTTTTAATCAAATAATTGTTTGATATCGTTTTTTTTTTGTACAAAACAGGCGCAAATAAAATATCTAAATGTGAAAAAAGAATACGAAATTATTCCCTTTATATGTCGGATCATTCTGATCTCCTTTCTCTCGTCATATCTCATTTTGAGTTTCTCGATCTGTTTTTTATCGATATTCCAGCGTCTACAGCTGCTCTCATTGCCATCATCTTTTTAGGGATTGGGATCCTTTTTCTAGCCTGTGGATTATTACTTCACCACACCCCTTCCTCTCAAAAAATGGATTCATTCGATCTTTCCTCCCTGTCGGGGATAAGAACCATTATGTCGAAGCAGGAAGAATTACCCGGAATTTCCGAGGACGCCCAAATGGAGATGGGGAGGCTGAACAGAGACATCCCACCAGGTTCAGGCAGACCATTGGAGACCAATCAGGCCATAAATCCAGATATCGAATATGAAGACCCCTCCAACAATTATGAAGAAGGGTATGATCCTTCCGATATCCCCATCCCAAAATGTAATCCACTTATCTGTCACGATTTATCTCCGTTTGCCAATTTCTCCCGGATATTAAAAGTAGATCCCGATCCGCTATCCTCCAACACTCTTCAGGCTCTTGATGATCTAGGATCTCAGAACCTAATGGATAAGACCAAACTAAGTGAAGTTTATAGAATGGTGGTTAGATTGTCCGGACCAAATTGGGAGGTGTTAAAGCCTACAATAGCCAAGTCCGCATTGATGGGATACAGTGGACTGATCTCCTGTCTGTATGGGATTCAGACAGCGTTGTCAATTCAGCATGCCAAAACCGTCCACGATGGTTTGAGGGGACTGAAGCATCTGAAAGATGACCTACATGTGGCATCAAAGTCTCTGAGGAAACAGTTAGACCATGATCGCAATTTTCAGGAAGAACTCGCTACCCAAGTCAACCATATGACAAAATCTATGGCTGACTTGATGGAGAAAATTGAGATCACCACACTGACCCTGACCAGACCCAAATCGTCATCAAGCGGCACCCCAGTGCATCACACAACCACTGAGTCGACAAGTTCCAAACAAGAGAGGGTCAAAGAACACATTACACTACAACCCCGCTCAATATACACCACAGCTGACCTGAAGGTGGTAATAGATGATAGAGAGACCATAAATCTAACGGCTCTAACAATGGCTGGTAAGGATCTGGCAGGACTGGGGAGACTAAAGGTGAATCCCAAAGGTCTGATCCGTATCTTGAACTTAAATCATCCCAAACTCCGACAAAGACTATTGATGACCCCGGAATTCATCTCCCGTCACAACACATTGCAATCCTCTGAGGCATATCAATACATAACACAAATCCTCAGCGGATTAAGAGGTGACATTCCCCAGTGGGTGAGGCTAGAATAGACCCTTGACCATATAAATTCCAGGATAAGATCCAACATCCTCCAAAGCTCCATCCAAAACATTCCTGAGTGCCATGTAGTTGAATAGTCCTAAATTTAAGATAAGAAGCATACCAAAAACTAGATTAAGAATTAACTTTTTACTTTTGATACAAAGGTCTTTATAGATATATATAAAAGTAAAATAATATCCATTTGAACAGTTTATTCAGCTATTAAATTTCTAAAAATGCAATTTTATACAAGTATGCTCTATGGTACCGAAATATATTTATCCACTAGATTTTTACTTGTGAAAAGTATATAAAATATATGTTTTTTCGTACAAGTATTTTAATTTAAGAATATTTAATTTCACACTTCTTAATTTTATTTTCAGATATCCTTAGGAAAACGTAGTTTTTACAACCTACACAAGATTATTTTCTCATAAACTCGTGTGTGTGTGGTTGGCTGTGTGCTAAATACATATTATATGTGTATATTGGATTATGGGATAAAACTTTGTCTAGTGTGACACTCATTGAAATGTTTGAGAACATTTTGTTACCTGAATCTACTTGCTCATAAAAGCAGTAAAGCCTGGCATCCACTACATAACTTTGTTCCGCGCCATGTTGCACAACGTTGTACATCAAAAAAGCGCTGCAACGCGGAACAATGTTGTCTATCTACGTATGACCAATCGCGGAACAAACAACAAGCGGCGCGTCATGTTGCGCGTCAGTTGCGCAACGTTACCGAACTTGTTGAGTGTCACTTGTTGCGCGTCAAATGTTGCCTAGTGTATACCAGGTTTAAGCTTCGCCTTAAAGAGTTTTGAGGCTTCCTGTAATATTTTCCTGCTACTAGCTTAAAACTTTCTACAGTAATCGATTTGGTTTGTCGTATTTTAGGTTTCATAGGTATTCTGTCAGCTTTAAACGTAGAATCTATATTTCACGCTTTATAATCTAATATACATAACATTACTTCACTGCAACGCTTCGCGTATACTTCCTAACACAACGATTAGGTCACTCAGATCTTATAGATCCATTTCTGAATAACTACGGGCTACACAAATTAATTGTAAAGAGTGATGCGGTGTAAAAATATTAGTTAAGGTATGATTTGAAAGTGTCAAGCCATAGTAGGCTATCTGTAAAAAGAAGCAGTATACCAAAGGATGGTGGCGGCCTGCCATGATAGGAGGTGAGGGTCCATTGCAGTGAGAAACATTAGGCTGCCTTGTGCTATAGATGCGTTTGATATCCACCATTCATATTCATTGGTCCACATAGCATAGCACTGGCGAAAAAGGGTTCAGCTAAGCTATGTTTTTATATAGAAAGATATTATGGAGAATAGATTCCAATTTTGAATATTTGTAGGATGTTTCATAGCACATCTTATTTGCTACGCTACATAGGATAGCACAGTGCAAACGATCACATAGTTTGACAACTTAGCTTCTACATGCTCGTAGCATAGCTGCATAGCAAGTCTGTGGAAAGGCAGCCTTAGTCTAGGTTTTTTACGTTTTAATGCCCTACAGAATAAATGATCTTGACTTTAACCTCTATTATCCTATCCTAATTGACCTGAAAAATCCTAGACTAATGTTTATCAACATTTATGGTTACCCTCGAAAATTATATTCTTGACTTTGAAATTAAATGATTTGAGACAACTCCTACATTACTTATGGGTTCAATTAACCTGGATAATATCTACTATCTCTTATTCTTACTGACCAGTAAACAGAGATAGAGTCAATACACACCCATACAGATATAAAATGTTGTTTTCATTCACAACAATGTACACTTCACCTAACAAACAGCTCAAATTTACACATGCTCAACATCTACCTAACCATTTATTTTTAATTGGCAGTTTTACACACTTACATGCTAGTACAAAAGTTTATAATAAAAACTGCCATAGTGCACAATATGGGAAATATTCAATCGTTTTTTTTATTTATGTAAGTTGGATATTTAATAAAAGTTCACTTCACAAAAGAAACTACATAAATACTTTTTAAAATACACACAAATCGCCTGGTCTTGATTGTAGAAATTGTATAATAAATGTATTGCTAATTACCACAATTTGCGTACACAAGTATATTTCACAAAAAGTCATTGCTTCAACTGTATTAACACTATAACGACTTAAATAATTGAAAACACTCTCGCCCTTACGAATAAAATATGTGTATAACGTAATATACGGTTAAATGGGGCAAGGAGAGGCCGAGCACCAGGGAACATCCCACCCGGATACGAATGAGACACACAGCCATTATGGCCACCGAGGTGCCTAAATAGAAAACGTCGACTCTACGTCTGGACAACCCTATAAGGGACGATTTACCTTCAAATGTGCACACCCGCGGTGAAGGCGGATGCGGGAAGGTGAGTTAGAACATGTCCATGTCATCGTTGCACATGACCTCGAGGAAGTCGTCGTCTTCGTAGTCTTGGAGTCGGCGCGGGTCCGTCCGGTCGGGGAGCGGGGACTGCGGCCGGGCGGGGGACGCGGGCGTGACGTCAGGCGACGCGTCCGTGTCGCTCGAGCACTCGCGAGCGTCTGTGGCCGGCGACGGCGGCGGGTTGGAGCCGTGCTCCGACTGCACCGTGGCCTCGCCGCGGGATAGTAATGACGGTAGTTCTGAATCTGGAATTTTTAATGGTTTTTTTTTTCGTTTCTGAACCTAAAATTGATACAATTTGGGCTTGACCTCGATGTCTAAGCTGGTATTTTTGTTGGTAGTGTTATGCTATAACTAGAGAATGACTTGATCAGTTTCATCATGTATTATTAAGTTTTCTAATATCTTTGTAGAAGTTCTGATTAAAAAATTGCGTAGAAAATTGGAAGATTTAAAAAAAAAAACGACTGTTGGATTGGTTTACAGCTAGTAAAGTAATATAGATTCCTTTGTTCGTTACTTCTCGCGTGTTAATCGTGTTCCGTTTAGCGCAGCAAATGCCACAGGAAATTATTATCTCAGTAAGTGATTAAACAGAGTCAATCAGCATTCACGTTTGAATCCAAATGGGATTTACGAGATAATACCTACCTCGTAAATCCGACTTAGATGCAGACGTACAAATCAAATCTCAAAGGTGGCAAAAATAAAGATACATACCATTGAACTTCAAATGATCATGATATTGTTGAAAGCCTAAAATAACCTTGGAATATTCAAATCTCGAATGAATATGTTCCTTTTAGGTAAATGTGTTCCATCATTATACCACATCACCCCATCCCAGCATGACAGATCAATGGAGGTTGAACATGAGCCCTATCTATATAGAAAAGAAAAGAGAACTAACCTGTGAGACTCTGTTTTAGCTGCTCCATGACTATCTGACGACTCTTCGCCCGCGCGCGTTTCACTTTGCGTGTTGACTCCTTTCTATCCTCAGTGAATATCTCACTAATCATCTCCTGTGTCACATCTTCATCACGCTTTAGCAGGAAGAAGTATATACCTCCTGGTGTTCGACGGCGAGTACCATTCTAATAATAAAATAGAGTGTTAGTCATTACCCGATACAGGTATTTTTTTTTGTACAGAAATGCCTTCGGATCCCCCTTTCCGAAGCCGGTGGGAGTGGTTACGTCGGACCCGAACCGACTAAATAAGTACGCCGTTTTGGGTCATCAAGTGGCCAGGATCACCAGACTCCTTGAGTGGTGATTTACTGGACTAAAGTTATTACGTTTACAGTTACAGTAAAACTTAACAGCATGAGGGGTACAAAATAGTTAAAAGGTCATTCTAGCGGATTTCGATCTTCTCTCCACCTTAATGTCGACAATATTGGCCAGATTCACACTTGTCTTCCTACCAAGATATGTGCCTGAAGTGTATTTTTGCAACAATACTAATATAGAATTGACTGGAACAGATGTTACAAGGGCTCCGCTTCCTGCGTGACTCACATAAAATGAAACAACATTTTTATTATACAAGGTTAACAAGGTTAATACCTTGTATAATAAAAATGTGTGACCTAAATACAAAAATAAATAAATGAACTCACCATGACAAGCATGCCTCCTTCTGCCTCAATTTCTTGTGTTTCTTTGTATATTTCTATAGCCTTCTGTGCACCTAGCACTTGTACAATTCGACCTAAAAAAAGTATGCATCAACATCAAAATTTGCCCTCTCAATGGTTTTTGGACACCTAATTATAGGCTACAGATATTCTAGATAGATATGAATCTGCATTGGATGTTAATCTATGATTGTTTTCTTTAATTGTGATCATTTAATCCAGGATTTAAATGCAAGTGACACTGCCAGTTAATAGTAGTTAGTAACCAAGTCAAGTCATTAATAAATTCCAAATAAAAATATTACAACACACCTGCTCATAAAATCACTATTATTTCACCGCAATTAGGCACGTAATGACACCTATTATCAAACTGTGACTTTTTCATTACTATTATTCACAAGTGAGGTATAGATTCTTTTTTAAATTTTATAGGTTAAGTTTTTAGGTTCTTAAAAAAGTTTCGATTAAAAAAAGAACGTGTTTAATAGTACGAATAAATTAATATGCCTATTGTATGTTCATTTGATGCATTTTCGTATTTAAATAAATAATTTCAACTTGTAATACTTACTTGTTTAATAAACAAAATTTTCACTCAAATTTAACTTTTTTTTTCTCTAAGTACAGAAAAAAAAAACAGTAAAAAAAGTTAAATTCAAACCTCATTTTTTTTTAAATATGGCCGACCGCCATTGTTAGATGCGCGCACATAGGAAAACGAATTAATTTGTAGTATTGTTTATTTAGTATTTGTAGAATTATTTTATTCGCAAGTGTGTTGTAAAACGTCGTATGGCACGCGTGAGTATGATGATTACCGTCCTTGGCTCTTTTAAGACCCTCGCCTGGCGGCTCGGGTCTCAATGGCGCCTCGGCGGTAATCACCAACTTTGCTCACTTGTACCATAATGTACTATTGTGTATACTTTGTTGGGAGTTTCTTACCTAAAAATTATTATCATTTATGTACTACAACTTACCAACTAATTCCTTTTTTGTTTCTGAAAGTTTATCCGCAATATCACTGGCTATGTTATCAAGCGTGTCATCAACGGTCACAGTCACATCTGCAAGTATTCTCGGTTCTTGTTTTACAACATGATGATGGTTGTTCACTCTTTTACCCATTTTCCATTTCTTATTTGATCTATCAACGTGCCTCCGTTTATTAGATGTACGTTCATTGTCCTTAAATTCATCAGTACTGGAGAAAATCTTCTTCGGTATATAGTTATCGTCTAATCTATACTTAATAGTATAATCATAAGATTCAACGCCGTATCTACTCTTCCTCGTTACATCACAGCTAACCATATCCTCAGTCAATAAGTCCTCCTGAAAAATAAAATAGTTAATTTTGATCTCACGTTATGGTTGGAATGTAAATAACTCAAAACTCAACTCAATTCAACTGACCAGAACTTGAAGGTATGCTGAGGCAAAGTTTCTTGTTTGACCATATTATTTGACAACTCCAGATGCAAACAGCAGATACACATAATTCATTGCTTATTAAACTCCAATCCAGATAAAGGGGACCATTGAGAAGCCACAATATATATTGTATGTGTGTACAGTCTGCAGTTCATATCATATCATGCGTCATATCATATAATCATATCTTTCTAAAAATTTTGCAAACCTATTTCATAGCATCTCATTAAGTATCCACTGACCCACATTACTCCACTACTACTAAACATTATCTAAACATTCCTAATTTTTGTTATGTTGGGTTGAGAATGTTAACTGATAGATTATGAATGACTAACCTGCAAAGCTTTGCACCAAATGTTGTATTTTTCCTTTTTATCTGGTTGAGACTGAGTCTGTGGTCGTTTGGGCCTTAGTTTAGTCCGCTTAGCACGGTTGCGCGGCTCCTCATCAGACTCTGAGGCAGAAGACTCTTGGGGCGACGCCTCATCGCTCTGTTCGTCCTGTATCTGCATATTCATTAATGACGGCGGATTAAATGCTTCCGGCCGCTCCAAGGGGATGTACGTTCCTCCCTCCACATCTGAATCTTCCAACTGAAATGCATAACGCCAATATGTATTCGTAAACTATGTACGCCCAACGTCATATGACAAATTCACCTATAGTCTTCATATAGTGTTTCAGATTACTTTTGTTATGTACCTCATTGTACGACAATGGGATGAATGGGAAAAGAAATGATGCGTAAAGATTTTTATCAATACCTTAGCATCATGATAGAATCCTAGATTTTCTAAAAAATGAACAATGCTAAAACTCGTACTAACCTCCCCATCTTCACGATCATTGGGTACCTCCAAATCGAGTTCTCCTTCTGTTGTTGACATCATAATCAAGATTGTTTAAGCGTATAAAATAAAAGATCCTGAAAATATTATAACGAAATACACCAATTCCGCCTTTCAATCCCCACAGCTAGCTGTCATTTTAAAAACTATAGATGGCTATAGACAATGTAGCTGAAGTATCTGTCAAATATGATTTTTCAATTTACGAAGTAAGTTATAACAAATAGAGCTGTTTGTTTTATGAAATAGATTGAAAAGCTTCATTTTAAATTTTTATGTAGGGCAAAAATCCTAGGGGGAGGCCCAGGAAGCTATTCTCTTATATAATAAGCTAACTGTGCTCCGCAGTTTCACTTACCGTACACGATTAAGGTGAGGTGACCCACAGACATGAGCTGACTCTGTATAGTATGGTGACCACTTGGGTACTCAGTCTTATTGTTCGACCAAACATACGCTAGTCGTCAAACCATTCCTACGCATGGCATAGCTATTTGCTCTGTAGTATATTTTAATAATAATCATAATTTTAGGATAAACCCATAGAGTACTTAAAGTTCGTTGGAAAGTAAGTAGAACAGCAATAACGAACAAAAAATGACAAAATATAATGTCATAGGAAGAGGTACTATGTCATGCACATATGATAATGTCAAACCTAGACCCAAAAGGAGGGAATTTTATAAATATTTTCCTGTATAAAACATAATATTTCATGGGTTACAAAAAGATAACCAAATTAAGAAGTAATGTGGTTGACGATCCGGACTACAGTGAAAAATAGATTATTATTCATATATTTCCTAGTTTGGAAAGTAACTAAAATTTGCCAGTGTGTTGGAATTTCGCAATCCACGTAAGCTTACTAAATTTAACTTGGTTTATAATGCATAACGTACTGAGTAATTAGTAGAGTTTGAGATAATTATATATACCTTGCACAAGAGATAAATTTTATTGCTGCTTTTTTTCATTAGGGCCTCATTACCGCTTTGGACCTGGGAATGTATAAATGAAAAATGTTTACCACAAAAAGCAGTACAAATGACGAAATTACAGTCACTAGAAACTTGCAATATGTTATGCGCATCTATGCAGATTTGGCCACAACCCACAGGATCCGTTAGTCTCTCTACGACAGCTGTTCCAGTTCGGGCAGATTCGTTCCAGCTGCAACTAATAACGGCTCTGTCTAAAGGAGTTCATGAACATATCCAAGATGCATTTCAAATATTTCGTGAGGACTTGAGTGTGTTAGAAAGTAAAGCGAGGGGTTTCGAAGAGTGGCGTAGTGTCGGTGTCCGAATAACTGTCAATTCCAGTGGAGACGCACGTATGAGACTAGATACTGACGAAAGTTACAATTTATTTTTAAGACCTATACCGGAGAGTGGTTTATCACTGATGGTAGATATCGTAGCACCTTCATTTTGTGGAGCTCGGCATGCTTTAGAAACGCTTCTGCAGCTTGTATGGCTAGATACTTATATGGGTTCACTATTGCTGCTTGAAGCAGCGACGGTGAATGATGCACCGAGATTTCGGTATCGTGGCATACTGATAGACACGGGGCGCAATTACTACCCAATTAGAGAGCTAATACAAAATATTGATGCTATGGCGGCTTCCAAACTCAATACTTTCCATTGGCATATGAGCGATTCCCAATCATTTCCGTTGCATATGAATAGCATACCCCAGCTCGTTGAACATGGAGCACATTCATCTAATGATGTTTACACTATCGACGAAGTGAGGGAATTAGTACGTAGGGCAAGATTACGAGGTATTCGAGTGTTAATAGAGATAGATGCACCAGCTCACGTTGGCCACGCCTGGAATTTTGGGCCTTCAAAAGGCTTGGGTGATTTAATCTACTGTCTAAATGATGAACCGTGGAACACATATTGTACCGAACCTCCATGTGGTCAGTTAAATCCACGGAATCCTAATGTTTATGACATATTAACGCATCTTTACAAGGAAATCATGCAAATAACAGGAGTAGACGATATATTACATGTTGGTGGCGATGATATATCTGAGCGCTGTTGGAGAGAGCATTTTTACGATACTAACCCCTCAAATTTGTGGCTTGAATATACTAATTCAGTTTTAGGCCACTTAGAAACTGAAACAGTGAGGGGTAAGTTACCCAACCTGACAATATTTTGGCTGTCGCCACTGACCGAACGGTTTAAGCCGCATCTAAAAAAGTACATTCAAAATCTAGGTGTCCAAATCCGCTGTGTCGTTTGGTCTTATAAACATTTAAGTGGCATCCGTACAATAATGTCCCATGAAGATGCATGGGATTTGAATACAGGTCACGGCAAGTGGTATGAAGAAAGCAATGGTGCGCCATATAATTCGTGGCAACGCATGTATGAACATCGGCCGTGGTTAAAGCACTCTATGGGTATAGTAGAAGGTGGTGAAGCTACTGTTTGGTCTTCAATTTTGGGTGAAGGAAACCTAATGACACGCATATGGCCTAGGGCCGCTGCATTAGCCGAACGTCTATGGACAGATAGACCAGAAGGCGCCACCCGCCCTGTACATGCACGGCTGGATGTCCATCGAACTCGACTTGTTGCGCGTGGGTTTAAAGTTTCACCGTTATGGTCTATGTGGTGCACACAAAATACTTATACCTGTGTTTAAATTAGACTAAGATTTGATATGAATTTTTAAACAAACCATCCCATTATGAATGACAAATAATAAATACTCATTTATTTTTTTATGTGTTGGTGTATTTACTCGGTCTTGATATAAGTTAAAAATCCTCCATCGAACTCTAAAAAAGAGGTATTTGTTTACTTTTATGTAAATGCGAATACCACCTGCATTATAAGTACATCGATCGTTGTAGATCGACGTCTAGGGAAAAAAGATAAATGACCTTCATTTGCCAAAGGGGATTAAAAATTTTGTCAGTTGAACTTACAAAATTTTAAAGGACATCATTCAGATTGGGCTAATTTTTATTTTGCCGGCCAAAGAAAAAAAATACAATATTCGGTTAGAGCTTGTTCTTACTAACATTTTTTATTAGTGCGTCGAAGTTGAGGGACCACTTCCAATGGTTTTATTAGAGTTTAAAAATCTTAAAAATATACACTTTTTATGATACGAACTATTCAAAATAAATGAAAAATATTGTTATACATTGGAAGAATAGTTAATAAAAGCAATAAAAAATAAACCCCATACTGCATATTGTTGTTTTTCGTCCATTTATTTACGGCTAAAATTAAAAGTGTCGATTAAAGAAAATAAAATCCGCTAGAATTTTTCCTTATTAGCATTTTTTATTATGGCGTCAAAGCTGAGGGACCACTTCCCTCAGTTTTATTTATATTCGAAAATCTTGAAAACATACATTTTTTATGATACGAACTATTGAAAATGAATTAAAAATATTGTTCTATATTGGAAGAGTAGTTCATATAAGTAATAAAAAATAAACCGCATATTACATATCGTTGTTTTTCATCCATTTATCTAGGTTAAAAATTGAAAGTGCCAGTCAAAGAAAACAAATGTGATATTCCGCTAGAGCTTGTACGCGTTTGCATTTTTATTATGGTGTCAAAGCTGAAGGACAACTTCCCTTGGTTTTTTTTTTGAGTTCAAAAATCTTGGATATAATACATTTTTTTAAACGTATTATTGAAAATGAATGAGAAATATTGACCCCAATTCTGTCTTGTCACAAGCTAACTAAAATAAGCTAAAAATCTCTAAATGTCAGTTTAGTCCTGTCAAAATGTAATTTCGTATTCTGAGAACACACAACTAACTTAAAATTAGCTTGACACAACTAAAATTAGAGAAAGTACTCAACTGTCATTTTTGGTTAAACGGTATTCTGTTGTACGTATATGCACTAAAATAAGAAATGTCAAACTAAAATTAGACATCATCTAAAATAATGCCAATTGTCGTTCTATATACGCTTAAAGCCTTTATAAAGCTCTATAAATCGTCGATTGATTTGGATTTTATAAATAACTAGCGGACCTCGCGAACTTGCCAGGTACGTGGACCGAGAAAAACTGTATTTGCTTGGTTAAGACTGAGAAATATCACAGTTTGTTTACTATTTGATCAATAATATGCACTAATTATCATTTGTCGGCATTGTAAAGACTTATTAAGATAAGTTTTTACAGATTTTATGAAAATCTTTATCGTTCATTCTTAATTTTTTAATAGTTGTAACACTCGTTTTAGCGACGTCATATTCAAATTTAGTGCTGTCTTGTGCTTAGCAAACACTAAATTTAGTTTGACATAACAACAGAATACGGTTAGAAATGTCAATCGCTTATCTAAAATAAGAAAATTTTAGAGAAATTTAAGTTTAGAGATGGTAACGTCAGAATTGGGGTCATTGATTTATATTGGTTAAAGGTGCATTTCCAATTATTGAACTTAGTAAATGTGTTGATCATATTCCACAGTTACAAGACACTAATGGCAATGCCATAAGGTAGATTCGTGGACGATAGCAATCACGTCATGTCCAGGTTCGTCAACATTATATATACATTATCATAGATAAAACAAACAGGGTTGAGTGCAATGAAACAGTGTTATTGCTCGTGTATTTTATTTTTAATTGCTTATTTTTATTGCTTTATTGCTTTTATCAACTATTCTTCCAATATAATACAACATAATTTATTATTCCTTTTCAATTATTTATTTTATTTAAAATATACGTTTCCGAGATTTTTGAACTCAAATAAAACCGAGAGCAGTATTCCCTCAGCTATGATGCTATAGTAAAAATGTCAATGAAGACAAGCTCTAACGGAATATCATATTATTTTTCTTTGGCTTCACTTTCAATTTTTGGACCTAACTAACGAAAAACAGCGATATGCAGTATGGGATTTATTTTTTATTGCGTTAAACAACTATTCTTCCAATATAGAACAATATTTTTCATTCATTTTCAATATATAATATCATAAAAATTATATGTTTCTAAGATTTTTGAACACCAATAAAACTGAGGGCAGTGGTCTCTCAGCTTTGACATACTAATAAAAAGTGCTAATAAGGACAAGCTCTAGCGGAATATCATATTTGTTTTCTCTGACCGGCACTTTCAACTTTGGATCTCGATAAATGGACGAAAAACAACAATATAAAGTACAGGGTTTATTTTTATTGCTTTTATTAACTATTCTTCCAATGTATAGCAATATTTTTCATTTATTTTCAATAGTTCGTATCATAAAAAGTGTATATTTTAAGATTTTTAAACTCTAATAAAACCATTGGAAGTGGTCTCTCAACTTTGACGCCGTAATAAAAAATGTTAGTAAGAACGAGTTCTAACGGAATATCGTATTTTTTTCCTTTGGCCGGCACTTTCAAAACTAGCCCAGATTTGTATGGAGAGTGAATGTTGTCCTTTGATGGATAGATGCCCTGCTTGGTAAGTTTAATATAGATTTTTATACTTTTGGTTTTTGGATTCTTATTTTTCTAGCATTAATTAATAAATAAAAAAATACACGTTTATTTGGGTAGGGGGAGGGGGAGGGTAGAAAATTGCTAAAAAAAAACATCACGTGATTAATGGACAGCCCCCAATAGGGGAAAGCACGCGAAGGCTCTCTCTCCCATGTTAAATTGGCAGAGCATATATCGATAAAGAAGCTATCGATAGTTTCACATCACTCACTAAAAATACACTTATAAATTGTGTAAAAATGTCAATCGTGATTCGTTTGACGGCTTTTTGTAGTAGACTACAAAATTAATTAAAATAATCATATTTTTAAACAGCTTTTAACTTCTTGAACAGTTAATAATATTATATCCGAACGAAAATCATTTTCACAGCATTACAAATTAGGAAACGGAAGATACGTTCATGTTGTTAATGGTTCTCACTAGTGTGTTCTTAGCTTTATATTTTTTATTCAATGTTAAATCAATAAAAAAACAAATATCGAATTAAACTGAACTATGAATGATTTTCCTACGTTTTTTTATAATTTTAAGTATAGTTACAGTACAAAAAAAGCAGAATATACTATTTAAATAGATAAAAGATGTATTTTTAAAGCCTTGAACACATGTTATGATAAGTAAATTTAGTCTATGGCCAACGTGGCGGCTGTGTATCAAGCGTCAAGTTATGGCGTTTTGTGAAAAACACGTAAATAATTTTTAATTGTTCTTAAATGTCAGTGTAACTTTTATAAATTAGATTTAATATGAGTAGATATTACGATTACGGTAACGCGATATCATGGTGAGTAAACATTGATTTCTGATAGCGACAACCATATTGTTTAAATTTTGTGTACGTTTTCTTTTAGAACTTAATAATGTAGTTACTCGACTATACACTACGCTAGTGGAGAAATTATAGAAACAAATTATTGATAAATAGAATTAGCATTTACACAGATTAGTGATGTTTGCCGGGATTTTCAAATTTAACTGTGTCTTCCAACCTGCGTTTCTAACGTGGTCCTGGTACCTGGTAGTAGAATTTGTAGTTAAACTAAAAATTAGCATTTTATCATTATTTTTTTTCTATATTTATCGCAATATTTACTTTGAATAAGTACCTATGTAAACTTAACAATCGTTGTAATGCTTTAGATTATTGATTTTTCTAGTGGTTATTACCGGGAATTTCCAATATAAGTACCTATGTGACTAAAATGCATTCCTATTTTTTATTCAATAAAAGCACGCGTCATCAATAGCTTGTTCTGGAGATAAACACTTTAAAAGGCTTAATAATGGAAGATTGATATCCTTATTGTCTTTCAACTATTTTTTTAAGTACCTTGGAGATCATTCAGCCTATTTTTCATTGAAGATAGGTAGTTTTATTTCTAATAGTTGTTTAGGATATTTCTAAAATAAAACTGACACAAATTGGAGTGGTCCTGTTTCCTCCACCCTGTATACTAAACCTTAATTTTTAATGACCAATATTCTAGAAAATATCATAAACAGGACACCCCTTATTTCTCTTACTGTTTCTCTACCCAATATACTAGGGTCTCTCTTTTTAAGAATTTTAATGTACTTTTCTCTCCTTAGCATCGCTCCTTCACAGCTGCAGTGGAATAATTTCTCAAATCATAAACTAAAGGATCACCAACAAAATGTTTTCAAACAATATCTTAGCTTAAGTACTTTATGGTTTGTCCAGAACTCTAGATGTTAAAATAAAGCTGTAAGACATGTTTTAACCATTGATGACTAAAATGGATAATTATTCAATTGCAGATGTTTGGTAGGTTTCTCCCTTTCCCTATCACTTTCAGAAATGTAAGAGAAATAAGGAGTCCGTGTGTTGCTGTAACACTGAAGAAATTTTCCAGAAATCTCTTCAGCTTTGTATAGATTACTTATGATAGTTTGTCCATTTTTGGACTAATGAATTTCAGTTGACATGAGATGGTTGTTCGTCAACAATGGTTAAAACACGATCTTCAGCGAGAGTAGGAAGCGCGACTACCAGTGCGCCCTCTGAAAATGGAACCTCTTCCGAACTTAGAACGCGACTCAAAGCCACTGAAAACGGTCACCGCTCACAAAAGGCCTACAATCAGTCTAGGCAAGTGTCAGTTCCTGTCGCGTTTGCCTCACAAGTAGCTGTCAGCATGTAGTCCCCTGAAGTCACCACAACAGTTCTTTTTAATACTGCAGCTGTTAGATATTGGCATGTGGAAGACTGGAGAAGCATGATAATGAGCTTTTGGGTGGTGGTTATAATTGTGGAAGGATATTGTACAGAATCTGTTAATAAGCGATGTTATGTCTAAACTTGCATGATATTTCTTTGTTTTCTGTCCATCAGCATTATTTTAAGCAAGTAAATGTGAGGAGTTTTGTAGTAGAGTGTTTAAAGTTAAGGCTTTATGTTGTAGGAACAATCAGGCGTTGCAGTCAAGTGGTGTGGGGCCAGGCAGCGGGTCGCAGGGGAAAGATCCCCTCGCGCCCGCGCTGCCGGGCTCGCGTACAATGTACCAGCATCCGGCAGTTAGTGGCTATAATCCACAGGACTCACGCTCTCAGGCTCTCCCTGTAAGTAACTACAATGATAGTAAGGCATGGTTGTGTGATAGTAGGCAACAATAGTATGAGGTGTTAGTCCCACTAGCTCCCACTTAGTAGGAGAAACTAGAAGATTTAGAAATGAAATTTAGTGGGGTAGATTAGAACTATTGGTAGATTTTTCAAATGAATGGAAGAAAATAACTATTAATTGAATAAAAAGAACTGCTATTTACTGTGAGTAAAGTGCACACCTTTATATAAAAGGTTATAAAAAGGCTTATCTCCTTTTGTGTGCCTAAATTATTGTGAGATGGAAATAGAAATATGCCCAGTAAACATTATTTTATTGCTTTTGCATGTTCTATTCATGCTTAAAAGTGTTGTTTGCTATATGCTTAGCAGGTAGATATCTCGATTCTCGCCTAAATATCGTACTTATTTCTCTAATCCAGTGGTTCCCAACCTTTTTGGGACCATGGACCATTTGGTAATGATATTCTTAGCATCCATGCTGAGAATAATAAAGTTAAAGTTAAAACCTGGTTAAAAAATTAATTAAAAAAACAATAAAAAGTCAAGATCATGAATAATTAAATAAATAACATTATACAGGATTATTGAAATAGTTCCATATTTCGCGATAAATAGTTTGAAATAAGTTCACAAAAGACATGCCTAATGAAGTCTCTTATTTAATGCGTATCGCGGAATAGTGGATGTAAAAGAAAAGGTGTGAGTTGCACACACTACGTGTAAACACTGACCAAAAATACAATCTCAGTGTTATTTGCTTGCACACAAAAATCATTCGAGGCGCCGCCGCGTGACCCCTTCGCCTTCAAAAGAATATGACCTTTTTTTCCCGTATATAAGCTTCAAAATGGTTTGTACTATTTTGTTTCAAAAAGCCACTGCCGGCCGCTACTCTTTCTGTGGGGATTGACCCTAAAGGTATGATTCCGTAGCCGACCGCATACGACAACTGCCGACGCATGCAGCACATGCGCGTAATTCATCGGATTCTCAGTGTTCCTTTTTATCCATATTGGAGTTTAACAAGTAATGGGTACGCTGTATGTGCTGCTGCATGCGTCTCTCGCTGTCGTCTACGGTCGGCTTCAGAATCATAACTTTAGTGAATACTTATACTATAACACCCGTATTCACAAACGATACTGTGAGGTCTCATAGTGTGCTCGAGCGCATAGGGCTGGTAAAATTAATTCACAAACATCACGGAGCAGTATCTAACGCAGTGCGTTCCCTCAACGAAGTATTACTTAAGCGTTATCAATGAATAAAAAGGCTTGCCAAAACGAACGCACTGAGAATTTGTCGTTCTTTGCCCAGTTTTGGTGCTACGCATAGCGAAGTATTGTTTGTGAATACGGGTGTTAGAGTCATAGATTTCGATGTAGCCCAAACGGTTTGGACAACTTCTGTAGAGATTGTATCACGTTATGCCTGCATGTAAACATGGCTAAGGTCAAGGTAGATGAAAAGCGAAACGGTACAGAAAGACACTTGCAGGCGCGACAGAACCCGATGTACGCAAGCAGCATGTACCACGGGTACGGCGGAGGCGCGGGAGGGGCCACCCTGGCGCCGATGCCTTCGCCCTCCCCCACAGCACCACTGCCGCCCTTTCCTGTACATCCGGATGTTAAGTTTAAAAAGTGAGTACTTATTATAAAGACTTTTTTTTATACCTCTTAGTTGGCAGACAAGCACACGGTGGAAACTGGTTACCGTGTGGCCTATGGACGTATGCAACACCAGGGGCGTCGCACTCGTGCTGCCGACCCTGAAGAAACCTTCTAATGCCCTTCTTGAAGAACCCTTGAAGAAACTTACAATATGTCAATGAATGTAGGAACATCGCCGCTATCAAAAATAACGCCAACACTATGTATAAAAAGAAATTATAGCTACTAAATCGCTAAACTTGAAGAAATACTACTACTAGACCAGCTGCACGAAACAGTTCCTTAAATACATCTACTAGGAGCAATGAGGAGAATTCCATTTTAATGTAATATGCAGAATGGCTGAAATCATAATACAAGGATGTGATCTGCTACGCTACTGATATATAACGGCCAATCTGGCTCCTGTAACGACATTAGTATTATTTATTATACCTTGAGACACATATTTGGACCTGTGAGACAAACGGGACCCTGGCTCTCGTGAAATGTTATGTAAAGCTTCGTCCAGAGTTCATATTTTTCGCATCATTTTCACTAAAAAAAAACGCAACAAAACAGATTTTTCACAACAATTTTTATTGTATTTAGCGCTTACTAAACTTGTCCTGCTGCATCTTCTGAGCTGACGTCCTTTGTTATTCAGGCTACCATTCTATGACGTGTTAGCGGAACTAATGAAGCCCTCGACAATGATGCCGATGCAAGCTGGCCGCATGCAAGAGGGCACTTACATATTCCACCTCACGCCGCAGCAGGCAACGGAAATAGCTTCGGGCAAAGATATCGTCGGCACCAGTAATAAACTAGATTATGTTATACAGGTAATTGAATTTGTTTTATTTGGTAACATTTAAGACGGTATTTTGGTGTTAAAACTTAAGATAATTCCATAAAATATTTTACAACACACCAGCGGCCTTACTCTTGATTTTAATTCCGATCGATCGACATTGGAATTTTGATGTTTCGTACTCTTGAATTCAATACTAGCGCCATATTACTATGGAATTGTGTGGCCATATTGGAAACTAAATGGGATTAGAATTTGTCCAATCGCCACCCATTTCGCTACTCTTGAGTAAATTTGACAGCTGTCTATTGCCGTAGGATTGTGTTTATTATTGTTTGTCGATTAAGATTTTCTCAATAACAAACGTGCAACTTCGTAGAAATTGTTTTACGTTTTGAGTGTTTTTAATCACAATTATAGTGTTAATATGGCGCGTTTAGTACTAATGTACAATATTCTAAATAAAGCCAAGAAGAAACAGTTAAAACTTAGACGAAATGAGCGACGAATGATGCGATACATGGACAAGGCTTTTTCTATGGGAGATTCACATTAATCTTGAGGACAACATGGAAGCATATAGTCATGATTTTCCAAATGTTCCTCCGCAGCAATTATCCAGTAGCACATCAGCTGCTGAATTAAGACGAGGCTTAGAAAAGAGAGCTCTTTTAGTTCAGCAGCTGTGGGCAAACAGAACATAGATTCTTGCATTAAATCTTTTCTTTTAAAAGTCTTTGTTTTTTTTTTGGATTTTGGGTATAGAGACAGATTGGACCTTGGTGATTAACATAGGGTAAAATATAATGTACAAAGAGCATGTAATGAGAAAATAAGAAAAAATATAACATAATAAAACCTTTATTAAGAAGATTAACTTTTCTAAACTAATACCTAATAATAATAACTATATATTTAAAACAGGAACTATTTAATAACAGACTTATTGGATTGATTGAATCACAGCTCTAACAATAGGTACTTAAGGACTATACTTAAAAAAGGAACTATATAATCACAGATTTAACTTAATTTGATACTTCTTAAGGATAAGGCTCTGGCATTTTTCTTGCTACCTCCCTTATAGCCTCACTAACCGACAAAGTTGCTTCTGCTATTTTGTTCAATGCTTGTGCTGTAATTATTTCTGCTTCGACCCGTCGTGCTTCAATGTTGGCGAACTGTTCCATGTTTGGGTCCATCGGAACGGAAAGGCGACGCCGCCGGCGAGGTCTCGGCAAGTCACTTGCAAGCGGGGTGGATGATGCAAGTACTGCAATGCAATAAATATAATTGTAACTAAAGTTTGAACATAAAATAAGAGGGTTTTGTTCCAGGAACTCAACGAACCCTTCAAGCTGCAATTGGCTTGGGCGATTTATCATGTTTACTGACAATGGAAAGCTTTTATTATGTATATAAATAAAATCATTATTTAATATTCACATAGACAAATCAAAAATATTGAGTTGTTCATTTAATGCCATGTAAAACACCGTGACTATTACCTACTAAAATAACAAGTCTAATTGTGTACATATTTACTTACCAATATTATTCTTATGTTTAAAAACTAACACCACTTCAGTGTTTTTGAATGTAAATATCGGAGCAGTGCAGTCCACTGGTTTGTACACTTTTGAAGTCTGACAGTTTGACACAAACACAATTGACACTTCAAATTATGCCACATACGGCCAGTAGCGTAGTTATTTTAATGATTTTAATTATTTAGACCATTTGCATCCATTAAATTGAATTTAAAACGTAACAAGTAATATAAGGATCAATTATTTTTGTTATATTTATTTATTAGCCTTGTATTTTAATTGATTGATCATTTTACGGTATTTTCACCGGTTTATCGTAATGTGTTGTACATCACTTATGCGGCCGGTGACGTAGCTAACTTCAAGTGGATTAAAACGATGGCGTTGAATCGCCGGCCAATAGCGATTCCGATCCAATGTTGTTTCAAGAGTACCAATTCAGGCGATATTAAAATTAACATTGGAATTGGATTACGCTTATATTAAGATTGAAATTAATTTGGAGAGTAAGGCCGCTGCTCATAACAGTGATATTATTTTACCGCAATTAAGCACGGAATGACACCTATTATAAAACTGTGACTTTTTCATTACTATTATGCACAAAAGTGAGTTATAGATTCTTTTTAAATTTTATAGGAAGTGTCTATAATTGTCTATGTTCTTAAAAAAGTTTTGATACAAAAAATAACGTGTTTAATAGTACGAATAAATTAATACGCCTATTGTATGGTCATTTGATGCATTTTCGTATTTAAATAAATAATTTCAACTTGTAATACTTGTGTAATAAACAAAATTTTCGCTCAAATTTAACTTTTTTTTTTCTCTAAGTACAGAAAAAAAAACAGAGTAAAAAAAAGTTAAGTTCAAACCTCATTTTTTTTTAAATATGGTCGACCGCCATTGTTAAATGCGCGCGCATAGGAAAACTAATTAATTTGTAGTATTGTTTATTTAGTATTTGTAGTATTATTTTATTCACAAGTGTGTTTTAAAACGTCGTATGGCACGTGTGAGCATGATGATTACCGTCCTCGGCTGTCTTAAGACCCTCGCCTGGCGGCTCGGGTCTCAATGGCGCCTCGGCGGTAATCACCAACGTTGCTCACTTGTACCATAATGTACTATTTCTTATTATGTTGAAATAAAACTACTATTTAACGGATTCCATCACAATATATTTGTTATTATTTACATTTAGCCCGACGTTTCGGCTACTTTACAGCGGCCGTGGTGAGCCTGTGAGGTTTCTGTAAACTTTAGACATTAATATGTGATCTGAGCTTGAGATAAATAAAAGTAATTCATTAAATGACCATTTAGTGAACTACTTTCCGCAGAATATAGTCATCATTTTAGTATCCTAGCATGGTTTCCGGTGGTGACAGCCTTGGTCGCCTCCAAGGCTTGGACCTTCCGAAGTGAAAGTCTCAGTATTTGAATGTAATTCTGTTAATATTTTAACTAACTATATTTTTCTTTTGTCCACAGGCTCAACTAAGGTTTTGTCTTCTAGAAACTTCTTGCGAACAAGAGGACCACTTCCCACCTAGTGTTAATGTCAAAGTTAACAACAAAATGTGTCCACTGCCAGTGAGTAACCATGATACGAAATATTGTAGTTCAACATGTAAGGCTGACAGAACAGATGTATAGGGTCCCACCAAGATTTTCCGAGTCCATGCCAGTCTTACTTGTCAACCACTACTACTACTTCCATTAGGAACGCCGTTGAACGGACACCCGTCCGATCAACCCTTCTGAGTGGACCATTTTCCCAATTTCCCCAATATAATGACTGCCATAGATGTTCGCATGGCAGCTGGGACCGACGGCTTAACGTGCTCTACGAAGCATGACCAGATCAATGCAAATACCCATATTCATGCATACAAATATGTGCAATGAACGAGGATAGAACTCGCGCCTCCTGCGCACCAGGGGCCTTACTCCGAAAATCGAAAACTATCGTATTCGTTGACGTTTCGGCCATTTAGCTACCCCGAAAGTGTTTCGTGTCGTATTTCGTATCCGTCTTCGATCGTTTGACATTGAGGTTGTCGATCGTTGTCGGTGCACCTACTCCCAAAATACATTTGACGTTTTCGTTGTCGTTGTTTGACAAGTAATTTTGCGGATTATTACTTGAAATTCAACGAAAGCATATACCTTTCGTAAGACTTTCGAAGTTGAATTTTTATCTAAGACAATGGCGAGATTTTTATTGTTGGACGAAATGATGAGGGAAGAACGGCTGAGTGAAGCCAAAATCGTCACCGTCTTCGTGAAAAAAAATTTTTGAGGCAAATTCCGGACATGGAATTTGTCTCTAATTATAGATTGACGAGGGTACTTTTTGAGGAGCTATGCGAGGAAATCATTCCTCTACTTCCTCAAAAAAACAACATTTTGGCAAAGGGGCATTGAACCAACAACCATTATCCATTACGGAAGTATTTGATGACCCAAGTAGATGGCGCTACACACATACGGGCACCATGACGGACACTGATCTCTATTAACTATATAAAAGCGTCGGTAGCTTAGTGGTTAAGGAGTCGGCCTTACGATCGAGAGGTCCCGGGTTCGAATCCTGGCCATTACACTACCGACGTGAACCCACTCCTAACACAAGCAATTTAGCTTAGCTGGAGGGGTTAACGGGAATATTAGTAATTTCGGTTGCTAATATTCTTTGAGATAGTGCATACGGGTATCAAAGTTTCAAATTTGAAATTGTCAAACTGTCAAAGTACGTATTAAAAACAGAACAATATTATGGCACAAGGGTTATTAAGTTCGTTCACATTAAATATACGTAAATTCTTGAAAAATGACATTTTAGTGATCTAACGGTACTTTTGTAATAAAAATCTCATATATTTTTTTAATTTGACGCTCTTTTCATGAGAATACAAATATATTTGTTGATTTTTCATTTGTTAACGGTTTTTAGATGTTCATATTATATTGGTCCACACTATTTATCTAGACTCGATCGTTAGTCTATGATTCCGAAGACGGCGGCATCCGTCAGTCGTCACCGAAAGGTTTTCAGAGTAACTTGAATGGTCCGTGTTCGGCGACCGTTCGTTTCGATCCGAAACATTCATGTTCGATTTTCGGAGTAAGGCCCCAGTTGCGTTCACTACTGCCACGCCACAGTGACTGTTTACTTGTCAACCACACCCTATGACGTATTCTTATGTAGACACGCCATGCAGAAACATGGTGGCCTTCAAAAATGGCGCAAAAGAGTGTAAAAAAAATTAAAGCTACTTACTCGCGTGAAGAAATAATACGCCATTATTCATTTTATATACATACTAGCCCGCGTCTCCGCCCGCGTGAATGTCGCCTAGCATAGCCTATGTCCTTTCCCAAGGTCTAATAATCTATCTCTGTACCAAATTTCATTGAAATCGGTTCAGTGGTTTACGCGTTGAAGCGTAACAGATAGACAGGAAGACAGAGTGTTACTTTCGCATTTATAATATTAGTAATATTAGTATGGATTTGTTTGGAAATATGGATAAATTATATTTATAAACTAGCTGCCCCGGCGAACTTTGTACCGCCATATTTTCGGACCGCGTGGTATTCAAATCCCGTTCCCGCTGCACCCTTATCACTTAGGGGGATGAAAAATAGATGTTGGCCGATTCTCATAGATACCGGATAAGCACAAAAAATTTCATCAAAATCGGTCAAGCCGTTTCGGAGGAGTTCGATTACGCACCCCGTGACAGAAGAATTTTATATATTAGACTAGCTGCCCCGGCGAACTTCGTACCGCCATATTTTCGGCCCGCGTGGTATTCAAATCCCGTTCCCGCTGATGAAAAATAGATGTTGGCCGATTCTCATAGATACCGGATAAGCACAAAAAATTTCATCAAAATCGGTCAAGCTGTTTCGGAGGAGTTCGATTACGCACCCCGTGACAGAAGAATTTTATATATTAGATATACCTACTTTTTTACACTATCTCTTGACAGAACCCAATCCCAACAAACAAACCTACACCTGAACCAAAGCGGCCGCCTCGCCCCGTCAACATCTCGTCGCTAGTGAAGCTGTCCCCTACAGTCGCCAACACCATCCACGTCACTTGGTCAGCGGACTTCACGAGAGCGTACGTACTCAGCGTGTTCATGGTAAGGAAGCTCACGTCGGCAGAACTGCTCCAGCGGCTGAAGAATAAAGGAACTAAGAATCCGGATTATACTAGGTCACTCAGTAAGTATTGTTTAATTATATTTTTTTGCATACATTCATCCTAGCGTTTATTCCCAGTTGCATTCGAAGCTTGAATGGTTAAGCCGTCGGTCCCGGTTGCCATAAGAACATCTATGGCAGTCGTTACGGGTAGTTGGAGCCCTAAAAAATCCAAAAACTAACGTTACTACTTAAAGTTTTTACTAACTAAAGTTTTTGGATTTTAAGCTATGCAGCTTCGATATCGCCCAATGTTAACATTGGGTTGTGGTGGTCAGGTGACAATCGCTTCACGGAAAATATCGAGGTCTAGCCAAATCCGTAGTTAAGACTGGTAAAGCGGACCCCAGACTCCGAGCTGAAAGTTTCGGATGCGACTGGGAATTAACGCTAAGAGGAAGAAGAAGATTCGAAGCTCTCACTGTCTGGGGTCAGCTTTACCAGTCTTAACTGCGGATTTGGCTGGACCTCGATATTTTATGTGAAGCCATCTGACCTCCACAATCCACAACCCAATGGTGACATTAGGCAATGTCGAAACATTGCAGCTAGACCGATTATATATTTTTGCATACATAATACATATAATCATATTTTTATCATCACTCCTTTATCCCCGGAGGCTTAGGCAGAGGTGTATTAACACTTACATTCCGCTAACTATGATTTATCGGTCAGTGTGATTGACGGAATAGAAGGCGAGCCTAATGGCTGTATGTTTACTGTCGGATGAAAAACAACTTTATCTGTTAGCCTTCTACTGCACCAACGACAGGAAGAGACCTCTATTCTATGCCGGAAACCAAAGCTAAACTATACTTCGGGACACGTATCTTGGACCTAAATCGCGAGACAAACGAGGCTCTAACGCCCACGGATTGTTTTCTAATAATCTATGCTTGATGAATTTGAGCTCGTCCACCGCTGTAGCACCCCGTGCTTTCCTCAAAAGACTCCTAAGAAACGTGTACTGCGCGTATAGAGGCCCTAGATATATGTGCCGACGTATAACAATATCTATTCGTCCACAGTAAAAGAAAAACTATCAGAGGACTACGACAGCGAGATAGCCACAACATCTCTCCGAGTATCGCTGATGTGTCCACTTGGCAAGATGCGGATGTCCTGTCCGTGTCGGCCAGCCAACTGCCCCCATTTGCAGTGCTTCGACGCGTCACTGTTCCTGCAGATGAACGAACGGAAACCAACCTGGCTATGTCCTGTGTGTGACCGGCCAGCGCCGTATGACTCACTCGTCGTAGATGGGTAAGTTGGACTCTACAAATACTAAATTTGGAATAGATAGTGTTGTAGAAGTTTCAGGTAGTTTTTTTTTCCAATTTATATTGATTTGGGTAACAGGCATAGTGCCGTTCTATCACTGTAGCAAGCTATGGGGCGTATGGGTTTGCCCCACTGATTACCAGTGTTTGCCCCGCTGATTACCAGGGTTTCCCTTAACAAACTGAACGTACGTCGTGTACGCATTAGAAGACAGTTTATAATACTTTCATTTTTTTGTCCGCACGCACCGGTACTCTTGTCAGAAGCAGAACGATTAAAACACACGTCGTCATGGGTCTCAATTACCGGCGTATTAAGGTGTATGTAAGGCATTTCCCTTGAACACCCGTTGACCTTAGTCCATCTAGGGCCCCTCGGGTGTGGGAAGCACGGTATCCCTAAGTACTTGTCCAGAAAGGGCGAATTCGCCGCGATTCTCTTGTGCGTATCACGCGCGACTGTTTCGTCCAGAAAGAGCGTAGCTACGCGCGAGGTTCTGGAGTTCGCGCGTTAACTGGGCGCAACAAGGCGTCCCTAGTATCTCGACTGGCACGAATCACACGCGAGTCGAGAGTCTAGCGTTGTGCACGCGATTTACGCGCGTATTTTGATTTCGCGCGATGCTTGTGGACGCTATGTATTGGAACCTAGTATCTCGCGGACGCGTGACACGTTTCACGGCGAATTCGCCCTTTCTGGACAAGCACTTACGAAGCTCGGAGGGTGGGGAGTCTGTCGGGTTAAGCAACCTAGTTATTCCAATACCTATTGTGTGCGTAGCTATTTCCAAGAAGTGCTGACGTCGGCGCGGCTGTCGTCGGAGTGCAACGAGATCCAGCTGCACGCGGACGGCAACTGGTCGGCGCACACGCCGCCGCCGCGCGCGCCGCAGCAGACGCAGCCCTCGGCCGAGCCCGTCACGCTCATCTCCGATGATCTCGGTGAGTGTCCTACGTCTTACAACGAGATCCAGCTGCACGCGGACGGCAACTGGTCGGCGCACACGCCGCCGCCGCGCGCGCCGCAGCAGACGCAGCCCTCGGCCGAGCCCGTCACGCTCATCTCCGATGATCTCGGTGAGTGTCCTACGTCTTACAACGAGATCCAGCTGCACGCGGACGGCAACTGGTCGGCGCACACGCCGCCGCCGCGCGCGCCGCAGCAGACGCAGCCCTCGGCCGAGCCCGTCACGCTCATCTCCGATGATCTCGGTGAGTGTCCTACGTCTTACAACGAGATCCAGCTGCACGCGGACGGCAACTGGTCGGCGCACACGCCGCCGCCGCGCGCGCCGCAGCAGACGCAGCCCTCGGCCGAGCCCGTCACGCTCATCTCCGATGATCTCGGTGAGTGTCCTACGTCTTACAACGAGATCCAGCTGCACGCGGACGGCAACTGGTCGGCGCACACGCCGCCGCCGCGCGCGCCGCAGCAGACGCAGCCCTCGGCCGAGCCCGTCACGCTCATCTCCGATGATCTCGGTGAGTGTCCTACGTCTTACAACGAGATCCAGCTGCACGCGGACGGCAACTGGTCGGCGCACACGCCGCCGCCGCGCGCGCCGCAGCAGACGCAGCCCTCGGCCGAGCCCGTCACGCTCATCTCCGATGATCTCGGTGAGTGTCCTACGTCTTACAACGAGATCCAGCTGCACGCGGACGGCAACTGGTCGGCGCACACGCCGCCGCCGCGCGCGCCGCAGCAGACGCAGCCCTCGGCCGAGCCCGTCACGCTCATCTCCGATGATCTCGGTGAGTGTCCTACGTCTTACAACGAGATCCAGCTGCACGCGGACGGCAACTGGTCGGCGCACACGCCGCCGCCGCGCGCGCCGCAGCAGACGCAGCCCTCGGCCGAGCCCGTCACGCTCATCTCCGATGATCTCGGTGAGTGTCCTACGTCTTACAACGAGATCCAGCTGCACGCGGACGGCAACTGGTCGGCGCACACGCCGCCGCCGCGCGCGCCGCAGCAGACGCAGCCCTCGGCCGAGCCCGTCACGCTCATCTCCGATGATCTCGGTGAGTGTCCTACGTCTTACAACGAGATCCAGCTGCACGCGGACGGCAACTGGTCGGCGCACACGCCGCCGCCGCGCGCGCCGCAGCAGACGCAGCCCTCGGCCGAGCCCGTCACGCTCATCTCCGATGATCTCGGTGAGTGTCCTACGTCTTACAACGAGATCCAGCTGCACGCGGACGGCAACTGGTCGGCGCACACGCCGCCGCCGCGCGCGCCGCAGCAGACGCAGCCCTCGGCCGAGCCCGTCACGCTCATCTCCGATGATCTCGGTGAGTGTCCTAGCAATCAACCTTCAAAAGGAAAACTCGAAATAACACCCTGTATCAACCCGTTTGGTCCAGCGTAAAAACAGTAAGCCAAAAACTCTCAATATTGGAACGAGGCCTTTGTCCAGCAGTAGACTGCGATAAGCTAATTGACTGATGTTTTTTTTAAAACACTTAGGTCGCAGAGTAGCACACAGTGGATTAACTATCACCTTTCAACTTTCTACTTTCTTCTCTCTCTCTGTGACTAGACTATCAAGAAATAGTGTTCATAGAAAAATAGCTATACAACTTTGTTACAGTGCAGCCTCGTCTAGAGCTCATGTTTTTTGCAACATTTTCACTAGAACAACACAACAGAACATGAAAATTTCTACATCTCAGTAGTTTTGCCCAACACTTTTTATGATGTTCGGCACAGAGAAAGAATACTTTCTCCAAGGTTTCACATTTAACAACAAACACCTTGCCAAAAATTTGAAAAAATTAGTCCATCTACCAGAACACGACCATAACTTGAGATATCCATAACAATGATCACCAAATAATCAACAAGCCATCTATCCTATATTTAACAGAAGTCATCCCAGTCGAGGGCGGCGGCGGCGGGGCGAAGCGTGCCGCTGTGGGCGAAGCGCGGGCTCCGAAGGCGGCCGACGTGCTCGTGGACCTGACGTCAGACTCCGAGGATGAACTGCCTCTGAAGCGGAAGGTCCCGCAGCCGAAGCCCACGCCACCAGCCTCCGAGTCCAGTGTTAAGAGCGACGATAACTACTCTTCCTCTAGTGGTGAGTGCTTTAGTAAAGTTACCCTCCTAGACTTTATACTGTTGATTGATGGCACTTGGTGAACTTGTTGTTACACATATTGATAACACACTTGTACTTTTCCACGATATTTATCATTGTCCTAACCGTTTTCGCCTTACGGCATTCTCAAAGGTTTACAGTAACGTTTATGGCGGTATGTTATCAATATGTGTTACCTTCCCAGCCTTCACCTAAGTTACACCACACACAAATTACACCAACACACACTTACACTACATACATTTCATTCCTGTCCATCCTAAGGTTGCCTGGAAGAAATCACTTGTAGTGATAAGGCCGCCCATTGTGCATTTAACTATAACTGTGTCTGTACAATAATCTGTGGTAATAATGGTGTGAAATAAAAAATTATCTCTCTATTTATCTGTTGTAATTAACCAGCGCCACAGATGTTCGGATGGCAAGAGTGGCCAAACCTTTATCAATCAACATGCCATCATTCTAAAAAAAAGTTAAATGAAGCCCTAGGCGTGCCATCAAATAAGTTTGACTTTTGGCAAGTGGCGCGCTTGAAAAAAGGTCATCGCCTAAGTATGGCAAGGGCTTATCTAGATACCTACTACGTGATTGCGTGTCCAAAAAATTGTGCCGCGTGCCATTCATTGGCTATCCCTGTCGTAAGGCAACAGGGACCGGGTTTAACTTGCTCTGAGGCATGAACTTCTCAATGTGTTATGAGTGGTCCATCATCCTATTACTGACCTGGCTAGTGTTGCTTAACTTTGAAATATACTAACATTCTGTACTACCACTTAGCCCCTATCTATACTCTACTGTCCCAGTTACGTACCTTTTTATTTTAAGGTTCCATTAAAAGGATAACGGAACGAACGAACGGAACCCTTATAGGATCACTTCGTTGTCGGAAGGATGTGGAGGATTAAGTTAAATTCATACCACATATTCAGGTCTAACGTCTTGATACTGTAAAAAAAAAAGTCAACGCCATCAAAATATATTGCAGTTTATGTAGCTTAAGTTAAGGAATCCTCGGTGCGCGAGTCCGACTCGCATTTGACCTTATTAGTTATATCGGACTCGAACCGCCTAAAATCGCACGCCGTCTCAAGTCTCAAAATAGTGTAAGGTTATTCAATAAGTATACTTTGGGACACGTATCTTGGGCCTAAATAGCGAGACAAACGAGGCTCGATCGTCTGCAAATTGTTTTGTAATAATCTATGCTTGGTGAATTTGAGCTCGTTCACCGTAGCAGCACTCCGTGCTATCCTCAAAAGATGAAAACGGATCATCTATACCCAAGAAACGTGTACTGCGCGTATAGATGATATACGATCCACGCGCACCCAGGCCTCGCTTGTCTCACGATTTAAGTCCAAGATACGTATCTCGAGGTACAGATGTCCTGACCAGTAGAGACGTAGTAGTAATAGTCCTCAATAAGCAGTTATCGTAACAGCCTCCGTGGCGTAGCGGTAGTGAACGCGGCCGCTACGCAGGAGGCGCGGGTGCGATCCCCGCTCAGTGCAAATATTTGTGTGAATGAAATATGGTCTGTCTGGTCGTGTCTCGGAGAGCACGTTAAGCCGTCGGTCCCGGTTGCCATGAGAACATCTATGGCAGTCGTTACGGGTAGTTGGAGTCCTCAAAAATCCAAAAACAACGGTCTAACTGCAAAACTTCGATATCGCCTAATGTTAACATTGGGTTGTGGAGGTCAGATGGCAATCGCTTCACGGAAAATATCGAGGTCTAGCCAAATCCGTGGTTAAGACTGGTAAAAGCGGACCCCAGACTCTGAGCTGAAAGCTTCGGATGCGACTGGGAATTAACGCTAAGAAGAAGAAGAAGCAGTTATCGTAATAGTGTGGTATCTTCCAGCGGCCGAGGCAGTCTCGTCCAGCGGCTACCGCTCGCCGCACGGCGCCGTGGCGGGCGCGGGCGGCGCGGTGATCTCGCTCGACAGCCCGTCGCCGCCCGCCGCCTCGCCGCCGCACGCGGACACCAGGCCCGCGCCCGACACGCTGCCCGATAGGCCGCACCTGTCGATCACGCCTGTCGCGCCCTCGCACGCCATCGGTGAGTATGAATTACCTTTGAATCTTAGCGCCTTCGCTGCGTTTAGCGGGCGCACGGCGCGACGCTTCGCTTGCTTGTTTCATGTTATTTCAAGAGCAGCGCTGCGTGAGGCGTGTACCTGTCACAAGCGACGGACAGGCGGACGCACTGCGCGCGCATCCGCGACCCGCACCCGCTAAACGCAGCGAAGGCGCTTAAGGTAGGTCTACGCTAGACGAGCGGAGCACGAGCCGAGTCAAAATTCGGGTAGTGTGGACCGACGTACGAACCTCGAACGAAGTGAGGCAGCGAGGTACCTGAGGCAGCTATCTACTGCCTCATCATCACATTTCTTTGTCTAAAACTGCAATCGTGCTCGGCTCGTCTAGCGTAGACCCACCTAAGATCAAGGATATGTTCGTTATCCTTGTTGGAGTCTTGTGACCAAACTAGCAAACGGCCCACAATGCTCCGCGCCCGACACGCTTCCCGATAGGCCGCATCTTTTGATAACGCCTGTTGCGCCCTCGCAAGCCATCGGTGAGTATGGGTGACATCTCTGGGTGTTAGAAAGGTTTGAGGATATGTTTGTTGAAGTCTGTGTCAACATCGCATCGTTAAAAATACCGTGACAATACTATATTGTAGTCATCTGTGTGGTGAATGAATACAAGTATCACCACCCAAGTACCTTACCATCCTTAGTAAAGCTCAATGTTTTTTAGTATGGTTTTCGTGTATTTCTGTGCAAAATAAAAAAAATCTTCTTTCTTCCTTACACCCCATCTCATTCGAAGGGTGTCATAAGAGATAAAATACGCAGACGATATCACTGAAAGAGAAAAATAACTCGAAACGAGAGGTCTATGTCCAGCAGTAATCTGCGATACGCTAACTGATCCAATACACTGTAGAAGTAAATTTAAAAAATAAAGACTTGTCATCATTCTCTCTTCTTCAAATTCTTCATCCTAGCGTTAATCCCAGTCGGATCCGAGGCTCTCACCTTGGAGTCCGCTTTACCAGTCTGTGGGTTTGGCTGGTACTTCGATATTTTACGTGAAGCGACTGCCATCTGACCTTCACAACTCAATAGCTATTTTGGGCGATATCGAAGCATTGCAGCTAGACTTTGTTATCTTGTTGTCTCTAGTGAGTATTTATTTATAGAGAAAAAGTCGCCTCGTGTGATCGCTACTTATAACAGTTCTAAGTTCTCAATATATTTCTGTACTCACACCATAACGTTTGTTCAGGTACAAGTAACAACATTGACCGAGAAGAGACCGGTGAAGCGACGCCCGGACACTGGGCGCCCTACGCAGATTCGGAAAGGGATGATAATTATAGAAAGTAAGTACATCTATAGTACGTATAATCCACCTTTACCAGTTCCTACTCTTTTGATAATGCTTCTTCATCCCAGTTGGAGCTAAATTTTCTTCTTTGGAGTCTGGGATCGGCTCTCTGGTAGTGACTATCATGAGATGATCTAGTTGAGAATAGGCTTCAAAGCTAAAAACCTCAGCGAAGAGTTTCATGTCGCTCGGTGTATTATCGGATGCACTTTGAAGAGAATGCGCTGGATTTGCCTACCATCCGAAATCCCCCCCTTTTACCGTCGAACGACCAGACGCAAAGCGATGCGGCACTGATACACCGTGGAAATTCCACTCATACGAACTAAAAGATTCGGCTGATGATGAGCCTTCACATATTATTTACTATATTATATAACAGCACTGTAAAAAAACTAATTCATCCTACTATCCTACTTCCTACTATCCTACTAATATTATAAATGTGAAAGTTTGTGAGAATGAATGGTTGGATGTGTGGATGTTTGTTACTCTTTCACGCATAAACGGCTGGACCGATTTGGTCGAAATTTGGTATGTATTAGAGGTTATACCCTGGATTAACATACAGGCTATATATCAGCGATGAACGGGATCAGAATTCCACGCGGGCGGAGCCGCGGGCAACAGCTAGTAAATTATATTTTTTGTTAGGTATTAGAAATTCTCCTATACATTCGTCTTGCTGCGACGTGGATTTAGATCAGAAAAGTCGACTTTCTGATCTAAATTGGATTAGCATACTATACTAATGGTTTAAAATTCCATTAAATCATCTTATAATAGATACTTATTTATTTAATATCTGGGCTTATTCCCAACTGTAAATTGTTCTAAAGTTTTTTTTATTACACTTCGCCGCTCTCAATTTGCAAACAAAAAGGTATGAGTCACTGAAATAAATTAATTATTATTTACCAACGAGAGTTTAACAACCTGTAACACAAAGCGTTTCATCTCAATAATTAAATGAGCCAATCTCAATAATAATCATTAGACCTCGCACACACAGGTCCGTTATTATTGGTCGGTAATACCGCACGCGTTACTGTGTTGGTTCCCGGTAGAATAGCATAGGGCCATCTCTTCTCGTGGGTGTCGTTAGTGTCGTAGAAGTCGACTAAGGGCTGTTTTCCATCCAACAGTAAACATACAAAGTACTCGTTTGACGGCAATGATGGTGTTATTGATCTACCCTTCCATTTCAACCAGTCAACTCACACCACTTTGCGCTTGCATTGCCAACGCATGTTGGCAATGCATGCCTTGACGACGCAATCGACGGTAATTAGGCTATCCGAAAAGGTCGTCCAATTCTGCCCAATACTGCTTAATATCTTAGATTTTTCGGAAAAATATGCCTTGCAAAATAGCTAAACAAACTGAGTTTTCATTATTTTTAATTCCGAAAGTAAGTCAACATATAAATAAACAATCAAATGAAGTCCAAATATATGAACTACTAGCTTTTGCCCGCGGCTCCGCCCGCGTGGATGTCGGTTATCGCGACCAAACATAGCCTATGTCCTTTCTCAAGGTCTAACCTACCTCTATACCAAATTTCATCAAAATCGGTTCAGCGGTTTAGTCGTAAAAGTGAGACAGACAGACAGACAGAGTTACTTTCGCATTTATAATATTAGTAGGGATAAACGCAACGTAGACCGAGTGAAATGCTATATTCTCTTGCTCTCCAAACGTACGTACTACGCGCAATTAGCGAATGACGTCACTTGCAAGTACAATTGTATCAAGCGTTTTCGGATACGCCGAAAAATTGTCGGGTAAAAAAGTACTCAAAATCCTTAAATAATACCTAAGCATGTCTACCGCTATCTATGAAAAACAAATTAAAGCATCACAATAGTTTAGTCCAATTTCCCAAGTACATATTGCATTTTACAAATTTTTTTTTTCCAATTTGCCATAAGATTCTGGTACACAGATATTTAGGCTTTCAATATGTCAATTTTATTCATAATATGCTATTCAATATCTTACAATATGTGTAACAAGTTCCACTAAGCGCCATCAATCTCCAGTAAACACAGATATGCGTTTACATTCCGTACTTCTACCAAGCGACATACATAAACTCACGTCTATATCCCCGAAGGGGTAGGCAGAGGTGCTAGCACCCACATTTCGCCGTTTATGTTTTTAGGTCCCAATGTAATAGTGGCGAGTCTATTGCCATTAACTACCAAGCGAATCAATGTAAAATCAATGTAAAATCGATTTTATAACTAACTCTTGCATCTTTTGTCTCAGATACTGACTGAGGGAGAAGAGTGGCTGCACCACGTACGCCAGCGGCCACTCTTCGGAAGAGGAACAGGAGCCGTCGTACCCTGAGGTGCCGCTACTGCCGCCCTAGGCGAACGCACCCCACTGTGTACATAACCTGACTGACATGAGTGTCCAGTGATTGACTTCTTTACGTTTCTTTTTCTATGCTCAAATCGTAAAACTGCATTTTACAGTACGGCAAATATTGTATTATTCTATTTGGTTGGGTACTTAACTCAAACTCAAAATGTTCTTTTCAGCGTGAAAAAGTAGCTGATGAGACCGTCAAGCTGAGTACCACCATTGTAACATGGTACGTCTCTAATGGTGATCCTCTTGCCTGAGTTTACCTTCAGTTTAACAGCAGGCGAGAAGTCAAATTGACGTATCCTGCCTAAAAAAAAAACTAAAGGTGTGATCTTGATGTGACTTCAAATATTGATAACCTGATTAATAAACTGAGTTTTAAATAAAAAATATTAAAAAACATATCAAGATTGTTAAGTATCTAACCAAATTGAGCATAGCTCTGTTACCTTTCGATTAGCTGTAAAAAAGATTATCTGGCTAAGCCAGATATTACAATCGATATAGGTAACTGTTAGTAATCGTCTGTCTGTCGTCTATTTCGTTCACTGTGTTGCAGTTAGACGCTTAACATCATGTCAAAATGACGTTTTCTTACCAAAATGTTGCTGTTTCAAATGGTTTAGTCGCTATTCCCCCATTCTCGACTTCCCCCTGAAAAATTTAAAAAAGGGGGGAATCGCGACTAACACTCACAAATAGAGGTTGGTCTGATATCGAAATTTAGAAATATTCCACTATAAGCTAGATATCAAAGTAATATTAGTCTTAAGCCTTTTCGTAAACCAAATTTGTTTTATATCTCCGAATAGACAATGCTGTATAAAATTGTGTGGTCGTAGAATTAGTATGTTTAAATTACGGTATGTGTTTTATGGCTCAGGAGAAAGCGCGACGAGTGTCTTTGAATGTGATGTAATATTTACGATGTGAAATAAAATTATAGCAACCGTAAAATTATACCAGAAAGCCCGCGGTCTCTTGGAGCGGCACAAATGTGCAACTATCAGATATTTTATGCAAATTTTCTTACTAATAAATAAAATAATATAGACTTTTTTACAAAGAAAAGCTAGTAATTATTAAAATATGTCATACTTTTATACGTCTGTATTGTCAGGTAAAAATAATATAATTCGTTGCCTTATTGGTAAAGTTGCGAATGTGTGTTTTTACAATTTTACCGGAAAATAGAAAAACTCGTTTCTTATTTTTTAAAGTGGTCCTTTTAAATTTAATTAATATCCAATTAATAAAGCAAGCCATTTTGAAATTAAGGAAAAATAGTTTTTCACCTTTTCTATAAAATTGTTAAAACAGATTCGGGACTTTACCATTGAGGTGATTTATTCATAATTATATTAAACAAGTGTCACCAATAAATTGAAACCTAATAATTTTCTCTACGAAATCACTAAGACCTCTGGGCTGATTAATCTGATATGCCGAAAATATTATGAAATCCAACAACACAATGGTGGTCTGTATAATAAAGATTAAATTAATTACCCTAGCTCAACTGTTTGAATGCGAATTGTACATAATGTATGACGTGCCCCTCTAGTTAATACCTAGCTTGAATTTTGGTACTATTTTGTACAATCTCATTAGACATTTTGTGTTAGACACACCTCTAGTTGCTACAATAACGTTCGCATATGTGCATACATGTAAGTTCTAAAATAAGAAGATGTCAACTGTCTTGGGACTATTGAAGAACATAATCAAAGTTTAAATTGCTGTTTAAGTCGATTTCTTTTCTAGAAAGTAATATTTCCATGCCAATCTAGTTAATATAAAGACAAACTAAGAAATGACAATCTAAAATTTATTTAGTCAACAGTATAATGCATGCCTCGGATATGGTGGTTAAATTTGTATAAATATTTTTGAAAGCACAGAACTGTTGAACTAGCTCCTCAACTATAATTTCAAATATGTATTATTAGAACTATAATGATGTCAGTGCGTCAATCGCTCCGCCGAGACGTACACTATTACCGAATAATAATTATTTCCTTACTCTTAAAGCGTTCTAATTTATTTGTTAGTAAGGTATTAGTATAATATAATGTGTAACTATAATATTGATTGATTGTCACTCTTGACATCAATGCGATACAAAGAAAATGTTAGAATAAGTTACTGTCTTCAACAATAAATGTAAATATTAAATATTGTCTGACTGCATTTTAATATCCTCATTTAACACCTCGACCCATCTCCGTAATGAATGATCGTATTAGCATTGGAGGGCGTTAATCAGTCGACAAGCCCAGACTGGAGCTATTCCACTAATCTTCGTACGTAATCAAAACGCGTGTTGTAATACAGGAAACAGGTAATAAAACAATAGAAAAACGTATCAAGTTATGGCAGCAGTTTATATTAGTGAGTGAGGCCGCAGTGCGCGAGGCGCGACAACGGCGGCCAAACGGCAACGACCTCCGTAGCAATGTTTAATTGTTGGATGATTATCGTAATGAATGGGCGGCTGTGAGCGACGCCGGCACAATCGCTACAACAATCATTATCTATTCACTCGCTGGATCAATCCAAGACGGCAGTACTCCGTGGCGACGCCGATCGTACTCTGCCCAGTACACGCGCCCTTCTCGCATTTTTACGCCGCCCGACTCGTAAACTGGCTCCTCTCCCTATCGCACACGCGATCCCTCACATTTTGCATCTCGTTCTCTCGCTCACCTCGAGCCAGGGGGGACACGTAGCGTTGCTCGCCGAAACCGAGTTCCGCGGTCGTCCGCCGACTCAATGCGGCGCTGACGTGCGTTACGCTGTTACGATAATTTTGTGTTTCCAGTGTTTCCACTGTGAAATCACCCAGTGTTATTTGTTTATATTTTATAACATTGCACTTGGATTGCTTCGCATCGCTCACTGGATCTGTCATCACCCGTGGAGTGTACTGTACGTGTTTGTGTGAGACCTGAAGCGAATACTATTGTGAAACGGGTCGGCCGTGTTCGTTTATGTGCTGAATGGTGATTAAAAGTAATTTACTTTGCTTTTACGGTGTGAGAGTCGGTGCGTATCGATCGTATATTGAAAGACAAAGCGTTGGATTGTTATTGTGGCGTAGAGGAGACCTGTGCAGCGTGAGGTGAGTATTAGATGTTGTAGTTAAGATTAGTAGCGAGGGTTCGGCTCATGAACAAACGACGACGGCCGGCGCGAGGATGCGGCGGTGGCACGGCGAGAACCGCGCCACAGTACAACTACAATGACCAGTAGACCCACGCTGGCCGGCTTTGTAACTAACTTATAAAAAGTTGTATTTTTTTGGTTACCTTATCGTTAGCAAGGAGGTATTTAAATCGTAAATTACAAACAAAAATAAATTAATTCCGATAAGATAGAAAACACGTGTACGTTGAACAAGCGAGGAAAGTACCTACTGAGGTACAAATTTTTCATTTAGTTAACTTAGGTCATGGGTGGTTACCTAATGAAGAATTTCAATGTAGCTCGATATTCATTCTAGGTAAGTAGGTACAACTACACGTACCTATGTACCTATCTTAATTTTGCTTTATTTCGTACCTTTTGGACCATAAACTTAGTACCTACCTATAAACTAGCGTATTACTACTGATTTGAACGCTCAAAGGTGTAAGTACAAGTTTACTCACCTGTAAGGTAACGATGAACTAACGTGACTTCGCGTATGTGTAGGTACATACAAGATACCTTGTATGAGTTGTATGTACAAGCACACGCGGACGACAAACCTATGGACCTACCTACTGTATACATAGTAGGTAAATAAAAATAACTTCATACAAATGAACCCTAAACTCAGCTTATAACAATAGACCTAGGAGAAAATCCCTAATGGTCGAATTTAAAAAATACTTACGACCGCGTAGTTACCTAGGTACCTACTTACTTAAATAAAATTTTCATTGTCTAAAACCTCTATGAAAACAAGCATGAAAACCGAATCTGACGGAATGTTGTACGAGTATAATAGGTAGTGGGTAAGTATTACCCGCCGTCGACGTGAGCACCGGCTAATAGCTTCACATTCTGAGTGAGTAATGCCCTTCCATAATGGGATAAAGGCAGGCCGCCGCCGCATGTTCGTTCAAAAAACTTATATAGGTAGGTTGCTGCCGAATCGCGTTCTGTTAACAAACAAGCTACCTACGACAGTTTGTTTTCCTATTTAGTTTTACCATTTTACCAGTGAAAAATTGGTATGAAGTATGAAATCATACCTACCCGGGTAAAACGTGGTCACACTTGGGTGCAAGTATGACCATGTTTTACTCGGTGAAATTAATAAACCGTGTATAACTTGATTTCATCGCAATTATTTTCATTGGTGAAATTCTTAAAATGCAATGATATGAGCTTCTAGGGTCGCGATTCCCGAAGTTGTACAATGAATATTGGATTAGGTATTAGATATTTTTTATTAATACTTTATATGAAAGAGAATCATAAGTAGGTATAATAGATTATAAAATAAAATCAATTTACTAAATAACACAGTTGGCTTGCTTCCAAACAATGCACACAAGACGCTTCTAAATCCGGCATTGTATGACGGAACACTTGAATATAAAAATTACAAATGACATAGCTTAAAGTTGCACGACAATGCGGATTTACGTCTAAAATGTGTATTTATTCAGTAGATAATAACTCGGATAATAATACCAATACAACGTGGGTAAATTATTTATAGGTAATAATTTAAAAAAAATGTTCTGCCCAAAATAATAAAATAATATACCTATGTATGGTTAAATTATTGGTTAACTAACTATGTAGGTACCTACGTCTGAGGTACCTACTTACCACTTGTTATGAACGATAAATGAATAAGAGCCATTTCAATTAAGATTTATTCGACCCTAAAATCCCTAATTATGTATGAATTAATTAAAGCTAAACCTAAATGTCTACGGACATAAAAGTGACATATTTAGTACCTATACCTATATTTACGTGGTATCTTTATAAAAAAACAGCACCACTCCACAATTCACAAAGGAAGGGTCCTAAACTACGATGTCGAGCTCAATGGCTCTTAAAATGATAAGTAAAAACCCCACCAACCTTGTGGAAAGATAATAACCAAACAGATCTACGCTACGGGAACAAACATTTTCTAGTTTTCACCCTTCTCGATGGGTTAAAGATTATAGGGGTGAGTATGACATCTGCAGATAGACTGACCGGACACACGGCATGTTTTATTCGAGCCTCGCATACTTAATTAAGTACAGTTTTCTCATTTCCTTTTATGTAAAACAAGCTTCATCGACTCTTAAAGTTATCTTAGATTTCTTATCCTGATATATACCTACAGTGGAGACATTTTTTTTAAACAGGGCCGCATGGTTAAGCATTTTTGTATTATAAATGACTATTTAAGATGACATCACTAGGTGAACGATTTCTTTATCATAGATAAAATATGCACGTACGACTAATATTATAATTTTGTATCGTTAACTATCACACCAAACTATAAATGACAAATTGCTTTTCAAAGGCGTGTTTTACGAAGGCACGCGTGCTTGTTGATAGAAAACCGGATTTATTATGACCATAATAGCAGTATCAATGTTTGCTTGTTTGCTGACTCTACTGAAGAGGGCGAGCAAACGAAATACGCATAAAGTTTGCATAAAGCTCAATTTCACTACACATTTTCTGTCGCTAAGTGAAAATCAACTTATACACGGAGATGATTTAGCTTCAAGTGCGATAAAATGTGTAAAAGTTAAGAAATATTTTCTTCACTATTCCTGAGCAACTTCCAAGTTTAGAAAAATGCTATAAACAGTGTCGCTCGTTAGTGATGTGCTCGGTGCTCGTAGCATGCTCTTCGCCAGTTCGATTTATAAGTTTTTGGCCGGTCGAAGCGCTGCGGGAGGCGCCACGGGCGGTCTGCGAAACATTGTTCGCTTTGTGCACGAAATACGCTGCTCCCTTTCATGGCATCACATCGGTTATTGTACACTACATATTGGCTTGCTCTCTGTGAGCTGTGCCACGATGTTGTTCAGGAATAGGATTCAAAATTAAAAGTAGGATAGTCGAATGGGCCAATTCATTTCAGCTTTGGATTTTTGATACCTATTTTTTTCAAGTTATTTACTTACTCAGACTAAAAGAATAACATAGACGGAACGTAGAGAACTAGCGAGTGAAACCGCCTAAAGTAATGCTAAAGTAATACCATTTCGCTCGCACTCTTTAAAACCTTTATCTACACTGCAATCAAAAAGTTCCTTTTGTGAAATTTAACTTTTGCTGATTTTGTTATTTCAAATAGTTTCCAAATAACAGTTAAATTCGTCTGAAAATAAAATGTTAGTTTTGCACCTTGTTACATTTCTGGAGCAATTAGCATCAGTTGTAGTTGTAACGGTTATTGACAAGATTCTATATTGATTAGAGTGAGGACTGTGTAGGTATTAATTAATAAATTGTTATCTAAACCGTTATTTATTCTGTTGTCAATACCCGCGATCCCACGTGAGCAGCTTGCTCGATCAGACCGCACTCTATTAAAATCACACTTGATTAGATCTGAGCGCGGTTTAATTGAACACTCTGCTCGTGGTATGCGCGCCTGGTACTCGGAGCACAATGTACAAGCCGGCGACCGCCGAGCGAGAACCCTCCGACGTCTTATTTTTCTTTTCATGCTACTTTCATCTCTCGTCCGATTCGTTTTCGTATTTTTTCCTTTGTCCCTTTTGTTGGATTTTTCATATCCTTCTGTTTTCCAGGTGGATTAATTTTAATTTGAATTCAAAGCCTTTCAATATTTGGCTTTTATACCCTTCATATGTTTGTGAAGTATACTTTTCGTGGTCAAACGAACACGATCTTACACGATAGATAGAATTTATCGTTGGGGTCGCGGGATCACGGTGCTCCGCCCACTGGCAATTTGCCGTCTGCCCGCGGCGCGGCGCACTCACTGCTCGCTGGCTGTAAGACATGTTCTCTAACTAAACGCTATGCTAATGTAATGGGGCTCCATTTGATCACAGCCCACGGCTAATTTAAAATTTTCAATGAGCTGTCTGTGGCAGCAACTTTATTAGGTGACTACTTTTATTATTGAAGCTATTTGATAGAAGGAGAGTTAGATTATTGCGTCATTTATATTAGTCTAATCGTGACTAAGATCATTATATTAAGTCAATCGGGTGATATTGATTTAAATGTAAATCGTCTGTTTTCCCGTTGAGCAAAATGAAAGCCAGTCGATTTCTTGTTTAAAATACCATCAGAAAAGAATTGAATAGCTAATAAATACGACACTTATAAAATAATGGACAATGATTAACTCCACAACAGATACGGATATGGTAGGTTTGTAAATCTGCTATAAGCAAAACATTCTGCTCATTCAGTGGATCTAAAAAACACGTACCTAATTACAAAAGGATAATAATATAGATTTTGGTAACTTGTAGCTTTCCTTATGGACGTTCTATTCAGAAAACTGACAATATTCATTCAATGGTTATATCAGTGAGACGTCTAGAGAGGTCTAGCCAAATCCGTAGTTAAGACTGGCAAAAGCGGACCCCAGACTCCGAGCTGAAAGCTTCGGATGCGACTGGGAATTAACGCTAAGAAGAAGAAGAAGGTTATATCAGTGAGACAGCGGATTCCTTACACTTATCTAAGTATTATAAAAAGTGTAGTGTTAATCTGTAAAAACTAAAAAAAACATCTAAGTATGACTTCAGTTCCCGAAAAGCATCAACCTATGTTTTTGATCTTAATAAAACAGTCCCAAATCAAGCATAACATATAATCGAAGAAAATAGGATAGTAAGAAAGAGATTAATGATACAAATTTTTCACGAAAAACCTACAGCGTGGGCTCAAACCACAGATTACTTAATAGCTGGAATCCAAACTGAGGCCTCCGTACTTTATCTAACCAATTTTAGATAATCCAATGATCATTTGTATCGTGAGTCACTCTTTGGTTTGATTTCGGGTAACATTACCTGCAGAAACTATAATGGATCTTCCCGGAATGGCCGTGTCCGCCTCTACTAGTCAAATTAGTCATACTGTGCCTTTGACAAAGACATCGTGATCTTAAAGGAGTACAGAGTTCGATTTATTATTAATTTACAGTAGCTAAACGTTCTTGATTAGATCTATAGTGTTACATAACGTTAATTTGTAGTTCAAATCAGAAACGTCGATATTTTGCACGTTAATTTACAACAGCAGTAGCAATTTGAAGCAGTTATGAATGCTTTCTAATATTTAAACTATTTTAGTTTAGAGATGGCACTCAATCTGAGTTTAGTACAACCGCGGTGGTGCGTCATCCTATATTGCATGACAGGCTGATAGCCGATCAACCAAAATTCTGTTTACGTCCAAGCATTTATGCAACGTCTCAACTGACATGTTTAACACTCAATTCACGTCTGTTTCTCAACCAGGTTATGTCTTTTCGCTGCGCAAAACCGGTATAATGTTAGTCTGAGTGTGGCTCGCATGTGTGGAGTAGGTAGCCGGATCGTAAATCACTGTGCGCGGCGGTAATGCGTAGATAAGAGCTCTCTCATTTGTTTTCCCATTTCCCCAGAGAAATTTCTTAGCGACATTACCCCGCGCTGTATGACGCAACGAGCAATTACCCCGGCTTCGCGGGAATTCTTACATTTTCATAAAGTTCCGTTACCATGGCGCTTTGTACTTTAATACAAAAACATATTAAATATTCAGGGATATGATGTATTTTTCGCTGTCGTTCCTTTGCTGTTAGTCTAAGTAAACTTTCTTGAACCAACGATGATATGATGAGTCAGTCATGTTATAATAAAATTATGTCCATTACCTATAGTATTCGTAAGAATTTTTTTATGCTTATTAGGTATTTTTAATCTTAAGTATTTAGGTTTCTTATCCTTATTTAGTTTCTTAGCAGTTATAAATAACTACCACAGTTATGATAACTATGAATAGGTACAGTAAAATCGCATTTGGCATGCTGGGAAGTGATTAAATCAACAGAAAGATAAAATCAGGCTAGTTTTTAGTATAATATTTGAACGATTGTTTGGTGTGGAATGGAATTAAGCTTATTAATCCATTTAATGAGGATGAATCACATAATGGAATATTGTATTTTTAATCAGTATACCAGGTGCGCTATACCTTTCTGAGTATCCTATTTTTTAAATAATCAAAATCCGTCAAGAAATGACGAAGCTATTAGGGATTTCTTAACGAGTACTTAAAAACGCCCGCTTACAGTGCGATTTAGACGATGACGTCATCTGTTATGAACGCGTCCCGACTAGCGCAGTCGCCAGTCAGTCAGTACAAATTCTTTCGTGGATCGACTAGTAGTGCTTGCGTTTTATTGGTTTTTCTTAGTACTTTATTTGTGTTTTAAGTTCTTTGGTGATTATTCAAATACAGTTTGTTTTTAAAATACTTTATAATATACGTAGTTCGTCCTAACGCTTCTTATTTACCTACCTTATGATGTTCTGTCGAAAGTTGTACCTACTGTGTTGTCAAGCGAGTAATAAACCACGTTAGAAATGACGTGAAATAACTGAAGCTAGTATAATACAGGTTCAGAAAAGAAAAAGGTATTAAGTTTTATAACAAAATGAAGTACTTAAGTAGGTATTGCCGTCATGACCACTTCAAAAGTATTTATGAGACTTATTCGTAGTGGTGCAAGTCTGTAACTTTTAAAAATGATAGAATAGGTAGGTACGCCTGCAGGATAATCTCTAGACTGAATTTTGTTATCATGTAGGTACGCAATAAAGGTAGGTATTTAAACTTTCATGGCGTTTCACATTTTGAAAGCTCCAAACAATACATGGTAAATATCTCGATAGTTCTAATAGTAATAGGTACACAATACCTACTTACGTCAAAATGATCTTCGCAACAATGTAAAACACTTTCGCTTGAAAGAGGAGTTTTATCATCTCTTCTCATTACTTTAACCCATTTTTACGGTTCCGTAGCCAAATGGCAAAAAACGGAACCTTTATAGATTCGTCATGTCTGTCCGTCCGTCTGTCTGTCTGTCCGTCCGTATGTCACAGCCACTTTTCTCCGAAACTATAAGGCCTATGCTGTTGAAACTTGGTAAGTAGATGTATTCTGTGAACCGCATTAAGAATTTCATACAAAAATAGAAAAAAAGCATTTAATTTTGGGGTCCCCATACTTAGAACAGAAACTTAAAAAAAATTTTTTCATCAAACCCATACGTATGGGGTATCTATAGATAGGTCTTTAAACATGCTATTGAAGTTTCTAACATAATTTTTTTCTAAACTGAATAGTTTGCGCAAGAGATACTTCCAAAGTGGAAAAAAGTGTATCCCCCTCTAACTTCTAAAATAAGAGAATGATAAATCTAAAAAAAATATATGATGTAAATTGCCATGCAAACGTCCACTAAAAATTGGTTCGAACGAGATCCAGTCAGTAGTTTTTTTTTTTAATACGTCATAAACCGCAATTTTCGCCTTTGCTACTACGGAACCCTTCATGGGCGAGTCCGACTCGCACTTGGCCGATTTTATTTTCTTATCTTTGCATCTCTCGGAACATAAAAAAACAGTTTATTAGGCGTAGTAACACTTGTATTCTTGCATTTTGGCACAATATAATATGGGGGCATTATTACCACCGAAACAATAACAAACGTTCCAGTCTATACTATACACTACAGTGGTAATCAAATAGTTTGAATAGCAATTTTAATCTACATTATATGCACAATATATTGAACTTATTTAATTGGATAAGGAATGATACTGTATTGTTAAAAATAGCTTCGATAATGACACATTATTATTTTGTAATTTTGAAAAGATAAAAATGATTGCTGTGGGTTTTTCTCAGGAGATAGACATATGCTATCGCGGACTTTTATGTAGACCTTTTTAAGTTATATATTTCCGCAGTACATTTTCTTATTCTATCATCAATAGTTTTCGCAGCGCACGCGATGTAAGAAATATTTTAAGTATTTTTTTTACATCTTGGATTTCATTATTGAAGTTTTAGTAAGGATTCCTAATTTGTTTGAAAATAAAATAAAGTCTATGTTAGTCAGTGATAATGCAGCTTTCTAATGGTAAAATAATTTTCGAAATCGGTCTAGTAGTTTTTGAGTTTAATCGAATACAAAAATACAAATCTTCCCTCTTTATTACTATGTTAACATAGATGTATGGAAGTCTGCCGGATTTGTTGACATTTATGAACACTGCTCTGCTCCCTTTTGTAGTAGCGTGATGTTATATAGCCTATAACCTTCATCGATAAATTGACTATTCAACAGAAAAAGAGCTTTTCAATTCGAACCGGTGGTTCCTGAGATTAGCGCGTTCAAACAAACAAACTCTTCAGTTTCATAATATTACAAGTAGGTATAGATATAGTTATTTTTATTAAAAAAAATATTGAAGTAAATAGCACAAAAACTATATTATTAGAAGCTTTGTAAATTACTTAAAATCCGTACAAAATTTCAAAATTATACGTTACGAAATAAAACAGCTATGGAGTCTTAACCCAAAAGAGCCCTAAGTCTTCATACTCTCCATAGCGGCGGCGCGCGCTGTCATAACAGATGACGTCACACAGTATTTTGGCGCGGCGGCGAGCGTTTTTGAGATTACTGCATTAAAATTGCTGTATCTTCGTCATTTTTGATCGGATTGAAATAATTTTTTCACCGTGTTTATTGTTTTTTTAATCATTATAAATCTGCATACTCAGCTAAAAACGTGAATGATCCTCATTAGCTCAGCAATTGGTTTAACATAGGTCTAACAACGGTGCGGCGGTGGAGCACGCCATCTCGCTTGATAAACGCCAATTATAGTGTTCACGCGATTATACTGTCGCGATTTACGGATAACCCGGCCATTCGGAGAGGACGCCTCTTTCATTACCATGCCATGAATTGCCATGCCACTTACATGTTCGAAAGCTTAATGATCGCGGGCGTGGATGAATTTAATCGCACGGTCGCATGATGAGTACTGAATGGCGCAAATTACGAATAAGCAATTATGGGAAACCTTGCTTACCTTTAGTTTCAGAAACTTGTATTACTTTTATGAAAATAAAGTGATAAAATATAATGTGGAAATAATTACGGCAGTTGTAAAATATGTGGCTATTTATCCAAGGGAGTGGTTCAAAGAATGTCCCTAACTCGTGATAACCCCGTTTGCTTATCGCGTATAGGTACGCAAATTGATTGTCATGTTATAGTCCGATTCATTCGCTTCAAATACTTACCTACTTCAACTTCAAAAGTTAACGGTATGTTCTGTGGTTCGGTGTTTGAAAATTATTTCTCTAAGTACTAAAATTGGTGATTATTGTAAAAGTATAAAGACGGAGAAAATATCGTTACTTATCCATATTTTTTAAGGGTTAGTTTTTTATCACATTCCGAGAAAAATGTAGATAATAACAAATAGACAATGTTCTGTGCATGTGGTTCATCTGATTCGTTTGCGTTTGTTAACAGAATTGTATAGGCTAAAATTATGAGATAGACAAAATATCGATTTAATAAATTGAAAGGATCTGAAAGGATTATTTATTGTCTTATTTGTGATTCCTAGAAACTGTCGTTCGATAGGTTACTGGTTGATGTAATTTATATTCTTAGGCTCTAAATTACATATTTTTGAAATATAACGAATAAACTCTCACCAAATTTTCGTAATGAAATGAACCAAACCATCGACATATTTATTCATTCACTTAGCATTTCTCGATTCAAAAATTGTAAAATAACCAACTTTTTTTAATCGATTTGTAATAAAATCGAATCAAAATCAATCGAGCAAGGCGATCGGATCTACCAGGACAGCATAAACGCGTAGAGCGAGACGACATGAAGGTCGACGATGAACGATGAAACCAGTTTGCTGATCGCCGCAAGGTGCCGCGGGCCACATTAAGTGCACTGTATTAGCATCCTCACCCGGCCCTCTCATGTCATGGCTTATCCCCTAGTCCAGAAGATTTAAATGAGCATCTTTATTACAGTCGATTTGGGTAACTTTGAACATTTTTTACCGGATTATTAATGTACACTACAGACTAATTAAATTCAAGGCACAGCTGTATTGCCGTATAAAACATTTAAGTTTAATATATCTATAGATCATAAATTTGGTAAAACATAATGAGAAATTTACCAGTGGTGAATTCTAAGCCGTCTCATAAAACCGGTCCAATAAATCTTTTCGATAATGTCCAATTACAAATCAATTGTATCAACGGTCTACAAATTATTTGATTGAGTTATAAATATCACACTAACTACACACCCCGCGGTTTTACTCGCGGCATAATTTTCTGAATAAAAGGAACTATTATTTCCATTATATTTTTTACTATGAAAACACTGATGTCCAGCGATGACCAGCTTCCAAGTGGTGGTGGTTGGATATCATTACATAACATACGTAGTTATATAGGTACGTGACTTTTACGCGTATTTATTTCTCCGATAACTACTCTAAACAACACAACAGGTTTTGATACTTACAATTTACGAATCTTACGATTTTTCACTGACATTTATAATTTTTTTACGTCATAGTACCTACATAAATTGCGTGGGTACTATTGTAGTCGAGTAGTAGCAAAATTGTTGAAGCTAAAAATGTTTTTTAATATTAAATCTTTGTATATCACTTGAACAATTTACAAGTTGATGACTAAGTAAGGCTAAAGGCTAACAACCTTGTTACAATTAGTACTCGTATTGCTCAACACTTGAAGTAAGTAAAGGTGTAAAATGAATTCCACATTGTATATCTGTAATTAAAATAAATTACGGTCAAATTGTTTGAAACTCATCGGTCATCAAACATTATCTGATTGTTTTATAACTTGTGGCTTGTTTTCTGATACGCGATTATCGTAAATTGTTCATTAATGACATGATTCATGTTACAATACGTTATATAAACAACCATTACGTTTACTGTTACAAGAAAATACGTTCTGTTCTATAGAATACTGGCTGTAATGTGTACAAGAATAAAGTAAGCGTACACATGTCAGTGCCGTTTATTTATTTGCAGTTACCAGTTACATAAAACAAAGGAACGTCACGCTTGAAGCACTCATATTATTACTTGCCTATTTACATGTTTAACATAAATATGTACTTTACTCACTCATTTGAACTTATAAAGAGCTGCTCAAGACCTAAATAAAAAACCTAGTGCCCATTAGAAGTTCTTTTATGACACTACGCGCTGCAATTAGCAATACGTACTAAATTCCTATAAAAGTATTCATTGCCATTCAATATAAAAACACAGTAAGTACTGTAATTATTCTTAGCAGAAATTTCTGAACTTAATCTGATTCTTTATGATACCAGGAGTGTCTGAAAATAATATCAGTGATCTCCTTTGTTTAATTTACCGGCACAACCGACGAAATCTGGAGGCGCGAGGGTAGCTACGGTTTCCATAACAACACGCGCCTGGTGGTTGCCTCCCTGGCAGTGCCGTGTTTCCCCCCGGCTCGCCCCCCGCGCAGTATCGATCCTGCTTCCCCCGCCCCCGCACAACTCCAAATCAAATTACAGGAGCACGGGCAAGCGTGCGGCGCGGCGCGCAACAGCGAAACGCGGTCGTAGTCGAGCCTTGCCTCGTTGCCTCATCTGAATCAACTTTGTATTGGCGTAATAGTATTTTAATTCTATTGGCGCTCTTTTGACTGTGGCCCCTATAATAGCTTGTATGCAAATTGGTGCCTATACGACGCCTGAACGCACGTAGGCGGTCGATTAAGCGTGATACAATCGAAAAATGACACATTATGGATATTTGAACATGTCCTGTTGTGATATATGTAAAATCATATATAAGTACTGTTTGTTTACTAGTTTAGTTTATAAATAACTTCGGATTCATTTTGACATTTTAATATCGGTACATCTATTGTTCTTGAGTTATGCAAATAATATTATAATAGCGTTCAATAATAGCTCAGGTACATATTTTATAAGACTTCAATAGTTTGAAACTAAGGAATGTTCTGTCTTTTTCATCAGATGATCTGTAACAAGACATAATAAAAAGACAGTAAATTTAGAATGAATTCAAAATCTAATCATCTCAGTAAGACTGTACTTAAAACTTTTTATGAATAAACTTTTAACCACAAACGACAAGCAATTAATAAAATAATAATTTAAAGCAGTAATCTGTCAAATATTCTTAGAAGTGAAAAAGCAACGTAGCGTTTACGTAGGCCGTTAGAATTTAAGAAAAAAGGATCAACAACCTTTAGAACATAAACAAAATTCTATTTCAATCGAATGGCAGCAATACGTTCAACGTCGATTGGTTCCGCTTTACACAACAATTGTACATAGATTCTAGAAGTTTTCGCTCGTACTGCTAACAAATTAGAGCTGTTATTCACTTTGCCGCGTGTAATGAATAACTCACTGTTTAAATAGTACAGTGATTGATTCGCGACGTGGAATGTGTGACAGAACTAAAACAAACACGAAGAGGTTTTATAGCGATCGGCAATAAAATCGATTATCGCATCGAATCGTTCAGAATCGAGGGGACCGCAGCCACTCGGGGATATTTTAATGAGGGAATGTCGTGATGCCGAGTCGAGTAAACCGAACAGGACATTTGTCTCCCCCGAATAATGGAAAAGCGCTGAAAGGATATTTATCAAAAGCGACGAAGCTTTTTCGATGGTTTATTTTATAAGGGTTATATCGATAATATAATCGTTAGAATCAATAGTAATCGTGTTACATCGCTGGACCCGTACAAAAGAGTTTAAGTACCCACTTATAGGATGTATCTTATGCCTTTTGGTTTTTAATGAGATGAGATGAGAGCAAGTACGAGGTTAGCTAGTACATTTGCGGCTACTGGTTGTTAAGGATAACAACCTTTGTCCTTAGCATGTCAATCTAGTACAACTATAAACACAAATTTTATTATAGAGTTATTTATTTTATAACTGCATTTATTGTACGAAAGTCTAAATTTATTATGCAAAGATATAATATCTTTTTTGAGTTTCATTATGTATTTTTAACAATATTTATGGTGTCAACATCACCATAAATATTGTTATGATTATTTATATTTATAGATGTTATACATTTAGGTATCCATAAATATAAATAAATGATACGACAGACAGAAAGACAAGCAAATACCCTTCAAAGCGCTGTGGCACGTCATGTTTTGAAATTCAAAATATTACTATTGTGTACTCCAACCTTCAGCGGGTCTAAAAAGATCACATTGAGCGATTCTGCTAAAAACGAGCAATTTTATGAATTTCCAGTAGATTCCTATAAAATTTGTAAAATGGTCACTCATATGAGCAGAACCACAACAGTTCATTTACTAAGTAGATTCTAATTTCGTGTAAATAACCTTTTTAGCACTGCAGCTCCTTGTAGCGCAGTTGTACAATGATCTCAGTTCAGAGACTCTCCCAAAGTCAAAATAAGTATATAAAGTCGAACCTTTAAGTAGTTATCCAGTTTCTTTCGTATAACATATTTTATTCTGGATTCTGGTGCTGCAGCGAACACGACATTGAATAAATCCATTTATTTAAAGAACAAAGTTGGAATTTCTAGATAATAATATAATAACTAAAAGCCTGAGGACATTTTACACAAGGACCTCTTTTTCATAAAACTGTTTTACTGTTACAGCGTGTTATTAGATTTTATTTGCATACATTACCTAAACATTTTTCTTTACTTTCCAACTGGCTTATAATACTCAGATCACGCTGAAAGTTTTTAAGAACGAACGCAATGAAAAGATAATATAATTTCGAATAAAGAACTCCAGCTACAACAGCCTACAACAGTGGATACAGTATATTAATTTTATTTGTTTTTTGTATCGCGCCGAGCGCTCTAATTAATTTACGACAGAAATATTCTTTTTTATTTCGTTGCATATTTATGCGATGGCATATTATTACAGAATACATAATTATCTGTGATAATATCGTGAGGTGCATAGGCTATTTAGATAGTGCGTATATAAAATTATAGTCATAAGTAAGTTCATATCTACTTCCGCTGATAGATACTGTATTTTTTTATATCACTTAACGGGAATCGTATCGTTTGAACTGTGTGCTTAACACTTCTAATTGATACCGAAGCTCTGAAAGACTCCACTAGTCTACATAGACAGTATTTCTAATCTTCGTTCGTATTCGTTTGAGAAAATCCTGGTTCTTTCCACAGCTTAAGCGCTTGCAAGGGAAAACTTCATTTCAAACTACACATTACTTACTGGGGTGAGTTCACTGCATATGGCGATCAGGGGGATCGAAGGCAGAAACTAGCCGCGGGCATCACTTTCAACAATTCGTCATAACAGAAATAGTTATACAAAATAAACTGTAGTACTTAATAAAAAGACGAAATCTTTTCTAAGGCTAGCAGCTTCGATACTGCTTGTGAGTAAGAGCCGTGGACAATCCTCAAAGCTCGTCTTTGTAACGTACGTAAAGTCAACTACAAAAGTATCTTCACTCATTCCAATTTACAGCTTTTCATAAAATAATAAAAAAAGACCTTGTCCTGTGAGTAGTCACGATTAATGTACCGAACTTTTATTTTATTAATCTTTAGCGACTTTTGTGACTGACAGTCTCTTCGTAATTTCTTTTTGTGACTTAAAATATTATGTTTTATTAAAGTAGATATACAGCCTCATACACTGGCTCATTTAGATAGTAAATAGAGAACGTGATAAGTACATTCGGTGACACAGTAAATTTGTCGTTAAATGATGTCGGCGTGTTGCGTGATTCTGATGAGCGTGTTCTTGGATCGACGCCAGTTCTGTTGCAGACACTTCCACAAACATTCTAAAGAAAACATTTATACTCAACCCGAGGTGATTCACTCCTGTTTCATTTATTACCTTGTACCGATGTCAAACATAACACCATTCATTAACTTTTTTGTTATAAAATAGTTCTTAATTCAAATGCTACAAACTTCGAATACCGTTCTAATGGTAGGTACCAGAAGATACCCGTTTTAAATAGTTTATGCACAACACTAAATCAGAATTGTAAATGGCGTTGGATTTCCGCCAACGTTACTTTGTTTCGAACTACCCAAGTATTCATAACTGCTTTAATCGAAGTAATTATCGTTCTTGTGTCTTCCCGCGTAAATAACTTTAATGAATAGAGGCAATTGTATTTTAAAATTGGAATACCACTCAGGGCGGGACTTGGGACTTAAAACTTTTTTGGCGTTGAATATGACCTAATTTTACGAACCAGTATTTGTAATCGTTATTTAAAACTTGAGGACAGCACTGTTTTCAATCATTTTTGAAAATTCAAGCTCGTCAATCAACTCGTACAAGTCAAGATAACAAAATATATTTTGATCTTTGTCTTAAAACGTTTACAGAAGACTTTTTGGATGTCACGAGTGCGGTTCCTGCATGTTGAATATTTTTGGGTCAGATGACTAATTTATTTCATAGCTGGAGCATAATTTATTGTTTAGATTTTAGAATATCTATACTCCGTTTGGTTAGGTGCCTAGATTAGGGTTGCCATACGTCCCGGTACGCCGGGACATGTCCCCGTTTGAAGCCTGGTGTCCCGGCGTCTCGGCCGATAAGCAAATTGTCCCGGTTTAAAAAACATATTTTTATATTTGAGGGCTGGACTTGGTACACAAATTACACAATCAATCAATTATCCACTGTCGCAGGTCGTCAGTCCGCCTGGCTAGGGGGTGCCCCCCTTTCTGTTTTCCTTCTCGCGCTCTCCACTCTAGGACTCGTCAGCTCCAACGGTCATCAGTCCTTTGACAGATGTGGCCAGCCCACTGCCACTTAAGTTTGATTATTCTGCGAGCTATGTCGGTAGCTTTGGTTCTATGTCGGATGACCTCGTTACGAATTCTATCCTTCAAAGAAACTCCAAGCATAGCTCGCTCCATAGCCCGTTGCGCAACTTTTAGGTCGTGAACTAACCCTACCTTCAATGACCACGTTTCGGCACCGGAAGTCATAAGTAACAGGCAGGACGTACTGCCGAAAAATTTGTTTTGAGGCATTGCGGTAAGGGCAAGAAGAAGACCCGACGTAGTTTGACAAATGCTGCGCACCCCAGTTGGATCCTTCTGGCTATTTCTTTCTCGAAGTTATTTTTACCGAGTTGGATAACCTGCCCCAGGTAGACATATTTTTTGAACAACTTCCGAGTGTCGCCTCTTCGATGGCAAACCAAACTCACCATTGATGTTGATAATTCTGGTCTATCCAATCCAGAGTCTTGAAGACGTCCTCCAACGCGTATAGTATGCTCACTCACCGCTGGAGGCTAATGGGTTTCGTTTTCTGGTCTTGGAGCTGGACAGACATTGTGGCAGTGTCATACAAGCATTTCAGCACTTCGATGTACGCCAATCGACACGACACCGCTGCAGAGCATCCAACACTGCCCAGGTATCGAAAGAGTCGAAGGCTTTTTCGTAGTCCACAGATGCCATACACAGCGGCTGCTTGTAATCTGCCTTTTCTACAATCTACCAAACAGTATGGATGTGGTCCACGATGCTATAGCCTTTTTGAAATACGGCTTGCTCAGGTGACTGAAATTCGTCGACCTTACCCGCGAGGCGATTTGTGACGACTCTCGAGAACGGCTTGTAGACATGGCTCATCACTGCAATTCACTAGCGATGCGAGTCGCAACGATGAGCTCGATAGAGATTGTCATTGGTCGGATTGGGTCACGTCACTGGAGATTGACCAATTACAATATCTATCGATCACAACGTTGCGACTTGCGACTCGCATCGTTGTACTTGCTTAGTGAATTGCACAGCAGGAGTGAGATGGGCCTGTAGTTCTTCAGTAAGGTCTTATCACCCTTTTTGAAGAACAATACCACCGCACTCCCACTCCATGCCCTATGTGTTGGCCCTTGCTGGATGACGGAATTAAACTCGCTAGATCTTTCAGGATTGGAGCGCCAGATGCTTTCCTGAAAGCAGGTGGCGCTTAGTCGTAATTTCGTCATCACCAGGGCACCTGTTGTTTTTCAGTTGCCTGAGAGCCGCCTCTACCTTTGATATCTTCTCGTTGTAATAGCGCGTGAGTTGGGCTCTGTGGTCTTCATGGCTGTGTCCCGTCGGTTTACTCATCCGTAATGCATACAGCTGTCCATAGAATTGCTCGATCCCTTTGAGTATCTCGTTCTTTGAGGCAATCGTTTTGCCTACCTCAATCTGAGTTTCGTCAGATGGGGCCTCCCCAACTGCTGAGCGAACACTTTCGACCCCCTATTTCGCTCGATTGCCTCCTGGACGGTGCGGGCGTTGGAGCGTCGGAGGTCGTGTCGTATCAGGTCGTATTGGTAAACAGTAATATAACTACAATAAACGCGACTAACTAGCTAGGCTATTCATACGTGGATAGAACGACATTTTTCCGTACAAGTTTAAGTTAATGCTGATTTCATCAAAATATTTTGTAAAATTATCAGAATTAACTTTTCGCCTTCGTAGCGCAAAGTGCCAACGAAATAACCCGACTGGCGGGTCGCTGCCCGCTGGCATAGAATAGCAGTGTTAAAAGTTGTTTAAACCTTTAAAGTTTTCCATTGTTGTAATAAAAGTTCCTATTTTTCTACCATTACTAGTTTTTCTTCAAATGTCCCGGTCTGAGTCCCCACACTTATGGCAACCCTAGCCTAGATGCATGTTTTACCTGCATAAAAGATTCAATAATTTCAGTATAGCAATTACGCTTATAACTTTATTGTTCTTACACAGATAACGCTTTAGGTACTCTTTGTTTGATAATACCGGCTTTATTACTTTTAGCCTCCCAATGGCCTCCCAGGTCTCACCATGTTTCTTTCTTGTAACGATCTATTAAATTAGTGCACGTGCTTCTCAGACAAGAACACTCTTTTAGACAGAATATCGCGCGAGTTTTACCTCAGGTTGTTGCACGGACTATAAAACCCGGGTGGTTTCGTACTTGTTGGGGTTGGGGTGTTCTAAGCGTCCATATGTTAAGGAATTATTTGCGGGGGGTGTGCCGATGATTGTTAAAATATTTCATGTAATAAATAAATACTAGACTACTTGAATTTAAATACGGCCCTGGGCGTGTAATATTATAAGTGGGATTTTATACTATTTATGTAGTGAGTTCTAAATTAAATTTTATTATTTTAAATTCGAGCATAAAAAAGAAACAGCGCTAACTGAAGTAAATTCATAGCAAATGCGAAAATTACGATAATGAGCTCTTACTCAATTTTGATAAGATTATCTACTTTTTTTAGTATCTTTATGCAAATACTTCTCAAAAGTCACTGTCCCACCTAAACCACGATACCGTTTCACATGTATCTATTGTTTTTCTAACTTCGATACGTACATAAATTAGAAAGTTTTAATGCTTTTAGGAAGTAAATAATAGCTGTAATCCACAATTGAAGTACACAAGCGATCGTGGGAGCACGTGTTCGCGTCGGGAATTCGTGATTCGTCGTGATCAGTGAGACGATATCGGGTGACCTAAGAGGTTCCGGGGGTCGCGGGGTGAAACGGCAGTCTCGACCGCGTACCCGATTGCCAAGTACACATACATATTAACATAGCTTGAGGGCGCTAATAAACACCTACGAGGCTACGCACGTACAAGCTCACTTCGTGCGGACACAAATTGCTTTTGTTGGCGCGAAACGTGCGGTGATGGAACCGACTGGAAATTATAACCCTCTTATTGCGGCTGGCTGCTGATGGACTCACAATGTACAACTACTCTCGGTTAATTAATGGTTACTTTTACGTTTTCTAATACTTTTCAATTGTTGTGCTGCGATGGGCGGCAAATACTTGCTGAGTTAACCGCTTTGAGGTTAGTTTGACAGAATTGTTGTTTGTGAAATTACAGTTAGCCTTAGCTAGTTACGCATCCATGTGTGTTTTAACCAATTTTGAGTTTTAACCAATGTTTTTTTTTTCAAAGCACAAGTGTCTATTTCATTAATTTTGTAGCTTTTGCGCCGGGAACGTTCAGGGGCGGGCTATTTTGATTCATTTATTGACTAAATAAATTGTATCTATAATGAATAATGACTTAATGTACAGTTTTATAATTAAATTTTGTAGTACCTAGGACTAAATTAATTTAACTTGAATTAACGTTTAGGTATGGTAAGTAGATCACATCAATGAAAGTAATTGCGATCGTTATCTATCACTTATCACGTTTTGTCAATGGACAATGATAAAAATTCCTTTTATCAACTAGGTACATATTAAAAAACTTAGGTTTTACAGTTACCGCCACACACCTGAAGACCTAAACAGCCATACAGCCCTAGACTGGCTGTGTGGCACGTTAGTCTAATCTAGAACTAAATTCAAATCAATTTTCACGAGGTGAGTATCGGACCGGGTCAACACTAAGGCCTCGAATTTCGAGTTCGTAACTGACCATGTGTGAATTGGCAATTAGTAGGGGAAGGTGAGGTATAATGATCCCCTTAAGGGAAAAACTTAACTGTGGCTAAAGTTAGAGGCAAAATCGAAAGATTTATATTGTTTGAGGTAGTGAATTTACTGAACTATGTAACTGCATACTTATTTTCTATTATATGTATGCAGTTTCTTTGTATTAGAGGTTTTTGTAAAAGTTTAGAAAAGGATCATTTTATACACACCCATGGATAAAATGATCCCTGGGGTAGGGGTAAAATAATCCCAGGTATCATTTTATACCAATAGTTATAAATATCAGTGAAATAAAACATTCAGCTGTTTATTTTAATCATATGAGTATGTATTGTTCATAACAATGCTGTCTGCTGTCTTCTAGTTTTATTAGAGATCTTATTTTTTTGTAATTTATCTAATAATATTAGTAGGATGAATCATCAAAACTAAGCATTAAACATTGCAACAAACTTTTAAAAGGGTTGTAAAATTAACAAGATACCTATTCAAGCAATTGACAAATAACTAGTAAACAAATAAACTAAAAAAGTAGAACAGGACTGACTCAAGGGTTATCGTGTCCTCCTCCTTTCTTCGGATCACTGATAGTCCCAATATCTGCCAGTTTATGCCACCTAGTTCCACCTCGAGTTCGGTGAGGTGCTTGTCCAGCCGTAGTGTACCGCAGTTTCAAGCTGCCGGCAGTAGTTGGTTTTTGTAGCCTCCCGTCACCCAAACCGGGGATTAGGATTAACGGGACCATCGAGAACTGGGGACCTTTTATTTTGGCGTCTGTGCATTGTGAGGTTATTTAGCCTACTATTGCCACGCTGCGCTGGCCAGAAGGTTGGAGAAGTGTTTTTCTCGAGTTTTCCTTCTCTCAGGTCGTTTCGACCTCGGCAGAACATCGACCAGAAGCCGCGACTCCTCCCTAAGTTTTTCTTTAAGCGTAGTGTAGTGTGTAGACGGCATCTAATACCTTTTGCGTTTGTTCTTCAAGCCATTTATGGTGATTAGTTTTGCGTATAAATATTCTCAGCATGATCTGTAAACCTAACAAATACTAATGAGGTAAAATGATTCCAGGGATCATTTTGAACACAAGGAAGGGGATCATTTCGCCCCAAACACCAAATTTCAAGATATCGATCAAAACATAACCTTCAAATATTGTGTGCGGTGATCGAACACTGCTTAAATATTAGTTAACTGCTATTAATACCCGCAAGTAAAACAACATTTCAATAAATATGAACACGTAAAAAGCAACGAGAGTCCAAAAACAGGCTTACCTTAGATCTGAGCCTCACTTTTTGATTATTTTTTAATAAAATCGCGCCAAGTGCTCGCACCGTCTTGCCATTTGGAGAAGCAACTGGCAGGGGTGCGGAGAACATATTTCATGCGCATTTGGATAGATGGCATTAGTTGTTTCTGATTTACTGAGGGGGATCATTTGACTCTCAGGAATCGTATTACCTCACCTTCCCCTATAAGAACTATTGCGGTATTTGACCACTTATCTATACTATAGGTACTTTATCAAAGCCTTTTTTTATTGAACTTTGTGCACAAATACATTGGCGGACTTAATGCCGTAGGTAGGTATAGGTAGAAATTTCTAAAAATTTATCGTAAATGTAATTCCTAATAATCAGTTTCAGTATAACAGTAAATATTTATACACTTTAATGGCTATGACTATGATTATCATAAATGTTACAAATTACATCTATCTATACTATTATATAATTGTAAAGTGGTCGTGTCTGTACATTGGAGATATTTAAAAAAAAATACTTGGGTTATGTTATGTTAACGATACTGAACACGAAAATATTTTTTTTGAATTTCCTGTCTGTTTGTCTGTTTGTCCGCGATGGACGCAAAAACTACTGGACGGATTTTGATGCGGTTTTTTTTGTTAGAAAGGGCTTGCTCAGACTTAAAATCTTACGTTTGTCTCATCCCAATCGGTTGAGTAGAACCGGAGTTGTGAACAATTATGATAATAAACGGAAAAGGACCCGATAGACAGATGGCGCTTTTTATTATTATTGGTCAATTTTTATAGCTTATTACATCCGGGCAAGTATGTAAATTTATAGACTTTATTTTTACACACACAATTGTGTAAACCAATACGTTTTTAATCTTGAAATTAAAAGGAGACGGATTCTCTTCCATACATTCGTGGGCCTGATTGACAGAAAATGGAGCTGTCAGCTGTCACAGCTTAAAAATACAGTTGATAAACACAAGAAATAATTAATCGATTAACGTAAATCGATTCAGAATTTATTTTTATTACACTATTATTTGGTATTTTAAATGGTTATTATTATTATTATGATTAAGTTTTGTTCACTCTGATTGATTTAATATCAAATTGTGATGCAAGTGTTTTAATACGCAATATTGTTTAAATAATTTTTAGTAATCGATATTTTATTTTGCTAGTGAAATAAATTTAGTTTTAAGATTTCTCGTCTTCAAGATTTTCAATTGAGCTGGTTTTTTAATATTTTGAAATAGAAAAAAATACCGCTTTTTTTAAGTCATATCTCAACTCATTACAATTTTGGCCCAGAAGTCCCCGTCTCCTTTGAACTTTAATGATTTAGTTACAGAATCATAACTAGATGGCGTTCTCGCGTTTAAATTCAAGCTATCGTTTGGTTTCAAACTCCCGATATACCCGAACCGGTATTTTATTCTTCTTTTTTTTTAAATTCTAATTTGTCAATTTTTGTGAAATAGATGTCGGTACGGTACTGTCTTATAATTCGTCACAAAACAAAATCGTTTCTCTCTCACACAAAGACAGATTAGAGGTAGAACGTGGCGAAGGATATCCGATATAGTGGAGTAGACAAGAGACACAACGGGGAAAGGGAGAGGCTGGTGGAAGGGCAAAGGTATTGGGCTTAGGTGACAGACAATCACACGGCCCACCTGATGGAAAGTGGTTACTGTGGCCTATAGACGTATGCAACACCAGGGGCATCATACTCGCCCTTCTTGAAGTACCCCATACTATAGTCGTGTCGTGAGTCGAACTGTAGTAGTGAGGTCGCAAACAAGCACACGGCCCTCCTGATGGTAAGTGGTTACCGTAGCTTATAGGCGAGTGCAACACCAGAGGATTCACAGTCGTGCTGTCTGTAAGAACAGAGAGATTCTGTGCCGTCAGCTCAAAAGATAAGTAGGGCAAAGCCTTTGATTTTCCCACTGACAGCTCAAAACCTCTCCCGTGAGCTCTGGCTACACCAGCGGAAACACAACACGAGGTTAGTCTTCTGTAGGGCGGAGAGGTATACTGTCGTGTACCTAACTTCTCGAGTCGAATAGAGAGGCAAGTACAGTGTCTAATCAGCGTTCAACGCTCAACTCTCAGCACTAAAATTAACAACACCACGCGATAAACGACATCCACGCGGGCGGAGCCGCGGGCAACAGCTAGTACATAATAAAAATATTATTGTTAGTTTTGTATTTATTTGCACATACAATAAAAGTACCTACTTACTTACCTGTTACTTTATAATTTACTAGCTGACCCGGCGAACTTCGTACCGCCATATTTTCTGATCCCGTTCCCGCTGCATATCTCTAAATTTATCAGTGTTTCTTTACAACATTATGCATGTATTATACACATAAACCTTCCTCTTGAATCACTCTATCTATTAAAGAAAACCACTTCAAAATCCGTTGCGTAGTTTTGAAGATTTAAACATATATAGGGACGGACAGACAACGACAGCGACTTTGTTTTATAATATGTATAGTGATGATGATAAGATCTACGTGTATACCTCGGGACACGTATCTTGGACCTAAATCGTGAGACTTTGACAATTGAATTTGAGTTCGCCCACGCAGTAGCACCCCGTGCTATCCTCAAACTGAGTCCTCAAAAGACACCCAAGAAACCTGTACTGCGCGTACCTATAGAGCACATTTTGAGCACATCTTAGGTTCAAGATATACTTACTTATGCCCCGAGCAATACTCAATTCATGTATTTTGAACAAATGACGTCTATTAATAGTGACACAAGTAATGCTTATAATAATACAAGTGTGATACTTGTATTATTAATTATAAGCATTACTTGTGTAGTCTAACAACAACTTTTATTCAAAAAAGTGTTCTTGAATTTTTAGGTAATTAGAGTTCTTAATTAATTGTATTCAATCATACCTATAACATTGTTGATGTTTTTCATAATATAGATATAATTTATTGTATCTATTGAAAGGTTAAGAGTCAACGTAATCGGCGAGCGTGTCTGCAAAACAAATTATGAAAATAGAAGAAGAGAAGAAGCAAAAGGTGTTTTAGTTTTAGGTACCTATGAGCCCTATGATTATTATAACATAGTGAAATTCATTCTTAGCAAGTACTCAGTAGATATAGAGAGAATTCTTCTCTTAATATAAATATATTATTATATTTCTCGGTAGAATCATGGAATGGGTCGTGTTCATGAGTCGTTACGTGTGTGACTTGTGAGTTTTAATTACATCGTAAAGTCGAGCGTTGCCTGTACAAAGTCGAATTAATCTTCGGATTTAAGTGAATAAAAATTTAAATTAGGCATAGATAGTTAAGATCTGTAGATAATACAATCATTATTATCTATCCTTAATAAGCTGCTGTAAAACACAATCTCAGATAAAGCTTATCCTTATAAGAGCGCTGTATTAGTCTTATAGAAAAGAAATAATACGATCTCGTTTCTTATTTTATCTGTGTCAAGATAGACTATATTTATGTGTGTTATCTGTGGGCCGCTATCGCGTCTATTATTATTTGACCGTTGGGTACAAGGCGAGCATAAAAGTAAAGAGAACCACTTGGCTTAATAATGTCGTTTATGTCTCTCCGTTGACAGACACGGGTATGGCGTGGGTGCGTTATAAATTCATAACGAATCACCACTTAAATGGCTTTAAATTATATTTAAGGTATTGAAACAATAAAATTTATAGTAAATTCTACAAATTTTATTGTTTTAAAACCATGGGGAATGTCTTTGAAAGCTATAAACTAAAATTATTGATATGTTTTTCATAGCCAGTTTTCCGGTTACATAATAAAGTACCTATCAAGAAATTATTTATGGTTAAGCAAATAAGTGATTTAATAGCAACTCTTTTTTCTAATCTGGTTGTTTTAGAAAAATTTAAAACCAAAGTTCAAACCAAATTACATACCCATTGATGGACAATCTAGCCACTGCACTATTTTGCGATGTATATCCACTGCACTATTTTGCGATACATATAATCGGCATCTGCGTAACGAAAATTGTTACAACTTAATAATATTTTTTATTGCTGCGAGATTTTCAAGAACTTTTGATAAACAACGGCAACGGCATGTCTTCAGTATCTTCATTATCTATCCAAACAGCTGCAGTTGGTTCTTGTAAACATTGCAGATGCTGCGTACCTATGTTCTTCTAGACTACTAACACAATTAATACAAAATCGTTCCATCTCTCTTATTATTTTCTGTGGTTCTGTCATTAGTATATCTCCGGACACGTATCTTGGACCTAAATCGCAAGACAAACGAGGCCTTGGCGCGCGCGGATTGTCTTGTAATAATCTATGCTCGGTGAATTTGAGCTCGTCCACCGCAGTAGCACCCCCTGCTATCCTCAAAAGACACCCAAGAAACGTGTACTGCGCGTATATAGAGCACATTTTGAGCACCTTTTAGGTCCAAGATAAATTGCCGAGCAATACTAGAGAATTTGTCTGTGTTCAGTCCACGCAGTCTCATTTTTGACAGCACGAGACTGTCTTAGGTCTTAGATGTTTGTAATAAATGTCATGGACAGTTTACTCAAGGCTAGACGACGTATGTGTGGTGTGGTTGTTACGTTAAGTTTACAACCTAGTTGTTTATGGATTAGATGCTTTGCACGCGTCTCTGGGTCAAGGAACTTCATTACAGGCGGTGAAGCGTTCACTTTTTGGCTTACACCTTCGCGTCGAACATCGAGAGCAACTTTCAACCTTAACTATGGTATGATAAAAGTGATTTTTCGTTGCTAGTCCAGGGACGTCATATGCACCTGGTTATTCCTGGAACAGCCTGGATTCCACTTTTATAGCATCCATAATGACTATTAATTCATATGAAACACAAAATTATTTGAATGTACATAAAAATTATATAAATAAAAATATAAAAACAATACATAATTATGTACATATACCTATACAAACCTGTAGGTTCAGGCGTCAAAGAATTCATCCCCATCGATGTCAACTGCGAGGGTGGCCAGAAGGCTGGCGGCAATCTAGCTAATCCACATTCACACAAAAATAGTGTGGACATGTCACAAGGCAAAATGTACCTCCTCATAATTATTTTCATAGTTCGGCAGAATATTATAATACCTAGTAAGATTCATGCTCCGGATTAAACTTTCTCACGCTTCGGCAGTCATCGGCTAACCATCGGCTTTGAAAGTAAGCATCGTATGAAATACGTGCTATAAAACTAAAGAGCCACTCACATAAATAAAGTGAGATTAACTTGAGGCAAATTCGTGATTATTCAAGTTCGGTAGCGAACGGGGACCACCGACCGTCTTGGATGAAGGCCCTTCTAACTCGCTCTCGTATTTCATTTCACTCAAAATGGATTCAGCTACAGAGGCAAAAATATTTATATTATATCAAAAGAAAGATCAAAAGTGTTCGCGAGTATGAGAGCGAACGACCGCGAACAGCATGGAGTGGGGAGGGGGACCAAGGACCGGTGTGGGATTTTTATCGAGTCCCTGAATTGATGTTATGACTTGACTTATACGATATAGCGCCGCGTCGGAAATATTGTAATCTAACATGAATACAGAATTCAGATATAGGTAATACTTTTTTCATCCCACCATCTCGGAAAGAGTACTTTTTTTCTTCGATATCTGAGTGTAAAAGTCGCTTTTATCCTCTAGAGTGGAAAGTAAATTTGAATTTAGAACATCGTGTGTACTAGGTTTGTGAACTCAAAACATCATTAAACCTATTTACTTCTACCTCTATGGTGCCGATTTATCATACAACTTTTTTTTAATTTATGAAAAACTCAACTCGGAACCTCCTTGGTGTACCTACTTTTTTTTTTAAATTTGCTTTGCGCGCATAATTTTTTTTTTCACGTCCAATGGTTGAACATTGTTGTTGAATTTTATTTGTTGATATTTTATTATTAGTATTATTACACATAATTATTATACAGCCTCCGTGGCGTAGTGGTAGTGAACGTGGCCGCAACGCAGGAGGCGCGGGTCCGATCCCCGCTCAGTGCAAATATTTGTATGCATAAAAAGTTCAACAACAACGGTCTAGCTGCAATGCTTCGATATCGCCTAATGTCACCATTGGGTTGTGGAGGTCACATGGCAGTCGCTTTAAGAAAAATATCGAGGTCCAGCCAAATCCGCAGTTAAGACTGGTAAAGCGGACCCCGAACTCCGAGGTGAGAGCTTCGGATGCGACTGGGAATTAACGCTAGGAAGAAGAAGCATTTCATTATTTCCTCGCTGAGGTGGGATGAAAAGTTACGTGTTGCACTCGAGTGCAAAGATTTTACACCTTGTGCTCTTTTGATTCCCTCGCTAACGCTCAAGATTCTAATTTATGAATCACTCGCTATGCTCGTGATTCAAATTTAGAATCTTTCGCTTGCTCGGTCATCAAAACTGAGCACGCGGTTAAAAAGCAACTTTGCACTCTTGTATAACAAATAACTATTATGACGGATTCCGAACGAATAGCGTGGGAGCTTTTACGTATCATACCAAATGACTGTCAATATTCTACTTGTGTAACTGCCAATATCATTAAAAAGACTATAATAACTGTAGATAATTGAAAAAATAAATAAACGGATACATAATAAGAATCATTGAAACCTCGATTACTAAACGTTAGCGCGTCATTGATATAATAACTCAACAACTCTAATTGCCATCGTTATAAATAATAATATTATTACATTACAACTTTTATAGTTTTATAATAATCATTCCTCTGCGTTTAGTAAAAAAAGGTTGTATAATAAAAACCACATCTACAATTCCATGAGAACGTTAGAGAATTATTTTCATAAAATAATTTCGCTTTATCTTTTCGAGACGAGCGTAAATGATTACGAATGTGAATAACAGCCGTGTAGGTTGAACGTACGTAGTCATTTCAAAATAATCAAAAGAGGGGAATATTTATGTGTGTACGAAACATCGTTATTTTTTACGCGGTCATAAATGAAATAACGAGCGACTTACATGCAATGTGCAAGCGTCTGCTCAGTTCACTCAGAACCACGACCACTTTGCAGTGTAAGTACTAGGGCAACATAAACGTGATGCAGGTGACATCTATAATTTCTTTTTGTTGGTATACGTATTGCGGTTTTATTTTTTTTATAGCGCTTGGGCTCTAACTAAAAGGGTTACCGTCGCCTTCGTCGGCCCTTAATATTTTATAGTGGGGTTTTGTTATCGGTTGTTTTATGGCCGCAGTGTTCTCGGGAGAAAAACGTTCCTTTTACGAACTTCCACCTAATCAAATCTTTAACAAAACGTCTTGAGTAACTTTACAGAACTTTAAAAGCCGTTGATCAAAGTTGTAATCTGACTTTTGTTTATTAGGGAGTCCTTACTTTTGTAATATTTAATCGACTTAATATTTTACTATGACTTCTAATGTATACTACTAGCTTAGGCAAGTTGTTCAGAAAAAAAAATATTATGCGATGGCTTAAATCGACCAACCACGCCATTTTTATAACTTTTCGTAATGTCATACACATGATTTATTTTAGGCTCTATAAATATAGACTTTGAATTTTGACATTATTATCAGTTAAAATTAACTGATTAACATAGATACATTTATCTGTACATAGTTTCTGCATCCGTTCCAAATTCGAAATTCATTCCTGCCTCACCCAGGAACTGTGGCACATTTTTATTTTCTAAACATCTTGTCATTCTTGTCTAGTAAATGGAAATGTCTAGTCATTGTTAATTGACTCATTATTTCCTTATCTAATCATACTAGATACATATCCACCAGTTTTTACATTTCGAGCTGAGCTCACACAAAAATGGCCATTGTGTGTAAAATGGCCGCAGGATGTGTCTTGTATCAGCTGCCACCTTGTTTCTTTTACTTTTTGTGTATTAAGGTCTTTTATACAAATAACATCTCAGCTGTTTACACGATTTTTGTATGGATATGGACGGGTCTTGCGAGAACTATTCTTGTTTTGTTGAGTTGCAAACTTTTACCACAGATTACCTAAATAATCTTAAACTTTTAGTACTTTAGGTTAAGTACCTACACCTACATAATAACTATAGAATCATCTTTGGACTGCATAAGTGCATATGAGCTTACTGACAGGCTAGATCGTCAATTTATTTTGTCTGCACTGCGACATAATAAAGTGAGGATCTAAGTACACATTTTAAAAAATACACACAAAAAAAAATATGGAAAAAAGTACAATGGTACCGCACACTTAATGCTTGAAGAAACTTACTTACTTAATATAGGTATTTAAACTTTCATGGTCGTTTACATTATTATTAGAACTATCGGGATATTTACCATGTATTGTTTGGAGTTTCCGATATTTCGGCGCTGTTGCAAGCACCATGATCACGGAGGAACTGTAGTACTGGCGGTAAACGGTGAAAAAGTTTCTAGGAGAACATATATCGATCTACCCTCTTTCGAGTTCTTTTGTGACGCGTATGGACACTACCACTGGTTTCACTCTCACTACAAACTCGAACTCGATCTCGATCACGTTCACGACACACTATGCTTACTGTATCCACTCGCGATTTTGTTTTGGCTTGCTCCCGATTGTTTGTACATAGACGGACCACTGGATGCCAGACGTTCGGCAGTTGAAACCCATCCTCACGATTGAAATTGTTGTACTTTTTTATTTCAATCGCTTCCCTAACCAATCTTGGTATGTAGTGGCGTTCTGTCGAGAGCATCTGAGGGTTATGTAACTCGATCCAGTGGTCAGTACCGGACTCCAATAAATGTTGAGCGATAGCAGATTTATGCGGTTCGTTGTTTTTGACTGCCCTGATGTGTTCCTTGATTCGGCATGTAACCGTTCTTTTGGTCTGACCTATATAGGAACTGCCACAGCTGCAGTCAATTTTGTATACTCCGGGCTTGTCCAGTGGAGAACCATCTTTGGGTGAACGCAGGCATTGTGACAGCCTTTTTAAAGGAGTGAAGATAGTTTTGACAGAAACCTTCTTTAGGATGTTAGCGACCTTATCTGTCACTCCTTTGATGTAGGGTAAAAAGGCTGGTTGTCTTTCCACCCTGCAGTTTAGGGCTTTATGTCGTTCGTTAGGTGGTTTAATCCGTCCATTGTATCCATTCTTTTGTAGAACGCCGCTTATGTGGTTCAATTCTTCTTCTAGATGTTCTTCGTCACATAAACTATATGCGCGGTCAGTAAGCGACGTCACCACTGAATTCAACTGGCGCGGATGATGATGCGAGTCGGCATGCAGGTAGCGGTCGGTGTGGGTGGGTTTTCTGTACACGGAGTGGCTACACGACCCGTCCCCACGAACACTGATCCTCACATCAAGGAAAGCAAGGCTTCGGTCTTTTTCCATTTCGTACGTAAAACTCATTTTACTATGGATGTTGTTAAACTGAGCCACGTATTGTTGTACCTCATTTTCACCCCCTTCTAAAATACAGAAAATGTCATCAACGTACCGTTTCCAGATCTTGATTCTTGGGGCAGTAGCTATGGCTATGGTTTCAAAGTGCTCCATCCACAGGTTTGCCACGACTGGAGCCACCGGGCTGCCCATTGCTACTCCATCTATCTGTAGGTAGTATTCATTCCTGTATATGAAGCAGACCGGCACGAAATCGTGAAAAACAAACAAAAAATTGAGTATTACTGGTGGTAGTTAGTATAGTTAAGTCCAACTATTAGGTAATCTGTGTTTAAGTTATAGTCACTTATTAAGTTCACACAGTGTGAAAATTGTACCTAACCCGTTTTACGAAAACATTGAGAATCGAAATAAAATATTTTTCTTTCTTTCATAAGTAGGCAGGTACTAATTTGATATTTATATTTATATCATTCTATCTGTCAAGTAAAGATAGATAAATACATACTTACTTTTAGTTACAGGTAATGACGATTACCATCTGTAGTCCGTACTGTCAGTTTAATACGTTGAAGTCAATGTACAGCTTCGATTTTCACATTCTAGGCCAAATGTGTGTTTCACTTTACCTTTTCATGTGTCTACAGTCTTCACTCTACAACTTACAGTCCACAGCCCCACTCAGCGTTGAACGTCTAACGCACAATACAATGAATAGAACGGTATTCTTTTGTCATTTTCGTTCGGTCGTCAGCACATTATTTGTAGTGTTACTAACAAATAACGAAGCGGGAATTTCACCAAATTGGACGTGTTTAATGATAATGTACATTTTTGTGACATACACTTATTTATTTTCTCCCATTATATTATTACCCAAAACATTAAAGTAAAACTGACGGAATCAGGGCTTGTGGCATTTAATACTAAGGTCTAATTTCAAATCGCTGTTTTGTAGGTCTTTTGCAGATATACCTTTTTTCGTTGGATCGGTGAACTTAATCAGCAGAATATTAAATTACTGCGTAGCTATACGTAAGAACTTTGATCCTTTTGATTGATGTGTTTGTGTTGTGTTCTCATAAACATAAACTCTTCAATATCCACGTGTACTTGTAATACATGTTTATCTATCTTATATTTATTTTAATATCTTTAGTCTAAATCACATCTCTAGAACAAAAAGAAAAAAGTTATAGCCAGTTTTGTGTGCTAATAACTTCAAATTGCTGTCCTGTAAAGTAGATATTTTACAGAAGTGTCTATCTTTATTCGACGACACTAATCAGGCCATCGATTCTGCTAAAGCAAAACCATAGAGATACCATACCACAGACACTTAAAAAAAATGGCTTTAACATTATTGCTATGGACTTAAAGTTCAAAATTAAATGAAAATAGTTTCATTACACTTTTTCATTCACTCTACAAAAAGCAGCGCTTTTTGCAGTGTCAGTGGTTTCGCTTTAGAAGAATTGAGGCCTAGAAGTAGATAGGTAATTTAGGTTACTGTTTTGTAAAGTCTACTGTAATACAAGAACTTTGTTCCCTTGACTGATACTTGTTTGTTTTGTGTTCATATCTCAGTAAACTCTAATCAATCGATATTCGTGTGCACTTGTAACTCGTCAACAACTTTATCTCATTTACTTACATTCTTCTTTGATATTATATTACCTACATATTTGTGAATATATCTAAATATTAGGGTATGTGTTTCTTGTCAAACTTAAAAATAGAGTAACGATCATACATTATTGTAAATAGATCCGCATTTTTACTTTATTTAAAAACATTTATAATACTTACTGAGTCACAACTGTGAAAAGAAATTTTCATTTTATTAGAGCTGTAGAAGACATTACGAATTCCATTAAAAATAACAATGCTTTTAGTAACTTGAGTTGCTGAAATTTATAGAAATGCGCTCAAATGACGCATGATCACGGCGCATGACTTATGACTTCATGATACTCATGAGAAGCTAAAAATTTTGTGAGTAGTTGCAGGCTGCAACACCACTGTGAGACAAAAGACGGATGGATAACCGTCATGATAATCTCATAGCACATTATTTGATCATTATCGGCCGTTCCCAATAACATATCTACAGATAAAGGTAAAGGTAGAGATAGTTCCTTTGTCAAATCCTATTGTTATTTTGCTACTATGAATTGCGTTACTATAGAGATTGATGACGTTTTTATCCTTTCTAATGTCAAACTGGCGATAGGTTATTGGGAACGGTCGTAAATCAATCAAAATGTGCTCTAAGATTGTATGACAATGATTTTCTTTTTGCTACTTTTCTTTAAATGCTATTCTAAATAGTCGGTTTCATTTTTCGTGCAGTAAAATTTTCAGACTGCTAGATTAAATCAAAACTCTAGATAAGTACTATTAGGAGCTTCCTTGTTTTACGAGGGAAATTAGATTCATATAGCAATTCTTTATCGATCTAGAGAAAACCATTGTCAAAGGATAACTACCAAATCATTATGCGTAGGTAGCAATGAGCAGTTTTCTATAGGTATTTTTAGGGTTCCTAAAGACGCGCTAGATGGCGCAGCCTACACTTTTGGTAAGAAGAGTGTGGTGTCACATCTTGTGTTCCCTAATTAATTTATGGAAAAAGAATTCTTCGGTTTTGTAATGATTTACTTTACATAAATAATTTGTCATTTTTTCTGATACAATTATTTTAAATATAATATAAACAAACCACAGAGTACATTAAAATTACCAAAAGCTATGCTAGCGCCATCTCCTGATGATATAAAAACCAACTGATTATTATACCTACTGGAAAACTGCTCATTGATTTATAAAAAAGGTTTTAAAGCAAACAAGATTTTCTTTATGAAATAAAAACAAACCAGATAAAAATACATCGTTCACAAAACACAAACAAAACATTTTTATTATATCCATTTAAAGAACGCAAACGGTTCTTTATGAACCAAATGTGCAATGTAATAAATTAAAATGAGACACAAACACGATTGTAATCAAACTTGTAGCTTTTGTTCATTGAATCGATTATCCCACGCGCACCGATTATTTCTTGTAGCCTACTTATCTCGACGATCTTATCGAATATGAATATCGATTCATCGACACTAATGGTTTGTACATAAATATGTATCTAACGAGATAAAATGAGTGTTAATTTTGTAGATTATACACTGCAGTTAGGTACGGAATTTTTTCACGATGACTGGCGAAGCGAGAGAATATTTTCAATCAAGCTAATTCTTCTTCTTCTTCATCCTAGCGTCAATCCCAGTTGCATCCGAAGCTTTTACCTCAGAGTCTGGGGTTCTGGAGCCAAAATTATAATTACATATTTCTAGAAAGGCATCGAACAAAAATAAGTAAACTTAGAAGTCACCTAGCTTGATGCTGGCAATATTGTACGTATTACGCGTTCGTAAAAACCTTTTACATTCCTTTTTAAGGTTGAGTTTTGAGTTACTAATATCTTCAGGACCCAAGACATCTTCACTTGCACGCGGTTTACTTGCTAATAAACAGACGAGGCTCTGGCAAATATACTCAGTCCCCGAAAACGGCAAAACACTCGACACCTATGAGGTTAACGAAGTGACTGGCAAAACGTGGCCGTAATAAACGCCTCTGTATATCCTTTTATGAACAAAGACGATGTGCGTCGGTGTTTAAGATTATAAGTCACTTGGAAATACATACCACGGGAAAGAAAGTTGGCAATGCGATCCTGTTAGGTTGCCAACTCCTTTCATGAGTGCCGCATCCGATAGCTTTGTGATGGTCAGACTTTAGCGGCTTTGCAGGTTCCTGCCGGCATGCCTCCAGAGTAGTCCAGAGTCAGTTCTTTCTCTTCGGCATAGGAATGTTGCAAATTAATGCAGTTTTATCCGTCAGCAACAGCAACACGCGTTGCTTTGCCGATAATAGAACTTCAGCACTAGTATGTGTGATATCACGGATATCCAGATTCCACAATCAAAAAAATGTGAGCGTTTTCAAAATGACCTAGACTATAATGGTTGTTTGCGTTGTGGCAAGCTATGATTGCCGTTTTGACACGCCTGGTTTTGCTCGTTTTCTGTTTTTTGGTGCGCTTAATATTGGACAACGAACTGTTGACGAATAACTAAAGAAAAATATGGCGAGACTGGCACAGAAGAAAATAAACTTCACACATAGCAAAGTTAGATTGTTTTTTTTTTACGGTGGATCAGTGGTTTCTTATATATGTAAGATATAGATTCATTCCTATTCTCTCTGCATGTATGTATGTACAAAAAGAAGAGGGAGCAAGCTATATGTCTTCAGCTCCTCTAGTAAATTCGAATGGCATGCACGAACACATGACTAGAGCCAAAGATATTATATAAAAAAGAAGTAGATACGTTATTGCGCGAAAATCGTGAAGATTCGAAAACGAGTCAATTGGAACGTTTGCCTCTAGTACCGCGTGCCGAGCGGCGCCGGTCGGACGTTGAGCGGAAGCATCAGTGACTTATAAAAATAACGAAAATGCCATCGTATGTTTATAGACACTGCACGAACTTATTACTCTAAAGTTAATACATCAAAAGGGATTTCATATCACATGGAAATAATACATAGTTCGACTGATAAAGACCAAATTTCTGACTTTCATAATATTCAAGTTAAAATTGTCAGCACGAAAATAAAAAGAGACAGTATGATATAATTTGGTGCGTGAGCGACAAGGACGTGTGTGATCCGAACATAGATTAAAGTACAGATGAGAATATCGTAGGCATTAAACTCACTACATACACACTGATTGAGACAAGTATTGTCATATCAAGTGGCGGTACCGAAATTTTTTTTTATTACTTACCGATGATGATTGAATTACTTCGACTTGACTGCTTCATAATTCACCTACACTTTTAAAATTTAGGATGATAATTCGGTGACACATATTAAATTTACATGATACAAAGTGACAGTTACATGATACATACATAGTATCATAGGTATAAAAATTAACAAACTTATTACTTATTACACATAGTTATGCTACTATGCAATAATATCGATAATTGAATTCATTAACGATTATACTAACTTTCTGGTAGTGGAGAGGATATGACCAAAATTATAAGTAATACTTACTTAAATCCGATTCCGTGAAATGATGCAAATAGTAACTACGATTATCACTGTCAGATACATACTGTTTTATTGCAAATCGAAGACTATTTATTACAATTTGACATTATTGAAGGGAAAATGGCGGCCTCCTTCATCATTACACAGAATCGTTTTTAACTACTAAGTATATCATCGTATATTTTACAAAGGATAAGCTAGTAGCATCCGCAATAAATATTGAACAAAGATATTTAAAGGAGTTTCAACATTTCCCTGAGAACAAAAGAATTGAAGAGAAATAGCGAAGCGCGGCCGCGGCCGGGTAGCTCGCGGTGCAATGTTTGCACAAGTTATTAACTACTCCCCAGGCGTTTGAATAATCAAAGGCATTGGCATTTTCATGAAGTACCTACAGATAATATTAATACTTACTGATCTGACGGTAGCCATCTTTAGCGCTGATTCAAGAACTCATTATGCCGATTCCTTACCTATAGTAACGGATAATTGAGGTTTTTAAATGTACCACATGATTTATCAAGTGGAGCAAGTAAAGAAACGCTTAATGTATGGTTCCAAAGCCGACGGTATACGACGGCAGACGATTGCAGACGCATGCAGCAGATATAGCGAACCCAATACTTGTAAACTCCGATATGGATAAAGGGGACCATTGAGAAGCCGCAATGGATTACACGTATCTGCTGCATGCGTCTACATGTTGTCGTACGCGGTCACCTTCGGAATCATACCTTACGATTGCGTAGGCTTAGGCTTAGGTAGGCTTAGGCCGAGCACAGGTGCTGTCAGCATTCATGGATAGTCATTGATAAATACTTACAACACAAGAGGTGTCATTCTCATAAAACAACTTGCTACTTCCTACTTCCTACTAATATTATAAATGTGAAAGTTTGTGAGAATGGATGTGTGGATGTGTGGATGTTTGTTACTCTTTCACGCATAAACGGCTGGACCGATTTGGTTGAAATTTGGTATGTATATAGGTTATACCCTGGATTAACATATAGGCTATATATCAGCGATGAATGGGATCAGAATTCCACGCGGGCGGAGCCGCGGGCAACAGCTAGTCATAAATAAACCTACGTAAATAATAAACTTACACGATTGTGATTATGAATGGCCATCACTTTCTTAGTTTAGTTATTGTTTTCCTTTAAATTTTCATGTAAAAGAATATTTTTTCGAGACTAGAAGATAAAAGATACAGCAATTAGTAAGTTACAATAAGGTTAAAATCACAGAAGTAACTTTATTAGATGGATAGTCTAAAATGTCTAAATATTGGTGTGACCAGTTTTGACACAATTTAATGTAATGCAAACGGAATGCACACTCAACCTGAATAGTAAAATAACTTCTTCTTCTTCATCATCCTAGCGTTAATCCCAGTCGCGTCCGAAGCTTTCACCTCGGAGTCTGGGGTTCGCTTTACCAGTCTTAACTGCAGATTTGGCTAGACTTCGATATTTTCCGTGAAGCGACTGCCCTCTGACCGCCACAACCGACCCAACGGTGTTATTGGGCGATAACTAATAAAATAACGTTGATTTTCATTTATATCGCAGAAAAGATATCACAACAATCTTCAGGCTCCTACTCCCAATGGTATTAAACGAAAACCGAAACAATCTCTATTCACAATTTTTCCATCGGCAATAAATTCACATCAGTCATTCTACTTAAGTATTTGCCTTGCCATGGTAACGGATTGCCGGTAATATGTACGCCACATTTCGACGTCATCGCACAAACATCTATCGTTATCTCTTTCCACTTTGCACGATAAGTATTGGAAGAATAAAGACGAATGCATGTGCTCTACTTATTGCTACTTTTGGCGGTTCTTTTATCCGCGTTTTTTCACATTCCATCATGATAACGCATACCTCGGACAATAAAGGCGTATATACACATACACGTTTTTTTTTTTATTTCACCAATCGATGTAAAATACTTCGACACATGTTCTATATTTTTTTTCGTAATTTTCCTTACAAAAGCCATAAAAATGTGTTAAAAAAATACAAAAGCTACTTCCTTAAGAAATATCATAATTAACTGGCAAAAAGAACGTAAATATAGTTGCTCGATGCATAATTTATATAAACCATTAACATTATGTACATAATCGCAATCCAGTCTTTATTGCTCCAGTCAAATTAAAAGATGTGCACTCGTAAGTTACTTACTCCTTTATTGCACGGTATATTTTCGAATAACTTTTTCGTAACTTCACTTATGCGTCACTGTTAAACTTATTCTGAAACGTATGTGTACTCAATCCTTAATAACTTTATAGATTATTTCACAAGTCACTTACTGCTTCCTGCAGGATACCTTCCTTACCAATAACAATTCTTAATCATACTTACAGAAAAATGTGAATGTAATAGTTCAAACGTAAGTATGTTTACGTATGCATAGACAGCGAGTCCAGGTCATAATTTTGAAATAATCTGGCCGACCGTCAAAATTTCGAACGCTCATTTCGCCGATGATGAATTCAACGAATGGTTGTATGGCCGACTGTTAAAACTCCGAATGGTCATTTCGCCGGTGATCAGTTTTACGAATGATTGTATGATCGACTGTTAAAACTTCGAATGCTCATTACGCCGATGATGAATTTTATGATTATTTTATTATTTATTATTAAAACCTGGCAAACCAATATCAAAATAATGTGGAATTTGCACATAAGTTGCGCCACCTAGAAGCACTTGCATTCCTCGAACCAACAGAGATTCCTGCAGCCTACAATATGCTTATGGAAAAGGGGTTTCCAGAGCAAGCATCAGAACTCATGTCATGGTTTTCTAAATACTATGTACAAGGATCAGTGAGTAAAGTCAGTTCAACAGATTTAAAATTAGTACTTACAAACAAACCACCCGTTTTCCACCCCAAAATGTGGACTGTTTATGACAGCCGTCTGTATTCAGTTCCACAAACCCAAAACGCCTTGGAAACCTGGCATGAACGATGGTCTACGTTATTAAATCGAAAAAAATTGAATCTATATAAAACGATAGAAGAGTTTCGAAAGGAACAAATACACACCAGGACTGTGATTGAACAGATTTCTTCCGCACAAGTTATACCAAAAAGAAGACGGATCCAGTATCAAATGCATAAAGAACGATTAGACCGACACCTCGCTCGTAAAAGTGATATGGATCTTCTTAATTATCTGAGTGGATTGGCCCACATCTGCCATATTATTAAACGATAATGCAATATTTTTATGTCTATCGTAAGAAAAGATAAAAAATTTGGTTATGTTCTGTTCAGTTGATTAGTCTTATTATTCTGCACACTGTAGCTATTTAAATTTATTTTTATTAAACGAGAGAAATGAAAAAAGAAAGAAAAACTTTTTTTAATATGTAATTAAATAAAAAATAAAGATTTTTGTTGATTTTCTAAGGATTTATTTGTAGAATTAACAAACCTAACCACATTCCTCCAAACCAATTATCATATAATATTTTACCACAAATAATCATAAAATTCATCATCGGCGTAATGAGCATTCGAAGTTTTAACAGTCGATCATACAATCATTCGTAAAACTGATCATCGGCGAAATGACCATTCGGAATTTTATCAGTCGATCATACAACCATTCGTAAAACTGATCATCAGCGAAATGACCATTCGGAGTTTTAACAGTCGGCCATACAACCATTCGTTGAATTCATCATCGGCGAAATGAGCGTTCGGAATTTTGACGGTCGGCCAGATTATTTTCGAAATTAAGACCTGGACTCTAATAATATGGCAGATGTGGGCCAATCCACTCAGAAAATCAAGAAGATCCATATCAATTTTACGAGCGAGGTGTCGGTCTAATCGTTCTTTATGCATTTGATACTGGATCCGTCTTCTTTTTGGCATAAGTTGTGAGGAAGAAAACAGTTCAATCATAGTCCTGGTGTGTATTTGTTCCTTTCGAAACTATTCTATCGTTTTATACCGATTTCATTTTTTTCGATTTAATAACGTAGGCCATCGTTCATGCCAGGTTTCCAAGGCGTTTTGGGTTTATGGAACTGAATACAGACGGCTGTCATAAACAGTCCACATTTTGGGGTGGAAAACGGGTGGTTTGTTTGTAAGTACTAATTTTAAATCTGTTGAACTGACTTTACTCACTGATCCTTGTACATAGTATTTAGAAAACCATGACATGAGTTCTGATGCTTGCTCTGGAAAAACCTTTTCCATAAGCATATTGTAGGCTGCAGGAATCTCTGTTGGTTCGAGGAATGCAAGTGCTTCTAGGTGGCGCAATTTATATGCAAATTCCACATTATTTTGATATTGGTTTGCCAGGTTTTAATAATGAATAATAAAATAATCATAAAATTCATCATCGGCGTAATGAGCATTCGAAGTTTTACCAGTCGATCATACAATCATTCGTAAAACTGATCACCGGCGAAATGACCATTCGGAGTTTTAACAGTCGATCATACAACCATTCGTAAAACTGATCATCGGCGAAATGACCATTCGGAGTTTTAACAGTCGGCCATACAACCATTCGTGGAATTCATCATCGGCGAAATGAGCGTTCGGAATTTTGACGGTCGGCCAGATTATTTCGAAATTATGACCACCAAAGTTTTAAAGACCGTTGCGTGCCATTTTGATTTTATTATTGTTTAAATATAGCTATGGTTGTGAAAATATAATAATAATAATTAATATTTTTCGTTTTGGAACTTTCCTAGATGTAAGAAATTGCTATAGTTAGCAAAATAAGTACAAAATAAGGGATTATTAAAAAAAAATATATAATCTCGTTTTATTCCTGCAATTAATCACCAAACTCTTTTTGATATATTGTACAGTAGTTGTAAAATCATAACAAATTAGATACCCACAATTCTCAAATTAAAATGTAAAGTTATTTTTTGTTATTAGGAAAATATAAGAAAATATGTATTACTCTGTAAAATATTTCTTCGTGCAATAAATAAGTGTGTCACATACAATATAAAATCTAAATAAATTATCACTGCAATATACACTTACATAAACTTACTCGTTATTTATTTTCAAAAATAAACGTGCTATAAGTACTTAAAACTAAAAGCTCCGAGGTTGTATCACGAGGAAAAAGTAGCAATAAAAGCGTTTGTATACATAAGATCCATGTTTTGTTTATACCTGAACAGCAAAAAAGGCGTATGTTTATTTACCAACAGTTACTTAAGGAAAACCCTAATACAATAAATAGGTAATTGTTAATTTTCCCTGTACTATGAAAACAGTAAATATATCTATAATTTCAGTAAATAAATATTAAAGAGCTCATTTAGAGGCTTCTTATGATATATGATACAAAGTACTATCATTATTAGTTCAGGCAATATTCCAGAAACAAACTGTTTTTTGGCTCTCCTGTAAAGTTGGTGTTTTCCAGATACGCCTTTGTTGTCCGAGGTATGCGATAATTCTCATATATGATGAAGATTTCCACATTCATGGTTTGGATATAAATCCTGGTCCTAACATTTCGTCTAAGTTGCCTCATCATCATATTTACAAGCTATTTTCAGGCAACCAAGCTAATATCTCGGTTGCATCCAAAGTTTGTACTTTGTCGTCCGGGATCCGCCCTCCTACGGTTTTTCCTTCTAATGTGTCTTATCTTGACTTTTAAGGGAACGACTAACTTCTGAAAACCCAATCTTGAGAGAAAGACTGCACTAGAACCTCTTCGTTAAATAGCAGTTACCTAGCGTCTCGTAGGTAAAGTTTGGGTCCTATACAAACCCTTGCCAACCTCTAGAGAGTAGATAAATGACACAATAAAGTTTCTATAGTAGATAGGTATCTGATAAACAAAATACCACTGAACTACCAATAGAACGTAACACCTTTATGCCACAATTTCATCGAACAGGCGTGGCACCACAGTCAGGATGTCACCGATCACATGAAAACGACACCGCGTCATCAATCACGCCGTAGAGAGTGGCCGGCGAGTGTACCGGGTGTCGTGTTGCAGTTGTGGTTATCGGTTACCAATTGCTGTCACTCTACTGATAAACAAAATACTATCCGAACTTATACAAACATTTATAGTTCCCGGCATTTAACTTGGCAACAAGTCGCGAGACAAACAAGCCTCTGGTGCGCGCGGATTGGTTTAATATAATCTATGATTCGAGCACCTCAAGCTATCCTCAAAAGACCCTCAATACGCGCATACTGCGCATAAAGAGTACATTTTGTGACGTGTTTCTTGCCTAGTTAAATGCCGCCAACTATACATGTAACTGCACACTTTGGGAGACCGCACCAAAGCAGCAAATTTACCATCATTTACGCAGCAAATGCTTCTTGACATTGATATTTTTCTTGGCAATTCGATGTGTGGCGCAGCAAGTGCAGACAGCTGCTATGGTGTGCGGCCTGGGCCTCCCTTATAGAATAGGTGATATAAAAAATGTTCTGATTAAAAAAAGAATGGCTTGAGTTTTTATTGGCTGATTCTTCTCTAAAAGGCATTATCCATAGCCCTGCAACGCCGACTGTAAATGTGGAAGCATGTGAGATTCCTAAATCTTTACACACTCTATATCTCTAATAACTAGAATATTATTGCAAAGAAAAATTATAGACACCGCAGTTGTTGCTACCTGTCACGTATAATATTCAATTATCATATTTAAGTGGATTTATGCTGCGTGGAAAGCTTTACAAATGACGTAAAGGATATAACAATCGTGCATTTAGAAGTAAGCCCGTATCGATTATAGTTTCCGGTGTCTCTTACCTTCCATTGTGTATTTATTGTGCTCGGTCGGAGCAATGTAAGTTCGGTTTCCTTCGCCGGTTATAAGGTCGGTTCTCAGAAAGCCAGCTGGCATGTTCACGTTCCCAACACTCTCGGGTTAAGATTACAATGTCAATAGACGTCACGGGTATTGAATTGCTTGCCGTTTAGGGACTTGGGACTTTCAAACATTCCTGAGATTGTGGTAAGCAAATTAGTGGTATTTGTAGATAATGAGAATGATTTGGCAGTACCTGAGCATTGTTGTTTTTTTCGTCGATAACTGTGGAAATACCGATATGTTAACATCAGTACAAGTACAACTATTCGAGTATTAGTTAAGGATTTACAAGATGGCTGGATGCTAAAATTGTCTTTAATCGAGTTTATTAAGGAAATACACCCTGTATCAATAAACTTAACTAGACGTTTTAAACTTTAAACCCTATTATATACAGCGCATGTGTGACGCCCCTGGTGTTGCATTCGTCCATAGGCCACGGTAACCACTTCCCATCAGGCGGGTCGTGTGCTCGTCTGCCACCTAAATTATATGTATAAAAAATAAACAGACTGTCATTCAAATTCAAAGCAGTTTCCAAGGTAGTAATAATAATGTGTTACAATTAGTTGCGTGTTAATAGTACAGTATTCTAAAATGTTTATCCAGATATCTTACTGAAAATTGTAAAACTTATTGTAATGATCCTTCAAATCAAAACATAAATTGACCTAAAATGAATAAAAATGTGTTTGTTGTGAAAGTTAAAGTCATATTTTACATAAGATCAAAGTTACATAGTTAAGGATCTCAAAGTATTCCGACTTCGAGAGCGACTTTTGAATAATGCTTCAGTTTTTCTTATTCAGTAAGTCTTCCTATAACTCAAACAACAAAGAACGGCTGGAGTGATCCAACAAAGGAATATGAGAAATATCTGCGCCTCTACAATCCGAACCGCATCGCTACTTCGGTTATATTTGAGAATATTTCTTGCTCCTCAGCTGTGCGAACATCCCGGTTAACCCTATATTTTCTCTAGCTATCGAATAAAGATACGTCTGCAAAATCTCTACTTTACAAGCAATTTGAAGTCACACAAACTTACTACTGTCACTATTTTTCTTATCTGCTAAAGAAATTATTATTTTACATGAGTATCTGACTCGCCTGTAATGGTAATGATAGTGTATGATGTGCGTAATAAATATTATATCAATCGTCATCATCCTCCTGCCCTCATCCAAAGTTTATTTGGGTTTGGCGCAACATGTGTAGGTACTTTTTCAATTAATCTCTAGTTGCAGTCATCTTAACATTCACTCTCTTCTTAATCATAATATCGTCTTTCACACAGTCCATCCACCTCCTTATAGACGACCTAATACCTCTTCCCGTAATAAATAAATCAATAAAATAAATAAATAAATAAAATATTGAAAAAGCATCATTAAGTATGGGTAATCTTCCTCTTAGCGTTAATTCCCAGTCGCATCCGAAGCTTTTAGCTCGGAGTCTGGGGTCCGCTTTTTGTCAGTCTTAACTACGGATTTGGCTAGACCTCGATATTTTCTGTGAAGCGATTGCCATCTGACCTCCACATCCCAATGGTAACATCAGGCGATATCGAAGCTTTGCAGCTAGACTGTTGTTTTTGGATTTTTGAGGGCTCCAACTACCCGTAACGACTGCCATTGATGTTCTTATGGCAACCGGGACCGACGGCTTAACGTGCTCTCCGAGGCACGACCAGACCAATGCAAATACCCATATTTCATGAACACAAATATTTGCACTGAGCGGGGATCGAACCCACGCCTCCTGCGTAGCGGCCGCGTTCACTACCGCTACGCCACGGAGGCTGTCAAGTATGGGTAATATAACGCCAAAAATACAAAAAAAACGTGATTTGGGTTCATATAACTTTATCGTTGGATAGTTAGTTTTTATCAAACAAATATTGATACACGAATCATACTCAAATAGCTACATTACTCGACAAGTTTTATCTAATCTACAGATTGCCGTGTGTTTAGTAATAAGATGGATGGTAGCTATTCATAATTTTAAGTCTCAGATGCTCTGATTAAATTTCTTCCGCTCCAGAGGTCCCTTTGTTGTCAGTAACTTCTATAGCGACACAAAAGCACTCGTCTACGGCAGGATAATTTATTTTAAAGAGTCCTCTGTCTTACAGGGACTTTTTCGACTTATTACGCCGAATTGTACTTTAAAGATTGTTTTTGTCGTGAAATATGCTTCGTTATATTTTCTTTTTTGGATGTATTATGCCACTGAAGCATCTTTTAGTAGTATAAGATTGTAAAAATGTTTATGATTAACAATGAATTGAAGATCTTTTATACCATTTAAGTATAATGTCATTTCATAATCATATATTGTTTTCATTCAATAAATGATTCACATTATTGACTTTATTATCTTTACCGTAGGGAAGTACCTACCTACGTATTTATTATTTTGTTGCAATAAACATAGGTAATGTATTTAGGTATCTAAAAATAAATCGTCCAACTTTTTAAATAATGACTTCAAAATGACTTCTCTTAAAAAATCTTGCTTAGGTATAACAATACCGATACGGTACGATAGTCGATATCTTTCCACTGGTTTTCCTTGTCATTTTTTTACATAAAGGAACGTTGTCAATTTTCATACTGAAGTTGTGACCTTGTGACTAACCTTTTTTTTAATCACAGTGTGCTATGCTGTATACAACATTCTGTTGCGGCTTGTGATATTGAAACCGTTCCCAGCCAACTATTAGGTGTTGAGTTTCAATTTCAACATGCGTCGTTGTAATAATAGGTACCTAGCTATGATCTTATGATACCTACTTGTTAGTTGTTGGCTTGTTCTAATTCTAAGTACTTACCTGCTAAGTACATGTTGACTTTGAACAATATACTCACTGTATTTGAAGTATTTATCATCATATGTGCTGAGAACAGTTTTAATTTTTTTCTCCAATGAAAGTCATCTGAGACTGAGACATAAAAATAAGAAAAAGTTAAGCTCATCTCTAGAGGCTATCAAAGTTGAAAATAGAATACCTACCTATTTATTCGAAAAAATGCTGCCGAAATTAGATTCAATAACACTCATTCATAGTTCAAAAACTTATCGCTTCTATCAAACAAAACTCTATATTTTTATTTCGACTCTAAGAAACTTTTAGAAACATCTTTTTTGTCGTAAAGTCAAACTAAATAAAAATAAATGTACTGTGACTTGAGGAGTCTATTATCTTTTTCTTATTCATTGTTTCGCGCTCGCGCTGGTAATTTTTTTATTATAGAACCGTTTGAGATTGCTTTTTTTTTTTCATAATAACAGATTATGACGGATCTCTGCCTTTTCGCCGAAAATTGTTTGGCCGATTATCACTTGCCAACTAACGTTTCGCAGAATTTTAATTCGCAGAATAATCATTTGCCAACTTGTGATATAATTTTGTTTTTATTACCCAACCTCACAGTTGCCAATTTTACGTTTGGTCTTCATTTTAGAATGACACTTTTCAAAATGCCAACTTTCAAGTAGCGAATGTTTTAGTTAGCATAATATTCATGTAGTTGTTGTCAAAATTACTGAATGTGGCGTACAAAAATACTAAGTGAGTCACTATTTATGGATGGTTATAAAAAAATAACCACGAAGGCTAAAGCGGGAGCTCCGCTCCGCTCCGCTCCCGCGTTAGCCTTCTAACCTAACCTATCCAAGTTGGGGCGCGCTATACTCGATTCGTCTAAAAGTTGTCTGGCCTAATAAATAATTTGACAAAAGATAAATGCCCCAAACGCTTTTTGTCATTACAATAATCAGCTTAACAATAATTCTACCAAATGAAACGTTGTCATACAAAAATTTGACAATCGTTAGTCGTCAAAGTGAAAAATAGGCGAAACGTTGGTTGGCAAGTGATAATCGGCCAAACAATTTTCGGCGAAAAGGCAGGATCCCGATTATGACATTCGCCAAGGAGCAGCCTATTTTGATGACTCAGTAATTCGTACGCATTTATTATGAGGGCGCCTCTTCTACAATTTTTTTTTATTTTCTCTTACGTCTGTCTGAGTTCTTTCGATAGGCGCTCTGGTGCGTGCGAGTGTGATGCATGATCTAGCATTATTTCCGGATTAAAAATATTTTGACCTCCAAAAGTGTCAAATCATCATAAACTGTATAAACACTACTTTATCAGTGGTACCTAATGATACAGTCGATAGAGGATATAATTTAGACTGTTTCAGCACAGTCTAACGAATTGTTATAATTATTGTTATACTGTGGTTTTAGTTTTATGAAACAAAAAGTGTATGCTACTTATAACTTTTATCTACTGTACTACCTCACTTCGCAGCAGCGTCCTTTCTTTATCGTTAAAGTGCGGGACTCGTTCTTCACTTCTTCCAATCTTTCTGGATTTTGTGGCAATGGCAATGCGCGAGTAATGACACCAGACCTCTGGTATTGTAAAACTTAAAGCATTAACAGCTCCCAGCCACAATAACTACTATTAAGTGAGGTCTTTAGTTTGTTTTCTACTCAGTCAAAAAGACGAAATAGGTAAAAGAGGAAATTGGGGCAAAGAAAGATACAGTCCGTAAGAAATGAAATGCAGCATACATCATTTTCTTATGTAGTAGGTATGTGTAAATAAGTATGACAGTAAGTATGCCTACTACATATTTAGAGTCAATTTCAAAAGGGAAAAACATGGGGAAATAAGGCTAGCCGGCAATTCGGAAAAATATTTTTGGACACTTGTCAGAATTGACATTTATTAGTTTTAATATTTTTCACTGACAATTCGGACACCGGCCGAAGAAGCTGTTTCGTACAGTAAGATAAAAAAATTGTTTTGCATAGCATGAACGCATCGGAATAAATTTATTATCCAATATAATGTTTATACATTTATCAAGCTCTTTTTTACACTGCAACGAACACGCATTTCACGTGGTTTCGTATAACCATGCGCACTCACGCGAGTGCCGTGTGTGTGCCATGTGCCAGGCATCGGTGGATAACGTAGTAATAAAAAAGTTAGTTCAAACAAAAATATTCCATAGAACAATAGCCCGAAGGATGTTTTGGCACAACATACCCAATCCATATGAGGATGGAATAAACAGGAGCTCTGAAAAGAAAATCGACTTTTAGTCATTGATCCGAAAGATGTTTTTTGATTGAGCAGTATCCGTCACAAAGAATACAAAATACAGCGTAAGGTTATTTGGCCGCTTGGTTCCCGGCTAAGCACGATACAAAGGCTTATTTCCTTCCCATAGGTGTCGTAAAAGGTGACTAAGGGATTAGGCTGTTTTCTATCTGACAGTAAATAATCAAGCCCAGAAAAAGTACCCGGTTGATAGCAATAGGCTTGCCCTTACATCTTGAGACCGCATAAAAAGTTGGGATATGTGGTTGTTAAAACAATTTTATTACATATCTGCCTACCACTCTACCTCGGACCTTTAGGTGAGATAAGAAGCTAAAATCGAAAGGTTCAGGAAAAGGGTCACCATTACATACACTAATTTTTTGAACTTTAATACGTATCTATTTATCCACGAGTTCGCAACATATTATTATAATTTATAAAATACCCAAATAAAATACCAACTTCAATTTGTAAATCGTAGAATAAAAACGTAAATATCAGCTACAAAGCAAAGCCCACAATCTTCCAACATAATTTCATTCAATTTTAATTTGTGTAAGTAAATGGATTCCGTTGAAACTGTATAAACACCGGCTCTATCTAAATTTTGATTATTTAGAGTTCCATTCAAATAAATTATTTGTTCCCAACAAGCGCCGTAAGGCTCACCATAAAACTCTTTGTAATTATCCGTTTGTTTAAAGAATGTATTACACAAATAAACTTTACGATTCCAACGTTTGAACATAACTTTTTATTATCTCACATGTTTTCTTCAATGCACACACAAGAAAAATGTTTTATCACCTACTGCGCTGTAAACGCGCACGCGGTCTCATTACTTACACGTAAGTTGTTCAATAATTTGTCCATTAGATATTAAGGCCAGCAGTGGACGACGTAATCCATCATTATAATGCAGTATGTTTAAATCAGAGCGGTATAATAGCTTCAGTATTTTGTTATCCCTTCATGCATAAATGTTTTTGTAATATTTTGGAAGAGAAGCGGTGTTCCAACAAACCCCTCTCTCCCTTCACCTCTCGCGCGACGTTGCATTGCACGGTTTCATATTTCTCTTTCTAACTTTAGTTTTGTGAATACGCCGCGCTGCGAGTGACGCCCGGTTCATCACATTCTTTAAAAGGAAACCTTTACGAGCTTGTTCCTGCCGCATTTATTTCCAAAGCGTTTATTTATTGTCGGGTATGTGATGTGAAATATAATTAAGAACAATGTTTAGTTATTAAAACATGTTAGTCGCAGATAGGAACGTAAATAAGTTAGCTAGTATTTGCGTGCGATTTTACACTTTACTTTTCCACTTATTGAAGTGTGAAATGAATTGCCCCGCAAAACATGACGATTTGAATTCCGCACTCGAGCGGTTGCTGGCCGGTTCAGCGGCTCGGTCGGTTCGGTACGCTTGCTCGCTTGAAGCTTGACTGACTCGCGCTCGACTCAAACTCGAGCGAAGTCAAGTCAGTATTCGTGTAGCGTGCGCTTGTGTCGCTCGTCCATTACCACTCGGTACGCGATCGTATCGCATACAAGCTGCGATATACTGGTTTCTGGTGACTACAAAATTCATATTGTGGTGTGCAGTGTGCTGATAGCATCCTTTGTCTATCCGTAGGTGAGCAGCGGAACGCCAGGGCAGTCAACGCGAGGATCACTACCGGGATGCCAGTGTGTCTAGTGATGGTGCTTTGAGATCGTGCCGGTACCTAGCATTGTGTTAGTGTTAACTATAGTGCATCAAAGTTGTGAATGGATTGTGTCTCTTTTGGATTGCCATCGAGAGTCATCGCTAGATCAACTTGGGAACGGTAAGATATAACCACCATTGTATTCTATTAACAGCTTACTTAATTATGTTAATAAGTATGTTTATTCATTTGCATAAGTAATAATATTTGTGTAGTCTAGCATAGTAGTGGATAGTATGACTAGATTATTAGTAGGTAATTACACCGTTAACCTTTGAGGCTATGCATTGTAAATGCAGTGTTTCGAATTAGTTGACTTAGCATTTAGGTATGAACTTGAAAGAATTCGGCAGGTAATAAATTCACAGAATATCTTTGGTCGTCCCAAAGGTCCTAAGCAATGTATAGGTAGGTATGTACCTACCCAGTTTAATAAAATATGAACCAAGTACGTACCTACGTGAATTGAAGCGTACGACCCACGTACTTTTTTTAGCTACTCCGAAGTTTTAGGTATATATACCTACTACCTATACCAACACTTAAAACTCGTCTGTTTGCTTGCTTATCAAAGTATACACATAGATTAGCTGTCAACATTTGTATAAATGAAGCCGTCCTTCTATCGTAACTGCCTTCCCAGACATTGCGATAAGCACATGTTTATATAATTATATTATTTTATGTCTACTAAATCCTTTCATTACTAATATTACAGTCAAACAGTATTATTGTCTAGTTGTAACATCGCATCATCGATAAACCCTTGAATGTGATGAGTAGGTACACTTATCCGTACCGTAAATTAACCCAACAACCGTTATTTAGTTACATAAATCTCGTTCGTATTACGTAGAGGCTAGTTAGAGAATAATCTTCAAAATCTGAGCGACTTAACTTGGATACTGAAGATAACTTAAGAATTCTCAGTAGGTAGGATTAACTTATACCTACTTAGGTATACTTAAAGTTCTCGCCCCGTTTTCGTTTTCCCCCAAAAAAAATTAATTACATAATAATAGTGTGATAAAATAAAACCGAAAAATTTTTGAGTCCTCGTTTCTCCCTATTCTCGATTCCCCCCGAATTTTTCTGTTTTTTAATAGCGTGTTAAAAGTTAAAACCAAGTTAAAACACTATTTTATAAATTCGGGGGAAATCGAGAATGGGGAATCGCTACCAACCTGGCGTATAATATCTATGTTTATCTGTTCAAATACTTGAAACAAACTAACACTAGGATTATAAGTGCTATAAAACTACGACCTAGTTCGATTTATGATTGATAAATAAATATTAACACTAATTGAGTTGAGGCATAATATAAAGCAGATATGAAAGAAGAGAATATTATTACATAATGGCTCGCAGTCGTAAAAACTCGTCGGTCAGTTATAAAAACATAAGCCGAGGGACCAATAAGGTCATAAAGCAGCGTGGCTGTACAGGTAAACAAAGATCTTTATCTACAATAGTTTGTAGGATTTATAGGAATTATTGCTCATTCTTTTGCTCATTCTTCTCATTAAATAGATAATTATTAACCAAACACAAACACGCAAATCAATGACTAAGATCCTAAAAAAAGTACACAATCTAAGTATGGCTGTTGAAAAAACAACTGAAACGTCGTCGGGAAGAGTGAAAAGTGTGGACGTAATAAAATAACACAAAACAAATCACAATAAAATACGTTATGCATAAATACCTAGTTTTATTTCAATGTGTAATGTAAAATTCGCGTACATTTCCGACAATATCGTTTTGCAAAAATTTTACGACTACAACTTATTTTATTAACTTATTCATCAGCACTATTACCTAACCACAAAAGGGCCAGGGTGGCACGTCTGGGCTTTCAAATTATACAAGATGGTGGCGCGTCGAATCTCTCACTTATTATTAAAAAATCATGTTAAATTGTGAGTGCGTATACCCAAAAAAAGTACTAATGTTTGACTATGAAAGTTTACTATAACCTAATGAAATTGTAAAATAAACAGTCTATTCTTATCTCTTAACACACTGTCATTCATAATCTATATTAAACCTATTTATAATTTAACATGATATAAATATTTATCATTAGCTCTAGGCTCTAGTAGGTGTTTTAAATCCGGGAGCTAATAAAACTTCCTCAAAAAAGCTTACTTGAAAAACTTTGTCGCCGGAACGTCAACAACGCGGGAACGTCGGACCCTTTTGTTTATTTTGAGACATCAAGGAGGGTCGGAACCCATTACGGTTTAGTGTATGGCCTCGTGAAAGGCCAGTATAGCTTATTGAAAAGGAAAAATACCACCAAATTCAACCATCCAAATTGATCTTAACAAGATTTTTACCGGCACAAATAACTTTTTTAATCTCTTTGGAATCATATTATATCAATTTGTTCTGATAAGGGCCTGTTTCATTAGGTTAGGCTGTTTCATAATAGAACGTTATTGCTTTTTCTTTGGAGGTACTCTATTGAGATTGATATAGATGAAAGGAGCCGTAATTTTGGTTTCAATAGAAATATATATTCAAGCCCTGTATAATGCGTTAATAGTAAAAGGGACATTCTGTCACGACGACGCCACTTGTTCTTAATATTATTCATGGACTCCAAAATTTATCTTTCGAAGAATCTATTGAAAACTTGTGCCATATCTTTCGTTATTACGCTTAGATCTTTCAACTAAACTATACAACGGATTTTATTACGGTTTTCACTATCATTCAAATAATTCCCTCTGAATATTATAGCTGCCTATTATAATGTCATTACTGTCATCAGCATCATTACGTAAATTATCAAAATGCCTCAATTCGACCAACAATGGTTTGCCTCGTAAAATAGAATTTTGGGAGCTTTTGCTAACGCATATGAATGGTGTGAATTAAGAATAGTAAAGCATAAAAAATGGCATGAGCTATGAACAGAAAATGAATAAAAATACCGTGATATGAAAGAAGAATAAAAACAAATAAAAATCAGTATGTCTTATTTTGTAACGGTATGAGTTTTCGTGTTAAGAAAACGGAACAACCCAATATTGCCTATTACTCTTTTTTCCGTGCAAAACCGGGATGGATAAGCTAGATACAGAAAAGTATCATAATTTAGTAAATTATGTTACTTTTCTGTATAGGTAAACTAAACATAGTTACTTCACAAGAGTATTATTTTTGAATTTGAAGATATGAAAAAGAAAAATATTATGTTTAGTCAGAACATTGGCGTCATGTGCGTGGAGCACGCATTAGACCAATTTTTTATCAAAACTTGTTTATGTTTTAGAACACGCGTTCAGCATACCGGTAGCTTAATAATTTTACCTTTTTTACTGATATGTGTGTTACTAGACGTGAAAAAGTTGTAAATAGAAAACTACATAAATTACATCACTTCAACACTAGTTAGTTTATTATTCAATGAATACTACTTTCACGAGCCGTAGCGGATTATTCACGATTCCCCCTGTTCTCGAGTCTCCCCGCAATTTTTTTATAAAACAATAAAGATTTAGGGGAAATCGAGAACGGGGTAATCACGACTAAACCAACGGAGCAAACGGGGTCTAACAAGTTGTATATCTACTTATCTAACAAATATAATTATTTAAAAAAAACGGGTTCACAAATTGCCGATGACATTACATAAAATAAGATAGCGTAAACATGTACAAGATAATAATCTCAATGCATAAGAATATAATGATAATAATATGCTAGTAAATGGTATTTAAACGGTCCGTTACACACCAATGGTTAACTGAAACCCCATTAATGTATCTATTGCGCTACTTTTGCCATCTCGTGACGATATCTTGGTAGCTATTCATCAACTAACCTTTTTTGCCATCGTGGGAACTCTCTCGGGCATAGTTGCATACTGAAGTGGCTATTATCAATTGAAATCGACTAAAACAGCACATGTTTCTCCCTGAGGGTATATTGCCAAGTACCATGTTATAAGAGCAAGTCTTCGAAAACCGCAGCAGATTTTCTCAAAATAAAATCAAATAAAAACATATCGCTTCTTCAACGTAATACCACAGATTACTTAAATAGTTGGTAGTACAACCTCTTTTCGAAAATCGAACCGATTAATATCGTGTTTCGTCACGCTCGCCCACGTTAGCATTTTTAGCCGGGCAGTTTTTCTGAGTATAACAAGATTATGTACTATTATACAATACTAGCTTTTGTCCGCGGCTCCGCCTGCGTGGATGTCGGTTATCGCAAGCAAACATAGCCTATGTCCTTTCTCAAGATCTAACTTACCCCTATACCAAATTTCATCAAAATTGATTCAGTGGTTTAGGCGTGAAAGCGTAACAGACAGACAGACAGACAGACAGATAGACAGACAGAGTTACTTTCGCATTTATAATATTAGTATGGAAGTATGGATAAAATGTTAATAAAATACGATCATTTGCATCCAAACATATCCAAGTAAATGGCTCATAATAACTAATTACATACTCGTCAAACGCTTATGTTATTTCTGTGTTCGTTGCATAATATCTAAATTATCATAAACTTGACACACACACCTCTAAAGCAAAATGGACACCGCACATAATACCATATTTCCATGTTGAAACTGCACTCCGTGACGGTAATTCGAGTAACCGTGCCAACATGTATTGCAGTTTACAATACAAAGAATATGTATTATGATTATATTGCATTGTTTAAAGAATGTTAGAACTTTGTACAAAAACATTTCATGTTTGTGACATGAATTTTTATGAAAATAAATGCTGTAGAAAGGATAAAATACTACACAGTATGTAGTGTCGATACCAGTTACATGACCATCTGTTTAAAATCATAAAATAAAATAAATGTTGCATTGTTTGTGCCTTACGCGTGTTTTATATCAGTCATCCGATTACTTTAAAGTTTTATTGTTTCCTTTATTTTACTAAAATACATTACAAAACATATTTTTTCAAACATTTAAGAAAAATAAAACTGCTTTATTAATTTATATTAAGACACAGAGAAATGTTTGTGAATACAAAAAAAAAAATAGCAACACATGCTGGCCATTAAATCGTCTTTTTTTAAAAGAACGGATGACTTTTGACACTGACATTCAACACAATACATGCTGGCCATTAGATCGTGTTTTTTAAAAAGGAACAAACACGAACTTTTAACAATGACATTTCACAAAGAACAATAGAAAATTAAAAGTTATTTTAATTCCAATTTCGTTTTATTTTATTTTTCGACGTAGTCAGAGTGTTTTTATACTAATTAAGTACTAAAGTTGCAAATAAACAGTCATCTAATGAATAACAATCGTGAATCATGGTCTATAAAAACTTGCAAGTCTTACAACACCAGAGGTGGGCTTTATCCGTTACCACCTACAGATGGCAAAGAAAAGTATAAAAAAAAGTCAGGTACAAATCTGCCAAACCTTAGAGAATTTAAAAGCAATAATAATAACTAACAGAGAAAATAAGTAACTGAATATTATACTCTATCTTACTTTATTACCTCAATTTGTATTCAAATACTCCAATCTGTTGTAATTGAACGGTAATGACTAAAAGTTAGATATCCAAGTCATTGTAGGTAGAGTTACGATTGTGATAGACTGTGATTGTGAGTTAACGATACTAAATTAACTACATTGCATAATATTGTTTATACTTATTACAAATGGCATGTCCATATCCACCTTAAATAAAAATTATGAATGTATGATCAATGCAGTTGAGATAAGATCGTGGAAGACGTGAGACAACAGACAATAAAGAGAAATATAGTAAAGACTTGGCTTTGAAAAAGGTATGTCGAGGTGCTTCATGCACGTCGATAATAATATAACGAATGAAATAGAACTGCACGAATGAGAAATTCTGCAAAATTTACGATATAAGTATATTTCTATTCTATTGATCTCATTGCGTTTGTATGCCAAATGGTATCATTTGGCATACAATACAAACCGCTATTGGAAATTCGAAAATTTTTTCAACAGCACTACAAATTCAACTTTAAATAACCTTCATCTGTATTATTATGACCAAAAAAAAAACAATCTTTACCCGAATGGGCTATTCGAGCCAAGACTTGATTGAGAAGCATTCATGCCCAATCACTATAACGCTTCAATAGATGGCCGCCAAAAAATAAGCCTCGCGATCGGCGATTGTTATCGTTCTTTTGCTGTGATTACGAGGCTTTTGGGAAATTAAAATATTAAACAATTAAGTGGAATTTGTTTACAAAGACGACGTAATTGCTTAATGTGTATTCATACATAATATAATTATAATGTTTAAATTAATTAGAACATAATCGTGAATTAAATGTGAATCAAATGAATACCTATAATTATTATGGTTTGGTACATTGTGGTTTGACTCCTGAGTCAACAAAATTTTCTTTACTGGAATTCTAATGGCCTAATAAAGCTGTAAATACATATTGTTATTTATGTATCTGTGGATATAACTTAAATTTTAACGTCTCCGTAATAACCTCATTTATTTCTATAAATAACGAGTTAATGTTCTCGTTCCTGCTATAAACAAAAAGATCAAATCCCTGACAATTTGACGTTAATACTGTCTTTAACGTCCGCTCATATAAATATTAATAAAAGTATTTAGAGCTATTTATTTATACTTCGGATTATATAAAGCCTGGCTTAAGATTATTAGATTAGAAGGTGATGAAACCTAATCCACCTAAAACAATAAATGTCATTTTCAAAAGACTTAGCCGTAGGCAATATGTCTTCGGTGTACCGAAAGTAATAGAACTGAATAAAAGATTCAATATTTTTTTCACCGAAATTACATCGTCTGCGACACCACATTAAGCGCCAATATCATAATCTCAATATTTCAAAGACATACTGTCATCTGGTGATATGCCTATAATTCTTTTTCTGAAACATATCTGTGAGCAAAATACCTAATCTAGATATAATATCACCTTCTCTTTTATTCTCATGACAAGTGAGTGAAATGGGAATAATTTATTACACCTTTTAGTTTCGAATGGCTGGAACACGTATAAAAATGTTACAGAAAATTCAATATGTACGCGATAATCCTCATGCTTATGATAATAATATGCGCTCATCATTCATTCTGTAATCTGGGTCCTGTCATACTGGTTGCTGTTTGCTGGATTTAACGAATAATTCTTTGATAACGTATGACTATGTTGATAGTCAAAATACCTATTGCACTAGTTTGTCAAATCGTAGATAAAACCTATCCGTGTTTTAGAACCTCGAACCTCGAACGAACAACCTTTTTTATAGTTACGTGGTCACTGGTTGTTCCTGTTGCAGTTTAAACTTTTTTTAAATACATCTAGTGTTCTTTATTCTTTTTTTTTAAATAATGTAACTGATCTGTCATTGGTTGTCCTGAATACGTCTCTTTCCAATTTTAAATTTATAACTAGGTAGGTACTTCACTAAATTGGAAATTATGAGACCCGGAGCTCAAATTATAGTATGTATACGTGTTTCAACATCAAAACTTAGCCACGAAGATGTAGAATTATACCGCATAGATTTATGGACGAAACAGCGAACAACTATTAATTTCGCAGCGTCTCTCAAATCAATTAGCAGGACCATCAAAACCGTGTAACTTCTCAGCGTTATTATAGAACAGTCATAATAAATACCATAAAACATTAATAACCACTTTTTATAACCGTTATCTACAATAGTGGAACATAACTATACCTCGGGTCACGTATCTTGGACCTAAATCGCGAGAGAAACGAGACCTTGGCGTACGGGGATTATTTTGTAATACACTGTAATACATAATCTGTACCTGCGAAGGATGGCTGGGACAGACTGGATGCGGAAGCCTCCGCCTATCGGCAAACGTGGTGCATATTGGGAGAGGCCTATGTCTAGCAGTGGACTGCATAATGCAATAGACTAATTGATGATTGATGATGAATTTGTAATTGGAGAATTTGATCTCGTCCACCGCTGTAGCACCCCGTGCTATCCTTAACTGACACAAAAAGTGCTTTTCTTACACTTAAACTGCACGTATAGAGCAAAGGCGAATGGGCGTTTCGTCCCATATGGTGTAACACTTTTTGACCTATATCAAATGAAAGGTCTCAATGAGTGTATTATTTTTTTGTATGGACATAAATCTGTATTTCGTGCAGGGTAAAAGTTGTGGGGGTTTCAGTTACTAAGAAAGTATTTAATTTATTTTAAATAATTAGTGTTTTTATGACAAAATACTTATTTATTTATGCTATTTTTACCCGACTATGTTAAAGCCAAAGGAGGATTATGATTTTGACAGGCTATGTATGTATGTATGAACTATGTATGTATATTCACTAATTCCCTCATAGCTCTTCAACTACTAATTAGAACTGGACAAATAAGGTATTGTTAGAAGTGTCTTGATCGTCCACTTATTATAGGCTATATAATGTGTCACTGAATCTAATGTGGCGCCCTCTAGCGATCATAAAGTACTGCGTTAAAAAATAAAATTGAGGTAAATATACCGTGTTTGATATCAAATTAAAGGCCTTAATTAGTACATTTCAAATATGTATAAATTATTGGGATTTTTGAATGAAAGGACATCACCCATTTTAGTCCAAAATTGAAAGTGCCGGCCAAAGAAAATAAATACGATATTCCGTTAGAACTTGTCCTCGCTAGCATTTTCTATTACCACGTCAAAGTTGAGGGACCACTGCGCTTGGTTTTATTTGAATTTAAAAATCTTGGAAACATACATTTTTTATGATACGAATTATTAAAAATAAATGAAAAACTTTATTCTATATTGGAACAATAGTTAATAAAAGCAATAAAAAATAACCCCATATTGCACATCGTTGTATTTCGTCCATTTATTTAGGTCCATAATGGAAAGTGCTGGCCAAAGTACCTATACAAATATGAAATTCCGTTAGAGCTTGTCCTCGTTAGCATTTTTTACTATGGCGTCAAAGCTGAGGGACCACTGCTCTCAGTTTTATTTGAGTTCAAATATCTTGGAACCATACATTTTTATGATATATGAATGATTAAAAACGAATAAAAATCATTGTTCTATATTGGAATAATAGTCAATAAAATCAATAATAAATAAACCCCATTCTGCACACCGTTGTTTTTCACCCATTTATTTAGGTCCAAAATTGAAAGTGCCGGCCAAAGAATACGAGTATGATATTCTGTTAGAGCTTGTCTTCATTAGCATTTTTTATTATGGCGTCAAAGCTGAGGGTCCACTGCCCGACTAACGGAATGTCATATTTGTATTCTTTGGCCGCTACTTATTTTCAATTTAGCACCTAAATAAATAGACGAAAAACAACGGTGTGCAGTATGGGGTTTATTTTTTATTAGTTTTATTAACTATTCTTCCAATATAGCACGACATTTTTTATCCATTTTCAATAGTTTGTGTCATAAAAAATGTATGTTTTCAAGATTTTCGAACTCAAATAAAACCGAAGGAAGTGGTCCCTCAACTTTGACGCCCCAATAAGAACAAGTTCTAACGAAATATCGTATTTGGCTAGCACTTTCAATTTTGGACCAAAAATGTATGCAGCGTGAATAATGTTCTTTTGAAGCATTTATTATGCTAACTATTCAAATCGATTTAGAAAGAGAAAATTAAAATATTGGTTTCTGCTTTTAATTTTTTTTGTTTCATGCTTTTTATATACCTATAATAATAGCAGGTTTTATGGAAATCGGTTCAGCGGTGGTAACCGCTGTATCGTGATGTATAAATTATGACCTTTCATTTGATACCCAATACGGGTATATTTGAAAATAGATTAGATTTTGGATTGATTTTCATTCTTCATAATATATTTCAAATGGTTGAACCGATTTTTATGAAACATAGCTAAGAATACTCTCGACTAAACCATCTTTCGATCAAAAGAAACAGAATTGAATTCGGTTCAGCCGTTTGGGAGCTACGATGCCACAGACAGACTGACACACACGCACACACATACACACACACACACTCACACGTAAAACTTATAACACCCCTCTTTTTTTGTTAAAAATATGTGATCGGTACAACCATGAACCATGTCAACCAGTAGGTGAATTAACCCTAGTTGAGTCAACCGTAGTTGTAATGACCGTCGGCGAAATGATACAAAACCGTAGAACTATACTGCAAAGCCTAATTGCACAAAAAATATTTTTTACTTACACCCTTATAACTTTGGACCTGCACGAATTTCTGATAAAAATCTTTCATTTTTACATATAAATAGACTAAATGAACATGTTTACACTAGTCGCAACTTGTTACAAGGGTTGGGACGCAGCTCATACAAAAGTGCCCGTTCTCCTTTTGAGCAATTTTAGTTCCAAGATATGTCCCGACCAATATTCGTTTCTTACAACCAAACTCGTGACTTATTTATCTCATTATGGTTAGAAGATCGTCTTTGAAAACGTTCTCGAGATTCCTTCACGAAATTCTTGAGTATGTGTGAAATCTACAAACCCACATTTGAAAGGCGTGCCCTCCACTACGTGACGTGGGCAAGGTCACTTAATTTGATGATGATGACCGTGTTGATTACACTCACTAGAACTCAGACACTACTATAAACTTCTTAATTTTTTTTTTTGAAGAATATTACTAATATTAGTAACCGAATATACTAATATTCCCTCTAACCTCTTCGGCTAAGCTAAATTGCTTGTGTTTGGAGGCACGTCGAAAGTGCTATGGCTAGGATTCGAACCTGGAACCTTTTGATTGTAAGGCCGACTCCTTAACCACTAAGCTACCGAACGCCTTATGAGTTTTGTGCAATGTCTTCTATTATACTCAGGCGTTCAAAATGCCAAAATCGAAGCAAAATAAACCATAATTTTCGAAACTGACAGCTCATAAATCAATTTTTAATGAAATATTGTAGCGTACATTATTTATCTGTTCTTTAAATATCTTGTTTACTTTTTAGGGTTCCGTAACTCAACGGCTAAAAAACGGAATCCTAGTAATGAGACTCCGCTGTCTGTCCGTCTGTCACCACTTCACCGGCCTGATAGCTGGACAACTGATTTTTTTTATTAAAGATTACAAGAAGTAAACTTTATTATTATTATGTGTAGGTATCTCGGGCTATACACGATTTTAATGGACAGCGAAATTAAAACATGTTTAATTTTCGTGCGTGACTACCACATTAACCCATTTACGGCCGCCGTACTCAATTGAGTACAGTTAAACTTTTTAAATTTATAAGAATATAAATCAATCTAAAATATTTCTTTGAATAATAATAAACAGAGGGTCATATGTGTGATTTTATCATGGTAACAAAAAGTGGGTAGTTGTAAAATAATTGTGACAGTGATGTAGTCAAAGTTACAATTTTTGAGATAGCACAGTTAAGTCTTTTGTATTATCCGTGTTTTTTTTATTTAGTGTGTAAACATTATGCTGTGTGCTAATTATTATAAGATATATACTTGTTTATCATAATTATAAATATTTATCGATTCTTTTTTTACTTTGGCTGATTTATGTGAAGATTTATATTAGTGTACTCGTTTGAGTACAATGGCCACAAGTGTATAAAAATATGCTATAATTTGTTTTCAGAAAAGTCATACTAAGTTATGAACCGACAACGTTTCCACTTCTCTGACCAGTATGACGGTCTTGAGCAAGCCATCCAAGCTATATTAGAGCACAACAGTGATGATGTCGAATATGATTTTGCGACTTTTTGTTCGGGGTAAGCCAGTTCGTATCGGCTATAAAAAATGGGTAGCGGCGAGCTCATCTGGCTATTGCTATAGTTTTGATTTTTACTGTGGATAATCCTTTGATGCAACCACTGAAACCTTGGGTTCTAGGGTGTGAAGTTATTACTCCAAAAATTGGACACTAATCCAATCAACCATACAGTGTTTTTTGATAACTTTTTTACCAATTGTAGTCTCTTGGTCGACTTACGAAATGCAGGATACTGTGCAACTGGAACTTTACGGGAGAATCGTACCAAAAATGTCCTCTGATGAGTACCAAAGATATGAAAATAAAAGCCAGAGCAAGCTTTGATCATAAGTTTGACAAGGCTAATGAACTGCTACTGGTTAGATGGAAAGATAATAGGGTTTGTACCATGGCCACTAACTATGACAGTACCGAAACCATGGGTTTTGTAAAGCGATAGTGCTCATTGAAAATAGAGAAGGTTGATATGAAGATCCCTCTGCTTTTCCAAAATTATAACAAAGGAATGGGTGGAGTTGATGAATTCGACCAATCGGTATCTCTATATCGGATCGCGATTCACGGAAAAAAATGGTGGTGGGTTTTATTTACATACATGGTGGATATGACTGTGGGAAACGCTTGGCGCTTGCATGTACTGAGCAACGAACGTCCTATGGATCAACTTCTATTTCGTCGTAATATTGTCCGCTACTATTTGCGACAGGAAACACGTAAAAAAGCTCAACCGTCTTCATCAATCGTAGAAGGTTTACCCCAAGATTCTACGGGACACTATCCAAAAAACTTGAGAAGCAGCTTCGTTGTGCTGTTTGCCACTCTAGAGTCCGCTGGGAGTGTAAAAAATGTCTAAAGACCCTTTGCGTCGAGAAGCCCTGCTTCGAAAATTTTCACCCTTTACGTGGTCAGTGTACTCATTCAAGTACACCCCCTGAAAACCAAAAAAAAATTTTTTTTGTCCAATTTTTTTACGGTTTGTGTTTCATAATACCTCATTCAATATGAAAATAAACAATTTGAAAAAATTAGGTGTTTAATTTAAGTTTGACCATTAATGGGTTAAGTTAATACAAAACCACATACGTAAACTAGGTACTGATTATATTTTAATTGTTATGTACGATAGAGCGAATAACAAGTACACGTAGTTAGAATTTACAACATCGTTACCTATTTATTTTGCAACAGCCAAATTGAATTAAATTACATCATACACGTGTAGCTTACTGATATGATTGTTATGTCGATAGAATCGCATTGTTTTCCTTGAGTTCAGTAGTCAGCTTAGAACTAATGTGAACGTTCAACATTTTCAATATTAAGATGGTTCTCAAATCCAATTTTTGAATGTTGATTGTCAATCTACAACATTGCTTGCTGTCAATCTAAGCTCAAGCTGTGGAATGACCTGTGGTTTTTCCAAGCGTCTTCAACATGAAGTTCTTTAAAAAGGGCATTAAAAGGTTTCTAAAAGCTCGGAAGCGCGAGTGTGACCACTCTTGTGTTGCACACGTCCATAGGCCACGGTAACTACTTTCCATCAGGTGTGCCGTGTGCTTGTCTGCCATCGAAGTGGTATAAAAGGAAAGTTATTTTTCCAGGCTACTTCTTTATGGGGTTCTTCTCTAAAGGTTTCTTTTCTAAAGGGTCGGCAGCGCGACTGTTGCACACATCTATAGGCCACGGTAACCGCTTTCCTAATAGCTTATACTTATCCAACAGTAGTGGTTTTTAAATTAAGCCATAGACCAAGGATATAGAACATCCATCAAGGGCTATAAATTACCGCCTAAATATTATCGTGTAATAAATTTTACAATAAATAATGAATTGCGAGTACCTACACAATTTATATAGATCCCCGCTGCTATAGGATGATTGCTTTTTAATTAAACACTAATTACAAATTCGTTTCGTTAGCAGCTGGCTAAATTGAATATCTTTCAAAATTAAATACAATTTAGATATTACATTTTATGTTCACGAAACGGTTAACATCTCAAGTGACATTGTGAAAGCTAATTTACGTTGCTTCATAAATTACTTTTGCGATTTTAAAGGCATTGTTCTTTTTTCGTGTAATTTTATACTTATTTAAAACATTTAGACTATACCTACGTAATAATAATATAATGTAGTACACTAGCGATTCGCCCCGGTTTCGTGCAGATTATATTTGATTTTCATTTAATTTTCGGTTGCATGCATAGAAAATGAAAAACAAATAAGTAGGTAGGTATAATAATTTCATAAATTTCCTGCTACGAGTATATGGCATTAACTTGGGGATAGGCAGAAACAACATCTTTTCACTTGACTGCGAATATAGGCACATGTCTTTCGGTGGAAGATACACTGTCTGTCGCTTCTGTATCTCCCGGTTGGCTGTTCTATGAGAAAGGAGTTTCCCCTGGCCCCGCTCGTACCCCACACCTACTGAGCTACATGTCATATTTTTAGGTACAATACTTACGTAGTCTGAGATTGTTCTATTAAAATACTGTAGGTATGTCTATTGCCTATAGTACGTATATTATTGTAGGTTTATTGAGCTATTTATACTGACCAATCAAAACGGCCACTTAATGTTTTAAAATCTATCAAAGCGATACTTACTCAACTTGAATGTCGATCACATTGTATAGTAGAATACTATAAATAATGAAGCCGTATTTACAGTTCAAATTATGTGTGTATTTACAGTTCAAACAGCAACAATATGTTTACGTTACTCATTGATAGATTCCAAGAATACACACGTTCGACAAGTTCACAAGTGCTACGATACTGGTATTGACTACAGTAGGTACAGAAGACCTATAATATGTATAATCTTCAATGAATGAATGAATGTGTGTGTGTGTGTGTGTGTGTGTGTGTGTGTGATCGTGTGTGTGTGTGTGTATGAAATATTTAATACGTCCATGTACAGGGGGCATTACGGACCCATTATAGCTTGGCATAAACACTCGCAATTTACTGGCGCAACAGTTTTATTCGTGTACAAATGATTATGTCATTAAGCTGCCTGTGAAGTTATCTATCTCTACGATAATATGATGCAGGGCTGCTAGAACACTTGCACAAAGTAAATTACTGCAAAACGCCGGCATCATGAAACTAGCGAAAACGTAGGCTCGCTCACAAGGTATGTCGTCAAAGCCCGTGGTGGCAAGGTGATTGAAGTGAGTTAAGATCCTTATGTAGGTAGATTCTCTCAACATAATATGCGTTTACTTGTCTGAAAAGTGCCTTTCTGTACCTATATTTTTACTCTATGACATCTAGGATTCCGAAATCACAATAGATTTCTGTACCTAAATGGAACATCGCATCGAACCGGACGCTGCAAAGTGTGTTTATGAGATGTGTAGAAATAGGCAGAGATACAACGTTAAATAGTTGTTAACATGTGTTAATACACGTCTCATAAACACAATACCTATCCTATTAAGTTTAGTTTGTAGTTAATGTTGTTTTGTTACATAGTAGGACTGACATATCATCAGATAAAAGTCCTATCTAATATGGGCGTTTCTCTGTAAACTGGGCAACTCCTTCAATGAAACTGTCTCAGCTACTTTTTTGCTCATAATATAATTATTTTGCTTTAGGGAACAAGTATTTGTCTATATATTAATATACAGAAGATGAACCACAAATATTCCCATTACTTTAGAAAATATTAGGTATTTTCTGAAAAAAATATACAGGGGACTGTTGCCAAAGTCAGGGGACTGTGAACTTAAATAAAATATACAATTTTAGTAGTGAAATTAAACGTTTTTATTATTATTATACACTTTGGAGCTTTGAACTTTGTATTTGGTGTATCTTTAGGCTTTGGATTTACACTCTTTTTTAATAGCGATAAACTTTTTTTGTATGTTAGCCCTTTCTTTTGCAGTTCTTTAATTTCTTCATCTTTTTTCTTTTTAATTTTATATCTAATCATCTTTGCTTTATTTTTATTAATTCTTTCAGCAACTTTAGGTGTTACCATTTGACATGAATCAGATACATCAGAATCTGGAGTATTTTCTTTAATAATTGCTAATACTTTTTTCTTCTTGCGGTACTTGGTGCAATGCTCTTTCCACTTCTTCTTAGCATCTCGGTGTTCTCGTGGAGTCATATTCTCCACAAACTTTCTAGTTCCCTTTTCTTTTTTCTTTTTTTATACCACTTAGGTGGCAGACAAGCACACGGCCTACATGATGGAAAGTGGATACCGTGGCCTATGGACGTATGCAACACTAGGGGCGTCACACTCGAGCTGCCGACCCTGAAGAAAACTTCTAATGCCCTTCTTGAAGAACCCCATATTGTAGTCGATTGGGAAAACCATCGCGGGGAGTTCATTCCACAGCTTGAGTGTGCGAGGGATGAAGTTCCTTACATACCGCACCTTGCGCACTATTTCTGGTCGCAATGTGTGAGGATGAATTCCCCGCCTATGGCGTGATAAAATGTAGCTGTGGGCATCATGTCAAACAATTCATCTGAGCACAAACCATTGTATAGGCGGTAGAACACACACAGTGAGGCAAAGTCTCTCTTGAGACTGAGAGGTTCCACATTGCCGTATGGGATTGCCGACGAGCCTCAACGCCCGTCTTTGCACCGAGTCGAAAGGGTCAAGCTGGCACGTAGGCAAAAAGGTGACAGCAGTACTCCATGTGGGGCCGAACCTGTGCCTTATAAAGGAGGAGTCGTTGCCCTGCAGTGAAGTACTGCTTCGCCCTGTTGAGCACCCCAAGTTTCTTTGATGCCAGCTTCACCTTGTCTTCCAGATGACTTCTGTATTGGATGTCGCTTACTTAAGACGTTCTTTTCTCTAAGTTCTTCCCTTTTCTGAGGATCATTTTTAATCTCCACATATCGCTTTCGCTCTGCTTGCCTTTGTTTTGTAGGATCTCTTCTTTAGTGGCTTTTCTTTTCTTTGGCGCCATTGTCTAATCTAAAACAATAAAAAATATAATTTAGGGGCTGTTCACGTATGACGTAAGCAGATTTTTTAAATTATTAACCCACTCCTCCCCCTCGACAGCAAAAGTAAGCAAACCTCTTACCCCTTCCCCCGTGCTTACGTAATTCATGAGCAGCAGTTATAAGTCTAGAAATAAGCAATGAGTTTGGAATATTCTTTTAAATAAATTTTATTGACACTGTATTCAACATACATAGATTAACTTACAAATATCAAACATTTTGTCAAAAATATGCAAAGCAAAGACCTCCCCTCCCGTCAGTCCCACCCTTATAGTGCTTACTTAATACTTGAATGGCCTGTTAGATAGTCCCCTGGATGCAGAAACAGTCCCCTGTCTTGTAAAGTGACAGGGGACTGTTGCCAGGGAACTGTTAAATTTGATCTTATTGAGACGTAGAACAAAATGTAATTAAACTATGGCATTTTGCTGCACACAGGAAATACGCATTTATTGTAACAATTTAAATATTTGAAGGAATCATTAAAAAACATAAATAGAAGTAAAAAAAATCCTTACCAGGGGACTGTTGGCTGTCAGGTTACAACGCGGCCTCCACGGAAAGACGCTCGCACACTGCTAAATAAGATGGCGTCCGGGTCGTTATGGCAGCAACTGCGCAAACTTCAGACTTGTTGCGTTTCATTATACACAGAATAGGCGTTGTTTAACCTTTAGACTACGTGGCACATAATTTAAAATATAGACAGGGGAACTGTTCACAAAATGCGAAGACAAAGTTTCATTGCCTTTTTTTAAATTGTAAAATAACATTTATGAAAAATAAATAAGTCTCAGTAACAATCAAACAATATTGATTTAATAATGCAATAATTTCATTAATTCCAATAGATACTGTCTCGAATAATTTAGTTTGAAGTAACTACACTGCTTTGGTGACATGCCAGGGGACTGGTTTTGAGGCACTATAAAAACGTTTTTAATATAATAAAATCTATTTTAATTGATTTTTAATGTTGAGCAGCGGTAGATTAAGGTATTATTTTTTGGAATTATTTACGAAATATTCACGATCTTTTATTTTTTAGTCAAAATTAGCCCGAGACAATGAGTTGCCCAGTTTACAGAGAAACGCCCATATATAAAAATCAATGCCACTTTTCGTTGTTATTTTATAACTCAAGAACGGCTGAACCGATTTGGCTAATTTTAGTCTTGAAATATTCGTGGGTGTCCAGGGAAGGTTAAAGGATAAGAAAATAGGTGCAGCGGGAACGGGAAAAATATGGCGGTACGAAGTTGGCCGGGACAGCTAGTAAATACATAAAGATTAAAAAAAAACGCTTGTGGAAATTATTTTATCATTTAATTAATTTGCGTGTTAAAAACAAACTTCAAATAACAATATTAAGTTTAAAAATATCACTAAAAACAAAGCCATTTATTATAATATAATATAGCGATTACCATAAAATATACGAAGCAAAATTTCTAAGCGTACAACAAAACTAAATATTTACACACATATTTTTACTGTGAAGTAAAAAGTATACTCGTTATTCAAGCCAGTTGAGTGCTGCCATGTTAAAAAATTCTAATACAGTCGCGCTCTGTGTAGGTACTTACTTCGTTACTTAATATTTCTTTCTGTGTAGCTTAGTAAAAGCACAGAATAAATAGAATTCTTTCTCTACTGAGGTAAAAGTGAACCTATTTTTTTATCAGCTTTTATTTTAGGCTCAGACAGAGATTTTAGGTTAGTAACTTTTTCTTCGTCTGTATCTGTGCCTTTTTTTTCTTATGTATGAGGTCTCTTCTTCATCCGAGCGCTACTCCAGGTTGTATCCGAAACGAATGATATCTACTAGCGTAAATTGGATCATGGTCCATCTACCTCCGGGAACCCGTTTTTGGAAGGAGAATAATCTTACATTCTTGTGTAATTTTCGTCATTTTCCAAGTTCTAGTTAACCTAATGAACTTACTTACGTGTCGTTCAACTTCGTTGAACCGTTTTGGCGTGATTGAGTAACAAATAAACTTGACAAAGTCCCCACCTAATGTTAGCAGGATGCTGAACCTTTACTCTACGACATAGAGTAGACTGTTTGGTCGCGATAACATCCACGCGGGCGGAGCCGCTGGCAACAGCTGGTCTAAAATAAATAAAGCCTAAAAACAATTTCGTAACATATTTTTAGTTGAAATTGGTACCTATAATACTTGATATGTACCTGATATCTTGAATTTGTAGATATGTATTCTGAAGGGCTCGTGGCGGAAACAGATCTCGTAATAACTTTGAATTCCCTGCGCGGATATACGCCCATTTACTGATATCCCATGAGTAACTGTAAGCAAACATTATTTATTTCCACATCGCCTAACTTTTTATGCTGAAACCCTCTTCGTCAAGATGAGTTGAAGGTTGGATGTGATATGATGTTGGAATGGGATAGGTTACAAGTATTATATTTTGTCATTACTCCAGGAGTGATGGTATGTCAGCTTCTTAGACAAGAAGTTATTCTTTGGCCGGTGTATCATAGAATAGAATGATCAATGTGTAGGATTTAACTTAATGACAATCAACGTATACGTTCAAGCGGGAATGCATGGGAATATAAGTAGCCCCATTAATAGGCTTTAGGGTATTAAACGAAAGACCCCATGTCGATCGTAGTCGTCGTTATCGTTGTCAAGACGCCAAAGCTCCTTTTAGGCTTTGCACGTACTGTTTTACATTTTGATTGTATTTTTGAACCTCTCAGTAGGTGCCTAATGCCAGGACCTACTACATACATAGTAGTCCCGTGCTATTGGTTTAAAAGAAAAGAAAGAAAGAAAACATTTTTATTCTGCACAGACATGCACGGAAACATTATCTACAATGTATACTAGTAAACCGGTAGTACGGGCGGATTTTTTATTTGTTCTATGCCATTCATCATTCATCATTCATTGGGCCATAGACTAGTTAAAATGGTCACTTACGTTTTATTGATTACACTCACTTTGTTTAGCTGTCATCTGTAATGGCGCGAAGAAAGTTCGTTTCAATGTCACTGAACTGTGACACAAATATTGTTCTAAAATTCTTGTCTATTTGTATGATATCATATTATGAGTAGATAAGTAGATAATTGGCACTTCGCCACATGAATAGAATAAATGAATTCACGTGGTATCGCCATTATTAATTTTATAAAAAAAATTCTCGAGTGGCAATTCTGTTAAGGTTGATTTACACCAAACGAACGAATGCTCATTCTATTCGTTTTACGTCAAATTCTGTTAGTATAAACAGTGACAGAACATTCGTTCGTTGTTCTTTCTATAAACGCTGAAGTTCTTTATGTCTTCATTTACACTATAAAGGAAAGTAGTAAATATAAAATCTATGACAAAATAGCTTTTTTTTTTCATTTCCGGACAATCTTTTTTAACTACAGGTAGATATTTTTGTAACGATAGATAAATAAAGCTTTTGTGCTAGTTTCATAAATGGCGACTGGCGAGTTAGCAACCCTATTGAATATTATCGTTGTCGTTACACGTCGTGATTCATGTCGGATTAGCCATGTTATTTCGCATAACGTGGAACGTTGAGGTAGCTCCGTAATTATGGCTAAGCTAGTATAAAACTTCCGTAACTCATCAAGCAATAATGACTCTCGCTTTAATATTACCATAATTGAAATTCTAAACATATGCATACTATTTCTGCAATTTATATAACAGTTTATCTAATAAAATTATACACACTTATAAGAATTATGTACATTATAAAACAATTTTAAAATTTTTTGTCTAAGTGTCGAAGAATTCCTCCGCGTCCCTCTTAACTGGTGACGTAATCAAAAGGCTGGCGGCATTATTGCCTTCTTGTGATGCAGTGTTAAATGCAACCTTCTCTTCACGGGAACACGTCACAGTTTTGCATGATTCCTTAACACAAAGAGTCGGGAGTATTTCAACCGGAGTAGCGGCGGAGCGTGGTGATGGCTGCAAATTAGGCCTGCGTTAATATGTATGCTGTCGAAAAAACGGCCATGTGCTACGTGATTTACTCTTTTAATGGACAAAAAACTGGCAACACATTTGCATAGTCATTCGGCCAACCTGTTAGTTGCAATTTGTCAGGAGACTGATCAAAGGCTTTTGCTAAATCTTTAAGTATTGAGTACTCATCTACGGCTCAAATTAGCGAGGCTCTTATTTTGTGGCTGCCAGGCACGACAGAACAAACTTATATTTCGCTTTGTTTTGGTTACGTAACAGATTTTTCTGTTATTTTATTGGTCAAAGACTCGAGAAACACAACCAAATTTTCAAAATGGTAACAATAACAAATTCACCTTCGCCAGTTCACCGAACAGATAAAAATCAATAATGAAATAACCAAGCACATGTCCTGTGTCAGTTGAAACTTTGACATTGTGCACTTTTGACGATATGCACTTTTGACTTTGTGCACTTTGATGATCATGCTTTTGACAATTTGCATACCATTTGTCATTTAGCGTTTAGCGTCATGATCCGAACTTAGGATCGGATAGATCCGATGCTGAAATTGGAACATGACGCTAATGATCGGAGCATGATCATACTTCCACGTTAACTGCTTTCAGTTAAATAGTAGAACGCATTGATAGCTTTTTAATTTTTGAATAGTTCCGTTCCATTAAATAAATAGGTCTCAGTCCTATCCTCTTGCGTAGCGGCTGCATTCACTAGCGCCACAACACCATAAAGGTTGTCTTTAATTCTATGTATACTAAATGGTTAAAATCTGTAATTAAGTTGATATTGAGCTAATTAGCGAAAGTGTTCATAATGCCTCGAGCACAGATAACGTAATATAATATTTCATTGGTACATTAGTGCCAACTGATGTTGCTCCAGTGGCAATTCAACATCTCTAATCTCGAAGCGAAAACGTAAGTATGATCAAGTGGTATATTATTCATAAATGTAGATTAAATTCAAACTACAAATTACTTATTTGCATGTCGGATTAATGTTCCAGTAAATAGGTCTACACCATTATATGTTAATTAATGGCCCGGTAGTCGTTATAGATAATTAACATATACATATGTTCACGCCCTTCTCCCCCTGGGGTACGCAGTACGACCGTATTCATTTGTTTCTGTCGTTACACACCTCTCTAAAAAGTTTCATACCTTTCGGGGTTTGCCCTACCCTTTTATAGTTGAGTAGTTTCTTAATCAAGACGATAGGGGCTTGAACACATCCAATCATAGGTCAACTATAGTTTAACTTTTGTTAATAACTCAGATATATTTTCAAGTGCTGATGCCACCCCATATTATCAATAATCTTCTAACAGTGGAACATATAACAGTGGAATATCACTAACTGAATAATCACGAAATCTTAAAAACTCTAACACCTATTTGGCAGGTGGGGTTTTTATAGGGTGTAGACATAAGTTAAGAACAGATTTTGCGAAATTCCATCCCTATGGGGCTAAAAGAACTCCACGCGTACGAAGTCGCGAGTGGCTAGTAGAAATATGTATATGAAAGTAACAATTTTTTGTGAAAATGACGATATTATAATTCTACACGTCTTTAGTCATATAAAATCGATCTTTTTATCTGTTAAATATGTTTTGTCTTTTCGTATTCTATTCTTGCCGGAAAGGCAGACCACCTAAATAAACTATAGCAAGATTGCTTTTATTAAGTAGGTATTTATGGGTAAAAATAGAAACACACACAACACATATTTATAAGAACACATTTGTACTTTTCCTCGATATTTATTAATGAACCTGACCGGAAAAAAATAACTTACAGATGATTTTCGGTGTCCGTAGTCCTTTCAGAAAAAGTAATAAACATAAGGTAATTTGAGCTTTTTAGCCACTGTTACATTCGCTCATTCTCTACCAAGTGTTAGGTAACTATAACAGGAAAAAACAATCTTGATACCTAACCTCCAACTAATCTGGCTATGAAGTTTCATCTATCTATACAATACGGACCGATACAAATAAGCCCGTGATTGATTAGATAAATAATGTTATTAAAGAAACTATCGAGCACCTCTCTACTGATATTAATTAGTGATTAGCGGTACATGATTATGTACAGTTATATGTACCTACGTATTACGAACGTACTCTTGCAAGCCCCAGGCAAAGCTCATGATAAATAGCACAAGATCCATCTCAAAGAAATGAAATAAGAATTTACAAAGCTCAAAACGAGTTTTCCATTATAGAAATACCCGTAGGTATTGCAAAAGAAACCTTTCTTATAAAAGCATTCGCAAATTGTTTGAACGATTTGCGAGTAAATAGAAATACTTGCCGTATAAATACGAACTTGGCGTTTTGACAGTGAGATATTATTGCTTCTGACGATTCTTTATTAAAAGGGCTTTTAGCGCTGGGAACGAAACATTTTCTTACTTATTATGTAAATACTTTGAAAACGAGGCATAATAAATCGTTATAAATACTAGCATTTACATTATAGAAGTTACTAAACTTATCAACGAATTCAAAGAAATAAAAAGGTTATTATAACATTGAAGTACTTACATGTTGTATTTTTGAAGTATGTTTTGCTGAATTGTTTATCAAATTGGTGATTTTTTTAATAAAATAATAGTCTGTTCTTAGTACGAGCACAAAATATAAATACATAGTACTGAGCGAGTACCACTTTTTGCAAAATATTAAGTCATTTTGCCAAGTACCAAAACCATTTTTTTTTTTTCAATTAAGTTGAAGTCTGATTTTTAATCTTGTCTGTGAACTGGCAATAGGAATCTTATATTTATTAATACATAAGTAACATCGTTTGATGAAGCCACCCTGAAATCATAAGAAACAAAAGTACCAGTAACATTGTTTGAACAAAAATAAAATAATGTCGGGTACATTGCAAGCGTATTTCCGCCCAACAAGCAATTTTCTCCAGGGTGTGCGCCTTCTTAGTCCGGGTTCGATCTCGGGCAGTTCGCCAAGTAGCGCGGCGGGTCGGTAAATCACCCGCACGTACCAGGCGCGCAGTGCGACGAGGAGCTCCAATCAGCCGCCCTATTGACAAACATACGGCTGGAGTATAATGGAATCCGTCGCGATTTATCTACCAATGAGCAATTCATCTCGTTCGTTTTGAAACATACGTCAGTTTAAATATCGAATCTATTTTTTATTCTACTAATATTATGCTATCCTACTTCCTACTAATATTAGGAGTAATAAATGTGAAAGTTACTGAAGATGTTTGGATGTTTAGATGTTTTTATTTAATCACGCTCTGCGACTGTATGTGTATAGATTTGGTACAGGGCAGGGGATAGATTGTAGTCTAGAATAACATATAGGTAGGCTATTATATCCCAGGACTAGGTTCCCATAAGTTACAGGAACGGGATCCAAATTCGGGTAAATCATCGTCATCATCATCAACATTATAACGTGCAGAAATTCTTTCAACCATGCTTTCAACATTTTTTTTACAGTAGCGCTGTATGTTTACTTTACTGTCGTTTGGAAAACAGCCCTATCCCTTAGTCGCCTTTTACGAAACCCACAGGAATAGATGAGGTTGTCTTATTATATTCCACCGGGAACCAACTTATCTAAGTACCGACAAATATACACTTGAACTCATTAGCTCAAGCTTGAGTTTAGAACAAGAACAAATATTTACTAAGTAATCACAGCTATTAACTCGAGTCGTTCTCGAGGTTGTAATACTACGATAATAGCAATTAGTTATATGATGCTATTAACTTCAATAACGCTATTCAGTATATTTATAGCATTCTATTGCTCGGGACATTTATCTTGGACCTAAAACAGGCTCTATACGCGCAGTACACGTTTCTTGGGTGTCTTTTGAGAATAGCACGGGATGCTACTGCGGTGGACGAGCTCAAATTGACCAAACATACTCGTAGATTTATTATATTACAAAACAAACCGCGCGTGCCAGAGCAAGTTTGTCTCGCAATTTAGGTCTAAGGCTGTTTTTAGAGTCGCGCTGACCGTACGCTGACCGCACGCTGACCTTCGGCGTTGACAACCGAAACATATCAACTTCTAGGAAGCGTATTAGAATAACGCGTAACTATCAGCGATGCGTTGGTCTGACAAGCTACGCGCTGAGCAGTCAGTGCCGAGGGTCAGCGTGACTCTAAAACCATCCTAAGATACGTGTCTCGTGATTTCACTTCATCTGTTGGTTCCCGGTGGAGTAGAATCAGGCCATCCCGTCTTTTCTTATGGGTGTCGTAGAAGGCGACTAAGGGATAGGGATGTTTTCCATTCAACAGTAGAATAGTAGGCAATAAGCTCCCCCCCTTAGAGTATACATTGCTATAGAGCGCGCCTTACAAGTATGAACTGCTAGCACGGGTATGAACAGTACCGAGGCTCCTGGCTCAACCTCAATCAGTAGCAAAACAATACCCGACAAAATGACTTCGCAAATAATATTTAATTCGATATGTTACATCAAAATTTTATACAACATCGTATATTTGTAGTAATAATGACGCAAAAATACCGCAAAATGACGCCATTTTTTTGTATTTTGGCTTTAATTTTATCCATGCATATCACATCGAATAAAAAACTTCATAACAACAAACTACATTAATAAGTGCATCTATTGATATTTTCGGTAATGCATGAAACGTCACTATAGGTGCGCTATACCATCGCAAAGTATCTGCTAACACTCGGCGCCAAAGACCTCAGTGATAGACGCGCTCTATATTTATAATGTATACTCTAAGCTCCCCCCTATTACGTGGGACCAAAAATCATAGTTGGCGAAATGTGGGTGTTAATATACCTCTGCCCACCTCTTCGGAGATTTATAGGCGTTAATGTATGTATGAATGTGTATTCTACTCTATAAGTCCAAATTTTTGATCCGACCGGGTGAAATTTTTGATCTCGAAGCTGCTACTAATGGGAACCTACTCACGGGGTAAAAATGGTCCCTGTACCAAATTTCAGCCAGATCCGTTCAGCTGTTAGAACGTAATTGAATAACAAACACCTTCACAAACTATCACATTTAGTGGGATCAGTAGAAAGTAGGATGATTATGAGATCATGCTCAAACTTATCCGAACTAGATAAGATTGAGTTAATGATTTTTAGGAGAAAGTCTCTATAAATAAAGTGACAAGTAAACTAAATAATTTTGGATATTGTAGACCGTAGCCACAGCTAGTTGTCTATAAAGCTTTTCCCATTTAACAAAAATAACGAACTTATTCAACTTGAACAATATTAAAAACAAACCTAAAGTTTCTTTTTTTATTTCAGCCCAATTCGATAAGGTCAAAAAGACTCATATTAATCACAAATTCTATTAAAATTCTCCACTAATAGTAAAATCGTTGTTTGATTGGTCTATTTTGTGTCTACATCGGCCACGATTTTATTGCAGTTGAGATTAAATATTAATTGCAGATTCCTTCGGCGGCAAATGTCATGAATAATTTGGAACATGACAGCCGCTAGTTGAACCAGTTCCAGCGGTTTTAAATAAAGATAGCATCAAAATGTATGATGTATTAATATCTCAGATCAGATCAGTTGATAAATTTTGATGTAGCTGCAGCAACCACTTACGCCAATGTTTAGCAATTGCAGCAATGGTTTTTCAACACAGAATTTGATGATATATCAGATGAGCCTGGTTTTTTCCTGGTAATCTCATCATTCTACATACAGTTTATTTATTATCTCAGTAATACATCTTATAATTCATTATGAAAACTAAACTAATATATTTTAAGACTAAAACTAATATTATACAAATTATAATTTAAAATAAGGAATAATAATAAGATACATACATACATACATACATACATACATACATACATACATACATACATACATACATACATACATACATACATACATACATACATACATATTTTTTTGGTGTTTTTAAACTGATTTTTGATTTCACCACCCGGTTTTAGTCTTGCAGCATAGCCATTTCTTGTTCTCTAATTAAAGACTCGTCTAATGTCTCGTCGCGTATATCTTCGGGTACTCTGAGCGAACTATTTTTAGTGTTGTCGCCCATACTAAACTATTTTTTTTATATAACTTAGTTGGCATTTGACTGGACAGTCAAATACTTACTCTATTATTGGAATACAATTTACAAAATAATGTCTATTTTCAAGTATCAAAACTACACGAAAATTTACTTGCCCTTACCATTCATATGCTGATATTGAATTTAATGTTGCCAAATAATCTTTCTCTGTTCTTTTTTTACTCCATTCATCCTTGCCAAGATAAGGGTACAACCCGTATAACTTACTAAATAAAGGTCGCAGTTCACTGACTTACATTGAATTTGAATTATGGCCCGCTTTAAGTAGTTAGTATTAGTTACATACTAGCTATGTAGCACCTTCGGAATGAAGTACACTCGATGACAGCCTGAGTTATGTTCAAACTTATGTTTATAAATGTAATATCACTTTATGTTGTTTATTGTACAACTAACTGTCCAACGAGTACCTATTCATTAAAGTATCTAACTGTCACTTCGAATCAGTTGAAACTTTTGACATAAGGAATTGTGACGTCATATTTCGTTATTATTATATTTAGAGTCCCACTCAGTCCAAATAATTTGTATTTATATTTGCATTGGTCTGGTCGTGCCTCGGAGACACCTTATTAAGCCATCGTCGCCGCGTCGGTACAAACATCTGTGGCAGTCGTTACGGGTTGCAGGAGCCCACAAAAGTCCGACTGGTCTAATTGCAGAACTTCGATTCGATATTGGAAATTAGTTGTGGGGGTCAGATGGCAGTCGCTTCACGGAAAATATTGAAGTTCAGCAGCATCATAGAGTAGAATCCCGACCCCAACTGATTTGGGAAAAAGACTCGGAGAATGATGATTTCGTTAATTATCAAATTTTACTATTAGTGATTGTGTTAGTGGATGTATAATAAAAAGAGTTAGCAAGTTATTTACTTGAACTATTAGTAAACTAGCCAATTGTGTTAAGTAAAAAGTTTTGTAAATTGTTTCCGTAAGATGTTTTCGCTCGGGGAAACTCCCTCGTGAAACTTAATTTTAAAGAGGTGCTAGTTCACTTCGTATGTAGGTACGGTCTGTATAAAAGTGAATTAACACCTCTAAAATTTATAAACTTAGCTTGGTCCTGTTCTACGCAGTAAGCGAGTGTTTAGGGAGCTGGGCACAACTCCTCAACGTCTATGTCGCCTTTCTCTTCTTTTTCTCGTGTTTCTATATGTATTCGAATCCATACTAATATTATAAATGCGAAAGTAACTCTGTCTTTCTGTTAAGCTATCACGCCTAAACCACTGAATCGATTTTGATAAAATTTGGTACAGAGATAGATCTTGAGAAAGGACATAGGCTATGTTTAGTCGCGATAACCGACATCCACGCGGGCGAAGCCACGGGCAAAAGCTAGTAATAAATAAATGAAGCATTAATATTCGGCTATTTTTACAAACGAAATATCTTTTTACAATGAAGAATACTTCATTTATTTTACCTACTTAGTACTTAGTAATTTCATTAAGTCACGCTCGTACCACTCATAGCGTAATAAAATATGCTAATAATGGGTACTAGAGAAAGGTCACAGTTCATTGGCTGACAATAGATTTAAATTAGGGACCCTTTGAGGACGTGTTCGCAGATGTTACTTGACTAATAAATTAATTGGAAATTATTCAGTAAAAGCTTATGAAGAGTACAGGGTTGTGGAAATAAAACATTTATAAGGTGGCACTTCACATGTCTATTTGTATTTGCATGTTTGAAATATTGGCAAATAATTACCATTGTGTGGTGTGGACATATTTGACGACATATTGGCCTTGTTGGCTATGTGACAAATATGGCCAATACCGCATACGCTTACCGTGTGCTTGTCGGTTTGTTATTTGGCTGCTATGTGTGGATGGTCGTATTTGCCTGCATTCACATGTTTGCGCGTAGGTCAAATATTTTGTCAAATATAACAAACGCCCAGCAATAGTCATGTGAAATGCCACCATATTGTTTGGCCCGGCTCATTTGTTTACGATGTTTAGTCAGCTCTTTTCGGATTATTGATCAGATTTAAATTACTTTAGTAGGTAGTAGGTACTACCTTTCATACTGATTTTTAATTTAGAAAACTGTACAAACCTAATCTATTTTTGACGCTGACTGCACGTTCATAGCACAGAATAAATATCTATATTCTTCTGTGTTCATAGTAGCAACATTATTTCCAACTCCGAATTCAACAGAAGTACGAACTTCTCAATCAATACCCGTCAAAAAGATAACAATATCAATAATTTCTACATAGATAAAGGTGATAAGATAAATGCATTCGAAAGCCCTTTAAAACAAGATGTTATAAAGGAGATCATAGTCCACGTAATAGCCCGCATTGTCTCACAGATATGAATAATACATGGATGTCATTATAACACACGTATGGCACCTAACAATGCAATGTTTCACCTGTGTTGGTCATTCCAGTACAAATGAATAAACATATCAATATTGTCTATGTACGACCATCCGGTTTACTAGCAGATTTATTTCCTTACTTAAACAATTAAATATATGTAGTTAGGTATACAGTCACGCATTTTCTCTATTGGGGTAAACAGAAACCACACGTTTAATTGCTACTATTTCAAAGCAATAAAAATATGTTAAAGATTCGGACTTAAAAATTCAAAATATGTCAAAAATGGTATTCTTATAATTATAACAATTTCCAAGAAAGAACATTGACATCGTAATTGTTATTGATATTTGAGAGATTGAAATTAGATCGAGTCTCAATGTTGAACAGATTTTTGTTATGAAAATTGGCCCTCTTGTGTTGTAACTGTCATTTTCTAATTTTCCAAAAAAAAAAGGCAACGTATTTTATATTTCATCTTTCTTTAATCTTTTGACGTTTGTAATGTTTTAGGATCTTAGATACGTTACTAAAGATATACATAGTTAGCACTTAGCAGTATCTCCAACCCCCTTTTATTAGTCACTAAACGACTTAGATTAAGCGTGAAAACCCAAGCGGTGTTGGTCACACTAGTTTTTCACGGTTACGACAAAAATTATGTACTTAGGTATATTAGTTACACACCATACCATACAATACCATTAAATAAATATTATTTGTTCGGTATATACGTAGGTGGAATGTTATTTGATTGAAGGTCAACATATAAATCGTCGAGAAATATTATTGGATTGAAAAATTATGTCATATTATAATTTGTTTGCTTGTTCCTGGTGCAGAGGTTAGCCAGCGCAAACCAGCCCCCCTAGACAAGTGGCAATTCGTTGCTCGGCGTATGATGAAATAGAATGACAAATGTATAGGATTTGACGTTTTTGATATTCGTTGACGCCTGTCATTTACTGCCTCTGTGGCGTAGCGGTAGTGAACGCGGCTGCTACGCAGGAGGCGCAGGTTCGATCCCCGCTCAGTGACAATATTTGTATGCATGAATACATATAAATATTTGCATTGGTCTGGGTGTTTCTATGTATAATAAATTAATAATGTATGTATTTACGAAAAAAAAGTATCTAAGTATGTATATCCGCATTCTAGATTCCATAACACAAGCTAATTAAGCTTACCATGGGTCTAGATAGCGTTGTGTAGAATGTTGTAGAATATTTATTTATTTATTATTTATTTAATTCCTGAACGAAATATTCAGTTTCATTAGAACATTTTATATGAGAATCAGTCTAATATAATAATTTAGCTGATTTGATCAGCTCTAAATTATTATTATTATTCTTATTTCTATGCGATTTTGCTTGGAGTGGAGTTATATGATTCGGTACCATGGAAATTGAGTATTTTGCTGATAAAACGTAATCAGATTATTTTAAAAATGTTGCTTATTCATTACTTATTGAATGATAAGGAATACAATGTATAATAAAATGTAGGTTAATGAAAGTTACGTTTTACCGACATGTTTGCCAAACAAATTTTCAAACAAAAACAGTGCTTTAGTCATGTTGAAGCATGTTTTTCACATACAGCCGCAGTATTTCCGAATAAATGTGCTAGGCGTTTGTACCAGGCTGGCATAAGCACGCGCGTCATAAAAAAGTTACGAGGAGTTATCAAAAGGGCGCAGTAAAGTCGGCATCGTCGGCGACGCTATAAACTGCCCGGTCTATATAGGGCTGCTTCCATATACAAAGTTTTCAACACTACTTAGAAGTTTCGAGAATTGCTAGGGGACATAGTGATATGGTCTGCGCGAAAAATGGTGGCGAATAAAACATGTAACACTTCATTCTCTTCTTTGGTACTTTGTTGTTTTCGTAAATAAATGAGTTAGTAGGAGTTAGTACCAATATATATCTATCTAGATGAAACTGTCCGAGACCAGGCAGACGCTTCACGGAAAATATCGAATTCAAGCCAAATCTACTAGGATGTAGAAGATATGAAACTGTCCCTTTACAAATGCCACCCCTCGAATAGGAGAAAATGGAAGCCGTAGTTGTTCCTGGGCTTCAAAATGGAAGCTTTGGAGGCAACTGGAGCAGCCCTATCATGATGATGAAGAAGGATATATGACTACAGATTTTATTATCATCTGTCAAATAAGAATAGACACCTTTGTTTCGAAAATAATTCTACGTATTTACATTTTCCATATAGCAAACGACACCGATACCGAAAATCGACAATTCCACCAGTCAAATGTACGACGAATATTCGTGTGTTTTCAAAATAAAGGAAACTAGTTCACAATATTGGTTGTGAATCTTGTTGGGTATATCGACTTCGACAATCGTTATAAAACATTAGCATAAAGTCGAAATAAAAGTAGTGACATCATCAACCCTGAAATAAAACCCTGTTGAGCCGTTTTTTAAATAAATTAGCAACCGCTCGCTCTAGCGAAGCATAACGCGGGCCATGTTCAACCATTTAAATTATTCGCTTCACATCAAAATGTACTGTTAATCAACCGTATTGTTTATGAAGATACCGTGATGTTTTCAAACTATCGAGTTACCTACTCATGTCCTCCTGGCGGCTGTAGGAAACGGTTGATTGAACAAAGAAATAAATTATTTTGTTTCCGCAACGGTTACTCGTAGCTTTGTCTTTACTGTAGTGTTTTTGTTGCTGTAATGGCATATTAAAAAAGTGCGTTATATCTATTAGGACAGGTTTATAAACTTAAAACAGCTCATTTATCTAGTCCCGTTCTCCATACATAATTATTATTAGGTACCGCCTCGCCCAGGAACCGTCGTCGTAGCCATTGGCTATAGTAGATCTACCAGAAGCTCATGGCAAATCAGAAAAAAAAAAATAGAAGTCATTGCTTTCTGACGTTTTACTCAAAGAATTTCTAACACCATTTTCTTTTGATCCCCGTTACTATTTGTCATTAGTTAAATCCACTCTTCGCAGTCATTCCAGTAACTACTATTGATATGTTTTGATCCGATGCTATTTCCAGTTTATCACTTTGTTTGAACTCCCAACGACAAACAAGCTATATTATTTTGGCTTGTTTACGTAGCTTGTTTGTCATAGTAAGCCATAACACAACACAAAATTCGGGTATTGCAAGGGTGTGTGGTATAAAACTGTCCCAGTTATCTATAGATAACACGATAATGGATTTCTAAATGGCATGCTGACACGGAACGTACATTTTGTTTAGCTTTTTAAATTGTAGCCACAGAGTATTGAATTATAAGTACGACGAACGTTTAACATGAATAAAAAAAGTAGTGTTGTTGTCGTTGGCAGTTGTGCTTGTACGCCTATTAAAAAGTAAAAAGCGTTCTTAATTTGAAGCTCTTTGTTTTTTTTATATTTCTTTTTTATTCTGCTAAGTATTACTTTACTCGGCCGTGTCTTTACCTGCTATGCTACCCTATCTTTATAGAAACTCTTAGAGGACCCCACTTTTCAACACGGATATCTTGTATGCGAGCTATCTCATAATATCCATTTTATTTTTATCACGGAAACAGTTCTGGATGAAAATAAAAGCGGAATTCAAATTCCTTATTGGTTAGAATCCAGTTATGTGAAGATTGTCTTTCGTAAAAATGCCTAGTACCAGGTAGTTTTGTTTAGATAGGATAAAGTTGTATTTCTCTAGTAAGTTTCAAATTTGAAGCGGAAATCGCGTTATGCTCCAATAGTTTTAGTACTTACTTCTTCATTGTTTCTTTTTTTACTAAAAGGGAAAGTAGCACACGGCCTGGCAGTTGTCAGCGGAACCTTGAGAGGTGTCACTATAAATCAATTATCGTTATAGACCTTAGGCGTGAATTATCCAGAAAAACCGTAAGGCATAATCGTAAATTCGAATCAGAAATTGCGTTATGACCTGTCTCCTTAAAGATACTTTGAATTTTGATATGATTGAGCGATGGGCGATATTGTTTACTAACTTTACTTGCTAACAAGGATCACGACCACGACACCGCTAGATTTGTATCTTAAATGTAACGATAACATCGCATCGCATCAGAGCAGTGTGTAGTATTGCATGTTCTGTAAATCTAATGATCGCAACAGTAAATTGCAATAAATACGCTCTGCTTCAGCTCTAAGTACGCACCTAGCCCGGGTTTATGTTACGCTTTGTGAAATAACCGGGCTTATCTACGCTGTTTTATGACTATTTTACGATTATTGCCCCTTTGAATTGGTTATAACTTCGTACGATATGAAATTTCTATAAAGGAATAATTTTAAATGGACATGTTCATTTAAGTGGTTTTTACGGCTGTGCATTAATTTTTATTGGTTGAGAGCGCACCGCTCGCCGGGCTGTTATTTTAAATCTCATCCTTTATCGATACGTCGCGTCGCGGCGTCGATACGAGTTAAAATTTTAATTAGCGATTTGTAATCAATCGATGTTAGTCGCGATTGTTACTCGAGGCGAATATAATCTGTGATTTCACTCTGTCTGATATGATATTTTTTAATACGGCTTTTTTAAATATTTTGATCACGAGAATAGTATAACATCGCTTATTGGGAAAATGTTGGCAACGTAGCGTCACAAGTCGTAACCAAAACTTTGCTTAAGATATTTTATTGATGACTGCATAATACATAACTGGAACTTCATGAAAACGAACCTAAATATAGTTTTATCTCTAATGTGGCAGCAATATAATATTTTGGGTTCCTCCCGACTCCCCCGCCGAGACGTGATGTCTCAAGCTTATGGGCAAATCCGGAACTGATTATAATAAGCTATTTAGTATGATGCATATATGATATGAAATGTGATGATGAGGTTGTCGTAATTGTTGCAGGGCTACAATGGTGTGTGCGTGTGCGGGGCAGCGGGGGGCGGGCGCGGCGAGCCGGCGCGCATGGCGGCGCCAATGAGGGAGGGCGCGCCGGCCGGCGGAGCTCGCCCCGCGCCCCACGCGCATCCCGCCAACTTCGAGTACGATGACAACGAGTGGGACATCGGCATCGGCGACCTGATCATAGACCTCGATGCCGACATAGAGAAGACGGACGAGGCGGGCGGCATGGCGGCGCGCGCCGAACCTGACGCGCAGCGCACCGCGCTCAAGATGAAGATCAAGCGCACCAAGCCCGGCACCAAGAGCTCTGAGGCCAAGCACGAGATCGTTAAATCGAACGAAATGAACGGAGAGCCGAAACCGCAGGTGCCCGCGGTGACCGCGCCGCCCGCCGCAGCTAAGCGGGGATCCGGAGGGCACCGGAGGGACAAGGCGCGGGACAAGCACCACCACCCGCACCCGCCTCACGATGTGAACGGAGTAGCGAGGGTGCCGCCGCCGCCGAACGCGCCGGGCCCGCCCGCGCCGCAGCCGCCTGCGCCCATGGCTACCGCGTTGGCCGCACCGCTTGCGCCCCCTAAACCTGAACAGCGACCGGCGCCCGCGCCGCGTCTCGAACCCAAACCCCCCACGCTCCCAGCGCCCGCGACCGCGACGCCTGCGCCCGCGCCGCCTCCCGCGCCGGCGCCTCCGCAGCATACGCAACATACGCAGCACACCCCCTGTACACCTTCCAAACCTGAGCCTGACGATTCGCGGCAAGAGCCGCACCCGCAGCCTCCTCCTGCCAAAAAAGTCAAAACAGATACTAAGGTAATTACACGATTTATTTAATGTTAGCTCAAGATGAATAGATAGATAAGTACTCGTCTTCTATCTGCACAGAACTGGGAACTTGCAAGAGTTGCAAGTAATATAAATTCTCAATATTCTTATTCTCAATTCTTGTGTGTGGCTGTACAAAAGTAGCCTGTTTGTTGATGCAGGATTAGAAACTCCATTTCATATTTCATTGAAATCCTACATGGCGTTTTAGAATTACATTTTAGCTAGAGTTAAGACCTTTTCTTGGTCCTAACTAGTTAAGTGCACAGTTTTCCTAGGGGAAACGCGCTAATAAGCAACTTCCATTCTTTAACATTAATATAGGTGTCTAAATCGGCTAGCCTACAGGTAACACTGACATTAGAGAATCCCTGCCAAGTACGAAGTGACTCGTCGCAATCTATCGACCAGCCAATCGCCGCTGATAACGCTAATCGCTAACTAATTGCCCGATTGCTCTTATCGCGTGTGTATCCGTTTGTTTCGGAACAGTGTATTTAATTGTCCGGGCTTAGGGCTGTTTGCGAGCTTGATTGAGTGCAAACGTTCGTGGGGTGTAATCCTCGCCTGTCGCCTGCCGCATCGGTTCATTAAATCACCCCTGTGGCTCCCTCCCCTCGCTACCCCCGACCACGTCACAATGCTCGCTGCACTCCACAAATTAATGCGATTGTGGCCGTTGTGGCAAATAAAGCTTTGTTACTTTGTATATTCGATGCACAGTTGCAAGAGCTGAATTACAAGCAGAGCGACCAAGTATTCGTAATCAACTGTTGTTCCACAATTAGACTTACATTGAAGATTTGCTTTGCTTATTAATTCATAATAATATGTTCTGTGAACGTTAATGTTCGAGGTTCAAATGGTAATTTTGCTAGATTCCGAATTTGCCTGGTAGCGTGCCACAGTAGCCGAATTTGCTTGGGTAGCGTGTTACGTCCCTGCAAACGATACCCGATAATCATAATTTTCCTGGTTAAAATATCAATTAAAATATTCATTAACATAGCTATTTAGGTTACAACTAACACTTATGAATATGTATTAATATTTACTGCATAATTTACTACCTTTGCATAAAACGCAAGGTCCTCAATGTAATTACATAATATTATCTGAGAAAGTTTATTTCTAAATGGTATTTATACGAGTAAGTAAAACTAAATCTATACAATTTTAGATGAAAATCTATATGTCTATTGTTTTATTTGAGACGGTTGTCCTTAAGACTTTCAGGCTTAAGACTAAGAGACCTTTGGCTTAACGCAAATTTCTGCTAAAAATAGAATATTTTCCAACGTTTAACAGGCAACTTCTTTATTATAGTCGATTCCTTGTCTAATAAAGTAATGAAAAGTTGTCGGAACGCCGCGCCGTCTATTCGGTAGACAATATTTCTAATCTAATATCCAAAATATTCAAATTAAAATTGTAAAAAGCTTCAGCACAACAACTTCTGCTAAAAGCTTTTACATTTCTAACAGGATTACGTCGTCATAACATGCCACATTGAAATGCAAAGCTGTTTGCAGCAACGTCGAGAGTTTATTGTCACCACAACTTGTCTTGTGCCGCATGTAAAACATTAAAACTAGTCGGTATTTCGCCATTAATTCACTGCAATTATTACCCATTTCCTTGTCCCCCATAATTTATTTAATGAATAAAATGTATTCAGAGAAGAATCCTGAGTACTCTTAAGGTATCTGAAGGTGACCGCATACGAAAACTGCAGACGCACGCAACATATACGCGTAGGTAATGCATTGCAGCTTCTCAATAGTCCTCTTTATCCGCATTGGAGTTTAACAAGTAATGGTTCGCTGTATCTGCTGCATGCGTCTACTGTTGTCGTATGCAGTCGACTTCAAAATCATACCTTTACCTGCATCCAATCAGTTTCTTTCACAATGGTTAAGCGAGGCGTCATTATTTATGGAGACGTGACTCGGAGCTATTGCTAAAGGTTTATGCAAACCGCGACATCTCGTATGAACTCATCACGATCGACCACATCACTGGTTAGTTTGAAGTTATATTAATCTGTCTCGGCTGCTGCTTGAGCAATGCAGGCTTGTGATATTTTATTGCACGAACGAAATTATAGTTCTGTATTCATGCAAGGAGGGTGAATCTAGGGTTGGCAAGCATTTTATATTTCAGATTTATAGTAGAGTTACGTTGAAATAATGCTTGAAATAAAATTGTGTTATTATTGCACACGACTTCGTTGGCCCAATAAGGTCTTCGGAGATTTTGGAATCAAACCTGCAGGCCATTTGCTGATTGATATATGAAACTCTGATGCAAGCTTTACTTTCTGAGTTGAGGGTCAGTTGGTAATTACTTTCGTAAATTTATAAAGATAAACCAAGATAAGGAAAGGATGGGCAGGGCAGCGGTCTCCAGTCTAGAAAAATGTGAAGCCCGAAGGGATTTCTGCACGGAAAACTAAATGCTACAAAATTGCAAGCTATGGATGCTACCGGGATTGCCGCTTATAGTTATAGCTTATTTTCATATATTGTTTACTTCCTCTTAGTATAAATGGAGTTACACATCCATTGATCACTTATTGAGGTTGACAATGAGTATACTTGTTAGCCTTGTGGCAACGTGATTGAGATAATTACACACATAAACAGTACTGATGTCCAAAATAAGGATAATAAAGTAAATTACCCTACCAAAAATGGTTAAAGAGATTACTAGGTTCTCACAGTTACCTACATACATGCGATAAAATGTACTGTATTATCTCTGAATTATGAAGTTAAAGTTCCCAGTCGCACCTTGAAGCTTTGACCTCGGAGTCTGGGGTCCGCTTTTTCCGACGTTACAGTAGTATATTTATCAAAAGTATTATCACTCTCGTCTGCGTAAACTCAAAGAGGTAGACAGAAGTATAGGATGTGACAAAAGAGAGGTGTGTAATATACCTACAGCATACAACTATATTTTATTCCATAAAATGACAGTATAGTTAGTGCATTTAAAAAAAAACTGGAATGTAATAGATCAAAATAATAAATGACAGATTCTATTTGAAAAACGAACACTAATAATATTGTATAGTTGACAACCCTTAGAGAATCTGAGAAGGGAAGCGCCCTATAGCTTTTCTTGTTATTCGTTGGAGGGTTGCGAGTTGCGAACACATCGCAGCCTTCCAAATTCCATTCATTAATCACTGTCAAGAGCTCTAAAAATTTCTGAAGCGCCTGTGGAATCAATTTACCGTCCGCCCCTAACTGGAAAAGTTTTACAGTGATAATTAAAAGACGAGATATCAATTCTGAAGTCTTAGTATAACAATTTTCCAAGATTTAATCCACTTAATGTTGTTAAAATATAATAGCGTCGAATGTTCGACAAAAAATATAAAAGAGACTTCAAAGTACTTTCGTACTTACAGAGCTTGAACTATTTACCGAGCAAATACAGGTTCGTAAATACTTTTAGAATCTCAACCGTCTTCGTCGTAAACTCACAGTGAAAACATAAAAAGTTCTTGTATAAACGGGGTTGCCCGTTACACGTTCACGACTTTTTTGTGATATGAAGTAATTTATATTACTGAATACTCATGTTCGTCCAATAAAATATAAAAAATAAATCTCTTTGCAATGTACATGATGTTCTCTGTAACGAAATAAGCTGGTTACAAGGTTAATAATGTATGCAATTGTACAATGCTCGTATGTGTAATAAATACATTCACAGATATTTTTTTATTAAAAGCAATTCAATATCTCGAGAGAAACGGACAGAGCCAAACAATCAGTTGATAGAGACAAAAAGAAATAGATGTTATCGGTATTCGGCTTAGGCCTGGCTCGCCCCCTGAATCTCGACCCTTGCGATTAAAATGCTTCACTCGCCCCTTTTTTTATTATTTTGGTGTAGTGACTCGCCCCTTGCCACGGGGCGAGTTAAAAATTGACATTTAAATAAATATTTTGGTGGTGTGAATCGCCCCTTGAGGTATTTCTTTTGAAATAAGCCGTGAAATGGTACAGTCAGACAGAAAAATGTACACTTAAATGAAAATTACCATGTTTGATGTCTGTAATATTATTATCACCAACTACGTACACTAAGTTTTTGCTACCTGGCTTACCTATTAGGTAGAACAAAAGGAACGTTTTCAAGGGTCCAATAAACAAAAGCTTTGTTAAAATAGGTCGGAGAGAGTCATATATATAATGCTTTCTCTTTCTAAGTTCGTATTATAATGTGGAAGGGATATGTTTTGCGATATTTGCGTAGTGGTTTATAGTCTGTTTTTTTTTTATCTCAGATACTAAATTGACAAGTGCAAATGTCAAATTGTGAAATAATGATACCAGCTTTGTATTTAGTGGTGTACTCGAAAGTCGAAACTATCGACAATGTTTGCTGCCTAGATACAGGTGGTTTAGCTATAATGTATTTTAAGAGAAAAGTTAAATATAAAATGTTTATTAGTTTTTTATCCGACTGCGCGACGCAAAGGAATAGTATTGTGTTTAATTGTATGTTCCTTTATTAAACTCTATACATACCAAACGCCTGGCCCGATTTTTAAGATTCACACATTAATGTCAACAAACTATGTCAAGTGGGGTATCGTTGAATAGGTATTTAAAAATCATTTCAGTTTTTTCTCACCATTTTTCGATTTGACTTACCGTTTAGGATCTATATCGATTTAAAGTTGCGCTACAACTCATCGTCATCATCTGCATCTCCTTATTGCATCCGTGGCCAAGATGACCTCGAAGCTCAGGGTCCGTCTTCCGGCTCTTCCTTCTCTACTTCGCACGATCTTGGGCGTCCATGGTAGTGAGACCATTAGCACGCATATCACCCTCCACGACGTCAAGCCAGGACTTCTTTGGCCTACCCCTTTCACCTGGACCCGGCGGGGGTACCATTGCCAGGCATTTGTTCCCCACGTAGCCTGGCGGTTGCCGCAAGCCGTGGCCGCACCAGCGAAGGCGGCTCTCTTGCATTTTATCCCCGATGTCACGGACATGGAGGCTGCCGCGGATGCGAGAGCTCCGTACGCGATCTTTACGCGTAACGTCGCATACCCACCGCAACATTTTCATCTCCATGACATGCAGCTCTTGCTTGTGTCGCTCGAGCAGCGGCCACGCCTCACAACCATGCAAGAGGACAGGCCTAATGATCGTCTTATAAACTAACCGGACTGGCATTTTGGGATCACAAGTGACGCCAGTCATTTCTCACCACTTGGCCCACGCGGCAGCAATGCGTGCCTTGACGTCGTGGTCGATCTCACCGGTCACATGAAGTACAGATCCCAGGTACTTAACCTGGTCCGTGCGCTCGACCAAATCATCGCCTATGCGGACGGGTGTGGGATCTGTGGAGTTTAACGTTAAGTATTCTGTCTTCGCTACATTTAGCTTCAGACCACCGTTCTCAAGCGTTTCTTTCCATCCTTTCACGCGTCACACCAATCTGCTCCTGTCCGCGTCCATCAGCGCAATATCATCAGCATACATGAGCAACCACGGAGGCTGCTCATGTGAGTTTCTAATGCTGTCCGACAAAACATCTAATACCACGCTGAACAGGTAAGGACTAAGGACGGATCCTTGGTGTACCCCGACGGTGATGGGGAAGGCTCTCGAGTCGCCAACAGCTGTAGCTGCAGCAGTCCGAACCACGGAACCGGAATCGTAGTACATGTCTCGGATGGTGTCAACTATTCTAACATATTAATTTAGACAGTAGAAATTTACGATGAAAAGACGAAAACTACGCATGACTGTATGGAAGAAAATTGAAAACGATTACAAAAATATATAACTAAAAAGTTTTAAATAAAATAAATTATTGAAACTTGTGTTGATCTTTTTAGTATCAGTCGAATTCTTGTTTTTATTTTGAATTTAAATTTAAATTAGAGTACCAAAAAATTTTAAATACCGTAATTTACATACCTACAATTTTCAGATTCTAAGACTAGTATAGCGTCATCTTTATCGATAGTCTCTGCAAATCGATTAAATGAAACTTATGAAGCCTTAAGTTAGATTTTTACAATGACAACCCAAGTGACGCAAAATGGACGCCATTTTGTTTCAATGACAATATACCTATTTAAGTTTTGTTTCATTTAGGTAACTTGCATACCGAATTTAAATTAATATTTTATAAATTTTATAGATTAACCTACAAATATTTGTACTAAATTTAATTTATCGATAAATTTCGATACTGGTAATTTCATAATTTCAAATTATTATCTGAGATTAAAAAACGGGCTATAGTAGTGATTAGTGACATCTAAGTGCAACAGAATATGCACAATATTTAAGAGTATTGTGATATTGTGTATATGTTATAGGCAATGTGTATAATGCAGGCATTCTATACAATACCTAGGAAATGTATAGAATGCTGGGGTCGTTCAGGCAATGTATGAAATGATATTCAATGTTTAAACTATTTTACACTTTGCCTAGGAAATGTATAGAACACCTAGGCATTGTATAGAATGCCGGTTGAAGCATAGGTAATGTATGTAATCTATTTTTCTTCTCTATGATTTAATTAGATACCTAGATACTAATCTTTTGAGAGCTAATCCTAATTTCAACTTCCACCAGCAGGCAGTGCTGATAAGACATTTGTGTTCTATTGGTAGGTATGCCTAAGTACCTACGTGTTTTTTGCGTAGAATGTTTCTCACATAGCAGTGAATTTCTATTGGCCACGGCAACCACTCTCTTACCACCATCCCCGTGCTTGTCAACCACCTAACCTGATGGAAAGAGAGTTGTTACCGTGGCCTATAGAAGTTCTGCATGGTTAAAAAAAATAACCACGAAGGCTAATGCTAGAGCTCCGCTCCGCCTTCTAACCTAATCTATCCAAGTTGGAATGAACAGGTTTTCTTTCAGCAGTAATATCCATTTTTCAAATCCATAGAGGGCTTCTTAAAGGATCGCAAATAAATGACGCTTTGTTAATCTATTACTTTGTTTGCTAACAGTACTTATTTATCAAGGTGAGACGAATTTTCGCACATGAAATATCATTTTAAAGAGACGAATTTACAACAACCCGTCCATTATACACATTGCCTGATGCGCTTCGGGCATTTAATACAACACCTAGGCAATGTATGAAATTAATCGTATTATACACATTGCCTGAACGTTTTAGGCAATGTATAGAATGCCTAGGCATTCTATACAATGCCGGATTATACACATTGCCTATAACATATATAAATTTTGGATTGAAAGTCAGGTAAGTTTGTATTACAATCGTATTATGATATTTTATGTAAATTAAATTTGCAAAATAGTTTTATTCTTTACTTTTTGTTTGGCTTTTATTTAGTAGTCGTTTTAATATCGCTTCCCGCTTTATTCACAAATGAATAATCTAATTTTTGAATTAAATATTTCTTTAGTCGGCAAACAAAATCGTATTCTGACTACTAAAACAATAGTATCTTGTTGGTATTGATAGATTGAAATAATGTTAACGTTGAAAAACGTGACGTTAAAAAAAGGATAAACAATACTACAAATTAATTCGTTTTCCTATGCGCGTGCATATAACAATGGCGATCGGCCATATTTAAAAGAATGAGGTTTGTTTTACACTGGTTTTTTTTCTGTACTTAGAGAAAAAAAAAGTTAAATTTGAGTGAAAATTTTATTTATTATATAAGTATTACAAGTTGAAATTATTTATTTAAATACGAAAATGCATCAAATGACCATACAATAGGCATATTAATTTATTCGTACTTTTAAACACGTTATTTTTTGTATCGAAACTTTTTTATAAACATAGAAACTTAACCTATAAAATTTAAAAAAGAATCTATAACTCACTTGTGAATAATAGCAATGAAAAAGTCACAGTTTGATAATAGCTGTCATTACATACCTAATTGCGGTGAAATAATAGCAATGTTATGAGCAGGTGTGTTGTAAAACTCTTTATTGCTGACAGTACTTTTAACTTACTAACAATCGGGGGCGATTTGGGGTATCTAATGTTCAAGGGGGCGAGTTGCAACATTAAAGCAGTCGGGGGCAAGATCCACGGGGCGAGCGAGGCCTAAGCCGGTATTCTGCCTACTCGTTTTTGAGCGGCTTATCTCATCTAGTTAATAATAAATCTATGTTCTGGCCGGGTCGGGTCGCTGTGCCGGGTGCGTTTGTCCCCTATATTTGCTTGTACAGACAGTTATACGTACACTTGTGACTATTGTCTGCCCTCCTGGTACTTAAACTGTCGTAGTATAACAGTATTATCACGGGCGAGTTAAAATAGGGGTTGACACACCCCTCACAATAATTTCAAATCACTTTCAACGCTTTAATGTTTCTGTTTATTCTGTAACCATATCACATTACAGTTTTTCACACCGTTGTCAATCGCTAAGATTTTTATTCCAATGAAGTAATGATAAGAAAAATCCTATCTATCAATTTACGATACATCCTACTTACCTTGTCATTCCACGACAGGCACGTCCAAAATGATAAATGTTAACATTTATATCTCTCATAAATCATGATGGCAAACAAGTTTATATTTATAAGTTAATGTTTATAGCCAATTTAATATTTAATACATAACATAAAGTAATATACCTCAGGACACGTATCTTGGACCAAATCGCGAGACAAACGAGGGCCTGGCGCCCACGGATTGTTTTGTAATAATAATCTATGCTTGGTGAATTTGAATTCTTGCACCGCAGTAGCATCCCGTGCTATCCTCAAAAGACATTCGAAACTTGTACTGCGCGTAGACATTTTGAGCACATTTTCGGTCCAAGATATATGTTCCGAGCTATACTTTTAGTTATACAGTATCGTTATAATGATAATAATTATTGTATCAATAAACAAAGGAAAACTGTAATAAAACTAGGCAAATTAATTATACCAATTTCTAATTGGCTGTGCGATTAGTCGGGGTATAAAATAAATCGTAATTTAGGAGTTGTTCGCTTATTAAAACGGCTAAAGTCGAGTCTCAATATAACTTATTTATAACTATAACTTATTTTATTTATGATCCATATTTGAACCCGTGGGCAGATAAAAGTCAAGGAGGCTTTTCATGAACAAAAGACCACGCAATCACATATTTTAACTTTTTCATTATTTATTATTTTATTCTTGTTACATAATATAATAAGCTTTTTATAAAAACATTTTTTTACGGAATTAGAGTACAGTTACACATTAAGCATTAAAATTGTCAGTCAGATATCCGTTTTTTACACAAGTAGTTAAAAAAGTATCTACAGTAGGGTTTTAATTAAAAAAGAAATTCACATACATTATAAATTCAACAACATAAAAACATGGCTGGTTCGTAAGAATATGTGTTAACAATTTCAAGTCTCGACTCGGTGTGAATAGTTGAATAATAATATCTCTATAAAAGTTAAGCAGCAGTCCAATAAAAAAATTACTACCATAAAAGCCATTGCTGTCAAAACCAATTAATGTAATTTCTATCATAGCGACCAGGGGAGCATGATATAACTTGTATATGTCCTCACAATGAGGTTAATAGCACCGCAGCGCCCGATTATAGCGATCGCTCTGAATATATTTACATGTTGATTGCGAATTGATCAGTGTTCTCACCAAACTAACTGCTAACTGGCTGTCAAGCTCACCGACCGCTGACATTAAGTAAATATGTTAGATTTTGCTGCTAATCGAGTCTATTCTATAATCAATCTTCGTATTTGACTAATACCAGCTTTCATAGATAGGCTACGGTTTTAAAAACGGTATCTACATTTACGATTCGTTGCTATTGCTAGGCTAACTTGGCTATATTTTAGACAATTCCATTTTCAAATTTAGACATTTATAAAATAGTGCGTTCAGTAGTGCGTTCAGTGAAATGATTGTGTATACGTAACAGATTATAATAATGGTGATTCGGTTCGTTGAATAGATAGCTGGATTAAAAAATATGCTTAGTTTAAAGAGTTTTTAGGAACATTAAGGTGTACCTAAGATATAAATGATATAACCTCTTGGTGCTTATTAACCTGAAGTCAATCAATAATAGTCACTATTTCGTTTTATTAGGGTATTAGCTCAAGAGTTTGTTAAGGGTTTTATTGAGGCGGTGAAACAGGTTCTACGAAAATACATAAAACTCACACTCATGCAATTAATTTTGATTTAACATGCCCAACGAGATCCAGTCGGTAAACACGTTTTCGATAGGATTACGCTCACAGGGATCTCATGTCATACAAACAGGATCTTTTGTTTTTTTTTGTTTTTAATGTTTCAAGTAAACGAAGAAAAGAGTACCTACTAGTCTTCATAATGTCAATATTTTATTAAGAAATATAAAATGTGGCATTAGAGGTATTGAGTCTGAAACTCGACTTCTATGATAGTTGTTTCGGATAGTCGAAGCCCTAAAATGTCAGACAATCTGTCGAACTACACAACTTCAATATCGCCAGTGGCTTGTGGAGGTCGGATAATATCGAATTTCGACTGCTTCGTAGTTAAACTAAAAAGCCGACCCCAAATTATTTGAGAAAAAGGTTCGGAGGACGTGCGCAGTAATTGCAGAAACTTTTGAAAGCGTAATTTTAACACAAATGAGTTGTAAATAATAATTGAGAAAGGGCACTACCCTCGGTTTGTCAGTCCCAAAGAGAGCTACAGTTAAGGGTAAATGTTAAAGAATTGCAACACAAAGGAATGTGAAACCGAACCCCTCAAAGCAAGTAAAAAGTTTTGTTACTAGAGAAGTGACGAGTGCCTCCAAACCATTAAATGCAGAATTTCGCTGGCACGAAGTAAAATCTCGATAACTGACAAGTGTTTCGTTTCTATACGATGCGTCTTTAGAAACTCTTGGAAGACAACTAGACAATGTGAAAGGATAGGATTTGGAAATTCGAAACGCCTTGATATTTTTTTTTTGTTGAGTTTGCATGTTTTATTCTTGTAGAACTATACTTACGTACACCGCCACAGCCAAAGCAATCCGTCTTAAAGCGACTCAAGACTCTCTGTCTCTTGAGACCTCGCATTGAAACCGACTCGACTTTATATCGTAGGTACATCCTATGAACTGATCGACTTCTGTATCTAAGAAGTTATATTTTGATTTTATAGAACTAGTGAATCTTCTCTAATTTATAGAAAGCTTATTTTGTTTCTCGTTATTTGGTATTCGATGTCGTCTGGTCCCGTAAGAAGCTAGAACTTGTTTCAATTGACTAAATCGCTCTCATGATATTACATTTGACTGAAGAATTTAAATTCTCAATTATCGTCAGCCATTTTTAAAAGATTCCATTTTTCGTTTCTTTTTAACTTATAGTAGTAGGTGATTTGTAATGTATATTGTATAATACTGTCGAAGCTTAACCGAACGTGTCTGAATATCCCCCGCAGGGCCGCGGAACAAATCACAATAATTACCAACTGTAAACGGCCCTCGATAATTATTTGGTCGAGAGTACGAGGTTAAATACTATCCAGAAATAATTGCTTAGTAGTTACTTCTCGAAAGTAACTTCTCATTGCATTTCTATCCGTGTAAAATAAAACTTAATCACTTACCGGTCCGTTTAGCCTGTCTTCGTAAGTAAAGTCGGAATGTCTTGTTTATGACCAAATTATACGTAATTGACGGAGTGAGCGAAGCGCCTCCATTTCTTAAGTGGCCGAATTTGTTTTCATGTCACTCAGTCTGTTTGTAGTCGCGTACGGGGTCGTATTTCTCAACTACTCTAGATGGAACTTGGTACCTATACAGGTTGTATGATTTTATTGCTTCTATATTTTGTCAGCCATTCTCGATTTTATGCCAAAACAGGAGAATTAAGCTACGGTGCCGTTTATAATTGGTACTTCCATTACTCGTCGTCTACTTTTCGCAGAAAAATTATTTATGAGCACAAATGAAACATTAGCTATCAGACCTGAGGGCATCAGAAATTCAATTTCATGGCATGAACATGAACATGGGCGCTTCTCAATTCGTGGAATCCAAATTCAATTTTATAATTTGCATTATTTACATTTTGAACTATTAAAGTAAACTACGTAATTCTAAGTTCATTAGTCTATTGATCAAGACAGCAGAAGGCGCGAGGAGGTGGTTCGCAGCTGCCGCCGGCTACTGTGTAATTATTATTGGCGTAATTAGGATGTGAGGCCGGGCAAAGCCCGCGGCGCCGACAGCCCGCTCCACTCCAACAAACGCCATTATTATTTCCGCTTCGCATTATACTCTGCAGCGGTTTGTTATATTCTCATTTATTATGTCATGAACAATTGAAATGATAATAAATATTCGCTCCCGCCAAGCAAATTGATTCAACATTAATTGCTGTGATCTGTAAGCTATCACGATCCACGTTCAAACTTTGGAATGCTTTGCCGTTTGCAGCAATGTGTTTACCGTTACTTATTTTTAACGGTTGTGCAATTTGACTGAGTGACTGAATAATATTCCACTCGAATGAAATGTTTGCTGGCCAATTGACAGCCCATTTATAATATAGACAAAAAAATTAAATGAATATCTCAGAGTCACGTCACGTATGAATGATAACGAAATTGTATATATTTATGCTTCATTAAAATAAATTGCTGGTAAAAATTGAGTGGCGTATTGGGTGAAGTGGTTCTTGGGTATAACACCGCGTCGAGTGTAATGGGTTCGATCCTCACATGGGGGAGCTATTTGTGTGATTCATAGAATGGACTGTACTTAGTGTCGTTGGTATAATAGTTTTTAAAGTAAGGAAATAATTCTCTGGTATGAAAAATACATGAAATGGCCTCGATGGTGCCGCGTAAAGAAGAGGTGAGCACCCGAGTTGGCCAAAATGTGTTGGGTATGGACTTTTTCCTCTAATGTGAAATTCTCGTAGAATAAAAGGCTCACCCCTATTGCGTGGGATCGAAAACAATTGTCGAAATGTAGATTTTGTGGTGGATACACAATATAAAATATATAGATGATCCTACAGTACACAAAATCAAAAAGCAATATGACCTTTCACCACTCTTGCATATTGTACATTTTATTTGCTCTTTGCAATTTGTTGTGTTGTACATCTAACACGAAGCTGTTAATTTCGTGAGTTTGTCTTCTGATGCAATGCGTATGAAGACATTTATAATGTTGATTAATGACCTACAATATTCGATGATCAGTTAAAAAGTACGATTGTATAGCACAACACAATAAAATTGTGATTGCAAAATGTTTTTCATACGCCCTGACACTGCATTTAATACTGATGAAAAAGAAACTAAGTCAGGTCATGCCATTGTTCTAAAATGTTTTAATGTAAATAACGATAGGTAGAATTAGAACCCTTTCGAACTAAATCAGCTTGTAGTTGATGAAGTGTAGATACATAGACTTACATGTACACCCGCTATTAGTGGATGTACACTTTACAAGTAACAAATACTTCTGGATGCATGTTTTCTGAGTGCATATTTGATTAGGTAGGAATCTTTTGTACCTTTTGCTACTGTCAAGTAGCACCCTACTTATCTTTAATACACATAAGACTTAGGACTCTTTTGTTACTGGCTAGCCTTCCTTTTTTTTCTGGGAAGAAAAAGAAGACATCGAACAAGATACTAGATATACTATCAAACTGAGAACCACTCGGAATCTTGGGAGGTCAAAAAGGTAAGATCTAAAGATTATAATAAAGGTGTGTGATATAAAAAAGACTACACTTCTGGTTGCTGGTATAATTACATTTCAGATTATAGATTCGATTGTTTATCTATGCAGCTGCCATTTCAAAAAGCTGTGAACACCCTCTATTGTTCCTTCTATTAACGCCAAACTCAATCTGTCGTCACTAACACAATATACAACAACCACTCAGTAATAAATTCCCTGCGTCTTAGTTGTCATAAACCCATTTAAGTTAGTTCTTGTACGGGCTTGTTGGCTCGTCTGTGGAGCCGTTTGATATTTAGTCGACCGAATTTCGGATCTGTCGGCCGATTTGTTGGTTTCGCAGTAATCCGCAGCTGGCGTTTACCTGAGTCTCTTTGTGCAATGAAAAGTTTTGCTTTAGCTCGAACGGATAAAGAATTCTGTATATTGGATTCTAACATGCATATCCATAAAGCTGCGATAGATTTCAAAGTTATAAGTATAACTTGATTCTTGATTTGTAACTTGTAGTTTGTAAATTACTTAAGTACAATATTATTGTCGCCGTTAGTACAATAATGTAAATGTAGCAAAGGTATTTAAATATCACTATCAGATTTGACAAATTCTGGTACAAATTGCAACAGATCTACTTAATTTAATACTAATTACACTATACACTTATTACACTCACACCTTTCTCTCTCCGAGGTGGGTAGAAACAGCCCTCTATTTGTTTCTTACCGTATACACATCACGAGTTTCCTCAACCACCATTAAAACTTTCCTACAAGCATGCCAGTTTCGTGCACTTCCGATAAAGTAGTTTCATGTGTAATATTCACAGGCACTTCCAAAGTCTGGAGCTTAATAACTGTATCTTTGTCTTATGATTCTGTATAGTATATTTCAGTAACAGTTTATACTGTATCTAGTTGAGATACCCTCTTGAAACAATAGATTTATTGACTGAGAGAGCGAAGTGTTTTCATTTCAAAAATGTCGAACGTGCTATCTGCGCTCACGTCAATTATTCTATTTGTTCTGGAGTATATGTTGTATTACAGATAGCTTTCAACTGTTCTTGATGAGACTTTCTTGTCTTCAATTTTTTAGTTATTTTAGTAGTCAGCGAATTTTGATTGTGACAGCTCCAAAAAGTGGAAGTTTACTACATCGCGTTTGATAAAGTGTGGCGAAGCTTTAATAATAAGCTGATTTAGATGATAGTCAACAGGAATATTTGATACTTAACACAATACACATGTAAAATTTTGATAAGGCTAGGATGCATTGCATAGGTGCAGAGGCACAGAATGGATACAATTTTGAAAGGTGTGAATCGCGATAAAAGACTGACACTTATAAACCTCGCGAGGTGTAATGTTAAAGAACGATTTCACTAAATCAACATTCTCCTCTTGAAGTTAATACTTATGAACAAGTATTCATATGAAATATTAAAGTGACACGCTTTTGCACTGTAACTAACTATGTGTATTAAATTATTCAATGACCGTGGAAGTCGCTTTGTTCCGAAGCTGCATTCATATCGATTAAATTTTAATTTAAATAGTTAATTCAAACATTTGTGTCGGGTTTGAGTCGGGTTACTTGGGTTCTAACTTCTAGGTACCTACATAGTATTCTATACTACAAATTATGTAACCGTGCGTACTTCAGTGAAAATTTCATAACAAAATTTCATTGAATTGAATTCATAACATGAATTTTCTGCGCAAAAATTTGAGATTTTGAAATTTTAGAAGTTCTATCATCAGTTTTCTCCTTGTCTAGATATATTTCAAGTTATATATCAAGCTGAAGCATTCAAATACTATATTATATTTATAAGGAGCATGTGTTTATTTATACCACTAGATTGAATCAAGCCTTTCCAAACTCGATTCATGCCCTTACATGATGTGTGACTCATACTTTACCATATTATTATATTCAGGGCCCGACTAAAACGCTAAAGCCACTCTGTATAATCATATTCTTATTTATTAATAACCCTTAAAACTATATCAATATCCTTAACTTGATTTATGAACTCTAAAGTTCGAGATAATATTATTCATTTTCGTTTAAATTTGATAGCTGCTAAGCGTTTATTAGAAACATCCAAAATTGCGCAAAGATATCCATTAAATGTTGTCCTAAAAGTAGAAAATACTCCGTCTCTTTATGTTTTTTAATTAAAAACGTTTCCACGTTATGCCATATTTTCGCATAGCTTTTTATTCAAAAACATTTATCCCAAATACTACACAAAGAGAAGATACAGTTGCGTACAAATCGGATCGCTCGACTAGTTCGTTGACTAATAAAACCTTTACAAACAAAATATAGGGGAGCTCGGGATCAAAAGCCGATTTTTTGTTGCTTTTTTTTATAAGCCGCTATTTTACCCTCTTTTGTGCCCGTGTTGTTTACTAATGGTTTCTGTTGGGTTCGACTTAAGATAATAACTCGGGTTTTTTCTCGCCCATGTGTCGTGGCGAGCGAGTTTTTGCCGCCGGAAATACGAGAATGCTGTTGAGTCGGATTAAAATGTATTTGTTGATCTTTCAGTTTAATCTGTTAACGGACGTTCGTTCGCAGTATGCATGTGCCGTGTGCGTCGTATTGCTTTATTTTCGTCCAAAGTCGATTACTTGCATGCATTCGATTAAGTTTCGTCGATGACAGCCCTTGTTTTAACAGTTTGCTTAATTTGATGACGCGTCAGGGCGACCCTTCCCACCCTTAATTTTTCACCCGCTGCAATATCCGTAATCGTTAGGTTAATCAATCACCGCTCTCGTTTAATTCCCCAATATCCTGCGGTATTCAACTAACAATTACATGTGAGGGTGCCCCGGTCCCGTATCACCGGCGGGCAGCGCGATGCCAATAACATAAATTGTCACGGGTGGTCGGAAGTGGCCCGCGCTCCTCCCGCCCGCGCCCCCTCGCCTCCTCCCCCGGAGTCCGCGCGCTCCTCGCATCTCAGCGCGTCTGTTCCCCGACTAGAACTCGAGATTGCTGTCGACTCGACAATCGATATTCAATCTCTTTTGACGTTTTATACGCTCCCTACTTTCTTACTTTGTGTCGGCGTTTAGGGCAGATGATTGGGATTGAAGCGAGCATTTCCCTTTTCTTTAATCGATGTCTGGTATTTCCTTTTCAATTGTGCCTTCATACTTGTACGTAATTTTGTGTCTGATTGATGTTTTTGATGTTTGAAATCTGTGGAACGAGCACTTTATCGTTCAAAAGGGGAATTGACTCAAGGTCTATAATTAAAGAGGTGGAGTCACGATATCTATATTTTATTATTCAATAAAATCGCTTTATCATTCACGAATGGTTTCGTTGACTTGCTTGTTGAACATTAACATTCGTTTCAATTAGATACCCTTGAACTTTACTATCATTAAGTAAGTGGGCAACGAGATGAGTGACTGAGCATTGAACCATCCTTCACGCTCAACGTGCGCGATTACAATTTCGCCAATAACTTAGCTGACACTAATTAAGGAAATTCAACAATATACGGCGTGTGTCGGTGTCGAGTGAGTGAGCTAAAAGCTTTTAATGCCGTTTACGATTTCACAGAGCTGGTAATTACGACATAGTTGAACTAATTAGTGAATTCCGAGCGCGCCTCGCAGCCATCGGTCGGAGGTAATTACAAATCCAACCCGCGTCGCTTATCCTACCAAGTTATAATTGAAAGCTCGGTGGCCCAGAAGCCGAGCGCCTCGTGTATCGCGTTATTAGGTGCGCATACGTAATTTGTTTGTTAAAGACGGCACGCAGTTATACCCGCTGTGAATAATTTAAATTCATCCCCTCGATGGGACGCGGGGTGGCGGCCTCCCGTATCGATTCTGTGCTTTGTTCCCAGAGCGGCCGTGTGTGCGTCCGTATTTGTGATGTGCATTCTCTACTTTCGGCTGTTCTCTGTTCCCCTAGTATTAGTGAGCACAGATTCTCGGCTCGTTCGGTCGGTGTGCCGCAAAGCCGGGCTATCAGTTGACATAGTCTAGGGTTGTCGAAGGTAATCCACCGCTGTTAAATGTATATACTCTACCAACTTTATACCCGCCGAGAACTTTAAATATACATTGAGTTGAAGGCCCCCGCGTCACGTAAACGCTATAAAAATTAAAACTTTTATGTTTCATATTATGAATTATTCATGAGCTCTTACTTGTGATGCTAATTTCATTCTAATTTTAATAATTGTATTCACAACAAGCAACATCATCTAATGAAAAGGTTGGCTTTTAATTTTATTAATAGACAACCCTACCGTTGGGATTTATTTTATACGATTATTTTGTCTGCGTACCGGTGTTGTAGTCTGGAGGTTCGTGGTTAAATTTGATAGTATCAATTTACTTCGTACAGAACATTTAATTGAAATGTTTGATTTAAAATACGGACGGTGTTTACGTTATTATCGTGAACAAAATGACACGTTGACAGCTCGAATACTAATGGAAAATTAAAGTATACATTCCACTAAATCTCCGAAGCTAATTTGGAATGTATGTTTCCATAATACTTAGATGTGTTTGTCGCCCACGCGATCGCGGCCGTCTATTTCTAAACTTCGTCAAGAGCAGTGAGCACCGAGAGTGGCTTCTAATAACTGAGTAATAAGTATCAATTTGTTGTCACGCTATGATTGTGGAACGTTTTGTTGACAAGCAGAACTGTAGGTCACTGTTGACATATGCGATACATTTAGATTTTTCAGAGATCGTTAGCGGGTACTACGTTGGCACGTTTCTAAAACAGTATCACATCTGACGTCGGTCTTGTTACTAACAGTAAAGAACATTGGATTTACATTTTAGAAGTAAATTGACTTATTGGTTTATCTACACTAATATTATAAAGAGGAAAGATTTGTACCTATTTTTGTATGTTTGTATGTTTGTAATGGATAGGCTCCGGAACTACTGTACCGATTTCAATAATTCTTTCACCTATAGAAAGCTACACTATCTGGGAGTAACATAGGCTATATAACATCACGCTACTACTAAAGGGAGCGGAGCAGTGAGCATAAATGTCAATAAATCGGGCAGATTTCCATACATTAAAGTTGGACCGGAATCCGAATTCCACGCGGGCGGAGCCGCGGGCAACAGCTAGTTTCTTATAATCGGGTAGTATGCAACATAATTAATTTGTCATATTTGTCAGTATTGGAGCAGTAGCCTGCATACACAGAATTTTGATTAAAATGTTAGTTTAAGTCACAGAATAAACATCGTATTAAACTTATTGAAGGTATTTAAAAATAATAAGGTTGACTCTATGACTATGATTGGTATTTATAAATAGGTTTACCTTCAATATTTCATCGATAATATTTTATAAATAAACAAAAAAAAAACAAAATAGTTCATTCATATTTTTTTTTGAACTCTTAGTTAGTGAGTGAAGGCGTATTACTCGATCCGAATGGCCCTTTTTTTTATCCCAGAAAGAAATTTGTAGTTTCAGTGATGCTTTTTGATGTAAATATCTATTACATATTTCTTAGGCAGACCTAAAAATATAGTACTACGTATTGTAAGTGTTGTCAACCCTAAATAATAACAGAAGACTATTTTATTAAAAGCCATAATCACAGAGTGCGACTCGACACACCGATCCGATCACACGACCGTCATTTAATCGATAACAATCGATAATAGGGGCCCCTGGATCGCAGGGCTCCGGGCAGATGGCGAGAGTGACCAATTGAAAAGAGGGCACTGTGTAGAATAACATTATTAATGTCATGTTATGTTCCTTTCAATTTACTGGCCGACTTAAACAATATTATTGTGCTAAAAATGATTAAAAATTGTAACCGCTTAGAAGATTTTCTTATCACTACATCACTATCAATACATATTATAAATCGAAAGTCGCTGTCGCTGTCTGTTCGTCCCTATGTATGCTTAAATCTTCAAAACTACGCAACGTATTTTGAAGCGGGTTTTTTTAATACATAGAATGATTCAAGAGGAAGGTTTATATGTATAATACATGCATAATATTGTAGAGAAACACTGATAAATCGGGATCAGAATACTACGCGGGCGGAAAATATGGCGGTACGAAGTTCGCCGGGTCAGCTAGTTACCTATAACAGGAACAAATGCCACTAATCCATACTAATATTATAAATGCGAAAGTAACTCTGTCTGTCTGTCTGTCTGTCTGTTACGCTTTCACGCCAAAACTACTGAACTGATTTTGATGAAATTTGGTACAGGGGTAGATTAGAACTTGGGAAGGGACATAGGCTATGTTTGGTCGCGATAACCAAAATCCACGCGGGCGGAGCCGTGGGCAAAAGCTAGTCAAATATAAAAATGAGTAATTTTATTATAGACTCAAGGGGATTTCAGCATGAATAAGAGCATTTATTAAATAAAAAAAATTAACTAATTTTAACACTTTTAATTATGTATATTTAATGTTTTGATTAATTACTTTTTTAATAATTTTACATTTGTTTTTTATTTTATGTATTATTTTCATTATAATCTTACTAAGTGTTAAAAATATTTACCGTGACCCACGATAACTTGCAACACTTAATAGCCGTCACGGTTCTTGACCACCAACTTAATAATATTTTAGAATGTTTAAAGTTTTAAATTAAGTTGTTATTCGTTTATAGTATCAGTCAATTCAATTATACAAAAAGTAATGGTTATTAATGAGAGATAATATAGACATTGCCAATGATCTTAAATTAAACAGAAGTAGATACGTCACTGGATAATAACATTAATTTGAATTATTGATGAAATTCAACTTGAATACTTATTCACAATAATTAAATTTCTAAAAATATTCAGCCATTGACAAATGATCCAATTAAAAGAGTTATTAACAAAAAAAGGTAATTTAATAATGCAAGTTAGAAATATAGCAATTTATGATTATTGATTAGACCACAGACAAAAAACACCTTTAAAAGGAGAAATAATCGCTTAGCTTAAATGATTAAAACGTTAAAAGTTATAACTGTTATAATACTAGGAGGACAGCACGTAATGGAGCATAGCTATTAATATACAAATGAACTGTTTGGACGATATATACTAATGTCTAATGTCTCTCACACACACTCAAAGATATTGCTAGGGAGATATATCTTGGACCTAAAATGTGCTCAAAATGTACTCTATAAGCGCAGTACACGTTTCTTAGGCACGGGATGCTACGGCGGCGGTGGACGAACTCAAATTCACCAAGCATAGATTATTATTATTATAAAACAATCCGCCCGCGCCAGGGCCTCATTTATCTCGCGATTTAGTTTCAAGATGCATGACCCGAGGTATACAACCATCTAATTCAATAACGTTACTAGAAGTTCTGCCTCTCCTAATGCCTAATTTAGACATCGGTATTCTGACAGCCATTTTATTGGTCTAGTCATTTGCTAATTAAGTTATTTATGGATTCCGTTTTCTAACCTCTGTAGACAGGTTACCTTTTGAAATTATTGGAAGGCTGTGACGGGGTTAGTCACGATTCCGTCCGTTATCGATTCCCTCGAATATTTTTGCCTAAATAGAGTGATAAAATGCTATTTTTAAGCTGTAAAATTTTCGAAAGGAATCGAGAAGAGGAATCATCTTGAGAAAGAGTTATTTATTAATACAAATACTAGGAATATACAAGTTAGGTATACCTCATAATATATATTCAATTTAAAAAAGTTAGGCATACCGCAGAACAGAAAGAAGGTCTAAAAACTCCACTTTACTGGAATCGTATTAGAATTTTAATATATTGTCATGCGGCGGCGTTAATTACACGAATATCCTCTCTGATTCATTTAAATAAGATATAGCATACCTAGAGTTGAAAGTCTAGATTTCAACACGGTAAAAATAAAAATGACTAAGTAGCTAAAAGCTACGACAGCTATTATTTTATATTCTATCCGTATTTTTTATAAATAAATATTGGCAGCGCTTTCCGTTGTAGTACGTGTGTTACTGTCCATATTACGTACGCTGTCAGATGAAAATAAACTCAGCATTTTATTTTTATCGACCGTGCAACGAGAATGTGTGACGGCCTATCTGATAAATACATGAAATATAACAGCTCTGCCACACGTCCGAGCAAATTGACTTAATTACTCATTTAAATAGTTTTGTTTCAGACATAGGTCGCGTTTAAATCACTATTAATTTATTCATACGTATTTATAATCATTGAAAAATTACTGCTTGACTTATGAATGGGTTGTTTAATTTTAAACATAGTTTATCTTTGTATTATTTCTAATATCGCTAGGAGTGTTTCTAATTACTTATATTATCCGAATAACTAATACTGTTGGCAAGTTTTTAAATGTCTATGCTTTAGATAATATGAATAATTTATTGAGTCTTAACGATTTTGGGGCTTGACATTCTTTAATCTATTCTCAAAGGTAAACCTTTATTTATTGGGCTGGGCAAGAGCTATAAATTCGTGTTTATTAGTATAAGTTTAGGTATAATACGATAACAGGTAAGTAATGAAGTTCTGCCAAACAATTTTAATGAAAGTCTGCCTTAATTACCCTTACAGTGACGTTGAATATCTCAAAATTAGTCTAAGATAATTTAATTGTCAAGTTTTTATGTTATAATAAGACACGATTCATAGCGAGTAGTAAGTACCAGGAGAACAGCGCGCGGCAAGATGTTAGTGAAATAGCGCGCAATACTCGGTTTGGCTGAGAATAATTTCCTCAGCCATCACGGTTCGCGGTGCGGTGCGGAGCGACAACTGAATAAAGTTTTGTACCGCGTTAATTGCCACCAGGGGTTCAGACTGAACGGCACGTCTTTAATGAGACGGCTTCTTTAATGAAAATGCCAAGTGAACAGGGTTGTCAGCTCACTATTTACGAGTAGCTAACTTTGTAAACGCGCAAATTAGTATAAATACTTAAATTTAGTCATTATTAGTTGTATAACTTTGTCCTTTTCATCGTCATTGTGATTATCTCCGCTAGTAAGTTCCAAAATAAATCTTTATTTGTGGAAAAGTAAGTGGGTAATGTAATAAAATGGGGATAGCTTTTGTGATCCGTAGCTGACACGAAATAGCCAAACACATTGATTGAAATAATATTGATCCAACTCTTCGACAAGGCTATGATAATATCCATCTGTTTTTGTGACAATATTGATACAGTTCTCGGTCCATTTATACAGTCAATAAATATTAGAACAATAACGAAAACATGCCGACAATAGCGTCATTATAACTCAATATGTAGGTATTTACTATTATTGTCTTTGGGCCATAAATAAAATACATCAGGCAATATTTCACTTCCTTTGAACACCATTCTCCCCTTGTTTCGCAGCTTCACATCTTCCCCGACACGACGCGCGCCTATTAAATATTTTTCTTCTTTAATAACCACATATTTCTAATTCTAATGTCTAGTTGTTATTTCATCGATAAAAATAATGATGAATAGTAAAAAAAAAGATTATGATGATGACAGTTCACTAAGTAGGTATTAAAATGTTTAGGTATAAAAGATGTCATGTGATGATGTGAATAATTGAAATTCACAAGAGGTGGTCATCAACCTATTAAAGAAAAAATATGGCATTACGCAACGATAGCCGATGAAATACTAGGCGACCATAAACACATTGGATATGTATTCAAAGTTTTATAATAGGCTCATTATAATAAAATTATAACATTGGCATAATAAAATATTAATACCGCGGAATAATCGGCTAAGATACCGCGATTGCCCGCAGACACGGCAGATCGCGTGTTAACTAAAACCTTAAACAAAAAATAAAAATAAGCTATCGAAACATGACATGTGCCTTTCGGAACTAATCGATTACAAAGTTTTCTATTAATAATGTCAACTCGATAAACAAGCAAAATCATTTAAGCAGAAGGTTACATTATGTATGTTTAGTTTTTGATTTTGACTTGTGTTTTTAACTGATTCTACTGAAAAAATCTGTGTTTTGCACTTCAATGTAAACACAGCAAAAGAGATAGTAACCTGGCAGGCACACTAAGCAAATTTATGTAACCTGCAGAACTAAGCAATATGTAGTTATCAAGGTGATGTTTGTCAGCCTTTCCCTAATCAACGTTGCTCCCCACGACCCTTTTTCAAATATTTTGTAGCTAGGAGTCCCAGGACAGGGCTAGGGAGGGACCGACTGGCAAACGCCACCACTAATCTCATGAAAAGCTAGGCACGCGCACGACGAATTCGGTATCGCTAGAATCCATTAAAAAGTGATTTTATATCAATACAATTATATTATAGTAATACAATACCTATATTATCTTTAGATTAGAAGATAATACATTGGCAATCTGAATTCCAAAAACATAATCGATAAATAAAGACGAACCCACGAAAACGATTTCATCACCAAAAAGTTAATTGAATCGAAAATAGATTATAACAAATATTTATTGCTATGTTTACGTGTTATAAAAATATATCGATTTCATATCGAAAATAATGTTATTCGGTATACGAAGTCGGAATTTTCGTTTTTGATTGATTCTGATAAACAAAATTTTATTAGAGGATGTTGTTACATCGATTATTTTAAAAGCGGATCTTGCTTTTTGAGTTCTTGTACAAAATATTGATCAATTTAATGGAGCAAATTTTCGAAACTTACTCATTTGAATTAATTATAGGGGTGCTAAAATATCGAAACCTTGTGAATACTCTCAGTCATTATCGTTATCGATAGCGATCAACGTTATCATGTTATTTATTACGTTATTTAAGTCAATATACCTACTAATAATATAATTATAATATTAATGCAAATGTTAGGTATACATTTTTATCACACATTAACATGTAAAGTAGTCGTTTAGAATTTAAATTAGTGTCGTATAATGTTGTAGGTATTATATCAAGAAAATATATCAAAGTGCTTATCCGTGGTTCGACACAAATATCGAATAGTGTTAAAAATTAGTTTTTCGAGTTCCCTAACACGTTCTTCGTATTTGTAAATTAATAACGCAGTATCTGTGATATACAGGGTGGAATATTTTAACCTTACCTGGAGGGAAAGTACTTTAAATACTGGAGATAGCAAATTTTGCTCAAAGGAAACATTCCTTTATTTTTTAAAAGAAACAAAACTGCATTCATAGATTTTTGAAAATTCGCTTGCCACACCCGGTAATCGAACTGACTAAAATCCGAAAAAAAATACATCCTGTATTTTTATGACATCAATCAATGAAAGGAAATTCCTGAAAACTTAATTATTAAATAAAATTTAACACAATAAAGAACTTTAAGTCAAGGGTCCATTAGATATCATATTATTGATAATAAAATTCCATATTAAAACTACTTGTCCCTGTTTTTCATGCGGATACCCCAGCAGGCCAGCAATGGTATTTATGTCGGACTCGAACCGACTAAAACCGCACGCCATCTCAGGTTAATTCAAAAAAGGCAAGCCAATAAGACAATTCTCTCGCCATCTCCGTTGCCCAGGATGTTGTGGAGTGTACCATGCGGAGGTTCTCGACCAAGTACCCCAAATTACTCGTACTTCAAGTAGTGTTTTTTTTTTTTGAAAAAGAATAATAACCGAAATTATTCAAATTACCGTTAACCCCTTCAGCTAAGCTAAGTTGCTTGTCGGTAGTGTAATGGCCAGGATTCGAACCTGGGACCTCTAGATCGCAAGGCCGACTCTTTAACCACTAAGCTACCGACGCCAATTTACCCAGACGAAGTTACCCAATAACATTACATTCTAAACCGGAATTAAAGTTCAGTCATTTAGTACTAATTTTAATAAATAAATGGCGTCAAAGATAACTTTATTGTTGATTATGGTGTCTAATGGCTCCTTGAATAGAAGTGCTGTCTGTTGAAATTAAATTTATAAGTTAAGATTTTATGGACTTCCTCATATTTAATTAACCATGTTTGTTAGAGAGATTTGATTCTTATGATTGACACTATCGATTGATACTATAAAAATACAGGATGTTATTTTTTCGGATTTTAGTCGGTTCGATTACCGGGCGAGGCAAGCTAATTTTCAAAAATCTATGAATGCAGTCCTGTTTCTATTTAAAAATAAAGGAATGTTTCCTTTGGGTGAAATTCGCTATCTCCAGTATTTAAAGTACTTTCCCTCCAGGTAAGGTTAAAATCTTCCACCCTGTATAAAATTAATATCATTGGTGACAATACCCCATTAAACGTGCCGAATCGAATCCATTTATTGATTCTTATTATATTCAAGAGTTGAATTTAAAGTATCCAAATATTTAGCAAATACCGTACCTTAGTAGCTTTCCATTACATTGCGTTGAACCTAACCGTACTTTCGAAAATTAAAGAATGGCTTCAAACCTGGTTGTCATGAATAAAGTTATATTCGATAAGTGATACAACCCTAAAATATCCTGTATTTTAAGGTTGTATCACTTATCGAATGTCACTTTACTAGTGTCAGTGACAGGAATCATCATAATATTACAGTTGTTCCCGTTTACATTTAAGACTCTCTGGGGTCTCTGGGAAACAGTTAATGAATTATTCCGACTTGCTATTTTTGTATTAAAAATACTTTACTGAGCACAGCCTATATATTTTATTCTAGATGATGGATGATACACTTCACCCCTCACACAAGAGATTTCGTTTAAAACCTGTATTGCTCAGTTAATTTAATTTGAAGTCTTAATTATGGTCAGCCAGTGGGTCATTTACGCCCGGGGCCGTTCGGATATCAGTAATGGCGGGGTACTATCAATAATTATACATAATTAACTTAAATTACCGCATAAATCGGTAGTTGGATCCGTTCTATCCCACGATATCATTTATCAAACATCAGCTTACGTAACGAAATGATAACCTGGTTGATGTCAGTTTTATAATGATGATAGCTTTGTATAAATTGTATAAAGGAATGTAATATCTGTATAGAACAATGTATTAACTGTATAAACTGTATAAATACGAACGTGTAGATTTTGTCTTTGTGGATTTTGGGTTTTATCATAACAATATTAAAAATAAGTCTAATATAAAATAGAATCACCTTTGCGCGTGTTCACAATGTATTTTGAATTTAAATTACTTTCAGTCACAGCATTTATTTTAGTAATGAGTTCTTGAAATGATTGAAAGTAAAATATCATGAAATGTGAACTAAATTAAATTCCCTTTAGTCTGGTAAATTGATACCTGTAAATATTATCTGAATAAGATTAAAATCTTGTTATTTATATCAATGGGAGGTTTTTATTGGGTGGCGGAGAGATTTGTTATGAAATCTGACCTAAATTAAACTAATTCTTGTTAAATATGACACCTGTATCTAATCTAAATAAGATTAAAAAATCTTGTTATTTTAATTAATTGAGAGGTTTCATTTTATTACGTGGGGAAAAACATTTAATATAAACCTCTTTAGTCATCATGAAATCTGAACCAAATAAAGTAATATAATTATTACATTTAGTTAACTAAATTGACACTTGTAAGTATTATCTAAACAAGATTAGAAAATCATGTTATTTTTATCAATGAAGAAGTTTTATTGCGTGGGGGAAGAATCGTTTAATATAAAGCTCATTACTCACGACCATCAGCCGTCCCGTAGTATTTAAACAATGTAGGCGTCGGTTCGCGATTGGCCATTATATCGTAAATCACTGTTGACGCGCCGCAGTAATTGGCTCGGTGACCGCGGCCCGCCGCCGCTGCGTCCGACTAGATTGCCTCTCCATTTGATGGACCCCTGGTATTGCGCTGTTTCGACACTAATGGTTATCCTCTGCTACCCGAGTTCGGTTGATTGATTTAAATGCCACATTTCAAAAGATTAGTTTTAATATTGGAGAGCGTTCTGAATTTAGAGTGACTTGTGACTAATTTGATTTTAATTGTATCTGATTTGATATTTAATTGATTTAATTAGGTGTGTGGGTATCACAACCACTTCACATGCGAAGGAAAAGGCAACGGATAGGGAGGCAAGCTACTTGGAAAAACTGGTCTAAATGATTTGTCTTCAGATCAAATAAAATGGAAATGAATTGGTTATCTGTGAAAGAATTTTGATAAAAATTAGACTTGACATTTTTTTTTATTTTTTTTTTATTTATTTATTTCACACATACAATGTCATAACAGGCCAACCTAATGCGACAGAGTAGCAACATATTTATAATAATTTAATTTAAATTCATCATGCTTTAAAAAATTAATACATAATTCTTACACAATATTAATAAGTATTTAACATTAAAACAGTAGCATAAATTAACCTTCTAAAATAATTCATAAAACATGTCATATCATAAGACAATAGAATACTTATTCAAATAATTAATGATGTCAAAATAATAATTCAATTAATAATATCCAATACCTACTTCCATCAATACTGTCAAGTTAATTAATAAATTGCTTATGTCAAAATAATGATTCCATTAATAATAATGTCAAAGCTGTTCATAAATGTATAATGTCAAAATAATAAATCAATTTAAATTGTAAAAAAAAAATGATTGAACAGCCGGTGGTGGCGAGAATTTATTTTATTATAATTTAACCGACAATGTATCAATTTCTTTTCTACTTCAGTTACACGTTACTGAAGTAGGCGATAATGAATGAGGACCGAGTTCCACTCGCCTTATTTTTAGTGCTGTTTTCACGATATTAGACTAATTTGAAAAGCAAACCTTATTATTATTTATATCAATGTTATTATCTAAATACAAATTTTCATCCATATCGTTAAGAGCTGTTTTCAAGATAGTAGCAAAGGTAGTTACTGCTAGTGCTCGTTGAATAGAATAAGATTCCAATATTATTATTGGCTGTGATGTTATTACACAGTAGAGACATCAATAGGATACTCATGTAAAGACCGAATACAAAGCAACTGTAGTTCTATTTTACGACATAACACTTTCATATAACATACAATATCATAATAGACAAACATTGTACGTATGTCTCCGAAAAGGTAGCTAGAGGGTGTGAAAACACCCACATTTCGCAATTGTACACACAGTTACGTCTTGCTCCTTCTGAGAGGAAGTCAGAGGTAACAACTCGCTCTTTGCTTCTGTCTTCTATATATACTGTATAGACGCAAAATTTTACACTTACATATATCGCGTATTTCGAGGCGTCTTTTACGATGAATTTTGCATCTATATACCTATACAGTATAAGTCAGAAGCAAATAGCGGGTTGTTTGTTACCTACGAACTGCGGACTAGACTACTCTATGGAGGACCGAGACGTGAGTGTGTGTAGGTACTATTGCGGCATGTGGGTGTTGTCACACCTCCAGCTACCTTCTCAGAGACGTACGTACAATGTTTGGATACCTGCTGCTCGTACTTTGACAGTTTGACCAGTTTGACATTATTATGTCAGCAGCAGGTAGCTTTTTTTTACGCTCCGTCATAGTACCAATAATTGTGTTTATAGAGTTTGTATATAGTCTAACACCCGTATTCACAAACAATACTTCGCTATGCGTACTACCAAAATTGTGCAAAGAACGACAAATTCTCAGTGCGTTCGTTTTGGCAAGCCTTTTTATTCATAGACAACACTTAAGTAATACTTCGTTGAGGGAACGCACTGCGTTAGATACTGCTCCGTGATGTTTGTGAATTAATTTTACCAGCCCTATGCGCTCGAGCACACTGAGACCTCACAGTGTTGTTTGTGAATACGGGTGTAAGGCTTCTGTATTCGAGCGAGGCCCAATCCAATTGAATAGCGCTGAGGCTGACCCCTCAAGAGTCTATTTCTTGTTTAAAATATTTTTGACAGTTACTACGAGTACGTTGTTGTTTATTCAAATCTTTCAATCTAGTAAACCCAGTTCTGTAGTTTATTTTAAACAAATGTTAGTTGCGATGTTAAGAAATTAAATTGCACGCTAAAGTGTTCATTCTGCTAAGAAAACGTTTTACGAATGACTACTCATTGTAAATGTGAGCAAAAGAAGTATTTTTACTTTACAAAGAACCATTACGCGCTAAAAATAATACTTTATATCTGGTTAAATGTCAAAGCATTTATTTTTAACGTCCATCTGGCCGATAACCTATGCCTTTTGGTTTATAATAAGTAAATACACAGATAACTCATTGCTTAAAATGTATACAATATGTCATTGAGTATTTTGTATTCGCGAATTACGTCATCGTCACGAAATACCGTAATAATTGGTTCCTTCACCTCAAGTTACAAAATAGTACATATACCTCGGGACACGTATCTTGGACCTAAATCGCGAGACAAACGAGTCCCTGGCGCCCGCGGATTGTTTTGTAATAATCTATGTTTGGTGAATTTGAGCTCGTCCACCGCAGTAGCACCCCGTGCCATCGTCAAAAGACCAGGTGCGGTCCGAGGGGGGGGGGGTCACAGGGGACTTGACCCCCCCGCGCTGAAGTCCCAGTACGAGGGGTGGGGGGGTTAAATTTCTTAAGGAATTTCTGAAGTGACACCCCCCCCCCCCCCCCCTCAAACTTCAAGCCGCGACCGCACCTGCAAAAGACACTCAAGAAACGTGTACTACTCGTATAGAGCACATTTTGAGCACATTTTAGGTCCAAGATATATATCTCAAGCAATACATAACACTTGACTACTTATCATTAACATGCTTTCATACACAATGTATGACACTTTGACAGCTTGACCGTTCGCCATAAACACATGCCAACTTTCTTTTCAACTATTTTACAATGTCGCAACACTAGCTAGTCTGGCAACAACTACACAATGGAACGTTTAATAAATTTAATTTTTTTATTTGCAACTGTCATGTTTTCGTATTTGTTACTGTTTATTTCTTTGTATTTTCTCACAGACTATACTTATTGCGTTGGGAATTTGGCTGTGAATGTAGAAGTAATATGATGTTCATACGTGTTACTTTATGACCTAATTACATGAATAGGGATATTTGATACATGAATAGGGATATTCGCTATACCTATGATAAAAATAAAACCCTATTCGAAAAAAATGTCCTACCTATTCGAAAAACGTCCCAATTAAACAATGACCTATTCGCTAACACATAACTCTGATTTTATAGCTGTTATACGAATTTATTTTATTTTCACAATTAACATTACATGCATACATTACCACTTCTTGATTTGAGATAATAATAGAGATAAACCTATGCGAAAAATAAAACCCTATTCGAATTATAAAAATGTCCTATTCGCAAAAGGTCCCAATCAAACAATGACCTATTCGCAAACGACCAAATTTCATAACGTATTATAACTTTGATTTTAAACTGTATAAGAACTTTACGAGAATATTACCGCTTCTTGATTTGAGATATTCGCTAAATCTCCAATGAGAAAAATAAAACCTTGTTCGAAAAAAGTGTCCTATTCGCAAAACGTCCCAATCAAACAACGACCTATTCGCAAAACGACCGATTCTATACCTATATAACTTTGATTTTAAGTTGTATACGAATTTACGAAAACATTACCGCTTCAAATCCTGCTAGCTTTTGTTGTTTGTTGTACGACGGTTTCATTTATGTCACGTTTCCCTCGTAAACCACACGGAGACTAATGTACAGAGTCCCAACGTAAAACGAACATAATACACCTAACACAAGTACCGATAAATCAACCATTTTCACACTGACAGCTGCTAACTTTGCTCTTCAATACGTATTCAAGTTATAAAGACTTAACTGTAATAAATATTTACAGTATTAACGACCTATTTTATGAGTTAGACAGGCGAGATTACAATAAATTGAGTGAAACATAGTGCGTTATGTGGTTATATTGTTATGTAAATGTTAATCTTACTTCGTACTGATATTACAGTCTAGGACTTTCGAGTTTATTTTATTAAATGTCAAAACAATAAGTTCTTTGGTTACTTGTATGAAATGCTCAACTCTGACGGCATAATTTGTATGAAATGGTCAACTATGACGGCATAATTCTTCGTGTCATATCGTTTACTTTTAGTGTTTATTTTCATAATAAAAAAGATTAAAGTGAGATAATAACAAAGCACTTAATATTTAAATCTTTAACCATTGCGAAAGTTTATGTGAATTATTGTTTCTGACTCAATCACGCCAGATCGGTTGAACGAATCTATTTGAAATTTGGCACAGACTAGTAGAATAAGTTAATTATATCTGACACTCCAATTTACTTCTGATTAATTTCAATTCGAGTTTCAAGACAGTATAAATATTTCCTGGGTCTTCTCTGTGTTCTCTGTGTTACCTTTTGTGCTGTGGATGGGAATCTCGTCAAAAGGTTTTTTATCCCGTAAAAATCACACCTTCCTTTGCAGGGTTGCAGGAACGGGATAAATAATATAAAAAAGACAAAGCTTTATTTTTAATTTGTTGGAATATCTCCAAGACTACCATTCCGCTACTGCATTGAAACATCCATTTTCATTTTCTCCGAACGATTTCTCCATTATAAACTGAAGAGCTGATGAACTCATAATAAGCATAGCTCCACTTGGTTCGTCGGTCCTAAAGACGTTTAATAGTGCCCCTGGCGGTGACAAAGGCACTAAACAGTCGGTCCATTTGTCTGCGAGAGGGTAGCCGCCGCGTCTCATTTATGCCTTCTGCTCTAAAGGGCAATTCAGACTGATACAGCAGCAGTCGGCAGCGGAGGGAATTTGTTGCTAGAAGTAGTTACTATTAGGTTCGTACAGCCTCGTGGCGAGACGCTATCCACCCTGTATTCCAACGACTATGAACTTTTTGATCAAGTGCATAAGGTTTGAAATGGTTTGTAATATTTGGCCTCCCGCTGCCATCCGCTGCTCTTTCAAGTTAGAATAACCCTAAGTACCATTGTGCACGATCGTAATATCCTGGACGCCATGCAAATGACAGCCTTTACCTTGCCAAGCAATTTTTTTGCTCGCCCCTTGTAATAACTTCTTTGTTTTTAATAAATTTGCCCTCAACTTTCAAGAGCCCTTTTTTAACATCAATTGATGCAGTCTTTTGACTTTTTTCTTTGCTGTTTTGGACTTTTATTCTACGGGGTTAGCATGAACACAATTTGCCGTTTACTTCATTAAATAAAATATTAATTATTACTGTGTACGCCAAATTTTTGTCAACCCTGGGGTGATTTATCGACGATATCCTTCAACCCTAGATTATTTAATATGATGTTGTTACTTGTTACACTAAACATTTATCAAAACAACACATTACAATCGATTGAAGAAAGAACGGCGATAATAACCTCGTGCTGTAACTAGGCCACGGTAACCACTTTCCATCAGATGAACCGTGTGCTTATTTGCTAACTAAGTGGTGTAAAAAAGAAGTTTTAAGTTGTATAACAAAAATAATGTTTATTTTATTTTACAAAATTTGAACACATTAATTATTTTATGCGTTCTACAAACCCCGTTTTTGCATTTCCTACAAACTTTTAGTTTATTTTTCTTTACTGAAAATACTCATACTTTTATATTATATTAAGTATAATAAAAAGTAAGACCCACGTGTATAATAAGAGTTACCTCAACATTTTATTAAACGTTAAAAACCAGTACACTTACCTGAAGACCAAAGTTCCTACACACAATAAAACTTTTGTATCTTTTACGACACCCTTGCTACTCTCTCTCATGATGTTATATTACAACAGGCTACAACGACAGTCTGCATGCTTCACGAATTGGCAGCACAAATTAGAGCGGGTAATTTAACGCAAGGGGATTTTAAGAAGTGCCTGGGTTCTGAGTAATCCAGGGTTAAGTTAAGCTTGTTTGAATCCGGTTAATCTCATGTGTTAAACTCGAGCCTTCTCAAATCTAACGAACCTTCTCGAACTGTCCCTGTCAAAAACCTGACTAAAAAGTTAAAAAAATACAGCCTGTGTTACTCGATGTTGTAAGGCTTCTAACGATAGTCATGGTTTATAAATCCAAATCTGTTCAGACATTTAGAATATGTGGTATTTAGAACAAAGAAACTCATATAGATACACACATGAGCCCTGAAAACATTCCTGTTTTTGGGTAATCGTGTGATAAAAATACTAGTCCGTCTAGAAAACATGTTAACATATTTCACGGTACTGTCCAAAATCCACTAACTGTATATTTTTATCTTTTACAGGTAAGACAGAACAGGCTGAGCAGGTGTGAGTTTTATTTTCTTTGCGGTTCGGGCGACATGTGTGAACTTTATTATGGCCGCTTTTATTGTGAGTGCACAACGACGCGCCTCGCCGACCACATTCCGCCACCCTCCCCCAACACGTCACTGAAAGCCTACCTAGCGTACAAAAGTAGACACGCCTGCTTGATGGCCCGAGAACTCGCAAAACAGTTACGAAAACATGTCAAAAATGTAGTTCCAAGTATAAGTGTCATACGCTCATGCGACATACTTACATATTTATTTACGTACACGTTTATCGCAAAACAAATTTACATCATTTTGCTTGAACAACGGTACAAAGCAGCAAATTTATTGTAAATTACAGGTTGTAATGTATAAAAACGTTACATCTTCTCATTGTTTGAAAAGTCGTAGATGCTTGTGAAGTTTAATGTCCGCGGCATTGTGGCGGGCTTAAACGCCTTACATCAGCGTCCATTCAGACGAACAGAGCCGCGCATTAGACGAACATTAACGCTGACTTAGCGCATTAGCACTCATAACAATAACGGTTGACTGAAGCGAATTACTATTTATTGCAGCTAGTTTGAAACGACATTAAATAACAGACGGTATAAGGAGACGTGAGATACATCCTTATCTATCGTTATTGCCGGTTTGACCTATCCGAGACGGCTAATAGCTACGTATTGTTTGTGAGAGTAGGTGTGGATATTTGCCGAATGATGCCCATCTTAGTGCGTAACTATCGCAGACAGGATCAGTGATTTCATCTTATGAGGCGATAGAGCGAGTAACACGTTGATAGGTCGTTGATTCATTTTAGTGGAGATAAAATAACTTAGTGAGGCGACAGCTTTTATAACCGGAGATTTTATTGTCCCGACGAGGGTATAAAGAGGTCGAGCTCTGCTGTGTCGACGTACGTTTGCCTAATGACTTTTGCAATATTTATAACTCTTATTTTGAACAAAATTCTCGTGGCAGATGTATCGCTTTATTGCGAATGACGTTTTTATTTATCATACGTACATTTTTATGGAATGCGTGTTCTTTTTAAAGATTGTATTACTGTCTCGATGTCAAAGCGGTAGTGAGTATGACTGCTTTGCTTTGCTTGAAGTTCTAGGTCCGAATGGCAATTTCCTTGTTAGGCAAAAAGCGATATTGCGTTTTTCTATTACAAGAAAACCCCAGAGCATCTCGCTAGTCAAGAAAATCTACCCATAACTGTAAGGTGGGACCAAAATTTATACACCTCATGTCTAATGGACTTCCAGTTTGTATTAAACATGTGTAGTAAAGTAAAAACCTATAGCTAAATTTGTCGAAAAAGTAGGTCATTTGCATTACAGCACGTCCAGGAAATAGCTATTAGCTGGGTACACACACTCTCGAATTAAGCATACTCCGATTATCGGACACCATGACGCTAACGGCCGACTTCCATCCGTCGAGCCACTCATTAATGTCGTACTCATTGAAATTTATCGCAGAAATATGACAAGTCAAACAAAAAGTAATAAACGACCTGCAAATATTAATATTTAAACATCAACAGCTGCAATAACAATATAATAAAACTGTTAGATAGATAACAGGATCACAAAACGTTGTTGGAGCTGCTATAAACATTGCCTATTAGTTAATCATACTTTTGTCTCATTTCAAGACAAGTGATCGCAATCTCTTTGAATCATTGGTTTTGTTGCTTGCTAAGTACTATCGTATATATCTCGGACGCTTTGAAAATTATAGCCCGGCTACTAACTAGAGCGACATGTTGTTCGTTTATGTTCGCCTGGTACAACCGGTCTATTGTCAATAGTAAAATAGCCTTTATTTGTTGGTGATTTTATCATCGTTATAAAATCTAATTAACTAATTAGAGTTTATTGTTATAATTATTATTCATATTTATAATTTATTAAGCGGCAAATGGTGGGTTTTGGAATTAAGGAAATAAAGTTGAGTATCTCTCAACGTAAAACAAATGAAAAAAGGTGGATGAGTGGATCCTATCCACGGAGGACAGAATATGAATCCTATCACAATGATTTGTGAAAAGTAGACAAACTAATTTAGATTTCTGTTACCTAACAACGATGTGTGTAGCTATTGTTTTTCTTTCCACTCTATTCACAAATGCAATAATAGTGTTTATCAGAATAATTATGCATAAAAGGGAAAAAATATCTACATAGAAGCTAGACCTCTTTAATTTTTGTATAAATAAGACATTTTTGTTTGCAAATTATGCAAACGGCCAAATTTTTTTCTTGTTTACAAATTATGCAAATGCTTCCAATTTTCGAGAGCTCGATTGTGCCAAACGTTCTTTTTGTAGATTTTATTTTTTAATATATGAACTCTAATTCATTTAAATATTTTTTTTAGATAATGTTTACAGTTAAATAAAACGTTATGAAAATATTAATCCTACTTATTTTAGAAAACCTTAAAATATAACAGATCATGTCTTATACATTCTAAATCCGTAATACCGTAACGTATCTGTGCAATCAATCAATGATGACATTGATGACAGATTGGATTTTTTGATAAATATTATTGTACTTACGGTGGACTTGAAGTAGAAAAAAAAGGACGCGCGATATGTCATTGGCAATTTAACAAAATTCATGTGTCAAATCACGAACGACGACGTTCGAAATTTGAATAAAAAAATATTGAGTCTATGTTTTTTTTTAACAATGATATTACGCATTGAAATAAAACCACTTTTATCCATGCCAACCATGCTAACCCTGCGACCATGGCTGCTGAAAAGTATCCGAAACGTCGGGTTAAAAGTAAATAATAACAAATAAATCGTTATAGAATCCGTTAAAAAGTGGTTTGAGTAATATTCCCGTAAACTTCAAACAGTATCAAGGATTGAATGAAATTTTGAAGCATTTATTATGCTAACTATTCAAATTGATTTAGAACGTCGCCCCAAAGACGGAAGTATAGAGAAATTTGGATTGCCTTCGTGCGGTCTCGGTGGCTTAGTGGTCAGAGCATTCCCCCTGTAAGGTTAAGATCGCGGGTTCGAGTCCCGCCCGAGGTTGATTCTCTTTCTAAATCGTGTATCAAGGATGTTACGCTTCAACATTTCCTCGAAGTTCACATTTCCCTATATACGGTATCACAATCGAATCTATTGTAGCCAAACTGGCAATTTTTTCTTCGTTCCGAGTATGTGACAAATTCCAAGAAAATCTCTTTTGACACTTTGTCTGACGAATCCAAAATTAATATTAATAAATTACATTTTGAACTGTAATTAATTTTGACCGTTAGTCAATAAGGATGCAGTTACAAGCACATACCAGCTATTAAATAATTGCTACACGAATATAAATACATACTTCGAGCGCTTATAACAAAATGCAATTAGTTATGTCTGTATAGATAAGATCCGTCTGTTCTATGAGAGTTAATCTCGAGAAATTATCTCGTTACGAGCTTAGCGAATGGGATTCGTTCAATACGAGTACAATACAGTAATATTTCATCACTAAGTTAGATGCCATTTTTTATTAAATTACTAGCTACTGCCCGCAGCTCCGTTCACGTAGAATACTGAAAAAAAAAAAAACCTTTTTTTATTTTCTTCAATTTTCTTAACTTTTCTTTCCCCGTTAGGGTAGATTTGACATAAGCAATTCACCCCTGCGAAGATGGACCGGGCCGAACCGCTAGTATATTTTTATCAGCCCTAAAAAGAAAATTAAAATCTTTTCAATTACATGCTCCTTTTATTTTTTCCTCGTCGCTTTCGACTAAACTGAATAATTGCCCGAAAAAAATATCAAGTTGTTCGGCCAGACGCGTGTAGCATCAAAGGGACTGACAACACAAGATGGTATACCACTACAAGCCTCATTAAGTACGAGCCAAAAACAAACTTGGCAATAAAACAAGCCTTTTCATTGGAAAAGACCTTCAAGGTATTCATTACCGCCGAACGAATTCATTTAAAACATAAATTGGTCTGCCATTGTATTAATTTTTCCGTGTAACTCGAAACTTCTTTGTATTTTATTATGTAAACATTGCGTATTCCCCGTGAATATTGAAACTTGGTGACCTATAAAGCGTTTTTTTTAATTCACAACGCCGCACTATGGGACCAACCGGTATTTTTCATCTCAAAAATCGATAACTCTGTTGTTTTGTGATATTTCTCCTTGAAATTTTTTTCACGTGTTAATATAATAATAATAATAATAATAAATCATTTATTTCGGACCAGGGTCCATAGCGTGTTAGTAACAATAATCTTAATACTAGTGTTAGTAACAATATAATATTATTAATAGATAATATAATATATATAATTACACATTATGATAGTTTGAGACCGCCACAATACTAGGACACTGTCTACATTGCGTGCAATCGTACCCAGTGCCCCAGCATCGGACAGTCCCACCTATCGCACAATACGCTCACGATGCTGTGTGAGCTCCCCCGTACTCTCCGCAAGAGGGATGCACTTCGCTTGCGGATGATGGCATGGAAGCCATCGACCCTCGCCTCCGCAAACATCCCCGACGCGCTACAAAAGCGTGGCAGCCCAACCAACATCCTGAATGCATTGTTGTACTGTACCCGCAGGGCGTTGTATGCCCTCCGCGTATATGCGACCCACAGACTGCACGTGTAAAATGTCTGGCAATACGCCCTAAATAGGGTAACTTTTACATCCTTTGTACATCGTGCAAATCTACGGATCAGCATATTGCATCGGACAGCCAACGCCCTGCGTTCTCTTTCTATGTCTAAATTGTCATTTAGATCATCGGCGACCCAGTGACCCAGATATTTAAATTGAGCCACTCTTGTTAAGGGAGTATCGCCAATAGTGACTTGAGGCACGTGAGTGTAATGTTTGGTGTCGGCCTTGAAGACAAGAAGCTCACTCTTTTTGGCGTTATATCTGAGCCCATGAGCCGCCGCATAATCTTCACACAACTTCAGAAGCCGCCTGAGACCACTGATCGATGGACTCAGCAACACCATATCGTCAGCATAGCTTATGTTATTTATAGCCACTCCGTCAATATGGCAACCGATTTTAGTGTTGCTGAGTTCAACGATCAGCCGATTAATATACAAGTTGAACAGACGCGGTGACGTTATCCCCCCCTGTCTCACCCCGCATTGCAACCTATAGACATCTGATAACGCTCCCGACCATTTAACATTATTAGTCTGATTTTTGTACCAGTATTTAAGCAACGAAATTACTGAACCATCAACGGTACTTTCCTGACGAAGCTTTTCCCAAAGTGTGTCATACGACACCAGGTCAAACGCCCTGGAGAGGTCAAGGAAGCAAGCGTTCACTGGGGTCTTCCTAGCTGCGTAGTACTGGACAGTCTGCTTGAGACACATAATGGCGGTCTCTGTTGATAGGCCAGGCCTGAAGCCGAATTGAGCATCGTGAAGTGGAATCCGACTCGCCATGTGTGTATCAATCAGACAGTCCAGCACCTTAGCTATAATGGTAGCTAAGGAAATTGGACGATAGTTAGCTGGGTCCGCCGGGTCGCCCGTTTTGTTCTTTTTAATTGGCACTACAGTCGTTTTCATAAGATCACCCGGCAAGTACGAGTGACTCATGCACAGCGTAAAAAACATAGATAGGACCCTCGGTAAGTGTACCCCGGCATATCGCAGATGCTCAACACTAAGGTGATCATGTCCTGGAGACCGTCCTCGAACCATGTCTTTAATCAATTCGGTAATGTCTCTAGCAGAAAAAGTTATGTTAAGCTTTCCAGGAATGTCCCTCGCGTCAGACCCCGATGACACGGTTGCCACGGCTGGCTCCAAAGGCGAATCAACTTTGAAGTGTTTCATAAAAAGATTAGCTATATCTGTGGGGTCACATAGTCCCGCCATACTCACTGGGAGACTCTGCTTGGGATTCAATTTATTTGTATTTTTCCAAAATCTTCCAAAATCTTTTATTTCATGATTTTTCGCAATAATATCTAATTTTATTTGTTCTTGATTTTTGCGACACCACTTTAATTTAGTCTTAAAGGTATTACGTGTTTCACGCATTTTATCGTAAATATACCCCATGGACGGCCTACCATACAAATTCCACATTTGAAACGCAAGCCGAGCCTCGCAGTGAGCACTCCGTACATGTTTATTCCATCCTATCAATGATTTATACTTTCGGTTCTTAACTAAAGCACTACGCTCGGCAGACTCCGTGAGTATATAAATTATATCTCTGTACATTTCATCTAATTTGAGTCTATGTTGAGGATCCCTACACATTGTATCTGAACAATTACAGAACTCAGACGGAAAATCAATTTCTCGTAAGCGAGAGTGACACAATTCCTCATATAATTTTATCTGATCGCAATCTCGGTCTCCCCATATCACATTGTTCCGATCCCCACCATATTTTACAATATTAGGTGCAATTAATTTGAGATTGCACTCAATTAACAAAGGTAAATGGTCAGACCAATAGCAGTCGTACAATATTTTCGCGCTAGTGATCGTACGCCGCGCAGCCTCTGTGACTACGCAGTGGTCGAGCCAACGTTTAGACCCCCACGCGTCACTTACATATGTATACGAGTCACACGGTAGAAGTTCTATATCCGCGCACCACCAACGCTGTTCTTCGCAAAATTTCATTAATTCGGAGTAAAACAGTTCATTTTTATGAGCATTATAATCTCCTAACATATATACACACTGAATATCACTATTATTGTCTATAATTGCGCAAATTTCGCTTAAACAGTCTGTGAACTCGGTTAGGTTTTCATTAGAGTCGGTCGGCATGTAAACCGAAAATATAAGAATGTCACGTTCTATAAGTCGCACCTTTATCGCTGTAAGCCGTACGCTATTACACTGGACAACACTTACCGACGGTAATAATTTTTTCCTCCAGAGTAGGGCCACACCTCCGTAAGGTCTACCGCGAAGTATACCAGCCGATGTATCGACGGCCGAGGTTCCCGTATACGCAAAATCATCGTGAATGTTACCTAGTATATCCAAGTCGTGTGGCAATAACCATGTCTCTTGCAAGGCGATTATGTCGGCTGATACACACAGCCGCCTAATACAACCAACTGACGATGTAAGACCATTGCAATTGAAACTAAGTAACTTAACAGACTTATCCATTATTGCTTGTTATATGGTTAGTACTCTGTGTCTCAACGGTGTCTTTAATATTTTTTCTAAAATGTATGAACCGGCGATATGTAACACCTTCTGGCCAAAACTCTTCATTCATAAAAATATTTTCTTTTTGTTTGGGAATGAAGATCTTAAAGCTGTCGTAATCTTTAGTCAGTTTCATACTAATTTTTTCCACCCTTAAATGGAGATCCGTTTTTTCTCTTATATACGTAATTATATCTTCCTTAGACACTTTTTTATCCACGTTAGAGATATATATAGGTATCTGGATATCCGCAGCCTTAAACTTCCCTTCTGGTTGCACCACATTAATGAATATCTAGGCAATAAAAGAAATGAAACATCATCATTTTAAAAATTATATATTTTTCGTAAAAAATTGACAAACATAAGGTTATACGAAATTACATACAAAAAATTATACAGTTATAATAAAATCGCAATAAAAGTTACACTTTTACTTAAAATAGATTTAAAACTAAATTATTATTATTATTATTAAACAAACATGCTGCAAAATCACATGATAAAAAAAAATAGCGCTTATCCTATTCACCACTTTCTATTTCCAACAATTCTTTAGCTTCGTCAAACAATTCTTTGGAAATTAGAAAACTGGGTTTATTTTAACTAGATATATAAGGAACAGGCGTATATAACAAAATATGCAGACCGTCTTCATTTGTTGCTGATCTGGAACACGTCCTAGCGTGATGTAACCTATATTTCTTGTAATCTTTATTTCGGGCTTCCTGGGCATCTTCGGATAATTGTCCTATAGGCAAAACTGCATAATGCTCTATTATTTTAGCACCATGTATAAGTACTTTATGGACCGAAGATGGCATGTAGTACCAATTATATTTTCTTACGTATAATTGCGCGGTTATCGATGTATATTGGCCGAATTTTTCTGCGTTAATAGAGAATCCCGATGACATGGTTTGAGAATCACATATAATCTCTTGATTAATTCTTCATCAATTCCGGTTATGCCTGCAGAATATTGGTAATTTTGGAAAATTTCCTTGCCGTATTTCCGTCATTGCCATTCCGGAACCTTGACGTGGTTTATCAATGTGCAAACCAAGCACTTCTCGGAAACGTTTTTGGACATATTTTTTCTTGTCTTCTTTAAGTTGCTTATTTTCTGGAGTTGTTGCTGACCACTTCTCAAAACCCAAGTTGTAAGAAATATGGAGGATAGTCTCCATAAATCTTATTCATGCGTGTAATGTCGACAATCCGTATTTAAATGCATATTCATTTTCAACTCTTTTTGTAACTTTTAAAAGATCATTCATTTGTCTGAGAGTTACTCCACAAACAGTGCAGGTAGCACTGGATGATGTGTTCGTTAACACTTGAGCAACTTTCCCAATAGAACTTCCGCAGCAATATAGTTTATCATACTTGTGGTTAAGGTGATCACCGCTAACAAAAGTGCCAAGGGAAGATTCTTGTGGTCTTATTTGTTAATGTATGCTTCTACAATAGAAATGAAAAAAAAAAAAAAACAAGATAGACATCAAAATAAATAATTATTTTCATGGTAAAAAAAAAAGAAGAACCGTAATTTTCGGGATTTTTTTTTCTCCCCCGAATGACATATTGCTTCTAAATCACCACTTGCGCAAAAAACGCTAAAGATTTTTTTTATTCCTCATATTACTGAATAGGTAAGGTCTCTAATAGAGTGATTAACTTGACACCGGCAGCCTCCGGCAACAAGGAAAACTCCAATTGAAATAAACAAAATCGAAATTTTCTTTCCTTCACTAAAAAAAAAATTAAAAAATAAAACAATTCTTTTTTTTACAAAAACTGAATGTGGTTGCAAAGTGTACATTCTAAGCTATCTAATGATGTATAACACTAACATGCTTCCTTGGAAAACTTCCGAATAATTTTGTGTTGAACTTCCTTAACGGTAATTTAATTGGCATGAAAATAGTTATGCCCAATGTTTGAGGTTCACTTTATAAACTTAAAACTAAGTTATTGAATATTTTTTGTAATTAATACGCAAGTTCCATCCTTTGAGAGTATAAAACCATAAAAGGATCAATGGATTTATGACTTTCGTCAAAACCATTTTTGAGATGGTAATTACTGTTTGGTCCCATAGTGCGCCGTGACACGATTGCTTCTTGAATTGATTCGCGGTGGAGTAGAATAGGACCATCCCATTTCTTTCCGTGGGTGTCGTAAAAGTCGACTAAGGGACAGTGAAGAGTTCTATCTCTTCTCATCTGCAGTTTCCGTAAAAGAGTCGCGTCACGGAAAATATTAAAATTCACCCGCTTCTTAGCTAGACTTAAAAGAACTCCGAACTGTGTTGGAAAAAGCTAAAGGTGATGACAATGATGAAGGGTGACGATGACTTAATGACTCAAATATTTTTTTAGAAACCGCCTTTATTGACTTACTGCTATCTCAATGATGACGGTAAAATTAGTCGCTTTGTGTGTAGAAAATCAGAAGTCATGTATTGTGTACCAACCATTAAAGAAACAAATAATGATGCGGTCTCAATGTCCACACAACACTTGAAGACTAAAGAGTTAATTGTCTATTTGTCTTTTAGTAATATTTGTGAAACAGATTCTTAGGTACATGAATGTAAACCGGTACTTGGCAAAAAAGCACCTTAAAATTTTTTAAAATTTGTGTCAGCTTGACTTGGCTAATTCTGAAACGATTAATAGACTAATTTTGACGTGATTTTCACTCGTAGTTAACTGATGTATAACTTTATATGGTCGCATAAAGGATTTAAAATGAAATACTATGTCCACGTGAAGTCGCGGGCATAGCTAGTTATAAATATACAGCTTTTGGCAAGCGTTACGACGATGCTGTGATTCATACCGGTGCTGTCTGTCTGTCTATCCTTTAACGCGCTAATTACTCAAGAACCATTGAGCATATTCATATTATTTACAACGTATTATGTAAAACAACTAATATAATTTATACATTAAAAATAGAATTGCTCTTGAGTTTACTGTATTTTTGTAGTATTTTACTTACTGTAGTTTTTTTATTTGTAGTACTCATGAAAATATTAGCGGAATGCGATAGGTATAGGCATATAAATATAAATATGATATAAAATATTAATTACTAACGATTAATATGATAATGAGTGATAGAACATGATGATTTTCACACACTCGCCACTAACAGGAACGCGTAGCAATAGGACAGTAAGCGCACAGTGATAAAAGGAACTTCAATCCGCGCTCGCCATGGCTGTGCAATATGAAACATATTGCACAGCCATGGCGAACGATAACCGCTTTCCATTAGGTACATGGCATTCCGTATTCCACCAAACATTTCAACCTACTTTATACCCGGAACACCGTGCTTGTAGTTGGTAAAACTGATGTTCCGTGTACAAAGTGTACAAAAGTGTTCATTTGTAGGCAACAGTATAAAAATATTCAATAAAATTCCTCAGGATTTGGTTGACATGCCACTTAATATTTTTAAAATAAACGTGAAAAAAAGTCTAATGGAAAAAGCTTATTATAAAGTAGAAGAATATCTTAATGATAAAAATGCATGGTCAACCTAATCACTTTCTTGCTCGCACATTGTAAATTGTATAAAAACCGTATTAAAAAATAAATAAATAAATAAAAAGGATAATTGAGTTCTCTGAGTTTCTTGCTGGTATCTTCTCAGTAGAACCAACTACCGAACCAGCGAAAGAATCATTTTCAAATGGTTTACTTTAATTTATTTAATATTTTATTTTTTGTTCACATACTTCTTGACACAATTGTAATATTTTGACGTTCATATGTGCTCTATATGTGCCTAAATTGAATAAACGAAATTGATTCTTTGATTCTTTGAAAATGGTGGTGAAGCTAGTACGTGTGGTAGGCCCATTAGAAGTATATTCAAATTTGGAGATAATCAGATAAATAATATAATAATCAACATAACGCCCACGGCCCACCATCACATCTCAAAGTACCGTTTAACTAGCGTACAAACTGCTCTTATCTATTCTAGTACAGATAAAATACACATGAATAGTAAAACATTTTACAATCGGGTCAAGCCCAACACTAATAATAATAATACAATGCTACAACTACTTTAAAATTTTAAACTGAATTTGCCAGCTACGATACGTTCATGTTTTCCTAGTACTCTATTGTAAGTCTAGTAACAGACTAGTGATGTAATTCACTTTGCCGGAGCTACTAACAGTCAGGGTGTTTGTTTTCTGTGACTTTTCCGAGGTAAAACGGCTATTAGCGTGAGTGCACATGAGTACTACGGTTTAATTATTTAATGAAGGCGGTGCGGGCGGCAGGCGTGTCGACTCGGCCGACACATGGCCGGCTCGCCCGCGGCCTCCACGCCAAATGTGCTTCTAATTACCCAGCCCTACTTTTAACTAATAACTCGCTAGTGAGTACAAATCGTTCGCTCTATTTTGAGTTACCACATACGTTCACTTCACTGTGTATTTAATTTACCGCCATCGAATAAATTTTATAATTTAAAACGTAAATTACCCCACGCCCATTACTCTCTGTCTGTTTACTAAGTGGATTAAAATGGAAACTCTTTATTTTTCGAGTATTCCCATCTCGACACATTGAATCAGGTTTTGGGCCGACTTGGAAGTTTTATCTTTGTATAAATTGTATTAGTTAAATTTTCTTAACTTTGGCAACGTAACCGTTTCTACAAATTGAAGTTTCTTCTTAGATTCTTTGTGAAATTAATAAAGTTTTAATTGAATTCTGTTTGAAAAGCAATTTTCGGCTGATGTCAACTGGGACCGTCTAGTCTTTTCAGTTTAAAGAAACATTATCATTTAAATCATAACATAACAGTAACTAGCGAAGTAGCGAGGGTAGGTGGCGAATGTTGTTTTCTCGTTAAGTGTCCACGATTCCTTTGTCTGTGTGACAGCGATTCTCGGAGCTCGCGATCCGTCACGAATCACGATAGCTATCTCAGCCAAGATATCCCGCAGGGAATTTCTTGTTAAATCGTCAATTCGTCATCGTAACTTGCTGCCGTTACTCTGAAAGTACCCACCAAATTGTATTTTTATATTAACTTCATTACAGTATGTGTAGGTAGTGTAAATATTTACGTATGTAGTGCTACATCATTATTTGTATAATGCGCGTGTAGGTAATAAAGCAAGTTAGCAGCGCGTTCAATCCCGTCACGACTGACGCGAACGTCGGTAAATCAGAGTTAACGCTTTCTTTACTCCGGTGGATTTATGGCGGAAGGCCCGACACTTCGCTCGTGTATCTTCCGTGGCTTTGTGTTCCCCTGGTACTTGCGAGCATCTGCGAACTATTGCGCAGCTCACTCGCGGACACCCGACGCGGTGTTTACCCTGCATTTTATTTCAATAAACTCGTATTCGATTCGAGAGATAAAATAAACAGCTCCGATGTTTATAATTCTTCACATCCGTTTATAAATTAAAATTCATGCATATCTTTTTTATCGCACGAATTCCTCGAGAAAAATAAATATCGCTTTGAATATGACAAGAATAAATGAGACGTCTTGTAGTTGAAATAGTGCGACGATAGTGAGAGCAATCGATCACAGGAACTCGCACGAATTGCAACATTTATATAGATCCGTCCCGAGTTTTCCCACTTTTATCCCGTCGGGAGATTTATATTCACGCGCGACACCTCTGCGCCCTTTGAAGTTGTTAGATGGGGGAAATAAATTCTTACCGCGCTCCGTCCTTGTCTTTAATTAAAACGCCATAAAGTTTAATACTTTATTATATTTCTGTCAGAAATTATAATTAAAACGAAAATTTTGTTAACTAACAGATAGGAAGGTAACTAATAAATCTAAAGGTTAAACACATAAAAGATGGTGTTAATGTTGAGAGCCATTACCGGAAGCCATTGTCCGAGTAGTGAGTCAGGGCTCGAGTGTGATCTCCACTTAATCCGGTGTACGCGGATAACAACGCTAACAATGTGATAAAGCGGCTCCGGACACGTCGCACTCGCTCGCAATAACTATAAACTATCAACCGCAAACGTCTGCTGCCATCTTGTAGCCGAAGTCGATGAAATATCCACTTCTCCCTCACACTTCCAGGGGCAGCGGGTGCGTTATCTCCCTCACCCTCCCCTAAGAGGCTAGTGCACACAAGCGGTATAAACGCAGCGTCATCATACCACTTGGAAATTCGCATGCCGTACACAGATTTGATTGCAATAGTGAAAATAACGAAACGAATACGTTTTAGAATTAGCAAATTTTGAAATGCCTATTGCGTCATCAATAAAAAGAATATTTTTATGGTCAAGATACAGCGCTTCTGTTTTCAGAATTCTATTTTCACCTGTATACATTGGTTCATACTGTACTGGCATACTGATGCCGGTTTGCACGATCTGCTTTGTAATTTCCTTGTCTTGGGAGTTCAAGTTACACGAATTATTTCATAATCCTGTCGAGTACTTCGCTCTCTCGAGGGAAGAAGATACATGTAGTTACGGACCCCTTCGTATTTTATCATTCTGACAAGTTGCAGTTGATAGATTTATTTTCTTAAAACCACGAATAAAAAAATATGATGTTGATAAACTAAATGTTATACAACCGATGAAGGAACAAACAATAGATTTCATTACTTTTATTAGATAAGTGATAAGTTCATAACACTAAAATCCTACTTCCTATCCTACTAATATTATAAATGTGAAAGTTTGTGAGAATGGATGTGTGGATGTTTGTTACTCTTTCACGCATAAACGGCTGGACCGATTTGGTTGAAATTTGGTATGTATATAGGTTATACCCTGGATTAACATATAGGCTATATATCAGCGATGAACGGGATCAGAATTCCACGCGGGCGGAGCCGCGGGCAACAGCTAGTATTAAATAAAGATACCTGAAACTGAACCAAGTCTAAGTTAATTGTATTTTGTTTTTTTCATCATACATTTGGTTTGTATGTTTAGGTAGGCTTTAACACTTTGATATAAGGCGTAAATTCCCATAACTGAAAGATTTTATTAACATTTTATGACGCAGTGGTTCTAAAAGGTTTTTCAGTCAATAAATAATGAAGAAAACTGAAATTCAAAAACCCAATTACTTTCGAATCTTGCGTTTATTCTGCTACAGTTTGTAGTTTAATCTGACACGAGGTAGCTGTTTCCTAAACAATTAAATTGTTTCCAGCTTTCACGGTTCGCTACCGACATAATACATTTTCTTGTTTACTATTTCAGACGCCGACGTCAACATTTCATAAACTATAGCACCGATTTGTTGGTTCATATTGTACGTGCTTGATTGTTTTGTTTGATAGGACAGAAGAACTAATCTATCGCTTTGTATCATAAATCTACACAGCCGATGTTTTGTTCGCCGATATGTGCGTATATTTATTGAATTGAGTATCAGAAAGAAATGTTTTAGTGATTCAATGGCTGAATTAGTATGGCGATCACAGAGTACTTTCTCAATGGCGCGATGTCGCATGAATTATTGATGTAGGGTGGATGGAACAGGCAGCGAAGCAGCCAGACGTGGCTCGAAGCGACATCTCCGCACACCATTTTATTGTTATAAATTATTCCTTTTCTTTCCGACCACTTTTATTATAACATCACACAATTCGCTGACTTTATTACCCCTCAACACTTTTAACACGTTGAACGCCACGCGGCCCACCGGTGAGCCTAGCGTACTTTTCCGTTTGAGCCACGCCAAAAATCACGAAACCGTATTTTTTTACAACTTCTGATTTTCATCCCAAAGTCAATAAAATGCTATAAAACGTGTAGAAAATAAAAATTAGCGACTTCTACCGTCTAGTTTCAGTGATATAGCAAAAGGCTCACATGAGGGTCCCGTGGCCTCCTACGAAGGAATATCAATTTTTCCGTTGCCGGGGGCCGCGGGGTCACCCCGCGGCTCACCCGCCCTCCAAAGCCAAAGGAACATTGGATTGGTCGAATCAGGATTAAAAACTGCCATAGTTGTGATTCATCATCATCTTCAGAGACGTATTTTCTTGATTGCATCAGAGGCCAAGATGACCTCGGAGCTCAGATAATCGGATCCTTGGTGTATCCTGACGGTAACGGAGAAGGTTTTCATGTCGCCAACAGCGGTCCAAACCACAGAATTGGAATCGTGGTACATGTCTTGGATAGTGTCAATGTAAGCCTCTGGAACATCTTTGGACCGCAATACCCCTGGTGGGTATTGCGCGTATCACCGCGCGAGGAACACAGTCGAAGGCCTTCTGTATGTCTAGGAATAGGCAGTGCAGGGGCGTGTTCTTGGCCCTGTATTTCTCCGCACAATCCTTGGGGCGAACGCCGGATCCACGGTCCCGTGCCCCGAGCGAAACCTACACTGACACTCCGAAAGTGCACTCTCCTTTCGGATCCGGGATTCGATTATCAGCTCGTAGAGCTTCATGGTGGGAGAGATTATCTTTAAACCGCGGCGCGCGGTAACTGCACCGATCCCTTAGTTTTGAAGACTGGCGTGATGATACTCAGTCTCCACTGGCTCGGGATCTTACCGGGGAAGAGTATGCGGTTGTATAGGTTTGTGAAGATGCTCACACCACGGGCACCCATTGCCTTCCAAGCTTCGATGGGGACTTCGTCGGGTCCCACAGCTTTCTGGTTCTTCATGCGGTGAATGGCAGCCTGGACTCCTGTCATAAATGTGATTTTTAGAGACTTTTTGAGGATAAGGACTACTCCGGTTTCGAAGAGGTACGCGTGTACACTGACGGCTCCAAAACAGAAAATGTTTCAGGAGCAGGCGTACACTCCCTGGACCTCGGCCTAAACATCCACTTACCACTGGGCAAACACAGCTCGATTTTCCAATTTGAATTTGTCGTCATAACAACAGCTGCGACGGAAAGAAACAGACTGGAGGTGAGGGGCTTAAATATAAGACTCCTCACCGACAGCACAGCTGTCCTGAAAGCACTAGACCACCAAATAACCAAACAGCATACTAATAGCGGAGTGTCAGGCAGCTTTACACAAGCTATCCACCAACAACGTAGTAACGTGTGATAAAAGGAGAGTGGATAAAAGGGCACAGTGGGTCCTACGGCAACGATGCCGCGAATTAACTGGCGTGAAGAGGCTCATGTCGTTGAATGGCCCACTACCATTACTACCGATACCTTTCTCACAGATCCGCAACTGGTTGCGTGAGAGATTGGCCGAACTACACATCCAAAAATGGGCAGAAACCACAGATTGCAGCCAGTCAAAAGTGGCCTTGCCATCATTGAACCAACCGGCTTACGAAACAATTCTGGGGACAATAACAGGTCACTGTCACCTAAACAAGCACCTTTACACCATCCTGATCACGGGTAGCCCTCTACGTCGGGGGTGCTTCATCGCCGTGGAAACGACTGCCCACGTAGTATTAGAATGCGAGGCAGTGTAGCCCCCCAACGTTCTCGAATCCTCGGCACAGTGAGGTCGCTCCGCGAAGCCTGTGAAGCACCCAGTAAGCTTCTGCGCTTCTGGGCGGTGTTAGGCTGGCTACTATAGCCTGCAGTCTTCAAAAAGGAGTTTAAGTGCGGACAAAAGTCCCCTTTCCATTCCATTCCAAGACTTTTTGAATATTCTAATATAAAATGTTGTAAACAAGATTTTATATAAAACGTAATGCGAGATTTTTATTTGGTGAAGAAGAAAATATTATATCCTATTATATTTTGAATAAAAATATTCGCAATTATGTATTAGTTCGATTCACACTCCATAATCAAAATAACAATTTCTACTGAATCGTAGGACGACCCTTGCATCTTACAAGAACCTCCAAAAAAATCTTACAAGTTTTTACCGGATTTCAAAACCACGCCGTCCGAATACGCTGCAGGGCCTCGCGGCTCATTCCTACATACGTTTTGTTTGATAACTGCAATCTGTGGCTTGTGGGAAGCGTTTTCGTTAGACCTGTCAAAAGGCTCACGGGTGACCTACGTGGCTTGAACGGAACAGTAAGGGAAGGCTCACCGGTGAGTCCTGTGGCCTGAACGGAAAACCTCGATTTTTCGTGCGGCGTTCAACGTGTTAATAGCGATGAATCGCTATTTATTCGTTCTAATTTACACATAATTGTAATGTTCTTCAACATTTTCATCCTAGCAATAAAATACTTAATTGAAATCTTGCCAAGGGACGTATAAAACGTGCATTAAAACTTTGACAGCCAAATCGTTTTGATTGAACGATAAAAACGAACAAAGCATTCAATAAATGTGTAATTAAATCCCATTATAAAAATAACTGTTATTGCAAGTGAAGTTATTTAAAATCTTCACATCGCATCGTTTGTTAGTGTACAAGTGGAAGTGAAATGACATGCATTTATTAAGACTTTAAAGCGATCAACGAGGCTTTCGGGCAAAGGGTCTGTTTGAACCGCCGCGCGGACGGCCGTCACTCCTCGTCAACAGGTTCTCAAACTGTTAATCAATTACACACACCGTTGGTTCGCGCGCTTTTTCCTCGGCGTAATGGATACCGCAGAGCGAACACACGTACCAGTAATAAGTAGGTACGTAGCCATGTATGTACACATTGAGTCGGTTAGGTTCACGCACGAATGCCTCCATGAGTGCGAGGGTAAGCTGAGCGCTGCTACACGCTGTGTTGTGTCGGTGTGCGGCTGTTTTTTACCCTCGCATGTGTGCCAGTGCCGGAGCCAGCTTTATGCCCGTTCGTGGGGCGCGGATGGCATCGCGGTGCGTCGCGTGTGTGCCGCTGCTATTTTTCGAGAGCTCGCTTGCGTGTACGGTGTCGTTTTTGCGCTCTCTTTGTTTTATTCTTTTCCTTTGGCTCTACAAAAATGAGCGGTGCCGTCGTTATTGTTCACTCGGCTCTTGTCTACACTGCTATTCTGAACGTTTTCTTAGAGCCGGTTCCGTTGCATTATAATTGCATTATTAAATGCTGTAATGGACTGCGTCTTTATGCCTTGTTAACGCTCTATTCATGTCAAGTTTTTGTCGACGATCGTAGATAAAAAAGATAATTGTTTTATGTAGCGGTTTGGTGGAAAAAATTACACGGTAACTGATCTAAAGGTTCTTGGAAACAATATAAGTTTTAAGATACGGCTATCGGGAAAGCTCGGGGCTTTGAATTTACATAAGGACGTGGAGTTAACGTCCGCGGCCCAAATAAAGACGGAACGTAATTTGCATATGCAAATATCTTGTCGTTTTCATGCAAATAGTTACTTGGTGTATTACAGACGGCTTAATGGTACTTACACAGTCTCAAAGATCTTTTGGGAGCGGGAATGTCAACATCTATTTGTCATTCTAACGTGGGCTTAGACGAGAACATTTTATTGATTACAATCTGTCAACACGGTATTATGAGGAACAAAAACACTCAATGTATTTGTAACATTCGGCTCTGGCATAATATGTATTGCAATAACATAACATTTATTAACCATTATAAAGGTACACAAATGTTTATTTTAGTGTTTACAAAATAAAAACCGACATCAACATTTATAATAATGGCTTTGATATACTGAGAAGATCCAATGACCATCTGATTACGTGATCTTTTTTTGCAATTGCAAAATGCTACTTTCTACTAAAACTCCTCCATTCTTCATTAATTTCATAATCAGAATTGATTTTAATGAAGATGAAACCAATCGTTATAAAAATCGGTTTCAAATGATACCATTCATCAACTTTTTTGTTCACAAAAACAATTCACCAATTAAGGTAAACATATTCGCTAACTACAGAATTAATTACCGCATTAAATGTGTGGTTGAGCATATAAAACCAACAAAAAACATATTATATGAGCACATACGGCATATGTGTGAGTTTTATATCTCTATATAACAATCAAAACGCTTTTGATGGGAACAGGTTTTGTTTTGCGCCTGGGGGCTACAGAAATGTCAATCATGCTATTGAATCGAGGGACGAGATATTTTTTACTGAATGCTCATCTCGGTCGAGCGATGATAATGACACTTCGCAAGTACCTAATTGTAGTGTCATTACCTTTTAAGCAACTCGTATTAGCATAAATACTTTTGCTTTCGTATAAAAACGTGTTTTTGTATAATAATTATGTGCCTACGGTGAAGGGAAAATGAGGGTAATGATTTTAATAATTTGAATGTAAGTAATAAGGTATTGCAAGTGGTTAAAAATCCATTACTTTTTTCTTGTGCTCAGTTTTTATATAGGTACTATACTTTATAATTATGAGTCCCCATTAAAATCACCTGATTTTAATGGGTCTCTACCTAGAGTATGAGAGCGTACCTGGTGCTCCAAAGTGCAAGGATTCATGTTTTGACTCACAGTGGGACAGATTTATGTATGTATGTCTATGTCCAGCAGTGGACTATAATGGAATAACTGATTGATAAAATACTGTTATTACTTTTCAATTGCTTAGCCGGTAATTTGAATGACTGTTTATACTGGAGATTGATGGCACTTGGTGGAACTTGCTACACATATTGAACTACACATAGTAAACCTTTGATAATGCCGTAAGGTGAAACCGGTAAGGTTCAAATAAATAAATAATTGTGGAAAAGTACAAGTGATTTATTCAATATGGGTAATTTGAATGCTTGCCTTTTCAAATTTCAAATAAATTCAAGGCAAACAGATAGATAGTCTAAGTTGCTCCGCTCAAACGATATTTCTTTTCGTCTGTTCTGTTCTACTTAGGTGTTATTCAACTGCTTTTGCTCTGCAGGCGTCTGTAAGTCTCTTAACAACCGTAAGGTCAAGAAAAGTCATTTTTAAATAAACAGTTGTGTACCTTTTTCTATAGGAGTAACGGTTAATGATTGTTGAAGCGTAGTTGACTAAGTACCCAATTCATTACTGCTGCTGCCCGAGAAGTTAGTTTTTTATTTATACATAGGTACAATACATGTAGTCACGTTTATCCCTGGACGGTTATACAGCAATTAACAACCATATTCACCAATCATTGTATTAGGTCTCACGTAATAAGGGGTGAGTGAGCCTATTGCCGTATTCCGGGCTGTTGACTCAAGCAAAGCGTCTGAGGCTGAGTCTGGGCTATACATATTTTATTTTATTTATAAACATTATGTTTACGCTGTAAACTTGATGTATACTGGTTAGATCCCGCTTGATGTAAACAAGTTTAATGCCTGTTTTTCACTTACTACACAAACATATTTTATGAGCCATGTTTATTTACTGACGTAAATACTAAAACTTTATTGGCAGTTACTTACCTTATCTTTTCTTTATTTTATTAGATCTAGGCTTTTTAGTAGATCAATTTTATAATTGTACAGAGAATGGATATAAAACTTTTATTATGTAGTTATATTACTCTTTTGGGAATTCAATTTTCCAAAATTCTTTCTTGGACCCTTATATTACAGCTAAGCCAGCTTTGACGAATCACTGTCAAGACAATATACTATATTGATGATGATGATGGTATAGATAAGTGTTATGGGTTATTTTTATTAAATCCTTCTGCCTGTTTAAACTTTGTACAGATCTAGATATTTAGTAAAATGATCGCAACAAAGAAATTACTGTTAGTGTGGAAGTTAAAAAAGATTACAATATAAACTAAGTAGGTATTCACAATAAATACTTACTTTAAAAATCTTACATAAAAAAATAGTAAATACAAGTAGTAGATATATTTGAATACATTTCAAATATGACATCCCTACTAATATTATAAATGCGAAAGTAACTCTGTCTGTCTGTCTGTCTGTCTGTCTCACTTTTACGACTAAACCGCTGAACCGATTTTGATGAAATTTGGTATAGAGGTAGGTTAGACCTTGAGAAAGGACATAGGCTATGTTCGGTCGCGATAACCGACATCCACGCGGGCGGAGCCGCGGGCAAAAGCTAGATTATAATAAATTGCCAACTAAAACAACTAGTTTCATGTGAAATATTTACACGGAAAATATTTGCACACAAATATCGCAATTTCATTTCATTCTGTTTCAAACTATTTTTTATTTTTGTTCTGTATTCGACAACGCAAATGCATAACATTTTAAAAGTATAATGAATGGTAAAGAATAAAAATATTGCACAAAATATTTTTCTTTATCCATTCACTGACATTCATGCAATGGTATTAGCAAATGGTTAGGTAAAAGTAGGCATTACTCATCGGTTTTATTTTGACCGTAGTACCTACTTATATACTCGTAAGTGACATCTAATAATTACTTATAAGTATTTTTTCTTAATCCTTTACGTTATTGATACGGTAAACATTACAGACTGCGTGAGATCTCGGATTCAAGTCTTAAGTCGGGCAAAAAAATATTTTAGAAGTTTCTACAATACAATCTATAAATTACTCTGATTTCGGAGCTGGGTATTAAAAACCCGTATTTCAAGAGTCATTCTCGTTCTGGATGACATGATATAAAGTTAACTTAACCATGCCTGTTTAGGCTCCCCCTTACATAGCTTTCAGGTGCGTACAGTCGTGTTTGTTTACAAAATAAAGGAAAAACAAGAAAACAGGCAACCATTTGCGGCATTTCAATCGAAGCCAATTCAAGCAGCGGTCAATCACGGAGCTTTAATTATTCAACTCGGATTTCAGCAGTAAAAATTCGTTCAATGAAATTGAATCCTCACATTTTACACTTCGTACTTAAAACGTAATACACAGTTTATTCCAAATTTTCACCGTGTACATAAACTTCCGTACGAAAAGTACATAAACTTTCGTTGTCTTGCAACCATTTTTCCTTCTTCCTTCAAATACACACTCAATTAGTCATAGCAAAAGCTGAAAAATCACAGTAGAAACCCCAAACATATTCAAATCGTTTAACTGCACGATATTATCCCGTGTCGATGTACACAATAAAATGTTCGTGTCGGTCTCGCCGCAGCCTCCACCCGATAACATCTCCACTGCTATACAAATAGCGCCATTAACCTTAACACAGCTAAACGCGACATGTTGAGAAACACTGGTTCGTCCCCTCTCGTTCACACACACTACAATAATCGGACCTCGCGTTCCTGCAACAGCCCGAAACGATACGAACATCGCGTGTTTTAAAATAAAGGGTAGATGAATTAAAATGATACGGCGAGTGTTCGAGTACGCAGTGGCATAATGTGTGGTAATTGATAAAATAAACATTAGGCGCGTTGATGTGATCGTTGGAGCGATTGCGACTCTTTATTGACGGGTACGTTTTGTTCAAATGAAGCGGTTGATAAACTTCTGTTTTTTATACCACTTAGTATTAGTCGCAGACAACCGCGGCATACCTGATGGAAAGTGGTTACCGTGGCCTATGGACGAGTGCAACACCAGGGGAGTCACACTCCTGCTGCTTACCCTTATAGAACAGAGAGATTCTGTGCCGTCGGCAAAGTTCAATTTCGTAAGCCACTCTTGTTGCGCGAACCCGACTTGCACTTCACTGGATTTTTATAGATAAGTGCACGATCTTTAACTTTGTTTCCGACATTTTTATGATAAACTTACCATTTTGCTGAAAATCGCGAAAACCCGTTTTTTGACGTTTGAACCCGAATAAAAAAATTCCAGGCATCGGATCTATGAGGATTTTTTTAGATTACATTTATAACAGTGTATTGTAACCAATGACATTTCATAACATAGACATGTCATATGCTTACAAATCAACGTAGAAAAATGTGCCGAACTCACACACAGACATTTTTAATTCATCTACACTTTTGGTGTTTTAACTTTAGAGTAATAGTTCGTGCAGTGTCTATAAACATACGATGGCATTTTCGTTATTTTTTTAAGTCCGCGCAACGTCCGACAGGCGCCGCTCGGCACGCGATACTAGAGGCAAACGTTCCAATTGACTCGTTTTCGGATCTTCAAGATTTTCGCGCAATGACATATCTACTTCTTTTTATATATAATATCTTTGATTGTAACCCTCAGATTCGTAAATTGACCGGACCAGAATGCAGAATAATGAATTTATACTTATAGATATATAGGCTACCAACCTGCCTGACGCTCAAAAATTGTCACTCCAAGCGCGGCTAATTGCCTCACAGTTCACACATCACAAACTAGTACGAGGGCAACAGGATATGCACTAATCAGTAAGTCCAAACGAGAACAAATAATGACTTGTGTCATACAAGTCAATATCGCGATAATATTGAGATAACATTTTCATAATAAGACCACTGACTGCAATAATGCTAATTGATTCAATCTTTTTACATCGACAATTGACATCAATAAACCAGTTGTCAATACCCACTACCCGTCAATCCCCCACTGGGAATTATCGTTACCCACGTTTGATATTACAAACAAGTTTCTAATTGCCTGTTTGTTTAATAGATTCTAACTCGGTGAGCGCCGAGCAGGTTCTAAATTACCGGTGAATGAATCAATATTATACAATTCACACGGTATGTCATGCAAATTACGTACACAGGCGAACGTAGGTCGGTTAATAATATTGTAATAGTTTTATGCACTTTTTTCGGTAAAATATGACTTTAGTAAAGGATTTTTTTTTTACGTAGACACACTAAGATAACCCTATCTGCAAGCTGTTACATTACTGATTGTAGGACTCTCGGTAGTCCCTCCGGGGAAGGATAGTCTCACTCCAATCTCTTTGTAATACGGGGACTGACATGGTAAAGCCAACGAAATAAAAACCTAAACTAATGATTTTCACTCAACATATGAGTTGAATTTAGAATTCGGATTCATAGAAAAAAACGGATAACGTATTTATCTCTTCCTGTAACGTGTAACGTATTAACCATAATATACAGGCTAGTACAAGAAACATCCATTTCTCATAGTTGCATATTACATTTTCAACATCTAAACTCCTAATACCGCCATAGAGGGTTTCAACAAACCTTCATCAAATATTCAAACGTCTTTCAAATAAACCCAATAAGTCATTTCGTCCTAAACAAATAAACCTTTCCCTTTCATAATATTAGCACAATTTAACTATAAACCACTCATAAAACACAATAACTGACGGTACAAGCACATTACTGCGTACGCTCTCGTGATTGTATCAAAGGGATCTGGCAATTTAATCATAGTTTGATTACATTGGAATTGATATTAGATGAGCTTTGTGCGCTGGAAACTAATTACATCGTTATTATATGTCTTAGATGACAATTAATGTAATGCGCACTAATTTCTTGATCTAGCTTTACATTTAGTAACTTAGATAAACACTAAACTGAGCTGCCATAAAGTAAAATGAGCCGCTTTAGAAGGTTTCGACAGCGTTTCTGCAAAAGGTTATAAGATAAAAATTAATACAACAGCAATGTTATTTTATTCCAATAACGTCTCAACATTTCGTTTCGAATCTCGTTCCTTGTAAGAGAAAAAATTAGAGATGTCATGGCTGCTTTCTTTGCGCGGCTCCGGTCATAATTTCATTTTCTATGTCGGGGTAACATGAGGCAACGAAGCTCATTTCATAACCCATAATGCGGCCGCGTGGTCTCGCTCCCACGCCGTGGGCCAAAGCAAGATAGATACAGATATAAAACGGTTCCTCATCGAAGTTTGAGCTCTACTACGTCCTATGTAGATACAATTTTCGGTTAGATAAGTAAGCTGGTGATGTCTTCCGCCCTCGACAAACAGCGCACTACATAAGTAGAAGTTTTCTGCTTCATTTATTAGCAGGCGAATGTCGACGTCGAGCCAATAAAGCGGCGCACTCACCACCCTCTACAGACGATTTATGAGTGAAAGTTGTACTAATTCCACTAACAACGTTCCCCTCAATTTGAATGTTAATTTTTAACAATTTAAGACTGTTTAGTGACTTTGTTATGAGTTGAGGCGCGACTGGTGAATTCGTAATACAGTCTGTACCTCATTCGTTTCGAATTTACACTCCGAATGGCAGTTGTAAAGGTTTACGTTATAATGCGATTTTACGACTATTATTCTGTAAGCATTCGTGTACTATGAAGTCTCAAACTGTCTGAGTATGAAGTAAACCGAGGCTAAGTAATTTAGCTAGTCACTGTCGCAGTTTTATTCCAAACTATTGTGAACTCGAACAAAAACCTCAAATTTCGTAGAAGCTTGAAACTCCGTACAATAATGGTCCACTTTGTGAGTTCAAATCTCCGAATCAATTGCTGAGCGTAAATTACGTTGGTTTTATTTAGTTCTTTATTCTTTCCAGGTAAGTCTTCGTTTGTGCCCGACATCATTTGGAGGCTTGAATTACGGGTAATTTGCTACCCACACGCTCAAAGGTAAGTGTGCAAATGAGGTGAAAAAACATGAGAACAAGGTGTTTTGGCAACACGTTATTTTGATATTCACAACACAAGTCTCTTTAGTTGATGTTGTATCATTAAATGTATTTAGTAATCCATTGAAAGCTAAAGCTATCAATGATTATAATGATTATACTGATTATACTAAATGATGGATTGTGCCATTAGTTCCATTAAGTATAATTTTGTGAATGGCATGCTTGAATGTCTCATTTGTATTGTACGTATGTGATTATATCATCATAATGTAGCATACAGTCTCCTGAGGCTCTGTACTGTGATTTGGCGTCGTATTCAAATAAACCAATTCGAAAACATTTTATGTAGAACTATAAATCTCCTGTGTCGCATATTTTATTCGAATTAGAATGTAAAAATTCGTTGAGTTTCTCTCTGTTATTTGTGAACAAACAATGGATAATTCGGGCCACATTCTGCAGTCGACAAATCGACCGATAGTAGTTCCCTGAGGCTTAAATTCAAAGTTATTACCCTATAATTGTCGCTATTACCCATGTTCCTTTGCTAGTTCCGTTCATTAAATAATTAATTTGGATTGAGGTAAACCATGTCAATACCGCTACCCAACAGGTATATTGTAACCTTAGCAAATACCCAAATCCGGCGCGAGACTGCTATATTATTTACCCGGGGGTAAATTCCGCGCTTTGATCTCTCCGCCCGCCGACATTTTCTTATACCCTCCGCTTTAATTATTTCGCCTTTGAGCCTCCCTCGGAGCGCGCGGAGTGAATTTTAAGAGCCTGTCACAAAATGGACTCTTAATTACGTGCGGATGCGGACTCAGTTTTATTTGTAATCATTAATAAGTTACCTTTAATGTATAGTAACTCGTGTTATTGCGGTAACAACGCCATAATGAAGCCATTATGATATTTGTTACTTTACATTTTATGTTTGTGCTATCATAATCCTAATTTCCTTGCGGCAGTTTTGTATTTTCGTTATAGTCAACTATATTACAAAATACTGTTTTAGTTGCCGTCCAGATATTTTATAGATGGTAATTGACCTAGTTGTATGGTAAAATTTAAAGCTTCGAATTGTAACACACATCTAGGTCAATTTCCGTACAAATGTTCTAGCACAAAAGCTTTAAATTTTACCACAAGCCACAAGCTATTACAATTCCATAACGTTGAAAAGGTTAATATGCTATTGTTATACTTTCACACACATTTAACAATGTACCCTCATATTGTATTTGTATTATGCCCTAAAGCGGTATTTTTTCTTCAAATACTTTGTGAATAATCTCACGTTATTCCAATCTCCCGATAATATAACGTAGTTTATCCCAAACCTTTGAGCTTTTACTTTTCAGACATACGAGAAAGAAACAGTCTCATTTCGTATCCTTTGTGTAGTTTGATCCTATTTCGTATAATATCTACTCGTAAGTAATTCAAGATGATGTTTATTTTCGGTTTTACCTTGAATTGATTTATTAAACATTGTAATCTAAAACCGGCAATAAGGTAACATGAAATGGAGTAGAATAATTTAGTTTTTATGGCTATAATATCAAATATGATATCTCGAATATTGGGACATAACATAACCACAAAATCCGATCTCAATAATGTTCGGACGATAAATAAAGTGTACGAGAGAGAGACCATTTTATAATTTAATTTGTTGTAATAAGTTTCATTTTAAAAGCGCAGTTTGTATCTTCAATATAGGAGATGACAGACAATAATTTTATTGAGGAAGTTACCCCAGGTCGATCGTTAAACGTCGACTGTGGCGATCAAGTTAATCCATTATCATTTTATACCGCCATAAACGTTTCACGAGCCCCGTCAACTGTTAAAAGTTTATTTGCCATAATTACGAAATGAAAATACTCAATTGACTTAGGAAATTTCGAAACACAAAGTACATACCTAAGACGTGATATAAATTTGTTAGATTAAATTAAATAGTCATCAAAAAAAGATAATCGAAATGATTATCTTTTCGTAATAACTATGATATAATCAAAATGATTATCTTTTCTTAATAACGTTTTCTGTTTTGAGTAGGTAGCAACACAAATGCGATTCTTTAGAAAAACACTTTTATACTAATTTGGAAATGAATTAATTCAGAATGGAATAATTTATTCATCAGCTACCGGTCAGTGCATAAGTTAGTCATTAAGTAGAAATAAACGAGATTGTAATCCAAACAAGGTAAGCTTAACATACATGCGAGCGTAATCCATTTTTTGTTATCGCAAGGAAACCATTGTAATAGGCTTTTATTAATAAAACAGCAATGCTGGTTTAATAATATTTTAACATGCCAGAGATATTTTAGACTCTATTTATTTTATTCAAAAAGGATATTGAAATTCAACGTAACGATAAAGTTAATACGAGAATATAAAACAAAGTACCAGGAGAGCATAATCGTGTCGAAAGTGTGGCGTGTGGGAAGTTCGCGTGCGAATTAGCCGGTAACAACACGGGAGGGCGCGTTAATCCTGTTATCGGCTAGGTATCCGTAACTTGGATCGAGTCCGTGGGCGTAACTACAACTTTACCAACTTCCCTGAGAATACTTACACTTGATTATTCCTCTTTGTAGTAGATAAGTGCTTAGTATAAGAAGAAGAAACCGTTTTACAGTATCCTAATATTCCTAATAGGTTAAAAAGACTTACAAGCAAATAAAATAAGTCTTCTGACATTCAGAATTTCTCCTTTTTGCTCCTTTTATATAAGATATCTGGGGTAAATCAAATATTTCACCGTATTCTAGTGGTAGCAATTTGTTTTTGTACAGTAAGCAGCGCGGAACAAAGGAAAGCTCGGAAAACCTTGTTAACTTTTTAAAGCATTCGTTGGCTGCTCATGAATTATTCAGAACAGACGGTGAGTACACACCGACACACGCATCCGTATGATGTTGTGTGTTTGTCACGCCGCGTACATGTGTCCGCTGGTACCAGGATAACATCGGCGGGCCCGCTCGCTACCCTCTTCTCAATTGACATTTCGCAAAGAGCCCAACCCTTTTGTTGCTCGGATGAAATGTGAATTTCAATGAAAACGAGGTTAAAATTGCTCGGCCCCAACATAGCCGTGAGCCGTAAAAAAGAGATTTCATTACGGTCCATTGTTGCGTTATGATTTTCACGTTCCATTTTATTTTAAAGAATCGCTAAAGCACCAACACTTTTTCATGTAGTTTAACGTTTGTATTACACTGGAGCGTCTCGGGAAGCTTTTAGAACGCTTTGTCGGGAGGGCAATTAACTCGGAGGGTTGTTATTGCGTTTTTCGCTTGCTTTTAGTCAATTAAAAATAATTTAAAATTACAACAACGGCACAAAGACAAGAACAAGACGCTGCTGGAATATTTTAAGCCTCGGGCGAGCCCTCGTAGCGTCTTGTTTCATTAACATGCCCACTGTCTCGAATAATATTTTATATGAGACGCAGATCATGAATATTTACACTGCTTTAAAAAGAACAAATTTTTGACAGAGGTTCTCTCGCCGTTAATAAAATATGAAGATTATTCAGTGGAGCTCCTGCGTAACGTTATTTTATTTAATAGTTTTATTTGGCGGGTGTATATCACACATACACACAAAGGCTCGTGACGCTAAGCTTCTTTTATCTCTCCCCGAGGCAGGATGAAAATCGAGCGCCGATATTGTGCTCGTAAAGGGCGTTTGGACGGGGATAAATAACACGTCGTCGGATCGTGCCCCGCTCGCGCCGCTCCGTACCGCTCCGCTCCGCTCTGCACTCTTTACGATGCATTACTACAAGCCGTGTACAGTACATTGTACAAGCATTCAGGCACAAGCCAACGTGTTCTGTAATTACTTTCTGTTTGTCATAAACAGTTTTAAATACTTTTATTTGAATTCTCGAAACAGTCGTGATGGTTTTGGGGTTGCTGGGGGTCTACATGTTTCCATCTGCTACAATCCTGGCATACATCTTTCTATTCTTGCACTTTCATAATTGTTTTTATAAATGTCGCCGGCTTCGGGTATGTTGACATACGTATAGGAGCCAGACAAACGTATGTCTGGGTCGAGGTGGCTCATTCACCCTCGCTTCATCAGTCATAGCTCATAGCATATCTGTTTCGTCAGTCTTCTTTCGACCATTGCAAACATCAACAATGTTACAATGGTGGCCCTCAGCTTGACGACTCATCATATGTTTTTTCACGCCCCGCTTAAAGGACCCGGCTTGAATGTTTTTTCATTTGGGTATTGTTCATTGTTCACTCCCTAATAGAGAGATGAGGGTGGACAAAAACCGTTAGCGGTTGTGTAGAGTAAAACTGTCACTACAGTAATCATAATATTTACTTTTTCTTTTTGTTCGATCGAAATTTAAAATTACTTATCACTATTTTTTTTTTCAAAATTCGAATGAACTGTTGAATAGTAGAAAGTTATTTCATCTGGTTCTACTATTAATTTTTATAACACTAGCGGCCGATGTACACCTTCTCCTGTCCTCTCCACCGAACGTCACTTTTATTCAAGAGTTGTACGTGAAGCGATTGAAATACAGTAACATAAAAATTTCCATCGGGCAGATGAGTTTGAATTATTTGCAACATGGAATCTGGAATCTAGTGACAGACGACAGATTGACAGATTGTCTACCTACACAATCTGTTCTCAAATAAATCAAGATTCAGAACTGAGTACCATTCTAGAATACGAGCTTTAGATAATAGGGACGCTGTGAGTGTGACATTACTTGGCAAAAAGAAAACATATAAAACAGAATGAAGATATTTTTTTCACCACTTACGTTCACAGTGACGAAAACCTTTGCTACTGAACATAAATATATTTAAAAACAAACTTGTCTATCAGTAATATATCGTATGAGTACTAAATTCCAATGTGAATGGCCCGCAAAATAACCATTCCAACGCACTAAAGTTTATAAATAAAATAACGTTGCTCCTATAAAACACATAAATCGTAAAATAGAAAGAAGCACTTAACTGAATTTGCGTGTTTTTCAACAAATTACGACGCGTAGTGTGAAAGAGCGAATAAAGAAGATATACGGCCTAGAGATATAAATCAGATTATTCTCTCCCAGCCCACTGTGCTTAAATTAAATGGCTTTGAACGAAAATTACGATGTTTTCCGAACGGTTTTATTTTGTTGTTCATTCGTCTGTGGGAATGCACGAAAAATTTGTACGAGTATGTATGACTAACTGTGTGTATGAGTATTTGATTTGATGATATATTTTCTAAAGTTTACGCGAATATCACTAATTGAAATAAAATCACTTTTAAACGCGATTTATTTGTTATTGTTTACTTTTAGTCTGACGTCTCGGCTACTTTTCAGCAGCCATGGTGGCTGAATGACTAGAGACAGCTAGAGATGATAGTAATGAGCAGTTTTCCAGTAGGTATAATAATCAGTTGGTTTTTAAGTCATCAGGAGATGGCGCTAGCATAGCTTTTGGTAATTTTAATGTACTCTGTGGTTTGTTTGTAGTATTTTTTCATGAATTTGCGATGTAGCCAAAGATTAATTTAATTTACCCATATAATAATAGATAAAATATAATAAAAAGCTTAATTCTTAGGGAACACTAGATGTAACACCACACTCTTCTTACCAAAAGTGCCGGCTGCGCCATCTAGCACGTCTTTGGGAACCCTATAAATACCTACTGGAAAACTGCTCATTGTCACATAGTTTGAAGTATAAGTTTTCTCAAAGTATCCGAATCATGATGAATTGTTGGTGTTACTATATAAGCAGAATGAGCTCACTGTGTCGTTTAAGTTTTGCTGTAAAAGTAAATCACTATCATCACTATCACTATCATCACTACATATTATAAAACAAAGTCGCTGTCGCTGTCTGTCCGTCCCTATGTATGCTTAAATCTTCAAAACTACGCAACATAATTTGAAGCGGTTTTTTTTAATAGATAGAGTGATTCAAGAGGAAGGTTTATATGTGTAATATATGCATAATATTGTAAAGAAACACTGATAAATTTAGAGATAATACCACGCGGGCGGAAAATATGGCGGTACGTTCGGTAAGTTCGCCGGGTCAGCTAGTAACAAAGAAATTGCAGGAGGATCCGTTAAAAAGTGGTTGTATTTCAATATTTTATTATATGTTAGCTGAATTATGAGTAGGAAAATAATGTGGCATAGTTGCCTGAATGTTGTAAGACACTTTTATTTATTTTGTTTTAGTAATGGTTAATATTAACAGGATAGTGTAGCGAGGAAACTGTAAACATTCTGCTTTTTAAAGAGTATGGATGTGAAATGAATGACGATTCTGCGTGTTTCTGCGACATGATGGTTCTACTTTTTGATTATTATGATGTGAAAGTTATGTCTAAAGATTCTGGCTACAGAATTATGCGTAATGAATGTATGATAAATGAGTGTATGCCAAACCATTTTCTGCGAAATGGACGTTTATGTTATTAGTTGTTATGCGAAACAAAATTATGTCATTATTCCGATGAAACTGGGAGGAACCGTTTTTATTTTATTTTGTTGAATTGGAATCATTAGTATTTATAAGATCCAAGCTGTGCAGCCGAGTTCAGTTCAATATTTGTTATTGTCCTCGAATCTAAGATGAGTAATTATAACTACATAATTATAATGTTAATACATAATATTTATACATACATCATACATAGCAATATTACAGATGCAAAAGTAACTGTATAGTAAAGCAGAAAACTGCTGTTATTAACACAAAACTTTTCCATTACTGGTAGCTAGGTAGGTTTTCCAAGCGACTGCAGTATGAGGTTCATGGGATGGGAATTAGAAGGTCCTTACGGGGTCGGCAGCGCGAATGTAACACCCCCGGTGTTGGCCCGGTAACCACTTTCCATCAGGTAGGCCGCGTGCTTGTCTGCCACCGAAGTTGTATAAAAAAAACAATGAATCACAAGGAACACGTGGTTATTGTATGTATTTCTTTGTAAAAAGCTGTTTGGTTTTATTTTTATTGGTTTACAACTTTACAACCCAACGCTTCAGCTGCGACGGCGACGGTTGGTTCTAGACAAAAGGAAAACTATGAATAATAACTTTATGGTGCCACCTGACAATAAAGGTTTAAAAAGTCGGCCTTTTTGAAGATTAAAGGAGTACAACTTATGTAATATTAATGCTATTATCTATTCCGAAGTAAAATAGTTAAGCGCCATAAAACATTGCAAAAACAGGCAGGAATTTCTAATAATAATATACTACACATCTTTATTGTACACCAAGGATATAACAATACAATATGGGAGATACTATAGGGTGTATTCTAATTTTTAGAAACAATTATTCGTACTTTTGCAGGTGCGATCGCAGCCTGCATGTTTTCACATCCGGAAATTCCTTCAGAAAATACCTTTTTGGTAGACTTTTCGATTAGACGTGCATGATTTCGGGGAGGTCATGTCCCCTGGATCCCTCGGACCGCGCATGGACATTTTGACTTATTTTGCCTGTCTAATCTGCTATATACCCTCAGATAAATCTAGATTCAGGACTGAGTGTCGTTCTAAAATAGGTAAGGACCTAAGAGTCTCTTCCAGTGAATGCAAAGGTCGATACAGAGTTAGTTAAACATTCTGATTACGCCTCTTCTAAATAACTTTTAAAGCGGGACATCTAACAATTACACTCTCGAAATCAAATATGAAACTTCATTATTTGACTGAACGGGCTCGGCTTAACAAACCTAATTGGTTTTAGGTTACAATCAGATTCACACACATAATTCCGACAGTCATTCGCAGTTATATATTATTTTATAAACCATTAACCTCCAAATTTAAACGGCGATCACGATCCCCTCCTTTTTATAGCTTTATTTCTCCGCGATATTTGATTTGATTGCTTTTAACTTTATTTAATACTAGCGGACCCGGCGAACTTCATACCGCCATATTTTCTGATCCCGTTCCCGCTGCATATCTCTAAATTTATCAGTGTTTCTCTACAAGATTATGCATGAATTATACATATAAACCTTCCTCTTGAATTACTCTATCTATTAAAAAACCGCTTCAAAATTCGTTGCGTAGTTTTGAAGATTTAAGCATACATAGGGACGGACAGACAGCGACTTTGTTTTATAATATGTAGTGAAGTGATGGCCGTATAAAAATGGCCGTGTTTGTGCCGGGTTGAGTAGAATAGGGCCCCATTTCTTCCTGTGGGTGTCGTAGAAGGCGAGTAAGGGATAGTGCTGTTCTCCATCCGACAGGAAACATACAGTCAATGAATACACGCCCGCTTGACGGCAATTGGCTCGCCCCCTATTACGTGGGACCGTGGGACGAGATAATACACCTCTGCCTACCCCTTCAGAGATTTACAGGTGTGAGTATTTTTGTACCTATCTCTCTCTCTCTCTGTCTCTCTCTCTCTCTCTCTCTGTCTCTCTCTCTCTCTCTCTCTCTCTATATATATATATATATATATATCTCTCTCTCTCTCTTTATATCTTGGTTTTATATCTCGTATCTAGTTTATTTGATAACTACACCATATCTTTTGTTTTTATCTCTACTGTCCATCCCAAGGTTGCCTGGAAGAAATCGCTTCCAGCGATAAGGCCGCCCATTGTACATTAAACTATAATACATGCTACCTACTTGTCATCTTTGTAAATCTATTGGTGTACAATAAAGAATTATCTATCTATCTATCTAGTATATGTTTGATTTTAACAGCCAGTCGTATTCACTAAGCGTTTATTAATATTGAATAAAACATTTGATACAGTATGTTTATGTTAAATAGTATTCGTATTAAATGATTACGAATGCTCTGACGCCATAATGTATAGCCATTAGTATTTTATGATCTCATTAGAAGCTTCCGTTACGAGTCACATTATTTAAGATATTCCTTTTGAGCAAATAACTTAACACCATGTTTTATTCAACATCGTAACTTATTTACTTTAAATTCGATTGTCGATACGGTATCGTGTCACGCTGTCGTATATCAAAGGGATGAAAACTTGAAGGCATGTGTGTAGTTTCCCGGTAGATACAAGGAATCCGCACAAGGGATCCAATTCAGTAAAGTTAGGTTTTGAAAACGTGTGTTTTCAAAACTTATGGAATCTAATAGGAAAGACAATCAAAGTATGAGTGATTCTAAAGGTTTATTAACCTCACGCAAATGTGGTTTTGTTCTGACAGATTTTCATTAAATACCCGAGATTTTTAAGGTTTTCTACCTAATCGAATTGAAACTTAATAACTTCACTAAACTTAAGTTTCTTTGACAAATCATACTAAATACCAAAAGTTATTTTACGAGATTTTTTCTAATCGAATTGAAACCACGCGTTTTGAAAACGACGAAGTTACTTGAGCTTCTTGAATCCAAGCTTAGAAACGATAAAGGCATTCTAGATAGGTATTCAATGCAATTTCGTCGTACATCGGTGTCGGTATTCTGTCGTTCGCTCTGTAAGCACCGGCTAAGCGAGGCGAGGCGTCTCGTTTCTCATTTACAAAGGCCGCTTTAGAACAAAGTTGCATTCTTTAAGTCGTGGCAGTTTCCGACAAGAATCACTGCTACCCTAGGTACTTAGGTTTTTACTGAGTCTTTTGTAATGACAATAACCCTTTGTTTTAAAGCTGCTAGCTTTCGATTAGCATTTTAATTTGAACTTTTTATTTGCGGGTCTAAAACGGCTACATTGAGCGATTCCGCAAAAAACGAGTATCTTTATGAATTTCCAGTAGATCTCAATAGATTCCTATAAAATTCGTATAATCGTCAATCATATGAGCAGAATCACAATAATTCATTAAAATATCACCGCATGACAAAATATGAAAATATCCTAATAAGATCCAATAAAGTGGCCTTTTTAGACCTGTTGAAGTAAGGTTAAACTGTTTATTTACTTACAAAGTTGCTGTAGATAACATGATTTAAATTATGTAAATATTAAATATCTCTTTTGATACAGAAGGTTATTAGTTCAGCAATAATCTAGGTTTAATCGAAGTTAGTATCATCATAATCTAGGTAAACAATTACTGTTTTATAAACAAAGGCATGTAAATAATTGCTATTTTGCATTCATTTGATGGATTTATGATGTTTTTGCAATTTGAAATGTGAAATTTAGCAAAATATCATATTCAACTCTTCTAAAGAGGTTACCGTTGAATCGTATACGTAATTATTGTGATGAATAAGTGAAATATAAATTCTTTATGACCTCATTTCATAAAAAGCCCATGTTATAAATTATTGCAGATAAATTAAAACTTCAGTTATAATTTGAAGATCAAGAAAGTTATTCCAGATTGTGTTATACATAAGACTATTCACTAATCACTGTCATTGAATAGATAGTTACTTAATTACCAATGTTAACCGAACCCTAACACAAGCAATTTAGAATTTAGAGGGTTAGGGGAATATTAGTAATTTCGCTTGTTAATATTCTCTAAAAAATATTAGGTAGAAGCTACACCTCGTGGTTTTACTCGTGATTTAATATTTCGAGATAATAAGAAAAAAATTTATCTGTCAATCCAAGATAAAAGTTGTCTCCATTGCGAATTCCACTTGTATCCATTGAGCCGTTACAGCGTGATGAAGTAACAAATAGACACACTCACTAACTTTCATATAAATTAGGATTTAGTCTACTTATCCTGATCTCGTTTGATCTCTGTGAATTCATTGGACGACAACATCTGAACGACCGCTTACTTCGTTCCACGGTTGAGTGATTTTAATGGTTACTGAGAAAGGAAACATATCATATTTAATTAATCTTCACATGGTATGCGGGTCGAGGAGCCTTTGGACATTTTAGGACGGACTATCCTTAAGTATCCAGGAGTTCCTACATCCGTTTTTGTGCGTGTAGGGCGCAAATTCTTACGTTATTTTGCACAGTAAAAGAAGAAATATTTTTGATACGCCGGCAAATTTAACTACTTATTACCATAGTTATCATCACGTTGCCTTCTCAAATCGTATCCTATCAGTCAGTCACTTCACAGCATATATCGCTCGAATGAAGATAGGTGCTTACTTCGGCAAAATCTCTACAGGATAACTATTTATAGTTATACAAAACTGGCTATTATCTTTTTCATTATCTTCTTAGAGAAACTATTCTATTACAAGAACATTTAAAGCGTTAGTAACATTAGTAACAATCGTAAAATTAGTAACATTCATAAAACTCGTAGCATTCGTAAAATTATTTAAACTATCATGGTCATTCACATTCCTACGTGATCATGGTGCTTGCAAAAGCGCCAAAACTCCAAACAATACATGGTAAATATGCCGATAGCTCTAATAGTAAATCGTAAAATTAGTAACATTTATAAGCATTAGTAACATTTTATGAGTAATATTAGCGACAAAAATACAAAAAGTAATTCATAAGTCGATACACGAATGCCAAAATACTCCAAACTGCACGTAGCACGTGGGACCGGTTCTGCAAATGCTCTATTTACGACCGGAGCGGGTGTGCCTTCCTATTTTATAAAATCTATGACTCTTTTTATATTCCCATTTAGGTAGGAACTTCCCCCTTGAATAAAAGAGCGGTTCAAAGCGCCGCACCACCGCCTGGTATATTAAAAAATATTTCCTTTGCATTTTTCTTTGCTCAAAGTTTATTTATTTACGAGCGGTATAGGTGAGCGTTTGTACCGTATTTTTTCTTTAAGATACGCCTTTTTATTATTTAATAGCTCGAGTTTCTTATCTCCTAGTAGCTTATCATGGTAATCATGACCTATGATGATGATTAATCGACGTTATTGCTTTATTTATATGCGTCAATGCTAAAAGTTCATATTAAAGTTCAATCCAAAGATTAATTGGGTAATCAAAAAACAATGAACATGAATGTTGTTTTATCATCTTATTTTTGTTTTTTCATTTATTACTGATCCCGCGAGAAATATTTTTGGATTAAAAAGTAGCAAGTATTTATTATTCCAGACATTTATCTATCTCTGTGCCAAATTACATCCAAATCCATTTAGCCGTTTTAGAGTGATTGAGAACCAATTAGCCATTCATCCATTTAAACTTAATGCCTCGGGCCCATCTCCTTTTGGTTTTACTTATACGGTTTGTTAGTTCTTTGACGACTATACCGTTCTAATTCAAAACATAACAGAAGGTTAACTCAAAGAGTGACATTTTTCAGCCTAAAGAAGCTATAAAAACTAAATACATATACGGGTAATAAAAACACATAAAAACTCATCGTTAAACCTTAATTGTAATTGAAACTTGAATTTCGTTTTCATTTATTCCTGTTTTAATTACTGCTGCCCGGGGTGGCGCAGCCCTGATTTTATTTTTAATCTGTTCGAATTTCCGAACGAGAGCACCTGAATGGAAGACTGTTTGATTGTTTTCGTATCTGAATTACAATTTTAAATATATTTTAAGCATTGTTGCTTAAATGGGATTTATTGTATCGAATGCTATTGTATACAAAAAGTCGTCGTAATTCTTTGCGACGGATTCATTCATTTTCTGTACTCCAAGTGCGCTGTGCGCTTCAACACAGATAGGATTTTATTTGTTTCTGTATCATACGATTCGTATTATTTATCGCATTCGATTGTAATCTACATTCAGGTATTTCATTCATTCGTTCCTTTTTAATCATTTTTAATTATTCTTAATCATCAACCTAACTGCTAGTGATAAAATGACTTACATGAAGAATGACTTAATATTACTTACTTCATTCAAGTTTTCATTTTACCTTTTTTGTACGTATAGTAAAAATTGATTTGACTTAGCATTCGTACTCAGTTTTAAACAGTCAGTTTATTTTTAAGTTAAAATATAAAGTCATTTATATGATCCACTAACGGTAATTGAAATGAGTTTTTTTCATCTCCACATAAGTTATTATAGCTGCCTACACAACGTTATATAAAACTGTTGATAACATCTGGATCGCCCGATTATCTTTATCTGATACAAGTATCATTCGAAGCGTGAAGTTTTAAGCTTTTTATTATAGCGTCTAGTTGATGAGTCGAAATACCGTCGGCGTTAAGAACCTCCAGGGACTACAAACCAGTTTTATAAACTTTCGAATAAATAAGAAGTTAATCCGAAAACAGAAGGTTTTGTCAGATATGATAAATTAAGTTTTTTTAATTAGAAGTCGCTGGCAGATTGGTGAGAATGAAACGTGTTCGTGATTCGCGGATGAAGAGGTATTTATAATGGATCCGCGGGGTATTATTACATTAATATAATTAGGTAGGTAGGTACTTATTACAGCATGCTTTCAATTTCGTTTTCAACTATCAGACAGATGATTATGGTTTATTTTAATTATTTTTCACGAGTATGGGATAGTTCATTATCTGTCCGTTCATCTGTAATCTGTATTGTATGTTTAAATGAATAATGCACTAAAAGTAGATGAATTCCTTCCATTTGAGACCCCATTCATCGAAAACTGTCCAGCCATTAGGCCTTTAGAACAAAGAAGGGAACAAAGAAAACTACATACTTACATACATACACGCGTAACACTTTCATTACTCTCGCTGGCGCAGTCGGCTAAAAAGATTACATTAAAATATTTAATTCGGTTTAACGCAATCGTCAAACAATTATTTCGATTAGCGCGAAACGGTTTAGATAGCGCAGACATTTTCGCGGTATTCAAGTTGCAAAAAATGGCGCTTATATCAAAAAGCCTGTCAACTGTCAATATGGAAATTGACTGATAAGTAATTCTATTTTTTTAAAGATTATTCGTCAACTGCTGTCAAAGCTGTAATAAAGAAATAACGGGCCGATTTGATACAGCGTTTAAATACACAAAAAGATTAGGTAGGTACCTATAAAGTGGTGACGATGTGGCTTTGCTATTGCTTGCAGACTTAGTTGAACTCCACACACTTTATCCGCACAGTGGTTCGTTCTTTTTCTTAGTAATAAGAAGCCAGACTTTGGTTTCTTTAAAGTCCAAGTAGCATATTCTGAAGAAGTTAAACGATCATAGTGGTTTCATTAAAGGGAAATTTTCGCGTTGAAGGCATAGTTTTCGAGCAATTCTATAGAAACAGTAAATAGGTAGACTCAATGGCCCCACTATCTCTGTCGGTATTAAGTTTAGCGTTTTCAGTTAGTCTATCCTAAGTTCTACGTTTCTGCTATGATCTCCCGTCTCTTGGTTGGCCAGCGTATTGTAGAAAAGAATGACGAATGTATAAGAATTGACGTTTAAGACACGCGTTAACGACCGTCATATACCTACATCACTTGTCTAGGGGGCATAGGTGCAAAACCACACTAAATGATGTACAGTAAGTACATTGTACTCGTTATTTCCTTGTCGATACGGTATATGTTTTCCAATTTGATATTTGAAATACGAATCGGTCGAACATGGCAGTTTGGAGATATGATAAAATCTATATTGATGTTATATGAAAAGCTGATGTGTTTTATTGTTTAGTTCAACGGGCTAATCTCAGAATTCAAAAATTATTTTTATGTTAAATAGCCCGTTTATCTAGAAATGTTATAAGCTAAATATCATAACGCAGTAGCGCTCCCTTTTTTTTTTTTATCGTGCGGAAAATCCCCACGGATACCTCCCCCGCCGGAACCGGAGGAGGAGGTTATGTCGGACTTGAACCGACTAACGCACGCCGACTGTGGGCCGTCGGTTGCCGGAGGTGAGATTGTCGTAGCCATATCCATCGCACCCCGGCCGGCGCAGTAGCGCTCCCTTGGATAGTAATCCAAGAAACAGTATTCACAAATATCAACAAATCTGGCAGGCTCCCACACATATTTGACGACCGGGTAATAAACAACTATGTACCTGCTTCACAAAACATTTCAGATAATCCTTTTGTAACTAAAAATTCGCCTTTAAAAGGGTGATCGTCAATAAATGAACAATAGTCCAACAATACGAGTCAATACAATGATGGACTTCTACATAATTGTGTGCCGGCTCGTTATCTTATCGCAGTCATTATAGGATAGTTAGTACATTATTTTCTAACGATATTTCAAAAAGTCTTGGGGTGGTACGAAACATTTTTGTGCTAAAGCAATCAGTTGTTATTGCAATCCGGTGAAGACAGCAGCTCTTCAATATTCAACATGACTTTCCGAGGTTATGTCAAAAATCATGACCTATACGTGGTCTTACGGGACAATAATAATTTCCGTGATCCTAGCGATATATTTAATAGATTAAAGACTAATAGTGTTGTGCCTTTAAGTGAAAAATCTGTAAATGGACTGAAAGCTTGGTGTTCACGTTTCTGTTACAGAATTTTTAACAAATGGAAAAAATCTTGCAAAAATGTTGACTCATTTTTAAGGAGAAATTCGCGTTGGCTTAATTCTGATATCAAGTGGCCAGTTTGCCTGGCAGAAAAATCGGTGGACATTAAAGTTGATACAGTGGCAATACAAGAGGAAGTTACTAGTCCGTCTAATTCGAATGCTTCGAAATCGATTATTCAAAGTAAATTGTCCCAAGTGAAATCAAACAAGAAAACAAGAAAGAGAACTACTGCAGTAGTAAGTATCTTTCTATTTTACGTAGTCTTGACGTTTTAATAACGTTTCTTAACGAAATATTATGTCATATTACGCGCAGGACTGTTTAAAAATAATAAATAAATTAAAAAAGTTCTGAGCACGAACGGAGGGTGAAAATATTTGAAATTCGAACATTGAAACAGTAGCACGGCATCAAATCGAATTGTACAAAGTTAATTACGTCGCGTCAGCCCTGCTGAGTAGGGTATCCACCACGACCCTTTGCTACGCGAGACCGTCCGACCCTGTGCCCGATTGTGCTCCTTAATTATTATTTATAACTCGTTACCGCTCACGATACGCCACTGTGAATACACACACTCTTTATTACAAATCGTGAACGTATAAAAAGTAAATAGTTTCAAAACTCATCTGCTTCAATATAATGGAGTTGATCCGTCTTACATTGTGCATTATTGAAAATAATCCACCTCATTGAACTTAATAATCATTATAGTTTGTAAATCTAAAAAACATGCTTTGTGTTAAAACCCTATCAAATGAATTCGAACTCGAGGGGCCTTAACTATAATAGTAGCCGTCTACTCACATTCCGACTACGTTATTAAATGCTTTCAATGGTTTTAAATTAATGTATTGTGTCATCCGGACAGGACACATTTACTAGTTTTAAATCGATATGACAATTACCAGCAGTAATTTAAAATTGAATTTTAAGATTAGTCATTTATACTTTTCTACAACCGCAAAGCTAAATGGTGAATAAAATTCGTGCTTGTGTGTGTCACAATCTTTAAACTGTCAATTTAATGTAATTCGTTGAAACGGTACGAAAATTATTCAGTTTCCGACTAAACGTTTCCTTTACATTTGAAAGGTCATTTAAATGATTATTCTATTGAGGGTGGAGGGCTAGGTCGTTAACCTTTACACGGCTATCCATTTTTTTTTTCTAACTAAGTTCTTATAAGTACTTGTGAAGCTGATAGTGGTCTAGTCAAGCCCATTAGTTGACACGAACACTCTTTGTCGTCAATTATTCCGCATAGCAGAAAATTAATGTTCCGTCTCGGGAGGTGGTGTATAAACAAGATGGTGGGTGGCTCCGCCCCGGTATTTATTGCTTCTGGCTCGCCGCGAGCGTGGCCCATCCACCAGGCTGCCATAAACGCGAGTACTAAACGTGCCATTTCCCTAAATTATTTTAATGACGTATGTTCCAACGGTTTAGTGGATTGTAATTCGGTTACAGCGCTGGGAAAACGTTTCCCGTGCTATAGTGGACGGATTCGTTGCCAAATATTCACCAGTTTGTGAACTTTACTCTCGATTTGTCACAGTCGACCGCGTAGATACTAAATTGTTACAACTTTGAGTAACGATACTGTTATGAGTCAGTGCGCGCAGAGGGGACGTTTTATGTCATTAGGCATGTAGGATGGTGTGGCTCATCGAAACGCTTTCCTTTTGCGGCACGTGTTGGCGGTGCGACTACAAATTAGTTCCTGAGATACCGCAATAGAAGTTCTTCAAACGATTCCCTTTGGTCTCTTAATCGTACCGGGGCATGCCGACGCGCTCATTACACTATCACGCGGCACGCTCTTTTGTTCCTGTCGGTTGTGAATTGATTTACTCGCTATTGTGTTGCGGACGCACCGACACCGCTCACGGCGTTTAATGCTGCGGCTTCATCATTCTCTGTTGGTTCGATATGACTTGCATTCTAACAAAACTCAACGCTCGCTTTATTAAAATATAAAATTTAACTCTCGCTAATATAGTTTTCTTTCTAAATTTTTAACTTGTGAGACGAGTTCGTTTCTCAAGATAAAACGGCAGCTGGCCCTGCCGACCCCTCTTGTTTGCAGTCAACTAGCGGGAGAACATTGAGCCGACGCTCATAACTTCGGCTGGAGCGGCCCCTTCGAGTTGCGCACAATGCCTCCCTCTCGCTTGGTTCAACTTATAACGTTCACGCCGTCACCCATAAAGGATTTAATAGCGATACGGCGAGGCGAAATATTAATGTTTGTGTCGTTATCATACTCTGAGTATTGTCTGTAGCATGATGTATAAATGACGCCCGTTGCCATCAACTACTGTACTCGTAGTGGGCGTAAAACTATCGCGCATTTGTCATTTGACTAACAATACTCGTAAAGCGTTTAATTTTATTTATAGGCGTCGCGTGGGTTTAATTCAATCGATTATCTGCTTTTATCTCGATGAAGATATTCTGACACATGACTTCATCATTGAAGATAAGATTTTATTGCCATGCTACGATAATTGTAATTCAGTATTTATTATGTAATAATGTTGAATGAGAATTGCGGTCAAATTTATACTTGGATATCTATTGCACTAATAATTGGATATTCAAATATAAACATCTATCCGATTGGTTTTGACAAATATTGAAATATGTACTCCATTGTTGGAAACTGAAATGTGAAAAGAGTATTGCTCGACTATAATATCTGACGATTCACATAAAATTTTGTTATTTTTCCAAAAGCGCTCTTTGGAACGACATCTCTCGGATTCAAGCGCAGAGTGCTTTAGTTCGCAATTTGTGATGCCATTAACCGTGTGCATGAGTGAGACGGGCGATACTGTCGCACCGTTCTCATATCGGGTGCTGAATGTAAATGGCTTCATTTGATTATGTTCTACGCCGTAAACGCTCTTTGAATTTATGCAATCCCGGCGACTCGGTACCGTGGTCGAGACGACAAACGTAACGATTTTCCGGGTAAATTGGTGAGAAAAATTGTAATATCCGGTAGACACAAAACTTAAATTTAGATGTAACTTTTCAATTTCCTTTACACTACATTTCATAAACTCGTATCAAAGCGATGACGATTATTTTAAATTGTACATAATATTTGTATTAGATATTATGCATTTTGATATACACAATGTTATTACATATTATACAGGCGATAAAATAATATTTTTATTGTTATGTTATCTCAATGTTTTACTGCGTGGATAAGCCTAAAGTCAATATATAATACTTCAACCACACATGTCCGACATAAATATACACTTCAAAATCATTGCAGCACCATTGCGTATCAAATTATTTGTGGCAACAATAGCTTTTAATTACCGATACGCGGTTTGAATATTGTGTGGTACGGCGAGAGACCGTTGCTAAATACATATACGATGTTATCAAATTTATTAATTATAAATCGAATGACTCGTATCTTATTAGCTGTGACCTTTCAGTCGAAGCGCGTTCGCTTTTAATTAACACTATAGTGGTGCCTATACTTTATATACTTAGTGACAAAAGTTGGATAAATAAAATACTAAAATAACAGATGGAAAGCGGTTACCAGTGTCTTCAAGCGCTTGCATGTTGATTTTTGCCGATTTATATAACTGCATATCCTTCCTTTCCCTATGCTAAGCTTCTACGACATAAGTTGTGTTTCTGACGTTATTTTATTAGAATACATTCAAATATAAAAAATGATCTAGATGTAATAAACATTAATATTACTTAAATTACGTTGAAATAAAAGAGGTGAAAAAGAAATAATGTTTTTTTATGAGTATAATTACACATATCGATGCTTAAGGGACAACTTGTATCTCTCTCTAAGATTTATTTACAGGAAAGCGATTTAAGGCTTTACAAACGGGAAAATAGAATATTCTCTGAATGGCGCTTGAGCCAAATAACGTTTCAACCGTATTACATTTAAATTGACAGAGATGCTCGAAATTTATTAAGATTGTTTATCTTAAGCTGTCAAAGTTGTAATAAAGAAATAACGGGCCGGTTTATTATATCGTATGACTATGCCAATTTAATAAATTCACAAAAAGACTGCCTACGGCGAGAAGCGGACATGTTTGCTGTTGCGAATTAAAAACTTATGTCTCAGTGTACCGTTTATAATACGCAAAAAGCTGTCAAAATGTGTATTGGATATGATACTACACATATTATTTTCTAGTTAACAATAAAACACCATTGTAACCGAATGAGATAGTTTTACTTTTAATACATCGAACAACCAGACATATTAATCATTATGTGAATAAAATTACTGCATCTGTCGTCGATATAAAAATATAATAATGCATTATCCGGTTTATCCCATTAATTTTCGAACGTCTGGTCACAATACTATTATTTTAAAGTCCACTTACTAGCGGATGAAGATTTATTTGGTATTCAATATTCATGAACTTATGTTAAAACTAATGTAGTCTTAAATTAACTATTCTGAACTCATTTTTTCTTAATTCTTGTCTGTAGTTTCGCAGTAACAGCTAATGAATGAATGATTGTTGTTGATTTTTTTTATTAGTAAGGCCTTGATCAGATTAAAAAACTACCACACAACTGTAGAACCAAAGACATGACTAAAAACATTCGAATTGAGAATCCTCCTTGTTTAGAAGTCGGTTGAAAATCGAGATAATCGACCTCCACGCGGGCGGACCAGCGAGCATCGCCTAATAAAGTACGAAATGTAAGATTTATAAGAAACTAGCTGACCCCGCGAACTTCGTACCACCGTTTTTTTATTTTTCTCGCCGTAAGAACCATCCTCGTACTTCAGGGAATATTCTAAAAAAAGAATTAGCGAAATCGGTTCAGCCGTTCTCGAGATTTGCGCTTAGCAACACATTTAGGGATTCATTTTTATATAATAGAAGATAATACTAAATTAAGACTAGAAACAATTATTACTAAAATGAAATAAAATAACTAAATAAAATATTAATAGAATAAATAACCTTGTCGTATATCAGACCAATATTGATACCAAAATATCTAATCAGACATATTACGTGGGCGATTGAGGGAATGAATGAACGATAACAAAATGTCGCCCGACCAACCAAATTAATGAGTTAGACGAAATTAATTGGCCGAGTCGCAAAAAATATCTGAACGAAAATGATTAATTCGACGAGATTTCTTGTTGATGATGGTATAATTGTGGTGGAATCTTTTCTATTAATACAAATAAATAATATTGAAGTGTCTGTTTGTGGTTTTAAAATAACAGCTTCTTAATGATTGCGTATAATATGAATTGAAATAACAAAAAGGAATATTTTGTTAAAATTTTGTCTGTCTGTATTTCTGTTTGTGATGGATAATCTCCGAATTGGCTGAACTGGTTTGACACGTTTCTCGTATTACTTTATTACCTACTTACTTTATTTCTTACTTTTCAGCAGCCATGGACTCCGCAGTCAATCATGGCTGCCTGAAAGTAAATACATAACAAATATATAACGATAGAATCCAGTAAAAAGTATTATTAATTCAACAAGGCCCACTTGCGCGTACCTGGGTTAGCTATGCTAGTCAAGTTAACTGCTAACCCAGGGTTAAATAAATAATTTGGCCAAAAGTTAGAAGCAAACCCTGGGTTATTTTTTTAAATATTTAACCCAGCCATGTGGAAGAGTAAATATTTAAAAAAAAACCCGGGGTGTGCTTCTAACTTTTGACGGCGCAAGACAAAATTATTTATTTAACCCTGGGTTAGCAGTTAACTCGAGTTAGCATAGTTAACCCAGGTACGCGCAAGTGGGCCTAAAGGTGTACTTGAAAACAAAAAACTTACTTAACTGAGTTAAAAAAATCTTAGGTTATAAAAGCAAGTCGTTATGAACGTGTTACATTGACCTTTCCTATACCTACCTAGATACTTGATTCGATACCATCTCGTATTGATAAACGCCAATTACTTCTGCTTGTCTATCTGTTAATGGTTGGTAATCGACGAATATTTTACAGTTCGAGCTGTTCGGGCTCGTTACTTGCAGGCAAAAAACATTCAACACAATTTACCCATCAACAATTCAACAAGAAAACATGTGTAGGTACTTTTATACTAGACGGATTAAGATCACGACACGATATGCTCGTTTATTTAACAGTACGCTATTGGTTAAGATTTTTTTGCTATACTGCATACGATGTCTATGGTGCGGGTTCGAGTCCCGCTCAGTGCAAATATTTGTATGCATAAATGTATATTTGCGTTTGTCTATGTGTAATATGTAGGTATGTGTTTACAAAATAAGGTATTTAAGTATATTTATTCACATTCTAGAACCGATTTTGGTTCTTGATAGTAACTACTGTGTAGAATTTCGTAAAATATTTATGTAACTTTCATGTAATTGAACCTTTATAATATTTAAACTACATGTAGAAAAACTGCTAAAAACAGTATGTATTTTTTGTAAGTTTGGTTGTTACTAAATATCTCAAAAACAGATCAACGGTTTTCATTAAAACTCATACTAATGAACAGCTGAGACCCGGTTTTAGAATGTATTACATACCTACTAATGAGTTACACTAATTAGGCCGTAACGACAGGATTAGTGTTCTGTATTAAGTACATGTCACATTTCAATTGGTAAGTAGGTAATTAGGTACAGCTTGACATTTCCATCATAACAACTTAAGTACGTCGTCCTTAAAAAAGTAGGGGTCCTTAGGAACTGGTTGTTTAAATGGCGCTATTGTTATCTTAATTAAAATTGAGTAGGTCGTAATTAGATGTACATAATTACATTTTTTTTTATATAGGATCTATCAATTTGACTTCGCCTCGCCTGATGGTAAGCTGAAGGCAAAGTCTCTGAAAAGAGGGCCACCATTACAACACAAACAATCGATCTTGATTAGCAAAGTAGGTACTTACTCAAAATGATCTTAATAGTAATAGTTATGAGTCTAAATTAGTTTAAATTGTATTGTCGTTCCAAATAAAGGTACCAAATATCGGAACAATCAGTCAACAGAGAGGGGGTAAAATCAAGGTATTAAGATCATTTTGAGTACTTTGCTAGTCAAGATCGATTTGATGCTGACTGTACCAATCTCGCAATTTTATTGCAAACTTTCATACTTTTTATACACTTTAAAAAATACGTACATATAATAGAACTAGCGTCTAGTAAAAAAATACTTAGTTCTAAAAAAAGAAACTAACTACAAATTATTAACTAAGTAGTAAATTAATTAAAGTTGCCGGAACTTTTAATTAATTCATGTCTTCACCTTTATTAATAATTACAAAAGACTAGATCGATTTGGCAGTTCTAATTATAAAATGTATTCTATTTTTTTAATTAATCAAGACTTGTTCAGTCAAAATAAAACATTAAAAAACATTAACAAACCGAATGTAACTAATGTATTGTACGAAAACATTTCATTTATGATTGACAGGGGGTTATTGCTGGCTAGATAGAAATATTGTTACGAGGATTATAATACAATACTTGCAATTATAATTAAATTCTTACATCTTATAAATTGATCGTACATTATGTATGTTACAGACTACTTTACTTACCGGTCATTAAGAATACTAACCAAGATTTTCGGTAAAATTGATAAGTTAATTAATTTAGCCTGTATGTATTAATAAAAGTGCGACTGTTCGTGGCCCATTTAAAAATTATTAAGGATTGCGAAAAAAGGGTTTACCACTTGGACCGGGCTGAATACTTTTTACAGAAAACTCTTTATTCATATTGACCAGGACAAACCGATCAGTCATACAGTTTAACATACATTTTCCATTTGATACCGGTTTTATGTATACAGAGCGCCTAATACGAGCTTTTTTCACATTCACCGGTGACGAGAACGGTATTTGTATGCGCAAAAAAATGTTTCACAAGTTAGTTACTGGCGCTAACTCAATGTAATACAAATCACCGTTTACCTGTCACCGGTGAATGTGAGAAACATCTCGCACTAGGCACTCAGATTAGACATTATTCATAATGACCGAACTCACCAAGTAGCTCGTACAAATACACGGCCTCGCATTTATAATTGCGTTACTCGATGCGAATAATTTATTCGTCTTTCATATTTAACACTGAATTTAATTTAATTTTATCAGTTAATTAATTGGGCTGTTGGTGAACATTAAAATTATTTATGAAAATCAAGTATGGCCGCGGGTAACGGAACGAATTGTTATCGATCAGCGAATTACTGCGTCGTACTTTTGAATTTATGTTATACAAATTCTGGAATTCACTTACCGCAACCTATAGGAACAATATTATATGACAAGGATAAAAATTAGCCTTTTTTTTCAGACTTCCAAACTGTAATCTATCCCTAACATTAGAGTTTAACATTTTTGCAAGGGTACATCAGACGAGCGATTGTTCAATCTACCCCATCTACGTCAAATTCTATTAGTGTAAACAGTGACAGAACATTCGTTCGCTGTTCTTTCTTATGTAAACGCTGAAAACAAGGTTTCCTTTACATTAAAATATTAAGAAAGAATGCTCTTGTTCTAGCTCTACGTTTGTTTGGTCTAAATCCATTTTACCCTGATAGGCATATCGTTTTATAACTAACTAGCATTGTGGTCCGATCTGTCCGATCGACCCATGTATTTATAATGCTATAGCGTATTTAATTGACTATTACTACAATACTACTAACTATACTACTACTATACTACTACTATACTATTTAATTACTGGCTGGAATACGAGTGCATTCATATTATAAATTAAGGATTTTAACGTGTTAACATGTTGCGGTGACCAACATGCAATATTAATAATTAACGATCGAATGATAAATAATTATTTATGCTGAATATTTCCTGGTGAATTGTTTTAATTAAATTTTAACGATCAGCCCCGAATAACAATATGCCAGTATTTGCTATTTAGTTTTATTAATTATACGCTGTTGTTTGTAATTTCAATTAAATTATACATGTATTGTATCACACGATGTATTAAATTAAATATTTATACATTTATCAAATTTGTGTGTGTTTCCACGCATTCTCTATGCAGACTAATATACTAGGAGAATAGAATTTCATAGATGTTTGTTTTATTTCAGGAAACTGCAGAAGTGTGTGTGGGGACGTCAGTCGGCACGATAACAGAACCGGACTGCCTCGGCCCCTGCGAGCCTGGTACTTCGGTCACGCTGGAGGGCATCGTGTGGCACGAGACGGAAGGTGGTGAGTTGTTACTAGCGCACGCCACGCACCGCCCGCTTACATCTGCACGCTTCTGCACACCTAGTACATGTTCAAGCTTTTGCAATTCATCCTTCATATTCATTCAAAGGAAGGACTGTTTGCTTCATATCTAACAAATATCAGATCAATATTAACAATTATTTTAGTTATTTATAAAGTTACTTAGTATCGTAGACTCCGAGTATATAAAGCAAGTGTAAAAATGTCTACTACTCCAGTATTACGTCCATGACATGCATGCACACAGAACAATATTGATATTAGTTTACTCACTACGCACCACGCGGCTGATCCACATCTTCGCTAAAAAAATTGGTTCTTTTTAAAAAATATCTCTATATATAAGTTCTTCCTATAAACCACTACAAAATGCTCTACCCTCTTCCTATAAAAGCTACAATTTATCCTCTGTTGCCCAGCCACGGCTAGATTATTCTGCTATAAAATATATGCCTATAAAAACGCAAATAAATTATACTTCCATTAACTGTCAGAATCATAATTAAATGATAGTAATATAGACCTAAAGATGTTTTTCCTGTCACAGTATAAAGTATCGTTAGAAACTTAGCGTTATAATTCGCTTATTCAAATCAGCAATTTCTTTATCTCTGAATAACACAAATGTTATGTATTCCCCATCCGGGGACCGAACTCACGATACTCACACAGCGACAACATGACAGACGGACCTCCCAAGCGACCATTCAAAACAGTTGCCCCTTCCTGATAATTCCGCACATTGTTCAGCCAATTTTCAACGCAAGCAGTGCTAAGTCCTGAGATTATTTTTATGTTTATGAGGTTCTAAGAATTGAATCATGACAAGGTTATCAAAAGTCGTGTCGGAGTAGGTACCCAAATACTGAGAAAAGGGGTTTCATGCGAAGGTAATAAATTATGTTCTAAATTTAAAACGGCCCTAAATTGAATATTTATTACAGTCTGTACATTTATCAATTTGTATAACAATTAGTTTTTAATTACTTTACGGTTTCGCTGAAAGTTGACGTGGAAATTAAACAAATAACAAGCAAACTACCATAAAGTTACTTTGGATTATTTTCTGTAGGATTTATATCAAACGAAGAATCGAGTGCCGCCTTCGGGCTCGATTGCGGAATAAATCATTGTATCAATTTGTCCGTAACTTCGGTCAGCAACTTCGAATGTATGTTTTATAGCAGACTTCTCGTCTTACCATAGTTGGAACATTTACTTTAAGGTCCGTACACAACAACAACCTAAGTATTATATTTGTATACTTACATCAAAACTGTCCTTTACAATATTTACCCGTTGCTCCGCCCGCGTGTATGTCGGTTATCGCGTCCAAACATAGCCTATAGTATAGTAGCCATAGCCATAGTCTTTTTCCAAGGTCTAATCTATCTCTATACCAAATTTCATCAAAATCGGTTCAGTGGTTTAGGCGTGTGTCGACAGAAAAACAGGAAGACAGACAGACGGACAGAGTTACTTTCGTATTTATAATATTAGTATGGATTAATGACTCACATTCCTCTCCCTAATGTGACGATAAAAATAACCTGCTCGCTTTACCAAAGTAAAGAAACAAATATAAAGCAGTTGGTAATATAATTAAGGAGTTCTTTTACGGGAGCCATATAATAATTTATTTACAACACCTGGCCTCAATGCGCGGTTAAAATATTGTACCTTATTTACCACTTAATATGGTTTATATTATTTTGTCGTCCATTATTCGCCTTTTATGATCGTTATTATTATTATTAAAATCATCATTTCTTAGTTGTTAGGGTTCTATTTCTATAGGCAGTCATGTTTAACATCCCGACTTTCCGAGGCGAAACGCGTTAGACTCTATACAGTCGATGATTTTAAACTGTCCCAGCTTAGCAGGACTTCATTTCTTATGTCCTCAATATACAGATGTCAGTGATGGGCCATGTTCTATAATACACAAGTATAGAGCATCATCAGGTATTCACACAATGGGTGCTTGGTTCATTGCTATAACACGAATTCTATAAGAATATTCTTTATTCCGTCAACATACCAATTTTATTGTACTGTAGTACGCTACGATGACCATTGTGTGAAACTGTACCTTTAACATTACTTTTGGATAAATGGCCACCAGGGGCCCTCCAATACTAGAGGCTTTAAAATTTTCACCGGCCATAATAATAACTGTTCAATTAGTCTTTCTGTACTTATTTCAGTAAATTTTATTGGCGGATTAAAATCAACAAGCTTCTGGGAAAGTAATATCCGTAGCTAGGTTCTAAACTAATTAAAATATTGACCTGAAACTTAATATACGTCGTTAAACGTTGGTCTAACGACTTAAATCGTATGTACGGATTCAGTAATCGGATTTAGTAATAGTATATTGTATACGAAGGTATAGTGAAATCAGCTTAACATGATTTGGTAGCAATAGCAATACTTACTATAGTAGCTATATTACATCATGGAATCCACTCATAGTTACCTACTACTTAAGATCAGATTTCACCAATCGATAGGAACCGAGTTCCTCCTAAGCTTGAATTATCACATTTATTAAATTAATTTCATTGGCATAAGCACTAAGTTTAGTTGAACAGATTTTCATTTACGAAATCCAGCCTTAAGCAACAAAGCATACTGCTATCTGATAGTAAACGATTACTGTAACTTATAAAATACAATATCAATGTAAATAGGGAGAGGACTGAAAAGGTGGTAAAGAGCTTCTTCACTTTTCGAAACAGTATAAATGAAACATACTCATCATCGTTTTAGCTTTGAAACATACTGGAGGGACCAAAGTATGCCTTTTGGACCGAATAGTATACCTACGCCATTTCGTTATAGTGAATCTGTATTTAAATTGAAGATAATTGAATTTCCCCGCCATCATACTCGTTCTGTGTTGCCATTCAATACAATTTTATGTTGAACCAACAAACGGAAACAAGAAAATAAAATGCCGTATAAAACATTCCCCACTCCATTGCAACAGCCATATTATTAACAGTGCTGTTTAGTTTACAGTACCGGTTCGCGCTTGGCTATTTTTTTACTTTAGTTCGCAATCCTGTAATCGCTATGAATATTAAAATATTCATGACGCTCATAAAACCGAGCAGTCAATGAGCCTCCACATAATTACTGAGCGGTTATTAGCTCGAGATACCATCGCAGAATATTTTAATATGCCCGCGTCGAACTGATATGAGAACCTTTACACCTTTTATACTCTCCTGGTACTAAAATGCTCTTTAAGCCTTAAGTAAATAAATTCTAAAATGATCCTTATTAGCATTTAATTTAAATAAGTTATTTTTATGTATGCGATGAAATAAATCAATTTGGCTGTGAGCATTTTGTTTCTTTCGGTATTTATTTCGTCCAGACATTTTAATTTAAATTCAGCTCAATTTGAAACTCCCCCAGTCTCTATTAAATATTTAAATTGCAGCAATCTTATGAACTGTTTGATTTGTTACCGAGATTTTCTGTTTTACTAAAGGTCCGATTTTGCCTACTATTTCACTTAATAGTAAATGTGATCCAAGAAGCAATGTGTATTTTTTACTTATTTTATTTTTATTTAATTCTTTATTGCACACTAAAATTATACATTAGAGTCATAGCAAATACATACATTACAATGTAACTCGAATCTTTGAGATTCCCAGGTTATAGTTTCACAGAAACCAAATTCCAGCTAGCAGTTCCACTTCTTAGCGGTAGTTGTAACTTCTGCGTATGAGAAACATACCACTATATTATTATATCTTGTTGGAAGATGTTTGGGGCATTCAGTTATGCAATTTAAGCGCTAAAACACGTCTTGTAACTTTGCGTCGATGTTGAAGTACAATTTTATTTTATTAATGGATGGAATGGGAGGGACTGCGTAAAGCTTACCTATCCATAAGATGCGGTCGTTCATCATTATGTTGAAAATGAAAACAGATTAAAGTAATATAGGAACATACGTTCGAACGCCATTAGAACGAACGCGCGAAACACAATGCCGCCCCCTGTAGCTGCTCATAATTATTATAAAACACGATAATAAATCACCATCTGCCCGCTTCTGTTGCCAGTGTTGCCACTTTCCAAATTTATCCGATGGTCGCGCAGGGAGGGGAGGCCGAGCGGGTCCGCGGGGAGGGTAATTCACGCCCTTCCTCTTCAGGCTTATTTATTTTCGGCTAATGGCGCCGAGGAGCTTTCGGAAATTAAATACTGTTTGCTGAGCGTCTCCGACCGCGTTATAATTTTATCACGAGTTGTGTAACTCGTGTTTCAGAGTATCATCATTTATTTAGTACAATTACAAGTACGTGCTTATAGAAGGATAACAAACAATGAAATTATGAACTTTAAAACACTGAAACTCGTATTACATATTAGGCATTTACTTTTCATAAACAACTGTTTGTCGTGTAGAAATAGAGAAAACATTAGGATAGCTATAGAGTAGCATTTCTCTCGAGAGGTAGAGATGTTTTCTCATTAAGACTGCCTCTTATTCGATCTCTTAAACTCATTCATTATCTTCATGGAGACGTATTTTCGTGATTGCTTCCGTGGCCAAGATGACCTCGGAGCTCAGGGTTCGCCTCTTCCTCCTCCACTTCGCACGATCTTGGGCGTCCATGGTAGTGAGATATTTTAAACTAGCATTTCATTTTGTTTTATGTATTTGCAACATATATACAAAATCGCACAGTTCTCGGCTTAGTAAAACACAAAGGCCGCCCCCATTTATTCCCGTGGGTGTCGTTCAATGCGATTATGAGATAAAACTGTTCTCTATCCGAAAATATACAGCCTATGAAAAAGAAAGCCCCATTAACAACAATAGGTTCTTCCCCTCTAATGTAAGATCGAAAAACTGTCTACAAAATGTTGATATTAATAGTTAATACCCCTCTACTACCACAGAGCGTGTATGCGTAATATCATTATACGACTACAAGCTCTGCACTTGATATTGATTCCGTAAAACGAACGAGTAGGTACGGGCGTTCGGGCGTACTATGAAAAAATGTCCTTCGAGACCTTAGAGTATTAAAGAGTAGCAACAACTACGATTTCATTCATAAAATCGAATCAAGCTTGACGCCAAATCGCCATCTTTCGTTCTCATATACTTCTATTTTCATGAATGAACGTGTGTAGACCATAGACTTAGATTGTAGACGGTTACTATGTTAGGGATGTATCATGTATCTCTATTATCGTAATATTTCTCGATATCTATCTATCCTGTCATCTAATGTGTATTAACCAAAAGAGAGCGGAAAAATGCTAAGCTCATGATATTATGATAAATAATAATGATAATTTTATGGTTTATGTGAGATAAAGCGACAATAAAATAAATGATTATTTCTAAATATGATTGATAATAAAATTTAATATCTAAGAACTAAGAAGGCCTCATCAGATGCTTTTTATGCCCCGCTTAAAGGACCCGGGACTGTAGGAGGGAATTTTGTATGGTTAGTATCATTTATATACCATAAACGAAGTATATTTATTTCTTCTTCATCCTAAAGTTAATTTCATCGGCTCTCATACTATAAGATTTAGACAATAACTCGCCGAGCGGCGTTAGATATTCCTTTTTAGGGTTCCGTACAGTAATATGAAAAACTAGAACCCTTATAGGATCACTTTGTTGTCCGTTTGTCTGTTTGTCTTTCTGTTAAGACCTTTTTTTCGGGAATGTGTGGACGGATAAGTTGAAATTTTTATTATTATATGTATTATGAGTTTGTTCTTTAATTTAGTTCTGTACAGTGCGCGAGTCTGACTCGCACTTGTCCGGTTTTTTATCAAACTGTGACTTTTTCATTGCTATTATTCACAAGTGAGTTATAGATTCTTTTTTAAATCTTACAGGTTAAGTTTCTATGTTCTTAAAAAAGTTTCGATACAAAAAAGAACGTGTTTAATAGAACGAAAACCAACTTGTAATACTTGTATAATAAACAAAATTATCACTCAAATTTAACTTTTTTTTTCTCAAGTACAGAAAAAAACAGAGTAAAAAAAAGTCAAATTCAAACCTCACTTTTAAATATGGCCGATCGCCATTGTTAGATGCGCGCGCATAGGAAAACGAATTGTAGTATTGTTTATTTAGTTTTATTTTATTCGCAAGTGTGTTGTAAAACGTCGTATGCCACGCATGAGTATGATAATTACCAACTTTACTCACTCGTACCATAATGTACTATTTTTAAATTTATTTTGATACTCTGGGCATAAAGATCATATTATTATCCTTCATTAAAGTTTTATTTTTAATTTTTTAATGTGTACATTTCAGTATGATGATGAAGCTACATTATGAGTGTGTTGAAAAATATATTTTAGCAAAAATAAGCTCTACATTTAATAAATGTTACATTACCGAATGTTACATTTATTATAATAACAGTAATAATTATTTTCAGACAGTATTAATAACCATGCACTGAAAAATATGTATTTAAACATACAATAATTATCATTTTAACGAAACAATTGTGATAATATAGGTAAAAAGTATTACAATATTATGTAACGAACTGCCCGTTCTCCTTTGTTGATGGATATATATTAATATAAAGGACATATTGAATAAAGCACTAAACTTGTACTCTTCCACAATTGTTTTATTTTTTGTTGCCTAACCGGTTTCGCCTTACGAGATTCTCAAAGGTTTACAATGGTTCAAACTATTATATTTAGCAAATATATGCTAAATACTAGCCTTTCGCCCGCGGCTCCGCCCGCGTGGATCTCTTATCTTCGGTTCTACTCAACCGATTGCAGTAAAACAGACGTAAGATTTTAAATTCCAACAAGACCTTTCTAACAAAAAAAACTGCATCAAAATCCATTTAGTAGTTTTTGCGTCCATCGCGGACAAACATTTTCAATTTACAATTATATAATAGTATAGATATAGATAGATAGAAGATAGATTAATAGTTTAAACCCTTGTTTACATTTTTAGTCTGTGCTTCTTTTATATCGATAAGGTGGTTATCGACAGTTTACTGGGCTTCCCTATTATAGACGCCATTTTCCGTTCTCATCCAAGTTTAGGTATACAGTTTTTTTTCGTAGGTATTTCATCTCCATATACTTCCATACTCAAAGTTCGAGACAGGTTTACGCGGTTGAACTGTGGCTCACGTACACGCTAACAATTAGACGGAGGATCCACCGCGCTGCATTCCTTTACACTCATTAGTGAACATCTATATTAATAATTTCGTGCAGGTCTACGGTAGACCCGAACGAAACCTTATATGAATTACGAAACATGAAAAAATATTGATTTCGAGTCGACAACATATATCCGCAAAATTCGTATTATGGAGTTTTTCGTTAAATTCTAATGGCACTGACAAACAAATCGCAGTCGTCATCTTGGGTAGTCAATAAACGTTCCGTTCCTCGCCAATCAACACATCGCGTGCGTCGCGCCAAAAAAGTATCCATCACAGAGAAAATTATTGTGACTCATGTGATTGTTGTTATGTGTAAAATTGTTATTGTTTCTCATTATTATGATCATGTAAGTCTTTGGAGAAATAAATTCATTAAACCTAAAACGAAACGTCTTGCTGGAAGCATTGAGTGAAATGAAACAAAACTAAATTGTCTTAGGGATGCAGAAATGCAATAAAGTATCGATATTAAATATCGATATTTATATTTTTATAATTTAAATATCGATATATCGGTATGATTCGCCAGAGAATATTGACACTCTGAATATACATTTTATATTTATATTTTACACATACAGTACAGTACATGTAGTAGAGTATGCAAGCTTAAATCTTTATTTACATCGACTAAACTCTGTATTTTTTTTTATTCAAAGTTATTCCCGTGTGGTTCCCGGCCGAATAGAATTTTGGCCACCCCATCTCCTCCCATGAAATACTAATCAACAGAAATCATCTTTAACTGTACTAATTTTATAAAGAGGATAGAAACTACTATTATTGGAAAAATCGTCTGCCATTAGAAAGCTACATTACAGTATCAAGTTAGGGTTTGACGGTATCAGAATTCTACGCGGGCGGAGCCGCGATGTTAGTAGAGAAGCATTCCTTTCAGAACTTTTTATACCTATTCGATACTTGGAATTTTATATCGATACATCGATGAATCGAAGATTTAAATAAAAATTATATCGATATATCGATTACTTTACTCTACTACTACTATCACTATGTATTATTTGACATTGACAATCATTAATTTTAATTCTTTTTATCAGCCGGGATTATTCACAGCGTATAATATTGTATCGACCACATATTTTCATATTTTTGTTCGGCAATACTTACATTTGGCAAAGGTTGTCACAATTATTATTGTGGAATGTGGATGCAGTCCCTTCGCTGCTCTTCGTAAAGATGGTGAGTATTTACCCTGTTCCCTTCCGATTCGTTATACCGAGGTTGTATTGTATTTTAGTAGGTATGTATAACCCGCACCACGTATCTTGGACCTAAATCGTAAGACATTAGAGGGTCTGGCGCGCGGATTGCTTTGTAATAGTCTATGCTTGGTGAATTTGAGTTCGTCCACCGCAGTAGCATCCCGTGCTATCCTCAAAAGACACCCAAGAAATGTGTACTGCGCGTATAGGGCACATTTTGAGCACATTTTAGGTCCAAGTTACGTGGCGCGGGTTATAGGCAGGTTGTGTTAAGTGAATTATGTTCTGTTTTCTTCTTAAAGTGTGGATTGTAAGACTTTCTGCATTCAAATAAAATAAGTACCTACCTACTTATTTACTTCCAGTGACATGCAATTTTTATAATGGCAAAATATTTGCAGTCGATGTGTGGAATGCGACAACTAAACTGTTTGGTAAGTAGCTCAATATTTTTTCTCTATAACCCAACAAATAATAATAAATGACCACATGCATAGCCTGTGTGAACACATACAGAAACAGACACTATTTTTTCATGTGCAATTAGAAGCAAGTAGAATTTGGGCCATCCCATCGGTGCGGTGTCGTACAAGGCGACCTATGGGATAGAGCTGTTTAACATCAGACAGATATATACAGCCCAGACTCAGCCTATACATGGCTCGAGTCAACCATAGTGCCCGGAAAACAGCAATAGGCTCACCCCCTATTACGTGGAACCTAATAAAAGTTTTTCTTGATAATGGAATGGACCTCTTCATTATTTAGACATTATTATTAAGTGTATAATATATTTTTGCAGATAATTTCAATTATTGCGAGTGTTGTGGCCTAGAAACAATTAGGCAGTTAAGAATGACGAAGGCTCCGGCACTTTCAAACCTTTTTCCAAAAAACCAAATTTCAAGATTTTTTTGATGAAAACCTTTTAAAAAAAAACCAAACTGCTAGCTGTTGCATTTATTAAATCACTGCTGCCAGCTGTGCAGCAGTGATTTAATACAACCTGAACCTCTACAATACAACCTGACAAATCTCAAGATTTGTTTATTGACTTCCGGGTAAGTTCATGGTGCAGGTCACCGAATACAGTATTTGTCTCATATATTTTCTCCTTTATGGTCGAAATGCAAATGTGCCGTCGCTTCATGTGCAAGTTCAACTTGAACTTGGCTGGTTCTTATTATACAATTAGACATTATTAATTTTTGCAGATAATTTCAATTATTGCGAGTGTTGTGGCCTTGAAACAGTTAGGCAGTTAAGAAAAATCAAGGCTCGGGCACTTTCAAACCTCTTTCCAAAAAACCAAACTGCTCCTGTTCAATCTATTAAATCACTAGCTGCCTCTACAATACAACTTGACAAATCCCAAGATTTGTTTGATGACTTTTGGGTAAGTTAATTGTGCAGGTCACCAAATACAATAAAATGAAAATTAATATTTATTACCAGATAGAGGTGTGCAGATATACCTACATACATACACATTACTTATTATTATTTGAATTTTTGTCTCATATATTTTCTCCTTTAAGGTCGATAACAAAGAGTTGACGCTAATCGAAGAGTCACCGGTGACTGAAGATGGCGTTTCTTCGGACAACGAGAAAAAACAAGAATCAATGCTGTCAGTCAGCAGTGATTATATTTCTTTACAAGAAGAGGAGAGAGAGAACATACCAAATGGCAGGCAGACCCCCGAAGAAACGTAAATATTCAAGCAGGTTTGGTCAGAACATCATCCCCCCAGGACCAACTATGTATATTTAGCACTTTCAAATAACACCATTCAAGTATCAGTACATTCAGTTGGTTCTATGATTTATGAATGTGTACAATGTCAAGCACTTCATTTTTTAGGTGAAAAAATTAAAAATCATTTTAAAAATTGTAGTCATCAATTTTTGATATTTTTCAGAGCCAATAAAATTAAAAATTTAAATTTTGTGTAGGGGGACCCAAAAAGAACAAAAGGGTCAATACTTAGTATTTTACTTTTTACAGGTTCTTTTTGGATCGGGGGTTTTTTAAATTTTTAATTTAATTTTCTTTTATAATGAGAACTCACCCGAGAATTTCAAAGGTACTTTTAAAGGAATATTATCTATTATACATCACAGGTTAATTATCATAAATTGAATGAAAAAGGGAAAAAGAATCGACCTCGGACGGGACTCGAACCCGCGATCTTTCCCTTACAGGGGGAACGCTCTGACCAAAGCCACCGAGACACGTACGAAATCGATCCAAATTCCCTTATACAACCGTCTTCAGGGCGACACACACACACACAGACACACACACACAGACAGACACACACACACAGACACACACACACACACACAGACACACACACAGACAGACACACACACAGACAGACACACACACAGACAGACACACACACACACACACACACACACACACACACACACACACAGACACACACACAGACAGACACACACACACACACAGACACACACACAGACAGACACACACACACAGACAGACACACACACACACACACAGACACTACAATTTATATACTTCCTAATATTATTTTTGATTAGCCGAAAGAACAACAATTTTATTTATTTTCATTAAAATTAGTAGTATGAGAGCTGACGCCACTAACTCTGGTACCGTCAGATTCCTGAATAAGATGCACAACATTAGACGCACCTTTAATAGAACATTTTTTTTTCTAACCAGATATTTTTTTTATAAGCACCAAAAAATCACTTAATGCCATTGACCACCGGTGGTAAGCCTAGAAGTGGCAGATGGGTATAAACGATCTCATCGTTTCAGGAATCTGATGGTACCAGAGTTAGTGACGTCAGCTCTCATACTATTATCTACGTGCCAAAGTACAAAAAAAACTGAGTGCTTGAAATAAAAATTATGCGTAAAAACTTTTGCAGTTTTTATTTACAGGATCTATGCCTTGCTTTCCTTTAATATTCCTTGAGAACCGATGACTACAGAAATATCTACCTACATTTTTGTACCTAGATGTGTATAGTCAAATTCCACCCGAGCGGAGCCGGGTTTTCATCTAGTGTTTTAATATTTATGCTGCATCTCCCTACTTCGTTTACGTCTCTCTTATAAAACAATAAAGTTGCGTACGTATGTGTAAATTCGTCACAATTTTAGAGATGTCTGTTTTTATTTATAACATCGATGAACAAATTCGAATTAAATGAAGTCGTTATCCAATAAATTGAGTGCCAATAAATAGCACGAATTCAAATTGTACCTTTCCATAGCTGTATGGAAACTATGGATTATAATATAGTACGATACAAAATTGGTACATAAAATCCTATGTTGTACGTAGTTTTGATTACAAAAATAAATTTACTTTAAGCGTCAATTTCTCAAGTCAGCTTTTGTTGTCCTAATTCGTAAATATGCATCCCAAACACGGAGAGCTCATGGCAACAGTGTGTACTACCTATTAAGGGAGTTTGCCTACCGGCCAGCATTGAATGGAGGTACCTAAATGAAATCGTCGGAACCGTGTTTGTCTCGTTGTGAGAAACAATGGGCTAGTCTGATTAGTACATCTCTTGCCAACGTGCCTCCGCTGACGCCCACTCGACTATTTTGAGTATTAACTCAATCGATTTAGTCAACAAAGGATGGTGATGGTAAAAAATACAGAGTAATGTTTGGGTTTTTGGTGTGTTTGATCTTTGCGTCCATTCCGTACAAGGGTTACAGAAAGGAGTCACTAAACAGTCTGTAGTTTTTTCCAATAAAGTTCGTCTAACGTAGTGTTTTTTGTAGTGGTTTAAAAAAACCCTTATACTCATACATACATTATGATCACGCCTTTATCCCCGGAACATTTCACCAATCATGTATTCGGTCCCACGTAATAGGGGGTGAACCTATTGCTGTTTTCCGGGCACTATTGTTAACTCGAGCCATGCATCTGAGGCTGAAATAATTTCTTGTACTCACCTATGTTTCTTTGTCTTAATGTAATTTTTGTTTAAATTGGGCAAGGACCCATTTGAATTAGGATTTAAATCTGACAGTATTACGTTCTTATAGAAAAGAATTTAACCCTGCAAACAATCATTTTTCCCTAAGTTACGGATTGTGGATTGCGGTGTAAATTGGTTCGAGATTCTTAATTTTCTTTCATCGAGATTGTGGAACTGTTTTCCTTATTTAACGTTCAATAAAAATGAACTTGTAATCCAGTCAAAATATGTAGTAAGCTTACATAAATTCTGTGCACGACAATCAATGTGCTGAACAGTAGGTGAAGAAAAATGGACCGCAGGCCAGCAAAAAACGATCGCGCTGCACACGGCACCTTCGGCCAGCATGAACGCGAGTTTGCCGGTACATGTAGCAAGGAGAGAGAGAGAACGCGGCGTCGGTGTAGGAGAGAGAGAGAGAGAGCGAGAGCGCGGCCGCAAGCAGCAGAGAAAAGTAGTTAGAACCCGTATACAGTCCACTGAAGGATCGCGCGAAGTGAAGTAATGTAATTGATAGTAAATTTGTGCCCGTTCATTCCTTCTTTTATTTATATGCCTATAAGAAGACCTCTAAAGTATCGCGCGAACAAATTCGATGGGGACTTTTGATATTTCTTTTAATATGGTGTATTAAGACCGCCACCAATTTTCAGCTCTATGCGAATTTATGCAAGCTCAAATTTTTATTTTAACCGGATTATTAGTATTCTTCCACAATCCAAATACGTAAATATGAACATAGAAGTAGTAGACATCGATGTTAAAAGCATAAATAAGTCCAATTTTTTCAAATAGTCGTCCACAATGACCGCCATTACTTCAAATACTATAATTTTTAAACCCCAACTTATCGTCTAAATACGTTTTTATCACGAACACAGTACTAGTTCTACAAATATTGATATAGATATCGTTAGTCGAGGTCGGAAGTAACCGTAGCTTAGGGCGTCAGAACAAAGCAGGGGTGAAGTGGGGGCAAGGGGACACGACAACTATTAGGCCGTTGATTACCGCGGCCAAACTGTAATTAGCACCAGCTAAATGAACCTATTTCACTCGGCTGCTTTCCTGGTAACACGGACGGCGAGTTAATCAAATACCGACCGCTAATCTCGTTGGTTGATTAAAATTTTGATTTTATGTAGGTTTACAAATGTAAATTTATTTCGAATCGATTTCTTTGTATAAGGGTAGCATTTTGTTGTAGTTAGAGGACATAATTAGGCATTATGATAGGTTTTTAGGAAGCCTAACTGAGCTGAATGTTATAAAAAGAACATGGTGTTACATTGTGATTCTCATGATAAGGGGGCAGTTATTTATACTCTTCATTTATGCATTTTTTTTCTTTACCTATAAGCACACCTAGATATACCTACACCGTTTGATATTCACACACTCTTGACTTTATATTTAAAAGTTTAATATATTAATCAAAAACTTGATCTTATATTAGATTTCATTAGATTACATTATAATATAACTAGCTTTTGCCCGCGGCTCCGCCCGCGTGGATGTCGGTTATCGCGACCAAACATAGCCTATGTCCTTTCTCAAGGTCTAATCTACCCCTATACCAAATTTCATCAAAATCGGTTCAGCGGTTTAGTCGTAAAAGCGAGACAGACAGACAGACAGAGTTACTTTCGCATTTATAATATTAGTAGGGATAGGACAAAAATATTACAAGTACTGACACTTAACAATATTAATTACAAAAACATATATCACGATATCACGATTACTAAGTAGCTTATTACTATTTTATTAGTAGTTTTAGCTAGCATAGAAACACGCCGTTTGTATTATATAAAAGCGTAAGTAATAACGCTTATAGTGTGTTACAAATATAACTCGATAATAAACGAACAATTAACTTTATTTAACGTCCATGTTATCCCTATTATTAGCTATGGGTAGGCAAGCACCTTAATAACCGAGCCATTAGTGACATACGAACAAATCGATGCGATTACATTCAGCCAAACAAAGGCGGGATCTCTAATTTAACTTTTCCGTGTCCGTACGGCCGTATTAACAATTTACAAGGGGATCTCATTCCCCTAAATAATAAAAGTGGTCAGCATCCAACGATTTCCTTTATAAAGTTGCCGGAGACCATCTGTTCCCATTAAATATTTCTTCCAGGGATCCGTTTTATGTATATATTTTTTTATTTACTGCCTACTTACATACTTTTCTACTGATGTGAAATCTCATTTTATAGCGTTTAAATTTATTCATTTCAAATCTAAAGTTATATTTTACAGTATGAGTTATTTTTATTATGCGCAAATTACTATGTGGCATCCTAAACTTTATATTTCCTTTCTTTCTCTGTACGCAATATAACAGATTAAAATTATAGTAATCTAAACATAGATTACTATAATTTTTAATCGTATTTATACCTACTTAAAGATTAGGTACACTTTGATCACATGTGGTGAATCATTGCTAACGTAATTAGGTCAATGCTTTGGGTAATAAAAACATTTTACCGTAAATGATATCCTCAATACTTTTAGATAATCAGTTGAAAGTTAACGAACTCAGTAATCGCGATAACAAAAAAAAATGATTGACGCTAAGTTCCAAAAAAAAAGTATCTCGTTTATCTCGTAACATAAATCCTGTACATTCTAAATTTTCTATAGCTATAATAATTTCTCTTTATACCACGCAAGAGAAACAATATTAAATATTCTGAAACCTAACAGCCTTTGTGGAGAGCGGTGAGTAAACTATAAAGTGTCATTATTGCCCCAATTGCCTCATTTGTCACAGACATAATGCACACAGATCACTGTGGCTCCTATCATTCTATGCTAATCGCTTGTTTGAAATGCTTTATGTGTTCATTGTTCCGTGGAAGAATAACAATCAATAATGCTGGCATCATTAAAGCACACAGTTTACGGCTCACTTATCAGTTTTTTTATGATATAACATTTATTTTTCCACGGACAATGGTTATTGATATAATGTGATTGCTCGCAGTCAATTTATTTGAAAAGATACTGAGACGGAATAATATTAACTGACATGGAACTTTCTGGAGCCAAATGTTAAGCCACTGTAAAGATTTTAATAATTGAATAGCAGAATATTATTACACGGCATGTCATTGTTTTAAAAATGAGAATTAAAAGATAAACTGTCTCTGAAGGTTATTTATAAAATTATTTGTTTCTGTTCATTTAAATTTTAGAAGGCTAATTTTTATGCTATTAATTGTTATCATGTAAATTTGTTCATTTTAGTCACATTAATAAACATCACTTGGCTAAAATGTACCAGGAGAGTATAACTATTGAAGCGTTTTTTACTTAAAACTTGAAACTATAAATGAAGCCTGCTTTATAAATGAAGCATCATAAAGTTAATTAAGTTAATATTCATTAAGATTTCACATTAACTTAATGACGATAAAGACAATTTTGCATTTTATTAATTAAAATTTACACTTCGTGGCTTCACATTTTAGGTGTTTATTATACTAATATAAACATAATTTATTTTTAAATGAAGTGAATGCGAGCTTAGTTGTAGTAAATTATATTCCCCTACTTACAAATTATACTTTTCATTACATAAATTTAATGTTTTGTATGTTTCTTTTATGACTGAATGTATTATTTATGTGTTCGTTGTAGTTCATGAAGCACAAAATAATAAAAACTGTGTAAAAAGAAAAGATCAAGGGTAGGGTGGAGTACCTATTGTTTTTTTTTAAATTTAACAACCAATTCACTATTAATTAAATTAATTACGTAATTACCCAGTTGACAATCGTTTGCCTCGATTTACGAGTCGCTTTTTATCGTTCAATAGCTGTATTTGTTCATCTTGTTCTGTTTAATCTGCAAACTTCCTTAGTACATAATAAATTCTGGCCGGGAGGCCATAAAAATGTATTAATATGCTGCAAACAATGTTGGTACTTTGTGAGATCATAACTTACGATGTACGTCTCACGGATACTCCCAAACTGTTGCTGGCAGCCAAGAAATACACTGCTGTAACGGAATTTACTTAGTGAATAACGTACAGAAAGAAATATGTAGATACTTATTTTAAACTAGCTTTTGCCCGCGGCTCCGCCCGCGTGGATGTCGGTTATCGCGACCAAACATAGCCTATGTCCTTTCTCAAGGTCTAATCTACCTCTATACCAAATTTCATCAAAATCGGTTCAGCGGTTTAGTCGTAAAAGTGAGACAGACAGACAGACAGACAGACAGAGTTACTTTCGCATTTATAATATTAGTTTTAATTTTAAATAAAACTACTTTTTAATGGATCGCGATATATTTGTTATTATTTACTTTTAGCCATACGTTTCGGCTACTTTTCAGCAGCCATGGTCGCGGGTCGCGGGGTGACTAAAACCGTTGACTAAAATCCGTTAAAAATAGTTTTATTTCAATGAGTGAGATTCGCGTAAACTTCAGTTTTTTTAAATTTCAATAGGCTTAACATAGGAAACGCAGAAATATACTGGCACTACGAGTATACTTTTTTTTATAATGCGAAATATCCCAACGGATAGCTGAAATCGATGTTTTAACGTGAGCGTATAATGACCCAAAAAAATTGTTTATAATTAGGATACCTAACGTAAAATAAGGAGTGACGCTAAAAGAGATCATAGTCATTGTTCTAAGCAGTATTCACACTTGTAAATCCTTGGTAGTCATGAAGTTAATTAAACAATTTTAAATGCCATCAGCTGTATTACTTCAAGTCCTTGACAAGGGTGAATACTATTTCTCAAAGAAGTGTACAAAGACAAATAATAATACATTCTATGTCGGGTCGGGACAACACTTACATAACTACTTTGTCGTGCTCTCGTACTCAAGGGACAAACTTTCGATCGTCGCACTCCTTTGTTCTACGTTTTATGCCAATTTATGCCGAGATATATTTTTTTACTGGAGTTCTTAACTTCTTGAACATTTATGAAAGGATTTCTTATTAAAATATGGTAAGGTACATCCCTAACCGTAAACATTATCTGCCGTCAAGTCTCGGAATTTTTGGATTCCTGGGATACGAGACTGTGTCCAACACGTCTCGAGACATTCTAAATAGTAATTTTTTGACGATATTGGTGATATTCATGATAATTTCGTAAGAGATATAAGCATTTTTGAAAACTAGTTGTTGCCCGCGGCTGATCTGAATTCGGATCCCGTTCCCGCATCCCATAAAGTAGCTGATTTGTTATTTCAGATTATCTATCTCTGTACTAAAATTCAGGTAGATCCGTTCAACCGTTTGAACATCATTGATGCAATCATCCAAAAATCATTACAAACTTTCACATTTACAATATTCGTAGGATAGTATAAAATCAAATACGGATCCAATCAGTTGGTATATTCAATGATAAAAATCACAGATTGTGTTGTATGATTGACAATAAAAAATAAAATTAATCATCTTGTATCTATCTAGTCACGTTCGTCGCCATAAAAACGTTTCAACGCTGAACACTTGCAACACAATCTCACACAGAGTACCTACTATGGTACCTATCTACTTAACAATTACAAATTGATGACTGACTGACGACACCGGCTCATCCCATCACAAATTCACAGTCACAAATAAATATAATATAATAAATTTCGCTAATATGGCTATGTGTATGAGTTTTAAACATGTAAGTTATCTTAAGAATTTATCAAGCTAATATAAATAAACAGCACATTTTAATGACAAAAGGGATTAAAAAGTAAAGCTATAAACATTTAGGTACTACACGAAAACTTATATATGTATTTGACATTTATTTATAAAAGTAAAGTTACCGATAAGCAGATTTCGAGTCTCGACCCGAAATTCCCGGGACGATTATGTTTTAATTGTCGAAATAGTCTTGGGATTTAGAGACTAGAGAGAGACTAACGTCTGGAATCAAAACCCTACAGCCTAAACACGCTTTATGTGGCTATGTCTACTCAGGGAGATATTCAAAGCAATAACTATTCTATATAATAGATATATTAGCTTTTCGGTGGGTACCTAAGTATCCAACATTCGTGTAGTTAACGTTTGGAGAGTGCGAGACTAACATAGTTTGCATTGCAATGGTAGGCTATTTACAGTAAACTACGTCTCGTAAGACGTAGTTTACTGTAAATATCTGAAGGATATTTTAGTTTAAGTCCCTTAATGTTTTATTAGAGCTCCGCTTTATATTTAATGCAGTTGCCTACCCGATTTCTGAAACAGTCGAGACGAGTCAGGCGATCTTGATGTCGTGTTGTACTTATAAATTCTCTCGGTACCTACTGTCTGTCGAAAATCAAATTACTTCGGAGTTAGAATTATTTATTTTTTTGTATTCAGTGGGAATGTTGGGAATTGGATTAGCTGATGTAGCGTCTCGTTATAAATATGTAGGTACATAGTTTGTATTACATATTGTAGCTAGTTTCACCTTATTGACATTTGAATACCGACTACTATAATTGTATTTTTTATTATATTTTATCTCACAATCGTTACGTTTCGTTTTATAAAGATAAGTATTCATGAAATTTCATATTAAATAACTGTAACAGAAACATGAAACTCACCGGACGGTGAATTTAAATATGTAATGTTTAGTCGAATTACCGTACTGTGTCTGTACGTACTCACCGTGAACGTAATCTTATCAACTAACTTTTTTTTTAAGATACGCTTATTTACAATTCAACGAGACCGCTACATAAAATTGAGTCAACGCAAAAGCTCGCAGGGGATTAAAAAGGGATTGTCCGAGGCTCTCCTTTTTATCTCAATTTGTTACTCTCGTTTACGAAAAACATTTTGAGGACAAAGGCGAGGTTAAATAGCTTTGAATTACAATAAGGTTCGAGACGCTATGTAACATAATGAATTCACGCCGCGCAATCTTTATAATACAATAAAAATAGCGAAGGCTGAGCGAAAAATGTGCGAATACTGGGGTGAAATTGATTAATTAAATTTGCATAAGTTAACACGGTATAGCGATAACGGGCGTGGCATGCGCGGGGAGCGCTCGGCTTTCGTAAATATGCAGCCGGAGTCACGTCCTCGCTCGGCTCGCGGTTCCTGCATCCCCAATATGCAAATGAGTGCTCCCGCGTGACAAATTGGATCCGACCCACCCGGCAATAACTTCACTGCACCAATTCCGTTAAAGCCCTATCTTCTTACACAGTTTAAAACTAATCTCATTACACTATTGACGGAAGTCGCATACAAAGAAGCCATAAATTCAACGTTTGGTGTTATTGTTACAGGTGTACTAGTTGTGAACGTGACGTGGCGGGGGAAGACCTACGTAGGAACGCTACTGGACTGCACGCGACACGACTGGGCGCCCCCACGGTCAGTATTTATGCGACAGATCTAAATCTAACGTACGACACCAGGGAATACTAATGTCGGTGGGAATGAGGCGCTACGAACTCGCAAGAAGTACCTCAATTTGTTAAAACACGGTGTAATGGACGCTCGGTCACGTCCGTCTAAAATGACTCAAACAAAAACGTGAACTGAAATTCCTAAAAAGTATTCATGAATAGTTTTTCTATTAGTGTTCTTATGTTCGTGTACGTTACTTTGTAGAGAGATGGTGTTAATGTTTTAATATTGTTTTGTAGGTTTTGCGACTCTCCAACCGAAGAGTTAGATGCTCGGACTCCTAAAGGTCGAGGGGCAAAACGTGGCCGCAATGCAGCACCCACAGATATGACGAACTTCACAGAGACGCGCTCCTCAGTACACAGTAAACTGCGAAATGGAGGCGCTAAAGGGCGCAGAGCTCTTCCTTCTCCCACCCCATTCACACCTCCTAGACCAGACTCAAAAAGAAAACGCACGTCTGAGGCAGAGGAGCGGCCACCTACGCCTAAAGCGAAGCGGCCGCAACCAACACCGTCATCACCTCCCCCTGATCCTGTGCTTCTGGAGTGTCCAGAGCCGAACTGCTCAAAGAAATATAAACATGCAAATGGGCTAAAATACCACCGATCGCACGCACATGGATCCCCAGATGATGACGACAAAGACGGCTCAAGCTCGGAGCTGGAGGAGCCAGCAGCTGAACCGGCATCCCCGGCTCGGCCGCCTTCTGAACCTGCAACTCCAGCTACTCCTATTAAATCCCCACCCACACCGGCGAAATCTCCTGACGCTAAAGTTGATAAGTCTCCTGAGAAATCGCCGGAGAAGCCAGAGGTAGAAGCAGAATCGCCACAACCGCCACGTTTTGCGGAAGACTTTAGTGCCACAGCAGAGCCATCAGCGCCTGTGGAGCGTCCGCAGACCCCACCACAGCCTCCTGCCACTCCGCCTGATGCACTTCCCACCTTACAACCTACACAGTTTAAGGTAATCTATCATGCCGTTATACTGTATAATTTTGTTATTTATCAAAAAATTCTCACATAGATTGATTGCGAGAACCGATAATGTAGTTCATTTTACCTGCTAGTGTGGAAGAAGCTTTTTTTTAAGTGAGAAGGCAGAACTTGAATAGTCACCCTTTACAAGCTCTTAATTCCAGTGAACCTGATGATGTTCAACTTTCAGTAAAATACTACCATGATTTATCATATTTCATAAGTGATGTCTCAGAATAGATACCTCTAATATTCTTAACTACGCCAATTATGAAGCTGTTGGTCAGTAAATCCAATAAAGTTCAATGCATTTAATGCTAGCTTTCACCAGCTGTTTCAATTGGTTCCACGTAAGAAGTGGCCAAGACTGCCATTTACTGAGTGAGGTTATTAAATTTTTCAAAGATTTGCAACGTCTACATAGGTATGCTTTGTGTTTCTAGGTGAAACCTCGTTCAGCGTTAATGGCTGAAGAGCGAAAGTCGACGGAATCTCCGGCTGAAGAGTCCCCCGGCAAGCGTCGAGGAAGGCGGTCGCCGACGCCAGGAGTGCGGTCTCCGGCATACTCTGACATTTCGGATGATGCCGCGCCTCCGGACGCTGCGCCCGATACTGAACCAGCGCATAGACCTTTCCCTGTGTATCATCAGGTTAGTTACTAAATTACTGACAGACAATTATTATTATTTGCTAGTACATCAATTATTATTCAGGTTTCGGCGATCATATTTTTGGATTTTCACATTTTTCTAGTTGAGTTGGAAAAATCCGTTATCACATAAGCCAGTGCAATTATAGGGACACAACCCTGACTTTTGAAGCTCACCGGGAAGTGGGTTCTTAGATTTCTTATTTAACACTATTTTAACTGTCATATACCTAATAGTAGGGAGTTAATAAAACTAACTGTTATTATTATACTTTTCAGTACTACGGTCAGCCCTCGTACATGCCTCCCTCGCATCCTCCGACGGCGCCCCCGCCCTCAGCAGACAAGGGCAAGGAAGACATGCCTAAGAACGACCCGAAAGCTGACCTAAAAGTAAGACATCACTTGTAGAAACTACAGAAATAAAACTATACTCCATTCCCTAGGTTTCAGTTGAATTACAGCCCCCCTAGACAAGTGGCAATTCGTTGCTCGGCGTATCATGGAATAGAATGACGAATGGAGTCATTCACCATCTCGCGATCGTCAAATTCGCGAGCGCGCGCGAGTTGGCAATTTTTGATTTCGAATTATTTTTTCGTCATCATCTCGCGCGCATGCTAAAATACAGTCAGATAAAAAAGGGTCAAAGAAAACATGAAAAGGAAACTAATGTATACTCGCGTCTTTACCTGCATTGGTTGATGCGCTGCGAATGTTTTTTTTTTCATCTTAGATTTCGATATAGACTTGCGAAGTGAGACTACGCCACTAGGGGGACACGGCCGATATTATGATATCTGTTATGAGTAGCTATGTCATCTTAATATGCGTCGTATGAAATTAGATTTTTTTTTTTGCTTATCTTTTACTTTAGGCTGTATTTAAGATAAATTTCATAATGTTTCACATATTAAACTAGTTAAAATATTTACAAGAATAAAAAAAAGTATTTATTGCAATTTTTATTTCATTACATATATTTTTTATAATATTTGTAATTCATTTTAAATTAGTATAGTGTTTTAATGTATATATCTATTTATTATAAAAATATTAAGTAAAGCTATTATTTTTGTTGGAATAAAAAATGGATAAATAGTTGGGGTAAGTAGTTCGGGTATCGAATAATTCCTCCTCATCGATTTTTACTGGTAAAGTGCCCAAAAGACGGGCGGCATTGCGCCGTCGGATGGTAAGCTTTTTTTTATGCCAAACTAATTTCGTATCTTTTTCAAGGATCGTATATTTTCCACAACCTTTTTTTTTTATTAGACAGTTTTTATTATTATTTAAGCATCGTGTTGTAAAATATAATTCAAGAATAAAATATACCTAATCGATTACTATAAAAAACGATTATTTATTTCCCACGCTTCCCCAAAAGCGATTTCAGGAGTATTTTTTACTGTGAATCCCTTAAAGTAGGTATATATGTTACGGGCAACTTGAGAAATCTGGTCCCTATGAATAGTGACCGGCCTGTATACATAATGCCCTTCTCACATGGGCAATTTGATAAAATTTAATTTCTAATTACTTTTCCCGGTCAGTATGAATCCTCAATATTATGCCCTTGCCTTGGGCAAAATGATAAAAAAATTAAATGAAGCGTTTTTGTTTATTAACGTTAAAAAAATACCTAACCTAACCTGGGGTGTGGGATATATACCAGTACAGTGCAGTAAAATTTTATGCATTTAAGTTAAGATTGCCGTTTAGTAAAAATGTGGCAGCCTTTTGTGTTTTTTATGTATTGTGGATGTAAGTTTTACATTTAGCTCAGGTATAAAAGCTATACAAATAAAGAAAATTGAATGTCTGTAACTTTAAAATAACAGCTTTTTAACTGAAATTGTAACACACAAAAAGATGGATAGACAGTTACTTTCGCATTTATATTATTAGTATGTATACGAGATACCTACCTATAACAAAATAGTTTTTTTTTTAATTTGGGATCTGTCTACGGATTGTTGGCTACGGATAGTCTCCAAAGTGGCTGAACCGATTCTGGAAGGACGTCTCGTAATATATTATCTCGTAGTATTTATAACATATATATACATTTCTTTATAACATACAAAATAATAGCTTCTTCCACGTCCATTTTCTAAGCTCTGCCGAAACAAACTGACAAACTCTCGCAAAACGCGGTAGCGCTTATACCTCGGGATCGGGACCCGTATCTTAGACCTGAATCACGAGACTAACGAGGTCCTGGCTCCCGCCGTAGCACCTCATGCTATCCTCAAAAGACACATTTTAGGTGCAAGATATAATGTTCCGAGTAACCACTGACCTCCGTTAACGCGCGTTACATGTGAAGCTAGCCTAAAATATACTGTACATTTAAAATAGGTACCTAATTTAATCTATTACAACGTTTTTGTAGCGGACTGTACACAAATACGTCATATTTTCACAAACGCGCGAGTTGATGACACAAAAATAATTCAAAATCGAAACTAGCCAACTCGCGCGCGCTCGCGAATTTGACGATCGCGAGATGGTGAATGACTCGACGAATGTATAGTATTTGACGTTTTTGACATTCGTTGACGCCTGTCATATACGTCAAATCCCATACATTTGGCATTCTATTGACGACCCCGACGAATTGCCACTTGTCTAGAGGGACAGAAGTTCAAATCCCATTTAATCAATCTATTAATTTTATGTCATATTTGGGCTGTTATTTTAAAACATGTCGAGCAAAAGTTGTCCAATTTGTAACTAAACTTGTTATTTCAATATTCGTAATAGACATAAAACAGGTCTGACTGAATACTCAACAATTTCTTATATTCCAGGACGGCAAACCTGACAACGGCCCGCAAAAAGTAATGCCTCAGCATTTCTACCCATACAATTACGTACCAAACTTCCCCTACAACGTGGAGGCCGGTGGTCCTCCCCCAGGGACTCCTCTAGACGACAAGAGCAAAGACAATGATCGGTCTAAGACCACTCCAAGTCCGCTAGACAAGAGTAAACAGCGGCCTCCAGACGGGAAGGAGAATCCAGCTAGACCGAACGATAACCATCAGATTCTTAAAGAAAGTATTGAAATGAAGGCACAAATGGGACCCTACAACTTCCAGAGACCACCACACCTAAGGGAAGAGGAATTGAGAAGGTTGGTAATATATTTGTTTGGGTTTTAACACTAGAAGCGTGGGGTTATTTCAAATTGTGTCAGGCCTTTTTGATAGTAATCTCTTACAAAGTTTCTGTGAATGTAATGCAATCAATTCAAATATCTTTAGGTCAAAACCTAACACCTATGAACGTTAAGATTATTGGTTCTACAATAACAGATAGATTTATAAGGTCATAGTACCTAGTTTATATTGTGACTATAGTAATAATAGTATGATTACTATAGTAATATAAATATTAGATTGTCATCTAATATTTATACCATAACACCCCATTACTGTGTTACTAATTTGATTACCGGCTACCAAGAAGGGTTAGGGTTCTTAAATAATTTCAGATATGAATAACCTTCTGATAAGACGTCAGAAAAAAACACATGATTGGTTTACCTGCGATTCTAGTGTTAACAATCTTTCAGATATTCCAAACAGTACATTTTATGGTGAAACTTGAAGATATGACTATTTCGCTTCCAGATATTACATGAGTTTGGATCAGAGAAGGAAAGAAGGGGGCGAGTCGAAGCCCCCCGGGGGCGCGGCGGGGGCGAGCGGGGCGCAGGGGGGGCGGCCGCCGCCGCAGCCCGCACACAAGCAGCTCCCCAAAGATAAGGACGATAAGCCCAAGGAGGAGGTCAAGGTGGGTGCACCCACTCTATATTTATCGGTTATTTACAGTTAATCAACAGTAAAATGTGTTATGCTGCCGCTATAAATAATAATTAGGTATGCAATTATGTTGGTAAAGCTGATTATTTTGTGATGTGCAACGAAATAAGTAACAAGGGTAAACAGTGGGATCGATTATTAAAGAGAAAAGAGGGAATCGACCTCGGGCGGGAGTCGAACCCGCGATCTTTTCCTTACAGGGAATGCTCTGACCACTAAGCCACCGAGACCCGAACGAGCACGAGCATAATTAAATGCTTCAAAATTTCATTCAAACAGTGGGAACTTCTACTTTTAGAAGTCATTTATGAAAAGGAATTTTGATACGTAGTTTCGATTATATTAGGTACTTGTTTACATAAAAAATAAACAACATATTTAATGAGACGCTCGCTGGGATGCTATCCCAAGTAGATGATATTGGTTAAAAGGTTATATGTAATAGGTTTAATATGATTGATCTAAAGATACCTATAGACATTAGAACAATAATAATTTTATAATCTAACTTTAGGATATTATTCATCTAAATGAGATATTAAAAATAAATCTTTTGTATTTCAGGTCAAACAAGAAGGCCAGAAACCGACCACAGAAACCCAGGGTCCACCTCCACCTCCAACATCACAATACTACCTCCCGCCGTACATGCAACCTCCACACTACGGCGCGCTGCCATTCGACCCAGTATACCGCGCACCTCTCAGTCCCATGCTAGTAGGAGGCTTCGGAGGAGGTTGGACAGTCCCCCGATACCACGCCCCAGAAGACTTATCAAGACCTCCGGCGGGGAAATTGGAATTATTACCTGGTGGTAATCCACCGCATTCTCAATTCTCGTATGGTGGAGCGCCACACAAGATTCATGAGTTGCAAGAGCATGCGAAGGCGCCAGGGGGCAAGCCTCGAGCTGAAGCCCCCAAGGACGCCGCCCCTGGAGCTCGCTCGCCCCCACCGCAACGTCACGTGCATACCCACCACCATACGCACGTGGGATTGGGATACCCGCTCTACCCGCCGCCTTATCCTGGTACTTAACTTAGATAGCTAACTACTGTTATACGATTTCATTCGATTCGTTGTTCTACTTTCAATTCCGGGGTCTTCAAGGGAGGTATATCTTGGACCTAAATCGCGAGACTAATAATCTATGCTTGTTAATTTGACAGCCTCCGTGGCGTGGCGGTAGTAAACGCGGCCGCTACGCAGGAGGCGCGGGTTCGATCCCCGCTCAGTGCAAATATTTGTGTGAATGAAATATGAGTATTTGCATTGGTCTGGTCGTGCCTCGGAGAGCACGTTAAGCCGTCGGTCCCGGTTGCCATGAGAACATCTATGGCAGTCGTTACGGGTAGTTGGAGCCCTCAAAAATCCAAAAACAACGGTCTAACTGCAAAGCTTCGATATCGCCTAATGTTAACATTGGGTTGTGGAGGTCAGATGACAATCGCTTCACGGAAAATATCGATGTCTAGCCAAATCCGTGGTTAAGACTGGTAAAAGCGGACCCCAGACTCCGAGCTGAAAGCTTCGGATGCGACTGGGAATTAACGCTAGGAGGAAGGAGTTAATTTGAGCTCGTCCACCGCAGTAGCAGTAGCTATCCTCAAAAAACACCCAAGAAACGTGTACTTAAAGGGCACGTTTTGGGCACATTTTAGGTCCACGATATTAGTTCCCGAGCAATTTACGATTTCATTCGATTCGTTGTTCTACTTACAATCCCGTGGTCTTTAAGCGGGGCGAAGCCGTTTTTTTGGAAGCCCCGACTTTTTATCGTCCAGCGGAGTGTAGTGTGACAGGCTGAATTTCTAAAAAAAGTTTCTAAAGCTTCTTCTTAATCCTAGCGTTAAGCCCAGTCGCGTCCGAAGCTTTCACTTCGAAGTCTGGGGTCAGCTTTTTCTAGTCTCACTGCGGGTTTGACTAGACATCGATAAAAAAAGTTACTAAAGCTATGTTGATTTCACATAGTTACCTCACTTAATACATAGTTTTTCTATAAGAACACATTTTTTATCGAGTTAAGTTCTCCTCATTATACAATACAATCATCGAGCGAAACATTGATTTAATGAAATCGTATGAAATACCAATACTTACATAAAAAGTGATTGCGTGCAATGATTATGTACCAGTGAACAGGATAATTACAGTATTCAACAGAATGTACAGCAATAAATAATTAACACTATCTTATTATTATCGTTCGATGATACAATTAACTTATTATACTTTACACCTTCATACATGCAATCACTTCATTAATTTTCTATTTACAATGTCTTCTCTAGTTGTTAAATTAACTATCCGCCAAACTTTATCGACCAATGTTCAGAACGGTCATCAACTTTGACAGGCCCTGTAGATAAAATGCCATTCTATTAGTAGAATCGCTTCGATGCGATTCCTTTTCTATTCGTTATCAATTATTCAAGTGAATAGCTTATTTCTCTCATTATTTTTTTGTAACTAGTAACACTAATTTAATTTATTAATTAACTTCCATATATTACTGGACGTTTTTTACGTGTGTTAATAGAATGTCACTTTATCTATAGGTCACAACACTTCTACTTTTTCCTACTATTTATTTTCTGTGAAATGTATTGATACAATTTTTTTCACTAATAATGGCCGAGTACGTCCTCTCTACACCCCTGAAGCACGTAGGCGACTCCGGTCGCTCCTAATGTGTGTCGCTTGGTTGCAGGGGCGCGATAGCACACGTCGAACGATCGGGCGAGCCCCGCCCGTCCCGTGTAGCTAGCCACTGTAGAGGGCCGTACTCCACCAGCAAACAGACCAGTAACCAAGATTGTGCTTACAGCGGCGGCCGTGCTGGCCAGCACTCAGGCCGTAGTCAACTCGTTCCCGACGCCGCCCAAATGAGACAAGCCCTGACTTGTGAGTGACGCTGGCGCGTGGCATCAGTGATGTGTGACGTTCTCCGAACTCGAAAGTGACATAGTGCGTGTGTGACTGTACGCGGTGACAGTGGACGGTGACGCGGTGACGCGGTGACTATACCGATAACAAAGTTAATCTCTATGCCAGTAGCCATAATTTAAACACTGTGATCTCGCGTAACCCACGAAATGTGTATGTGATGTGCGCTTTGAATGTTATAGAATGTGTCCGGACCGATAGTTACCTATATAGTTGAGGAGTTGTGTTTTGAAGACTTTGGTGGATGTTTGGACGTTGTGTGGCGCTAGGCGCTCGGACTGTGAGTGCCGGACCTGTCTACCTTGTTTATATGTTTACTAGTGGAAGCACAAATTAGCTCTGTACATATTAGTGTTATGTGTAAATTATTCTACGATTGTTAGAGTTACATAAGGGTTATGTAATATAGACATCGAATTTTCCGATTTTCCCTCAGGGCATTGTACTGATGTTTGAAGCCCCTTGTCTAAAATTATATCATTGCGAATTCAGCCTAGTAAGATCTTTATTTATGATATCAGCATTCCACAAAAAAAAAATGAAAGCGAGCGTATTTAGATTTAAAGTGTAATATTAATTATATATTTAAGTAATATAGGTTAAGATTAAAGGCGTCAATGTGATCATTACAATATGAATCGTAGCGTGCACAAATCGTACTGTCTCGATAATAGTGAAGAATGACTTATTATATAATGTAGAGAGCATCCTATAGATTCGTGGAGTGTTTGGACATCGCTATGCGTGTATGAATGTCTGGCTTTTAATCATAAATATTTAAAAAAAAATCTCATAGTTCGATATCCTCAGATACAAGGGATTAGGGTTTCTGTGCACCATAGGTAAGAGTGGCAGTCTTTGTTCTTACAATACTTCTGTGCATTTAGTGTCAGCCATTAGAACGGTGAGGCGGGAATGTTAATCTATTGTTTCATACAAAAGTAGTCTTCCAATTTCGGAATGTCTTGTGTTGATGCGTCTATTTTGTATTTAATATTAACTGACGATGTGATTGTTATTTAATTTGTAACTGATATGTGCGTGTTATCGAGTGATGTCGAGTGCGAGCGCGACCATGTCGATTGCATTTCAATTTTAGTAGAGAAACATTTATACCTAACACAATTTAGAGAATTACATAAACGTATTTGTAGTAGTATGGTATTATTTTCATGACATTTAAGTCGAGCGTACCTGTTTCATAATAAAAGCAAAAAAATATTTTTTAGAAAACGTGGGGCCTAAATACCAAGTTTATTGAAATAAGTGAATTCAAGTCTGCAATAAGGAATTTTGAATATCCAATGACTTAATATCTTCTTGCTAACTGTACTATTGTTGCTTCGAAGGTAATATCTACTCAACTAGTTACAATCTGCATAAATTATTACGGGTTTTGAGGAAGATTGATTATAATTGATCTGTCATGCTTATGATGCATATTGACCGGTGTCACGGCATAATGTAACATTTGTAGTACCTACGCCGTGTACCGAAAATCAATGTATTGCAGCTTGCTTCCCCGTATTGTCTGGCGTCTGCTCGCTGTGTAACATGTTACATTACGCCGTGTAACATCAGTCAGTACGCACCCTTAGAATTTGATCAAACACAAAAAAGCATTGTATTGTAAACATAAGCAATCTTATTTGATAGACCTCTTTTACTGTAATTCGATAGAATAGTTTATTATTGTAATTACATCATTCTAATACCATTGTTATTTGCAGTACCTAAATAGCATCAATGAAGGTTTTAGAAGTTATGTGATGAATAAGGAGTTTTTAACCTACTTTTTCTTAAGATTTGGAAAAATTAGAAGGTTCCCATTTTAGCTTTTTCCGACTTTCCGACTTTTACCGAATTTCTTTTTTAAAAGAATATTAATACAGTAAGAAGAAATATCTGCCTTGTTTTGTCTAATCCTACTTTTGTGCTATATTACACACGTATTGACAGCACGGTACTCCTTATTTATTACATAATTAAATGCCTATAATTTTTTAATAAATCGGAAAATTTATATAAGACACAAAGACTATTATTTCTATCTTGTGAGGATGTAAAATATCAATATTCAGTGTACAAGTGCATTGCCAAAAGCAATAATAGCAAGTGATACCCTGCTGTGATGATCGTAACATCCAAATACCCGTGATACCATTTTAACACTTTGACAGAAGCACTTGTACCAAACAAAACTCTTGTGACTAGGGTCTCCACTGAAGTATTCAGTTAAGGCTTTGTAGTATCTACAAATATTTAGATTTTAACATGAGATACGATCATGTAGTTCATTAAACGAGAACGCGATACTGCGCATAAGGATTTGATCTATTTGTAAAACTGCGTACATACAGTGGCGGGATGTGGTTACTTCGCTACCCCAGCGTGTTGAGTATGTCCCAAGCCTAACAGAACTCTTCTAAAAAAAACTTTTTGAAAACAGAATAATCTTCCACAATGAATATTGAAAAAAAAAGCAAAGACGTCCCTAGTGAAAATCCTAATTGAAGTTTTTTTTATAGACAATTTGTTAATTCCATAATATTGTTGCTGAGGTGCTTCTATTCTTTTTCTTGAATATGTTTAGTGTATTTGAAAGCGTTACTTGTACTAAAAATATTGTTTATATTATAATAATGTCAAAAGACGACGGACAAAGTAATGTAGTTGTCCTTCTGAAAAATTTAGACGCAATTGTAAAGTACTAATGCCATTCTATTTGAGATTATAGGTTGCTGTAAACCATTAGCAATTGCTGGCAATTTTAGTTTACTTAAAATAAAGGTAATATTATGAAATGCGTATAATAATAACCGTCTATATAAAGGAATGCAAACACGTCAGTTCGGACGTTGTAATAGATATTATGTTTTAAATTGTTTAAGAGAGACAGCATCGTTCTATCCTCCCACTGTATACAGACAGTTAATTCGAGAGATAGGTGAATATTACACTGCACCTCGCATTAAAGTGACGCTTATTTCCTAATTGTGAAGCCTTAGTACATTATACGATCTGCAAGACGCATTTAAAGCCGGCCTACACTAGTAAGGCCTTTTGAAAATATAAACGTGTCTGTGGGGCGGTAAAATTTGCCCTAATTTTTGTTTATCTATAAGTGGGTAGCTGACAAGGAATCTGGCAAGATATTTGTTTGTGTAAATATAATTTTAGTATGACTTCGTTAAGGTAAAAAAATTGGCGCGATACGATTTTGACGGGAAAAGACATGTGCACGACCGGCCATTACTTTTTTTGTAATGTAGGCATTGGTATGACTCTTTTAGATTGTGTAGTGTAGTAAGTGCTTGCATAATGCGTCAGGTGGACCTAGCATGATCTCACTAGTGAAGCGCTTGTTGTATTGTCGACGGACGCATAGACTGATGGATCTTACTTTTCTACCCGTTCTAGCACGGACAATTTTACGCTTTCATACATTTTGTACCAGTGACAACTTGGTATGAAACATGGTCATTGTATTTATAATGTATCATTATGTATGTATATGAACATTTGTGTATTTTCTTTTTGATGTAACTAAAGCCAAGTTTGATTTTACTTAGAAAAGAATTCGAGACGTTGAAAAAAGGAATAATAAAGATAAATTATTTCTTAAAAATGTGTTTTATTCCCTGATGATAAGTTATGATTTTTTTGAATTAGCAAAAGCAATGTGCCCAATAAATTGGTTGCTAGTATATGACGAGCAAAAACAGTTTCTAAAACATGGTAGGTACCTACCTACTCTTTTGAAACCGACATTTTTGTGTGTAAACAAGCTTTTAACTTAAAAAATACAGTTTAGAACAAAAATTGTGTCACGCGGGCTTTGGATGAATCGGGAATGAATTTAGAATTATATTTTTGACACCTATGTGGATCTTCACGATACAAATTGGACATTTTAGGTCCAAGATATACGACCTGAGCAATATTTTTTTAAGTATGAACTATAAAAATATCACTATTGACATTTAACAGTAGGTAGGTACAACAAACTCTTATGATTCAGTAATCTAAACTGTCAAGCGCCTGGAGACACAGTGACATTCTATTAGTGGAATCGCTTCGAAATAAGTCGTTTTCTATTCGATATCAAAAATCGCATGACACTTCAGTGATTTTAATATGAATGACATGAAATAGGTAATTAGATCATTTATTTCGAGACTCGCTGAAAATGTAATTGAACTTTTGTAGTCTCACTCACTCGTTTTACAGACATTAATTTTAGGAGTCAATAGAGATAAAAAATAATGTATTTATTAAGCTATTGCATAGCTTCTATCGCGGGCCTTGAGCGTGGAGACCGAATCCAGAAATTCCGTAACGAAAAAAAAACCTAACACCCCCAGCTCCGAGCTCGCACGAATCGAGCCGAGCTGCTCCGAAGTAGCTCCGCTTAACGTAAGTAATTATAATTGCATAAGTTGTTAGTTTTCAAATTCAAATTCAAATTCAGACTCAGACTCAGGCTCAGATTCAAATTCAAATTCAAATTCAAATTCAAATTATATTATTATTTATTATAATTGCATAAGTTCAAAAAAATGCTATGCAATAGCTTTACCGCGGCAGTCCCCGAGTGCCACACGTCTTTTTTTGTCAAAACCATTATTATAATCGTTACTGAACTTTTCTACTGGCGCTATCGCTAATAGAATTTCACTAGTGCGTCGTTGGTGTAGCGAGAGTCTGCTAGGGTTACTTCGAGGGACGGGACGGCAGCTGTTATTATATTACCCGAACCTATGAGGGGTTCGAAAACACGACGAAATGGTTCAAGAAAAGGTATGTAAGTAGACTAAGTAGGTACTTACTTCTTTTACTGCTCGTTTAACGGGGGTCTAATGTACCCCAGATTTGGTAGCGATTGACGACATCACAAAATAATCACAATATTATCATGGAGGAGCCTGTGGCTAAGTGTCAACTAAATAGGTTAGTACAGCGCAAGGTTAAGCAATTCTCACCAAGGTAATCTTAGGATGGGTGATCATTCTTAAAACATTGATACCCAAGGACCCCTTAATCAGTATTATATATTAATCTATGCCCGAAACCTTTCAATTCAATGCATGAATAGGTACATAATAAAGTTAATAACAAAGTAGAGGTACCTACTCTGTGAATAGAGTACCTTTCCTTAAAATTATTGCAAAAAATCGTGCGCAAACTCGCGCGATGCGACGATGACGCCACTCAGTGAGGGATTATAGCAGTTATTATGGAATTTTAAACAGCGCCATCTACCTACTATGAACACGCTTAAAATATTCCTATAAATATTCTTTGCAGAAGAAAGAAGCGTCATTTTGTTTTGTTAATAAAATGTACTAAAAAAATCTTCTAATAAGTTTAAATATTACTATTCTGAACTCAATTATATACTCATTATAAATTAGATATCAAAAGAAGAGAGATTGAGACGCAGTGCGAGACCAATGTATAAATTCTAATAAATTCGCACGAACGAAACAATTGAAACTGACGGTCGTTCGTGGAAAGGAACGTCGGCCAAACGTAAACAAAATATAATAGTCGAGTGAACTTGACGTTAATTTAAATTTCACAAAGAATAACAAAAAATGTGATAAACAAAAAGTTTATTGTGGTTATCAAGTGTTAAGTTAAAGATATAGATATTATCTAGAGTATAAGATAAAAAATTCAATGCCAATGTGTTATATTTAACTTGTTCCAAGCGCAGGAAACACCTCAGGAAATGAATACAAGTTTGGTAGTGATGACTAATTCTTATTAGTTCTCTAAAACTATGGGTACCGCGTACAAAGATCTCTTTAAAATATACGATGTAATCCAAAATGGTAACGAAAGGTATGTAACTAAAACTTTTTGCTTTCTGACTTTTTCGAATCAAGTTTGCGAAACACCTGCCGTTCGGTATAACTGCAATTTTCTTTTTATAAATTTACACCTGCCTCTTTTTGCGTAGGTTTTACCGATGCCAATTTTTGGGCTTCCCGGAACTAATAAATTCGTAGATTATTTTTTTTAATATTAACGTAATCTTTCTGTACTTTCATCACAAAAAGACATTGAAAATGTGAATTGCGTAATTTTAGGTAATGAAATTGCATCATTGTAGAGAATTTAATTTCTTCATTTTATGTAATTTAATTGCATTATTTTAGGTAATAAATTAGAAATTATTTGAGTATATTATCTCAAATTATAGCCTATTTTTCCTTTCAGGACTTTGGAGTGTCTGCTAAAAGAAACTCCTATACAAATAAATCAAATATTACCTTCTAAAGGTATTGGTGTTTTACACTTAGCAGTCGGTATAGAGCCTGTGGAGAAATCTAAGAAGTGCACCGAATTACTGCTGAGACATGGAGGTGATCCTAATATATGGTATGTTTCTCATTTCAAATGTTCTGACTGAATTATTCCAGTATCAAACATTCTAAATTTCATCATAGTATGTAACTTAAACAACTTTTGATAATAATAAGGGATTTTAAAGTAAATAATACTATTATACAGGATGGTGACAGTCTAGTTTTAATTGGTTCAAGTCCGACATATAATGGTGAGGTGAAGCAAAAACCCAACGGCAGTCAATCAACAACGGGTAGCCACATACATAAATAGGAAAAACCACTTTCACACTAGAATTATTAACATTCCAATAATCCTTTTGGTTTTGTCAATAATTATGTGTAAGATATCAAGTATTTAAACCCTGTAGTCTAACCAAAATCCTTGATTAAACGCTTTCACCTATAACTAAAATATTGCACCATTAATGTCTGCCATAAAATCTTTTCTTACATCAGCAATGACGATGGTGTGACACCAGTACATATAGCAGCAATATGGGGCAGATTGGACAATCTAAAGTTGCTGATAGGCTGTGGAGGAGATCCTTCAAGGAGAGATCTAGACGGGCATTCAGCGTTCGACTATGCAACTAGAGAGGAACAGTGGGAGGTGTTCGACTATCTGCATAATGTTGTGGATGAAACAGACGTTTCTCATGGACCCAAGTGTGCATACACTTTAGGATTAGGTAAGTTACCTTATCTTAACTTAACCTTAACTTAAGTAAAGATTTTATTCATCTTCATTTGGATATTGGTGTAAAACTATGTTGGCCCTGTGGTTCTTCAAGGGATAAGCCATTTCTACCCATAAGTGTTGTTTATACAAGGCAATGTTCTATACCCCACAGCCATACCACACCCCCATTGTGCTAAAAGGCACTATACCATGACAAAATTTTATAAACGTAATTGGGCCCCGGCTCAGACTTTAGTGGAGTGAGTTATCAAAAGGTGCTTGGTGGTGAACACCTTTTAATAGGACCAGTAGGACCGAATATGGTGATTGATGAAATGAGGCTGTATTATTTCTTCACCTCTGCTTAACCTGTTTGGGCACAGGCGGTTCTTTATGAGGTTTGTACTTAAAAAAATTGTTTTAGTAAATTCCTAATAACAAAACGAGGCGTGACCGGCGGAGGATCAAACTTTTTATTTTATTTATTTAATTACCAGAATACATGTTACAAATTAAACTTGACTTGAATAGCAGTTTACTTTGCTCAGTCAGTAGATACCTATGTTTAATCGCAGATTCGTGGAAGTAAAATTCACGTCAACTTGTGATTATCGCGAAAACTCTAAGTACCTATATTGAAAAGATTTACGCTTAGTACATACAGAATTTATTGGGGAAGTATGAAGAGTTTTAAAATTATCCGGCAGAATTATTTTAGCATTCTCCATCTAAGCGTCATCGGTAGCTTAGTGGTTATGGAGGAGGCCTAACGATCGAAAGGTACCGAGTTCGGATCTTGGCCTTTACAATACCGACGTAAACCCACTCCTAACACAAGCAATTTAGCTTAGTAGGCGGGGTTAGAGGGAGTATTAGCAATTTAGGCGCCTACTAATATCTTTTTTTAAGCTATTGCATAGCTTCTATCGCGGGCCTTGAGCGTGGAGACCGAATCCAGAAATTCCGTAACGAAAAAAACCTAACACCTTCACCAAACGATTTCAAATCGAGCTCGCACGAATCGAGCCGAGCTGCTCCGAAGTAGCTCCGCTTAACGTAAGTAATTATAATTGCATAAGTTGATAAAAAATGCTATGCAATAGCTTTACCGCGGCAGTCTCCGAGTACCACACGTCTTTCTATCTGGTTTCATCACCAACTGTCCCTTGTTGTATTGCTCGCCATAAAACACACTAATAACGCACACTAATTTAATGTCCTTTATAGGATTTTATTTGCGAAGTTCTCACGAAGCAGTAAATAATTCCCCAGTGCGAAAGCGGTCTTTTAACCGCTATCAAATTAATTACAAGAAAACATAACTTGCCGTATCTTTACCGGAAATTCCCATCGACTAGTATTGACTTAATTGACCATCATGTATAAAAGGCAGAGGGCCCGGAAGCGCGATATACAATTATGAGCGCGTAGCCATACGAAATTTGAATTCATAATGTTCTGAATATGGAACATTCCCGTTAAATGGCAACATCCACACAGTTACGGGTACCTACTCAGAAGATTGTATTGCTCGAAACATATAACTTGGATCTAAAATGTGCTCAAAATGTGCTCTATTCGCGCAGTAAAATTTTTCTTGTGTCTTTTGAGCATAGCAGGGATGCTGTGAGTGTGCTATTGCGGTATTATAAAATCATCCGCGCGCGCCACGGCCTTGTTTGTCTCGCGATTTAGGTCCAAGATACGTGACCCGAGGTATATGGACAACGCTAGTCGAAATTAAGTTTTGTTTTTTTACCACTTAGGTGGCAGACAAGCACACGGTCCACCTGATGGAAAGTGGTTACCGTGTCCTATGGACGTATGAAACGCCAAGGGAGGCACAATCGTGCTGTTTACCAGTGTTTACCCTGTAAGAACAGATATTTTCTGTGCCGTCAGTGCAGAAGACAAAGCTGGTCATCTTCCCACTAATAGCACAAAATCTCTTGTTTTTTATTTAAATAAGTCTTATAGATTGAGACCTTTTTATTCTCTCTTCTGTTAAGGCGGCCACCCACTTACAGTCCGCCTGCAGGTTTTCGTCTGTCCGGCGGCCTGCAGTCCTTATGTCATCAATGTCGTCATAATTTTATTACGTCAGACTAAAATAATAACATTATTTTATTCTTTTAGTCTGATGTTATTACGTACCTATAAAATGCCGACGGCTATAGACTGTCCGGCCTTTAACTGTCTTTGCTGACCGAAATCGTCAAGCGGCCACACACATATTGGCTGTCAGTCCAAAATCGTATACGAAACTGTAATTGTGTGGGCTATTGCTTCTCTGGTTGTCGTTCGATAAACTGTTAGTGGGTGGCCGCCTTTAGAGTTATGGCATCAATGCCTCTTACATAAAGCATCAAGTCCTACTGGGTCTAGAGACGCCCACTCTGGCATTACAGAAGTTTAAAGGTACCGGTAACCACATACCATCAGGTGGGCTGTGTGTAAAAAGGTCACACACCTAGCGATCCATAAATTAGGGACTTCAAAAGTTTCAAAAATCGTAGCAATTGAAAACTTGTGGACTCTCTGCATACCCATTTAGATAAAAGGCGTGACTAATGTGACTATACGTACTAAATAAACGTTGCGAATACGAGTAACAACATGTTTGTACATTATTAGTTAATTAATCCATTTATATATAAATAATGAACAGTAATACGATAAAGAACATACCTATACTTAATGTATAATAAAATAAGTGATTCGAATGGAGGTCAAGCTGATAAGTGAATTACGATTAAGCAAAGTCATGTTTTGGAATTTTGTAGGTTATTTTGTAGTTGCCCCGGATATCCAATTTTACGATACCTATCGCATTATAAAAAGTAGGTATCTATTGATTGAAATTTTGAAGCATTTATTATGCTAACTATTCAAATCGATTTAGAAAGGAAAAATCGAATGCTGTGTCTTTCTGAATCGAAGTAGATATCTAACACTAACTAACAGGTGGAACTGCCTATCACCCTAGCAGAAGAATGCCGGGGCGGCGGTGTGATGCGCACCGGCATGCTTCTGCTAGGTAAAATGGGAGTTCCGTGGTTCCCACACCCGAGGGGTCCTTTTTTTAAACGGAGATGGCCCTGGGTCAACCGCGAGCCGAGAGATATGCCTTGGACAATCTTGCTTCTCGGCTGCGTGCCGCAAAATTCCTTAAAAATCCTATATTTCGTAGCAGTGGCGAAGGGTCAAAATTTTCAAAAAGGAAGCCGGTGGTATAAAGAAATAACCTCGATCTAATTTGTCATGTACCATGCTACCCATTGGGAACCCGGCAGGAATTGAGTTATATTGACCTCTCGCTACTGATTCGTTGGCAGTACCACAAACCAATTTTTTTATTCATTTTTTTATTTAGTCTTTATGCACAAATAAGTGTACAAAGGCGGACTTAATGCCATGGGCATTTTCTATTTCAATACTATAGGAATTACTTTCGCGCAAGTGCAAGCAGAGAGTTAACAAAGTTTTATCGTATTCGGACGAATGGTCGGGCAGGGCATAAACTATACTCATATTGGAGCACGGGGTTCGGTAACTGTTTTCCTTAAGATTTTACCTCCTAACCTGAGGAAAAAATGCACCTGAGCCTCGCACGTGGCTTTTGCAGGTGCGGCTTGACCCCCATAGTCTTGTTTTCGGACCTATACACTCAATAAGTGGGGTCCCTATTACTCGGTTCCCGCCGGCTTCTTTTGCAGAGATGATTCAGATTTTTGAATTCATACTCTTTTACGTTTATAGTGAAGGGGTCAAAAGCAGAAACATCGTTAGGTAGGCACAAACTAATGCATTGCAATTTGCAAGGTGTGTGACAAACTCCCTAGCAGAAGCAGGCTACGGCGGTGGCGCGCATTGCGTGCCCCCCCATACCCGGGGGCGAGTTGGGGACTCCGTGGTCCCCACACCGGAAGAGGGCCAGATCGAGAGATATGGCCCTGGGTCGGCCGGGGTGCGAGGGATATGGCTATGACAATCTTACCTCCGGCAACTGACGGCCCACAGAAGGCGTGCATTTTAGTCGGTTCGAGTCCGACATAACCACCTCCTCCGACCCCGGCGGGGGAGGTATCCGTGGGGATTTTTCGCACGATAAAAAAAAAGGTGTGTGACAAACTAGATCGAGGTAAAAAAGTTTCCACCGGCTCCCATTTTGAAAATTTTCGCTCTTCGCCAGTGCAGTTCAGTCCACCCAATACTTTGACTTCTTAATAAAGTTGTAAATGTAAGACATTCACATTCGCAGTTACCCAATTGGTTGCGAATTTCCGTTACCATGAAATTGATTAGTGTTGTATCGGATGTGTAGTTCCGAATGTCGTTAAATAAATAATTATGACTCACTTTGGAGCAATGCATTGGAATCAACATGTCTGTTTTGTACTTTTGCATCTACCTTGTGCCCGCGGGTTCGCTCACGTTATTGGTAACCGTGAAACTCGAGAACGGATCGACCAATTCGGCAATTTCTTTTTCGTATGGTCCTTAAGTTCCACAGAATGTTTTTACGTAAGATAAGAAACGGTAACGAGAACTGAATTCTACACGGTCGTACGGGAACGGGAACGGGAACAGAATTCCACGCGGGTGAAGCCGTGGGCATCGACTAGTATATTTCTAAAAGTTGTTAATCTATCCGTATAACAGTGCTCATTATCTCTAAAGGAAAAGTACTGTTTGTCCTGTTCTATACTCTTGAAAATGAGTCACAATCATCTTCATGGAGACGTATTTTTCTGACTGCATCTGTGGCCAAGACGTGTTCGATGACCTCGGCACTCAGGGTCTACCTTACGGCTCTTCCTCCTCCACTTCGCACGATCTTGGGCGTCCATGCTAATGGGACTCCTGAAAACGAGTATCGTGCAAAATTTCATGATGATTGGTTTAGTAGTAGTTAACAAACTCACTTACGCATTTACAAAAATTATTATGTATTTAAGACTATCTAGTAGGTCAAAAAAGTCACAGATTGCATTCTTAATTGTGTTTTTAACACCAGATGCTATCAAGATTGAACCCTGAGCTGATAATTGCCAAGCGAAGTCGCAGTATTCTACTACTACACTACTACTACTATTCTTACGGGAAATGATATCACAGTTAACAATCATAAACAAAATAATAAAATAAATTTGGCGCCAACCCAGAAATGATATCCGGCCGCCGGAAATGTAATTTCCGCAACTATGGCGCTCTGGATTGCGATAACCGATTTTAATAAATACTTATGTGGATATTTTTTATTAGTCTAACAACTTTTTCGTATGATGTTTAGCTTGGCAAAAATAAGGAAAACTAGAACGAGCCTTAATACCGTTTGAGGAATACAATGCTCTGCAAAACTACGTCGTCGCGTCGAAATAACGACATGTTTTGAGTATGTTCTGTTCTCAGTCGGTGGAGCATCTTCTCTTATTAGAAGGCTAGAAGGGTCTCTGAATCGAGTCCCACACTTTTTCTTTCATTGTCAAATATTTTAATGATTTTACTAGACAGTATCTATATATGTATACCTCGGGATATGTATCTTGGACCTAAATCGGGAGACAAACGAGTCCATGGCGCAGGCTGGCGTGCGTGGATAAATTTGTAATAATCTATGCTTGGCGAATTTGAGCTCGTTCACCGTAACAGCACTCCGTGCTATTCTCAAAAGACACCCAAGAAACATATAGGTTAGGTAGTGAGCACATTTTGAACACATTTAAGGTCCAAGATATATTATTTTCCGATCAATACATTATTAAGTTAAAGTGCCTTGATATTTTTCTCGTGAGTTTATTCAATGTTATGCAAGTCGCATTAAACTGCTTTTTCACGTAGAATATTAATGAAATTCAGTTTAAAACTTCTAAATAACTTAAATAGTTAGTATCTTAGTACACAGCTGTAAAGCTGTAAGATGTATAAACAATAAAAGTAAAATTAAATAAGTAAAAACTAACTACATATATGTATGTATACGAGTATAGTTATTATTCGTGTTCCTTTTGAAATTGCACAACTGACTTGCATTCGAGTGTTAAGTATAATCTATTTTCGTACCATGAGATGGGAGTATGGGACCAACGGATACCACTTCATATTTTTTGCTTGGCTGAAGTGGCACATCTGTTTAATTTACACATACTGTGAGTTCAGTAGCATTAGAAAGGCCTATAAAAAGCTTTTGATGAATTTTAAGATTAAAAACGCATTTCTCGTAACTAGTGTGACTTAATAATTAATTAGTGCGTCCAGTAGGGTCATTACTCTAGCCTTCTTAATATATGATCATTGCAAATGTATACTTAAATATGAATTATTTTAACAATTTCAGAGAGAGTTCTATTGACAACCGACCACATAGTCGCAGAATATGGGCCGATAGTCGAAGACAACGTTCAAGAACCTCCCGCAGCCAGAAAGTCAGAGCTGATCAACGATTGGTGTGACAAAAACAGCTTGACTATAAATAAACTGTACCCAACAATATTAGGCGACACATACCTCCTTGACAACGAATCAGAACCATGGAAAAGTACCTGTATTGATTTCAGTGAAAATATTACGCTCGATCTCACTAAAGATAGGATTTCAAGTAATACCAATAATAGTTTTAAGTCTTGTATTTCAGAAAAAGCACCTAGCGTACAAATAAGTGGTATCCAACCTTTGAATTTAACGCTAGACCAAACTAAATCAGATAATTCTAACTTTTTAAACAAAAGAATTAGCGTTTATGAGAACTTTTCTTTACCTGGATCTCCGCAAACGATAACTCATATAAATTATAATTCAAAAAGTAGTTTAAAAAAGAAAAAACAGGGTAGTACCAGTAGTATGATCTCAAGTGATTGTTCTCAAGAGTTAGATAAAGTATTAGCGGTTGTACAGAATAGAACGAATGAGTATCTGTGTACGAGTAAGGGAGAGGTGTATAATACGAGAAGGTCGTCTGCTAGTAGTGGGGTGAGCAGTCATCTATCTGGAGGGAGTATTGTGATAGCAAATGTACAAGAGGAATATAAGTATGAAGATAGGGAGGAGGATGTTGTACTCATTGAGAAGAGGTTATTGGTGTCACCGGTTGTGTAAGTATTCTTTATAATATATTTCTTTATCCTGTACCTCGAGCTCGAAAAATATTCGAATTTGGAATGTAAACATATCGAGAGAACGGAGCATTGCGATTGGCCGACTTCCTACTGTGAACCGGTGTGTGTGTATAGGCCTTCCAATCGCAATACTCAGTTCTTGCCTACGTTTACGTCACGGATTTGAATGTTTGTTGTGCTCAGGGCTAAGTTCGTAATTATCTCTGTGGCGTAGTCGTAGAGCGTTCGGGTGCTAATTCAGAACTGGTGGGTTCGACTCCAGCTTATTGCTAACTAGCTTGAGCAAACATAGCATATGTCCTTTCCCGAGGTCTCATCTATCTCTGTACCAAAGGGGGTTGGGTAATGTTGGCGTCGTGTAGGAATTGAGCGGCCATCAATGAAATTGGTATAATATGAAAGTACAGTATAAAGTGATCAAAAGTTACTATGCACAAACTTCTCTAAACTATATCGGGACTTAGCTATACAGGGTGGTATTTTTCAACTTTACTTAGATGGAAGTACTCTAAATACTGGAGATAGCGAATTCCACTTAAAGGAAACATTCCCTTATTTTTTAAAAGAAACAAAACTGCATTCAAAGTTTTCTGAAAATGCCACACCCGGTAATCGAACCGACTAAAATCTTCCTAAACCTTCTATTTCATGGATTTCCTTTTATTTAATTTACCAAGTTTGTTAGAGAGATTTGATCCATAAGATTGACCCTATCGATTGATGCAAAAAAAAATACAGGGTGTTATTTTTGCGAATTGTAGTCGGTTCGATTGTAAGGCGTGGCAAACGATTTTTCAGCATTCCTTAAATGCAGTGCTGTTTCTTTTTTTAAAACACACTAAACTGTATTCAAAGTTTTCTGAAAATGCCACACCCGGTTGTCGAACCGACTAAAATCTTTCTAAATCTTCTATTTCATGGATCTCCTTTTATTTAATTTACCAAGTTTGTTAAAGACATTTGATCGTTGTGATTGACTCTATCGATTGATGCAATAAAAATATAGGGTGTTATTTTTTATAATTTTAGTCGGTTCGATTACAGGGCGTGGCAAGCGATTTTTCGAAATTCCTTAAATGCAGTTCTGTTTCTTTTTTTAAATAAGGAAACATTTCCTTTGAATTGATTACAATAATTACTTCTTGGATGTTAATATGTAGGAAAAGTACCTACTCTTACTACCGGAAATAGCTAATTTCATTCAAGGGAAACACTCTCTTATTTAAAAAAAACTAAGCTGCATTTAAGGAATTTCGAAAAATCGCTTGCCACGCCCTGTAATCGAACCGACTAAAATTATAAAAAATAACACCCTATATTTTTATTGCATCAATCGATAGAGTCAATCACAACGATCAAATGTCTTTAACAAACTTGGTAAATTAAATAAAAGGAGATCCATGAAATAGAAGATTTAGAAAGATTTTAGTCGGTTCGACAACCGGGTGTGGCATTTTCAGAAAACTTTGAATACAGTTTAGTGTGTTTAAAAAAAAGAAACAGCACTGCATTTAAGGAATGCTGAAAAATCGTTTGCCACGCCTTATAATCGAACCGACTACAATTCGAAAAAATAACACTCTGTATTTTTATTGCATCAATCGATAGGGTCGATCATAAGGATCAAATCTCTCTAAAAACATGGTAAATTAAATAAAAGGAAATCCATGAAAGAGAAGGTTTTTTAAGATATTAGTCAGTTCGACTACCGGGTGTGGCATTTTCAAAAGTCTTTGAATGCAGTTTTGTTTCTTTTTAAAAATAAGGTAATGTTTCCTTTAAGTAAAATTTGCTATCTTTAGTATGAGGGTACTTTCCTTCAAGGTAAAGTCGAAATGTTGCACCCTGTATATCGCAGCTCCGATATTACTTACAATGAAAATAATGACATTTGTACGTGTGTTTAACACAGTACAATGAAGTAGTATCAAAATTATTGATGGCCGCTGAAAAAATTAAGGACGCCACTGTCCATACTAGATTACCCAATCCCCTTTCATTAAAATTGGTTCAGTGGTTTAAGCGTGAAAGTGTAACAGACAGACAGAGTTACTTTCACCTGTTTGCTTTAGGGTCATAGCTGATCAACTTAGAAACGGATCGTAACTGTACCGCCTAAGCCCAAAATAAATGAAATAATAAACAAATGAACACATGTTTGAGGCTCTCTATCGCCGCAACAGCGCAAAAATGCCATATGTAATGAACTCTTTTCATTTAATTATGGAATTTAAGATTATATGAATAAAGTCTAGAATCGGGGTCGCCTAACCGAAAGGTGATCGGGTGACGATCTCTTTCCGAGTTCATGTGTCTGCTATGACCCTGAAGCTTTAAACTATTCTAAACTTACCTACTTTTGAATGAAATTTTGAAGCATTTATTATGCTAACTGTTCATCTGTTTTCCTTTCTAAATCTATCTAAAATTACTATACTCTACTGCAGGCTTCCTATCGACGATGGTACAGAATCAGTATCGCCAGATCACACGATCATTTCCGTGGCCTCCTCGCTGCCAGCGTCAGTACAGTATGATGACAACACTCTCAGAGCAGAACTGGTGCGTCTAGGGTTCACTCCCGGGCCGATACAGGACACTACGAGAAATTTGTACTTGAAGAAGCTGCAGGCAATGAAGAAAGAGGCCAGATATGAAAATATTGATGACTTGAGTGGAAAATTAAATGCTTTGAAATTGAATGCTAAGCAGCCTAAGAAAAGTAAGTACCTATTTACTTAAATATTTTTTTATATTCAAGTTAACTTAAGGTAACGTCTGTACTTAGTAGTTTTGGAGACGGCTGTAGGAGAGGTCCCGGGTTTGAATCCTGGTTATTACACTTCCAAGATGAATCCACTCCTAACACAAGCTACTTAGCTCAGTTCGAGGAGTTAAGAAAATACTAATAAAAGTAATTTTGGTTTAAAAAAACTATTATTATGGCCTATTATTGCTTGCAACACCAGAGAGGATTCCATCATTTAATAAAAAAAACTTTCTATAAAAACTCATTGCTACTGACGTGTACTCGTTGTAACTTTAAAAAGAAAGGGCCTGTCATTTTTGTTTACAATGTAAATATTTTGTTATAGATTATTGTAATTTTATTTTTAGTTTTATTTTTATATTCAATATGGTTTTAAAATTGAAATTTCCAAGTATCAATACTTCGAAAGCGTTACTCAAGAAAGGTGAACTCTTGATTCTCATTTATCACACTCACATTCATTCTTGAGTATTTTAGTACCTAACATTACAATTTAGTAAGAAAACGAAACCAAGTGAATATGGTTTGCTCCTCTGGGAGCAATATCACGGCCACGAGCCTTCTTTTGATAACCTTTTTTAAGAAATGACGTAAAAATTCGTTAAGAAAAGGGAATTTTAGGCGAATCCATGCATATAGAAATTCAATTCAAATAATAATTTATGTCGGAAGTATTAATAAACAAATATTCTACGACACACTATGCGCTAGCTTAGTAAATCCAAAGTAAACATATCTTAATTAAATATATTTAGCTGTATTTTCCTTCGTCCATACGTACATACTTTGATTATTTATGTTAATCAAAGCGTACATAGTCATACATAGAAACACCCAGATCAAAGCAAATAGAAATATTTGCGTCGAACATTCGATGTAGCAGTTAAACCCTCTACCGCTACGCCACAGAGGTCGTCAACGATGTGATGATTAAAACTAAACAGTAACACCATCTCGAACAAGTACAATGCCTAAACATATAATAAGCCAAAATCTCTCTCAGAGGTGACAGGCGCATTCTTCAAGCCGAAAGACCAACTACAAAATTTAAAAAGCCATTCTTAAACGTTACTTCCAGCATATAGCATAGAAATAGAAAAGTGTCTCCGCAATCCCAATTGGATGAATGACTTAACGAATTATATGGAGCTAGAAAACAAAGCGCGGCTGGACTTCACGGACACGAAGAAGAAATGGCGGGAAGGAACCGCTAAGACGTCATTTACTTACCTCTTGTTGGACCCTAGGCTGACTGATAACCTGCCTGCGAAAGCGGGGAAACAAAACAAACATTTTTCGTGGACAACTTTTATTAATTCTATATTTTACGTTGGCAAAGGTAAGCACTTTCATCAATTTTTATCTTAGTGTGGTTCCCGGTTGTATTCGAGGCTTTTTCACCTGGAAGCCCGGGTTCCCCTGGCTTACTTCTTCTCCTACTTTGTATTTTGCTATGCGAGTTTTTGGGAGACTATCGTCTGACTTCCCCGATCCCAAGAGATAAGCGCCAGAACCTCATCCGTCAATCAGCAGGGGTACCGAATGCAGTTGAGATTCCCTGGAACTATGAAAACGACGGGAGGTTCACCTTCTTCTGAAATAGTTGAACCACTACCTCGGGTACGAGTTAATAGTCCAATTACTAGAACAGTAGTTCGCCCACTGCCCCATACTCTTTAAATCAAAAAGTGTACTGGGTCGTCTTGGTCACCTGACAGATTTTCTGCTATTTCTTTGGTTGAAAAAACTTAACAAATCCACATCTCACTCTCTTCTCCCCAATTGCAGGAAAACGTTCCAGACCATACTCACATTTATACCAAGCTTTAACATTATGGAAGAAAGATTTCAAGACCTCCAAAGACAAAAAAGTCCAACATATTTTGGACATTTGGACGGACAAAGTCGGGGTGGTCTGCCTACACGTCTTCCAAAACGTGATTCCAGCTGAAGCGTATACTTACGAAGCTGCAATGATAGATGCCCTCGGTCTAACGACCTTGAAGAATTTAAAAGTAAGTAATTATTATGGCGCGGTTGCATCCTGGCCTCTGAAAGAACGACGGATGTTAGGAGTATACCTTCTGTATAAAGCGATGTTAATCTTTCTCAGTGAAGGCGAAAGACAGTTGCTACCTGAAGATTTAGACTGATAGACTAATATTTATTATTAGAAACATTAAATTAGAAATTGGTTGTGAATATTTTGTACAAAATTAAATGAATTTGGAACATATTTATTTGAGCTTCAAGTGTAAATTAAGTCTAAATTATTGGATTAAGCTATAATGTAGGTATTTCATTTTATTATTGTTTTTTTTAACGAGTGTACCTATTGTAAAATAGAACCAAAGATTTTTTACACGTAAAAGTGAAAAGATCGGTATCAGCTTTTTCGATTCGTAACTAGGTTGTATGGCTATCCATTATGTGTTGGATACAATAAGAAATATTGACATGTAGTTGGGATTCAGTTATTTTTATATAATTCATTTCCACGACATAGCATTTTAATTTTCGTTCCTGATAACGTTTTCTCAAGTTACCGCCAAAATTACTACAGCCTACGATTTTTTTTTGACGTACCAAAAGAGGTCCAGGGGTTACCTAACTTATATAAGGACTTTTTTTTATAAATACTCGTATTAATTTATTAAACGACTTTTATTTATTTATACTCAAACAATGAATTTTTTTAACCATAAACTAGTTGTTCCTTAAAGAAATAGTAGTATTCGTATTAATAGTAGTATTTTTTTACTGACCTTACCCACTTTACTACGAACCAAACCGATCTTTTCACTATGAAATATGTATGTACCTAACTATAACTACCCTCGCCCCCCACTCATCAAAAACCCAATGACTTCCATGTTCTGCTACTAGACTGTTTGTACGGAAAAAAACAAGCCGTTCACGAACATTCTCTTTTTAAAAATTCAAAAATAAAAAGGCGCGTTATGCTATACAGATAGCTGTCAAAATAGATTCAATTCAATTCAATTTTTTGGTGTGGCAAGCTATGCCGATTTTGCCATTATCAGACGTGCGAATTTCCTGTTTTTTGCGTCCGCTCAAATTCGTTACCACGTCATCCAGGAATCGTGACACTTTGTTTTTGTTCTGAACAGCCTGTCTAGTAGTAATAAGTCATTGCAAGAAATGAGTTTTTGAAAAACTGTTTCTAAGCCCGTAAAAGATATTGTAGGTATTATTGTTACAATACGGTAACGATATTTTTGTTAGCTTTTGCGCAAATGTTGATACGAATTACGAACAAATGAAAATACGGTTGTAGAATACAATAGATCGATCAATAATATGGGATTGACATGCGTTGAAGATTGTCATAGATGTCAATATACATATCAATTCCATACATTCTTTTCTACAATACACCGGCCATCGACTTGCCACTTGTTTAAAGGTTGATTTAGACCAAACGAATGTAGAGCTAGAAGTCTAGAAGTAGAACAAGAGCATTCTAAGAGTATTCTTTCTTAGTATTTTAGTGTAAACGAAACCTTATTTTCAGCGTTTACATAAAGGTGCGTACAGATTATGTAACATGTTGTATAACTTGTGTTTTATAACACGTCCACATTATCTAACATTGTTTTATAACTTTGCAACATTTAACAATACTGTATCCACTTCAGTGTCCACATTACTGAAACATGTTATATAACATTGTTTTATAACATGTTATGTTATATGATTTGTACGCACCTTTAGAAAGGACAACGAACGAATGTTCTGTCACTGTTTATAATAGCAGAATTTGACGTAGATGGGGATAGATTGAGCAATCGCTCGTTTGGTTTAAATTAACTTTCAGGCTGTCATAAAACATCCATAGTTTTGGATAATAAGCTGATTGCTAAGTAGGAAATTTGCGAAGTTGTCACCACGAAAAGTAGTCAAAATGAGAAATAGACAGTTTGATAAGTAGACCCCTGGCGCCTGAGCGAAATATTTCGAGCAATCGGACTCAGCAAGAGAGATAGACTAGAGAGATACCGGTACTATGGGGTGAATAGGGATCAATGGGTGAATGGGGATGAAATGGTCAGCTGAATTCTGTAGTTATTTTCTTTCAAGTGAAATTATGGATTAGTTCAATGTAATAATGAGCAGAGTTATCAATAATATCTGGTTAGATACTTGGAATTGGGGAGAGAAATTATTAGAAAAATCTAACGACCATTTTATCCCTATTGACTCCATTTTACGGTACTCAGTACGGTACTCAGATAGAGATTGTCATTGGTCGGACTGGGTGACGTGACGTCACTGGAGATCGACGTCGATGTGCGCTTACAGAATTGTATTGCAGGGAGCACGTTCATCCTGGAATTGGATTCGACGACGGTACATGATACTTCGGTTTCCCATAAACGAAAGTGACTTCATGGTACCTATCATCCATTCAGTTAGGCACCTAACTAAACGTAAACAATCTTGATGACGTGTCTTCTTAATATGTTTAATTAAAAAATTCAGTTTATTAATGTTTTTCTGTTTAGAAACCCATTTTAAAGGCAAATAATAATGATCGAAATCGGACCACTAGTTAGTTAGACTAGTTTATTTGTTTAATCATCTTCATGTAGACGTATTTTCCGGATTGCATCCGTGGCTAAGATGACTTCGGAGCTCAGGGTCCGCCTTCCGGCTCTTCCTCCTCCACTTCGCACGATCTTGGGCGTCCATGGTAGTGAGTCCATTTGCACGCATGTCACCCTCCACGACGTCAAACCAGTTTATTTGTGCCCCCTAAAATCCAACCACACGTCCTGATCGACCATCTGAATCTCGTGGGGGGTGGACACACGGAAACAAAGTTACTGCCGTGGCTAACGTGGCTCTGGTAGAAAACATCTTGAAAACTTGACATTGCCGTTTCGCCATTAATAATTTTATAAACATTTATAATTTACTTGACATTGGCAAACTGACGGCGATTTGCTGCAGACGCCATTAAGAAGAAGTTGAAGTTAATAATTCTGTATTTTTATAAAAATTCGCTACAAGATTAGTTAAGTACTTAACCGAATGGAGTATACATGTCTAAATGCTGCGTACCTATAGGCTATTTCTTAAATGTTTCGTGCCGGTCCAAAATTTCGGATATTTTATCATAGCTACCCAACATTTGCGCAACTTTTTGCATAATTTTATACTACATTTACACAACTAATTTGTATCAGTATTTTGTTTAATTTATTTTTAGTTATAAGTGTACATCTTGTAATATTAAGTTACCACAAACGCACATTGTACAAAACGCACTTTTTGCACCGTATTTACATGTTAGTACCTGTAGCGTAACTCTAATTTATAAGCCTTTTTATTTATACAATGTTTTGGTTAAATAACGCAAAGTTGAATTTATAATCATGAGTTGTTTGTCAACTTTGAACAGTTTGACATAATAAGTAAATAAATTCACACCTTTATTCCTGAAGGGTTAGACAGATGAATTAACACCCACATTTCACCAATCATTGTATTAGATCCCACGTTATTACATGGCAGTGCACGGAGAGACTCGCCCACTATTGGGGGTGAGTCTGTTGCTATTGTTGATTCGAGCCATGCATCTCAGGCTGAGTCTGGGCTGTATATATCTGTCTGATGTTAAATAGCCCTATTTCTTAGTCGCCTTATACGACACCGTATGGGAAGAGATTGGGTGGCGCAAATTCTACTCTGCCGGGAACCACCTAAAAAGTTTGAACACCCCAAAATTGATATTTTAAACCGCACGACCGTTGGAATTATCTTGTTACAATATCGGTAGTAAAACTAACCTGACTGAGAGATCCCAATGTGATAGTAATATTCGTCTGAGACAAATATTCATTGAAATAATTTAAAAATATACTCAAATCCTCTAGTTACCCATTACTCTAAAACTAATTTATTGACAATAGCTTTCAATTGATATAAAAAAAAATATTTCTTTACCACATCACCAAATAAACTCATTTTGTTTCTACAACGACAACTATTCAATATTATTTGCAGACCATTGAATGAAATTTTAAAGTATTTCGTAAGCTAAGGAAAAGATCGCGGGTTCGAATCCCGCCTGAGGTGATTTCGCTTTTACCTATCTTGACTGCTGTATCTAGGCTATATTCGAGAAAGTCTGCTAGTAATTTTGTTACTGGACAAATAAATCACGTAGATAGCGCGACGATATATTCAGATGTGTTTTGCGTTATGGATTTAAGCGTAATTAAATTGAAAAATGAAAAATTACTTGAACAGTAAAATTATGGCCACGAACCACGAGGCCAAACTCGTAATAATAAAGTTATTGAATATTTATTTATTTTAAAATATTGCTTAACACTTGATACCGTTAAAGTCGTTAGTTCCAAACGGTTTTTGGACTTATAATTTTTTTTTGTTTTTTGTTTTTAGGATGTAGGTATATTAATCATATTGCCCATGCCCATGCGTAGACTTCTCCTCAAAACCAAATAGTTACTACACTACATACGTAAACATTTCTAATATACAGTAAATCTTGATTCGTTGTTGCCCAGTTTATTTTATTGTACATATTTAAGTCGAGATACGCCACAAGAAGAGAAGACAGGAGGTTGGACCCCAGACTCCAAAATGCAATCTTAGTAACAATTGAAATCGTTCTCTATATGTAAGTGTTTAAGAAATTTCTTCCAACAGATCCGCGAACCGGGACAGGATCTAGTCTAGATATAAAGTAATAAATAATGTGTAAAAAAGTTATGAAACTATCGGTACGTAACTTCGAAAAAAATTCGCAAAAACAATTTTTGGGTTAGTACTTTTAAATTTTAGGCAAAACGAGAAGGTTAGGAGGTAGGTATAAACGATCGCATGTGATGTTACAGCGTACCGGGCCTGTGTGCACGCGTGCGCCTGCACTGTGTACTTTTTGTAATGAATAATGTACTTTTTGCACGACTTTCGCACAATATTTTTTGCACGAAATTCGTAAAATATTATTTGCACATAATAGTATGAAGCAGCCGACGGCTTTAAGCGATGTCGGAGTGCCACATGTCGTTATTTTTACAACGCATTACTGTTACTAGTCACTAATACTTTAGTATTAATGCATAATGTATTCATGACAATAAATTGAAACTAACTTACTGATAGCGGTTCAAAATCAGGAAATAAAACTATTTTTTTAAATAATATTATTATTTTTATTATTCCATTTGTTCCTGTTACTGAAGCCTCGACCATAGCTCATGTTTTTCGCAACATTTTCACTAGTACAACTACAACACAACAAAACATGGCTACACCTCTATGGTTTTCCACAACATTTTTAATGATATTTGGCACTATTTTCTCTAAAGAGTTAGTTGCTAAATGTTTGGCACCTTAGGGAAAATATTCTTTGTGCTAGTGAAAATGTGAAAAACGTGAGCTGTAACCGTACCTTTATATTCTAAGTTGCTTAAAATGGTGTGTATTTTTATGAGAAATTGTTTGCTGAACAAAAATAAATTTAGTGTAGATTGAGGTGACATTGTCATCTAAAAATTCAGTTAACTTTAAATAAATTAGATTTCAATTAATATGCACTACAAAAATTCATTCATATTCTTATTAGGTCTAAATTTATAAAATTTCACACCCGTTTTCTTTATTATGACATTAAAACTTTCATTAACTTTTAAAGATCTATCGTTCTCCATCTTGAAAAGGTCTTGTATAACATAGTCTAACTGAGGTAATTTCATTTCTTTGTGTGTGAACACAGCGGTGGTGCCTTGTTCGTTCCGGTTCACAAATGCTACAGCGTAACAATCGTCTGACAGCCTGCGGTTCCACACCTCCAGTTGTCCAGTCTGTCCCTTGAAAGAGAAATAACATCATTAAATTATTTCTATTTAGTAATGATTTCCAAGAAGTCATCAGTTCCTGATTGCATCTGAGGGCAAGGTGAACTCGGAGCACAGGGTCCGCCTTCCGGCTTTTCCTCCTCCACTTCGCACGATCTTAGGGGTACGCAGTGGTGACACCATTGCTTGGCACACATGTCACCGTACACGACGTGCCAGGACTTCTTGAGCCTACCCCTCCTTCTGTGCACCTCGGGACACATGTTCTTGAACCTAAGTCGCGAGTCAAACGAGGCCCTGGCGTGCGCCAATCTATGCTTGGTGATTTTGAGCTCGTCTACCGCCGAAGCAGCTCATACTACCCTCAAGAGACACCCAAGAAACGTGAAGGTACTGCGCGTATAGAGCACATTTTTGGTTCAAGAGTATGTCTCGAGGTATACCTGGCAACGACCCGCTGCCTGGCGATTTCCGCAAAACGTGAAACATAACGTAAACACAATCAAAAGCAAAACCTACCTGACTGGACATCGAACTTTTCCAAACCCGACGGCCTTGCTGGCCAAGTCTGTCTTGACTCACGGCGATGACGTCCCGATTCAATAGTATCTCCTTAAACTCGGGAGCGATGGTCGCCAGGTCTACGCTCATCATGAGCGGCGCAGCCAACACCGCCCAGACCGCCATCTGCACCTGTGCTTGGTCTACTGTTAGCCCAGAGTTTCCGATCACCAGCTGGAACGAAATTCCTTAGGTTTAGAGTCAATTCACACTGAAAGGGCCGACTGCGGCCGGAAGTTGTTGCTAGACGTAGTCGCTAGAAGACTTATAGGTACTCTTGTCTTGATTGATGGCACTCGGTGGTACTTGCTACACATATTGAATAAGACACTAAACTTGTACTTTTCCTCAGTATTTAAATACTGTGGAAAAGTGCAAGTGTCTTAATCTATATAGTCGCTAAAAGGTTCGTGCCGCGTCAGTGCCATCCATTGCTTTCAAATTAATGACCAACATGCTCTGGAAAGTGGAGCAAACTATTGGGGACCGCTTCCAAGTGCACCTGTGCTCCGACAAGAGCCGCTGGAGAATACAGAAAAACGGCCTACCCCAAGGCAGTGTTCTCGCTCCCCTGCTCTTCAACATTTACACCAACGATCAACCCATGAGTTCGTGTACAGCACGTTTCCTTTACGCCGATGACCTAGCGCTCACATCACAGGGATCGTTTGAGGAGGTAGAGGGAAATTTGAACAGAGCACTCGAGGAGCTAAGTATTTACTACGAGGAAAATGCACTAAAGCCAAATCCCTCCAAAACACAGTCGTGCGCATTTCACCTCAACAACGGGCAGGCAAACCGAGAGCTGAACATCCAGTGGCGTGGCGTCCCCATAAACCACTGTAAACACCCCAAATACCTGGGAGTTACGCTAGACAGATCTTTAACCTACAGGAAGAACTGTGAGGACGTCAAGCTGAAGGTTTGTGCACGAAATAACCTGCTGAGAAGGCTGACGAGCACAAACTGGGGAGCTTCGCCGCAGGTGCTGCGTACTACGGGACTGGCCCTTTGCTACTCCACAGGGGGATACGCGTGTCCTGTGTGGTGCCGTTCTACTCATGCCAGGTTAGTGGATACAGCATTAAATGAAACCTGTCGTATCATTACCGGTTGTCTCAAGCCGACTCCGGTACGCATGCTGTATCCACTGGCTGGTATTGCACCACCCAGTGTGCGTAGAGAGGTGGCTTCATCCATCGAAATGTGCAAACTCCAGATGGATCAACGACACCCCATGCATAGTCACTCTGGTGTGACGCAGAGGCTGAAAAGTCGCAGGAGCTTCTTCGCGTGCGTTGCTCCTATTACCAGCGAACCCTCTTCAGCCAGAGTTAATCTGTGGGGAGCACAGAGCCCATCATCCCCCTTTGTCCCACTAGCAGAGAATCTCCCCCCCGGACCTTGCCTGGACCACCTGGAAGTCCGTAAATAGACTTCGGACACAGGTTGGTCGAAGTAAGGAAAACCGTATTAGGTGGGGTCATTCAGACGAGATGGATCCACGGTGTGAGTGCGGAGTTACGCCACAGACTATGTCCCACCTGTTAACTTGTGCTGCCTGTCCAAGCACGTGCACTCCGGAGGAACTTATGAGCGCCTCTGAGAACGCTATCGGAGTGGCTACATACTGGGCAAACAAAATATGACATGATATGCCGTCGACTCGACAGAAGAAGAACCAACATGCTTGCCTCATAAAGGCGTTCAGGGGGGAATGTGAGATTGCTAGTTTATTTTAGCTATGCCTTGGGGCAAGTTCGGAAGTAGGTAACAAAGAAAAGTACGCCATCATTATGGTTATTGTCGACGGCTCTGGAGGGCGTACACAGGCGTATCTATATTTTATACGTTAACGTATTCCCATGGGCAATCGTGACTAGGAATAGTGATGTTTTGTATAAATTTTTTAATTGTAAAATCAAGATTTAAATTAAATGTGAAAACACTCACCATATCCGGGTCGCTGAAATGTCCCGGGCCTGTGTACGGCGCTATTCGGTCCTGGTTGTTCCCAAACCAGGTCATCGTACTAAGCACAGACGCCCATGAATTTCTAATGTCGTAATAATTTCGCCAGATGTTGCAGTGTTTAGCCACTTCAGAATAATTTGGCTGTAAATTAAATGCATCATAGGTTTAGGTTTTTTTTATTTTTTATCTCAGCCTAGGTTTCAGAGCCCCAATTAATTTTATGAAGTTTTACGCGTTTGTAAGTAGCCGAGAACTTTATAGCACATCGTCACATTTATTAGACATTAAAAGTCTTTGGGAAATTGATCCTCATTAATTGCAGGAAGTACAGCCTCGCTATATACAAACAAATCAAAATCAATGACAATTTCCGCCATTATGCAATGAAGTGTATACAAGCACACACCTCGATATTAGGTATATCCATCTGAATGTGTAGATAGTGTTAAATTACCCACGTTAATGAGACTCATTAAGTTAACAGCGCCTCTATTCGTCCATTTATTTGATGCACAAAACTACCTAATTCCATACGCAAATATAACCATTTATCTAAAATATCAATTTAATATGTGCAAAATCCCCACGGATATCTCCTGGGGCCGGCGGGGTTGGTTATATCGGACTCTAACCGACTAAAACGCACAACCTCTATGGGTCGTAGGTTGCCGGAGGTGAGATTGGCTGAGACATTATCTCTCGCACCCTGGCCGACCCAGGGACATCACTTTCAAGCCGGGCCTCTTCGGGTGTGGGGACCACGAAGTCCCCATCTAACCGGGTATGGGGAGGTGCGTATTGCGCCGCCACTTCGACCTGCTTCTGCTAGAGTGACAGGTGGCTCCACCCGTCATCCGCAGGCCCGTGCTCATGGGGAACGGAGGTCGTTCTGCGACCCTCGACGTCCGAGTCGCCCCGCTCGTAATACCAACCTTTATGTTATTAACTTCTTGGAAAAACGGCCAGCTGCATGCATAGAGAATGGACCGCCCAGTTTCGTTCAACAGCTTTCCAAATGCAGGGTATGCTGTAACAGAAATAAAAGGGTATGTGTAAGTTCACCAAAGTAACATTCGGTGGGAAATAGAGTTGGTTTTCTTAGATTTGTTTGATCCGCTTACCATTCAGCTTCTCTAGACAAGTGGCAATACTTGTTTAGAATAGAATAGATTAATCAATTTATGGTATTGCCATACTTTGACGACTGTCATAAACGTCAAAATACGTGTCACTCCCAGACATTTATCATTTTATTCTAAAGTACGCCGGCTTGTTTAGGGAGGAAAGAAAGTCTGTTTGCATCTTCTCTCCGAGCACCGATCCCAGTTGCATTTAAAGCTGCAAGCTCTCATTATTCTCCTATTTATTGGTTTAAGTATGTTGGATTTTATTGGAACCCATCCCACCACCTAATCCTGATATAACTCGGGACTCGGTAAAAAGTCCGTTGCAGTGAAACCTTGCTATTTCACTGCATGATGACTGTATGATAGTTGCTTCGACGCTGGCGAGGACTGTTTCCTCATGTCGTCGCTGGTTGCGTGTCCGCTGCTCCCGCGCTCCCACGTGGCGTAGTGTGTATGTCCACGTGTCGACTCTCGTCGGTGAGACCCGCTTGTGGGAGGCCGACGGAGCCGATTCTCTTCCACACGAGAAAACAGAAACGCAGACAATCCGGCTCGAAGGACCATATGTACGAGCACTTGTCTGCTTGTACCGTTTGATACACGAGGTTAAATGATACTCTGACGTACTTGAGAACGTTTATTTGCACCATAAAACCTACGTGTTTACACTAGTGCGGCAATTTGAGAACTAACTTATAATAATGTAATATCACAACTAAATACAGTGTAAGTGTATGAAATGCTGACGCGGACATTATATAAAACTACTGTACGAGTACTGGCTCGTACAACGTATCTTGGACCTAAATTGCGAGACAAACGAGACCCTTTTTTTTTTTTTTATCGTGCGAAAAATCCCCACGGATACCTCCCCCGCCGGAACCAGAGGAGGAGGTTATGTCGGACTCGAACCGACTAAAACGCACGCCGACTGTGGGCCGTCGGTTGCCGGAGGTGAGATTGTCGTAGCCATATCCCTCGCACCCCGGCCGACCCAGGGCCATATCTCTCGAACTGGCCCTCATCCGGTGTGGGGACTACGGAGTCCCCAACTCGCCCCCGGGTATGGGGAGGCACGCTATGTGTGCCACCGCCGCGGCCTGCTTCTGCTAGGGTAACAGGCGGCTCCACCCGTCACCCCCAGGCCCGCGCTCATGGGGGACGGAGGTCGTTCTGCGACCTCCGACGCCCGAGTTGCCGCCACTCGTCGCGGGCCGTGCGGTTTGCGATTCTCCTCCGCTCCTCGCGGACCGCAAGGTCTGCGCTCCCGCTCCGCCGCCTCCTTCACGAGCATTATTTGCTCGACAAACGAGACCCTTGCGCCCGCGGATTGTTTTGTATCTAATAATCTATGATTGGTGAATTTGAGCTCCTGTGCTATTCTCAAAAGTCACCAAGATTTTTAAATAGGTACCTATACGTTCCGAGCAATATTAACTTCGGTTTTTACGAAAACTGACAGAAATACCTTCACTCATCTTGTGAACGTCGCTGTAGCAACCATCTAGTTTGAGGTAGTCGATGTCCCACGCGGCCAGCGTTTCTGCGTCAATTTGTTCGTGACCCTCAACACCAGGGTATTGCTCACAAGTCAACGAACCGTAGTCCTCATATATACCAAACTTCAAGCCCTTTTTGTGTACCTTAGGACATAGGAATTTGATTACTAAAAGTCTTCTTCTCTGTTTTTTTTTTCAAGAATAGCTTCTGCTGAAGATTCATCGCAATTTCACCAGTGTCAATTTTTTTTTTTATTATTATTATAACGCCGAACGTCATTTAAATAATATAGTAGCTAGTTCTCTATAAAATGTATTTAAAAAAATAGTAGCGACATGCTCGGGCGTACATATTCAGCTAACGCCTTCATCCCACTGGGAAATCGTTTGCGATCAGCCACCAGCTGACCTTCAGGGCCTCTTTCCTTCTCCAGCCAGCAGTCATCGATTGTGATGTAGTTGTAGCCAGCTGCTAAGTAACCCTCGCTCACCATCAGATCAGCCGTTCTTTTGATTAAGTTTTCACTGAAATATTAATTATGGGATGGGAAATTATTTATCGACACCTTAGAAAAAGAAAAAAATTAAGTAGGTATTGGGCTCATGGGGTCCAAGTGCCCGTCTATTTATTTAGAGTATTTCTAAACGCCAAATAGACACTACCCGTGATCAGAGCGACAGCGTGACAGGCTTGTATATTCCTTGCACAAAGGATTGGTATTGCCATTCAGCGTGGCAATGCCGACAGCCTTCTGGCCACCTTCCCAATTGACGTCGATGGGGAGGAATTCTTTGACGCCTGAACCTGCAGGTTTTCATAGGTATATTATGTATTGTTTTTATATTTTTACTTAGATAATTATGTATTTACATGATACATATAAATTAATCATATGAGCTATTAAAATCATTTCAGTAGGTATGTTTAATTCTACATACCTTATACACTGTGTGGGATGGTTGTCACAATCTATAGTACAACCAAAGGCAAGCCACGTGAGCCACCCCATTGGTGGAGTCAATGCGAGACCATTGTCCAAAGCTTCGACCTCGACGGAAGATAGAACTCCAAATAGGAACAAATATATCGATGGCACCAACATCTGGCAATACGGTAGGACCTTAAGCTTTTTTGCAGTTGGTATTATGAGCACTGAGTGTGCGATTTAAAAGTCATAAAAGACGAGCGGGTTTGATATGGATCAAACCATCGAGTCATGTACGGTGATTCGGTATGCTCTTAGCAACAGACGACTAGACTGCTCTTCACGCGATCGAATATGGTTCGGAGTGGAGCGTACGTTCGGTGGTTCAGTCTGTTGGTATAACCCGCGCCACGTATCTTGGACCTAAAATGTAAATAAATAAATAAATAAATATTGTAGGACATTCTATACAACGCTATCTAGACCCAAAGTAAGCATAGCTTAACTAGCTTGTGTTATGGGTTCTAGAATGCGGATAAACATACTTAGATACATTTTTTTTTTGTAAATACATACATATTATACATAGAAACACCCAGACCAATGCAAATATTCATATTTCATGCACACAAATATTTGCACTGAGCGGGGATCGAACCCGCGCCTCCTGCGTAGCGGCCGCGTTCACTACCGCTACGCCACAGAGGCAGTCAAAAAGTGCTCAAAATGTGCTCTATACGCGCAGTACACATTTCCTGGGTGTCTTTTGAGGATAGCACGGGATGCTACTGCGGTAGACGAACTCAAATTCACCAAGCATAGACTATTAGGCACTTGTCCCACCGCCGGCGAGAAAACGAGTGACTATCGACTATTTTCTCGCTCTAGAAACGTACAATAGATATACATTCCGTGTAAACAAAAGAGATGCATATACAAATAGTTGATCGCTGACTGTTCACACTGCCGGCGAGTACTCGCTTTACTAGTTTGTCGCTGAGCGACAAGAGCTATGAAAAATAACACTCGCTCAGCGATACTCGCTAAGCGATAAGCGAAAATTACTAATTTCGGTGTCAACTCATGGTAAAGCTAGGACTGTACGCTTAGCTGCTCGAAGTGTTGCGAGTAATCGCTCACCTCACTCGCACACTCGCTTATAGCCGAGCTACAGAACTATCGGAAATACGCACTCGCTCCTCGCTGCTCGCCAACTCGTTTGTAGCTCTAGCTTTACTCGTTACTCGTTCATCGTTCCCAGTGAGACAACTGCCTTACAAAGCAATCCGCGGGCGCCAGAGCCTCGTATGTCTTACGATTTAGGTCCAAGATACGTGGCGCGGGTTATACCAAATCCGGTTATAGGGCTTTAAGTTTACAATTTTCAATAAATTACTAAAATTGACGTTACACATATTATATATTATGTAGATTATTTACAGATATTTTGTAATAATATGCGAATGACACTCCCGGAGTTTTGTTACCCAGTTCACACGATGACTGTTTCGTATGAGGCTGGATGTCATTTATGTATGTTTGTTTTCCAATTTTACATAGGTAAGGAAATTAAGGAAAATATATGTTTTTATTATTGGTTAGTTTAGTTGTAAACATCTCTGATTATGATTAATGTCCAAGAAAAGATACTTGATATATTATTACGGACTGCAGGCTGCAGGTCTAAAAAGGCTACTTTATAACACTTTATTGGCGTCGTACATACCTACCTACATAAATAATGACACAAAAAAAAAATTACACGAAATTGGAATCTGCATTGAATGAATTATTGTGATTCTGCTCTTATGAGTGACCATTAGGTACACGAGTTTTAAAGGAATCTATTGATATCTACTGGGAATTCATAAAATTACCTAGGTACCTACTCGTTTTTAGCGGAATCGCTCGTGGAATCGGTGGAATCGTGGCATTTTAAGACCCGCTAAACTTTTTCTAGAGATCTTGGCGAAGAGGTTTCGGTATGGTTCACAAACTTACCCCAAACACTTTTAATGTAATAAATTATACCTAGGTACACTTCAGTCAGTATTCGAACTATTTATTAGGTACACTAAGTAGATACTTCGAGCACGAGCTCTCTTTAGTAAGTATGTGGTACCTAATAATGTGTAGTTATTTATATATTTCTTGTGTTATTTTGAACAATGTTTTTTTAGTAGTGTAGTTGATAAATAAGTGAACAACAGTTTTAATCAGGATGTTTAAAATATCTTGACCCCAAACATACATATACATAGGTAGGTACATACATATAATCACGCCTTTCTCCGCAGAGGGTTAGGCAGAGGTGAACAAACAGAAACACCCACATTTCACCAATCATTGTATTCGGTCCCACGTAGGTAATAGGGGTGAGACTGCTGCCGCATTCCAGGCACTATTGTTGACTCTAGCCATGCGTCTGAGGCTGATGTTAAACAGCCATATCCCTTAGTCGCCTTGCACGACACCGCGTGGGAAGAGATGGGGTGGCCCAAACTCTACTCTGCCAGGAACCCCACAAACACGTTACAAAATGTACTTTACTAGCTGTCCCGGCGAACTTCGTACCGCCATATTTTTCCCGTTCCCGCTGCACCTATTTTCTCATCCTTTTAACTTTCCCTGGACACCCACGAATATTTCAAGACTAAACTAAAATTAGCCAAATCGGTTCAGCCGTTCTTGAGTTATAAAATAACAACGAAAAGTGGCATTGATTTTTATATATTAGACTAGCGGACCGGACAGACATTGTCCAGCCTGCATGATATGTTTTGTCACTCATCTCTTCCTGAACGGATGGTCCGATTTGAATAAAAAATTTTGCATGCGTTTGGGTGGCACCCTAGCTAGATAGTAAAAATTTAAAAAAAAAACATACACACGTACACAATAGAATTTTATATTTAGGTATATATGAAGATGTGCGCAGTACTTACGCGTTTTTAGACGATAGCACGGGGTGCTACGGCGGGCGGTAGAGGAGCTCAAATCTACCAATCATAGATTAGGCAGGGTCATCAAAAGAACCCTTGCGCGCCAAGGTGTTCTTTCTCTCGTGACTTGGGCTCAAGATTACCAGTAACTACACTGTCATACATACATATGCTCACACCCGTTACCCCCTGGGGTAGGTAGAGTCAATGCACGGCCAGTGAACAACATTGTCAATCGTCACCCAGCTTTCTTTAACCCCGCGTTTACATACTGCCGCTCGCATTGCTCATCGCCTTGCCGGCAATATTCACGCGAATAATGCCCTAGCATTCAAACACTCGCATCATCGCGATGCTCATCGCGTTGCCCAACACTCGCATCATCGCGATGTTCATCGCGTTGCCCGCATACAGTATTCGCCTTGCGATGGAGATGGACGACTTTAGTTAAGTTAAGTGGACACCTAACCGAATGCAGTATAGGCATTTTATTAGGCTAGGCTATCTACTTAGATACTTAGCTAGTAGGTAATCAGGCTAATTTGGTACGTAGGTAGGTACCTACCTACCTACCTATTTTAATTTGGTAGGTAATTAGGCTAATTTGGTAGGTAGGTACCTACCTACCTACCTATTCTAATTTAGTAGGTAGAGGTACCTACTTACCTACCAAATTAAAATAGGTAGGTAGGTAAATTAGGCTAATTTGGTAAGTAGGTTACCTACCAAATTAAAATAGGTAGGTAGGTAGGTAGTACCTACCAAATTAGCCTGATTACCTACCAAATAGGTAGGTAGGTAGGTACCTACCTACCTACCTATTCTAGTTTGGTAGGTAGGTACCTACCTACCTACCTATTCTAGTTTGGTAGGTAGGTACCTACCTACCTACCTATTCTAGTTTGGTAGGTAGGTACCTACCTACCTACCTACCTATTCTAATTTGGTAGGTAGGTACCTACCTACCTACCTATTCTAATTTGGTAGGTACCCTAGCTACCTGTTTGGTCGGTATACTTAGGCTAATTTGGTAGGTAGGTACCTACCTACCTACCTATTCTAATTTAGTAGGTAGAGGTACCTACCTACCTACCAAATTAAAATAGGTAGGTAGGTAATTAGGCTAATTTGGTAAGTAGGTTACCTACCAAATTAGAATAGGTAGGTAGGTAGGTACCTACCTACCAAATTAGCCTAATTACCTACCAAATTAAAATAGGTAGGTAGGTAGTTAGTACCTACCAAATTAGCCTGATTACCTACCAAATAGGTAGGTAGGTAGGTACCTACCTATTCTAGTTTGGTAGGTACCCTACCTACCAAGGTACGGGGCAAAAGTCTTTAAGGGATGGGGTAAAAAGTCAAATTGGATCCATGGGGTGTTGTATTGTGTTTCTTCGGGCAGAGCAGAGCAGGATAGGACAAGCGCGTTATTTATTGCATACTATTTTAAGCTTTGAAGTAAGAAACACTGAAAACTGCTCGATCATTTTCCGCCTGATTTCAGATGACCCTACCTGTAACGTTAGTATGTGGACTATGTGGGTAGAAATATTTCAGTCCTTTTATTGTGTAACTAACCTACTTAGAAAAACGCAGCAGGAATTTAGAATATTGCACACAGATAGTAAATTTTATGGTTTGTATTTGTTATCGCAGTTACGCAAGCTAACAAGTATGTTTACAAGTTATTTGTAACAGTATACCGATCTGTGATAACAAGTTTCTATGACTACCTATAATTGGGTATTTTCCTGTAGAGAACATAAGTTCTTTAACTGAGCCTATTAATTTAAGAAGGGATACATACGCGTGATCAACAGTAGGTACATAAGATCAACATTCAATATGTCAACGCCACGAGATCAGTAAATTATTTGACAATTAACAACATACTTAGGTTTAACAACGTTTTGACGTTTAGTTAAAAGTAGTTAACTGAAATCTTGACAATGTACGTAAAATGGGGTGAATAGGGATCAAAGGGTGAATAGGGATAAAATGCGTAGGTACCTACGCCTACTCTAACTGCTAACTGCTCAAAAAGCGTTTTTGCGTGATGGTTATGATAGTGATGATTGAGGCGCGCCAAATCCGAATTGACCGTCTGCACTGATGGCACAGAAACTTTCTGTTCTTACAGGGTTTGCACCATAATAAACTCCCCTGGTGTTGCACACGTCCATAGGCCACGTTAACTGCTTTATTTATTTTATTTTATTTTAAACTTTATTGCACAAATAAAATGTACAAAGGCGGACTTAATGCCATAGGCATTTTCTACCAGTCAACCTTAGGGTGATGCAGAGAATAGTTGAGGTAGGTGCTTGAAAATTGTTATGAGAGTGTGTAATCTAGTACAGTATAAATATTGGGTGAACATAATCACTCAATCAAGCTTTACATCAGGTGGACCGTGTGATGTCTGCCAGTCTGCCACCTAACTGTAATTAAAAAAAACAGTCATATAGGTAGATACTTAAGTAGACAAAGACATAATCATATTCTGTCCTCCGTGTATGTAGATTAAATGGGTTCGTCCATTTTCGTAACTGTCATTTTCATAACCAGCTACGTACGTGGTATTTTTTTCTTGCTTTCATAACCAGTTACGAAAATAGAATTAAATTGTCGTTTTCATAACCAACTGTCATAACCAGTTAGGAAAGAAGAAATAATTTAGAAGACAAAGGGCTTGCGCTATTGGTTGATCAAAGTGATAACTCCTTCTATCGTTTTTTTGGCTGGTCTCTGGCTATATGGTGAACTTTGCAACTTTTTCAAGATGAGTGCCGGTCATCGACTGCCGGCACTTACATCATATCAAGTTACCGACCATCTTGGCACAATTAAAGCTAAATGCTAAATCTTAGGTTTACCTACACTAAATACCTATGGTTTTTTTTTTGTTCATAGGTAGGCAAATTCGATATTTACCTATCTATGAACGTGGAAAAGTTGGACATCAGACTTCGATGTGAAAGCTACGGATGCGACTGGGATTGAGACTAGGAGGAAGAATGTTGGTAGCTAGCTAAGCATATTTAAAATACTTCGGTTTTGTCTCTGACTCGCACATTATCAAAACCTCTAGAGAAAGGTCCTGCCATGGCATCGGTCGGAAGCAGCAACGACTATATTAAAAAGGGAAAGGTACGTGACAACTTTCATTGCCCACCTGCCACCACGAACAGGTTTTGTCATAATTACCGAATTTTTAACAAAAAAAAAATCAAATTGCCATAAGTAGGTAGGTACCTATCTACTTAAGTAAACTTCCAGCATCCAGGACAGGATTTGAACTCGAAGTGGGTATAATATTATTCACCCCCATGGTTGCAGCTAGGGGGATACATATTTTGGGAGTTCAAACCTCCATCGAAATTCTAAATATTATCAAGAGATCAATATTCTATTACTTACTCTTCTTCCTGTTTTTGATTTTGCTTACTAAGAAGGTAGGTACCTACTACGGTTCTTTCGGGAATGACCACCGTCTTACCTCCCAATCCAGAAGAAAACCAGCACCAGAGTCTCGTCCGTCAGTCAGCGCTGTATCATCTGGAACGTGAGGTATAGATCTTTGGGGGACTGGGGTCCTCAAAATAAGTAGGTACTTTGGTAGGTATACAAGTACAACTAATAAGAACTGTGGTACATTATGCTTGTGAATATTGTTGTATTAAGGAAAAATAATATCAGTCCATTATACCTAGTTTTAAACTCATAAACGCACCTAACAGTAATGCGTATTATCAATTGGGGTTATCAACATGGCAATTAATGTATTGTTAACCTGGTAGCCAAGAGACTACCCTTTCTAGGACTCGAATCAGTCAGCGGTTTATTTTATCAGTAAAGTAATTTGTAGCATTCCAGGGACGTACGCGTAGCTATCCAATCTGCATACTGATACAGACTGCACAATAGATTCTGATAAGCTTTTATCCTTCCCGTTAGCGACAGACTTGAGTCAGTGAGGCAGAGAGACGTGAGAAAAATTGCAGTAAGCGTTTACAAGTCGGACCGATCGGTGTTGTGTCCCCTTGGACGGACCATTTACGGCGTGTAAAAAAAACACAACCAATCAGAGAGGAATTGTTCAAGTTTAAAATCCGAAGTTTTTTTTAAATATGGTAAGTTAATTTTAATGCCAAATTACTAAGCGTAGACTTACAAAAATAATTGTTTCATATTGTTTTAGGGTGGTTTTTGTTTTCATTATTTTGTTAATTGACGTTTCGTAGTAAATTATATCGGTATATTTTGTGTTTATGTTGTGGACCCATGTCGAGAGAAATAACATAGGTATAAATATAAATTCGTTTATAGTTTAGCTACAGTCAACTACACAAGTGTTAAGAACACAAATGTACCTACCTAAACCTATTACAATTCAGGGGTTGGAAAATGGGTGTGACATCGTGATGTCATAATCTATCTATACTATTATATAATTGTAAAGTGGTCGTGTCTGTACATTTATTTTGATAAAAAAAAGATATTTGAAAAAAAAATACTTGGGTTATGTTATGTTAACGATACTGAACACGAAAATATTTTTTTTTAATTTCCTGTCTGTTTGTCTGTTTGTTCGCGATGGACGCAAAAACTACTGGACGGATTTTGATGTGGTTTTTTTGTTAGAAAGGGCTTGATCAGACTTAAAATCTTACGTTTGTTTGATCGCAATCGGTTGAGTAGAACCGAAGATATGAGCAAAAGTCGCGTTACCCGAGATGCACGCGGGCGGAGCCGCGGGCGGAATGCTAGTTATAAATAGGAATTGAAAAGCACATGCCATGCTTATTTGCTTTATTCAGTAGGTAGGTTCCAATATAATATGTATATGTTATAATATAAATTTACAAACACACGTCGTACTCGCTTTGCTCCAATAACCGGTAAATAAATATCATAAAAGAGATAAAGTACCTACGTACAGTCAGTGTGAAAAGTAGATATTTTAGTAGTAATAGAGTTTTATTTAATAAAATGCTGTTTTATGAAATAGTGGGCTCTATTAAAATATTTGGAAACTTTGATTAATTAAAATATTGAGATGAGAATGATGGTAAGGAACCAGATTCCTCGTACCCACTATGGCACAATTGAATGGGCTTTTGAGTTCAAATAAAAGGAGTTTTGAGAATCCATGATTTGAGAAGTAAAATTGGGGTTTTTCAAAGTGGTATTCGCGTACCTACCAAATTGTGGTAGGCAGCTGCCTCGATTGATCATGGTAATATGGAAACAGTTCAACGGTTTCGTAGAAAATTTAAGTAACCTATGATTACCTATCACTTTTACCTATTTTCGAACTTAATTTATTTATTAATTTATTTGATTTTAGTTTTTAAATTCGCCTTTGTACCTATTCTAAATGTTAAACTAAATTCATGTTTGGGCTTTGAAAACACTTGTGCAGGTGTATCACAATAATTGTGTTAAGAGGACACTATTTTACTTTGTAAACAGCTAAGTAGAGTTTTTGTATTTATTACACACTAGCTTTTGCCCGCGGCTCCGCCCGCGTGGATGTCGGTTATCGCGACCAAACATAGCCTATGTCCTTTCTCAAGATCTAAACTACCCCTATACCAAATTTAATCAAAATCGGTTCAGCGGTTTAGGCGTGAAAGTGTAACAGACAGACAGACAGAGTTACTTTCGCATTTATAATATTAGTATGGATATGGATGGATATGATATTTATTACACATAAGTAATAATGTAATAGTAATAATATTATAATATTTGCGTAAAGCTTTTATAGTTTCGCGTAGGAGGCCGATTATATAATAACGGGACCGGGACATGTTATCTGCTCATACTGGCTTACACAGCCAACAACAAAACTTGTTATTATAAACCTTTCGTTCTTATAAAGACTGTATAAACCAAACAAAAAGAAATAGGGAAAGTCCTCGGATCAACAAAAGTTGTTATTATAAACCTTTTTTACATGTTTCAATAAATTTGATGTACCTAAGTGTAAGTAGTTGTATAATCTCTAGAGGACAAACTTAATATCTACCAGCTGTTATTGTTTCATGTTTTGTTTGAAAACTAAAGGTATGTAATCTGTAACTTAGAATTTGTTATGTTACTTTTGTCGTTGACTGTACCAGTGTCATTTTAAATAGGTCCAATAATTATAATGTCGGTTTCTTAAAAAATGTTTACAAAATAAAGATTATTTTTTTCATTTAAAATTAATAACGTAGGTAGGTAGGTATTCCCAATGATATTATTATAATACATCATTGGGTATTCCCCAATCATTTTAAGAACAGTTTTCAATGATATTTATTCATTTTAACATTGATTGATATCTGAATGCTACTTGTAAGTTTGCGTTTAGTGTCTGATTTGCATAACAATAGACTGAAAATTTAAGTGGCTTTAAAAAAAATACGTTCGTACCTAACCTAATGCCTGAAAACAAAGGTCTTCGACCATGCGTCTTAACTGGTCCCCTCCCCCCCTCCCCCTAGACAAGGGGCAATTCATTGGCGTATTGTAGAATTGAAGTGAGAGAAGTGACGAATCGAATGTATGGAATTTGACGTTTATGACGTACGTTGACGACTGGCATATACGTCAAATCCCATACATTCGTCATTCTATTCTACAATACGCTGACCGACGAATTGCCACTTTTCTAAGGTGTCTAGGGGGGCTGATATATGATACGGGTGCCCAAACGTGGATACTGACAGTGAGGTAAGTCCACGCACTTAAAAATTGCCAGCGGGTTACGGTGCAAGCTATGCTTGGAGTATCTTTGAAGGATAGAATTCGTAACGAGGTCATCCGACAAAGAACTAAAGTTACCGACATGACATAGCTAACACAAAAGCTAGCAAAAGCTGAAGTGGCAGAGGTTAGCCTAGCCACATCTGTCGAAGGACTGATGGCCGTTGGATCAAACGAGTCCTATAGATAGTGGAGCCCGCGAGAAGGCAAACGAAAGGTGGGAACGCCCGGCGTCTCCTAGCCAGATAAGCTGACGACCTGAAAAAGTTGTCTGGGATAGACTGGATGAGGAAGGCGGAGGATCGGAAGAAATGGCGCACAGAGGCCTAATGCCTATGTCCGGCAGTGAACTGCAATAATTGATTGATTGATCGATTGACCTAATGCAATGCAAACATTTCTTAGTCAGAAGAGAGTCTAAAAAATCTTCACTGACACTATACTTTCCTAACCTTCATATAACGCCAGGGTCAGTCAGATTACTTTTCAGGGTCTAACATTTTTTTACGCATCTTTTAATTACCTACGCTTAAAACGCAAGTATATTTTGCAACTAGTGATTACTTAGCCCATTATTAATTTTATTTAAACATATTTTTTTATCGTACGTTTTAAATGCTTCACGAAACGATCAGTCAGAACCTTAGACCATCAAGTGATTCAGGTGTGGCGTAGTCACATTTACGTGCCCTGAACTGTATTAAAAAAATTAAGAACCTACCTATTTTAAGTTAGAGAAATTCTTTCTCCGCTAATGTAACTGTTTGATTATGTGGTTACATTCTCTCACTAGTGGTCACTTTTATAATTTGTAATACATTTGTAAAAAAGTTAAAACATGAACACTTAATGAGTATTTAAACGGTCAGTTTACGCGCATTCGTGCGTAGTTTACGCGCAATTCAAATTACAATGAATGAAATTTTGAAGAAATTAGTACGCTAACTTTGCCTATAAATTGGCAATAGTCAAGAAAGCATCTCCGATTGGACTTCAAATCGCGATAGTCCCTTTCTAGGGGTACCTATAGGTAGATTCACTTCTTACCTCTCCTAAGGAACGACCTACCTAAAAATTATGATCGATGTTCGTATCGTAGGTAATCTTGAACTCACCTACTGAGGTCATTCACTCATATTTATTGATAGGAACATGTTCACTTCCAATTTTTGAAGCATAGACCGCATAGAGTAGCTACCTAGTGACCCATGTTAGTTATTATTCTAATATCAAAATGGCAATGGCATATTGGCACAGATTCAATCAGAACTTAATTTTAATTTCAATTATAGCCAATCAAAGTGTTCCAATTTTACGTGAGTGACCTAACAAACAACTATTATAAACGTGCCTGTTACAGATATGAAAATAAATTAATATTATTATTTGAACTCGATATTCAAAACGTTGAATCTATCAAGGAAAATGTAGATAGAAATTACAGCGGATGAGATTGAACAATTTTTTCAAAGACCTCACGGGTACTAACAGTACCTACAGTACCTACCTACATTAGGTAGGTAGGTATAAATGTATTGATTTATTTCAATATAAAGATAGGTAAGTCCTATTTTATTTGTGTTCAACCACTTTTGTCACTGACTGTACCTACCCAAAAGTAAGTGAACAATGTCAAATACCTTTATTTATCGACATTTAATATTTTTGTCTACTAAACTTGTACCTTCACTTGACCTATACCTACCTACTTACTAACAAAGGCTCAAATAAAATGATTAATGTTTGATAAGCTTCTTAGATAGGTTCGATTGTATTCTAGTTCTACCGATAAGGTGTTAAAATAAAACATCTGTAGACTGTGGTCAATGACCTTCCGTAGGTTGAACGTCCATAGTGTCCATAGGTACATACCATACATATCTACTTTACTCGCAACTGGCGACCGAAATTCCTTTGTCCCGTTTAGCACCTAACAATTGATTTGTTAAAGATGAAAAAATAACATTGTTTTAGCTGTTTACTTAGTCATTACAATAATGAAATTCTCAATGTCATTCTTCTAAGACTAATTTGGTAAGGTAAATTGGTAAGGTTGGATTGTCGGCATGTAAACGAAACAAGATTTTGTGGCGCGAAACGTTCAAATATTCCCGTCGGACCCGTTCTTTTTGTTTGTAGAATTTTCGCTTGGCAGAGTATAGTAATAGGTATATAAAGGAGGTTACTAGACCTAGTCGTGGTTCAAAGTCAGGTAAGTGTTACCAAGTGCTTTATTGATCCTTTAACTAAAGTCAAAACATCTAAAACCACCACAACATACTTAGCAAAATCCCTAAAAACTACTAAAAAGAATACCTACTAAAAAATCACATCTAGTCAAAGGAAAGTAAAATTAATTATTTACAAAAAATAATGATCAATAAAACACGTCATTGATATTGTTGAGCTAATATCGTGCAGATAATTGCCACAAAGTTCCATATGATTAAATTGCACGTTGTGCTTCTTGCGGATATGAGGCTGCGGAGGCGATGTACCAACAGCAATATGCAAAAAAAAAACATAAAATAAAATGTGCAAAAACACTAAAACTGACGGATTACCTATTTCTCTTTTCCGGTGGCGAAAACGTTTATGCTCTAAGCACTTCCGCAGATTAAAAATATTATGAAATTATTTGCGAAGACATGATAAAGTTACAAAATAAAATTAGCGACTTCACGGACTTAGGCTTGTAGTGGTTTGTGGAGTCACGCGTACCTAAACGATCACGTGAGGAACTCCTGCATTCGAAACTAGGCGAATAAAATGCAGGCGAATTGCCTCCACTTGCACAACCATATTCTGCGGTGACCGCCCTGCTACGTGGTAGATAGCCTCTGGTACCGTAGACCCAAAACGTGTTGTTAGCTTGTCGTCGTTAAGCGTGGCATGCATGGGTGCCAATCACTGAGTTAAATGCCAATGGTCTACCTTAGATGCCCAAGACCGTACAAAGTGCAGAAGTAAAAACCGGAAAGTGGACCCCGGACTGAACGCCCGGTGAATGAAGTAAAGTATATTTATGAAGCCTTTTTGTTACAGATCCTGATTACAGTATTCCTGGCCGGGTTGAGTGCGACCCTGGCACTAGACAACGGATTAGCCTTGACGCCGCCCATGGGCTGGCTCACTTGGGAGCGGTTCAGATGCATCACAGACTGCAAAAAGTATCCTAATGAATGTATCAGGTGAGATACCGCGAGAGAGAATTACTAGTTTTCTCGCTAACTGCTCCAGTTATGCTAAATTGCTTGTATTAGGAGTGGGTTCAAGTCGGTATGGTCAGTTATTGTCAAGATCAGGAAGCCCGGGCCTCCCGATTGTGAGGCCGATTCCTTAAGATAGATATGTGGGTTAGGTGCTTCTATAGTAGACTAGAGTAGGAGACTGACCATGGGCGTACCCAGCTTTCTTTATGGGGTGGGGCAAAAGTCTTTAAGGGATGGGGCAAAAGTCTTTAAGGGATGGGGTAAAAGTCAAATCGGAATCGTGGGGCGTTGTCGTAATTTTTTTGGGCAGAGCAGAGCAGGATGGGGCGGGCGCCCCACTTGCCCCTCCTTGGGTACCTACCCCCATGAGACCAGCATTCTTGGGTCAAACATAAATACTCAAATGTAAAATAAACTCATAACCCTGCTTTCCAAAGTGCCAGATATCAATCTATTTGTGTCCTAGGAAGTCAATGGTCATGGTACAATCAGTTAGTATTTAAGTGCAATTTGTATTCTACGCGTATAAGACTATCTGTTTCTAGAATATGCCGAGACTGTTGTCATCATTAATTAGATGCATAAATAGGTGTCATGCATCCAAAATATTCCTACCCTACATGTATAGGATAGGGTATATTTTGAATAGCATGTGAAGTCTCATTAAAGGCATTAAAATTTTCAGCGAGAATCTAATCAAACGTCACGCAGACCTGATGAAGAGTGAGGGTTACCTGGCAGCAGGCTACGAGTACCTGGGCATCGACGACTGCTGGCTCGAGAAGACGAGAGGACCTGATGGCCGTATGGTGCCCGACAGGACACGCTTCCCGAACGGAATGAAGGCGGTAGCTGATTATGTGAGTAGATTCAATTAATTATGTGAGTAGATTCAATTTATTATGTATCTTGGATCTAAAATGTGCTCTACACGCGTAGTACAGTCAGCGTCTGAGAAAACAGACCCCCTCATGCTTTCATATCATTAACAAGAGGGGTCCCTTTTCTCTGAAGTTTACTGTACATTTTTCTTAGGTGTCTTTTGAGGATAGTACAGGGTACTACGGCGGTGGACGAGCATAATTCACCAAGCATAGATTATTAAAAAACAATCTACACGCGCCATGGCCTCATTTGTCTCGCGATTTAGGTCCAAGATACGTGCCCCGAGGTATATGTAGTTTAATTTAGTTATTGGCCTATATCTAGACTCCAGTCACGTCACAACATTTAATACTCAAAATGCACAATACCTACTCGTTTTTTGTGTATCTTTTGAGGATAGCATCTACCAATCATGGCTTATATCAAACCACTCCGCGCGCGCCAGGGCGTCAATTCTCTCGGGACTTTGGCTTGAGATTAACACCCGTATTCACAAACAATACTTCGCTATCCGTACTACCAAAACTGTGCAAAGAACGACAAATTCTCAGTGCGTTCGTTTTGGCAAGCCTTTTTATTCATTGATAACACTTAAGTATAACTTCGTTGAGTGAACGCACTGCGTTAGATACTGCTCCGTGATGTTTGTGAATTAATTTTACCACCCCTATGCGCTCGAGCACACTATGAGACCTCACAGTATTGTTTGTGAATACGGGTGTTAGTCAATTCGATGGCAATTCTCCCTTGACGAAACGGTTCACTTCTGGTATTGGAAAAGCTATTAGCCCTATCAGGATAGTCAGTCAGTCAGAGAGTGGGATAAGAACTCACGAACACTATACTTCTATAAGCGTACTGCGTACTCACGTCAATATTATAATAACCCCGAAAACGTAAGCCAGTTGGCTAGTAAAAAATGATATTAAAAACAAAATCAACAGTTATTTATTAGTAGGTAATTGGGTACTTAATTATTTAAAAGAACTATAAGTTACTTAACAATAAACTTAATCATCTCACAATAATTATGCGTAACTTAATCAACTCCAGAAAAAAAAATCACCACCAATAATATTCATTGAGATTGAACCTTCAATACTTTCTCTAAGAAGGCACTTTTTATCATTTTTGGCATTTTCAATCATCCAACTAATCACTTTGAAAATTTTCAAGGCATAGTCCAAGACAGCATATTTATAAGCGCATTTCTACTCGCGCAGAATTTCTGTTCTTCTAATTCCTCAGTAGGGGGAATAAAATCCCATTCAATTTTCAAGTCTTCAGCCGACAAAGTAGGTGCGGGCAGTCTTGCCTCGTTGCAGAAATTGTGTAGTACACAACATGCAATCACTATTTTTTTGACCATATCGGGATGGTAATGAAGTGGTCTGTGGACTAAAAGACACCTGAATCGCGCTTTCAAGTTTTGTATAGTTTGGCCTATGGTTTTGTGAGCTGCGGCATGTAGGGTGTTATAGTACGCCTCGTGTGTGTTGGGTTCTGGGTTCTGTATGGGCGTCATTAGGTAGGGCCTTTGGGGGTATTCGGAATCACCTGTAAAAAATAATTATACTATACTAGCTGTTGCCCACGGCTCCGCCCGCGTGGTATTCTGATCCCGTTCATCGATATATAGCCTACTAGCTTTTGCCCGCGGCTCCGCCCGCGTGGATGTCGGTTATCGCGACCAAACATAGCCTATGTCTTTTCTCAAGGTCTAATTTACCCCTATACCAAATTTCATCGAAATCGGTTCAGTGGTTTAGTCGTGAAAGCGTAACAGACACACAGACAGACAGACAGAGTTACTTTCGCATTTATAATATTAAGTATGGATGTGTATAAGCTATATTATTGTAAAGTTTCATTAAAATCTATTCAGCAGTTTTTACGTGAAAGAGTAACAAACATCCTCATATACACTTTCATATTATACTTACAAACTTTCGCGTTTATAATATTAGTAGGAATAATATGAAGAGGTTAAGTTTGTAAGGTTTTAAGGTATGGATCTACTGATCCGATTTTGAAAATTATTTTACCAATAGAAAGTCACATAAGTCACATTATTTAGGATCACGCTATCGGGGAAGGTCAGTAGCGGCAACGGGATCAGAAGTCCACGCGGGCGGTGCCGTAATATTCATATGTATGTATTTTCTAGAGCTTTGTAGAGCATTCTAGAGAAGTCTTAGGATGCGTGACGTGATGTCCCAATTGCCATAAGTACGAATATCTATAGCAGGCCCTCGATTCTGCTAAAACACAACCGTCATACCACAGAGACTGCAAAAATGGTATTAAATAGGTAGACCTTATTTCTAACAGTTAACAATTGGAATGTTCATAACTGTCAATATAAACCTTTAATAATGCCGAGGCGAAACCGGTTAAGTTCAATAATAAATATCGTGGAAATGTACAAGTGCGTTATCTTATCAATATGTGTTAGTTCAGCCTATTCAGCCTTCGCAACTCTTGCTTGTCGCATTATTTCGGCTATTTAGATGTAAATTCGGCAGTTCGCTACCGACAATCACAAACGAACGTACCCGTAACAACGTTGCTTACCGCGTAGGATCACGTTTTCCCATTATGTTGCTTATGAAAAAATAATATTTTAGTCAATGAGAAAGAAAAAATGTATAGAATATAAAATCAAGGTTTCACGGCTCCGGGGTGAGGCGGGAATTTGAATTTCGAATTTGGAACGGGACATCGACTATTGGACGGTAGTGCCACGGGTAACTAAGTAGATCACGGGTAATTTTGTTGTATGCGTCAATGAGCCAACCAGAGTAGTAGTGCCATGGGAAAGTAAAATTTCCCACGACACTACTGGTAGTGCCAAGCAGTAGTGCCACGGATAATGGAGGGAACTAGATTATTGCTCGGGAAATGTATCTTGGCCCTAAAATGTGCTCTATACGCGTAGTACACGTTTCTTGGGTGTCTTTTGAGGATAGCACACTACTACCGTGGACGAGCTCAAATTCATCAAGCATAGATTTTTACAAAACAATCTGCGCGCGCCAGGGCCTCGTTGGTCTTGCGATTTAGGTCCAAGATACGTGTCGCCAAGCATTATCTCGAATCAATCTGAATTCAGCCCCCCTAGATAGACAAGTGGTAATTCGTTGCTTGGCGTATGATGGAATAGAATGACAAATGTATAGGATTTGACGTTTTTGACATTCGTTGACGCCTGTCATATACGTCAAATCCCATACATTTGACTTTCTATTCCATCATACGCCGAGCAACGAATTGCCTCTTGTCTAGGGGGGCAGAACGCGGTAAAGACGTATAAAATAAATAAATATTTGGTTCAGCCGATAGATGCAGCGCCTAGTAATATTATCTGTATGACAGTTACAAATAGTTGTACTTAGGATGGCTTGTGGTCTTACGCGATACCAAATTTTTTTGTTCCGTAGAGACAGTCTTATAGTACCTACACACAAGGCATTATAAAAAGAGAAGTAGGTACCTACTTACCTAGTAAATAAACCGTTTCACCATCTTTATGAAGATTTTCTAGATGATCTTTTATAGACGACTGTTCAAAAATACTGTTATCACTCAATGAACCTCCGAAAGAGCTATTCACTTGAATTATATTTAGGTCCGCATCAGTTATCTGGCAAAAAAAATCCTTATAAGTAATTGAAGGGTTGGCACAAACTATAGCTTGGATAGAATCACTTTGTTCAAAAGAGTGATGCAAATGTAATTACGTAATAAAATGTAAACAATCATCATTATCATCTTGGCATTATGTCAGACTCGAACCGACTAAAACCGCACCGCGCCGTTTTGGTTCTCCAATAGCGTGGATTAAGGCGACCCAATAAGGCATTTCCCTCGAGGGGAAATCTACGGTTTTTAATAACCACCCTCGGTGGCCGGCAGGAGTGGTATCCGTAGTGTTACCTCACGAAAAAAAGGTACTTCCGCAGGTTGATAGCGATAAAAAAAAATTTCGTAAAAATTGTTCACAAAAATAAATAGTGTGCACCTACCAATTGTACATTGATTGCATACTGGCCTTTTTGACAAAAATACTCTTCGTCACCGGTTTTTGGCCTAAGCATAGATACTAATGTTGTGGCTATACATCCAATAACATTAGGTATTCCGAATTTTTCATGAAATCTGTAACCAAAATTTTACATTACAATCACATGGATGTGCTCTCCGAGGCATGGAAACGTCCAAACCAATGCAAATAAACATAATTATTCAAAGATTCAAGGATACAAGTATTTGCACTGAGTGGGAAGCGAACCGCCATACCACACAGGCAGTAAAAAAAATCAAGACATTCAAATAACGCAATGTCAAAATAATTGGTGTTTAAGCATTGGGTGTTAAATTCACCTCTGCCTAAACCTCGAGGGATAAAGGCGTGCTTATTATGTTATATTATTTGTGAAATAATTGTTTGTACTGGGATTGTAATGTCTTTATGGAAATCTGCAAGCTATTGAGGTATAAGGGGGCCCACGCCAACCTTATCTGCATGTCAATACACCAACCAACGAGGTTCTAGCGCAGATGTTCTCTGGGTTAATTCTTTTAGTATAGGACATGTCTGAAAGACATGACTTCACCTCGTGTGATGGTTAGCTGAAGGCAAAGTCTCACGAAAGACCTCAGCTTGCTTTTTGAAGCCCTAGGAGCCAGGAATATAGGTCCCTTGATCAAAATGTTTTGAATATGGCATAATATTACAATAACAGTACTTACTTATCTTGTATTACTTGTCTTTCAGAAGCATTTTTTGGACTTTTTATATATTTGCTTACAATATCTGGATGACATAAGGCATCTATTACTTGATGTAGGGCTCGGGACATGGATGGTTGAGATATGTCATTTTTTAACACTAGTTTTTGATAACCACCACTGGCCAGAAATGCTAGTGTGCATAATATCTGCAACATTGAAAAAATATTATGGTTTATAGTTTTTTTTTTAACTGGGTCACTTAATTATTCTTTAGTTACTTAGAATAATAATAGATAATGAAAAATAGAAGCAGTAATGGATGGAGAGAATGGACATATCCTAGGGGATTTCAAGCAAGATAAAGAAAGGTCTGGTCCTGATTCGGGTTGGTTAACTTTTACTAGCTTGTAGGAACAAGTTACTAAATTAGGAATAATATATTAACCTCTCTAGTGAACTCTGACTACCCTACTCAAGCACAGACCACCTGATGGGAAGTGATTGTGATAAAGAATAATAAAAAATAAACTTACTTTGGTCCTATTTGGTAAACCACTCTGTCTGATACCCTTAGGAAGATAGACATTTAACTCTTCTTCCAACAATTCTACTGATTCCTTAGAAAGTCTATACTTTTTCATAAATTCCTCTTTCCTGTTAGGCGTTTTTATGTGACGGAAACTCGGAGCACAGGGCCGTTTATGACTATCAAGTTTATCCAATTCATATGCTTCATGCAGTAGAGCAAGAAATAAAAATGATCTGGCCATGATGATTTTACAATCCTAAAAAAAAACGTTAGTTGTTAATAGTGTCGGCCTTACGATCTAAAGAACTGGGACAGTTCGAATCCTGGCCATTACACTGCCGTGGTGAACTCACTGCTAACACAAACAATTTAACTTAGCTTAGGGGTTATAGGAAATAAATATTTTACGGTTGCTAAAATTCTTTAAAAAATCTTACCTACTTAATATTAAAGTTTATTGTTTGGATCTGAGCCGCGGGTAATAGCTAGTTAAGTATAAAAGAAAATGTTTAATTACCTTCTAAAAAGCTTTAGAATTATATTGTAAAAATAACCTACGAAAACCTTTCCAAGGGACTAAAATGTTAAGAGAAATTATTAAACGTGATTACTTAGAATTGTTTTGAATCGATGTACTATCTTAACTTTAACTTTATTTCATTATCATCCAATTTCTGAAGAAAAATCGTCGTTTTGTTTATATTATTGTTTTTGTTTTGTTCCCAAAGTACGGACGGCGGACGGTATTCAAAACTGTCAAAAGTGACATTGGCTTGACACATGTCATGTCAAGCCAACCTGTCAACGTCAACTGTGTCTGAATGTTGGGTACGTTCGGGGAGTATGTTTTATACACGATGGATCGTGAGAAGTACAGTCAAAGTCAAAAGTAACTTAACCTCTGCAGGATCTTAATTTTAAGTGAAGTAGTCTATGGAGTGGATAAATATTTATAGTATTTATGATATTTTTTTTCAATTTTGATTGATCCCGTAGCACTGCACTTAAGACTTTAATGAGCAGTTTTCCAGTAGGTATAATAATCAGTTGGTTTTTAAGTCATCAGGAGATGGCGCTAGCATAGCTTTTGGTAATTTTAATGTACTCTGTTGTTTGTTAGTGGTATTTTCATTGTATCAGAAAAAATGACAGAATATTTAAGTAAAGTAAATCATTACAAAACCGAAGAACATTTTTTCCATAAATTACACTAGATGTGACACCACACTCTTCTTACCAAAAGTGCCGGCTGCGCCATCTAGCGCGTCTTTAGGAACCCTTTAAATACCTACTGGAAAACTGCTCATTAACAAAAAATATCGTCTTGTCATTTTGGTAACTGGACCCAATTTTCTACCCATTCATTGATCGAATAATTTTAACCTAACTATACAAAAGTCTACCCTGGCATGCTGCAGGCATTCACCAAATATTCAAACTTTTTTTTTTAATTTTCAGGTTCATAGTAAAGGTTTGAAGTTTGGCATGTACGAGGACTACGGCGAACGCACTTGTGCCGGATATCCGGGGGTGTACGGCCACGAGCAAATAGATATACAGAGCTTCGTGGAGTGGGACATCGATTACCTCAAACTTGACGGTTGTAACATCAATGTCACGCTAATGGAAGACGGTAATTTTTGAATTACTTCATTTTTTTTATTGCGTTGCACCGCGGAATACATTATATGGACCCTTCCGTGATATACGTATTTAGGTAATAATTATGGGCTATTCTTCTGGCTATTATATCCTTACTTCTATTATTATTTATTTAGACGTCAAAACCCCCTAATGCGATGGATATCCAAGACCGTGCGGAGTGGAGGAGGAAAAGTTGGGAAGCGGACCCTGGGCTCCAGCTTCGAATGTAATCAGGAAAAACGTCATAATAATGATGATGAGATGTCAAAACTATCAGCATAATCTTAGCGTGGTTTCTGGTTGCATCTGGCTTTCACTAGCCGAGAAAGAGTAAGCGGGCCACAGGTTTTCTTGACCTTTCAGTTTTATTTAGATTTCAAAAGTATTTTTTTATGTACGACACGTCAATTTGACTTCATCTCGCCTGATGGTGAGCAGCTGAAGGCAGAGTGTCAGGAAAGAGGGTCACCATTACAGACACGTACATGCCATGTTGCAATGATGGCACTCAGCTTGACGGTCACATCAGATGCTTTTTCACTTGTAATACCTGTAAAATAAACATTACAATGATTATTTCAGGGTATCCGGCTTTTGGAAGAATGTTGAATGAAACTGGCCGGTCCATCCTCTATTCATGCAGTTGGCCGGCGTATATGGAACCAGATGGTTTACACGTAAGCATTCTTATTTTACCTAAGTACTACTATATAAATGCGAAAATCATGGGCTACGTACCCGGATGATGTCAAAGTTTGGGTTTCATCTATAAATGGATAGTAAAATAAGGTTGCACGGGTTTTTTTTGTGATAGGATCCAAACTTCCGTGTGCCAGTGGGTTCCCGGTGGAGTAGAATAGGGCCACCCCATCTCTTCCTGTGGGTGTCGTAGATGGCGACTAAGGGGTAAGTATCCATCCGACAGTAAACATACAGCCCATGACTAAGTGCCCGCTTGACATCTTGAATCATGGATGACGAAATGTGGGCGATAATACACCTCTGCCTACCCCTTCGGGAAGTTACAGGCGTGAGTATATGTATATGTATGTAGGATCCAAACTTTGAGGTTGTATGGGTGCGTAGCCAATATTTGTATGGATGTATACCTAGATGTTCGTTACTCAATTACGCTAAAATAAAATTTGATTGAAGAGATACATATAATATTTATGTATGACGGTAATAATTTCATTTGTTAACTTTTCCTCTAAATTGTATAGTTCCAATGCGCGGGGAAAATTACGCCTATATTAAAAGATTCCTCTACATTTTCAGCCAAATTACGACTTGATAGCCAAACACTGCAACTTATGGCGCAACTGGGATGATATCCAGGACTCGTGGGCTTCACTATTAAAGGTTATAGATTGGTTTGGTGACAATCAAGATAGGCTAGCGCAGTACGCAGGTCCTGGTCACTGGAATGATCCTGATATGGTAGGTACAATACTGCTTTTAATTACTGCCTTCTCATTTTCAATTAAGTTCTGTCTCCTTTTTATAAGAAATGGTATTGAGCGATAAGACCGCCATTTCACTTCACTAATGACCGGTTTCTGATGTGAGATTGAAGATGACTCTACAAGTCATCTAATTTACGCACAGTACGCGGAATTAAAGAAAAAAATGTATGCACAGTGTTGTATTGCTCATAGTTTGTAAGTAGACGTTGACGAGAGACTCAATTTCCCAATTTCAATGTGATAATAATGCCACTTACTAAGTTCCCAATAAGTGAGATAAGTTCTATGGTGAACGACCTCCAGAGCAGCAATCATTGTAATTCGACTTTGTAAAGAGAAAACAAGTTGTAATCCAAATTAATGCGGCATTTATTTTCATTTTAGTTATTGATCGGAAATTTCGGGCTCACCATAGACCAGGCTCGCGTACAGATGGCCGTATGGGCAGTATTGGCAGCTCCACTGCTTATTAGCACAGACCTAGCAACCATCAGGCCAGAATTCAAAGAGATCTTGCTGAACAAAGATGTAATTGCTGTGAACCAGGACCCTATGGGGAAACAGGGTTTGAGGGTGTGGAAGAAGGCGGGTTTTGGAAGTGTAAGTAACTTTTTATTTATAATTCGTTCTGAAAGAGCTGGAATTAAATAATCCTATAATTATGTTATTCATGGGATCCCATCAAGTTCTTCAGAGTCTAGCAAGCCGGTACGCCTACAGAATGATGGGTGGAGCTTTAAGGCTGGGGTCTTCCCTTCAAGTTGGATTGAATCCAATTTGAGTCGGTCTCCATAGAGACTATTAGCTTGTTATATATGTTCTAGAATGCGAATATACATACTTGCATGCATTAAATTTTGTAAATACATATTATACATAGAGAATTAGACGTTTTCATGCAAATGAACATTTGCAATAATCGGGAATCGAACCCGCGACCACCGACGGAACAGTCGGACGCTCTACCCGCGCCGCTTAACCGAGGTCGCCTGTCAACGTTGGTTATTAGGCGACATAAGTTATCTCTTCAAAATATTCGTTTACAGAAATCTGGTCTGGAGATCTGGAATCGTGAACTGCAAGATGGTTCCTTCGCGCTAGCCTTCGTCTCAAGACGCGATGATGGAGCACCTTACGCTACCACCTTCAATTTCGAGGATATGGGGCTACAACCGGCTGGTTACGAGATATATGTGAGTTATGGACTTTACTGTAGACACAAAATATAAATATTTGTATTTTAATGTCAGGAACTGTCAATTTAAGAAGTAGGTAAAGTCAGTCAACAACAAAAACGTAAAATCGACTTTTGACTTGAAATGTCGGAATGAAGAGCAACAGAACGGCTAAGATCGGCTTACTTCAGTTTTGTAGTTGTACACTGTCCTCCCTTTCGCACAACATTATTAACATTATATAATAAAAAGTAGGTATAGTTAACCAAAACTATAGTTTAAGTATTTAGAAAAAAGAAACACTTTTTAAAGTTGCCAATACGATTTACAATTTACAGAACGGTCACCAAAACCGAAGTCTTAACCGGAATCTTATTCTTCTTCCCGATGTGTTAAATTAAAAAGCCGATATTTTAGTGTTGATCAACTTATGTCGATGACTGTACCTAATGTCTTTATAGGGTACGTTCGAGAAGTACGCTTTTCATTCTACCTGTGCCATGACCATGACAGAACTTCGTACTTTTAGGTCTGGCATAGCAAGGTCTGGCCTCATTGTATCTATTGTATAGACTAGCCTACAGTCTCGGGTCCTCAAGCCGAGAGCCACCATTGTAACATTGTTAGTGTCTACAATGGTGGCAATCTTCTTTCCTAAAACTTTACCTTTGGCTTACAATCAAGTGAGGTGAAGTCATAATAACGTGTCCAATATAAGAAATCTCTTTGACCAAATGAGTCAGAGACACGTGACAGGGTTTTCCTTCTCCTCCTTAGGAACACTTTTAGAAATGTATTAATTGTTTTGTTGAGTATTGAGTTATTCAACATTGTAAGCGTCCTCTATTTTGCTTTCATTCTTTAGACTTACCACCAGGCGTGCGGTGTCGTATTTATTGGCCACACGGAACTTCATTAACTTCATTAATTCATTAATTCCACCTATTACATTGGGACCTAAACATAAACGGCGAAATGTGGGTGCTAGCACCTCTGCCTACCCCTTCGGGGATATAGGCGTGAGTTTATGTTATGTTTTAACTTCAATAACAATCATATTTACTCAAGCGCCTGTTCATTTCATAATACTTAACCGTCGACCATATCATATAGCCTCTACGTTATTTCGTACATATATGCCGTACCTACTTGGCTTTCCGCAGGCGCTACAATCATTTGTGTTACGAAAATGTCAAGAAAGACCATAAACATCGTGGTCGTTTTTGACATTTGGGCGAATGAGACTCGATTAAGATTAAATTTTGAATAGATTTTTATAAGAATATTGGCCCTCTGTAGGTGTGTTAAACATTTTGATTGTATTATTTACAAAACCAGTGTAAAAAAATTGTCACCATTGTTACAGGATTTATACCAGGATGAAGAAGTCCGTTATTTGACATCGAATGCAGATTTCGAAGTTCGAATAAATCCGTCAGGTTGGTATTCTAATCCCGATTTTTTTTAATTTCACTTTAGACCAAAAGGAGGATAAATATTATGTTACAATAACTGCAGGAGAAATACCAACGATGTAAGGTTTGAAATAGATCAGGGGCATTATTCTACTTGACAACGAGTTCTAAACGCAATTGTAACGGGAGTAGACGGCAGATTTCAATTGGTTAACTTACAAGGCATAACTGGCGTAAAAGTAAACCAACTTAATTATGTCGGCTAACATGAACGTTCGTAGTTACAGTACGGTTAGTCAAGCCGAATAAGAGCCGGGATCGATTGTTGGTTTATCGGCGCACTAAACCCATTAATCGAGCCCATGATGGGACAGGTGCAATTACTTTACTAACTCAGGAGTTATTGATTTGCACTCGTGACAAAATATGTCCACGTTAGGTTCCGCACCTATGTTATGGACATAAACCATCATAACTGGACATTTTGGCGGTTTATACTGGAGAATATGGCGCTTGGTGGACTTTGTTACGCATATTGAATAAAGCACTTGTATTTTTCCACATTATTTTTTTATTTTTTTGAACCTGACCGGTTTGGCCTCAGAATGACGTGAGGACGAACCGATCAGGTTTCAGGTTCAATAATATAAGAAGATATTTTGGCTTTTACGGGTGCGACTGTCGTCTGACCTTTCAACCCAAGCCAGCGCCAGAACCTCGTCCGCCAGTCAGTGACTGTATCGGCTTGCTGACTACAGGCTTGGCCGATACACCCTAACCGAAATGACCAGCAATACCTATTTCAAACATGGACGCCTTCATAAAGCTGATTTGTTCGGTGCTTCCTCGTAGTCAAACTTTTTGGTCAAACTGGTTGGACTATGAGTATGTTTACTCATGGTCAAACTTCATTTGTTCTACTTTTCCACAGGTGTGAAGTTCTACAAGTTTGTGCCAAAGGATTCGAGCGGTGCTAAGACTCTCTATGCCAATACTAGAACAGAGGATGCAGTTGTCAACTCTGTTCTTAACGAGAGTTAATAAGAAATAATGTATGGTAATAAGTAATAATAATAATAAGAAGATATTGTAACTATACGCTATACGCCTGCTTAGACTAGCTTGCAGTGGTGAAGGGTGAAAACTTTGAAAAGGAAAGCCAGTGGCAAAAAATATACTCCGATTTAATTTTGCACCATGTGACCTATTGAGAAGCCGGCAGGAATTGGGTTATAGGGACCCCTCACCACAGCTAGCTTGTGTTATGAATGCGTATGAACATAATTAGACACATTTTAACTTGTAAATATTACATAAATACATCCAGATCAGTGCAAATATTTATACATACAAATGTTTGCCCTGAGCGGGATTCGAACCCGCTACCACTGACTAAGCTATTGAACAATCTACCACAAAGGTCAATTTGACGTTAATTAGGTTGTGTTATGTTGTTATTAAATTGTAAGATGATAATTATAAATCATAATAAAAAAAACAAATATAAAATTATTGAGTCAATTTCATTTCTTTTATTCCTCATATCCATAATTCGCTTTTATCTGGTTTATAATACGTTTGACCTTGAAAGCGAAAGATGAAAGATTACTGCATTTATTTAAGGCTGATAGGCTCGCATTTGATATAAGGTTAAGGTCGTGCTTCACTAAAAGCACGCTTGCCTAGATTTAACCTATCTAATATATAAAAATCAATGCCACTTTTCGTTGTTATTTTATAACTCAAGAACGGCTGAACTGATTTGGCTATTTATACTGGAGATTGAAGGCACTTGGTGGAACTTGCTACACATATTGAATAAATCACTTGTGTAACCCGACATCACGTCATCTAGCTACACCATTCCTAAACATATACTTATGGCGGCAAGTGATATTTATTCGGACATCACGTCTACCAGACTACGCCAGTCCTAAAAGGTACTTATGGCGCGTGCGACGCGCCGCGTCGATCGAATGACGAGACAGTCGGTGCCGCGCAGTGAGAGCAGACGGTCGACGTTGCGCTACGATAGCAAACAATCATTGTCGCGTATGCCCTGTTCTGTACGGTGTAACTTAACTTCCCTTGTAACCAATATAATAAAGTCACGTTACAAATTGCGCCCAACTAGTGGCCCGTACTCAAGTAAATACTAACAAGGCGGCACCGACGCGCCGCATTTACCTACCTGCGTACATCCGTGGACAGTTCCCGCGTTTTGAGTGCGAGTCGGATCGAGAACGAGCGTAGGCATAGACGACAGACATGCCAAGGACACGCCAACAAACCGCCGATGACCACGACAATGCCGGTTGCAGTAGCGAGACTGAAGGTCACGCTCACGCGGCGCTGCGCACCGCGACGCCGACAACAAACAACGGAGCCAACAGCGAGACAGAGTACGTGGTTAGCGCCGACGATCACGTCGCCGCCGCCGGTTGCAGTAGCGAGACTGGTCGTCACGCTCACGCGGCGCAGAACGCCGCGACACCGACGCCGACGACAATCGACGAACCCGAGGCAAACCACGCGACGACGCCGATGGCGGCCGACAGGGGCACGATCACCATGACGGAAGATCAACTTACGAGGCTCCTGACCAACGTGATGCGAGGTGTCGCGACACCGACGCCGACGCCCACGTTCGCCGAATGTGCCGGACCGACGAGCAACTTCACCAGATGCACGGCCCGATTCGACGGGGCCACCCGGAGCGCCGATGTGCTAGAAACGTTCCTCGAAAGCACACAGGTGTATAAGGAATGTGCGAACGTCAGCGACGAGCACGCACTACGGGGGCTACCGATGCTGCTGACTGGAGAAGCCGCCGTGTGGTGGCACGGTGTGAAAAATTCCACGAAGACCTGGGACGAAGCATTACGGCGGCTGCGTTTCATGTACGGCGCACCCCGCCCCGCGCACCGGATCTTCCGTGAGATCTTCGCCCGAGAACAGAGTGACGAAAGTGCCGATTCGTACATATCGCGAGTGCGCGCAAACCTCTCGCGATTACCGTATGATCTACCGGAGATAGTGCAGCTAGACATTGTATACGGACTCTTAGATCGTAAGGTTAGGGAAAGAGTGTCAAGAGATAGTGTTGATAGTGTCGACGGTCTGCTTTCACGAGCGAGGTATGTAGAGGAGTCGCTGGGTGAGGTGAGTCGATCAAATACTAATACTGCTCCCCCTAATGCCGCGAATAGGGATTGCAAAATTCGAAAAATTTTCAATTTCGAATTATTCGAATTCCACTTGACCTAAATTCGAATTATTCGAATTATTCGAATTTTTCCAAGTTTTTTTTTGCAAAGGAGCATATTTTATTACATTTGGATTTTTTAGTGAGCATACCTACACTGATCAATAAGAAAAAAAGGCAGCCCGTTTTTATACAATTTGCGTTTAATAAACTTTACTTAATTATATTTGCTTGGTATCTTATATAAGTGAGCATTCCCTCATTCATACTCACTCTCAATTTAATGAAAGTAAATCTTCTTCTATAAAAGTAAGGGTTTCGTCTTCTGGTCTTGAAGGTGGACGGACATTGTGGTATGTCATATAAGCATCTCAGCACCGTTCTCGATGTATCACCAATCGACACAACACCGCTGCAGGGCATCCAGCACTGCCCACGTTTCGATAGAGTCGAAGGCTTTTTCGTAGTCCACAAACGCCATACACATGGGCGATTGTACTCCTGGGGCTTTAGACAAGATGTACAAACGCTCACGCAAACGCATCGCTTAACATGATTTATGAATGGATTTACAACTTAAGATTCCATCGACCTTAATAGAACATGAATTTTGTAGCCAAGCATGCATTTCGAAGCAATCAGTACGATTGAAACGCCACATAAGTACATTCATTTCTCTTCATCCGTAGACGAGTCGCTGAACATGACAAGCGTATTCGACAGACTGATTGCTTGTGAAATGTACGGGGATGACATAAGCTTACGACCAATTCGGCAGCCATGTGGCTGCAATCAATTAGACCGTACGAAACGCTCTATGCGTCCCAAAAACCGGCAGCCAAGCTGCATTATTTGTGCACGCTTACGCTGGGTTAGCGTCGACGCCCCGGCGTTCAAAAAATCGTGCAGATAACGCTTAAAATGGCGGATTTTTGATCAGCTGATTTAAATGGTGGTATATATTTCTTTTATTTTTTTATAAAATGCATTAATTTAGGCTATTGGGGGCTGTGCATAGTTCTATTGGTTGAATCAAATCACAAATCATAAACATAATCATATTTAAATAATATACATTGATTTATTTCATCCTAGCAATTCTATCGATTGACTGTGAAATCTTGGCTAGCCTCAAGCAATCGATCGTAATTGCCAAAAAAAGCCGTTTATCAACAAAATCATAGACAATATTTGAGGATTGGGCGTAAATTCTAATAGAAGGGGCGTTCAAGCTTTTATATACTCTCGTCTACCAATTTTCAATCAAGAACGCCAATGCAATCAGACGCATTGCCACAAAAATTACAAAATGGCGGGTTTTTGATAGAATGTGTGATTATGTTTTGTGTGCTTATTTTGTAAAATGCATGATTTTAGATTGTTGAGGGCTACGCATAATAACGAAATTTGGCAAAAGAGTCACAAAAGGAATATTTCTCGTTAGTCTTTGGAGTAAACTTTATATTACACACAAGAGTAGGAACAGTGAATTATGATTTTTCTTGTTGGTTCCAAATCTTCTAAGTCTCTTAAATCTTCACTAATTTTCTAAGACAGCAATCATCATTCATGTGTAAATTGAAAAAATGCGTAAATTGGTCTAAATATATGAGCCATTCATAATGTCAAATTTGTGACTTATTGAATGTTACTACGGACTTAGGTACATTTACTCTTTATTTAGCCTTCATATTGGTGTTTTCATAGTTATTGTTGTATTATTAAACCTCACTAAGATGTTTAAGGCACAATTCAACTTCACTCTTTGGCGTAGACTTTTATTTCAGGTTAGGTCAGAGTTGCTCCTGCAAAAGCCAAGCTTTGGCAACGGGGTAGTGTTGTCTCCCCCCTTCATTTATTGAATAATACTTGCTTGCTTACGGTGCAAATGCTAATAAAATGCTAGAGTATGTCCATACAAGGGAACGACCCACCAGTGTGGAGGGCCCAGTCAACAGGCAAAGCGCTGAAGCCTTATTTAATTTGTGAGGCTTCTACAAATAATTATATTATTATAAATGACCAAAACAGCCTAATGTCATAGCTAATGTTGCCTAATGCAAGCCTAATGGTGGTCCGCATATTCTGGTTTGCACCTCAAGTTTTTATCATCTAGCGGGATGGACAGTATATAAAAAAAATGTGAAAGGCCTTAGATTCAACCATGATAACTTTGACAATATACCTACCTACTTAAGCATAATAAATACTAATTATGATGATGATGCAGGTATAAATATAATAGAAAAATACAAATATTCTGATTTCCACATTTATTTAATTAATCCACTTTTAGTGAAATAAAACTTTTTAATTTATTCATTCATTATATTTTAATAAAACTTACAGCTAACAAAAATTATCATTAGGTACAATACAATTATTTTTGCTTTAATCAGAGACTGCGTCTGTCTTCATCAGTGGGATTATTGGGAACCCTAAATTGTCCCTTCGAATTAATTTATTGATTTTCAAATAACATTTGGGTATTTGCAGGATTTGTTCATATTTATGATAACTGCTCCACTCCTCTAAGTAGTAGCATGATAGTGTTATAGAAGAATACTCTGTGTGCCTTCTAGGCTGTACACAGAATACACTTCTGCGCCGCCACCGCTCCATCGCAGCTCGTGAACGGCTCCATCGCCGGCGCCGTTCTCACCGGTTTTGTGCCCGTAGCTATACTGTTTTTTGCTTTTGTTTACATGCCGCCGTCGCTGCGCCATCACGTTGCCCGTCTACCGTTAGGCTATCGTCAGTTTCGTGCCTATATAGTTTGGTACTTGCCGTACCTTATGTAATCACAGAAACACAAACACATTCAATGTTTTTTGTCGTAGTAACTTGATAAGTTGATAATGGTTGACTTCAACTTCAATTTCTTCTTCTTAATGGCTTCTGCAGCAAATCGCCGCAATTTCGCCAATGCCAAGGTCCAACCCCACCAAACGGACGGCATCGGCCCGGATTTTACAATCTTTAAACAAATTAAATCTTATTATCACAGCGTTTGAAGTTTATTATTACCAAGTCTTGTGCGTGACTTGACAGAGACGTGCGGCGGCATGACGCACGTCAAGCTGTCAGCTGTCATGCGTGACATTTTTTTTTTATATTTGTTCCTTTCGGAACAGGCTAAGGTTCTATGACCATGCTGCCTTGTCATCAGTTATTTTTCTTTGTATTTGGATGATGATGAGGATGAGGATGATGATGATGATAATGGTGAGTTGATGATGATGACGATGATGATGATTGCTGCCTCAGTAAAGTGGTGGAAACTTTACTAAAGGCTTCTTACGGAGATTTGAAACCAACACGAGAAGTCACAATCCACTGTAATATTTCACTTTCCTACTCTTGTGCGCGTTTTCCAAGATGTTATGTCTAAAAATCCATCATTTTTACACATAAAAACTCGAACTCACACTAATTTTAGAAAATAAAATAACACCGCGATCGTTCATTCTCGTTTTGGCGCCAAAACTCCAACAGACAGATAATGATAGTTTTTTGAAATGTCACGTCTGACAAAAATTACCACACCAAAAATAAAAATAAAAATTGGAAACATAAATTGTAGTTTTAGCTTTATTTAGATGGAAATCACATAGACTTAGATTAAGAGAACAGATGGGGTATACCTACAGAATTGACGTGTATACCTATGTTCCATTTTTATGAATGAACGTTTGACCACGACCACAGTATAAGACAGTGTACGCCATCTTCATAGAAACGTGCGGCTGCCGGTTTGAATGTGTGTGTAAGCGCCCAGCGCCATGTATGAACGCGCTGCCACCGCACACCTTCGGATATTTACCAGGGCTTGCCGAAGATTCAGTGTGGACTGTGTCGTGAATGAGATCGCGCGCGTATCGCTACGTTTCACTTTATTTCATTGTTTAGCGCAGTTTGCATTAAATTTAACGATCAGGACTTCGAACAAAACCGGGACCTATTGTAGTATCTTTGGGTATATGAATTGTATGTATATTTTTTCTATGTGTGCATAAATATTAAATAAATAAATAAATAAATGAATAACGACTAGGTACGCAAACTGAGACTTAAATTTCTTTACAACACCTACTGAAGAAGAAAGGAAAAGTAAAGTTATTTACCACCTTAGGCATTTGTTACAATCAGCATTATGTTTTCTATAAACGTTTATGTATTTTTTGTTGTAAGTATATAATAACTCATCATCATCATCTGCATATAGACGTATTCTCCTGATTGCATCCGTGGCCAAGATGACCTCGAAGCTCAGGGTCCGCCTTCCGGCTCTTCCTTCTCAGCTTCGCACGATCTTAGGCGACCATGGTAGTGAGACCATTAGCACGCATATCACCCTCCACGACGTCAAGCCAGGACTTCTTTGGCCTACCCCTTTTACCTGGACCCGGCGGGGGTACCATTGCCAGGCATTTGTTCCCCACGTAGCCTGGTGGTTGCCGCAAGACGTGGCCGCACCAGTGAAGGCGGCTGTCTTGCATTTTATCCGCGATGTCACGGACGCGAGAGTTCCGTACGCGATCTTTACGCGTAACGCCGCACATCCACCGCAACATTTTCATCTCCGTGACACGCAGCTCTTGCTTGTGTCGCTCGGGCAGCGGCCACGCCTCACAACCATACAAGAGAACAGGCCTAATGATCGTCTTATAGACCTGCCCCTTCAACCTGACTGGCATTTTAGGATCACAGGTGACGCCAGTCATTTCTCGCCACTTGGCCCACGCGGCAGCAATGCGTGCCTTGACGTCGTGGTCGATCTCACCGGTCACATGAAGCACAGATGCCAGGTACTTAACCTGGTCCGTGCGCTCGGCTAAATCATCGCCTATGCGGACGGGTGTGGGATCTGTGGAGTTTAACGCTAAGTATTCTGTCTTCGCTACATTTAGCTTCAGACCGCCGTTCTCAAGCGCTTCTTTCCATCCTTTCATGCGTCGCACCAATCTGCTCCTGTCCGCGTCCATCAGCGCAATATCATCAGCATACATGAGCAACCACGGAGGCTGCTCATGTGAGTTTCTAATGCTGTCCGACAAAACATCTAATACCACGCTGAACAGGTAAGGACTAAGGACGGATCCTTGGTGTACCCCGACGGTGATGGGGAAGGCTTTCGAGTCGCGAACAGCAGTCCGAACCACGGAACCGGAATCGTAGTACATGTCTCGGATGGTGTCAATGTAAGTCTCTGGAACACCCTTGGCCCGCAGTGCCCACGAGATCACCGCGCGAGGAACACAGTCGAAGGCCTTCTGCATGTCTAAGAATAGGCAGTGCAGGGGCGTGTTCTTCGCCCTGTATTTCCCCGCCACAACCCTTAGAGCGAACACTGGGTCCATAGTCCCTTGCCCGGGACGGAACCCGTACTGGCACTCCGAGAGTGTACTTTCCTGTCGGATCTGGGAGTCGATTATCCGCTCATAGAGCTTCATGGTGTGGGACATTATCTTTATACCGCGGTAACTACCACACTCCTGCACCGATCCCTTGCGTTTGAAGACTGGCCGAACTTAATTCACCGACTTCTGATAAATCAGTAAGTCTGTAAATTAAGTTTACGAAATTTAAATGGGACCACTTCGGAATAATCTACTTACGAACAGAAAAATAATTTTCAAAATCCGTTTAGAATTGGCTTCACAATCGCGTAACAAACATACAAAAAAAGAAAATTGTGTACGAATTGAGAACCTCCTTTTTTGAAGTCGGTTAGAAACAGCCTTTGGGAACGAACTAAACTTGGTGTTGAATGAACTATACGTTCGAAAAGTAAATAAAATAATGCTATTTCTGGTATTTTTCACTAAATGACCTATTTATGAGAAATTAAGGCTAAACACAGTTCTATAAACAAAAGAAAGTCCTTAAATAAGGTATAAAAGATTGTGAAATGCAAAATAATCGACAAAAATATATTAACAATAAATTCATTTTGAAATATTTTCTTTGGTTTCTGAACGACACTACTCCAATTGACATAACGCATTTGACACTTTTGACAGACTTAATCGATTTGTTTATTTTATATAATATGAGTTTGTTATTATAATGTACAGTGAAACTGTGATATTTTAAGTGTATAAGTACGAGCGTATAGATTATTTCATTATAAGCTTCAATTATTAAAAACTACGAATGAAATAATACGTACGCAGACTCCGGCTACAGAGAAGAAACCTACTTCATCGCGTACCATGATACCATACCAATTGTTAATGTCAGCATCACAATCCCTCATGATGAAAGAGAAGACTACAGGGATGGGAAAAAAGGAATGAAGAAAGAAAATAATGTTTTAAATATTTATTTTTATTATTAAACTATATTCAAGATTTTAATAATGAGTGTAGTCTATTCATTGTGTTTATTAACATCTAATCGCCTATTCGCCCTTTCCCCTAGAACTTAATGTACTATTTAAATACATTCATGATAATTATGTTCCGAGGAGATCATGTGTGTTGTTAAAACATTAGGTTCTGCCTCAGGTACATTGTACTCGATAGCCAGGTTGTGTGGCTCACAGCAAGCAGTTACATTTTATTCATATTTCTCTCATTAACATCGCTACCAACTTCTCAATTACCAAAATGTAATTTCTATTGTCACCGGGTCTTTCCATGAAGAGTGGTTTATGTCTATGGTGTCAGTAACCAGGGATGTTGTAGATAGCCAGAATCACCTAAAAATAAAAGGTAAAGTTAGTCATCACATGGGTAGTTCACTATTTAACAACGGTAAGTCTTTATTGAATCAAAATCCACCTAACAGTATAATTATGAATATCTTATTAGTAGAACAGAAAAGTTAAATCTGTGATATAAGCACCTGTAACCTAGGCGGTTAGGGTTTTTATTTGGTAAGTATGATCACAATTCAGTTATTACAATAGAATATAAGTTATGGTTATGTGCATCTGGGGTCTGCTTTACCAGACACCGAAGTAAAAGCTTCGGATAAGGCTGGGATTAACGCTAGGATGAAGAAGAATAGAACATATGTTATGGAAGTTATTAGTTTTCCCATACCATTAATCTAGTAGGTACCTATTAAGTTTTTTGACACTAACCTAATAACTACACTTGCTTATTATTTCAATGTAACTCATATGAAAGTGATGCCCTTCCGCTTTTGCATTTACATTTAATGTTCGGCAGTCACAGCCACATATCTGAAATTAAATGTACAAATACAATTACACAATGTATTATAAATCTTTTGTCATTAGGTATGTACTACTTCATACTAGGTACTTTATGATATCATACTAATAACATTATTTTTGCACATTCAGTGAATAGAAATGTTATTTATTGGTAAAATTCAGCCTGCAAAGTCAGTGCTAATGTTAAATAGATTAATTAAGTTAACTTGTTATAATCACAACAGCAGGTATGTATTTATGTACCTATAATATAACTTAGTTATCACAAAATAAGTATATTTAATTTACTTAATATTAATTATATAATAGTATATCTGCTGTCTTGGGCTTCACTCATTTGCATTGGGCTTTGTTGCATCTATTCGGATAATCATAATCTGTGAAAAGATGAGAATAATGATGTACTAGGTTCACATACATGTTTACTTGTGTGTTTACACTTTAGTATTATGGAGTTTAGGCCTAGCCTTTATACTTCTTCATACATACATATATATAATAGCGCCTTTATCCCCGAAGGGTTGGGCAGAGGTGAATAATTATTCTTCTTCATTCTAGCGTTAATCCCAGTCGCATCCGAAGCTTGTACCTCAGAGTCTGGGGTTCACTTTACCAGTCTTTACTGCGGATTTGCCTGGACCTCGATATTTTCCGTGAAGCTACTGACATCTGACCTCCACAACCCAATGGTGAAATTAGGCGATATTGAAACATTGCAGCCAGATCATTGGACTTTTTAGGGCTCCAACTACCCCTAACGACTGCCATAGAAATCAATTCCTAATCCCTACTTCCCTACTAATATTATAAATGTGAAAGTAACTCTGTCTGTCTGTCTGTCACGCCCAAACCACTGTACCGATTTTGATGAAATTTGATATAGGGGTAGATTAGACCTCGAGAAAGGATGTAGGCTATGTTTGGTCGCGATAACCGACATCCACGCGGGCGGGGCCGCGGGAAAAAGCTAGTACCTATATATATTAGCATTATTAAAAAGTTGTATCAAGGTTCACACACTATTTATTAACAACATATTTAGTGGGTTACTGTAAATAAAACATCCATTTTATTTCAATCAATCAATCAATTAATTAGCCTATCGCAGTCCACTGCTGGACATAGGTATATATGGTAGGTATTATAGGTAAGTTGCGGGGCTATCTCCCTGCACACTTCAATTGTACTGGTACCATCAATTCTAATATGCTTTCTGTAATATGGACAGACTTGTTTTAATTGGTAATATAAGTAGGTACCACAAGCAAACAATATTGATTCACTATATTCTAGTCTTGTTTCCAAGCCTAGAATATAGTATATATTTTCAATAAGAATGTTTATATTATGAAATTGTGCTTGCCTTCCATTTATATTATGTTCAATTACATGTAAGGATAACAATTAATGACTTGTTAACCATTTATAAGTGCCCGGTTAATGGCAATAGGCTCGCCAGCTATTACATTGGGACCTATACATAAACGGCGAAATGTGGGTGCTAGCACCTCTGCCTATCCCTTCGGGGATATAGGCGTGAGTTTATGTTATGTTAACCATTTGAGCACAGTCTTAATCTGTCTATAAGGCCACATGGTGGATGTCTGGTGATACCTATTTGTCAGATATATAGATTGCACATTATTTCGAGGTTGCTTCGTCAGGAATATGAATGACATATTTAGTAGGTACGTTCCTCGTAACTGCAAGTAAAAATACTTGAAATTAACATTTATTATCAGTTCTATATAATATCTGCCCTACAGAATACTTTGTAAATAATAACGTCATGTTGGGTTCCCGGTAGTGAGTAGGGTAGCCAGAGCACACTGAAGAGGTTTTTCAAACATGTAATACAGTTCATTTGGTTGATCAGTGTCAATATTCAAGCCAGGGTCAATGATGGGATCGTGTTTAACGTAAATATACAAAATATTATTTCACAAATTCACAAACAAAACAAAGCTATATGACAGTTGACTGGACTTGTACAATGTACTGTGTTGCCAATGTCATATATATTTCCAAAAATAATTATGAGAATATTTTTTTTTATTTTTTTTATTTCAATTTATAATATACAATTTTCATAATTCAATAGTAGTGTCACAAAAACCACAAAGACTGAGTATTGAAATATATATAGATAACCAAAAGGGTGAACTGTGAACCTTGAAATCCATTGAAATACTACTCATTAAATAATAACTTACTAAATAATTAATTAATACTAATACTTGTTTATAAACATAGAGTGATACAAAAACCAAACACCAATAGTAAATTAAATGATATCTATCCATATGCAAGCATCTTGTCCACGATAACCATCTATGGAAAATATCCTCTGAAATATTGTCAATCAAGATGATTAACTAAATTGATTTGTATTTGTACTTTATTTACATGAAATTATTAAGCTAAGGTAACTGTACCAATGGTAGACACTTTAAGGAAAAATAAAATTTCAATCTAAAATATTTAACAAATTAATTACAGCATGGTCGTTACATTCTTTTTTAACTGTTACAGCAACAATTAGACATTAACTTTTGCCCATAAAATCTTTAAAATCTATCATACTTTTACTTTAAATTAAATTATTATGCACTTGGTCGAAAACACCAATGCTAGACATCATTGTCCCAATGCTAGACACCTATTTGTACCAATAGTAGACACTTTAATTTCTCTCTACAAAATTGAATATCAGACCGCTAAGTGCCTTGGTATGCCCTATTCCCCCCGAGTGACGGTCAGACGGCGGCGGTATTATCAGGGTTGCTAATTACGAATATATCATCGATTTAGGAATCAAAGATGGCGGACTCGAAATTTTCAATAAAATCAATATGGGTATCGTTTTCGAGGTTATCAGGGCTGCTAATTACGAATATATCATCCATTTAGCAATCAAAGATGGCGGACCAGAAATTTTCAATAAAATCAATATGGGTATCGTTTTCGAGGTTATCAGGGCTGCTAATTACGAATATATCATCCATTTAGCAATCAAAGATGGCGGACTCAACATTTTCACAAAAATTCAATATGGGTATTGTTTTCGAGGTTATCAGGGCTGCTAATTACGAATATATCATCCATTTAGCAATCAAAGATGGCGGACTCAAAATTTTCAATAAAATCAATATGGGTATCGTTTTTGATCTTTAATCGCTAAATGGATAGTATATTCGTAATTAGCAGCCCTAATAACCTCGAAAACGATACCCATATCGATTTTATTGAAAATTTCGAGTCCGCCATCTTTGATCGCTAAATGGATAGTATATTCGTCATTAGCAGCCCTGATAACCTCGAAAACGATACCCATATCGATTTTATTGAAAATTTCGAGTCCGCCATCTTTGATCTCTAAATAGATAGTATATTCGTAATTAGCAGCCCTGATAACTTCGAAAATGATACCCATATCGATTTTATTGAAAATTTCGAGTCCACCATCTTTGATTGCTAAATGGATAGTATATTCGTAATTAGCAGCCCTGATAACCTCGAAAACGATACCCTTAATGATTTTATTGAAAATTTCGAGTCCGCCATCTTTGATTGCTAAATGGATGATATATTCGTAATTAGCAGCCCTGTTAACCTGGAAAACGATACCCATATTGATTTTATTGGAAATTTCGAGTCTGCCATCTTTGACAATACCTATTATGTACTGTAGGTAATTACATACTCCGACCCGAAACCCTCGAAAACGATAATCATATTGATTTTTTAATATTAATTGAATTATGTATGAAGAATGATTATCATGAACACAAATCGGCCAGCTAGTAAATAATATTTACATTTAATCCATTATATACATAATGCTATATACAATTACATTATAATTATGTTTTTAATAATAAATAAATTGGTACTAAACAAAATTTTAAATTAAAATAATTTGTCTTTATCCTTCGCTCTAAGCACCGGTGATTCTCCGGTGAAACACCGGAGCTTGCTAAACACCGGTGTTTCTCACCAGTTCACGAAATTCCGCACCGGTACAAACCTCTAGTGTTTAGGACAGGGTAAGGGAATGGGGGAGGGGAGGGTGGAAAGGGGAGAAAGGTGAGTAGATAGTCGAATAGAGAGTTAAGTGTTTCAATAGTGTCGACTTAGAGCTCAATGCTTGACTCTCAGCGCTAAAATTTACAACAATATGCGATAAGCGACATCCACGTGGTTAGAGCGGGCTAGCGCGGGCATTATTAGTAATTTCCGGTACATGTGATGAATCTCAATGTATAAATATCACATTTAGCGTAGGTATAACATCTTATTTTCATGAAATAAAGGCATTATTCCAAAGTGTCTATCATTGGAACATCTAAAATTTTTTGTACCAATACTAGACATAGTATATAAATGTTACAAAACCTAATCAAAATATGCGGGCAATGGTCCAAGTATGTCAATAACTTCAATATTTATAACGTTTATACTAAAATTAGTAATAATCATAACTTACTACTTACTTACTTACTGGGATATTGTAGGGTTGTCTGAAGTCCGTAGAGAGGGCGAGGACACGATAACCCTGGGATCCGGCAACCTGCTCTACCACCGGGAAGGCGACCAGCAGTCGCAAGGTGGTGTCGGTTTTCTCGTTCACAGATCCCTCATTAACAACATCATTACCATCGAAAGTGTGTCGAGCAGGGTTGTATACCTAATACTCAGAATATCCAAGAGGTATTCGCTGAAGGTCATTCAGGTGTACGCACCGACCTCGAAACGCCCAGATGATGAAGTGGAGACTATGTATGAGGACGTAAGTAGGGCCATACATACGTCTAAGACCCACTTCACTGTTGTTATGGGAGATTTCAACGCAAAGTTGGGTAAGAAAAGCGATGATGAGTTGAGAGTAGGGCAATTTGGATATGGACAACGGAACCCACGGGGACAGAGGCTGGCTGCCTTTCTGGAGAAAGAGGGACTCTTCATGATGAACTCTTTCTTTCAGAAGCCGCCGCACAGGAAATGGACCTGGATGAGCCCTGATGATTCCACGAGGAATGAGATAGACTTCATCATGACCAACGAGAAACGAATATTCAGTGATGTCTCCGTGATCCACAGGGTGAAAACCGGTAGTGATCACAGAATCGTAAGAGGCACATTGGGTATTAACGTTAAACTCGAAAGGTCCCGCCTGATGAAGTCTACACTCCGACCTACTCGTGTCCAAATCCAAAACCCCGAGAACTTTCAGCTTGAGCTTTCAAGTCGCTTTGATTGCCTAGAGAACTTTGCGTCGGTGGACGAGATAAACAACAGGCTCGTAGAAACTGTCCAAACGGTGGGCTCTAAGCACTTCAGACCCCGCCGTTCAAATAGACCTCAAAAACTCTCCGATCACACCCAAAAACTCATGGCTAAACGACGCTCACTTCGACTGCAGTCTTCCGATGATGCAGAGTCATATAGGCAGCTCAACAGACAGATTTCCAAATCTCTGCGACACGACATACGTCTCTTTAATACTGAACATATTAAAGAGACAATCGAGCGGAACAAAGGCTCCAAAGTGTTCGCAAGAAATCTGTCTGTTGGGCAAAGCCAGTTGACTAAGCTGAAGAGAGAAGATGGCAGTATAGCGTCGACCAAGGCTGAGGTTTTGGAGGAGATCGAAAGGTTCTATGGACAGCTATACGCTTCGGTCGCTAATCCTGCTGGCAACATGGCGACCGACCCAAGAGCCAAGTTGACCCGACACTTCACCGAGGATATCCCGGACATCAGCCTGTACGAGATTAGAATGGCTCTGAATCAGCTTAAGAACAACAAGGCACCGGGTGACGACGGAATCACTTCAGAGCTTCTGAAAGCGGGTGGAACACCGGTACTTAAAGTCCTTCAGAGGCTTTTTAACACCGTCGTCCTCGAGGGCATAACGCCAGAAGCGTGGAACAGAGGCGTGGTGGTGCTGTTCTTTAAGAAAGGTGACAATACCTTACTGAAGAATTACAGACCCATCTCGCTTCTGAGCCATGTTTACAAGCTGTTTTCAAGGGTCATTACGAACCGTCTCGAGCGCAGGCTTGATGACTTCCAGCCTCCCGAACAAGCCGGTTTCCGTAGAGGCTACAGTACCATAGACCACATCCATACGCTGCGGCAAGTTATACAGAAGACCGAAGAGTATAATTTACCACTTTGCTTAGCGTTTGTGGACTATGAGAAAGCCTTTGATTCGGTCGAGACATGGGCTGTGCTTGAGTCTCTCCAGCGGTGCCGTATTGACTATCGGTACATCGAAGTGTTGAAGTGTTTGTATAATAACGCCACCATGTCGGTTCGAGTACAGGAACGGAGTTCGAGGGCGATCCCTTTGAAAAGAGGCGTAAGACAGGGAGACGTGATATCTCCGAAACTGTTTACGGCCACTTTGGAGAATGCCTTCGAGCTCCTGGAATGGAAAGGATTCGGCATCAATATTAATGGCGAATACATCACTCACCTCCGGTTTGCCGACGATATTGTAGTCATGGCAGAATCGATGGAAGATCTCAACACGATGCTCGAAGGCCTCAACCGAGTTTCTCAACAGGTGGGTCTTAAAGTGAACATGGACAAGACAAAGGTGATGTGCAATGCCCATGTTGTACCTACCCCGATATCTGTTGAGAGCTCGGTTCTTGAAGTTGTTGACTCGTACGTCTACCTAGGACAAGTAGTCCAGTTAGGTAGGTCCAACTTTAAGAAAGAGGTCAATCGCCGAATCCAACTCGGCTGGGCAGCGTTCGGAAAATTACGCAATGTCTTCTCGTCCGACATACCTCAGTGTCTCAAGTCGAAGGTTTTCGACCAGTGTGTGTTACCAGTGATGACTTATGGCACTGAAACGTGGTCCCTCACTATGGGCCTTATGAGTAAGCTCAAAGTAGCCCAACGAGCTATGGAGAGGGCTATGCTCGGAGTCTCTCTGCGAGATCGAATCAGAAATGAGGAGATCCGTAGAAGAACCAAGGTTACCGACATAGCCCAGCGGATTAGCAAGTTGAAATGGCAGTGGGCAGGGCACATAGCACGGAGGACTGATGACCGATGGGGTCGAAAAGTCCTCGAGTGGAGGCCACGTATCGGCAAGCGCAGCGTAGGACATCCACCCACAAGGTGGACAGACGACCTCATAAAGGCCGCGGGAACGCGCTGGATGCGAGACGCTTCCAACCGGTCCTATTGGAGATCTATAGGGGAGGCCTATGTCCAGCAGTGGACTTCCTATGGCTGAAATGATGATGATGATGATGATGATAACTTATAAACAAAAAAATCACACCTATAAAAATCAGTACCCTTGGCAAAAATCTTAAGAAATAACACGACCGTGTTCACGGAGTCACATTATTTGCTGTCAACTGTCGTCTTTCTAAATTTACTTCGGATGGTGTTGCGAATATTTGAACATATCTTATAGACACCATTAGGCATCTTTTAAGTCAATAGTCTTATAAAACAAATGGATAATTTTCTCAAAATACTGGGTTTTGTTCGAAAGTGTCTAGCATTGGTACAGTGTCGAGCATTGGTACAGTTACCTTATTGTATAGCTTTTATCGCGGGCCTTGAGCGTGGAGATCGAATCCAGAAATTCCGTAACGAAAAATGGTAACACCTCCGAGCTCGCACGAACAGAGCCGAGCTGCTCCGAAGTAGCTTCGCTTAACGTAAGTAATTATAATTGCATAAGTTGTTAGTTTTCAAATTCAAATTCAGACTCGGACTCGAACTCGGACTCGGACTCGGACTAGGACTCGGACTCGAAGTCAGAAGTCCTAGTCCGAGAAGTCCGAAATCCGAAATCCGAAATCCGAAATTCAAATTCAAATTATTATTTATTACAATTGCATGTTCATAAAAAATGCTATGCAATAGCTTTACCGCGGCAGTCCCCGAGTGCCACACGTCTTTTATATGTAACGAATAGACTCAAAACAACTGGACGAGCACGGGCCTGGGGGTGACGGGTGGAGCCGCCTGGAGCCCTAGCAGAAGCAGGCCACGGCGGCGCCTCCCCATACCCGGGGGCGAATTAAGGCCTCCTTTTATTATTTATAAAATTAAATTTATTTCATTATTAAACTTAAACTATCGTGACAAACTAAACGTAAAGCAACCGTACATTCGGACCCCATGAACCCAGCGTTTTGCTCCCAAAGGGCTCACGGTTACTTGTAATTAATTTGATAAAGACACTGTATAATAGCATAATCCCAATTAAAATATACTAATGGAATAAGACTCTTTGTAACGGATTCTATTGCGATTTATTGGTATTATTTTATTAGGTAGGTACTACGCTGACCCTAAATAAATGTACGTTAAGGGCAGGAGGATAATGACGCCAATAAATTGTAAATCTACAAACAATTTCAAACATGTTCACAATATTCTTAAACCATAAAATCTCCCATTATTCTTAAAACATAGATTCGATTCTTCTCTAGTTTGAATCGTATACTTATCGTATGTAATTCGATTTATAACTTTCAATTTTCGAATTCTTATGTCGATCATCGAAAGAATATCTCGAGCTATAAAAATATTTTGAATTCCTACTAATTTAATAATCTAATTTTAATATTAATATTCGATACTATCGAGTAGTAGTATTGAGTACGTGTATCGAGTAGTTGACCATAGACACTCCTAGACTTAGCGAAAGCGTTCGCACGCATTCGATCTGGCAATTACTATGTTCGATGTATTTTAAGATGACACTCGTCTGCCGGCGAATGCTAATGCGAAACAATAAAACGCATCGCGATAGATTGTAATACGTCTAGGGGTACTGATTCTTTTCTACAATCTGCCGAACAGTATGTATCTGGTCCACGGTACTATAGCCTTTTCGAAACCCGGTTTGCTCAGGTGGCTGGAACTCGTCGAGATTACCCGCGAGGCGATTTGTGACGACCCTCGAGAACAACTTGTAGACATGGCTCAGGAGTGAGATGGGCCTGTAGTTCTTCAGCAAGGACTTGTCATCTTTTTTGAAGAAAAGTACCACCGCACTCCCATTCCATGCCTTAGGTGTTAGCCCTTGCTGGATGATGGAAATAAAGAGACTCGCTAGCTCTTTCAAGATTGGAGCGCCACCTGCTTTCAATAGCTCAGTAGTAATTCCGTCGTCACCAGGGCACTTGTTTTTCTTCAGTTGCCAGAGAGCCACCTCTACCTCGCACCGCTCGATATCTGGCGTCTCCTTGGTGTAATGGCGCGTGACTGGGGATCTGTGGTCTTCATAGCTGTGTCCCATCGGTTTACTTATCCGTGATGCATATAGCTGTCCATAAAATTTCTCGATCTCCTCAAGTATCTCGAACTTTGAGGTAATCGTTTTGCCATCCCCAGTTTTAAGTTTCGTCAGATGGATGCTGGATCATCAGATGATGGATCCCCAACTGCTGAGCGAACACTTTCGACCCCCTATTTCACTCAATTGCCTCCGGGATAGCGCGAGTGTTGGAGTGTCGGAGGTTGCGGCGTATCAGCTTTTTGATTTGTTGGTTTAAGGCTCTTCCATCCGATGAAGATGACTGTGTGAATGGTTGTTCATACCTCTTCCTCATAAGTTCGAGACTCTTGCTGTCTGCGTTTTCCGGGAAACAACTTTCCAGACACTTCCTGCAATGTTTTGACCACTATGCTGGCCTTCTCGTCAATGCTGCTAGAGGTTTCCAGCATTGCGAAAAGATTCTGAAGTTCTAGTTGGACTTTTCGGACCCTAGAGCTACTTGGAACGGCGTGGGTCGGAGGGTTTATCTTATCATTCGGAATCTTTCAGCCTTGATGTTGATATTTAGAGAGCCTCGGATAAGTCGGTGGTCGCCTCCAGTTTTAGCCAGTTCCAGTTGTTGAGCACAGAGACATCTCTAAATATTTGCTTACTGTCCGTTATGAAAAAATCTATCTCGTTCTTTATCGCAGAGTCCCGGCGTTGCCAAGTCCATTTCCTGTGGGGTTTTTTCTTAAAGAACCTATTCATAAGAAGAGCCCCTGTAACTCGAGAAAGCTGACTAGCATTTGCTCTATGCGATTTCTGCCCCCCACTCCATAACGTCAAATTTTCGTCTCGCTGCGTTCTTGTACTCCCACTTTGGCATTGAAGTCCCCCATAACAACTTTGTAAGTGGCCTTAGCGGTATGATTCATTGCCTTAGCAATATCCTCATATACCACCTCGGCAGTTTCTTTGGGGTAAGACGAGGTCGGCGCATATACCTGTATCACCTTCAGCGAACGACTGTTCGTGATTTTCAGGACAAGGTACAGACAATTTCAACAACGCTGCTGATGAGGTCCTTTTTACCAGAAAGCCGACTCCTCCCTGGGAGAGCTGATCACCTTCTCTAAAATAGAACAGGTCGCCTGACTTAAGGGTTGTCGTGTCCTCCCCTTTCTTCAGATCTCTGACAGTGTCAATATGTGCCAGTTTATGCGAATTAGTTCTACCTCGAGTTCGGTGAGGTGCTCGTCCAGCCGTAGTGTACTGCAGTTATAAGCTGCCAGCAGTAGATGGTTTCGGTAGCCTCCCGCTACCATGGCTGGGAATAGCGGGACCATCGGGAACTGGGGGCCTTTTATTTTGGCGTCTGTGCATGGTGAGAGTGTCTAGCCTATATTGCGTAGTAGTTTTTCATGATAGTAACCGAAATTCGAATAATTCGAATACTTGGTTTTAAAATTCGAATTTATAAATTGGCCCAAAAATTCGAATAATTCGAATTTTTCGAATTTCGAAGTATTCGAATTGCAATCCCTAGCCGCGAATAATGCAATGCGTCGCAGTGTCAACCCTGCGATCGCCGATAGCAAAGTTGTAGCTAAACCCGAAAATGTAAACAATAACGATCGCGACTCTGCACAGAAACGTGTAAGGCCGCGCTGCGCTTTTTGTAGACAGTTTGGTCATACGATAGATGAATGTAAGGTTAAGTCAAAAAGTAGTGATAGTACAACGGACAACAAGGTGCCACTGGCTTGCTATGGTTGCGGACGGGAAGGTGTGATACGGTCTAAATGCCCGACGTGTAAGGACGCCTCCGCAACTAATAAGGTAAGTTTCCAAAGTGCCGTCACTAACGATTCAGATGTGACGCGACCCACAGTGATGATTCAAGTAGCATCTCGAACTGGTGTCGCCGTGCTCGACACCGGCGCCACCGAGAGCCTTGCGAGTCCCGGACTCTACAAGATTTTAACCGACAATGGGGTAAGTTTTACCGAAGTGCGTCGCTCCATAGGCCTGGCGGACGGGACGCGTCAGTCACGGGAAACCTTAATAGGTGACACCACCGTTACTATACAGGGTCGAGTTATCCCCGTAAGCTTTCTGGTGTTACCGGACGCCGACAACAGAACGTTACTCGGACAGGACTTCATAGCGAAAGCAGGTATACTACTCAACCTCCAACAGGGTTGTTGGTCTTTTAATAATTTACCAAAGGAGAAATTCCCCTTTGTGCAGTCTTACAGTCTTGAAGCCGCCAACGACGCGGAGCTGATGCGGATTAGTACCGTCAGTCTCAAGTTGAGGCAGGACGAGGGCTTCAAGCTGTCACCCGGTCAGAGAACGCAGCTGAACCAGCTTGCAGTGTCGAAGGCCGAGCGCTTCGCCGCAGCGAGACCCCCAACGCCGTGCGCTACCCAACGCATTCGAGTCGATGAGAAGCAGGAGCAGACCGCTTCCCCATCGTACCGGATGTCGCGAGGTAAGATGGAGCTACTAGGCGTTGAGATAGAGAAGCTGCAGCGCACTGACGAAACCAGGCCTTCCTCTCCGAAGATCGACAGTAGTGGTTACTGTCTCGGAACAGTTCCAATGCAGGGGGAGGGCCCCGACGACCCCATCAGGGGGAGAAACCGGTCCAACCGTGGATGTTTGATATCCGACGGAGTACCGTACAGGTGCTCACCCGAGGTGGATGACGTCGATTCCGCCTGCCTCGTGGTCCCTGTATGTGAAAGGGGAAGGGTATTTGCGGACTTCCATGACGCTGGGAAGGTTCATGAAAGGGCCCAGCATGTCAAGAAGAGATACGGGGACGAAGGGAGACGAACCCCTTCTGATTGTAAGGTAAGTGACCTAGCCCTATTAGAGACGCGAGGCGCTAACGATGTGGCTGTGGATGTGGCTCCCAGCCAGCCCGCCAAGCTCGCACCTAGAAGGGATGGCCCTTACCGGGTTAAGGAGGTGGCGAGCCCCACGACATACATAGTGGAAGGCATCACGAGAGGTGAGTACGTAGGGAAGTATCACGTCTCCCATTTGACACCTTACGTAGGCAGCGCCGTAGACCCACCCGTTAGGGAGAAGCGCAGACGCGGTCGGCCACGTAGGCTAATCGAGTGCTAGTCCGAACGCGAGGGCGCCTTGTCCGAACTAGAGGGGGAGTATGTAACCCGACATCACGTCATCTAGCTACACCATTCCTAAACATATACTTATGGCGGCAAGTGATATTTATTCGGACATCACGTCTACCAGACTACGCCAGTCCTAAAAGGTACTTATGGCGCGTGCGACGCGACGCGCCGCGTCGATCGAATGACGAGACAGTCGGTGCCGCGCAGTGAGAGCAGACGGTCGACGTTGCGCTACGATAGCAAACAATCATTGTCGCGTATGCCCTGTTCTGTACGGTGTAACTTAACTTCCCTTGTAACCAATATAATAAAGTCACGTTACACTTGTAATTTTCCACAATTATTTATTTACTTGAACCTTACCGGTTTCACCTTACGGCATTATCAAAGGTTTGTTATTGATTCGTTGTAATCTTAATTTATTGTTGTAACTGACATTTTTTATATATTGTAATCTAAGTATCTAATCCATTTGACATCATTGATTTGACAATTACTTTAATTTAATTTAATTATAATTCCTTGACATTTTATATTTGACATTTCACTGTAATACAATTAATTTTATAATGTATAAATTATTTTACAAAACATAATTACGTTTATGAAAATTTAAATTTCCCCAAATTTTGGGGAAAAAAGTTGAATCTGGTATACTCTTTTTTAAAAGTACCCACACATAAAATATTGTAGTTTTTTAGTTTAAAACATTGTAAACCTTTGATAATGCCGTAAGGTGAAACCGGTAAGGTTCAAATAAATAAATAATTGTGGAAAAGTACAAGTGATTTATTCAATATGTGATTTGGCTAATTTTTTTAGTCTTGAAATAGGGGTTCCCTCCATCTGGCAGAAACTTAATACTCCGAAATTCATTTGGCATAACTCATTTGGCATAATTTTATTTAATCGAACATTTTCAAGGCATAATGATTTATTTAATAGAATCATATTTTGGCAGAATGGTCATATATCCGAATTAGCAATGGCATACTCTTCAGTTGGCAGAAAAGTTAAAATTTGTTACAAAAAAGTTAGTGACAGAAATGAATTGCTGCAAATCCGACTTCACGTAGTCATACTATTACTTATTCTGTGACGTAGTCTTGTTTGCCCTACCCCTAGAGTGTTATTTAAGCCCGCGTAGGCGCGGAGGGGCGAGGCGGCCCACGAGCTGAGGAGCAGGTGGTTTTAATGGCCGCCGCCGCGGCTGAGGCTGGCCGGCACAGCCGGCCAGCAAGCCGAAGCTGCGGTGGTGGGAGTTACAACCATCTGCGACGGTAAGCTCGTGTGGGGCCGCCGGAGCCCCGCAGCGCCGGAGCTGTGACAGAAACGATGCTTGCTGCATGTTTACTGCCTGATGCTTGCTGCATGATGCTTGCTGCATGCATGCTGCATGCCTGATGCTTGCTGCATGCTGCATGCTTGATGCTTGCTGCATGCTGCATGCCTGAAGCATGCTGCATGTCTGATGCTTGCTGCATGCACGGTTTTACTTTTTGATTATTATGCTTTAAAAGTTTATGCCAAAAGATGATTCTGACTTACTAAATTATGCGTTATGAAAGTATGACAAATGAGTGTATGCCAAACCTTTTTCTGCGAAATGAAGTTTATGCTATGCGTTGTTATGCGAAACAAAATTATGACATAAAAATTTCGGTGAAACGGGGGGGAACCTTGAAATAGTCGTGGGTGTACTTATCCAGGGAAGGTTTAAAGGATGAGAAAATAGGTGCAGCGGGAACGGGAAAAATAATATATGGCGGTACGAAGTTCGCCGGAACAGCTAGTTCACTATAGTTTTGAAGACCTAAGTTATATCCCATCCCATCTCTATACTCCCAGCCCTTAGTAAAATTTTTGAAAAAATAATTTTTAATCAACTGCTTTCACATTTTACATTTAATAAATTACTTCATGAGAAACAGTTCGGGTTCACTAAAGGCAGAAACACGACGGATGCAGGAGTTGCACTCGTCAAACATATATTTGATGCATGGGAAAAGAAGCAGGATGCCATTGGTATTTTTTGTGATTTATCAAAAGCTTTTGATTGTGTTGATCATGAGACTTTGTTATTGAAATTAGGTTATTATGGTGTTTCTAGTGGCTCACTTAGCTTAATAAAGTCTTACCTCAATGGCAGAGTACAAAAAGTCAACATTAATGGCACCGACTCTTCTGGCGCCCCTTTAGTCATGGGAGTACCCCAGGGCTCGATATTAGGACCCCTTTTATTCTTGATATATGTAAATGATCTTCCTTACTTCACTAAAAATCTTTGTGAAATAGTATTATTTGCAGATGACACATCATTAATTTTTAAAACTGATAGACAAAAAGTAGTACTTGACGATGTGAATAATACCCTTTCCGAAATATTGCATTGGTTCACAAGTAACAACTTGTTACTCAATGCAAAAAAAACAAAATGTGTAAAGTTTACTATGCCCAATGTAAGACAGATAGATACTCATATTGTAATGAACAATGAATCAATTCAAGTAGTTAATACCACAGTTTTTCTGGGAATAACTCTAGATAGTAAACTGCAATGGGGTTCTCATATCACAGCCTTGGCAGGAAAACTTAGCTCAGCTGCCTATGCGGTTAGAAAGATAAGGTCACTAACTGATGAGGAAACGGCACGATTAGTTTATTTTAGCTACTTTCATAGCGTTATGTCATATGGTCTGTTGCTGTGGGGCTCAGCTGCCGATATTGAGACTGTTTTCATATTACAGAAACGCGCGATACGAGCAATCTACGGCCTCAGACCCCGTGACTCGCTGAGAGAAACATTTAAAGAAATTAATATATTAACGGTTGCTTGCCAATATATTTACGATAATATTTTATACATACGGAAGAACTTAAATCTTTTAAAAAAAAACTCGGACACACATGATTATAATACGAGAAATAAAGATAAACTAGCAGTGCCAATACTCAGGCTTCATAAGGTTGGTAATTCATTTGTAGGCAACAGTATAAAAATATTCAATAAAATTCCTCAGGATTTGGTTGACATGCCACTTAATATTTTTAAAATAAACGTGAAAAAAAGTCTAATGGAAAAAGCTTATTATAAAGTAGAAGAATATCTTAATGATAAAAATGCATGGTCAACCTAATCACTTTCTTGCCCGCACATTGTAAATTGTATAAAAACCGTATTAAAAAATAAATAAATAAATAAAAAGGATAATTGAGTTCTCTGAGTTTCTTGCTGGTATCTTCTCAGTAGAACCAACTACCGAACCAGCGAAAGAATCATTTTCAAATGGTTTACTTTAATTTATTTAATATTTTATTTTTTGTTCACATACTTCTTGACACAATTGTAATATTTTGACGTTCATATGTGCTCTATATGTGCCTAAATTGAATAAACGAAATTGATTCTTTGATTCTTTGATATAGCTACCGGTAACACAGATTCGGGGAAGGCATTCCACTCCATTCCTTGGCAGTACACATGATGAACGTTTCACTGAATCGTTTAATACGTATAGATAGTGGAATGTCCGCAGTATATGGGTGGCGGGTCACCGTCACCGTCTAGTCGTTCGATGGTGGAAGTGCTGTTGTTGTTAAGATGGATGGGTGGTGTGACGAGAATGGACAGAATAAGGAATGAGTATATTAGAGGAATGAAATTTAGAAGCATTTATTATGCTAACTGTTCAAATCGATTAAGAAAGAGAAGAATTCCCCCTGTAAGGGAAAGATCGCGGGTTCGAGTCCCGTCTGAGGTCGATTCTCTTTTTTCTTTCTTAATCGATATTAGAGGAAGTTTGAAAGTAGCACCGGTGAATGAAAAATTGAGAAGCGAGTGACTGTCCCATATGGATTACTACGAGAAGAGATGAAAGTAATGTTGTAAAAAAGGTTCAAAGTATGAATGTAGAGGGCTCTAGGAGTAGAGGTTAGCTCAAGAAAGGATGAGCGTGAAAGGATAGGTACGAGGATATGGCAAAGAAGGGAGTGAGGAAATGACATTAGACAGGAATGTATGTTGCGCCGATTCCAAATAATTAGGTCAATGGCAGGTAGATGATAATCTGTTTTTTTTTTGACATTCTACACAACGTTATCTAGAATTTTGACGAGAGCGACTATATACGGACGGTCTTAACACGTCTCCCCACAGGCGCGGTCGCAGCTTGAAGTTTAGGGGGGGGGGGGGGGTCACTTCGGAAATTCCTTAAGAAAGTTAACCCCCCTTCCCTCATACTGGGACTTTTCAATATGACGTGCATGGTTTGGGGGAAGGGGGGGGGTCATGTCCCCTGTGACCCCCCCCTCCCCCTCCCCATCGGGCCGCGCCTGTCTCCCCAAAGGGAAATTCAAAGCAATGAAGTGGGCAGGTTGGCTGTATACCGCTCAGATGGCAGAGTAAAGTTGTTACCGTAGCCTATTGAAGAGTGCTACACCAGAGGAGTCAAACTCGTCCTGCCGACCCTGTAAGAACAGAGAGATTATGTGCCGTCAGCGCAGAATACAAGGAGGACAAGCCTTTGGTCTTCCCACTGTCAACACAAAACCTCTCCAGTGAGCTCTGGTTGTGTTTCTGGCAGTGAAAAACTGCCAGAAACACAACACGAGGTTATATATAGCCGCAGTACTACATACTTAATGCATTGTGATGCAAAACATGTGGTTAGGTACATGCAGCAGTTTACCTGAGCTGATTGAGAATAACTATTTAAGAATTCTTTCGCAAGATTTGAACCCAACCTACATTGCAAGTTAAATAAAAGCTTGTAATAAAGAATTTTGTTTATTATTCAAAGGAGTAGGTAATATGCCATAGTTCATTGACACAATAAAAACATAAAGGAATGCTTTTACTACAGTTTTACAAGAGATCCGATAGAAATATTATTTTTATTATGTACCTACTTAGGTAGGTACGCACTTGATAATCTTTGTGTACTACATGTACCTATTTACCTATTTTATCAAATCATCATTCAATTGGTACTTATTACTAATCAATAATCATTTTTATTAGGTAGGTAAGTCCTATAATAAGTAGGTAGTATCGTATTTAGTTGAGGCGTAGGTACCTACTTAAGTTCTGTTGTGTTGTGTAAATTGTGTTGTTTTTTTCTTTTTTGAAAGGGTACAAACAAGTATTTAACCTGTAGGTACCTATTACTAGAATTTCTACAAACCCTTCCAACTAAGCTAAATAGTTTGTGTTAGGAGTTAGAATTGGGTTAGCTAGCTTCGAAAGCTAGGGTTTGAACCCCGGACCTCACAATCTTAAAGTCGACTCCATACCACAAAATCGCACGTTCGTCGTCCTTATTCCAGCATTAATTCTGGATAGATCTAAAACTTGCATATTGGTACACGGACTCGAGAGGAGAAGGCCCCGTCACCCGTGTAGGTACCAACGATTTTTTTTTATTTTGGTTATTTTTGACTTTAACGAAAGCGACTATCGTCTGATCTCCTAACCCTGAGATTAAAACCTGCGCCAGAGCCTCGTCCGTTGTTTAGCAGATAGGGTTGGCTGGTTTGTAATTTTATTTATTAGCGTAGTCGGTTAGTAGCGACATAGGTACCTACTTGGCTAGGTAATAATGTAAAAAAATATGTATGTACCTATTTAATTTTTGATTGATAGTTTACCTATCAGGAACTCATATCATTCATTTTGTTATAATTTTAAGTTTAATTTCTTGCTAATTATCACTCAATGAAGTTTTACGAAAATACACAGGTACCTATTGGTCATTTCTGTTGTAGGTGCCCCTACTATGTGTAGTAGCAATGACGTCACCCACCCACACTGTTTTATTAGCGTTACCTACCTACTTAAAAAATCTGCTTATTGATAGTACACTTAATTTTTCGCGATGTGATGGTATGTTGTTAGGCAGGTTTGTCTGCTTCATTATTTAATGAAGTTCAAAGTAACCGTTAACCGAGTGAAAGGAGATTTATTATGTTTGTATTTTAGACATTCAGATCAAATGCTTGAATTTCTTTTTACTATGCGGCAACAGTTGCAGTTGGTGTAGTATATTTTTACACATCCTTTAATCGCGAAAGAGTTTCAGAAAGTATGTAAATTGTTGGTTCCCGAACGTTCTCAAATCACGTTCCTTTCATTGCCCAAAATTCAACCCTATGATTACTGTCAGTTGAAGTTGAAGTCCTTGTTGAAGTCAGTTTTAGTAAATGTCAAAACCGCGAACTCAAATTACAGTTAGATGAAAATTAAACTCTTCGGCGCCGATTATTCAAAGAAATGAGTCAATTATAGTAATAAAATCAACTCCCAGCAAGGAATGTACTTTAAAGAGTTCAGTGTCACATTGTTTTTTATAAATACTCATCGGTTACGCTCAACGTAAATACTGTTATCATTCGCGTAAGAGGGAAAGAAAGCTGGTTACTGGTAATAGGTCAATGGTATATTCATACCGGTAATGTGAGGCTGGCTGCTGACGTCGGCATCGCACGAGACGCGCCGATTGCGAACCGCGGTGATCATCATTCAGTCAGTTTGCGCCGGCTACACAGTTCGGTCAACACGTCCCGACAGTTATATTAACTTAATTCGAACTTAAACGTTATTTAAAACATGGGTGGAAGAGTTAAAAATGTGGGCATACTCGCCATGGATTTGTATTTCCCTTCGCAATATGTAGATCAAACGGATTTGGAGATATTTGACGAAGTATCGACTGGCAAGTATACGATCGGTCTTGGACAGAGTAAAATGGGCTTTTGCTCAGACAGAGAAGATATCCACTCGATCTGTATGACGGCGCTGCACAAGTTAATAGAAAAAAATAATATCAACCTTCATAATATTGGGCGATTGGAGGTTGGCACTGAGACCATTATTGATAAGAGTAAAAGTGTTAAGACTTACCTCATGACCTTATTTGCAAAGGAAGGAGCGACAGACATTGAAGGCATCGACACGACAAACGCGTGCTACGGTGGTACAGCAGCTCTCTTTAACGCAGTGAACTGGGTAGAATCCTCATCATGGGACGGCAGGAATGCTATTGTAGTGGCAGGTGATATTGCTGTATATGGCAAGGGCGCTGCACGTCCTACCGGTGGTGCTGGGGCAGTTGCTATGCTTATCGGTCCCGATGCACCTTTAAGTCTAGACTGTGGTGTCCGTGCTTCATATATGACCCATGCATATGACTTTTATAAAGCAGATTTGTCGTCCGAGTTTCCTTTTGTTGATGGTAAGTTATCAATCCAATGCTACCTCAGTGCTCTTGATAGCTGCTATAATTTATATTGTAAGAAGATGCGGAAAACTGATCCCGATTTTAAAGGGTTATTGAGCTTAGATGGAATGCTTTTCCATTCTCCATATAGTAAATTAGTACAGAAATCACTTGCAAGATTGTGTTTCAACGACTTTCTTAATGCATCACCCGAGCAACGAGAAATCCAGTTTCCCAGTTTATCAAATTTTGGCTCACACAAGTTAGAAGAAACATACTTTGATCGAGATGTGGAGAAGGCTTTTATGACGTACAGTGAGCAGTTATTTGATGAGAAGACAAAACCATCTCTGTATATAGCTAAGAATGTAGGAAATATGTATACCCCATCATTGTACGGTGGACTTGCTTCGTATCTCATTAGTAAATCTCCAGAGCAACTGATTGGGAAAAAATTCGCTCTATTCTCATATGGATCTGGTTTAGCTTCTACAATGTATTCTATTAATATTTGCAACGATATGAGTGCGGGATCCAAGCTGGAGCAAATGATAACTTCTCTCAATCAGTCCGTATCTTTATTGAATGAAAGACAGTGTGTCGAACCTAGCAAGTTTTCAGAAATCATGGATGTACGGACAAAGAATTATCACACTGCACCATATCAACCGTCAGGCTCGATAGAAATATTGTTCCCTGGTACGTACTATCTCAATGAAATTGATGATCTAAGAAGACGTACTTATAAACGGAAAGTGTGAAGTATTTTTTTTTATTCGTAATTTTATTGTGTGCTTTGGGGAAAGAATTAGGTATTATTGGTTTTAAACTTTGTTCTTGGTAGATGGTTAGTGTGCTATTGTTTGTATTTAAGTGTTCTGGTGTTGTTTGTTGTTGTGATGACTGTCTAAAAATATTATTGTAACCTATTCACCTCATAAGTACTAGAGATCTTAATAGCGCACTTTGTGCAATGCAATTACATGCAGAATAATCGAATATGAACTATTTATTGTGTACTTTGTATTTATTAATTAGTGAAGGGTCTTTCAGTTCAATAATTTATCTTCAAAATCAGAACACAATTTAAAATAAAATAATTTATTTGAAATAATTATTTAAAATTATTAATGGAATAATTTTTTGATATTAGGTATTAGGATATGAATGAAATATTTTTCTATACTAGTGGCATGCCCTTAAGAGGGTATACAGTAGTGGTGAAGGGTGAAATTACTCAAAAGGTAATACTTACGTCTTTTAGAACAACCACAACAATTTTGTATTTATGGAATTTCAGATACATTTAGTTTTGGATATTGTATTATGTATATTATCTATTAGAGTATATATTAACACCCCTACCATGGCTTCCCTTTGCTGGGTAAGCTGGCAAGAGTCAGGTTATAGGGACGCGTCGCTTCTGGCAGTGTAGGCAGAAGTATTGGTTAGAAAATACCTAATTAAAGTCATAATCATAACAAATCTGTAACTGAATTGCAAATAATTATTGAACTGAATTTTCATCTAAGACTCTTCAAATGGCTCTCATAGTAAATATTATTTATTGTGCCTAATTTTTAAGTAAAATTATATTATTTTATTAATTACTGTATATTTATAATTAACTGTAAATTACTTTCACCTAGATGAATCATTATAAATGTGTCTAGGAAAGTAATATGAATAAGTAATAAATATATAATGTTTATTCAATGTTCCTCAAAGAGGTAGAAAATAAAATAATTTTTACAAAAATATTATTTAAAATATATTGTAGTGAGCTTATTTTGCAATGATAATGATACAATTTTGCGATACCTACACCAAAGCTATTTTTTCGAACTAAAAGATCAACTATACTATTTATTGTAATTATTGTAATAAGTTGAAATATAATTTCAATTTTTTTAAATTCTGTTTTGAATGTAATTAAAAAATACATGGATGAGATGATTATATTATACTACATTATAAAATATCCTGATTTTATTTTCTCGTTCCGCATCATAATATATTTATTTAATAACAAATTTAAATATAATATAACTGGTATTAGATAATGTCTGTGTGTCCGCTTCCTACTCATCCTTTCGAAAATTACTTATAAGGTAGATATATAGTTTTTATGCGAACAACGTTCGTCTGACCCCCAACTCCAAGAAGAAAGCCTGCGCCAGGGACTCTGCCCTCAATCAGTTGGTGTACAACCAGCTTGCATGACTGGACTGCATACACTCCTCTTCTTCATCCTAGCGTTAATCCAAGTCGTATCCGAAGTTTTCACCTCGGGTTCCGTTTACCAGTCTTAACTGGCTAAACTTCGATGTTTTAAGTGAAGCGACTGCCATATGACCTCCACAACGCAATGGCGATATTGGGCGATATCGAAGCATTGCAGCTAGACCAGTTGTTGAACTTTTTAGGGCTCCAATTATCCGTAACGACTGCCATAGATGTTCTTATGGGACCGACGGCTTAACGTGCTCACCGAGGTGCGACCAGACCAATGCAGATACCCATATTTATGCATACAAATATTTGCACTGAGTGGGGATCGAACCCGCGCCTCCTGCGTAGCGGCCGTGTTCACTAAGCTACAGCCACGCCGCAGAGGCGCCGCGCAATATGTCATTCTTCTCCATACATTTCTGTCAGATGTCATTTCCTCAGCTAGGGAGTAACTTTGCCATATCCTCAATAAATATTTCTTCACTTAAATATACAAATTCGTGTATTTTACTGTTATTTATACGAGATGCCTACCTACAGTGAGCGACGAAAGTTGCTAAACTACATAACTGTAACAATAACTGTACAGTGTGTACACAAGGCTGTTGTATATTTATACACATCATTATATAAATACCTACAATTATTTTACTGATGTTTTAAAATCACTGTTCTTAAAGGGTCGGCAGCACGAGTGTGACCCCTAGTGTTGCATTCGTCCTTAGGCCAAGAGGTAACCACTTTCCAACAGGTAGGCCGTGTGCTTGTCCAAAATGCTTGTCCTTCGTTGACGGCACAGAATCTCTCTGTTCTAAAGGGTCGGCAGTACAAGTGCGACTCCCTTGGTGTTCCATCTGGTGGACTCCTGCATTTTATCTGCGATGTCATGTAGGTACATGAAGGATGCCGCAAATGCGAGAGTTCCTCCACGCGACCTTTATGCGTGACTCCACACATTCACTTTTAAGTATTGGCTTGGGATCTTACTACGAGGACCCGTCACCTTAGGCCTTGATATAAAGTAAATCGCGCCTAACAGCTGTCGGATTCGGATGAACCGGGCTTTTGAAAACTGGTCGTTTTCGTGACTAAGGAGTCTACATAACTGTAATAACAAATTATATAATTTCGTCGTGTACAGCGGTCAACTTCGCGTCATTATACCTCCCTCCCCCCTCACAATCGCGCAGACCTTTGGATTGTGGTTGGAGTGTCATGTCATATACGAATTTTTCATGCTACAATTTGCATACTTACCTATTTGTAGTACATAATTATACCTGCTATAATAGCAATAGGTACCTAAACCAAAAGACAGGTCTTCAGATCGGGTCCCGGGTTCGAATCATGAAATTCCATAAATCTAACGATAATAATGCAGTGGAGACCGCGAGAAGGCAAAGGAAAGGTGGGACGCCCCTAGCCAGATGGACTGACAACCTGAAAAAGGTGACTGGGACAGACTAGATGCGGAAGGCGGAGGATCGGCAGAAATGGCGCACATTATCCATCAGTGGACTGCAATTAGGTAATTCATTCAGAATACTTTCAAAATATTTCAAGACTTTTACCTCAGTAATTAAACCAGTTTTGAAAAGAGGAAATACTTAAAACGGAAATTGATACTATTGCTAATAGGCCCGTGTAGTAGTGTGTCTCATTCTCATCTTAGTTTTTGTGGGAGCGACTGCTATCTTCGATAAATAAAAGGTTATAATTGAAACTTTTGCTGGTGTTCGTTTTTGCAAGTGTACAGCTGTACAATCAGCATCAGATCTAATGCTTCGTTTACATACTCGCGGCAGAGCGAGGGAAGTGGCGAGAGAAGTGGGCAGGGACGTGGTGTGAATGGTATATTCGTCATACCGCGAGTACTGCCGCGTATGTTGCTGCGAGTGTCGGCTTTGCGGCGCGAGAAGGAGCGGCAATACTAGCGCGATGAAGCATTCACATACTCGCGTCGCGCACACTTCGCATCGAGCGCTCGTTGTGTACGCGCGTGTCACAGTCACAGGATTACTTCGAATTTATTATCATGACAATGACGCAACCAATCGAATGGTCCAACGAAAAATCAATAGAATTTATTGAAATGCTTGCTACGGATCTAATGAAATAATATAGGTAATACATATCGACACCTCTGGGTTCAATTGGCGTATAAACCAAAACACGACTTTTCAGGAGAGCAAAAAAACGATTTTATTTTCAGAAAAAAAATCATAACTTATTTATTTTAGAAGCTACATAAAAAATTCCAAGGAGAAAGATTCTTAGAATTTGGGGATGAAGAAGGCTAAATCATTCAATCATATCTATCTCCTTTGGTTTAGAAGTTAGCATGGATATACGTCTTAGAAAATACTAATTTATGGTATATACACCCCATGAAAATTGAATGAAAAACCAAATATGGATATAAGCTGTACTTATTTCCATATTTGGTAAAATTAAGTTCACATTTACTGATGTAAAAGCACGTAGCTGTAGATTTTTTTGCTGTAAAAACTATTAACTTTGCACATCAATAGAATTATAATTAATAAAAACAATCTCGATACTGTTAGAATGTGTCAGAATTACATTAATATTAGTCTTACTACAGAATTATGATCGATATTCACGAAATTAAACTACCAAAAACGAAATTAACTTAGTTTTATTAAATAAAACAGATAATTATGGCACACATTATCAGTCATGATCAGTATCAAACTAAAAAAGGCAATTATTTAAATCTTTAGTCGCTCTACACACAGCCATCTCTCCTTCACCTCGACTTCCTGGTACAACAGATTGTTCTCAGGGTCTTTGTCTTTAATTCAGCGGCACTTGGACAGAGCCTGCACCGTTTTGGCCCTGGAACGCGCCAACTTATAGATAAGCTTTTGCCCCTCAGACGATTCCAACTTGTTATATAGCGGTTGCAAGTGGTCTCGTTTGGCCCTGGCTACCGCTCTCCTGGTGGCGCGTTTTGCATCTTTGTACGCGTCGCGGTCTTCGGAAGATTTGGACGCTTGCCACTTTTTTAAGGAGGGCTTTCTTCACCCTGATCTCTCTTTGGACTGTGTCGTTCAAGTTTCCCTGTCATACTTGCGTCCACCCTTAGACGTACCGAGCACCGCCCTCTCCACCTCAAGGATAGCTGCCTGAATCCTGTCCCAGCTAACCTGTACTGGTTTGTCTACCTATAGCATCAGCGCACTTGTCACCGATGGCTGGGACGAGACTTTGGGACTTGGCTTCACCACCACCTCATTCTGCGTTGACCACGCTCAGCGCGTTTGTCTTTGGGTTTCACGCGGAGGTCCATGACAAGGAGACGGTGTTGGCTAGTGAGACTCTCTCCGGGTATAACCTTGCAGTTGGCCAACCTGCTGATGCTATGCCTCTTAGTGAGTAGGAAATCGATCTGGGTAGCGAGTGTGCTTTCCGCTCTTGTAGGTGACAAGAAGTTTGACTTTCTTTTTGAAGAACCTGTTCACGACGGCAAGTTCGGTGGCCGTACACGTTTTGAGGATGTGCTCACCCTCTGGGTTACGGCTACCGTATCTAAAACCGCCGTGGGCATGTCCATGTCCATGTCCAAACTCCTCACACCTGTCACCCACATGACCGTTCGTGCAGTGGTTTTACTTTAGCAGAATCGAGGGCCAGGGCCTTAATTCTGCTAAGGCAAAACCACCGTCATAACACGGACACTGTAATTATTTCTTTATTTTATACCAAAGCGTGTAGTAAAAATATTGTCATTTAATTTTGTACTTTAATTCTATAGCAATAAAGTCTAAAATTGAATACCATTTTTTGCAATGGATATGGTTTATACGTCCATATGTCATTTAAATGTTTGGATTTACGACCTCAATTTTAAATTACGTTTAAGAAATATATTTACTCGTCATGGCGTAAAATCCATTTATAATCAAGGCATATCTTACGCCCCGGGTTGGTAAAAATTTTGGTCATAACGTCTTACTAAAAATTTTAAAAAGATAAATTTGGCTGTTACATTAACATTTTATCTTTTTTGTGGTAGGATGATCTAAATTTTTTGGGTCGTAAAAGCGTTTTTTTTGCGAATTTGAACATTTTAAATATACAGATCGATAGGGAAAAAAATTCTGAATTAAACGGTGTATATAACTCATTTTGGCCAAAATGGTTTATACGCCAATTGAACCCAGAGGTGTCGATATGTATATAAAAGATAGGTAGGTAGGTACCTACCTACCTACCAAACTAGAATAGGTAGGTAGGTAGGCACCTACCTACCTACCAAATTAAAATAGGTAGGTAGTACCTACCAAATTAGCCTGATTACCTACCAAATAGGTAGGTAGGTAGGTACCTACCAAATTAGAATAGGTAGGTAGGTAGGTACCTACCTACCAAACTAGAATAGGTAGGTACCTACCTACCAACCTATTTGGTAGGTAATCAGACTAATTTGGTAGGTGCTACCTACCTACCTACCTTTTTTAATTTGGTAGGTAATTAGGCTAATTTGGTAGGTAGGTACCTACCTACCTACCTATTCTAATTTGGTAGGTAACCTACCTACCAAATTAGCCTAATTACCTACCTACCTATTTTAATTTGGTAGGTAGGTAGGTACCTCTACCTACTAAATTAGAATAGGTAGGTAGGTAGGTACCTACCTACCAAATTAGCCTAAGTATACCGACCAAACAGGTAGCTAGGGTACCTACCAAATTAGAATAGGTAGGTAGGTAGGTACCTACCTACCAAATTAGAATAGGTAGGTAGGTAGGTAGGTACCTACCTACCAAACTAGAATAGGTAGGTAGGTAGGTACCTACCTACCAAACTAGAATAGGTAGGTAGGTAGGTACCTACCTACCTACCTATTTGGTAGGTAATCAGGCTAATTTGGTAGGTACTACCTACCTACCTACCTATTTTAATTTGGTAGGTAATTATGCTAATTTGGTAGGTAGGTACCTACCTACCTACCAAATTAGCCTGATTACCTACTAGCTAAGTATCTAAGTAGATAGCCTAGCCTAATAAAATGCCTATACTGCATTCGGTTAGGTGTCCACTTAACTAAAGTCGTCCATCTCCATCGCAAGGCGAATACTGTATGCGGGGCAACGCGATGAACATCGCGATGATGCGAGTGTTGGGCAACGCGATGAACATCGCGATGATGCGAGTGTTTGAATGCTAGGGCATTATTCGCGTGAATATTGCCGGCAAGGCGATGAGCAATGCGAGCGGCAGTATGTAAACGCGGGGTAATATGGAATGAACTAACTAATGATGGATGGAACAAGGAAAGTAGGTCGGTACTCAAAAAGATCTTAATACCTACTCGAGACGAGACGGTACCAAGTACCGTCTCGTCTCGAGTCTTCAGATGCCTTGGTACGAGTATTATTAAGATCTTTTAAATCATCATAAATATCAAGGTCGATCTGATGCTAACTGTACCTAACCTGTAACTATTTTGAACTGATTGTAATGTTAAATACGTATGTTGCATACGTCCATAGGCCACGGTAACCACTTTCCATCAGGTGGGCCGTGTGCTTGTCTGCCACCTAAGTGGTATAAAAAAAAAAAATATCGGTAATCATGTTATCAATTATTCTATTATAGTTTTCTGAACATTGTATGATAATAGCATTCTTTTTTTCAATAGCATTGAATTCAATTCTAATTAAAATCTTTGTTAATAGCGTAATTATACCTACGTACCACCTGCGCAGTTAATTCGATAGGTCTGTGACGTCATACCGTCATACCTCACACAGTCACACCTCACACGCAAACGTTGAACATGACGTGACTGACCATGCAACCTCGCTACCTCAGGGAAAATGTGGGGAAAGCGGTTCAAGAAGGTACAATCGTGCTTAGAAATTGACTTCGGCCCCAAAAATCTTGGAGAGGCTACACCTATACCAGATACCTACGAGTTCCCGTGCGTGTACTTATAGGTACCTAGGGACACATATTTTGGACCTAACACAAACGAGGACCAGGCACATGCGGATTGGTTTGTAATCCATGTCCATACTAATATTATAAATGCGAAAGTAAGTCTGACCTTTTTTTTTACGTGGTTAATGCATTTACGCACTTCGGTCACCCCCCGCGGGGGTAGGGGGCTCGCTTCGTGTGGGACTCCTGGCCTAAGAGAGAGGACAGACTACCCACTAAACCACCACGGTGTTCCTCCGTCGCCTACTCCGAGCCGCGGGATAGGATGCTCACCGCGACTCGGCTAGGGACGCCCTATTTATTGGGCTCGACTTTTCGAGGCCCCACCATCAACATTTAGGGAGCAAAACCGCACACCGTATTAGGTCTTCAGTTGCTGGGGTTGGAGGGGGCAGTCCCTTTTGAGCGAATTACCTAAATTGCACGATGCCTATGAAGCAAATTGCCTAAAGTCAATGTCTAAAACGCAGGATGCCTATAAAGTTTAATGACTATAAGGTTTTGCCTAGAGCATACCTCGCATCCCGGCTGACCCTGTGCCATCTATGGTATAATGGTGTCATATGGCCACCTCGAATGCGGGATGCACAGTGTTTCCATCGAAACCCGGAAAGGGGGAGGGAGGCTTCACACCTGTACCCCGAAGGGTTAAACAGAGGTGAATTAACAACCACATTTCATCAATCATTGTATTAGGTCCCAGGCAATAGGGGGTAAGACTAGGGAGTTAACGGACGTGAAGAAGTGTAGGTATTGTGTTTTTTGTCCGCTCGTCATAGGAAATCGCCCAAATAGTGGTAAAAACCTGCACGTCATCTGCTAAATGGGCCTTTGATAACTAGTGTATAACATAGGCTGATGCAAGAATAGTATTATTTCCCGTACTTAACCCATGGGAATGTATTCCCGTCCCGGGATTAAGAGCGGAAACACACGATGCGTTGCGGCGACGCACCGCAGAAATTTCGCCGCAGTAGCGGGCACACGAGCGGTGCGACGCCGCTGCGTCGTTATGACGCAGCGGCGCCGCGTGCGCCCCAGCTGCGTTGTAATGTCTGTTAATAATAGTGCAAGCGCTAGAGGTAGTTGAGTATGCAAAATCCGAGTGACGGCAACTATGACCGGATTCTTATACCTGATCCTCTAAATAATGACAAAGAAATCTTGCCGCCGGGTGTGATGGTCCCTTCCCGCTCCCTTCACATCCCCTCTGCGCCCTTAAAGTAAGCATAGCGGGCGTATGCGTTTAGTGTGTTTCTACATCTATTGACGTAAAGAAGTTGCTTTATTAAGTCGTGTTTTTGTATCCATTTTTATTTTATACTACTTAGGTGGCAAACAAGCACACGGCCCATCAGATGGGAAGTGGTCACCGTGGCCTATGGACGTATGCAACACCAGGGGCATCACACTCGCGCTGCCGACTGCCAACCCTGAATCCATATTTCCATACTAATATTATAAATGCGAAAGTAACTGTGTCTGTCAGTCACGCTTTCACGCCTTATCCACTGAACCGATTTTGATGAAATTTAGTATAGGGGTAGATTAGACCTTGAGAAAGGACATAGGCTATGTTTGGTCGCGATAACCGACATCCACGCGGGCGGAGCCGCGGGCAAAAGCTAATATAATATATCATCATCATCATCTGCATATAGACGTATTCTCCTGATTGCATCCGTGGCCAAGATGACCTCGAAGCTCAGGGTCCGCCTTCCGGCTCTTCCTCCTCCACTTCGCACGATCTTGGGCGTCCATGGTAGTGAGACCATTTGCACGCATATCACCCTCCACGACGTCAAGCCAGGACTTCTTTGGCCTACCCCTTTTACCTGGACCCGGCGGGGGTACCATTGCCAGGCATTTGTTCCCCACGTAGCCTGGCGGTTGCCGCAAGACGTGGCCGCACCAGCGAAGGCGGCTCTCTTGCATTTTATCCGCGATGTCACGGACATGGAGGCTGCCGCGGATGCGAGAGTTCCGTACGCGATCTTTACGCGTAACGCCGCACATCCACCGCAACATTTTCATCTCCGTGACACGCAGCTCTTGCTTGTGTCGCTCGAGCAGCGGCCACGCCTCACAACCATACAAGAGAACAGGCCTAATGATCGTCTTATAGACCTGCCCCTTCAACCTGACTGGCATTTTAGGATCACAGGTCACGCCAGTCATTTCTCGCCACTTGGCCCACGCGGCAGCAATGCGTGCCTTGACGTCGTGGTCGATCTCACCGGTCACATGAAGTACAGATCCCAGGTACTTAACCTGGTCCGTGCGCTCGACCAAATCATCGCCTATGCGGACGGGTGTGGGATCTGTGGAGTTTAACGCTAAGTATTCTGTCTTCGCTACATTTAGCTTCAGACCGCCGTTCTCAAGCGCTTCTTTCCAACCTTTCACGCGTCGCACCAATCTGCTCCTGTCCGCGTCCATGAGCGCAATATCATCAGCATACATGAGCAACCACGGAGGCTGCTCATGTGAGTTTCTAATGCTGTCCGACAAAACATCTAATACCACGCTGAACAGGTAAGGACTAAGGACGGATCCTTGGTGTACCCCGACGGTGATGGGGAAGGCTTTCGAGTCGCCAACAGCAGTCCGAACCACGGAACCGGAATCGTAGTACATGTCTCGGATGGTGTCAATGTAAGTCTCTGGGACACCCTTGGCCCGCAGTGCCCACCAGATCACCTCGCGAGGAACACAGTCGAAGGCCTTCTGCATGTCTAAGAATAGGCAGTGCAGGGGCGTGTTCTTCGCCCTGTATTTCCCCGCCACAACCCTTAGGGCGAACACTGGGTCCATGGTCCCGTGCCCGGGACGGAACCCGTACTGGTACTCCGAGAGTGTACTTTCCTGTCGGATCCGGGAGTCGATTATCCGCTCATAGATCTTCATGGTGTGGGACATTATCTTTATACCGCGGTAACTAACACACTCCTGCACCGATCCCTTGCCTTTGAAGACTGGCGTGATGATGCTCAGCCTCCACTGGCTCGGGATCTCGCCGGTGAGGAGTACGCGGTTATAAAGATTTGCTAGAATGCCCACACCACGGGCGCCCATTGCCTTCCAAGCCTCGATGGGGACTTCGTCGGGTCCGACAGCTTTCCGGTTCTTCATGCGGCGAATGGCAGTCTGGACTTCCGCAGGCGTTATCGGTGGCACTAGTCCTTGATTCGGAGGGAGGTCTGGTGGCTGCACCTCTTTATGCTGCTTATTCAGCAGCTCGTGGAAGTATGAGCGCCATCTCTCCTTCACCGCGACTTTCTCGTACAACAAATTGCCCCCAGGGTCTTTAATGCAGCGGCACTTGGATAGACCCTGCGCCGCTTTGGCCCTGGAACGCGCCAACTTATATATGAGCTTTTGCCCCTCAGACGATTCCAACTTGGTATATAGAGGTTGCAAGTGGTCTCGTTTGGCCCTGGCTACGGCTCTCCTGGTGGCGCGTTTTGCATCTTTGTACGCATCGCGGTCGTCGGAAGATTTGGACGCTTGCCACTTTTTAAAGAGGGCTTTCTTCACCCTGATCTCTCTCTGGACTGTGTCGTTCCACCACCAGGTGTCCTTGTCACACTTGCGTCCACCCTTAGACATGCCGAGCACCACCCTCCCCGCCTCTAGAATAGCTGCCCGAATCCTGTCCCAAGAAACCTGTACTGGTTCGTCTACAGCATCGGCGCACTTGTCACCGATGGCTGAGACGAAACTTTGGGACTTAGCTTCATCAAGCAGCCACCACCTGATTTTGCGTTGGGCACGCTCGGCACGTTTGTCTTTGGGTTTCACGCGGAGGTCCATGACAAGGAGACGGTGTTGGCTAGTGAGACTCTCCCCGGGTATAACCTTGCAGTTGGCCACCCTGCTGATGCTGTGCCTCCTAGTGAGCAGGAAATCAACCTGGGTTAAGCGCCCCCCGCTCTTGTAGGTGACAAGATGTTCGGATTTCTTTTTGAAGTACGTGTTCACGATGGCCAGGTCGGCAGTCGCACACGTTCTAAGGATGTGCTCACCCTCTGGGTTGCGACTACCGTATCCAAAACCGCCGTGGACACGCCCAAACTCCTCACACCCGTCACCCACGTGACCGTTCAGGTCACCGCCCAGGACAATATCCTGCGACAGCGGGACGTCACGAAGCACTCCCCCGAGTTGGTCCCAGAACAAGATCTTTTCGGCTTCGCCACGCCCAGCCTGTGGAGCGTAAGCACTTATCAGGTGGGTTATAATCCCATCGATAAGCACCCTCACAACCATAAGTCGGGCGCTATAGCTCTTCACCTCCAAGATGTCATCCTGCAACACCCGGGAGAGCACCACGCCCACCCCGGCCTGCCCGTCAGGTGCACCTGTGTACATCAGCTGGTAGCCCTCCCCAATGTGCATGGTGCTATCGCCACCCCACCGAGTCTCCTGCAGGAACGCCACGGCCACTCTCCGCCTGCAGAGTACGTCAGCCAACTCCCTCGTGCGACCGGTCAACGTGCCGATGTTCCACGTTGCGAAGCGGAGTTTACGGGAATCACAAAGTTGGCCTAACATCTTTAGCCGTGCCCGGCTCAGGCACGGTAGCCCTTGCCCACTTGCGACACGAGGCGGGCGACCCTCATGCGCGCCGTTTTGCGGCGGCGCCCTACCCTCATTGCGATTCCTTCTTTTTTTACGAGCCATTTATTTTAATTTTGGCAATTTTGGCTTTTCCGGGGGCGACTGCCGTCCGACCCCCCAACCCCGAGGGGAAAGCCAGCGCCAGAGCCTCGTCCGTTGTTCAGCAGGTGCACCAGCTTGCAGGTGAGGTTGGCTTGGGGCTCAAGATCTAGGTGAGCCCCCATACACCCTAATAATAATATAATATATATCGATGATTAAATATAATAACATTTTGCTGACAACATTAGTATCATTAATGCTACAAAATATAGGTAGTTACCTACCTAGGCATATATAAAAGTACACTTTTACGAAAAGCTCAACAGTGACTTACGTCCACGACAAAATGACTATACAAGCCGTCTTTACCAGAGTTATTAATTCCCCCCATGTAAATGAACTGTAAATTGTCGCACAAGGTCTTGTAATTGCAATAAATCTGAATTGGTTTGTATTTCATTATGTAAATGCATCAATAACAAATGTCAAAATTATAAATAAGTATTTTTACCTACTTTAAGAAAATTTATGCTTGAATTCGCTGGTTGTTCGAATAACTTTTTTTTTTTAAATATTACTTTTATTTTCGTTTTTTTTATTAAGTACCTATTTAAGAATCCATCCTCACTTTTACCATTAGAACAAACTATAAATTATAACGGAAATATTCATTAAAATGATTTTATATCATGTACCTACTCAATACATTTCCTTTACGAATAAGACAAGAGGGGGTAAAAAAAATGGACCAGAAAATAGACCGGCAAGATCCACATTATCATTCTTGGACCTTTTCTTCACTTAAATCCGTTGGCGAAATTCGGTACTCACATTTTGCATACTCATACCTCTAGCGCCCGGTCTATAAATAAATACACTAGCTGACCCGGCGAACTTCGTACAGCCATATTTTCCGCCCGCGTGGTATTATCTCTAAATTTATCAGTGTTCCTCTACAATATTATGTATGTATTATACATATAAACCTTCCTCTTGAATCACTCTATCTATTGAAAAAAACGCTTAATAATCCGTTGCGTAGTTTTGAAGATTTAAGTATACATAGGGACGGACAGACAGCGACAGCGACTTTGTTTTATAATATGTAGTGATGATAGTGATAGGGATTAGTAGGAAGTAGGATAGGCTAGTAGGATGTGAAATAGGATAGGATAGTAAAAAGTAGGATAGTAGGTAGGAAGTCGGATGGCTAGTATGGAAGGCTTGTAAATCCTATCCTATCCTACTAATATTATAAATGTGAAAGTTTGTGAGAATGGATGTGTGGATGTGTGGATGTGTGGATGTTTGTTACTCTTTCACGCCTAAACGGCTGGACCGATTTGGTTGAAATTTGGTATGTATATAGGTTATACCCTGGATTAACATATAGGCTATATATCAGCGATGAAGGGGATCAGAATTCCACGCGGGCGGAGCCGCGGGCAACACCTAGTTATAGATATATTATTATGGACAAATTTGGTATCTATTTTGCACTCAATTCATTTCTAGATCGTTACTATCTATCATAACTAAATTACTAGATATCTTTGCGAAACTGGTCAGCAGTGATAACATAGTATTTATTAATGCAATGATGCAAGCCCACTGAGATTGATATCGCGAACTCTTGTGTCGCTAGTATCGTTACGCTAATAAGATAATATATTATTATTTCGATCAATATACGAGTTCAAGTATTGATTAGGTTCATAGGAACCTCGGATTGATCTAATAAATATTTCGGATTGCTTCACCAGTTAGAAGATCGCCAACATGACTACAACGGGGTCAAAATAAAAATGTAAGCGCTAACCAAGTAAAGATAAAATTCTTTACTTAATGGACGTTGTTTTGTTTTCTTTACACAAATATAGGTCCTACAATGATGAAAATAAACCAATATCTGGAAAATAGCAGTTCCCGGGCTACAATATGCAAAGCTTTGAATGTAACCGGCAGGCTTATTAGCTAACTCGCGATAGCAAAATTTGCGCGGTAATCGCACAAAAAACGACAAATTGGTATTAAAGCCCGACCAGTAAAATAAAATACCTCGCCATATTGCGGTAAACTATTGGAACTAATTTCTTCATATGGTAACAATCTATACGATGTCATTATGGTCATCTGTCAGTGTGGTGTCAATTGTGCGTGTTGTTGAATTTGAGTGTGCTACAAAACTACAAAACTATAGTAATATGCCGAAAACTATTAAAAGCCAGTTAAGAAAAGTAATTTATAATATAACAAAGTATTTGTCGGATAAAAAGTCGGAAGGATTGGACTCTGTTCCTCGAAATAACATCACGGACCTTGTTGTCAACATGACGGGTAGGTACATCATAGAGTACGTGCTATTGAAATTGGCCTAATCTACTGATTTTACTGTGACTAATTATTATTCACATTTTTAGGTATATCCCGATCTTCTGTAATAAAAAGAAGAAGAGAAGGTCAAACGTCAAATGTATTTTCTACGCCTAAGAAAAATAAGCCTAACGCAAAAAAGAAAATCATGCTCGATTATTTTGATCTCTGTGCTGTTAGGCATAAAAAAGAATTTTATGCAGTCCGAAAAACAATGTCGCGTGGTCCCTGTTCTATACATAGTGTAATGTAACTGTAGGTCTAACTTGTATTTACCATTCCAAGCAGTAAACTATTATACGGATACTACTGTGTTGTGATTTGTGCCCAGTCCTTGTAGCCAGTATAACACGCCGCGTCTATTTTTCTATTTTAACCAGAAAACTTTAAAACAATATCCATACTAATATTATAAACTAGCCTTACGCCCGTGTGCATCTCGGTTAACGCGACCTTTGCTCATATCTTCGGTTCTACTCAACCGATTGCGATCAAACAAACGTAAGATTTTAAGTCTGAGTAAGCCCTTTCTAACAAAAAAAAACCGCATCAAAATCCGTCCAGACAAACAGACAGGAAATTAAAAAAAAATATTTTCATGTTCAGTATCGTTAACTTAACATAACCCAAGTTTTTTTTTTTAATATCTCCAATGTACAGACATGACCACTTTACAATTATATAATAGTATAGATGCGAATGTGACTCTCGTCTGTCTGGCTGTCTGTATGTCTGTATTTTACGCTTTCACGCCTAAACCACTGAACCGATCTTGATGAAATTTGATATAGAATCGTGAAAAAGGGGGTTAAGGGATGGAAAATGAGGATGACAGTTTGTATGAAATTTCGTCATTTTTATCTATAACCGACATCCACGCGGGTGGAGCCGCGGGCACCAGCTATTATTATATAAATGCCATGCTCTTGTGAATGACACTTTATTTCTGCAACAGTTTCCAATTAAACTATAGTACATTATGGTACAAGCGTGTAAAGTTGGTGATTACCGCTGAGGCGACATTGAGACCCGAGCCGTAAGGCGGGGGTCTTAAGAGAGCCGAGGACGGTAATCACCATACACGCGAGTGGCATACGATTATTTTCAACACACTTGCGAATAAAATAATACTAAAAATACTACATAACACAATCAAAACACAATTGTAAAAATCTATTTGTTGTCATACTTGTCATAAATATGCGCGCGCATCTAACATTTTTTTTATTTGTTCCTTTCGGAACAGGCTAAGTGGTGCTATCACCATGCTGCCTTGTCATCTACTTACTTATTTGAATTATGTTTTTTTTTTCTCTGTAAATACTCACAGAGAAAAAGAAATACATTTTAGTGAAAGTTTTGTATATTAAACACGTACTACAAGTTGAAATTATCTTTTAAAACACGAAGTTGCATGAAATGAGCAAGTAATAGGCATATTAATTCGTTTGTAATATTGGACACGATCTTTTTTGTATCAAATTTTTTTTAAGAACAAAGCAACTTAATCCATGATATTTAAAAAAAGAAGTCTATAACTCACTTTTGTGAATAATAGCAATGAAAAAGTCACAGTTTTATAATAGGTGTCATTCCGTGCTTAATTGCGGGGAAATAAAAGCCTGTTCATAAGCAAGTGTGTTGAAAAAATGGCATTTTATATGTGTATCACTATACTTGGTGTTGTCATAATCATAGATGTTTGTGGCGCCCCCAGTACGGGTTTTTTATTTTATTGGTCGGACTATACGTATCACATTTGACAGAAAGCGATCAGCGAAAAAGGCGCGATAAGAAATGTCATCGCGATCACTCAAAAGGTCCTTTTTTAATGGCCGCCATTGTGAAAATAATAAATACAGAAATTTTCATTGTAAAAAACCAGTGGTAAATCAAGAAACACATATAATTAGTCTTAGAAACAAAACTATCGCTGTTTTTCAGTTCCGCAGCATATAATTGTTAAGGCGAACTGGATCGCAAATCCTTACGTAATACCAATTTTTTTGACGTATCGCGATCCATCGCGCAGTGATCTCGTTCTTATAGACTACTGGCCCGTGTACAAAAATTATGGGTCATTTGAACCACCAGGTGACCTATATAGAACGATATAAGAACATAAAATAATAAGATTCAGCACTATGCCGTCACTTGTAAGCTGTCCAACTGAGTGCAGGTGAGTACAGGTACAAAGTACAGGTAGAGTGAGTACATTTTGGTCATATATTTTTGTACGGCATTCTTACCATCGATAGATCCATGAAAAATAACAAGCAAACGCGTAGTGCTGTACAAAAAATGGTGAGCCACAAAGTCGGAATTTTTATTTTATTTTCCGACATTACCAGGGTAAATTTGGTCATTTGATTTTGTACGGCATCAGTTTCATAATATTTCAATACTGCTTCTAATCCATTATTCCGCAACGCCGTACAAAAATCATGCGACATGGTGAAGTAATCGTGGGTTACAACCCCCTCTTCTTCACCTGCACTCAGTTGGACAGCTTACAAGTGACGGCATAGTGCTGAATCTTATTATTTTATGCTCTTATATCGTTCTATAAAGGTCACCTGGTGGTTCAAATGACCCATCATTTTTGTACACGGGCCAGTAGTCTATTACTGCTCATCGCTCGCTCGCTGGTCGCGAAAAGAGCCTGATTGGCACTCGGATGAAGAGAGAGTTATGATGGTAATTTCACGTGGTCTTAAATGTAGCTGACTTTTCTCTTACGAGTGTAAACTAGTAAGTACCTACTTAATTATTTTCCTTCCTGTTAGACTCTGATTTAAACATTTATTGGGCATTTTCCTTGACGAAATGCACAAATATAATACAAACATACATATAATCATGCCTTTATCCCTGAAGGGTTAGGCAGACGTGAACTAACACCCACATTTCACCAATCATTGTATTCGGCCCCACGTAATAGGGGATGAACCTATTGCCGTATTCCGGGTACTATTGTTGACTCGAGCCATGTAGGTGTGGAGGAACGAGGTGTGATGTCCCTCCAACACAAAGGGAGGATCGTCCGACCAGGCAAGGTGATCACGCCTGGCGGGCCGCAGCCCAACGATTGTCGTTGGGATGTTGTATATAGCTTGTACCAGCGCTGGAACTTCACTTTCGCGATGCAGGATTCGTAGCGACGTAGTAGTTCGGCTTGCTGTCGCTAGATGGCGCTGTGTACATGTGGTAACGCCACATCACTCCCCTCCAAGACCGGAGGTTGATTGCGATGAGTCAGCTGTCTTAGCTCTCTTGAAGAGCGTGCCAGTACCAGTCTTGAGTAGTTCCATATCGTCGGAACTAGACGCCGCTTATTCCATTGGCGGAACAGTCTTCCTCGCTAGTCCCAGTGAGTCGGGACTGGGACTACCGCTGGTCCCAAAGGTGCGGGGCGAGTGCGGTGATGCGGTGCTGCGGTGAGATGCCCAGAGAGAAGTGCGGCTCGAAGCGTCGAGATGAGTCCTCGGCGAGCCGCCAGTGAAGTGAGGCGAGTCCTCGGTGAGTCGAGGTGAGTCCTCTGCAGTGACGGGGCGAATCCTCGAATAGCGAGGTAAGTCCTCCGTGTAGTGGGGCGAATGCTGCGTAGTGACTGAGTGGTACGTAGACGGGAGAGAAGTCCTCTTCTTGAATAGACCGTAAGTAGGTGTACCGTGCCTTAGATGCAGGCGTGGCCGAAGGGTAACCAGGCTGCAGCGGGTGCTGCAGGCTGTGGTTGTAGCCTTGTAATGGCCGAAAGTGCTGGATGGCGAAGACTTGATTACCGCTCATGCGGAAGAAGTGAATGGGATGTGACGATGAGAATGTTGCTGAAAATGCTCAGCGAAGGTTACGTGATCAGATCACGTCGGGGTCACCGCTGTGCAGGTACGAGGTGTGATGTCCCTCCAACACAAAGGGAGGATCGTCCGACCAGGCAAGGTGATCACGCCTGGCGGGCCGCAGCCCAACGATTGTCGTTGGGATGTTGTATATAGCTTGTACCAGCGCTGGAACTTCACTTTCGCGATGCAGGATTCGTAGCGACGTAGTAGTTCGGCTTGCTGTCGCTAGATGGCGCTGTGTACATGTGGTAACGCCACATAGGTATCTGCGGCTGAGTCTGGGCTGTAGGTATACATATATATCTGTCTGATGTTAAACCACTAAACAGCCGGAACAGCCCTATCCCTTATTCACCTTGTACGACACCGCATGGGAGGAGATGGACCGAATGAGACAAATATGTATTACCACAACAAATGTTAATATGAACAGAAAATTTTCACAAAAGGAACGTTCACAATATAGGTGACAATCGGTACGGAGCAATCGTCTTCGTTACTGCATATTCATTAATGTCACAGTCATTGAAATAAACATCAATAATAAGAATGTAAAATCATGAATAATCAATTAATCATGTGTTACGCAGAGGTCAACAGTTAAAAATACAATCCGTCTCATCATGATATTTCAACGATAAAGCGTCTTCTGTAGAAGAAAGGTCATGTTGACTTCAAAGGTGACTTTCACTTTGCCTGATGGTGAGCTAAAGTCAAAGTCTCAAGACAAAAGGTCATCGTTACAGACACTAATAATGTTACAACGGTGGTCTTCAGCTCGACGGACTCATCAGATGCTTTTTTACGGCCCGCTTAGGACCCGATACTGTAAGATGAAGGAAACACGTGTGCTGGTGAAGAATTTGTCAAAGAAAACAGTCGCCGACCTGGACATCAAACCACTGACTGAACTGGAGACCAAATCTGTTGAAAACTTACTTAGATATTCGCGAAATCTGATTTACAAACTTTGAACGGCTTCCTGTAAAATTTGCATTTTTTCACTTACGCTCCTATACGTGGGACCCATCGATATTATTAATCAATTTAGCAAGAGCAGCTGAGCCGATCTGGATGAACATCTGAGCCCTGTGTTATCATGTCCTGAAGGAGAGGATGGGACTAATTATAATAGTTAATCGAAATTGATCGTAACAGTCATCGTGGTAAAGACGGTAAAAGACTGTGCCAACGCAATATCGCCACGCAGATCATATTGCAAAACCGAAGCAAGTTGATGTTAGCTAGAACACAGTGATCATAGTTGGACGGACTTTAAGGGGCCCACCCCCCCATAAAGTCCCGGTTCACACACCACAGTAGCATTAACTGCAGACACAGCAAAAAAAAAAAAATCTACGTACCTACATGAGTTAGGGCAATTTCATCTTCATTTTATTATTCTGCTAAATCAAAAACAGAGTAAGTATCTACTGTGATTTTTTTCGAGTTGTTTGTAGCTAGGTAAATATTCTTTTGTTAAACAAATCGGTTAAACCTAACACTTAGATTATCCGATAGTGTAAATACAGCGCCCTGCTTAGTAGGTATGTATAGAATATTTTTTGTTACTTGGAAATTCTACTGACGTAATTGCCTTGTTTTGATAAAAAGAGTTATAAATAGACTACGTTTTTCTGAGAGGCTATATAAATATCTGTATTCTGATGCACGGGAGCGATTACTTGGATATCTTGCTTATCTCTGAACTACTCAGAAGCTATTCATCTACTACTGTTACATGATTATGCGGTTCGGTAAACGTCTTTTGTACATACAATATAATTTTATCAACGACTCCTATAAATAGATAATTGTTTACAGTACACTAATATGCTTCCAATTACGGGTAATATTGTATATTGTGGTGCATAATAAACGTTCTACAGCAGCTGACGTATAGAATTTTATAATACTTATTGATCAGACACTAAAAATATTGGAATATGGACTTATCAAGGTCTCAGTGGATGGAACTTTATGCGTCGGTAGCTTAGTGGTTAAGGAGTTGGCCTTACGATCGAGAGGTCCCGGGTTCGAATCCAAGCCATTACACTACCGACGTGAACCAACCAATTGGCGATATCGAAACTCTGTAGGTAGACGAGTAGAACTTTTGAGGGCTTCTCCACTTTTCAGTCTAACTGTTGAAGCGACCGCCATCTGACCTCCACAACTCATTGGCGATATCAAAGTTCTGCATTTAGACTTGTCGGACTTTTGAAGACCCCAACTACCAGTAATGAATGACTGCCATATTGTGTTCGTACGGCAACTGGGTCCGACGGCTTAGCGTGCTCTCCAAAGCACGGCAATATTCAGAATGCTAATAAAAATATTTGCACTGAGCGGGAATCGAACCCGCGCTATACCACAAAGAGAGGAGAGAACCTGCCCCTCTAGACAAGTGGCAATTCGTTGCTCGGCGTATGATGGAATAGAATGCCAAATGTATGGGATTTGACGTATATGACAGGCGTCAACGAATGTCAAAAACGTCAAATCCTATAGGTACATTTGTCATTCTATTCCATCATACGCCGAGCAACGAATTGCCACTTGTCTAGGGAGGCAGCTCGCAGCTCACGTGTTTCCTTTTTTCTACAGTCCAGAGTCCTTTAATCGGAGCGTGAAAAAGCACCTGATGGGCGCCACCAATGTAATGTAATGTGTATGTCATGGTGGCCCTCTTTCCTGAGACGAGGTGAAGTGAATGAATATATTATGAAAAAGTAACCTAGACACTAACACTCAATAAAGGAAATATTACCGCAGTGGTTCCCGGCAGAGTAGAGTTTGGGCCATCCCATCTCTACCCACGCGGTGTCGTGGCGACGAGATAGGGCTGTTGAACAACAGACAGATATTACAGCCCAGACTCAGCCTCAGATACATGACTTGAGTCAACAATAGCGCCCGGAAAATTATACAGGGCGTCCCACGGCGATGCCACATGGAGGGAAAGTAAATAACTTTGAGTTAAAGTGTTTTATTTTACCAAATTGAATTTAAAATTTTAGGTTTCAAGGACTTCCTTTCATTTAATTTACCATGTTCCTTAGAGAGATTTGATCCTTATGATTGACACTATCGATTGATGACATAAAAATACAGGATGTTACTTTTTCGGATTTTAGTCGGTTCGATTACCGGGTGTGGCAAGCGAATTTTAAAAAATCTTTGAATGCAGTTTTGTTTCTTTTTAAAAATAAAATGATGTCTCCTTTAAATAAAATGAGCTAACTTAAGGATTTAAGGTACTTTCCCTCCATGTGGCATCGCCGTGGGACGCCCTGTATATTACCCCCTATTACGTAGGACCGAATACAGTGATTGGTAAAATGTCAATGTTAATTCACCGCTGCCTAATCTTTCGGGGATAAAGGTGGGATTATATGTATGTATGTAAAAGAAATAAATATTATACTTATTCATTAACTTAGACCCCCGAAGTCCGCACTGACGTTGCAAATGCAGGCGTCGTGGTTGCCTCTGCCGTCTGATGGGTATGCGCACGCGCAGGCGTCCACTACCGTTGCGTATGTTGGGTCGCAGTCGCAACAACTGAACGAATAATTACATACGTTTATAAGACAGTAACGGTTCTGATAGCGATTCTATATGTAACAATACTATAGATAAGACAAGTGGCAATTCGTTCGCCGGCGTATTGAAGATTAGAGAGATGACTGCATGGGATTGACTCGTATTTTGACATTTATGACAGACGTCAATGTCATATATTGATCAATCTGGGCCTCGATTCTGCTAAAGCACAACCACTGTCACACCACAGAGACTGCGAGAAAATTCCAGTTGATTTTAGCCTTTACAGAAATGCAGTTAAAGCTTTAAATTAAGTGGCTTTTTGTAGAGTGAACGGAAGCGAGTAATGAAAATATTGTCATTTAATTTTGGACTTTAACTCTATGGCAATAAAGTCTAATATTTAATGCCAATTTTTGCAGAGACTGTGGAAAGACAGTGGTTTTGCTTTAGCAGAATCGAGGGCCTGTTCTACAAACGTACTGATACTTGTCTATAGGGGCAGTAGTAGACCTCGGTAGGGTAGTGGTGATGCGTTCGTTTGGTGTGTAAGTATGATGTCCCAGGTAAGATTCCGGGTCGGGAAAATTTAAGTAATGAATAATAGTTAAATAGCGGATTTCTCAGTAATAACTAAAAGTTAGTAAGAAAGCAGCTGGTGACATGTGGTATATTAATATAGTTACGTCTGCTTACCGGTTTAAGGCTATAGAGGTCTGAGTATTTTGAAAAAAAAAATGGGTTACGACACTTACGACATGGTGTGGCCACCACCTGGGGCCTATTTCAGTAACTCGACGTTTTTTCTGAGGTTAGTATCATATTAGAGGGTAGTTTTGAACTATAAATTACTTTACTTAGTCTATTCTATTCTATTAATGAATTGCCACTTGTCTGTCCGTTAAGGCTACTTTAAATTTTCGAAAAAAAAAACAAGCGCTAACAGTAATTCATAACTTTTTTAATCGTATTACATTAAGTGTCTGGCAACATACTAAACAACTAGACTAGAACTAAATACTAAACTAAAGGTAGACCTAACAGTATCAGAATACGAAACATGGAATAGAATGACGGAATGTGTAAGACTTGAAGTTTTTGACATTCGTTGACGCCTGTCATATACGTCAAATCCCATACTTTTGGCATTCTATTCTACCGAACGGCGCCGCCGCGCCGCCGGACGACGAATTGCCACTTATCTAGAGGGGCTGAACATCGGAGCAATTTTTTAAAGCACGCAGCATCGAGTACAGCGCTGCGACAGCTTTGATAAAGATTGACATTAGTCGGACTGGGTGACGTCACTGGAGGTCGACCAATGACCATCTCTATTATTTCAGCGGATTCAGCTATCGAGCTCACTTCGATCATTCGAGATGTTTGTTACAGCATGTGCCTGCTGTGCCCGCTTCACAGCAATAGTAGACTCGCACCTTATTGTGTGGTACCGAAAATCATACATACATACATACAAACAATCACGCCTTTATACCCGGAGGGTTATTTTCACTTGACTTTGAATCTAAAATAGTAATGCCATTTTCAATTTTCTCTCAGGGTTGTAGAATCAGACTGCATTCGCTTATGTCAAAAACAGTAAAGTCAACTATTCAATGATTACGAGTGTAGACCGAGGGCTCGGATATATGTGAAGATGCTACTGGCATTGTTGCCCGGCTCAAGAATTCAAATTCATTTTATTTGAAACAATTGTGGTGAAGGGTCGCTATTAACCGAATCCTGCCGGCTTGCTCTACAAAGCGAGGCTGTAGTACCTACAGATATTTTTAATTCCATACATAATTGCTATGGTCGTTTTTATGTTGTGTATTTCTCATCGTCCCCCCTAAGGGAGCGCGGGGGAGATGTCGTGACGAAAAATACCATCGTTTCCCCTGGCGGAACAGCTCAGGGGAGTCGATGGTCGGAAAGGGTTTTATAAGAGGTAGAGGTAAGACTTTTTGCACTGGATTCTCTTTTTTTATACCACTTAGAATTTCTCTTTTGAAATTTGCACCCTTCGCCACTCGGAACAATTTACAGTTATGTCCAATGTACAGACACGGCTACTTTATAATTATTATACAATAGTATTTTTTTAAATATTTTTTTTTTATAAAGAATATTAGTTAGGTATCGATAGATATACATCGATAGATAGATAGAGAAGAAGTATAGATATACAGAAGATGTGTGCGTTTTAGCAATAGCAGCAGTAGCTATCAAGCACGACATTAGTGCATCAGTGCTAAATTTAATGGACCCGGATCTTTCAAATACATAATACCTATGCCTGCTTCGTTTCGTTTTCGTGTGGCTATTTGCTTTTCACATAGATTTATCTCCAGTAACGTGATTTTGTCACTCAATATTGATTCTAATATTGTTTTACTTCTCTCACGTTTTCTCCAACACATACGTAGTGTGACCTCTACTCACCTATAAGACATCGGCCCGTGTGCATACTGTAACAGATGTGAGAAATGTATGATTTACTTACTAGGTTCTAGGTTATTACTAGGCACTTTAGGTTCGACCTCGGCGATGTCAACCATGTGAAGTGGAGGAGGTAAAGTCGTAAAGAGTAATTCAATCAAAATTATTATACTTATTTGTAGTTATTGTTCGAGACATATTATGTTCTTTTATACTTAGTGCAGTCAACGTTTCTGAGGAACTTTAGGATACCAATTAAGTAGTGATGATGATAGTAAAGTTATTGTTCAGTAAAAATTATCATGACATCAATGATTATAAAGATAGACCTATATTATAATATTTTATTACAAATACCTACTATATAAGCTGCAGACCTAAGTTTTTAGAATATCATTTTGATCATAGCAGTGAGCTAAAGGTACGTGAAGTCAAAAATAGTAACTATTGTTTATGTTTTTTTTTGTTTTCTTTTCTTACTTAATTATCGCACTGAGTAACTCAAGTGCTCCCATTCCCCCTGAACTTCTGGGCGTTCTGATTTCAGATAGTGATTTCATATAAGTACTGGCTTTCAGTTACTAAGTATAAAATTTAAAAAAACATCTCTATCACGTCTTCCCTTTATAGAGCAAGCTGGCAGGAATCAGTTTATCATCTTGCCACTGATGCACAATTACCTATACTTACCTAAAATATTCCTTTTTTTCCAGATAATAAAAATGAAATACTTCATTGTTTTCACTGCCTTCGTGGCATTGACTGCCGCTAACTCTCTGCACAAGCCGTTATACGCCCCTGGCTCTCAGCTCGAAGAGATCATCAATGCTATAAACAGTCCCAGCACTGACCCCGCCACCGCCGAGAAGTTGATGGAAATGCTGGCAGAACTCACTGGTGCAAACCAGATCGATATCAGCCCTGTATTCGTAGAAGACCACGTTGAACCTCCTTTCGCCGGTCACGAAATCGTCGAAGCTCCAGTCGTAGCACCTGCCTCTCCTCTAGTCCAAATCATCATCAACGTTAAGCAACCTGGCTACGTTGCTGCTCCCGTTCCCGCTCCCGTTGACGCTGGTAACGCAGCTGATGACGTCGACGATTCACCACTTGCTATCCCTGAGGCACCCGTTCTTGTCGTACCACCCCCAGTTTCTGGTGTCATAGTTGCTGACAACTTACCTGCACCCCCAGCTACTGGTGTGATTGTTGCTGATAACCTGCCCGCACCACCAGCTCTCGGTGTTGTTGTTGCTGATAACTTACCCGCACCCCCAGCCCTCGGAGTTGTTGTTGCTGAAGATTTACCCGCACCACCCGCCCTCGGAGTTGTTGTTGCTCAAGATATTCCCGCACCACCCGCCCTCGGTGTTGTTGTTGCTGATTTGTAAATAGATGACCTGCTATCAATAATACCACCGCCCTTAACTAAAAGCACTACACCTTGCACTTAAGATTCAATTACCGTACATATTAAAAAATAAAATATTTTTGCAATAAAAATGCGATTTTATTCGAAATTCTACTATTACCCTCTACAATAATTCTATAAAGTAAAATTATGGTAAAATAATAAAAATAACAATATTATTCTATTTTTAAATATTTGTGCTCATGAGTGTAGAAGTATGTACCTACACATGACCAAGGAAATAAGTAACAGCTTTACAAAAATCTTCACATGGGAAGATGTCCACTAAAAAAAATGTGACACTACTGACTGCCGGCAGATATCAGCGGTGATTCCCTATGACTATTTAAGTACCAAAAAATTCGGCCAAGTGCGAGTCGGATCAAACGGAAATACATTTTTAGAGTTGCGTACCCAAAGTTAAAAACGGAATCCTATTTCTAAGACTCCACTGTCCATCCGGCTGCCTTTATCTCATGAATAGCTAGACAGTTGAAATCACAGATGATGTATTTATGTTGCCGCTATAGTAACAAATACTAAAACTGATTTTAAACGGGTCTATATAATGGTACGGAACCCTTCTTACGTGAGTTTGACTCATATTTGGCTAGTCTTTTGTCATACGTAGAATTTAATGTTTCTGTACGATGAGCTATGGGTTCAAAAAGTTACCTATCCGAAATCATACGGTGTAAGAGCTCTGCTACTCGTACCGAGGTGATAGGTAAAAGATTATGTTAAGATCAACTGTATATTAAATCAATCCAAAATGATATACTATGATTGATAATGATAGAATATGATATGATTGATAATAATATAGCGTTTTTCGAGCACTTTTGAAAATTTAAACTATATCATTGATTTTTTAACATTATGCATTGTTTTTTTTACAGAAATATTAATGTGACATGTTTATACTGTAATAATAAGCAATCATTTAAAATGGTTTTTGAAAATTAGTCAAATTCTCGAGGCAATTCTCGCCAGGCGAGCGGCAAATTGTTTCTGCGAATGTTTAGACGAAGCAACTTTTTCTGTCCTTTCGAAAATTGTATCTTGCAGGCAGGAAACTCTATTCGTCTAAATATGCCCGCGTACTTATTACAAAGTAATAGTTGGGTTGGGATGGTTGAGATGGGGAGGGAGGGTCCGGCCGGGGTGCGGGGTTTTCGCACGATAAAAAAAAGGAAGGGAGAGTCTTTTGTTTTTTTAAACACTTCCGAAACAGGAACCTGGATCTACCTGTGTCTAGTAGGTACAGTAGGCTTAATCCACTGGATACCGCCTGACCAAAACGTAATATACCTAAATTAGCTAGTGGTATGTAAGTATGTAACTATATTATTGTCTCATAAAGATTATTATGATAGTAATAATAGTAATAGATATATCTAATATATAAAACTACTGCTGATTAAGCTACCATATTTAAAGAAGTTCTTTTGGTCGTAGCGGTTAGATTAGAAAGGGGTAAGCAAAAATATATAATCATTTTTTTAGATATTATTTGGTCTTAAACTCATCCAATCAATGTTGATGCCATCCTCGGAGTCATGTTCCGATTCAGTTGGAGTCGGCTTTCAGTTTGATTACAAAATATCCGAACAATGATATTTTCCGTGAAGCAACTACCATCTGAGTTCCGCAACCCACTGGCGCTATCGAAAGTCAGGTTAGACCCAGGTTATACGGATATGGCAGGCGTTACGGGTGATTGAAGAGGACTTCAACCGATTTTCATTGTTTATATGGCAACCGTGGCCAACATAACGGCATGAATTACAACATTGTGTTTTTATTTTTCAGAAAATGAAGTCGCTCCTATATTTCGCTCTCTGGACCTTGGCTGTCGCCAGCCCGTTCCACATGCCCGGCTACTCCCAAGATTCTAGGCTCCAAGATATAATTGCCCAGCAAAAACCTTCTCATATCAGTCAGGAAATGGTTGAATCAGTAGTTCCAGCGTCTCCTCTTGTTCAAATCATTATAACCTTAAAGCAAACTGGATTTGATTCAGCTCCTACAATCGCTGACACACCAGAAGACTCAGCTTCGGAGGCCGTTGATAGTACGAATGATGTCCTAGATTCAGATATCCTTGAACCCTTTTCACCTGGTACTGGAATTGTCGAGGACTTACCTGAACCACCTTCCTCAGGAGTCGTGATTACTGAGGATATACAAACTGATATTCTTTATTGTGTGCTATAAAAACGACAATATATCGATACCAGAAGTATGAATTACTTTATGGGACACGGTTTTTAATGATAGAGAAATTTCAAATATACAAAACGATGTCCCTTAGATTAATTGATACCTCTGGTGTCGATGTAGGAATCAAACACTAAAATAAAATAAAAACTCATTGCTTGCAAAAAATGTATTATTATTCACTATGTACATACGGTTGTAGAATCATAACTGTCTGGATTTATCTGGTCGTGGAGTACGTGGAGGATTCATTAGCAATACCGACACTTAAAACGGGAATTTAGGTACATCGGCAACTTGGACAACAGAGGAAGGTGGTAATGGTAAATCGGCAATTTCAACATCAGTGGAAGGTGGCGCTGGAACTTCAGCAACTTCCACACCTGTAGAGGGTGGTGCAGGTAAGTCAGCAATTATGACACCAGAAACGGGTGGTGCAGGTAAATTGTCAGCAACAACGACATCAGACACTGGTGGTGCAGGTAAGTCAGCGATTTCCACACCAGTAGATTCATCTTCTTCAGCATTATCTACAACAATGACTTCATCGCCAATAGGTGAGGGAGCAGGTACGGGTGCTGGTTGAGTGCCGGTGTTAGGTTGGTTCACGTTAATGATAATCTGGACTAAGGGAGAAGCAGCAACCGGAGCTGGGGTTTCAACGATTTCATGACCGGCGAATGGAGGTTCAGCTTCATCGGCTACAAGTACGGGGCTGATGTCGGGCTGATGTGCGCCAGTAATTTCTGCCAGCATTTGCAGTAATAATATGGCGGTGGCGGGATCGGTAGACGGGCTGTGGATAGCATTTATGATTTCTCGGAGCTCAGCTTCAGGTGAATATCCAGGCTTGTATAGGGAGTTGCCGACAGTTAAGGCCACAAGGGCCGAGAAGACCACGAAGAATTTCATGCTTATTTTCTGAAAAATTTACATAGACTGTTTCAATTTTCAGTAAATTATGTGATTAACTAAGTAATTAAAGTGCAACGAGGAATTACAAAAGTCTTTGCTTACCTCACGTTGACTATTCAGATCAAACGTTTCGAACAGAATATTTTTAGCTGTTTAAGTAGTAGTTGCTTTTATATGGCTGTTATATTTATAATCATATTCATCATAATCTTTATTGGTCAGTAATTTAATTTGTCTACATTGCAGTTTTCTTCATAAACGTAATTGGTATATTGGTATAGTATAATTCTTAATTATACGCCATTGTGGCTGGTAGAGCTAACCGAACTCCACAACAGGCACAATATTGTCTTGATTTCACAACTTCTTTCAGAGCCGAACCATATTGCCTTAGGGAGTATATAGTGGGTAGCTATCTGCGGTCAGTTGACTTGAGGGCAATGCTTGCTTATCATCTCTTTAGCAGAATCATTATCTCTTATAAGGCTCCATATCGCTAATAGGGAATACCTATGTGAATTTAGGGTTCTGTACCGAAAGACATAAAGATTTAAGAAGTACTTAAGGTTACTTTTATAAAAGTCAAGTTACTTTAACTCGCAGAATAAGTAAAGTGCATGCCCAAGATCGTGCGAAGTGGAGGAGGAAGAGCCGGAAGGCGGACCCTGAGCTCGAGGTCATCTTGGCCACGGATGCAATCAGGAAAATGCGTCTACATGAAGATCATGAATAAGTAAACTGAAATAATAAAGGGCTGTAAAGGTATACATTTCTGATGAATCGCTGATTTTAGTAGCCGAGGTTGATTTGATGAGGAAGGGAGGTAGACCGCAATAGGTTAATTAATATTGATTGATTGAAAGAAGTTTTTTGATGTAGTTAGATATTTACGGTTACGGTACCCTAGGTTCCTGCTGAATTTCATGATTTTAACTCAACGGGAAGTACCTAAAGAATTGCAAGGGAATCAAAACCTATAGGTTTTGATTCCCTTGCAATTCTTTTTCACCTCGGAGTCGGGGGGGGGGGGGGGGGGGTCCAGTAGAACTGTGATATTTTCTGTAAAGCTACTTCCATCTTACTTTTTAGGGCTCCAACTAACCGTAACGACTGCCATAGATGTCCGTATGGTAACCGGGATCGATAGTTTAACGTGCTCGCCGAGGCACGACAAGACCAATGCAATTACACATAATTCATGCATACAAATATTTGCACTGGTCAGAAATCTAACCCTATTCGAAATACGAATCTGAGTGCGTTGGCTAGCATCAAAGTATAATAAGTAGTATTAACTACTTATTATACTTTGATGCTGGCCAACGCACTGGTGTGTATATTTTCTATTCATTTTACCGTGATACCTCCATGCGAACCTTACAAAAATTCTCTTGACAGACAAACAGACGGACACGCGATCAATGAAGTGCATATTATAATATGGTTTTGTTTTGTTTTTACCTACCTAAAAGTAAAGATAATGGACTCTCTTCCTCATAGAGATTCATTTTATAAATTCAGATAACATATTAATAATATTTTTCTAAAAAAATGCGTTGTGTTTGATGTTATAGATATTAACGTATATCTAATCTAATATTATAATCTTTAGTGATAATTTTGTTACTTTCTTTATCACTACATGCAATACGCATATATCTACCTAATGATAAAGAATTTACCTAAATTTTTTATGTTTATATAAAATATTCCATATTATTTCATATTTATATAAAATATTATTTTCAAAATGAAGAAGAGCGAACAAAAAATGCAACCACTTTTTAGTATCTCATGTTTTTACATAAAGTTACATTTGTTGTGAAGAAAAATAGTCTTCTGTCAGTCTGCGTGTTTCATTATCTAGATTTTAGCACCGATGCGGATCCAACTTTGTAAAAAAATTTGTTCTAAAATCTGACAAATAGTTTGCGAGCAAGTACAATAATTTGTCTAATTGTTTTAGCATAGTCAGCCTCAAAAATTCTGTATTTTTAATGCTGACTTTTTTGACACTCGTGTCCGTGTCTGCGTCCGTGAGACCTCGCATTGTCGATAGTCGGTGTTAGAAATTGTAGACCTGACTATTTGATATCAGTGTCACCTTCACACTTGCCCGAGAAAAAAGCTTTGATAGACAGACATACGGACATCGGAGTGATGGTGACTGCCCCGTGGAACTACCCAATGGTGAGGTGATCATATTGCACTCAGCAGTGACTGCAGCAGGCACATGCTGTAACAAACATCTCGAATGATCGAAGTGAGCTCGATAGCTGAATCCGCGGTGAGATGTCAATTTGTATGCGAAATTGACATCTCACCGCGGATTCAGCTATCGAGCTCACTTCGATCATTCGAGATGCAAGTTACAGCATGTGCCTACAGTTGGCGAACGGCTCGTGCGCTTAATATTTATAGTTACATTACAATACTTAACTACTTACATAAATTCTCGCCCCTACCGCAACGCTTCAAAACAATGGTTTTCGACCAGTGCGTCCTGCCTGTTATAACTTACGGTGCCGAAACGTGGCCACTGAAGGTGCGGTTAGTCCACGACCTAAAAGTTGCGCAGCGCAGCGGGCTATGAAGCGGGCTATGCTTGGAGTATCTTTGAAGGACAGAATTCGCAACGAGGTCATCCGACATAGAACTAAAGTTACCGACATAACTCCCAGAATAAGCAACCTGAAGTGGCAATGGGCTGGCCACATCTGTACGAGGACTGATGGCCGTTGGAGCAGACGAGTCCTAGAGTGGAGACCGCGAGAAGGAAAACGGAAGATGGGACATCCCTAGCCAGGTGGACTCACGACCTGCGAAGGGTGGCTAGGACGGACTGGATGCGGAAGGTGGAGGATCGGCAAACGTGGCGCATGTTGTGAGAGGCCTACGTCCAGCAGGGGACTGCAAACTGCAATAGGCTAATTGATTGACTTACATATATTTTTTTTTAATTTTTTATGTGGTTTTAATGGTGGTGGATGAGACATTCGAGGGTATGAATGTTGAAACTATGATACTAATAGCGAAGTGCCTTCTACATTTTTCATGGCAAAACGACGACAGCCAATTAATATTAAAAATAATAATATTTTTTTGTATCGCCTCAAATACGCTATACATTATCTTTAAGGTAACATACGCGGTAAACATACGCGAATGACTTTGACCATACAAATGCTCAAGGTCATTCGCTCATATTTGGACCGTAAAAATCAGTTAAACTAGGTAATTTTAATAGATAACTTTATAGGCGACGGTTACTAACTAAGAAGATCACGTCATGCTAATACACGTATTTAACATACATGTGAAATTTTAGATTATTTGGATACATATTCTAGAAAATATTTGGTTTCATAAGAAAGAGTAGAGTGATGTTCAGAGCCTCTTTTCAACTATTTCCTCCTTTTATTTAATTTATGGATAGAAGAAGTTACTCTGTATATCCTGTAGTAGGTATGCAGGCACGTAAATTCCCCTCCGGACCATCTGACCACCATGAACTTGCCACTGGTGGTGACTTGGGATTTCTATATCCCAACTGACTACCAGTGACCAATTAACACAGTATTACTCCCATATCACCACCAGTGGTGAAAATTGTCTCATTTTACCACTAGTGGTAAAATGAGACAACATCAGTAGCACTTTACCACCAGTGGTCAAATTATAAGATCAGTTTCAATTTAGTAAAATCAAGATTATCTAAACCACTTGAATAAATATACCGTTTACTATATCCAAAACATTTATTTGTATTTATTTGTACTTAAACCAAACTATCCGCTCTTAGCTATCATACATAACCTTTATTTATATTATAAACTATTTGGATCTAAATTAGGTACTTCATTTAAAAAATATTCTTTATGTTATTTAAAAAAAAATATTAAGTAAGTATCTATTTCTGGGTTTCTGGCATTAGTAAGCAAAGGGGCTAACTATCTCTAGACAGTGGCCGACAGTAATATTGTTATCCTTTAATGCGCCGACAGCCCTCTTTATTTTTTCATCGTTTTCGGCACAATCACGACTTTTTTTTGTAATATTAAAATCCTTATTACTTTCGAATATTGAGTAATATTGAGCGTCGTTCTTTAAAAAATTTAACAGTCGTGGTAATGTAGGATTTTTTGGCCTATGAATCTGTTAATTTTTGAATGCCATCCTTCTAAATGATTTGTTGTTCGATACTCTTCGCCTTCACAATTCCACATACTCAATAGTTTATTATCAAGCCATTGCTTTTTGAAATACTCATTAAATTTTAGAATTGTTTCGGTACAAGGACTCCATTAAAGTATGTATATTTTTATGGATAGCAGATTAGTCCCATTTCACTCCTGGTGGTAAAATTTTACACCATCTCAACACCAGTGGTCAATTAGAACTAAAATCGTCCCATTTTATCACTAGTGGTCAATTGGGAATAAGTTTTTCCCAGTTGACCACCAGTGGTGAAATGGGGTAGTTTCCGTCTCAACTGACCACCGGTGGCAAGTTCATGGTGGTCAGATGGTCCGGAGGGGTAAATTCTAGATCTGTAGGCTTTATAGTAAAATAGAAAAACGGTTTCGAAAATACCGATTTTTCAATGCTGATCTGATTCGGGGCCATAATGTTTGATTTTATTATATTATAAAGTTTTAAATTACAGAAACGAACTGGTATCTGAACCTTTACTGGTAAGTATCTATGTGTTATCTTATAGGCTAGTTAGAACCTATTTGTGCTATTAATTTCCATAATTCGTGTTAAAGTGACTACTTGTAAAAAATAATCTTATCAAAAAATCGTTGTGTTCCCGGCGGTGAGCAGAGTAACCACAGCTCACTGGAGACGTTTTGAGCTGCAATGCAATTCTGTAAGCGCACAACGACGAGCACAATGTTGCGACATCCTTGATGGAGATTGTCATTGGTCGATCTCCAGTGACGTCACCCAGTTGGACCAATTGAATGGTTAAGGTGATTACATACGCGAATGACTTTGACCATACAAATGCTCAAAGTCATTCGCTCGTTTTTCAGCCGTAAAAATCAGTAAAACTAATTTTAATAGGTAATTTTATAGGGGACGATTACAAACTAAGAAGGTCACGTCATGCTAATACACTCATTTAACATATATCTGAAAGTTTAGATTATTTGGATACATATTGTAGAAAATATTTGGTTTCATAAGAAAGAGTAGAGTGATGTTCAGAGCCTCTTTTCAACTATTTCCTCCTTTTATTTAATTTATGGATAGAAGAAGTTACTCTGTATATCCTGTAGTATGCAGGCATGTAAATTCTAGATCTGTAGGTTTTATAGTCAAAAAGAAAAACGGTTTCGAAAATACCGATTTTTCGATGCTGATCTGATTCGGGGCCTTAATGTTTGATTTTATTATATAAAGTTTTAAATTACAGAAACGAACTGGTATCTGACCCTTTACTGGTAAGTATCTATGGGTTATCTTATAGGCTAGTTAGAACCTATTTGTGCTATTAATTTCCATAATTCGTGTTAAAGTGACTTCTTGTAAAAAATAATCTTATCAAATAATCGTTGTGTTCCCAGCGGTGAGCAGAGTAACCACAGCTCACTGGAGACGTTTTGAACTGCAATGCAATTCAGCACTGCAATTCACTAAGCGAGCACAACGATGCGAGGCGCAACGTAGATTGTCATTGGTCAGATTGTATCACGTCATTGGAAATCGACCAATGACAGTGTCTATCGCGCACATCGTTGCGACTCGCATCGTTGTGCTTGCTTAGTGAATTGCACAGCTGTAAGCGCACAACGACGAGCACAACGTTGTGATATCCTTGATCGAGATTGTCATTGGTCGATGTCCAGTGACGTCACCCAGTTTGACCAATGGTTGTCGCAACGTTGTGCTCGACGCTGAACGCTTACAGAATGAGCAGTTTTCCAGTAGGTATTTATAGCGTTCCTAAAGACAAGCTAGATGGCGCAGCCGGCACTTTTGGTAAGTAGAGTGTGGTCTCACATCTAGTGTTCCCTAATTTATGGAAAAAATGTTCTTCGGTTCTGTAATGATTTACTTTACAAAAATGTTTTGACATTTTTTTTTTGATAAAATTATTTTAAATATAATATTATTTTAAATTACAGACAGTGACGCGAAAAGAATTAAGCTTTTTATCATATTTTATCTATTGTAATATGGGTAAATGAAATTAAACTTTGGCAGCATCGCACAAATAAACCACAGAGTACATTAAAATTACCAAAAGCTATGCTAGCGCCATCTCTTGATGATTTAAAAACCAACTGATTATTATACCTACTGGAAAACTGCTCATTGCACAGCTGTACCAAAGGCTTGTCTCTGCCGTCAGTGCACTGACAGCAGAGATTACTTTCATGCGTGAATTATTGTTTCCACAGAAAAGGCGTAAAATTCTAATTTTTCTTTAGGTCTGTACTTAGTTATTATTATTCCCGCTAATTCCTTTAATTATTAGACACTCTGCAATCGGGATATTAGTAGAAAAAGTTTTTTTTTTTATTAAATTCATTCCCAGGTGTAGCCGGGACCTGCCCCCCTTGACAAGTGGCAATTCGTTGGCCGACGTATTACAGAACACATACATACATACATACATACAATCACGCCTTTATCCCCGGAGGGTTAGGCAGAAGTGAATTAACACCCATATTTCACCAATCATTGGTCCCACGTAATAGAGGGTGAGCCTATTGCCGTTTTCCGGGCACTATTGTTGGCTCGAGCCATGTGTAGGCTGAGTCTGGGCTGTATATATCTGTCTGATGCTAAACAGCCCTATCCCTTAGTCGCCTTGTACGACACCGCATGGTAGGAAATGGGGTGGCTCAAATTCTACTCTGCCGGGAACCACGCAGCATAGACGACCAATATAATTATGGAATTTGTTGCTTATGACAGTCGCCAATGTATATCATAAACGTCAAATCCCATACACCCCAACGAATTGCCACTTGTCTAGGGTGGCAGAGCTGCTAACTCGTTAAGAATGTCGGTTCGGTTGTCAATGACATTTTCCTTTCCATTAACGGCCGTTCCCAATAACATACCTATCTACAGATAAAGGTAAAGGTTCATTTGTTAAATTCTATTGTTATTTTGCTACTATGAATTGCGTTACCATAGAGATTGATGACGTTTTTATCCTTTCTAATGTCAAAACTGGCGATAGATAGGTTATTGCGAACGGCCGTTAATGGAACACAAATCAATCTGTCACATACGGAACCTGCGCTCTGATTTGGCAACATCATCCTGGCCCTCGATTCTGCTAAAGCACAACCACTGTCACACCACAGAGACTGCGAGAAAATTCCATTTTGATTTTAGCCTTTACAGTAATGCAGTTAAAGTTAAATCCGTTTGTGTTTCTAAAATATTATAAGTATAAATTGAGTATTTATTACTCTAAAAAGATTATCACGTCATAAAACCGGACTTTTACAGTCTTATTCGGTATTCCTTTTTTCCGTCAACAATAGTTTGTAGTTCATGGTTATTTTTATAATTACTTAGGTAGGTAATAGTGCTCTTCAAACACAAATAAAAAAGTGTACTAAATGCCATATTTTATATATTCTTATTCATCGGATCAATGACGGGGCTGGAGCAGGGATAGATCAACTCCCTCAGGCTTGGGAACGAAAACGTGGTGTTCGGGGGTGGCTGCAGCGGGTTTAGCTACATTCACGATAATCTGAACCAGAGGAGATGCGGCTTGGGGGACGGGAGGAGGAGTAGCTACCGGGCTAGCGATAGTTCCGTCAGCGTTGAGAGGGAAGTCGATGAGTGCAGGTCCAAAAGCGGGCGTTTGGTATTCGTGTTCCACCAGGGCGGGACCGACGGCGGGGAAGTCTTCAACTAATACGGGACCAACGGCGGGAAAATCTTCAACCATAGCGGGCAGAATAGATGGTCGTTGGTAGGCGGGCCTGTTGGCAGCAGCCACGCACACGAGGGCAGCAAAAGCAACGAAGAATTTCATTGTTGGTCTGAAAATAGATTTATGTAGTTACTTACAAAAAATATCAGTAGCACTCCAGAAGTTAAAAATTCAAGTCTCTTATAATCGGGGCCAATATAATATTATGTAGATACGGAAGTGTCGGTAACGGGAACGGTAACAGTGTCGTGAGTTCAATAGCTCCCGTCTCAAAAATATATAAATAATTAAGAATGCCAAGTCTAAACAATAAGCAATAGAGTTCATGTGTTTGAACAACTAAATCTCTAGAACAATTCGTGAGATATGAAAAAAAAAATATTTTAACTGACAGCAGGGACAGCACAATAAATCTCCAGTGACCTCTGACTACCCTACTCACCGCAGCACAACACGAGGTTATTATGGCCGCGGTATACTGTAGGGCCGAGGCAACTCCCCAGTCGCACAACTCAATTGGGACGGGATTTCCGTCATGTACTACTTCCGTCGAAGATGAGATACAATAAAGTAGCTTAGCTTTGAGTATTAAGGGTTACAAATAGGTGCCAGACAAAATTTATCACTCTATGGGATGAACTCTCTACGAGTAGGGATCGCTCACGAAGTGCATAGCAAAACAGTTAAGACATTTTATGCAATACTGCATTAGTTAAAGTTACTTTTTTACCTGTTAAAACTGACAAAATAAATAAAGGGATATATTAATTATAAATATCCTTACTTTTAAGTGATTCCGACGGTCCAGGTAGAACTATGTGTTGAATTTGAAAATTGTTGGTTATATACTAAATTGTTATCAAAAACATCATCAAATAAAATATTTTTATTGTACTAGATCAGATCAATAAATGGTAGATGAGATTAATAAATGGCTTATCATTAGGTTTTTCCAATTGAAAATTTTCATAACTAAAAAAATCTAACCTCGTTAAAAAGTGCGGTAAAAACAGGTAAAAATTACAATCGTTGTAGGAGGTAGGACAAGACGGTTTTTCCAAGTAACTCAATCCCTACAGAATACCCAGCTAAATAACCTTGTTGTGTACCCGGCGGTGAGTAGGGTAGCCAGAGCTCCCTGCAGAGGTTTTGAGTTGTCAGTGGGAAGACCAAAGGCTTGTCCTACTTATTACCCGCGCTGACGGCACAGAATCAATCTGTTCTTGCAGAGTCGGCAGCACGAGTGTGACTCTCCTGGTGTTGCACTCGTCCATAGGCCACGGTTACCACTTTCCATCAGGTGGACCGCGTGCTTGTCTGCGACCTAAGTGGTATAAAAATATTACACAAATATGTATGTATCTCGTAGCATAGGTATATCTTACATGTAAAATGGGATCAAAATATGCGCAGTAAGCGTTTTCTGGGTGTGTTTTATGGATAGCACGTGCTACAGCGGTGAACGAGCTCAAATACAGTAATCGTAGATTATATCAAAACAATTCAACAGTTATTACTATTATATGTTATTAATAAATAAATTTGCACGCGCCAGTATCTTGTTTCTCTTACCACTTGTGCCTCTAGGTATTTGGTATAGGTGTCGCAGCCAACTAGCTTAATCAGCCATTGAATTAACTGTCTAGGTTGCTAACTAAACGCGGCCTGAATGATATTCAGCCATAACGTTTATTACAACATTTAACAAACTGGCTGACTATTGCTTAGGCCATTCGCACAATAGGGCACCACCCCGAAATTTCAGTAAGTTTTTTCAGTATTTTCAGTATATTTTATTTATGAACAATTTTTACAATGTGTTTGAACATTTTTACAATATATAAACAAATAATAATAGTAGCTTTTTTATTGAGAAACCTGCTCAATCCGACTTGGATAGATTAGGTTAGGAGCTCCCGCTTTAGCCTTCGTGGATATTTTTTTTATAGCCATGCAGAAACAACTCATTTGTCTAGCTGTTTAATTAAATGGCTAGGCAAGTAATTAAACGTCATCGATCCAAGCCATTTGCCTAGCCGTTTAATTAAATGGCTGAATACCATTCCGGCCGTTTATTGAACTGCGCCGTTTAGTTTACAGCCTAGGCAGATAATTTAACGGCTGATAAAACTAGTTGGCTGCGACATAGGTACGTTATTACGTTATTATGATGCTGACTGTACCTCGGGGTACAAGTCGCAAGGTGTTTGATAATATTGAGAGCGAACGATCTTTATACAGGAAGCTAACGGATTTTACCAAGTTACCTATCATAATCATTTAAAGTCATTCTAACAACTTTGTGCAAGATACTCCGGATAGTTACTCTTCAAAAATGCGTAAGTTAAGTCTAAGTGTAGAATCTAGAATCATTAAATGTTCGTAGCTATATTTAGGTCTACACTCAGCTCAGTGCGTTTTTCAGTTAAAAATGGCGAAGGCTCGATGGTCTTGTGGCGTCAAACCATCTTCAACTCATCTTCGTAAATTAAGAAGACGAAAATATTTTTTTTTTAATAATTTTAATCTAGAACATTGTAAGCATTGACATAGTCGATGTGTAGATGTCTCTTGTAATGTAGAGTGCCGGGTAAAATGGGATGAATAAAATAGTCATTTAATTCTGTAGTTATTTTCTTTCAAGTGGTGAAACTATGGACTAAGTTGAATGTAATGCAGATTGTTTTGATATAATTTTATTATGATTGGTGGATTTGAACTCGTCCACCACTTTAGCACCCCACGCTATCCATTCAAAAAACACCCAGAAAACGCGTCCGTACGTACTGCGCGTGTAGAAGATATTTTGGGCCCATTTTGGGTCTAAGATATATGCCCTGAGATACACATTTGTATAGTACAGTCAGTCAGTCAGTATCAGATCATATACCATGGTATTAAGATTGTTTGAGTACTTTACTATTCAAGATCATTGTAATGTTGATTGTACCAAGATTGTAAGTTTTACTGCTTACCTTTTGAGTAAGTCCAGATTTTTACAGTTAAGATAAAAATTGGAAAAACCCTGTGTAATGATGATGATAAAGCATTCCCTAATGTCATCTACTATGTATTTATTAATCTGATCTAGTGCAATAAAATTATTTTATTTGATGATATTCTTGATAACAATTTAGTATATAACCAATACTTTCAACCTCAACACATAATTCCACTTGAACCGTCGGAATCACTTAAAAGTAAGAGCATTAATATTTATAATTATTATATTCCTTTGTTTATTTTATCATTTATAACTAGTAAAAAAGTAACTTTTCATCCCCCATCTCGGGTAGAGTATTTTTGCTCTGCGATATCTGAGCGCAAAAGTCGTTTTTATCCGGACGCCGAATTTATCATACAACTTATGTAATTTGTTAAAAACTCAGACACGAAACATCCTTGGTGACTTTTTTCTAATTTGCTTTGCGCACTTCATTTTCTTTTCACGTCATATTGATAAATTATTTTTTTGCATTTAATCATTTCCTTGCTGAGGTGGGATGAAAAGCTACGTGTTGCACTCGAGTGAAAAGATTTTTCACCTCTTTTTTATTCTCTCGTTAACGCCCAGGATTCTAATTTTTTAATCACTCATTGTGCTCGTGATTAGTTTTTAGAACTTCGCTTGCTTGGTCATCACAACTGAGCACGCTTTGCACTTGTACTTGTATAAGAAGTAGAGTTTGTAACTTCCGGAGTACCACTGATATTTTTTTCATAAGTCACCATATATTATAAATTTATTTTCAGACCAACAATGAAATTCTTCGTTGCTTTTGCTGCCCTCGTGTGCGTGGCTGCTGCCAACAGGCCTGCCTACCAACGACCAGCTATTCTTCCCGCTATGGTTGAAGATTTTCCCGCCGTTGGTCCCGTATTGGTTGAAGACTTCCCCGCCGTCGGTCCCGCCCTGGTGGAACACGAATACCAAACGCCCGCATTTGGACCTGCACTCATCGACTTCCCTCTCAACGCTGACGGAACTATCGCTAGCCCAGTGGCTACTCCTCCTCCCGTCCCCCAAGCCGCATCTCCTCTGGTTCAGATTATCGTGAATGTAGCTAAACCCGCTGTAGCCACCCCCGAACACCACGTTTTCGTTCCCAAACCTGAGGGAGTTGATCTATCCCTGCTCCAGCCCCGTTATTGATCCGATGAATAAGAATAAATAAATGAAATATGGCATTTAGTACACTTTTTTATTTGTGTTTGACGAGCACTTACTTAATTAAATTACGAAAAATGTAGTAAGGAAAGAGCCCGGTTTTATAGAGCGACATAATATTTTTAGGTTTAGTAAATGAAACTGAATTTATAGTTCTTTTTTTTTTTAAATTTTAAGTTCTAATTACTCATAAAGCAGTTAAAACAATTTGGTATCTTAGTCATACTGTCAGACTAATATGTAATAGACAGAACACTCTACAAAACCGATTGCAGTGCCACCTACCGGGTCTAATAATGTCTATCACAAGAAGCTTTAAAGAAAAGCTCGACAGCAAAGGAACAATAACCATGTTTCTAGAATTAAGGGTCTCGCCAGTAAACTGCGAGAAAGTGCTACAGACGGACTGACATACTCAAATGATAAGAGTTCCGTGTAATTAGAAACTAGGAACAGGTGTTTTGTAACTTTTATAACTGCTTTTTTCCAATTGTAGAGTAATCTGTGTTAAGCCAAAAAGTTCAACAACTGGTCTAGTTGCAATGTTTCGATATCGCCCAATGTCACCATTGGGTTGTAGAGGTTGGATGGCTATCGCTTCACGAAAACATATCGAAACTCAGCCAAATCCGCAGTTAGACTGGTAAGGTCCCGCTGAAGCCAGTCCCGATTCCCCAGAATCCGAGGTGAAAGCTTCGGATGCGACTGGGATTAACGCTAGAATAAATAAGATTATACCTGCCGCTGCCGTTGCTGGAGCGACACAAGCAAGAGCTGCGTGTCACAAAGATGAAAATGCTGCGGTGGATGTGCGGCGTCACGCGAGAGATGCGATGTCACGGATATTGCAAGAGAGCCGCCTTCGCCGGTGGGGCCACGTCTTGCGGCAACCACCGGGCTACGTGGGTAGTAAATGCCAGGCCATGGCGCACCCGCCGGGTCCAGGTAGAAGGGGTAGGCCCAAGAAGTCCTGGCTTGACGTCGTGGAGGGTGACATGCGTGCAAATGGTCTCACTACTATGGACGAGTGGAGGAGTAAGAGCCGTAAGGCGGACCCTGATCTCCGATACAATGTTGTATTCGTAATCGTAGTAGATATACCTAGGGCTGTTTAATATCAGACAGATATATTGTAGCGTATAAAAAAGAATGTCTCTATTCGTGGAGATTAGGAAGGTCAGATGGCATATTTTTTATCTTTTTTATACGCTACAATATATCTGTCTGATATTAAACAGCCCTATATCTTAGGCGCATTGTACGACATTGCATAGGAAGAGATGGGGTGGCCCAAATTCCACTCTGCCGGGAACCACGCGGCTTCCTCACTCTTCACCTTAGTAATATAGGTGAATTACTTTTTTACTACTAATTCATACATACATTCATTCATAAAACTTTCTTCCCGGTTTGATGCCAAGCACCAATTGCTTATAATGCTATCGTACCCAATTATTACGATGTTATGCGGTTTCTCAGGGAGCAATTGATATCTGACCTCCCCACCCTAAGTGGAAAGCCAGGAGAAGATGAGGTGACCCATACACTCAAGTTATATGTTACTTAAAACTATATTAGTAATCAGTCGCATGTTGTGATCGTTGGGTATGATACATTTCTTCGGAAGTTATGGCACATTGCGTCCTATGGGCCAAAGGACGATTAGAATACATACATATACATATATTCACGCCTGTCAAGTGTCAATCCCCGGAAGCGTAGGCAGAGGTATAATCCTCTTTATTCTAGTGTTAATTCCAGTTGCATCCGAAGCTTTCACCTCGGAGTCTGGGGTCCGCTTTACCAGTGTATCTGCGGATTTGGCTGAGCTTCGATATTTTCCGTGAAGCGATTGACCTCCACAACCCAATGGTGATATTAGGCGAAATCAAAGCATTGCAGCTAGACCAGTTGTTAAACTTTTTTTTGGGGCTTCAACTACTGGTAACGACTGCCATAGATGTTATTATGGCAACCGGGAGGGATGGCTTAACATGCTCTTTACCTGCAGATTACCTACTCTACAATTGGAAATAAAGTAGTTATAAAAGTTACAAAACATCTTCCTTTTATCTACCTAAGTTTCTAATTACACGGAACTTTTATCATTTGAGTATATCAGTTCTTCTGTAACGCATTTTCGCAGTTTAGTGCCGAGACCCTTAATTCTAGAATCATGGTTATTGTTTCTTTGCTGTCAAGCTTTTCTATAAAGCTTCTTATGATAGACATTATTAGACCCGGTAGGTGGCACTGCAATCGGTTTTGTAGAGCGTTCTGTCTATTACACATCAGTCAGACAGTATGACTAAGATTCCAAATTGTTTTGACTACTTTATGAGTAGTTAAAACCGTTTGTTTTCATAAAATAATATAACTATATGAACTACTAGCCTTCCGCCCGCGGCTCCGCCCGCGTGCATCTCGGTTAACGCGACGTTTGCTCATATCTTCGGTTCTACTCAACCGATTGCAATCAAACAAACGTAAGATTTTAAGTCTGAGTAAGCCCTTTCTAACAAAAAAAACCGCATCAAAATCCGTCCAGTAGTTTTTGCGTCCATCGTGGACAAACAGACAAACAGACAGGAAATTCAAAAAAAATATTTTCGTGTTCAGTATCGTTAACATAACATAACCCAAGTATTTTTTTTTAAATATCTTCAATGTACAGACACGACCACTTTACAATTATATAATAGTATAACTAAAAATATATGTCGCTCTATAAAACCGGGCTCTCTTATTCCGGACTTTCCTTACTACATTTTTCGTAATTTAATTAAGTAAGTGCTCGTCAAACACAAATAAAAAAGTGTACTAAATGCCATATTTCATTTATTTATTCTTATTCATCGGATCAATGACGGGGCTGGTGCAGGGATAGATCAACTCCCTCAGGCTTGGGAACGAAAACGTGGTGTTCGGGGGTGGCTACAGCGGGTTTAGCTACATTCACGATAATCTGAACCAGAGGAGATGCGGCTTGGGGGACGGGAGGAGGAGTAGCAACCGGGCTAGCGATAGTTCCGTCAGCGTTGAGAGGGAAGTCGATGAGTGCAGGTCCAAATGCGGGCGTTTGGTATTCGTGTTCCACCAGGGCGGGACCGACGGCGGGGAAGTCTTCAACTAATACGGGACCAACGGCGGGAAAATCTTCAACCATAGCGGGAAGAATAGATGGTCGTTGGTAGGCGGGCCTGTTGGCAGCAGCCACGCACACGAGGGCAGCAAAAGCAACGAAGAATTTCATTGTTGGTCTGAAAATAGATTTATATAATCACTTTAAAAAAAAAATATCAGTGGTACTCCGGAAGTTAAAACTCTACTTCTTTTCTTATACAAGTACAAGTGCAAAGCGTGCTCAGTTTTGATGACCGAGCAAGCGAAGGATTCCAAAATCTAATCTGAGTGAATGAATCCCGGGGCGTTAACTAGAAAATAAAAAAAGAGGTGAAAAATCTTTTCACTCGAGTGCAACACGTAGCTTTTCATCCCACCTCAGCGAGGAAAAGATTAAATGTAAAAAAATCACTTAACAATATGTGAAAACAAATAAAAAAAATCACCAAGGAGGTTCCGAGTCTGAGTTTTTAAGAAATTAAATACGTATGATAAATTCGGCGCCCGGAAAAAAACGACTTTTGCACTCAGATATTGCAAAGCTAAAATGCTCTGCCCGAGATGGGGGATGAAAAGTTACTTTTTTTACCTGTTAAAAATGATAAAATAAACGAAGGAATATAATAATTATAAATATTGATGCTCTTACTTTTAAGTGATTCCGACGGTCCAAGTGGAATTATGTGTTGAGTTTGAAAGTATTGGTTATATACTAAATTGTTATCAAGAATATCATCAAATAAAATAATTTTATAGTACTAGATCAGATTAATAAATACATAGTAAGTAGATGACATTAATAACTGCTTTATCATCATCACTAGTTATTTGCAATTTTTATCCTAACTGTAAAAATCTAAACTTACTCAAACGTTATGCAGTAAAACTTACAATCTTGGTACAGCAAGTCAATCTTGTCAGTATCACATCGATCTTGAATAGTAAAGTACTCAAAAGATCTTCATACTATGGTATATGATCTGATACTGACTGACTGAACTATACAAATGTGTACCTCAGGGCATACCTATATCATATCTTGGACCTAAAATGGGATCAAAATATCCTCTACACGCGCAGTGCATAGGTACGCGTTTTCTGGGTGTCTTTCAAGGATAGCGCGGGGTGCTATAGTGGTGGACGAGCTCAAATCCACCAATCATAGATTATATCAAAATAATTTGCGCCCGCCAGAGAGAACGATCTATAAACGTATAGTGTATCTACTGTAGAAGTAGTAAGAAGGTACTGTAGAAAAGAATGCTGAACGTATGGGATTTGTCGTTAGATTTTTTAAATAATATCAATTTCTTTTATAAAATTTTAAGTATCTAACTAGATCCTTGATAATTCTGTACATTAATATTCAACTAGTCCATAGTTTCACTTGAGAGAAAATAACTACAGAATTTAGCTGACTATTTTATTCATCCCGTTTTACCCGGCACTCTATATTACAAGAGACGTCTATACATCGACTATATCATTGCTTACAATGTTCTAGAATTAAAATTAAAAAAAAAAACATATTTTCTTCTTCTTAATTTAGGTACGAAGATGAGTCGAAGATGGTTTGACGCCACAAGACCATCGAGTATTCGCCATTTTTAAATTTGTCGAACTGAACACCGAACTGAGCCCAGTGTAGACCTAAATACCTAAAGTTACGAACATTTTATTGATCCTAGCGAACGTTCTAGTCGATGCAAATTTATTGTCCTTTCGCGAGAATGACGTGAATGCTCGCCAGAACGCTTTATAGAAAGTTTCCTAAAACGCTCTCATCTGTAGGGACTGATTTACATCAAATGAGCGAATGCTCAATCTATTATCCCCTCTACGTCAAATTCTATTAGTGTAAACAGTGACAGAACATTCGAACATTTTTACAAAAAATACAATGTAATTATGTAATGTTTATCCGCATTCTAGAACCCATAACACAAGCTAGTTAAGCTATGCTTACTTTGGGTCTAGATAGCGTTGTGTAGATTGTCGTACAATATTTATTTATTATTATTTATTATTCGTTAGTTGTTCTTTCTGTAAACGCTAATAATATTTTAGTGTAAACCAAACCTTGTTTTCAAACAGATTACACTAAAACATTAAGAAACAATGCTCTTGTTCTAGCTCTATGTTCATTTGGTCTAAGGAATGCTCGCCAGACCGCTCAACAGAAAGCTCGCTCTCATTTATTTTGCTGTAATGCAACATAAAGTAAGTGAATACTCACGTTTATCAGCACCGCAAAGGGTAAACTTAACCTTCATTTAAGAGAGTATCACATTCTTGTCAGTGTAATACTGATATCGATTATTGCTAACAATTTATTTCTATTATCTTCATAAATTACGTTTATTGAGGTTTTAAACAGCTACTGCTGAACAATTACCTTTGTATGATAGTTGATTACAAAATTTGGAAAAACCTTGTCAATAACAGGAAAATTTCAGTGGTAAAACCATAGATTACAGTAAAACTAAAATTGAGACGCATAATCAATTCAATAAAAGTAATTTGGTATTTCTTTACCGACTATACATTACATTTACAATCTTCTATAATCACTAGGTACATATCATCATCACTACATCTCTACTAATATTATAAATGCGAAAGTAACTCTGTATGCCTGTCTGTCTGTCTGTCTGTCTGTCTGTCTGTCCGTCTGTCTGTCCTAAACCACTGAACCGATTTTGATGAAATTTGGTATAGGGGTAGATTAGACCTTGAGAAAGGACATAGGCTATGTTTGGTCGCGATAACCGACATCCACGCGGGCGGAGCCGCGGGCAAAAGCTAGTATCTATTATAAAACAAAGTCGCTGTCGCTGTCTGTCCGTCCCTATGTATTTAAATCTTCAAAACTACGCAACGGATTTTGAAGCGGTTTTCTTTAATAGATAGAGTGATTCAAAAGGAAGGTTTATATGTATAATACATGTATAATATTGTAGAGAAACACTGATAAATTTAGAGATATGCAGCGGTCCGGTCCGCTTTACCAGTCTTAACTACGGATTTGGCTAGACCTCGATATTTTCCGTGAAGCGATTGCCTTCTGACCTCCACAACCCAATGGTATCGAAGCTTTGCAGCTAGACCGCTTGCTTTGCTTTGCTTTCAAAATTACAAATTATAATAACTATTACTTTACAGGCAGGGGCGTATTTAAAGATTTGGCGCCCCGGGCCACTTAGGTTTGCCGCCCCCTATGCAGGCGCGGTTTGAGGGGGGGGGTCACAGGGGACATGACCCCCCCCCTCCAAAACCATGCACGTCATATTGAAAAGTCCCAGTACGAGGGGAGGGGGGGGGGGGTTTAATTTCTTAAGGAATTTCCGAAGTGACCCCCCCAAAACTTTAAGCTGCGGCCGCGCCTGCCCCTATGTGGCGTTCGCGTTCACCGTTAGCCTGCGCCCAAGGGGCTGACACAAAATAGGGGTCCGTCAGAAATTGCTGAAGATTTTCAAGCCTGATTCGTGAGATCTCTATCTTATGGTGCGAGGGAAGTGACTTCCATCGATCTCTCCACTAACCCAGGCTCCCAACCAGAATCCCTTCAAGGGGAAATATTTGCATTCCATTCCATTAAAGCGCCCTACGTAGAAGATGATATCGCAACTAAAAATCACTTGAGTACAGCAATAGCTTGTGAAGAATGATGTTTTATGGCTCAAAGGCAACAGCAAAAGCACCGCTTTGGGACCTGGCAGCACTCTAGGCTCTAAAGGCACTCGGATCCCGTTTTGAAGGGCTCTATAACATATGCCTCAAGTAGAGACGGATTCCGAAAATTTGAAAGACAGGAAAACTGGTCCTCTTCTGCAAAGTTACCGTCCGCCTATCGGCTCATTGTATTGATGGACAAGGTGTGGAGTCATGCAGGTGTTTTAAACGAATTATTCCTCGTGAAGTGCCACATCGAGCGCCTTACAGGAGTGAGGCCGAATTTGGTAGACAATAAATTTGGTTATAGTCGGGAGCACCGTGGATGCCAACACGCGCTTGAGGGCCCTGGTGGATGAAGCAGTGGCACGGCGAGTTGATGCTGGCAGTGTCTATTGTTGCCTACGTCTTTAACACCTTGCCATGGAGCTGCATCAGAGCTGCACTCTTTCAGCACGGGGTGCCTCTCTATCCTCGCGTCATTGTCGGGGCTTACTTATCGGTGAAAGCCAGTATCTACCCATGTAGGACAGGGCTTGGTAAGTGAGTTATGTGGCGGGGTGTTCCGGCTGGCGCGGATCTGGCGCCGCTTTTGTGGAACATCGGCTAGGACTGGATGGTGACGGCACGAAATCAGAAGCAACCAAGTAAGCCTCAGCTGGGGTTACCCAAGTCCTTGGACGTATTTGGTGACTGGATCTGAAGTGAGAATACCTTGTTCTTTTACTTACGAACCCTTTCTGGCCAATTGATGTGTGGGGAGCACAGAGGCTGCCCATACACCACCTGGCAGTCCTTAAATAGACTTCGGATGCAGGTCAGTCGAAGTAACGAAAACCGAATTAGATGGAGTTTCTCAGATAAGGTGGACCCAGGCACCACGGTGTGAATGCGGAACTACAGTGAGGTAGGCGCTAACGTGTGCTGCATGCCTAAGCACGTGTACACCGCTGGAACTCATGGGTGCCTCTGAGAACGCCATCAGGGTGGTTGCACACTGGGCAAACAAAATATGACATATGTCGTCGACTCGACAAAAGGAGAAGATTAGCTCGGATGAGGTGATGCTCGAAGGGGGTTCTCACACGTCTTCGCTGCCGATAACGCGATAGAGGTATTACAGTAGCTTCTCCTACCAGCTGACGCAATGCGCCCAGCTATGGCTGCTTCGGTGAGTTCCTGAGACATACAGATCAGGAGCCGACCCCGGCAATGCCACCTCTGCCTGGGCTCCTCCATGTATATGCCACTTCACGCGTTGTATTCTTTAAGCAACCGTCAGAGCGGGAAACCTCTCGCCGCAGGTCCTGGTGCTAGTTATGGCCGTCTGCGAGGGGTGATTATTCCTCGTGAAGTGCCACATGCGGCCTCGGTTTAAAACCGCACACCGTCTCTGTCGGGTCTCAATTATCGGGTGTAAAGTTACCCAATTAGATATTTCCCTCGCAACCCGGCTGACCTTTAAAGATAGCTCCTTCGGGTGTGGGTAGTCGGTGTCCCCATTGAACCCCGGAAAGGTACGGGTTTCACCGCTGCGTTACCGGTCTGAATATATTGGAGTAACAGGCGACCGCACCTGTCGCCCCCAGGTCTCGGGGAACCAGCCGCCCCTTAGCTGCTCTTAACTGTGCTCTCTAGCGTCTCCCTGCGAGAGAAAGGCGCTGCCGTCTTCGGCGCCCAAGCTGCTTGGCCCCAGTTACACCGTACTTGAACGCAAATGTTATTTAGGGTTTTCTAATTTGAATGCAATTAAAATAATGAGTGACATTGTCATGTTGTAACTAAGTAAGCTCCGAAAAATTTAAAAAAAAAAAATCGTAATATTTACTCTAATAGGCACCTTTTAGAGTCAAGATTAAGGCGCCCAGAGACATAGACATTCGGGGCGGCATTTTGCGAGGGGCGGCGGAACCGCCCCGAGCGTCTATCTCCGGGCGCTTTTTAGAGCAAGATTAATGCGCCCAGAGATAGACGTTCGGGGCGGCAGGTTGTGAGGGGCGGCTGGGCCGCCCCGAGCGTCTATCTCCGGGCGCCTTTTAGAGCAAGATTAAGGCGCCCAGAGATAGTCGTTCGGGGCGGCAGGTTGCGAGGGGCGGCGGAACCGCCCCGAGCGTCTATCTCTGGACGCCTTTTAGAGCAAGATTAAGGCGCCCAGAGATAGACGTTCGGGGCGGCAGGTTGTGAGGGGCGGCTGGGCCGCCCCGAGCGTCTATCTCCGGGCGCCTTTTAGAGCAAGATTAAGGCGCTCAGAGATAGACGTTCGGGGCGGCACGTTGTGAGGGGCGGCGGAACCGCCCCGAGCGTCTATCTTTGGGTGCCTTTTAGAGCAAGATTAAGGCGCCCAGAGATAGACGTTCGGGGCGGCAGGTTATGAGGGGCGGCTGGGCCGCCCCGAGCGTCTATCTCCGGGCGCCTTTTAGAGCAAGATTAAGGCGCCCAGAGATAGACGTTCGGGGCGGCAGGTTGCGAGGGGCGGCGGAACCGCCCCGAGCGTCTATCTCTGGGCGCCTTTTAGAGTCAAGATAAAGGCGCCCAGAGATAGACATTCGGGGCGGCACTTTACGAGGGGCGGCGGAGTCGCGACGAGCGTCGATCTCCGGGCGCCTTTTAGAGCAAGATTAAGGCGCCCAGAGATAGAAGTTGGGGGCGGCACGTTGCGAGGCAGCCGCCCCGAGCGTCTATCTCCGGGCGCCTTTTAGAGCAAGGTTAAGGCGCCCCGAGATAGACGTTCGGGGCGACAGGTTGCTAGGGGCGGTGAAACAGCACCGAGCGTCTATCTCTGGGCGCCTTTTAGAGTCAAGATTAAAGCGCCCAGATAAGATCTTCAGGGTCGGCAGCACGAGTGTGACGCCCCTGGTGTTGCATACGTCCATAGGCCACGGTTACCACTTTCCATCAGGTGGGCCGCACCGTGTGCTTGTCTGCAACCTAAGTGGTATAAAAAAAAAATTAGACGCTCGGGGCGGCTCCGCCGCCCCTCGCAACCTGCCGCCCCGGGCCATGGCCCCCTTGGCCCTAGGGTAAATACGCCCCTGTTTACAGGAGAAGGTTGGTTACAACTAATTTATGATTAGTATTGGATCTATTGCATCTATTCCTGATATTCCTCTATTAGTTCATCAATTTTGTCACCTCATTATCATCATCCAAGTCATTTTTTAAATCAGTTAGAGTCGGCTTTCAATCTAACTATGAAACGGCTGTATCTACTTCGATATTTTCCGTACAGACTGGTGATATCGAAGTTTTGTATTTAGACCAGATTTTCGGACTTTTTAGGACTATATTGTAACTAATGCTACAGATGTTCGTATCATCGTATAGCTCTCCGGGTCACGGAGGGGTCTCAATGTGGTGGGAATGATCACCCATCCTAAGATTGATCTGGCTAGTATTGCTCATCTCGTGTGTTAACCTACTTGGTTACCAATTAACCAAGAGCTCTTCAGTACTCAATGACAATGCCAGTTCTATTAGTAGTGGCCAAAGCGAACTAGCTTTCTGGGAACCAAGGTAGCTGGAAACAGTGGTTTCTATGAAAAAAGTTTTCGCCAAGAAATGCTATCTATGAAGAGAGATCCCTGTGTACAGTGCTTCCTATGTACCGAGATGTCTACAAACAATGTTTTCTATCAACAAAATTTTCGGCGAAAAGTGCTGTCTAGGAATAGAGATTTCTATTAACCGTGCTTTCTGTATGTAGTCGTGTTGTACAAGCGTGTTTCTATATTAGGTTTCACACTCAATATTCCAGTGGTCACGGAAAGCGTCGTGTTTAAAAACTTCTACGTTGAATTATATTGATTACCTAAAATAGTTTATGACCAGCATTATAAACTTTATCTTTAGATTATCACTTTTTACAACGAGACTAAGATGACATTGACTCGGTGATGGTGACTAAGATCCAACGTGATAACGACGTGATAGCTTTCTGGACTCGTAACTAGTGGATATCGACGGAAAGTTGTTCTTTAGTACCGAAATTGGAATTATTGGAACTATCTTACCACCTTCAACTGAATGATCCAAGACGGTGTGTGGCTTTAGTCGGTTCGAGTCCGATATAACCACCCCAGCTGGCTTTCTTCTTCATCCTAGCGTTAATTCCCAGTCGCATCCGAAGCTTTCAGCATGGAGTCTGGGGACCGCTTTACCATTCTTAACTACGGATTTGGCTAGATCTCGATATTTTCCGTGAAGCGATTGCCATCTGACCTCCACAACCCAATGGTAACATTAGGTGATATCGAAACTATGCAGTTAAACCGTTGTTTTTGGACATTTTTGGGGCTCTATTCCACTTTAATCCACTAAACAAATCCAGCGATGGATTTGTTTCAACTTTTTTTTCTACTCTGATCCATCGATGGATTTGTTTCCACTTTTTTTTCACTCTGATCCATCGATGGATTTGTTTCAACTTTTTTTTCCACTCTAATCCATCAATGGATTTGTTTCCACTTTTTTCCACTCTGATACATCGATGGATTTGTTTCCACTTTTTTTCCACTCTGATCCATCGATGGATTTGTTTTTTGTCGTCCGCATAACACGTCACGGGGGCGGTACCATCCACGAGCTCACTGCGAAGTACCCAGTCGTATCCGATGTTCCACAGGAGCGGCTTTAGGACCGATCCCTGCGGAACACCGCACGACATCTCTCGCCCACCAACACCGGGGTCGCACTTGGGTAGATGACGGCTCTCTCCGTCAGGTACGCCCCGACTATGCGGCGGAGGTAGAGAGACACATCGTGTTACGCGAGCGCCTCCATAATGCAACTCCAGGACAAGGTATTGAACGCGTTGAAGATGTCCAAGGACACCGCCAACATCACCTCGCCAGAGTCCTCATGCGCATGATTGCATCCATTGTGGAACGGCCTCGACGGAAGCCATATTGGGCATCAGCCAGATCCTACACTTCTCTAGAGAGGTGCTCGACAAGGCGCTTCGCGATAACGACGTAATGGGACCTAAAATGTCATACGGTATGTACGACATTTTAGGTCCCATCCATACAAATAAACATACTTAATCATAACTATTATCGTAAGTAATTGAATGAAATTTTAAGGTGCTGATAGACTTGAGCATTCACTTGTAACAGAACATCGAGCATTCGCCGCTTTTAAAGGAGATGATTTATTTTCGGCCCATCAATACAACGACTTTTAAGTTTTTGTTTCTTATGTAAAACATCAACGCGAGAGTGAGAGAAGAGAGAGACAACAGAGAATAGGGCATGAACAGTCATTGTACAATATGCACAAAATACGAATCCATTTATTATCATAATGGGGCGAAGAATTTTCCAAAGTCAAACCGATTCACGATAACTTATTAAAGAGTGTTTTTATTGTATTTGTGAAAATTCTTAATACATATTTCACAATTTCACATGACAAGATGTTAAAATGTTGCCAGACATCTTATTTACCATAGACTCAAATCGATTAAGAATGCGATTGTATTCGATAAAACTTCAGGCACATATAGGTTTTCTCTTCAAATCTTCAATCTTACAATTCTCATTCCGTATGATATTATCGAAAGTTTTTGCTAATAAAATTATTTTGCTTTAAATGAATCTTCATAGAATGCGTTGTAGATAGTTTTATTTCAATGTGTTATTGAAATAAAACTATCTACAACGCATTCTATGAAGTTTCGTTTTCAGTTATTTCATTACATACTGTCATCATCATATACTGATTTATCTCCGGAGGATTAGGCAGAGTGAATTAACACCCACATTTCACCAGTCCCACGTAATAGGCTGTAATAGAATCCGTTTAAATATTTTTATTTCAATCATGTTATAACACAACAGTTCATATTATTTACACTATGCCTGTCTAGAAGTAAACACTAAACTATAATACTCTCAGGTTATAGCTTTACGAATACAAAAATACAACGTTAAGTTGGGCATTACACTCTTTACCTACTTGGTTTTCGTCATCATTATCGTGGCCTAACCTTCGAGTCCGGGGTGCACCTCTTCCAGTCATCTGACCTCCACAACCCGATAATGAAGATTATTTTAATTTAAAACTGATGTTTCATTTTTATTTTAAAGTATCAATCGAGGAATCGATTCCATGTGGTAAAAATTGTTAGTGATAACGATTTCATTATTTCGAATGGCAATACAATCCCAAAAGTGCCAAAAATTGTTTGACAGTTATTTTGTGATTATTTTGAGTGATTGATTAGTGAATTTTCTTGTTGTTCAATGTTCATTGTAAAAAAATAGTATTATATAATACAGATGTTACATAGGCAGCTGCTATATAAATCAATGGCTAGTATTGAATAATATGGACGAGTGGAGTATTACAGTGTCTATAAGTGATGTAGTCAAACAATTCTAATAAATATACCAGCCGTGCCGCCAACCATCTTATTTCAGATGCATTACTGCAAATCAGTAAACAAACAATAATTATTACTAACATAAACCAAGGTATTAGGAGAATATATGTTATTTACATTAATTGAGTTTTCTTTCTGCTCATTTACTACAATCACTATGATTTGTATGCTTTTTGGACGACATACCTACCAACAATTTCCAAGAAACGTTTTATATACCTACCTATGTAAAAAATAAATATTAATATAATATGGTTTTGTTTGTTTTTATTTCATTGGATACCTACTTTCATTTCATGGTGTAAGTATAATATGAATCATCATCTTAGGAATTGTAGTTGTAACCGAGGCTTTTACCGGCCGCTTGCTCCTTCTCTTTTATTCGGTTTGGAAATATGCCTTTTATGGCAGCGGCTGCCGTCTGACCGCCCAACTAGTAAGGATAATCTTGCTTTTCTACATCCGAAAAACATAATATAGACTGTGAAAAACGGCTCATGCGGGTTTTGTCAGTTCGAGTCCGACATAACCACCTTCACTGGCTCCGGCGGATTTGAGTGGATTTCCACTTGTTAAAAAGAAGGTTATTGCCCTATCCATCTTCTATTTATTCAATACATTGCATAGGACATGATTTTAATGACCTCTATTATGTCATACTAAATAATCAATAAAATTATAATTTTCTGAGATTGACGCCATGACAGTTTCACCTAGTTTCACATTGATTTTAGTATCAGTTTTGATTTGGTTTATATCAATGTTCCGGTTAGACTAGCTAAGAAGCAATGTACCATTGTAATCCCGATAAAATTACAAATAAATCAATACTCGTTTCATTATTGTTCTCCAAAATTTGTAGGTGGCCGAAAGCTCTAACATAAAAAATCGTCTCCTTTGTCGAACCAAACAACGAACCGAGCCAAGTGTAGAGCCAAATAATGCTACGAACATTTATATGATCTTTCTAGCGAACGCTCTAATCGAAGCAAAGGAGGATGGGCGTTTCGTCCCATATGGTGTAACACTTTACTACATATATAAACAAACAATCACGTCCGATAGCAATAATACTTTGAACAAGCACGTCCGATAGCAATAATACTTTGAACGTAATAAAATTTTCAGTGAAAAAATAACATTAATTAGCACTATTGAAGTGTTACAACTTTGGGTGCACAAAATTATTTTTTCTATATATTTTATTGCAATTTATTTTATACCTAGGGGTAAAAGGGTTATTTGTCTTCCCTCTAACAATAAATTAAAGCTCAGACTAAAAGAATAATATAGACGGAACGTATAGAACCAGCGTGTGAAGCCACATAAAGTGCTACTAAAGTAGCACCATCTCACTCGCACTCTTTGTGTGCACGCACGAGTGCGAGCGAAATGGTGCTACTTTAGGTTATGTGGCTTCACACGCTGGTTCTATACGTTCCGTCTATATTATTCTTTTAGTCTGAGAAATTAAAGTCATAAATTCACCATCGACATTTTCACCCTATGACCTATGGGCGAGACCACTCTGCGGTGGGTTAGAACCATTCATATAAATGTTACTTGCGGTGCAGTAAGTTAGAACGGAATATAAAATGCAGTGGAATATAATCCATCGCAGCGATGGGTTAGAACGGAATATAAAAGGTAGTGGAATATAATCCATCGCAGCGATGGGTTAGAACGGAATATAAAAGGCAGTGGAATATAATCCATCGCAGCGATGGGTTAGAACGGAATATAAAAGGCAGTGGAATATAATCCATCGCGGCAATGGATTAGAGTGGAACAAAAAGTGGAAACAAATCCATGAATGGATTTGTTTAGTGGATTAAAGTGGAATAGAGCTTTTTGGGCTGCAACTACCCGTGACGACTGCCATAGATGTTCATATGGCAACCGGGACCGACGGCTTAACGTGCTCTCCGAGGCACGACCAGACCAATACAAATACCCATATTTCAAGCACACAAATATTTGCACTGAGCGGGGATCGAACCCGCCTGCTGGCTTTGGCTGGGTTTATTCGCGGGGATTTAAGGCTTATTTAAACGAGGAGAGTTCCTTGCCTGCAAGATACGATTATCGAAAGGATAAAAAAGTTGCTTCGTCTAAACTTTCGCAAGAACGATTACCGCTTGCTCGTCCACCCTGGTGAGATTAATTGTCTCGCAATTGATAATCCGATTCCTACCCACTTGTTCTGCAAAGGGAAGTCGTGGTAGACATGCTTAAAATACTTAAGGTATGATTCCGAAGCCGACCGCAAACGACAACTGCCGACGCATGCAGCACATACAGCGTACCCATTACTTGTCAAACTCTGATACGGATAAAGGAGACCATTGAGAAGCCGCAATGATTACGCGAATGTGCTGCGTGCGTCGGTAGTTATCGTATGCGGTTGGCTACGGAATCGTATCTTTATGCTAATAAATGACATACATAATGCGTTATATAAAACTGAATGTATCTGAAATTCAGTATCTAAATTTGAGAGAATTCCATAGGTAAGATTTTTTCAACTGGCTTCCCTTTTCAAAATTTTCTTCCTTCGCCACTGGCGAATTAAGCTTCCTAGGCGCGGTTACCACTTAGGTACGCCAGTACTATTATCTGTTCTGTGACTTAGATTAGTGACCGTTTAGTGGTACCTATTTCATCTGAACGCTTCCGTGCTTCGGTCCTGGTGTCAACAGTCTTTAGGTCAAGACGGAGGCCTATATTTATAAACGACTGGGACATCTTTGTCAGTGGTTTGCTACTAACCAAAGTTCAGACTGGGAAATCAGGCGGTTTCTTCTTCTTCATACTAGTGTTAATCCCAGTCGCATCTGAAACTTTTCACCTCGGAGTCTGGGGTCTGCTGTTATTCAGTTCCAGTTCCAGTTGTTATTCATACGTTGTATTCTTGAATATGAATATTTACACTATTCTGGGTATTCCTATGTATAATGTGTACGTATTTACAAAAAAAATGTATGGAGCCATATTTTAAAACTCATAACACAAGCCAGTTAAGCTGTGCTTACTTTAGGTCTAGTAGAATGTTTTACAAGTTCGTACAAGAATTTAAAATCAGATATTGCATGTTTACATTCAATATGTTACAAATTGGTAGATTTGTTTTTATCTACTCAACACCCTTTAGTTCTTAAGTTGTATATAATATATCTAATCCCTTAAGTCATACGTGTGATAACAACTTGGTATAAAACGATTAGCGTTGAAACGGCCCGCATAATTGCCATATTGTCTTTTCATCGTCAAAATCACAAACAGCTAAAGGTATTTATTTATTACTTACTTTTGTACTTATTTTATACTTTTTTTTTTATTCTGGAAGGAGTTCAATCAATCAATTAGCCTATTGCGGTCCACCGCTGGACATAGGCCTCTCCCAATATTGGGAGGCTTTGGCCTACTGTTTCCACGCTGGTAAGACTATACAGGGTTTTATTTTGAGTTTTCCTTCTCTCGCAGTGATATCGTCTGCGTATTTTTCCGTTAGTCGATTCTTACGACATCCTTCGGATGAGATGGGGTGGTGATACTTGTATTTTACTCCGTCGCCAAACGGATAAATTCTGGAAGAAGATAGTATAGCGAGCTATCTTGGGCGTTTATTTTAGGAAAAAAATTTCCTTCGACAAAAATAGAAGTTACCAACATAGCTGGCTGAATATTTAAAGTGTCAATCGGCTGGTATCTGCCAAATACCAGTTCGTTGGAGCAAACGAGTCCTAGAGTGGAGACTGTAGACTGTGAATCCTTACACGAAAGGTGGGACGCCCCTCCAAATAGATGGATGACTTGAAAACGGTGGCTAGGATAAATATAATGTGGTGGTTATGGCGTACCTTCTTTTTCTATTATTAATATACGATTAAAAATAAGGAAACAATTTTATAGGTCCTTTTAACTCAAATAGGAAAGGGTTCTCCCTAGATTATTATTATTGTGTGAAAGATGATACCTTTCTCACTATAATATTAAGGTTAAAGTGAAAATCTGGCCGTTGACTTTTCAAATTTAATTTAAAACATCCTTATAATTCATTGATTTAACGCATTAACTTATTATTTTCAGAAAGAAAATGAAATTCTTCGTTGCTTTTGCTGCCCTCGTGGCTGTGGCTGTTGCTGTGCAAGCCCCTCAACCACCCTCCATTCAGCCCGTCTTCGCTCCCGGTGCAGACCACCCCGTCGTCGGCCCCGTCCTGGTTGACCATCCCGCCGTCGGTCCCGTCTTCGTTGAGCACGAGCACGTACAGCCCGGTTTTGGACCTGCACTTGTTGACTTCCCCGTCAACGCTGGAGCTGACACTCCCGCTCCCGCTCCCGCTGCCGCTTCTCCTCTCGTGCAGATCATCGTGAACGTTGCCAAACCCGCAGGAGTGCCAGCTGAAGCTGGTGTAGGACCTACCAACCCTAGCATCGCGCCTGAATACGTTCAAGACTTCCCCGTCGTCGGCCCCGCTATGGTTGAAGATATTGATGAGCCCGTCTCTGGTGTAGAGGTCGCTGACTTGCCTGCTGCTCCCGTATCTCCCGTCGAAATCGGTACCCCTCAGCTCCCCGTTGTACCCGTACAACCCGTCCAAATCGGTAACCCTCAGCTTCCTCATCCCGCTGTCAACAACCCCCATGACCTGAACTAAATTTATAAAAATACATCATAGGTTGTGATAAGATCTAACCATCAATGTAATTGCAATCCACGAATGTAATAAATGATGATATAAGTAAATAACTCGCTTATTTAATAACCTTGTATACCTTGCGACACGTATCTTGGACTTAAATCGCGAGTCAAACGAGGCCCTGGCGTCCACGGATTGTTTTGTAATAATCTTTGCTTGGTAAATTTGAGCTCGTCCAACGTCCACCGCAGTAGCACGCCGTGCTATCCTCAAAAGACACCCAAGAATCATGTAGGTACTGCGCGCCATTTTGAGCCCATTTTATGTCCAAGATTTATATGCCGAGCAATAGCAATAGGACCATGATGGTTTTTAGAGCGTGATACCTACTTTACTTTTGACTTTTTAATTTTTTTTATGTTAGGTTGACAAAAGACTGCTTTTACTAATAAAACCGGCCAAGTGCGAGTCTGACTCGCCCATGAAGGGTTCCGTAGCAGCAAAGGCGAGAATTGCGATTTATGACGTATAAAAAAAACTACTTACTGGATCTCGTTCAAATCAATTTTCGGTGGATGGTTATCATTCTCTTATTTTAGAAGTTAGAGGGGGGAGGGGAGGGGGGACACACATTTTTCCACATTGGAAGGGTCTCACGCGCAACCTATTCAGTTTAGAAAAAAAAAATATGTTAGAAACCTCAATAGCATTTTTAAAGACCTATCTATAGATACCCCACACATAATATATGGGTTCGATGAAAAAATTTTTTTTGAGTTTCAGTTCTAAGTATGGGCACCCCTAAAATTTAATGTTTTTTTTTCTATTTTTGTGTGAAATTCTTAATGCGGTTCACAACTCAACTTACCAAGTTTCAACAGCATAGGCCTTATAGTTTCGGAGAAAAGTGGCTTTGACATACGGACGGAGAGACAGACAGACGGACAGACATGTCGAATCTATAAGAGTTCTGTTTTTTGCCATTTAGCTACGGAACCCTAAAAATGGGAAGATAAGTGACAAACTTGCTGTAATAATGAATGATACAAGTATATATATGACGTGTAATGATTATTCATGTGAATAAATGAGTTATGTGTTATGACATGAAACTTATGATGACTATGTATGAGTGATGATGAATTATGAAACAACTTCTGTTGAAATTTTTCCATGGCCCATTTTGTTAACTTAATTTTAACAGTAAGTATAAGTATAATAAATTACTCAAAATATGATAAAGTTAAAGCTGGTTGCTGCATTGAGAAAATAAAGTTCAACGCCTACTTCCACAAATTATGTTATTTTATGTTATGCTATCCACCTGTTTCTCTTTTCTCAATTTCATAATTCAGAAATCGATTATTAATGAGTAACTAATTCGTTCTGCACCATGGACTGCAGTGTACCCTGACATAAACCTGTAAGTCCTTTAATAGCACAAGGTCCTAGGACGGCTCCTACAGCGCTAAGCTGGTGAAATGGTTTTACTTTGTTGCAGGAGGTGGGTGCTGCGACTGTGATGCACCCCTGCAAACGATGGACCATTATGACTATCTTTATCGGAAGTAAATTGTAACTGCAGGTACCTACATGCTGTAAGAACCTTTCGAACGATCGAATCGACTCAACAGCTGAATTCGCGGTGAGATTTTAATTTTGCATGCTGTAAAATTTGGTAACGTTAAAGAAGCGCTGTTTGCAAAAACTACTGGACGGATTTTGATGCGGTTTTTTTTGTTAGAAAGGGCTTGCTCAGACTTAAAATCTTACGTTTGTTTGATCGCAATCGGTGGAGTAGAACCGAAGATATGAGCAAAGATCGCGTTAACCGAGATGCACGCGGGCGGAGCCGCGGGCGGAAGGCTAGTTCATGAATATGAATATTTACGCTGTTCTGGGTGTTTCTATGTATAATATGTAAGTATGTATTTATTAAAAAAAAAATATGTATGTAAGTATGTTTATCCGCATTTTAGAACCCATAACATAAGCCAGTTAAGCTGTGCTTACTTTAGGTCTAGTAGAATGTTCTACAAGTTCGTACAAGAATTTAAAATCAGATATTGCATGTTTACATTCAATATGTTACAAATTGGTAGATTTGTTTTTATCTACTCAACACCCTTTAGTTCTTAAGTTGTATATAATATATCTAATCCCATAAGTCATACGCGTGATAACAAGTTGGTATAAAACGATTAGCGTTGAAACGGCCCGCATAATTGCCATATTGTCTTTTCATCGTCAAAATCACAAACAACTAAAGGTATTTATTTATTACTTACTTTTGTATTTATTTTATACTTTTTTTTATTCTGGAAGGAGTTAAATCAATCAATTACCAGCCTATTGCGGTCCACCGCTGGACATAGGCCTCTCCCAATGTTGGGAGGCTTTGGCCTACTGTTTCCACGCTGACCAGACGGGTTGTACAGGGGTTTTATTTCGAGTGTTCCTTCTCTAGCAGTGATATCGTCTGCGTATTTTTCCACTAATCACTTCTTACGACATCCTTCGGATGAGATGGGGTGGTGATACTTGTATTTTACTCCGTCGCCAAACGGATAAATTCTGAAAGGAGATAGTACAGCAAGCTATCTTGGGCGTTTATTTTAGGAAAAAAATTTCCTTCGACAAAAATAGAAGTTACCAACATAGCTGGCTGAATATTTAAAGTGTCAATCGGCTGGTATCTGCCAAATACCAGTTCGTTGGAGCAAACGAGTCCTAGAGTGGAGACTGTAGACTGTGAATCCTTACACGAAAGGTGGGACGCCCCTCCAAATAGATGGATGACTTGAAAACGGTGGCTAGGATATATATGATGTGGTGGTTATGGCGTACCTTCTTTTTCTATTATTAATATACGATTAAAAATAGGGAAACAATTTTATAGGTCCTTTTAACTCAAATAGGAAAGGATTCTCCCTAGATTATTATTATTGTGTGAAAGATGATACCTTTCTCACTATAATATTAAGGTTAAAGTCAAAATCTGGCTGTTGAACTTTCAAATTTTATTTAATAAATCCTTATAATTCATTGATACGCATTAACTTATTATTTTCAGAAAGAAAATGAAATTCTTCGTTGCTTTTGCCGCCCTCGTGGCTGTGGCTGTTGCTGTGCAAGCCCCTCAACCACCCTCCATTCAGCCCGTCTTCGCTCCCGGCGCAGACCACCCCGTCGTCGGCCCCGTCCTGGTTGACCATCCCGCCGTCGGTCCCGTCTTCGTTGAGCACGAACACGTACAGCCCGGTTTTGGACCTGCACTTGTCGATTTCCCCGTCAACGCTGGAGCTGACACTCCCGCTCCCGCTCCCGCTGCCGCTTCTCCTCTCGTGCAGATCATCGTGAACGTTGCTAAACCCGCAGGAGTGCCAGCTGAAGCTGGTGTAGGACCTACCAACCCTAGCATCGCGCCTGAATACGTTCAAGACTTCCCCGTCGTCGGCCCCGCTATGGTTGAAGATATTGATGAGCCCGTCTCTGGTGTTGAGGTCGCTGACTTGCCTGCTGCCCCCGTGTCTCCCGTCGAAATCGGGACCCCTCAGCTTCCCGTTGTACCCGTACAACCCGTCCAAATCGGTAACCCTCAGCTTCCTAATCCCGCTGTCAACATCCAATAAGATCTAACCATCAATGTAATTGCAATCCACGAATGTAATAAATGATGATATAAGTAAATAACTCGCTTATTTAATAACCTTGTATACCTTGCGACACGTATCTCGGACTTAAATCACGAGTCAAACGAGGCCCTGGCGTCCACGGATTGTTTTGTAATAATCTTTGCTTGGTGAATTTGAGCTCGTCCACCATCCACCGCAGTAGAACACCGTGCTATCCTCAAAAGACACCCAAGAATCATGCAGGTACTGCGCGTATAGAGCACATTTTGAGCCCATTTTATGTCCAAGATATATATGCCGAGCAATAGCAATAGGTGTCATGACGGATTTTTTATACCTACTTTACTTTTGACATTTTCATTTTTTTTATGTTAGGTTGACAAAACACTGCTTTTATTAATAAAACCAGCCAAGTGCGAGTCTGACTCGCCCATGAAGGGTTCCGTAGCAGCAAAGGCGAGAATTGCGATTTATGACGTATAAAAAAAAACTACTTACTGGATCTCGTTCAAACCAATTTTCGGTGGATGGTTATCATTCTCTTATTTTAGAAGTAAGAGGGAGGGGGGGGGGGGGGGGGGGAAGACACATTTTTCCACATTGGAAGTGTCTCTCGCGCAAACTATTCAGTTTAGAAAAAAAAGTATGTTAGAAACCTCAATAGCATTTTTAAAGACCTATCTTTTGTATTTTTATTTGTATTTGATAATATAAATGTAGGGGCTTTTAATTAGCGATCTGTTTATATTAATTGTGTACTCAATTTCTGTATTAGTCTGTAAGCCTTCTTCAAAAAATATAAATAAATAAAATAAATAGATACCCCACACGTATGGGTTCGATGAAAAATTTGTTTTTTGAGTTTCAGTTCTAAGTATGGGCACCCCTAAAATTTAATGTTTTTTTTTCTATTTTTGTGTGAAATTCTTAATGCGGTTCACAACTCAACTTACCAAGTTTCAACAGCATAGGCCTTATAGTTTCGGAGAAAAGTGGCTGTGACATACGGACGGAGAGACAGACAGACGGACAGACATGACGAATCTATAAGGGTTCTGTTTTTTGCCATTTAGCTACGGAACCCTAAAAATGGGAAGATAAGGGACAAACTTGCTGTAATGATGAATGATACAAGTATACATAATTATGACGTGTAATGATTTATTCATGTGAATAAATGAGTATGTGTTATGAACTTATGACATGAAACCTATGATGACTTATGTATGAGTGATGATGAGTTATGAAATTTTTCCATGATCCATTTTGTTAACTTAATTTTAACAGTAAGTATAAGTACAATAAATTACTCAAAATATGGTACTAAAGTTATGGCTGGTTGCTGCATTGAGAAAATAAAGTTCAACGCCTACTTCCACAAATTATGGTATTTTATGCTATCCACCTGTTTCTCTTTTCTCAATTTCATAATTCAGAAACCGATTATTAATGAGTAACTAATTCGTTCTGCACCACGGACTGCAGTGTACCCTGACATAAACCTGTAAGTCCTTTAATAGCACAAGGTCCTAAGACGGCTCCTACAGCGCTAAGCTGGTGAAATGGTTTTACTTTGATGCAGGAGGTGGGTGCTGCGACTGTGATGCACCCCTGCAAACGATGGACCATTATGACTATCTTCATCGAAAGTAAATTGTAACTGCAGGTACCTACATGCTGTAAGACCCTTTCGAACGATCGAATGGACTCAACAGCTGAATTCGCGGTGAGATTTTAATTTTGCATGCTGTAAAATTTGGTAACGTTTAAGAAGTGCTGTTTGATATTTGCGTCTTTACAAATAGAAATAAAAATACAAAATTATTTACGGTACTTTTTATTATTCACAGTGGATCATAATTGCTCTGGCGATAAGATGTTATAATTATCACAATCAATGATATTTTTGCACATTTTAGTTCAAGTCATTGGGGATGTTGATAGCGGCAGGGGGGAGCTGAGGGTTACCAATGAGGACGGGTTCAGCGGGTACAGCTGGCAAGTCAGCGACTACGACACTGTCGGGTAAGTCAGCAATGATAACTCCAGAAACGGGCTCATCGATGTTGTCAATGAAAGCGGGGCCGACGACGGGGAAGTCTTGAACGTATTCAGGTGCGATGCTAGGGATGGTAGGTCCGACACCAGCTTCAGCGGCATCAGCTCCTACAGGTCCTGCTGGCTTAGCGATGTTCACGATGATCTGCACGAGAGGAGTAGATCCTTCGGGAATGGGGCCAATAACAACTGGGGAACCAGCTTCAGCGTTGACGGGGAAGTCGACGAGTGCGGGTCCAAAACCGGGCTGTACGAGCTCATGTTCGACGAAAACGGGTCCGACGACGGGGAAATCGACGAGTGCAGGTCCAAAACCGGGCTGTACGAGCTCATGTTCGACGAAGACGGGTCCGACGGCGGGATGGTCAACTAAGGCCGGGAGGATGGCGGGTTTTTGGGAGATGTTGGGTTTGGCAACAGCCACAGCCACGAGGGCAGCAAAAGCAACGAAGAATTTCATTTTCTTACTGAAAAGAATAAATTGTCACATTAGATCTTGCACCTTTAAATTCAAATACAATTGGTTCTGTAAAATAAATACTGCTAGCAATAAAAGTAATTGAAAATATTCCATACCCTTTAATTAAATTATAAAAAATATGACTAGGTAGGTACCTAGGTACTGGAAGTCTAACTCTATAGAGAACGCCTCTAGTGCCTCTAGTTACATTGAACTTTGGCCTGTATTCTGAAACGGTACTCAGTCAAAATTTCAATTTATAACTAGTACTGAGTACAGGCTGTCATTGATAATAATCTATCAAATATATCAAAGGAAATCGAGATTCTGGAATAGGGTCTTAAACTGCTACCGAAGCCTGACTAGCTAAGGGTGATACTTATTTCATGACTAGACTAAAATAATTCCTAAGTTGACATGACATTTACACGAATTTCAATAAAATGATACACAAGTTAATATACTTTTGCTTACCTTTGAGCGATTGCGACTAACCCAATGGTACTATAGCAATTATGCCGATTATTGTTTTAAAAAGAAGACGTTTTATACTGAATCGTTATCACATAAAAGAGTTAGATCACACAAATAATATGAGATTAAGAGAATTCGATTAGGATTAGAAACGTACCTCCGTACAGCATGTACCTTTTTTATCGAAAATTTCCACGGATACCCTCCTCGCCGGAGCCGGTGGGGGAGGGGGGGGGGGGGGTTATGTCTTACTCGAACCGACTAAAACGCACGCCGTCTGTGGGACATTGGTTGTGAGAGGTGAGATTATCGTAGACATATTCCTCGCACACCGGCCGACCCAGGGCTATATCTCTCGATCGGGCCCACAGATCGGGTGTGGGGACCAACTCGCCCCCAGGTGTAGGGAGGCGCACGACGCGCGCTCCCGCCGTTGCCTGCTTCTGCTAGGGTGACAAGTGGCTCCACCCGTCACCCCCAGGCCCGCGCTCATGGGGGATGAAGGTCATTCTGCGACTTACAGGATGTGCCTGCAGTTACGGTTTACTTTTGACAAAGATAGTCTGCTGATGCCGCTGATGTGCACAATATTTTCAATTATTCATAAGATTATTCCTATGTCACTTATGATGGATGTGGGTTGTTGTATTAACGACATTTTACTGAATAATATGGTAGCGAATATATGCAAAAGGTAACCCGTATTTTAATAACAACTCTTCCCAAATCCGAGGGGACCATCATAAAACCGTAGATGGCCCAGGGTTAGCCGGGGTCACCCTGAGTCAATTGACTGTACCCCGCTGGATGATAAGAAGTCCAGAAGATAAGGCCACCATTTCAGATGATGTCGACCCTAAGAGTTGGAAAATCCTCAGAGAATGATGATATGGGTGTATCCACATACGGGTGCTACAATATGTAATATGTTTATTAATAGTAATATGCTGTTTATTTGTTGTGCCTATGTAAGTACCTACGAATTTTACATGATTAATATGCCATAAAGATGCCATATATCTTTCTGAAGTTATAGAGCATAAAATATAAGCAGATAATTTATTATTGTAATCCTAGTCGAAGTTTCTTAATCTCATATTTGTGTGATCTAACTCTTACCTACCTGTGATAACAATTCAGTATAAAACGACTTCTTTTTTCAACAATCAGCATAATTGCTATAGTCCCTTTGGGTTAGTCGCAATCGCTTAAAGGTAAGCAATAATATATTAATTTGTTTATCGCTTTATTGAAATTCGTGTATATGTCCAACTTAGGAATTGTTTTAGTGTGGTCATAAAATGATGCATCTCTGGTACCTCAGCTAGTCAGGCTTTGGTAGCTGTTGAACATAATTAGAGACGTTTTCTATAGAGTTAAACTTTCAGTACATACACGTTATTTTTATTATTTTTATATTTATATATTTTTATTATTATTTAATTAAAGGTTTTGGACTAGAAATAACATGTTCTGTAAATCGGAATGATTTCAATTACTTTCATTGCTAGCGGTATCTATTATTTAATACCAATTGTATTTGAATTTGTAGGTGCAAAATCTAATGTGACTATTTATTATTTTCAGAAAGAAAATGAAATTCTTCGTTGCTTTTGCTGCCCTCGTGGCTGTGGCTGTTGCCAAGCCCAACATCTCCCAAAAACCCGCCATCCTCCCGGCCTTAGTTGACCATCCCGCCGTCGGACCTGTGTTCGTCGAACATGAGCTCGTACAGCCCGGTTTTGGACCTGCACTCGTCGATTTCCCCGCCGTCGGACCCGTTTTCGTCGAACATGAGCTCGTACAGCCCGGTTTTGGACCCGCACTCGTCGACTTCCCCGTCAACGCTGAAGCTGGTTCCCCCGTTGTTATTGGCCCCATTCCCGAAGGATCTACTCCTCTCGTGCAGATCATCGTGAACATCGCTAAGCCAGCAGGACCTGTAGGAGCTGATGCCGCTGAAGCCGGTGTCGGACCTACCATCCCTAGCATCGCGCCTGAATACGTTCAAGACTTCCCCGTCGTCGGCCCCGCTTTCATTGACAATATCGATGAGCCCGTTTCTGGAGTTATCATTGCTGACTTACCCGACAGTGTCGTAGTCGCTGACTTGCCAGCTGTACCCGCTGAGCCCGTCCTCATTGGTAACCCTCAGCTCCCCCCTGCCGCTATCAACATCCCCAATGACTTGAACTAAAATGTGCAAAAATATCATTGATTGTGATAATTATAACATCTTATCGCCAGAGCAATTATGATCCACTTTGAATAATAAAAAGTATCGTAAATAATTTTGTATTTTTATTTGTATTTGTAAAGTCGCAAATATCAAACAGCATGCTTCTATTATGTCGTCTATAATGGTTAAGGCCTCGGCCTTTCGATCGAGAGGTCCGGGGTTCGGAACCTGGCCATAACCCATAACCGTCATGAACCCGCTGGTCACTCAAGCAATTTAGCTTAGCATTAGGGGATAAGACTTAGGGGTACTAATGTTCTTGACGAATACTGACATTTTGAGAACTCAGTTTTGTCATTAATGATTTTAGTAATATGTACTAATGCAAGTGTGGATGCTGTGGTTGATTAACGATAGGTGATCTTATTTAGTGCACTCGCTCACAAACCAAGCACTCTCTTTCAGTACCAGAGAGAGAGAGAGAGAGTCCCTCCAACTTACGTAGTAACTATTTATTAATCTGTGCTCCAACTGTGCGTTATCATCAGAGAGAATAACAGACTCCAATAACGGATTACAGGAAATATAGTCTGATCACGAAGCCCATGAACTACAAAGATGGTGTGTGATATGATGTTGATATATAATATCACTAGCTGTTGCCCGCGGCTCCGCCCGCGTGGATGTCGTTTATCGCGTGGTGTTGTAAATAGTGTTGAAAGTTGAGCGTTAAACGCTATACTCGGTATATTCGTCCCAATGGAGCAGTCGGACTGGGGAAGTATCTCCGGCCTACAGAAGGCCTACAGAAGGCCGCGGCTTAATAACCTCGTGTTGTGTTTCCGACGGTGAGTAGGGTAGCCAAACTGGAGAGTAGCTTGTGCTTTGTGCTGTCAGTGGGAAAACCAAAGGCTTTGTCAGACAGATTCTCTAAGTTCTTACAGGGTAGGCAGCACGAGTGTGACTCCCCTGGTGTTGCACTCACCCATAGGCCACGGTAACCACTCACCATAAGGTGGGCCGTGTGCTTGTCTACCACCTAAGTGGTATAAAAAAACCTTCTATCTGCATTATTTACTCGACTCTCTACTCCCCATACCTTTGCCCGTCCCCCACCCTCTCCCCTACTCCTTCCCCTTCCCCGTTGTATCTCTTGTCTACTCCACTATATCCCTCACCAAGCTCTAATCCAGGAATGGCGAACCAATAGCACGCGTGCCAAAGGTGGCACGTGGCACATTTTTTTGGGCACGCCAGCAGTGCCACCACAAAGTAGGTATTTAGATGCGCCCGTGCTATACGATAGCCACAAAAAAGGTTCACCATCCCTGCTCTTAGTTCTTACAGGGTAGGCAGCACAAGTGTGACTCCCTTGGTGATGCACTCACCCATAGGCCACGGTAACCACTTACCATCAGGAGGGCCGCGTGCTTGTTTGCGACCTCATTACTACAGTACGACTCACGACTATAGTATGGGGTAGATACTTCAAGAAGGGCGAGTGTGACGCCCCTGGTGTTGCATACGTTCATAGGACACAGTAACCACTTTCCATCAGGTGGGCCGTGTGCTTGTCTGCCATCTAAGTGGTATAAAAAAACCCTCTACCTGCGTATCTACTCGACTCTCTACTCCCCATACCTTTGCCCTTCCCCCACCCTCTCCCCTACTCCTTCGCTTCCCCGTTGTATCTCTTGTCTACTCCAGTACTCCACTTCCACTATATCCTTCACCACGCTCTAAGTAATCTGTCTTTATGTGGAAAACGATTTTGTAACTGATCTTAAGACAGTACCGACATCTATTTCATACCTGACAAATTAGAAATTGAAAAAAAAAGCTTAATAAAAAGAATGCTTATATACGTCCAGTTGGAACGAAACCATAGTAAGTTCAAAACCGCGTTAACGCCATCTAGTTACGTATATGGAAATAAATTCATTGACAAAAAAATAATAATTTCATGATTAAAATCGCATTTGTTTACACAATTATAAATGTGAATTAAAGTCTATTTATTTACATACTTGCTCGGATGCAATAAGATATAAAATTTCATCCATAAAAATAAAAAAGCGCCATCTATATTTCCGCTCATATTCCGTATAATATCAATATTGTTCACAACTCCGGTTCTACTCAACCGATTGGGATGAAACAAACGTAAGATTTTAAGTCTGGCCAAGCCCTTTCTAACAAAAAAAACCGCATCAAAATCCGTCCAGTAGTTTTTGCGTCCATCGCGGACAAACAGACAAACAGACAAACAGACAAACAGACAAACAGACAAACAGACAGGAAATTCAAAAAAATTATTTTCGTGTTCAGTATCGTTAATATAACATAACCGACGTATTTTTTTTTAAATATCTCCAATGTACAGACACGACCACTTTACAATTATATAATAGTATAGATAGTTCGTGTCAAATCGATTGTGAACAAAGTTCATTAACCCTAAAAACAAACTTAAACTTAAAAGGTAACTAAAACAATTGAGGTAGAAAACATGACTGATTTATGTATTTGTATCTCTAACTTATTTTAGATACAGTACCTACTGAATGTAACATTTTTTTTAAATAACGGAAACCACGACATAAGTGTAACTAACATAGAAAATTTCCTGCATTGCTTCTGGTTGAAAAAATAAATAAAACTCATAGATCGGCGTTTTTCAAAATTTTAGGACTTCAGGACAGAGTCAATAAAGGATGAACTGGAAGAGGAGATGAGTATGGAAGTTCGTTACATTTATGGACATAATATGAAGTATGAAATTCAATATTCAAACTCTATTTGCTAACATTTAAACGTGGACTAAAAAAACACTTACCTATATAAAATATAAATTGCACCTTTATCGATCGATTGTATAGTGTTGCTTTGTAGCATTTATTACAAACCTTAGTGGTTTATGAACACTACCTACTGCATTTTAATTTCACCTGTTGCTTGGTTTGGTAAAGAAAATAAATGATTATCTATAGGAAATTTATTACGAATTTATTATTGGATCGCAAGTCGCTGGTCTGATAAAAAGGAACAATAAGAATAAGCACGAATTGCCATAGTGGGATAGCAAAATTTGGCTTCGTTTCGATCCAACTCTGATGTAGTAGGTATACCTCGATCCTATTATAATGCCATCAAAAATTGGTGATTTGAATTTTTTACAACTCCCTATGGGTATCAAATCAAAGGGCTTGATTCCTAGATCAATTTAAGGTCGAATGTTTTATACTAGTGTTACATTTTTAAAATGGTTGTCAATGTAGGTAGGTATTTATCATCCATAATCATTTAGTCCCTACTTACAAGTTTAAATAAAATTGCGAATTATTTACGATATATTTTATTATTCAAAGTGGATCATAATTTTGCATTGGTGATTAGATGTTATAATTATCACAATCAATGATGTTTTTACATAGATTTAGTTCAACTCATGGGGGATGTTGACAGCGGCAGGGGGGAGCTGGGGGTTAGCAATGAGAACGGGTTCAGCGGGCACAGCTGGTAAGTCAGCGACTACGACACTGTCGGGTAAGTCAGCAACGATAACTCCAGAAACGGGCTCATCGATATTGTCAATGAAAGCGGGGCCGACGACGGGGAAGTCTTGAACGTATTCAGGCGCGATGCTAGGGATGGTAGGTCCGACACCAGCTTCAGCTGCATCAGCTCCTACAGGTCCTGCTGGGCTAGCGACGTTCACGATGATCTGCACGAGAGGAGAAGATCCTTCGGGAACGGGGCCAATAACAACGGGGTTGCCAGCTTCAGCGTTGATGGGGAAGTCGATGAGTTCAGGTCCAAAACCGGGTTGTACATGCTCGTGTTCGACAAAAGCGGGTCCGATGACGGGGTGGTCAACCAGGACGGGGCCGACGACGGGGTGGTCGACGAACGCCGGGACGAAGGCCGGCAGGATGGAGGGTTGTTGTAGGGTGGGGGGCTTGGCAACAGCCACAGCCACGACGGCAACGAAAGCAACGAAGAATTTCATTTTCTTTCTGAAAACAGAAAATTGGCTCGTTAGATTATGTGCTAACAACAACAACACAAAAGCGATAAAAGCAGTTGAAACCTTTTTTGAGGATTATTAGAAAAAAAATATTTTTGAGGACTATTTTTTTTTTTGATTAAGTTAATGTAAATTGAATATGAAAAATTAAATCAGAAAGACTCGATATTAATTCAGTCAGACTTGAACTGCAGCCTATCAATTAACCTTTTATGAAGTTGGCGATTAAGGGTCATTACAAATCAGGTGGAAAAATGCTCGGGCAGCTTTTATTTAACAATTAAATATTCACCTAATTCGATTACGACAAAGCTTAAAATAGTATGCAACCACGCGCTACCGTCTTATATTGCATACTATTTTCAGCTTCGTGTAAATCTAATACGGTTGGTATTACATTATCACTTAAGAAGTGCTCGAGAATTTTTTCGCCTGCTCTGAATTGGCTTTCAGCGGCCTTACCATAAACCTTAAAACAGGTCTATAATTGAACTGCTGTCATTCTATCAACTGCAAATGTCACTTTGTAATGTCATAATAATACAAAGGGATTACAAAGTGACATTTGCAGTTGGTAGACTGACAGCAGTTCAATTATTGACCTGTTTTAAGAGTTCATGGTATGGGCCCAGTTACTTGTTCAAGATGGTGAACTTCATAGTGAAACTTTATGGTTCAAGTATTTACCTTTGTGTAATTGCGACGATCACAAGATACTATTGCAATTATGCCAGCTGATTCTTCAGTAGTTGTTTTATACTGAATTGTTATCACAAGTATCATATTATTATTGTTAGATTAGGATTACATTAATAAAGTTTTGTCTCTATCATTACGTTTATAAATTCATAAATGTATCTGTTATTATGACTATAAAGTATTACAAGTTAAGTGCGTATGTGGGTATATACCTTAAATAATAATAATTGATAGAATGATTGTGACAGTAGGCTAGGTACCTACTAAAAAACTAACTTAAAAAATTAAGGAAATGCCTTCTTGGGTACCCTTGCATCCCGGTAATTAAAACCAGAGATGACGTGTGGGCCACTCCATTGATTGCAGTTCCATTTTGACTAACTTAGCACAATTCTGTGAGGATTTTGCGCGCGATTAAAACCCACCACACCATCTAAAAGAGTTTTTGTTCGTCACCTAGGTGTTTAGGGTTGGGAGTGTGCAAATGTGGTTATTAAAAAATGAATTGAACATTCTATTGTCAGTAGGTAATCTAAAAAAAACGATAATGAAAATCGAATTGAACTGTTTTCACATTTTCTTCTTTTGAAACTCGCACTTGCATTTGTATTTATCCACCTTCAGCGCATCAAAATTGTGCGTTCGTGAATGGTTATAACACCTGGTTTATACTCGTATGTCAGGGATATTATACGTAGTTTACCAATTGGCGATTTATCAAACGGTGGATTTATATTTCGTCGTGTAGCTTCTCGGCGGAGTACAAAAGGGCCGCCTTATTTTACCCCGTGGGTGTTTGAATGAGGGATACGGTTCTTCTCTATTTGACAGTAAACATACAGCCCATGATAAAGTGCTTGGATAAAGTACTTGGGACCGAAAAACACAAAACACTGAAATGTGGAAGTTAATACACTTCTGCATAACCTTTCGAGGATTTATAATAATAAAATATGTTTACAAGTTGTGTTAATATCATACATTGATTATTCTATTCTTTTCTGGTAACGATTGTGTCATTTGTCTAGGCCATAATCTAGACCCCCTACATGTAAGTTCCCTAGGTAATAGGGTAATTAAAAAGCGAATAATTTACATAAATCGTCGTTTATTATACATTCGTGGGTTACAATTACATTGATCTTATAAATATTATCACAGGCTAATCTGTTTTTTATTCATAAATTTAGTTCAGGTCATGGGGAATGTTGATAGCGGGGAACTGAGGGTTACCGATATGCACAGGTGACACGGGTGCAGCAGGTAAGTCAGCGACCTCAACACCAGAGACGGGCCAATCAATATCCTCAACGATAGCGGGGCCGACGGCGGGGATGTCTTGGACGTATTCAGGCGCAATGCTGGGAAGGCTAGCTCCGACACCAGCGTCAGCTGGCACTTCAGCGGGCTTGGCAACGTTCACGATGATCTGCACAAGGGGAGAAGCGCCTGCAGGAATGGGGCCAATAACAACGGGGGAGCCAGCTTCAGCGTTGACGGGGAAGTCGACAAGTGCAGGTCCAAAACCGGGCTGTACGTGCTCGTGTTCGACGAATGCAGGACCGACGACGGGATGGTCAACTAGGACGGGGCCGATGACAGGGTGGTCTTCAACAAAAGCAGGGAGGAGGGCGGGGAGATTTTCAATCGTAGCGGGAAGAATGGAGGGCCTTTTCGGGTTTTCGGCGGCAACCACAGCCACGAGGGCGACCAAAGCAACGAAGAATTTCATTTTCTTTCTGAAAATAAAAACATGAAGAATTAATAAATTAAGTTTAAAGCATTTACCAAGCTTATTTATTAGTGTAAAATTTAATTGGATGGTAACATCCAGCTTGGAAATTGATCCCGTGGCAGTTTACTCGACGAGTACTTAACTCATCAACAACGTTGCTCTAGTTGAGAATAGGCTTAAAGCCTAGAACATCGGCGAAGAGTTGCATGTCTCTCGGTGTTTTATGGGATGCATTTCGAGGAGTGTGCGCTGGATTTGCATAATCTGATTCCTCCAAGCCCCTTCCACCATCGAACGACCAGACGCATGGCGACACACCACTGAATACACCGTGGACATTTCACTTATACGTGCTAAACGATTCGGTGATACGTTCATCATGCGTAGATACTGCCAAGAAGAAGGCCGCTTCTTGACCAGAATCAGTGTTCACCCTGGATAGCTATAACTTGGGTGTCCTCAAGACTAAAGTGAATAAGTTACTTCTAGGCAAACGTGCTTCACCATCGTCATCTACCAACAGGTGAGATAGTGGTCAAACGCGAGCCTATCAACCATAAAAGAGCTATTTTGGCTACCTTGGCGTTTTTAGCATTTTGGTGTAAGTAGACTTTTTGGGTTAGTTTAACACTGGATTTTGAACTTTTGGTCAAATAAATATTCGGGATTTTATTATTCAGAATTAAAAGTATTAAAAAAATTAAAAATACCTTTAGTTGTTTGTGATTGCGACGAACAAAAGATACCTGCAATTATACAAACTATTTGAGGATTCGCCTTTTTATACTATATCGTTATCAAAAATAAGAATTAAATGGATTAGATAATTATATCCTTTAAGATCCAAAGATCTAAATAGATAAAATATAATCAAGTATGTACCTACAATACTTAGTTCTCTAGTAGCTATTGGTAGTCGGGGTTTGGTGGTGGTCATTGCGCTTTGTGGTGAAATCTGATGTCGGAGATAAGATATCGTGTGGTTCAACTCTAATATCTATACATACATTATACTCGTAAAATTGAGATTTAGTGCTGTCTGTAGATACCTACTAGGGTTATGTTAAATTAACGATTTGAACAAAAAATATATTTTTTGGAATTGCCTCCCTCTTCCTTCTCTCACTCTGAATATTGATTTTGGTGACTCTGATTCTGACCCAAGTCAATCAATCAAATAGCCTATAGCCTAGCCTACTGCAATCTATATGCAATATTTTCTGGAATTGCCTGATGGTTCGCGATGGACACACAAGCTACTGAAGGGATTTTGATATTTTTTTTTAGAAAGATCTTTGTCAGACTTACATAGATTTTAATCTGCCGCATATGTTTGACTGCAATTGGTTAGTATATTTGCTTATCCATAATTTTGTATACATCCGTCTTGGTACATACTATAGGTAGATGGCTCCCATTGTCGCCCCAATACAGATGTACAGGAAAATTTGGATAAGCTACGGGCGAGGCTCCGTGGCTCAGTGGTCAAAGCATTCCGCCTGTAAGGGAACGATCGATTTGAATGAAACGGGTTCGAGTTCGATTTGAATAGTTAGCACACTTAATGTTTTAAAATTTCATTCAATTAATTCTTTTACCGAGTAATATAAGTTTAGTGTGTGAAAAAGCCAGGTGAAACAATAAATAGGTATTCCCTCCTTTTTTCCCTTTCACTCTGAATATTGATTTTGGTGACTGATTCTGATCCAAGTCAATCAAATAGTCCATTGCAATTCACTGCTGGAAATTTCTCAATTTGCACCATCGCATCCAATCCTCCGATCGCAATTTTCCGCATCCAGAAAATGACCTGAATATATATTTCTGTTCTATTCTGAATATCATTTGGTAATTGCAATATTAACTATTATTATTATCTCTATACGATATTCTGGCTTTATTATACAAGTTATCGGGAAGTATTTATTATAGTTTTGGTACCTCCGTGGCCATGGCGCTTGCAACATTGCTGAAATATCAAATTCTTAAACCACACCTTGGTATCTCAATGACTCTAATAGTATAGTTAGTGACTTTATTAATAGTTTAAACCCATTGTTTTATTTACATATATTGTTACTAAAGTAACAACATAAATCAATCTCATAGTTTAAACCCAGATATTTTTCTTCCTGTCTCTGCAATCAAATCTGTCACTCATGTGTATCGCAATGTGATAGTAATGATGGGCCGAGCGTACATTAACATATCATTAAAATTTAATTTAAGACAATAAAGGAATGCCGTTCAAGTCTCAAACTAAATGACTTGTTGTAGATTTAATGCAAAAGTGTAAGGAAACTCTTTTAAAATATACTTGGGGTAGGTTATATTAACGATACTGAACACGAAAAAATTTTTTTGGAATTTCCTGTCTGTTTGTCTGTTTGTTCGCGATGGACGCAAAAACTACTGAACGGATTTTGATGCGGTTTTTTTTGTTAGAAAGGGCTTGGTCAGACTTAAAATCTTACGTTTGTTTCATCCCAATCGGTTAAGTAGAACCGAAGATATGAGCAAAGGTCGCGTTAACCGAGATGCACGCGGGCGGAGCCGCGGGCGGAAGGCTAGTTATATTATAAAGTAAGGAACTGCAACTAATACCCCGAGTATTGAAGCAATAATAATTAACTATATCTAAGCTACTGTTTTACATCACACTTATTATATACAGTCCAGACTCAGGCTATACATGGCTCGAGTCAACCATAGTGCCCGGAAAACGGCAATAGGGTCACCCCCTATTACGTGAGACCTAATACAATGATTGGTGAAATGTGGGTGATAATTAACCTCAGCTTAACCTTCCGGGAATAAAGGCGTGATTGTATGTGTATGTAATAAGCTAGTCATTACCATCATAAGGACAGAGTGTCCCAATTGCATCCGAGGTTGTCATTTCAGAGCCCGGATTCTGGCTTTTTCTCCTCAACTTCGCACGGTTCTTGGGCATCAATAATAGTGAAACCATTGTAATAAGTCAAGATAGATTGCGATATAGGTACCAGCCTGATTGCATCTTATTAACTGTCTGATTTTATAAAGCGTTGTATCTGCGTTGCTAGGCTTACCTAATAGACACGCTATTACCATCTATAAAGCTATTCGCAAAAATGCATTAACTCTACAAAGTTAATGGTTTCAATAAGTAAAACTAGATTTCTCTTAACTAATGTTAAGATTATGATGGGATGGTAGACTTAATACTTATCTACATTTAGTTTTTTTTATGAAGTCATAAGCAAGTTTGTTCGTTAAAAATAAGTCCAGAACTTTTGTGATTAGTAAATTATTTTATCTGAACTTCGGAAATAACAAATATATCGTCAAAACAAGGTACAATATCGTTTCATGTATTCGTGTTCTGTGATTTCCAACCTATAAAGATATTTATTTTATGCATTTCCAAAGATGTAGGTGAATTAAAGATTACTTAAGTACTGTTAACGTTAAATGGAAATTGGCGCCTTTATTGCCCAAGTGGCTCTTGGTAACATATTACCGTAATTTCTATAGCTAATAGGATAATGAAAAGAGCGAGTTCCTTACAATAATCGTCGTTTATTATATATTCCTAAATGGAATTACATATTATTGATGGTTAGATCTTATAAATTATCACAACCAATAATGTTGTTTGCATAAATTTAGTTCAGGTCATGGGGGATGTTGATAGCGGGGAACTGAGGGTTACCGATATGCACGGGTGACACGGGTGCAGCAGGTAAGTCAGCGACCTCAACACCAGAAACGGGCCAATCTTCAACCATAGCGGGGCCGACGGCGGGGATATCTTCAACCATAGCAGGGCCGACGACGGGGAAATCTTCAACGAAAGCAGGCGCGATGCTGGGGGGGCTAGCTCCGGCACCAGCTTCACCGATGGGCTTGGCAATGTTCACGATGATCTGCACGAGGGGAGAAGAGCCTTCGGGAATGGGGCCAATAACAACGGGGGAACCAGCTTCAGCGTTGACGGGGAAGTCAACAAGTGCAGGTCCAAAACCGGGTTGTACGAGCTCATGTTCGACGAAGACGGGACCGATGGCGGGATGGTCAACCAGGACGGGGCCAACCACGGGGTGGTCTTCACCGGGAGCGAAGACGGGCTGAATGGAGGGTGGTTGAGGCGCTTGCGCAGCAACAGCCACGGCCACGAGGGCAGCAAAAGCAACGAAGAATTTCATTTTCTTTCTGAAATAATAAGTCACGTCGTTAAATGAATGTCTTTTTGAATTGTAAATTTAAATTGGAGAAAGGTATCCCCCAGGTTGGGACTTAAACCCTGGTTATTTCAGTAACCAGAACCTGCCAATAAACATTACTTTTTTCCTACTTATTATATCTAACACAGGTGTCAGTAATTATAACTTTTATAAATTGCATTTATTCTAACTTCTGTACTACAGTCGTTATAGGGAATACACGTAAGTGTACAAACTTTTCATATAAAGTTGTATGAAAAGGTCTATACTTATATCCTTTATGGACTGTATGATTTAACTTTATATTAAATATTAACTTTAGGATATTAAATCAGATGTAGGTAAACAAAATAATTACAAGAAAATAAATAAATACCTTTAGTTGATTGTGACTGAGACGATCAATAGATACAATTGTAAGTATACCAACTGCTTCAGTAGCAGTCGTTTTTATACTTAATTTTTATCGAAAATATGAATTAAATGGATTAGATACTAATATCCCTTAAAATTCATAGATCTGATTAAGTACAGATAAAATATAATCAATTAATTTTACTTAGTTCTCCAGCAACAGTGGCCAAGACCTGTCGGGGGTGATGGCAATTGTACTTCATATACTTTCACTATATCAGAGACTACTGAAGTACTTTAGGTCCTATGCCAGAGAACTCCAAGATATCGTGTTGTTTTAATTGGTTCAACTACGACATATCCAATAAGTTGAAATGTATAAAGTGAATGTAGAAAGTGTCAGTGAGAAGATCAAAAGCTTGTCCTGCTTGTCTTCTGCGCTGACGGCACAGAATCTCTCTGTTCTTACAGGTCCGGTAGCACGAGTGTGACTCCCCTTGTGTTGCACTCGTCCATGGCCCACGGTAACCACTTACTATCGAGTGGGCCGTGCGTTTGTCTGCAACCTAAGTGGACGAGTGCAGGACATCGAAGAATAAGTTTCTTGTAAATTCTTTGAGCTGAACAATATTATTTTTCAGCCGTTATAATAAAGTGGCGTTTAGATTTGACGCAGGCTTAAAAAATCTATTATATTTGTTCGTTCGGAAAATTCCCGTCAGGAACGAAGTTTTTTGTGCCTTTCCTCCAATGTGAAGCTATGAGCTGAAGGCAAAATCTCAGAAAAGACGGTACAATGGTGGCCGACCTCACCAGAAGCTATTTTACGCTATTAAAAGAGTCAGGCCTGTAGGAAGAAGGAAATATGTGTACTGGTGAAGAATTTCGAAACTTTACGGTGTAGCAAAGAAAAGTCACCGAACCGCTTGGCACTTGATGTCACAATGTGGCAAAGATGGTCACATACCTGTTTCACTATTCAACAGGTAGAGCTGTGACAAAAAGAACCAGGCAATAAAACTCACGCCATTCGTTCCCAATCACCAGTTTACATTAAAAGGTTTTATAAGGAGCAGTAATTAATACCATGTCTTCTTAAATATGTATCGTAAACTGAGGTACAATGTTTTCAAGGGCGTCATATCCAAAAGCCGCGCCAGGGGGCTTGTACAGTGAACTTACCGTGCAGGAGCTAGTGTCTATTGTGATAATTTCCACATCATCAGTGGAAGTGCATTGGGCCGATGTTACGCTTACGCCAGGAGCAACAAACACTGTGTTATGGTAGAATTTGGCGATAAGCGACAGTCCGGGAATGTACGGTCTGCTCTGGGTAGCATCTCGATGGGTTTCTTGCACGCATGGGATGTCGCACTGCGTTTTTTGAGAGGCTGGAGAGTATCTCTGCCTTGTTCTGCGAGAAACCTTCGATGTTTATAGAGACGACTCGCAAAGCTGACTTCAAAGATGGTTTGTCAGGGCGGCATTGACGTTGGATTGCTATCGTGGTGTAGTAATTGGTTCCTCTCCGTAGGGCTCGAGCATGGGTATTCCCTTCGGGAAGGTTTACTATGTCCTTCGGGTAGGGTTACTTTGTGAAAACTGGGTAACTTTAGGACAATTTTATTGTAGTTAGTAGTAGTGTATAATAAGTATATGAATTCAGTAAATCCGATTGCCATTGTCTAAACAAACATTGAGAATAAATAACATACAAAGATTTAATACAACTTGTTCTTTTACTGCACCGCCGGCCGCTTAGATAGATAGATAGATAGATAATACTTTATTGTACACCAATAGATTTACAGTAGTACAAGTAGGTAGCATGTATACAGTTTAATGTACAATGGGCGGCCTTATCGCTGGAAGCGATTTCTTCCAGGCAACCTTGGGATGGACAGTGATGAGACAGCACAAAAGATATGGTGTAGTTATGATATAAACTAGATACAAGGTGTACTAATAGAAAAGAAAGAGAGAGAGAGTTTCGATGGTCACCAGTGTTACTCCACATCAGTATACCTTGCAGCATCAGCATCAGCATGCAGCATCTACCTATTTGGAGTCAGCCCAATGTATCCCTCTGCCATATATTCCTATTGGATGTCATTTCATCTGTTCCTAAGTTCCTCTACATTACATTACTTTGAACCTTTTTCATTTCATCTGATTCATCTCTATACATAATATGTTCCTTAATGTACCAATTCTCGTCACACCACATACCTACCATATCCGCAAAGCTTAGTCACACAGCTTATGCTCTTTGAAAAATCAGACAACGAACTTATGTAGACACAACAAGGAGGTAGTTAAATATCGTATGGTAGTAAAATATCTCTTTTTTTGCATAATGAGATCATCAATTTTATAGGATAATATGCGTTTTTACGAATAACTTTAGACAGTTTTCATGAGGTGCAAAATATCGTATTTAGCAGATAAGCTAAGTTACACAGTTTATGCTTTTTAAGAAATCAGACAACGTACTTAGGTAGCCACAACTAGGAGGTAGTTGTGTCTACATAAGTTCATTGTCTCATCAATTGATGGTCTCAATAAGCAAAAATAGAGATATATTTTGGCATTTATAAACGATTTATTTTTGACAAATAGCACAATATTCCAAAAGTTCGGACCGAGAATAGATCCTTGTGGCATGCCTATAGAGACAGGTGTACCAAAAATGTGCGTTACTTGCACTGATCCCCTGTACTTGCCAAAATAGAGACGCTGCCATGTGCTTTGCCGATGTCATCAGGAGGAAATTTAGTCAGTCAGATCTAGTACTCGTAGTAGTAGTCTAATAACTATTTCATGTAGATTGTTTCTTTATATTTCAAGTGCTTTACGTATACCTATGCTTTACGTATACCTATACGTAAAGCCTCCAAAATATTAATAATAATAGAATGTCAACTGATGTAAAAGAAGCAGCTTCTCCTACTTTTTCTTGCCTTTCCCAAACCTATGGAGAGAGGAGAATTACCTACTCATCAGTTATCTTCAAGTACGAAAATGGCTAATAAATAGCATTGAAATGGCAACATAATTTCTTAAGCTTATAGGATAATGAAAAAAGCGAAATATATTATTTTACTGTTTTTTATTTTTCATTCGTGGATTGGAATTACATTGTTGGTTAGATCTATTAATATTATACTATTATATTACCTATGCGGTTGTTTGTATAAATTTAGTTCAGGTCATGGGGGATGTTGATAGCGGGGAACTGAGGGTTACCGATGTGCACGGGTGACACGGGTGCAGCAGGTAAGTCAGCGACCTCAACACCAGAAACGGGCCAATCTTCAACCATAGCGGGGCCGACGGCGGGGATATCTTCAACCATAGCGGGGCCGACAACGGGGAAATCTTCAACGAAAACAGGCGCGATGCTGGGGGGGCTAGCTCCAGCTCCGGCACCAGCTTCGCCGACGGGCTTGGCAATGTTCACGATGATCTGCACGAGGGGAGAAGAGCCTTCGGGAATGGGGCCAATAACAACGGGGGAACCAGCTTCAGCGTTGACGGGGAAGTCAACAAGTGCAGGTCCAAAACCGGGCTGCACGAGCTCATGTTCGACGAAGACGGGGCCGATGGCGGGATGGTCAACCAGGACGGGGCCGACGACGGGGTGGTCTTCACCGGGAGCGAAGACGGGCTGAATGGAGGGTGGTTGAGGCGCTTGCGCAGCAACAGCCACAGCCACGAGGGCGGCAAAAGCAACGAAGAATTTCATTTTCTTTCTGAAATAATAAGTCATATCTTTAATTGAATATCTTTCAATGCATTTATTAAGCTTAATTTGTTCTTGTAAATATACATTGTAAAAAGGTAACATTCTCCAGTTTCCTCCTCAAAGGAACACTTGGCCATTTCATTTACTAGAACCTGTCAAATTACATATTAACATTTTTGTTCCACTTGTTACCTATATCTTAAAACAGGTTCGAATGACAGTATTCATCCTAGCTTTAGCTTTTGTACAATTGAAAATAACAACAAACAACAATTTAGATTATTTCAGAATAATAAATTTAAAATTATATAAGTTTTACAATAATTGTAAGATAATTTATATAAATAATAAAAAAATACCTTTAGTTGACTGTGCTTGCGACGATGGAAAGATACTACTGGAAGTAGATATGCCAATTGTTTCAAGAATAGTCGTTTTATACTTAATTGTTATCTAAAATATGAATTAAATGGATTAGATACTAATATCCATTAAAATTCATAGATCTGGTTAAGTACAGATAAAATATAATCAACCACTATGTTACTTAGTTGTCCAACAACAGTGGACAAGACCTGTCGGAGATTGTGCTCCATCAAATTATTCGTCTTGCCATTCTATAGGTCTTAAATCAGAGAACTCCAAGATATCATATTATGGTTTTAAACAGTTCAACTACGACATAACCATTACATACATACAACATACAACCATATAAGAAAGATATATATAAAAATGCTAAAAAAGCACTGCAAGACATCGACAAATAAGTATAACTTCTATACGATGAAGGACCATACAAATTCATTGAGCTGAACAAAATTGGTTTCCGATAGCATCAATCAGTCATTTTCCAATTATAGACAATCAATGGACGTTTGAATTTGATGAAGGGTTAAAAAATATAGTTAATATTGGCGTTCGAGGAATTCCTATCTTGATCGGAGTTCTTTATGCCTTACCTTCAATCTGAAGCTATGTGTTGAAGGCAAAATCTCAGGAAAGACGGTCACCATTACAGACACCAACAGTGTTAAATGGTGGCTCTCAGTTTTAAGATCTTATTAGATGCTTTTTTACGCCCCGCTTAAACGGCCCAGGATGGTAGCAAGAAGGAAGCACATGTACCTATAGTGAAGAATTCCGAGACTTGACGCTGTTACAAAGAAAAAAGTCGCGGAACCGCTTGGTTCTTGATGTCTTTGGAATGCAATCATTAACTCATAGGCTCACAATATGAGACTAAAGGTGGTCAATCGTCAGATTATTACGTTCACGTTTAATACATGTTACACAATGGCGCATATTGGGAGAGGCCCATGTCCAGCAGTGGACTGCAATAGGCTAATTGATTGATTGATTGACACAATGTAATAGATAGAGCTGTGGCAAAAAGAGCCAGACGTCTCACGCCACTCGTCTCCAATCGTTAAATTACATCGTAAGATTATACATATAAGGAGCTGTACCTAATAAATCGATATATTAGTCTTCTTATATATGTACAGTACATATGATATATGAATTCATATTAAATAGCACGTGTACCTTTCCACAATATTTTTATTTTTGGTTTCGCCTTACGGCATTTGGTATAAATTCTCAAAAGTTTATTGCTAAACCTTTGAGAACGCCGTGAAGCGAAACCGGTCAGATTCAAAATTAAAAATGTTGTGGAAAAGTACACGTATGTACTTTATTCAATATGTATAACAATTTCCACCAAGAGCCATCAATCTCCAGTATAAATATATGAATTCAGTAAATCCATTTGTCATTGCATAAACACTCTAAACTACAAATATGAGAATAACATACGAAGATATACCTAATACATATTCGTCTTTTACTGCAAGGAATTGTACCTATTACCAAATAGTTTGATTGTGTGATAGTTTGAGTGTTACCCCACATTAGTATACCGTATAACCGGTATGACATACATTATCATAGACATCTACATATTTGGGGTTAGGAAATTATGGAACTCTGCCATATATTCCCATCAGTTGACATCTTCTCTGCCCCTAAAGTCATTTTTTCTTAACCAGTTAAGAAAAAACAGTTATGAAAGTGGCCGAAAGGAAGTCCTCTACATTAAACTATTTTAAACCTTTTTCACTTCATTAGTTTCATCTTTACTCATAAATTGTACAATTTGTCTATACTATTACAGCCTCATGTTGCTCAAATTTAGTAACTTTGTTTGTTTGTTATATAGGACACGTCAATTTAACTTTGCCTCGCCTGATGGTAAGCTGAAGGCAAAGTCACTGACAAGAGGGTCACCATTACAGACACGTACCATGTAACTTCCTTATTTTGCACATTCTCGTTACATCACCCTTCCATTTAAGTGTTCGTATATCCGCAACATTCCTACGTAATACTAAGACAGTAATAGAATTAGACCAGCCTAGCCAACATGTTTGATCAAATGCTAGCCAAGTATATAAAAGTCATCGATTCAGGTCATTTGCCTAGCGTTTTAATTAAACAGCCCAGGCGGTTAATTGAACGGCTGATTAAGTTAGTTAGCTGCGAAATCTATATAAGTTCACTGTCTGATTTTATAAAGCGCATAAGCTGTGGAAATGAGCTTATCTGCTAGACACGATGTATATGTGCCTCACTAACTGTTTAAAGTTATTCTAAAAAACGCATATCTATAATATAAAAATGAATCGCTAAATGTGTTGCTAAGCGCAAATCTCGAAAACGGCTGAACCGATTTCGCTTATTCTTTTTTTAGAATATTCCTTGAAGTACGAGGATGGATTTTACGCAGAGAAAAAAAATAGAATCGACTCTTAGGCGGTATGAAGTTCGTGGGGTCAGCTAGTAATTGTATAAAAACAATGGTCTCATTATGCAAAACTGGATTTCTTATCATTAAGTAAACTTAATATGTACTTAATTCAGTTTCATTTTTAATTTAAAAGAATTTTAATTCTGGAATTAAGTGACTCATCGTCGACAAATAGCACACTATCCCAAAAGTTCAGTTTGTAGAATGGCAAATCGTTCATATAGATTATGAGTAGAATAGGGCTGAGAAAAAATCCTTGTAGTATGCCTGCTTATAGAGAGAAATGTACCATAAAAGTGCGTTACTTCTACTGATCGCCCGCCCTGTACATGACAGAATAGAGATGCTGCCACTTCCTTTGCCAACGTCATCAGGAATGAAATTTAGCCCGCCTTAAAGTATTAGTAATAGTAGTAGTTTATTTCGTATTTCCTGTAGATTGTGTCTTTATATTTCGAGTGTATACCTACGTAGAGCCTACATAAATAATGATAATATGAAAATATCAAGAGAAGCAGCTTCTACTACTTTTTCTTGCATTTTCCAAACTTGTGGATAGAGGAGAATTACCTACTCATCAGTTATCTTCAAGGTTCGGTTACTACATAAGTGAGTTCACATTAACAACGGAAATTGGTGCTTTTGGTATCAAAATGGCTCATATGCAACGTAATTTCTCAAACTTATAGGATAACGAAAAAAAGCGAATTATTATTTATACTGTTGTTTATTATACATTCGTAGGTTGTAATTACAATAAGGTTAGATCTTATAAATATTATCACAACCTATGGTGTTGGTTGTATAAATTTAGTTCAGGTCATGGGGAATGTTGATAGCGGGGAACTGAGGGTTACCGATATGCACGGGTGACACGGGTGCAGCAGGTAAGTCAGCGACCTCAACACCAGAAACGGGCCAATCTTCAACCATAGCGGGGCCGACGGCGGGGATATCTTCAACCATAGCAGGGCCGACGGCGGGGATATCTTCAACGAAAGCAGGCGCGATGCTGGGAGGGCTAGCTCCAGCTCCGGCACCAGCTTCGCCAACGGGCTTGACAATGTTCACGATGATCTGCACGAGGGGAGAAGAGCCTTCGGGAATGGGGCCAATAACAACGGGGGAACCAGCTTCAGCGTTGACGGGGAAGTCGACAAGTGCAGGTCCAAAACCGGGCTGTACGAGCTCATGTTCGACGAAGACGGGGCCGATGGCGGGATGGTCAACCAGGACGGGGCCGACGACGGGGTGGTCTTCACCGGGAGCGAAGACGGGCTGAATGGAGGGTGGTTGAGGCGCTTGCGCAGCAACAGCCACAGCCACGAGGGCGGCAAAAGCAACGAAGAATTTCATTTTCTTTCTGAAATAATAAGTTATATAGTTAAATGAATATCTTTTTGAAGCATTTACTAAACTTTATTATTCTTGTATCTACATTTGAAAAAGTTAATATTTTTCAGCTCCTCCTCAAGGGAATTTTATTTAACCAAATATGTCAAATTACATATTAGTTAATATTTTTTTTTCGATTAAGTATATTAGTCCAGTCATTTGGTATTTTTACCTGGAAAGTTTTCCGGGAGTTTTGAAAATTGGCAATTTTATGTATTTTGATATGCTCTTTCCAAATTTGAACTTTGCCACCTCGTATGTTTGCCGCTCGCGCCGCCAACACAACAAAATAAAAGTAGAGGAAATTTCCTACAATTTGTGATAATTTTTTTTTCCCTAAAATTATTAGTTTCGGTGTAGGAGCGCCGTAAAGTGTAATTCAATACACGTTTCGGCAGAAATACTCATTTCCACACCACCATGAGGTAGAGAAATCGGCGCATTTTTTTATCGTGGTATCCCTTCTATCTACTTCATTAGAAGCCATGGCTCTGTAAATGCAAACGACACTGTGAAATGATAAACGTATACGATGACTCAGACTAAATATTTCTGTTGAGCTCAGCCGGGGCTAGATGTTTCTTAGAAGGGAAAGAAGGGGCCTGACACAGAAGGGGCGCATTTCTTTATACCTGCGGAGACATGACAGACTATAGTTACCTATAATTACTATAGATAACCTTCGTATAATTTTTATAATTTACAAATCACAGTATGAGCAGTTTAAAGTAAATATTACACGTTGGTGTGGATGTATAATGGTTTACGGCGCTCGTACGCCGAAACTATTGATTTTAGGAAAGAAAAGGTTTGACATAAACTGTAGGAAATTTTCTCTACTTTTATTTTGTGTAATATGTTTTTCCTGTAAAATGCGCCGGAAAGGAGTTATTATCTAAAAACTGCTTTTGGGCGCCATTTTTTCAAAATGGCGGCGCGAGCGGCAAACATACGAGGTGGCAAAGTTCAAATTTGGAAAGAGCATATCAAAATCTATAAAATTGCCAATTTTCAAAACTCCAGGAAAACTTTCCAGGTAATGTTCTAGGTTTTCGCCCAAATGACTGGACTATATCTCAAAGCACGTGTACATTTGAAAATAATAAATTTATCGTTTTATCGTTAAAATGAATGTCACTTTGTATTGATTATTAAGTATTTATATTGTAATTAAATGTGATAATTTTATCGTATAATTTGAATTATGCATTTACCTTTAGTTGACTGTGCGTGCGACGATGGAAAGATACTACTGGAAGTAGATATGCCTATTGTTTCAGGAACAGTCGTTTTATACATAATTGTTATCAAAAATTTGAATTAAATGGATTAGATACTATTATCCCTTAAGATTCATAGATCTAAGTATAGATAAAATGTAATCAACTACTACGTATCTTAGGTTGTGTTGTGAGTAATAATTAGGGCCAAACCCTGTAGGGGACTAATTGACATGGCACTCCTTCAAACTCGCTGCCTATCAATAAGTCCGATGTCAAAGATATCGTGTTGTTTTAGCAGTGAGTTTCATTATGATCTAACTATATATTGGTACAGTATATTTAAACAAAGTAAACCTAAAATGCGTTATGGAATTCCTGGAAACAATTCCAGGAACGCACTGCATAGTGCGTTCCTTGAAGAAGTTCAAATTTAATTTTAAATTATCTGTTTTGCGAAAACAGGTTGGAAAGACTCAGCATTTCCACGTTATACGAGTATAGCAATGCTTATTCTCTGTCTTAAAAAGAAGCAAGTCTTGTCTTATAACGAGAAGCGTCGATATAACTGTTATACAGGCTGGAAGATTTTAACCTTACCTGGAGGGAAGGTTTTCTAAATACTGGAAATACCGAATTTCACTCAAAGGAAACATTTCTTTATTTTAAAAAAGAAATAAAACTGCATTCTTTTTTTAAAATTCGCTTGCCACGCGAACCAACTAAAACCCGAAAAAATAACATCCTGTATTTTTATGACATCAATCAATAGTGCAAATCAGAAGGATCAAATCTGTCTAACAAACATGGTTAATTAAATGAAAGGAAATCCCTGAAAACTCAATTTTCGAATTCGATTTAACAAAATAAAGAACTTAACTCAAGGATCCATCACCTACGAGTATCATATTATAATTCCATATTTAAATTACTTGTCCCTGTTTTTCATGGCTGGCCCTCACTGGCCAGCAGGGGTATTTACTCTCTCGACTCGAACCGACAAAAACCGCACGCCGTCTCTGGTTAATTCAAGTCTCAATTAACGTATTATAAGACGAACCAATAAGGCAATTCTCTCGCCATCTCCGTTGCCCAGGGTGCGATGCGGTGTACCACGCAGTGGTTTCCAAGTCCAACCTATACCTCGAGACACGTATCTTGGACCTAAATCGACATAATTGTAGCGTCGCCGTCGGTAGCTTTATGGTTAAGGAGTCGGCCTTACGATCAAGAGGTCCCGGGTTCGAATCCTGCCAATTACACTACAAACGTGAACCCACTCTTAGCACAAGCAATTTAGCTTACTTGGGGGGGTTAACAGGAATATTAGTAATTTCGGTTACTAATATTCTTTATAAAAAATAAAATCGGGAGACTTGACTATCTCATGCAGTCACACAATAACGTTACATTCTTAATTCGGAATCGAAGTTGAGTTATTTACTACTCATTTTACTAAATAAATGGCGTTATTGTTTCTTATAAAAAATAAAGGAATGTTTCCTTTGAGTGAAATTAGCTATCTCCAGTATTTAAAGTACTTTCCCTCCAGGTAAGGTTAAAATCTTCCACCCTGTATACCTATGAATCTTATGTAAATTATTTGATACAAAAGATGAAATTAAAAAAACCAATATCTTAATTTATATTTTTTTTTTTTCAATATTTGACCGCTTACACAATACGAAATTTCTTCCCTCTTTACATCTCTGTCTGTGACATGGAGTGATGCAATTAACGCTTCTCTCTATTTTTCTCCAAGTCGGTGCTGAAAACTTAAGCATCGTTACGCAATACAGCAAAACTACCAATTTGTGATTCATCAATGTTTACAATTGTATTTATCTATGTTATGTATAATTGTAATTATCTTTATCATCTTCATAAAACAAATGAGGGTCATTGTTTATGCAAAAAACCCAAGATACAAAAAATCTGCGACTGTAAATCGACCCAAAACATTTATGATTAATTTTGTATTATAGAAACAGATGTTAACCGCTAAAAATGAATTTGCAAAAACTATTAGTAAAAAAACATTAAGCAATAGGTATAATACATTTAATTAACAGGTTTTAGTGTAAGTTTTGTACAGAACTGTAAATTTCTTGGATCTAAGTCGCGAGACAAATGATGCCCTAGTGAGCACAGATTGTTTTGTAATAATCTATACTTGGTGAATTTTTGCTGGTACACTTGCTGATAGATGGATGAGGCTCTGGTGCTTTTCTTTTCTTGGGCTTTTCTCCGGCTCGGCTCTTTTTAGTGGTCAGACAGTAGTCACTCACTAGTTAAGAATGCTGTTACCAGTGAAACAAAGAGAGATAAAAGAAATGCGGAATAAGGAAAGGAAATAAATATTAAGTTTGCAGCACTATCACAAACAGTAGTCAGCATCAGATCAATATTGACTAGCAAAGTACACAAAAATAACATGGCATTAAGATCTTTTTGAGTATTTTGCTAGTCAAGATTTGTCTGATGCTGTTTGTTAGAGTGCTGGCAACTTACATTCATTTGTTTTCGGCCTATAGGCTATACAAAATGCAGTAGACTACTATCGATCCTTTCTACATTGTCATATAATATCAGACATTCAGTCTTGCTTGCTTTATCGTGTAGCTTTCGTTTTCTTAAACGTAACCAGTCCATTCTTCCTAAGAAAAGAATTTCCCTACTGCGTCTTTCAAAGTTCTTTATCACTGATCGCAATCTGTGTTAAAGCCGCCAGTTGCAGGTACTGGTGTTACTTTAACATTGTATTCTTTTAATTGTTGTTTTGTATCACATGTTTTGTGTACAATAAACAGTATCTAGTACCTACCTATCAACGTTGATTAAAATGGGGATATAAAATATAGTTATATTGCTATTTATAAGCTAATAAAATTATATCATAATCTTTTAAGCTTCTAAAGACGGTGCGCAACGAATCGCATGATGTTTTATAGATAGAAAGGTTTGAAGGAGTTTTTTGGACTAAATGATTCGTTCTGTGTTGCCATTAGAAACACACAAATCAAAAAGGCTCTTTATTTATTGTTGAACATGTTTTTTTTATTTTCTCATCTACTTTGAAAATTTGTTGTACAGTACAGTCAGCATCACATGATCTCACAATGATCTTAATGCCTTGGTTTTCCGTCCTTCCTGTTGACTAATTGTTCTGACATTTGGTATACCTACACCTTTAATTCGGACAATAATTTTACAGTTTAAATGAATAAAACAGATTGGTTTGCTCTTAATACTTTGGTATTAAGATCATTTTGAGACTTTGCAGTCAAAATCGCTCTGACGCTCACTGTAGATACAATTGATGTAAAATGTATTAAGTAGCTACTCTTACAAAGATATAGGAAAATATTGTTACTAAAAGTTACTGAAGAACTTTTGACGTTGCTGATGTAATTGAAGTAATTAATGAGTAAAGAAGTTATAAGTAGGTATACCTACCTAAACAAATTCAACAAGATTAATAATAGAAAAGAGTTTGTTTAGCTACGTCACTGTGAATTCTTATCTATACGATAAAAGACAATAACTATGAGATATAATAATTTATTATACAATTTAGTAATAAGGAAATGTCAGTTATACTCGTAGAATACTGTTTTTTACTACTGTAATAAGATTAAGTAAACATGTTTGTAAATAAATTTGTTCTTTGGCAAGACACTTAGTAGGCTTTCTTTTTGGCAAAAATGAAAGCCCATTAGCCGCTTTGCGAACCAGTGCAGCGGTGGTTAGATCGCTCAAAAATAGTTCATTTTAATGATATACACAATTTTTTTTTTTTATTATCTGACACAGAAACTATTTGGTAGGTGATTATTGCCTATTCATGAATCAGAAACTCCGTCAGGAAAGTACCTACCTACCTACCACTCTCCTAATTCAAATCGACTCTAAGTATATAATTAATCCTAGAGGAATACACCATTTTGTAGGACAGTGAGCGACTAGAATGCTACTGGGACTATACTGTACTCGGGTGAAGCGTTTTAGTCCTTTGCTGCGGATGTAATGCTTCCTTTTTCTTACTATACTTTCGGGTTTTTCAACCGTGGGAAATTATTTTGAAAATTAAAAGTATCAGGAAAGGTTACGCTTTGGACTGCACTTTTGCTGCTTAGTGTATAGTCAAATTGTCGGACTGTACTTCTTTGATGATACAAAAGCTTACAGTTGTAGATACTGGCAACCATCTTTAATCAGGCAAGGCGTGTGTTCATAAATAATTATTATCGCAATGCCCGATTGCGTATGTTATTGACACGTGAATTTTATTGGAAAATGTGTTTTGCTTTTGCAAAAAAATACGTCAGACTAAGTAATAAAAGAAACGTCGGAATAAAAGTAAATAATAACAAATAAATCGCGATATAATCCGTTAAAAAATGGTTTTATTTAAAAAAAAAATGTAATCATTTATATGCTATTATATTAATACAATGGTGCCCATCACGCTGGCGGCATTGCCCCGCTGAATAGCAACCTTTGCCCCAGGCACGAGGTGAAGTGATAATCATCGGTTATATCTGATAAATATTGATAAAAAAAGGCTATAGACCTAATTGCACGCCTATTTTAGGTATCAGTAAAAATGTAAGAATCCGCAACACACTTATCAATGCGCTTTTATGAATTATACGCTAATAGTATCAATATCGATAATCAAGATGATGTCGTAATCGTTGTGATTATTACATAAGAGATAGCTCATAGGCTTTTACTAAATTAGCTTATGTACATCGTGCTTAGTCTTTTGATAACTATCAAGATTTAACTGTCAAATCTAGGCTTAGTACATTTTGGAGTCCTCCAGGGATGTTATCTGGGCCTCCTTCTGTACTGTCTATAAAATTCGAACAGTGTATTCATATTTTAAATGATTTTGTAGTTCTATATTTGTTTAATAAACTTTGTGAAAAGGATGTATACCACTCTCGTTCTCTCTTTAAACTTAAGAGCTGCGTGCTTGTGGGTGGAGTACCTAATCGTTACTTTTCTTTCTCCGCCGCCTATACTTTGAGCTCCTGTTACGATGCGACTTGTATCTTTTCCCTTATCAGTGCCATAAATGTTCTTGGCTTACCTCTTCCTTTCTTTTCTTCTACCTTCCTTTCTATGATATTCCTCATGAATATTTTTTTTAACATCACATAATATTAAATGTGAATTAGAAATGGCCCACAGGTGATAATCCATTAGTTTTAAATATTGTGAATATAGTAAAAATGCTGCAAAAGTAAAGCGGGGCTTAAAAATTAAAGCAGTGTAACTTCAGTTTACCATAATAACCAGATTTCCTATATTGGTAGTTGATGAAGATTTATGATGAAATATTATGTAGATATCTTATTACATAGTAAAATAACGTTTTAATTAAAACCCTTATCATCTTAGTGATGATCCTGGTTGTATCCTGGGCTGTCACTTTGGAGCTTTTCATTTTATGTCAATGGAAAACTTCCGAAGTCTAAATGATGACCTCTAAGTATATTATATAGTCTTGATGATAGACGTAATTCTGTCCGAACAACACTTTAATGCAGTACAGTAAAGTACAAATGTACGCTAGGTCGTTAACCCGAATAAGTAGTTTAGTGACAAATTGGTCACTACTTGTAATACGGATGTCAAAATAGTAGTACCATCTCAAACATATTATGTTGCGTAGCTGCCTACACACGGCAGCTTTTGTGAAAGAGTATCATAAAACATTAATGATAATAAATACGATAAAGAGCCAAGACAAAATATTAAGACGTAATATCGTGATAATAAACAAAAATGATTTACAATGATGGTATTAAAGGCACTTAAGTGTCTACTATAGATAGATCATGATAAGTAGTAACCCCTTATAATTTATGATTTAACTACGTAGAGTATCGGTGCGGAATGAACAATGTCTGACGCAACAATACAAACAAGTGTGCATATTATATTTTGCAGATGTATGACTTAAGTTTTGCAATAATGAAGTAAAGGTACTAAATTATTACGATTTTCCTTTACTTATTTTATTGATTCGCAACACTAAAACACAGGATGGATACAAAAGTATTGGTGATATTAATAATGTAATCGCCCATCAATTAGAAATTGGCTACTGTATTCTCAATGATAACACTACAAATATTTCTGTACAAGAACTCCTTTTTATCGCACGATAAGAAACTATAGTGCTGTACTTTATATTTATGTGTTTCTTTCTCCCTATAATTCCAGCCGCGTCAGCATACCTTAAAAGAACAAAATCAAATAGTGAACTATTGGCTCCTACATCGGAGTGAGAATGATTCCAAATGTACAGATGGATCTCAAGAAAGAGTTCCATTCAAAATTTTATAATTGTACATAAGTGTAAGGTATAAAGGAAGTACTGCTAAATATGGACCTTAGTTGTCGTAGGATACTTCCAAAATATAGAAGCTCCATTGATTTATCAGTCAACAAAAGATAAGTGAAGATAAGAATGAAAACAAGTGTGCAATTGATATTTTAATAATGATTTTACTTTCACTTCCTATAATCTAGTCAAACTTACAGTTTTATATATCTTCTACGTCTTCATCATCAAAATTCAAAACAATAATCAAAAATGTTTTATTTTCCAACTCATACATTGTTATAACATCCATATATTGAGACGAACCCCAGTAAGTTAAAGAATACTTGTGACGGGGTTGTCTCGCTTCGGGGTCCGCTACGTTCCGAATATATTCCTTGGATCTCAATAACCTAACTGACTAGTAGGTATAAAACGAGAAATAGATGCTTCCCTTTCTCTTTCTGTAATTTTTGTTTCTTTCACATTGCATGAAAATCTCCTTTCTTTCTCGTGGTCAAACGTAGTAGTTAAACTGATTTAATCACGAGGAATTGTAACATTCGTCGTAGTCAAACAGTAACTACACAACACAAGCTGACTGTATACGATGTAGCCTTATTTTATAGGGAAAAATAAAAAGAGAATAAAATTGTATTTCATGTTTGACGGTTAGTAATCACTAAACCATGATAAAGTATGGGTACAGTAGTTTTTAATGCTAGAAGTGATATTTTGCGTATCAGCTTTCAGCTCCTATTTACTTAGACGATGATATTTATAGGTCATTATAAAAATGTTTCTATTGGTTTATTAGACCATACATTTATATCATTGCGACGAAGATATTACGATATCAACAATATATTCATCGAATTATAAAACTGAAAATATAATAGGTGCTTTCAGTAGACTAGAAAGTTAGAGTTTTTTTTTAAATTCAACTGTAATAGAGATCTCAATTTACCCATCCTCCACGTTGTTAATGGTTCTTCTATGTATGACGTTCCAGTTAACTATAAATCTCATATTGGAATGTTTGTTTACATTGGGACCTAAACATAAACGGCGAAATGTGGGTGCTAGCACCTCTGCCTACCCCTTCGGGGATATAGGCGTGAGTTTATGTTATGTTATGTTAAGGAATGTTTTTTTGCACAAACGATCCTGAATAAAACTCTTCTTTTTTCCTGCCACTTTTAGTTATAAAACTAACTTGTCATTTTTAACGAAACGCTGCCAAATAGTAAAATCAACAATTCTGTGACCTGAAGGAATTTAGGGCCAAGGTAGAAGGGGTAAGCCCAAGAAGTCCTGGATTGACGTCGTGGAGGGTGACATGCGTGCAAAATGGTCTCACTACCATGGATGCCCAAAATCGTGTGAAGTAGAGGAGGAAGAGCCAGAAGGCAGACCCGGAGCTCCGAGGTCACCTTGGCCTCGAATGCAATCTGGAAAATACGTTTCCATGAATATGATGAACCGTAGTTTCAATTTTCGATATTTTCACGAAATCGTTGGTTTTACATTAATTCCTAGTGGTTAACTGGAAGAGATCGTATATCGCGGTAAGACCGATAATAATAAAAACAAAGATATTTTATTTTACCATCTATAAATAACTTAAAAACCATTTATCTTAACCCGGTCCAGATATGATATGAGATTTATTCTTATATGCTTATGCTTGCCATTTATTGTCGCTTAGTCAGTTAATCTGATTATCCATAATCTGTGTTCAGATTCACATACATATGTTAAACTAACCATGTTTCCCTTTTCCTCCTTCATCTTCCAACTTCCGAATGAACAGGAGCGGCAGGAGTAAGTAGATCCTGGGCATCAGGATGGAGATGATAGTAAATTCTTCCATAGGAAGTCTAAGAACCAGGAATCTTAGCCATAAACTATGATTTTTATTTTCAAGCTTATAAAATCATGACGTATTCTTTAGCCATTCATAATTTTTCATAAAATATAGCCTCAGGGACAATTGCATGTAATTTTTCAATTTTTGTCAGTTCTATCTAAATAGTTGTGAATCATTTTACATACGGGTCGATAGCCAGAGCTAGAGATCCATGCATGCAGGCTAGGGTTTATCGTGCATATGCAAACGCCATCCCGCCTGTACAGGCAGCAGGCAGTCCGAAGTGGCAATTCGTGGGTCTTGTAGCATAGAATGATGCATGTATAGGATTTGACGTAGGTATAAATGAGTCGTTAAGTTACGTCATAAATGTCAAAATACGTGTCATATACTTCAAAAGCCATACATTAATCATTCTATTCTACCATAGGTACGCCGGTCAACGACTTGTCACTTGTCTAGGGGGTTATGTGCGTATTGCTAATCTTCTAATATATAAAAATCAATGCCACTTTTCGTTGTTATTTTATAACTCAAGAACGGCTGAACCGATTTGGCTAATTTTAGTCTTGAAAAATTTGTGGATGTCCAGGGAAGGTTTAAACGGTGAGAAAATAGATGCAGCGGGAACGGGAAAAATATGGCGGTACGAAGTTCGCCGGGACAGCTAGTATGTTATACAGACAAGGTGCTGACATCTAATACCATACATTCTCTTGAAAAAGGAGGAAAGTTTACTATCCTCCAAGCCATCTGCCAGTAGGTCAGATGTCAGAGGCGTAAAATATTATGGTTCTAATCGGTTCAACTGTCATAAAATGTAAGCGTAAGTACCTAAAATAACAAAATTGCAATATTATAAAATTGTTTTATTGAATGATAAAACTCATAATTATAACGAATTGATATCAAAAACATAAAACATCATTACTATAAAAGCGCTAGGCTGTAGTATCACAGTATAATTTGATCGCAGCAGTGAACAAAAGGTGAATATCTTAACGTTCCCGGTTGTGTCTAGGCTTTCACCTCAGAGCCATGAGTTATCATCTTTCTGAAACCTCAAATGAAAAAATAAATAAAAAAATATGACGTAGGATAAAAATAGGTAGACAAAGATGAAAACGTGCAACGCGGCAAATTCTTAATCTTTATAAACATATTTTACTATTTTTGAATCTCAATCTTTTTCAATTGCTCCTTCAACGTCTGTAAAAAAGGTTTTCAAAAGTATTTTTCATTATGACATTATCTCTTACACTATTGCTTCATAATTAGTTTAGTTAATAAAAAATAAAAAATGTAATTAATAAAATTATAATTATTTCCAGCATAAAAATGAAATTCTTCGTTGCTTTCGTTGCCCTCGTGGCCGTGGCTGCCGCTACTCCCCTGTACAAACCCGCTACCTCCCAACAAGCGGAATTGGAAGCTATTGTCGCGGCGATCCACAGCCCCAGCACCGACCCCGCTACCCAGCTGCAACTGCAAGCCTTGCTGGAACAGCTCATTGGTGCTTCTGTCGGCCCTGCTTTTGTTGACGACTTCGTACCTCCCTCCGTCGGACCCGCTTTCGTCGACTTACTGCCAATCGACAACTCTCCCGTTGTTGTTGGCCCCATTCCCTCAGGAGCTACTCCCCTCGTTCAAATTATCGTGAATGTTGCTGGTGCTGGTGCCCCTGGTGCCCCAGGCGTTGGTGCTGATGCTCCCGCTATTGATGCTGATGCCGTGAACGTTGTTGACTCCGCACCTGTTGAAGAGATCGACTCCGTCCAGGTTGCTGATTTGCCCATCTCTGGTGTTGAGATCGCCGATTTGCCTCCTACTGGCGTAGAGGTCGCTGACTTACCTGCTCTGCCGGTAATGCCCGTCCAAATCGGAACTCCTCAGATCCCCATTCTCCCCGCTGTCCTTCCCGATAACCTGAACTAGATAATATAATGATTAATAAAAATTTGACACATTATCTTATTTTTCTTATTTAAATGTGGAATACCTGAATGAACTACAATAGTTAAGCTCGTGCATTTTTTGGTTTTTCGGGTAAAATGTCTATGAATTTATACTAAAAAACCGAAAGTGTATCTACTAAATAAATGTTTGTCCTTCTTATAGTAACACTAGGGCATTATTCTGAATTACAGTGTGATTCAAACGAACTGGTAACGTGTACAAGGTAGCCCTATGCTACATGTACAAATTCTATATAAATGCGAGTCAAACATCACAAACATGAGACGGACCTTTAAATATCACTTTGTCTGTTTTTTTCTAATAAACAGTTGTATCTTTTTTTATATACAGGTCACGTCAATTTGACTTCACCTCGCCTTTGAGACATTGCCTTTGCCTTCAGCTACCTACCACCAGGGTAAGCTGAAGGCAAAGTCTCTTAAAAGAGGCTCATCATTATAGACACGTACCATGTTACAATGGTGGCACTCAGCTTGCCGGCCTCATCAGATGCTTTTTCACATCCAACTTACATGACTGTAGGAAGAGGGAAGGAATTCCAAGTCTTAATGGTGCGGCAAAAGAAAGAGTCGTCGAACCGCTTGGTTATTGATGGTATATTCTGCACCGTATGCGGGTGACATCCTCCTGTCCTGTCCTGCACGTGTTGTTCTATGTAGGAAAGGAGAGGGTAGGATTAATTTAATGACCTCATTAGAACATTCGCCATGGTAGAGACGGTAAAATACTGCCTAGGACGCAACATCTCTACGCCTCAGGATTCCCGATAATGCTGATTGCACGTCGGCGTCGGTGCAACCTATCGAGAGCATTAGTAAGTATTTTGCGGAGCCATCCCAGAGGTGAAAAATCGTCCACTTTGTTCAGGACTCGCAAGTTTACGCGAGGCTGTTGATGATACTCTCGATGTAGTTTTTGTTATTTATCAAAAATCCATACCGAGGATATTGAGATAAGTCCTGCAGTGGCAGTGGCGTGCTCTGAAGATTGGGAAGGGGAAGGAAAGAAGATGCCTTCGCTGTAAATGCACAGCACATGCCTGCGTCTTCTTGGCATTGAACTCTGTAAAAAAGAAATCATTTAAGTTATTGCTCACTTGGGAAAGCGACTATTGAATTTGACAGCATACCGAGGTCTGCCAACATCGATAAATATTTTGTTTCACTTATTCATTATTTTTTTCTAAACTATACTACAACATGCATGGTAGTGATGTACTCCAAAGAAATGTTTTTTTGACTAAAAGACTTCTTTTATCCGACCTCTAAACAAGGAAGAGGTTCTCAATTCAGATGTTTATATTATTTATGTTTGTACGCGCATATCTCTGTCATCTGTAGACGGATTTACAAAATTACTTTTTGTTGAAGGAGCTTTAGTTCAAAATGATCCCATTTAAATTTCGTAAAGATCTGATGAAGGGTTTCAGATATAGACCACAGAACTCTTCAATAAATACTAGGAATTCAGCCGCAATTATTGCCATCGTGTATTATTGCAATGTCTATGACATCCCTTTTGAGCGAAGTACCTAAATTTCACGATGCCTATGAAGCAAATTGCCTAAAACGCGAAATACCACATTACACCATTGCCGTATTCTGGGCACTATTGTTGACTCGAGCCATGCATCTGAAGCTATGTCTGGGTTGTATATATCTGTTTGATGTTAAACAGGCGTAGTCGCCTTGTACGACACCGCATGGGAGGAGATGAGGTGGCTCAAACTCTACTCTGCCGGGAACCACACGGAATTGGACTAAATAGGCAGATAATTGAGTTCCTTAATGACACACATTACTCGTATGATTGTCTCAATAACAAATACCTATACCTACATTCTCTTGAAAAAGGGGGCAAAGTTTACTATTCTCCAAGTCAGCAGCATGGTTAAATCAGTATTAGTATCTATCAGTAGTTATTGTCAGTAGGTAAGATATCGGAGACGTAAAACAGATATGGAGGGAGTTGAATCGATTAGAACCATAATAAGTAATTATGGTTCTAATCGGTTAATAAAATGTGTGGATCTAGTGAAAAGGGGTACATTTTCAAAAGTGTTATTTTACAGGAGACGCTAAAAACGCTCAGCGTGCCAAAAATGATGTCCATTACTGCTCATATGATTCAAACGGCTAACAAATTGTATACAACTCATATTAAGTATGTTTTTAGGATTATCTTCATATTCTGTACGGTGCGCACTGTGCGGTATGAAAGAAACTTCATTCGACGCACGCACGCTCAAGTTGTGAAATGACCTGCTGTTGTTTTCCCAAGCGATTACAATATTGGTCATTGCATCAGAAGGCTTTTCAGGATTAGGAGCACGAGTGTAACACACCTGGTGTTGCATACAGCTACGGTAACCACTTTCCATCAAGTGGGCCGTGTGCTTTTCTGCGATATAAGTGATATAATTTTTTTTTCATTCGTAAATTTTTTTTTTTCATAATAATAAATTAATTAGGTAATACTTAATTTTGTAATATTGTCAGAAATGAAAAAAAAAAAAGGTTTTTGTTATGTTTTTTCTTTAATAAAAGAAATAAGTACACAATAAGATTGTTTAAATCATTAGACACCGACAAAATATATATTCTGTTCCCAATGGCCATCTACCCCCTCCCCCCCCCCCACTCCGAGGCGGTTGAAACAATTTTTTAAACGTTGTCTCAACGACCACCGGTGGTGGTCGTTTGTGTGGTGGCCGGAATAACCCCACATGCCCACGATATTGGCTGAGCTCCGGAAACCTATCAGGGAAGATAGGTGAATCTACAAGGGAGATAGAGGAATGAGACAGTTTTTTGATGTGAGGCAATAGGAAGTTGTAGTGTTAAGTGTTAAGGGAAAATGTTGGCATTTTGAATGGTTCACCTCCAGTCCAAGGGACCTGAAAGAGCATAGAAAGTAAGAGGAGTATGTATGCGAGAACTGGTATGACAAAGAGGCTCGGAATGAACCCTGAGAGGGTTGCGTCATTTCAAGACTAGTTTAATACAAATACTGACCAAGAATAGGCTTAGGCGAAATAGAAGGCGCTAGTAAAAAAAACCGACAGCACACAGACGGCGTGCGGTTTAGTCGGTTCGAGTCCGACATAACCTCCCAACCGGCTCCGGCGAGGAAGGTATCCGTGGGGTGCTTTCGCACGATAAACATAAAGTTTTGCGAAAAGTGACATAAATGTACTTATACACTAGTTTGCTTGTTATTCTTGTAACACTTATAGTCTTTGCACAATAGTAACATCTTTATTTTTAGAGGTAACTAATAATTTGTTTACAGAAACGAAAACAGTTTTTTTGTGATAATATCTAAAGTAATGTCGTAAGGAAGACATTATCTTTGGAAGTAAACGGCTACAAGGGTAGAGGAAGACCTAAAAGGAGATGGATGGACTGTGTGAAAGATGATATGGTTAGGGAGTAAATGTTGAGATGGCTGCAACCCGAGATGAATGGAAAAAACAAACATGTTGCGCCGACTCTAAAGAAACTTGGGATGAGGGCAGGAGGATGATGATGATGATGATCTGTATACTTACTTACTAATTTTCACTAAAAATGGACTTGTACAGTTTTTCAATACACCCACAGATACGCCAGCGTCAGTAATATAACAATTGCAATATTATAATATTGTTTTATTGAATGATAAAAGTCATAATTTTAAGGAATTGATATCAAAACTATAAAAAATCATTACTATAAAAGCGCTGGATTGTAGTACCGCAGTATAGTTTGGTCGCAGCAGTGAACAAAAGGTAAATATCTTAACGTTCCCAGTTGTATCTGAGGCTTTCACCTCAGAGCTTAGAGTTTTCATTGTTCTGAAACTTAAAATGAAATAAAAAATAGTACAATAAGACGTAGGATAGAAATGTGAAGAGGAAAACGTACAGCTCGGAAAATTCTTAATCTTTATTACCCTCTTTTTACTATTTTTTAATCTCAATCTTTTTCAATTTTTGTCTGTCCCGAAGTCTATAAAAAGGTTTTCAAAAATATTTTTCACTACGTTAATATCAAATTTTTAACTATTGCGTCATAATTAGTTTGAAATGAATAACTACACGTTATTATATAAGTACATAGTTACTAATCAATACAATTTCATATATTATTTCCAGCAGAAAAATGAAATTCTTCGTAGCTTTCACTGCCCTCGTGGCCGTGGCCGTCGCCTCTCCTTTGTACAAGCCCGCTACCTCCCAACAAGCGGAATTGGAAGCTATCGTCGCGGCGATCCACAGCCCCAGCACCGACCCCGCTACCCAGCTGTTACTGCAAGATATGCTTGCTCAGCTCATTGGTGCTTCTGTCGGCCCTGCTTTAGTTGAAGACTTCGTACCTCCCTCCCTTGGACCCGCTTTCATCGACTTCCCTGTACATGAGCCCATCGACAACTCTCCCGTTGTTGTTGGCCCCATTCCCTCAGGAGCTACTCCCCTCGTTCAAATTATCGTGAATGTTGCTGGTGCTGGTGCCCCTGGTGCCCCTGGCGTTGGTGCTGATGCTCCCGCTATCGAAGCTGATGCCGTGAACGTTGTTGACTCCGCACCTGTTGAAGAGATCGACGGCGTCCAGGTTGCTGACTTGCCCATCTCTGGTGTTGAGATCGCCGATTTGCCTCAATTGCCTCCTACTGGCGTAGAGGTCGCTGACTTACCTGCCCTGCCGGTAATGCCCGTCCAAATCGGAACCCCTCAGATCCCCATTCTCCCCGCTGTCCTTCCCGATAACCTGAACTAAAAAATATTAAATAATAAAAATTTTACACCATGATCTTTTGTTTTCTTATTTAAATGTGGAATACCTGATGTACCAGTTATAGTATGAGAGCTGATGGCATTAACTCTGGTTTGATCAGATTCCTGAGTGAGATGTACATCATTAGACGCGCCTTTAATTGGAGAACACTAAATGGCTATGCTGCAAAACTAAAAACCTGGTGGTGATACCAAAAATCCATTTTAAAACCGAAAATAATAATAATATAATTTTAGATGCACCGGTGTCGTGTACCAGGACGAGGGACCCGTATAACCTGATGGCTCCCACAGCCCACAGGCTTCTCTTTACAGAAACATCGGTAGATAGAGACAAACCAATGGATCACATGGTGCGTAACAAAATAGATTGAGGGACAAAATATTATACCGGCTCCCCTTTTAAAAACTTTCACCCTGCGCCACAGATGTCGACAATCACCAAAATCGATGGTGTTCAACCTTGAACTCTTCTTCTTCTTCATCCTAGCGTTAATTCCCAGTCGCATCCGAAGCTTTCACCTCGGAGTCTAGGGTCCACTTTACCAGTCTTAACTGCGGATTTGGCTGAACTTCGATATTTTCCGTGAAGCGACTGCCATCTGACCTCCACAACCCAATGGTAACATTAGGCGATATCGAAGCAGCTAGCCCGTTGTTTTTGGACTTTTTAGGGCTCCAACTACCCGTAACGACTGCCATAGATATTCGTATGGCAACCGGGATCGACGGCTTAACGTGCTCTCCGAGGCACGACCAGACCAATGCAAATACCCATATTCATGCATACAAATATTTGCACTGAGCGGGGATCGAACCCGCGCCTCCTGCGTAGCGGCCGCGTTCACTACCGCTACGCCACGGAGGCTGTCAAACTTGAACTCTTCTTAATTTATACTTAAAATCGCACATACACCGGTGAATGTTAACATACATAGTGGAGATACAGAGTTTTATTTTAAACTACCGATTTTGTCCATAGTAATCATTCCTAATACTTTCAACACAATTTTGTACATAATTGTGTTAGTTACAAAAGTTTTATTCTGAAAATTATTTTTTTATACCAATTAGGTGGCAGATAAGCTCACGGCCCACCTGATGGGAAGTGGCTACCGTGGCCTATAGACGTAATGCAGCAACACCAGGGGCGTCACACTCGTGCTGCCGACCCCGAAGATACCTTCTAATGCCCTTCTTGAAGAACTTCATATTGTAGTTGCTTGGGAAAACCACCGCAGGGAGTTCATTCCACAGTATGGAATATACAATTTAACAATAAAAATAAAAGAACTACTTACTTATCAATCCCATTAAAAAATAAAACTAAAACTCGTAGAGGAATTCCTGCGCATCCCATACATTACAATTTTTTCCTTCATATCGACCACACCTACGCATAAGGTCGAAACGCTAAAAAGCTGATTTTTCAAGAGAGCCGTTTTAAGAAACTTTCTTGTTTAATTTGCTTTCTGAAATCGTTTTTGCCGATGTTTTTGTGTAATGTTATGAGTAATTGGTGTAGTAATATCATGCCGAAGTATGAATTTAATAAAAGCCATATTTACGTAAATATAGCCTTATTTAGTGAATTACGACCTTATACTAGTAGCACAAAGGTCGTATGTTATTGTTACGACCATATTCCACTGTTCAGACCCATTTAAACAACACGAATAAGGTCGTATGTTTTAGATAAGACGGTATACGGCGTATTGTTTTACGCGGCATACCCGCATACGTCTAAGGCAGACAGTCGTATCAGAGCACGTTATAAAACAAAAACTGAAAAAATGCTTGTTCAAATCAGCTTACATAAATTCAAACTTACACAATGCTTGCTCTCTTTAAACATCTCTGTAATATATGTTTTTATTGATACAAATCATGAAATTAACGGAACTTCTCTTTGACAATTTGCTTGAAAAATAAAGATTAATTAATAATAAATGTTAATAAAGTAATAATTATGATATGAGATCAACTTCCTTTCAACTCACAATATGTAAATTTTTATTTGCGTTTGGTTTTTTGAACCAAACGCAAATAAAAAATTACAATTATTGTGAGTTACATTAGAATAGTGTCGATAGCTCTAATATTTTGGACACGACTTGGAACAAATCATCAAAATTAAATATATGAATTATACTATATTAACCTTAGTAAACTAATTGTTAAAAATATAGAAAAATAGTAAGTTTTTATACAAATAACTTACTATTTTAAAAGTTACCTAAGAGCAATCAAAATAGGTGTGTAACAAAATTATTTAGATGAATCTAGTGTAATTTCACTGTCGACCGAATCATACATACAAACGTGCGCGCGGGCTAATTTACTGGGTTACCGTACTAGCGTTTAGGTGTTTAATTGACGTCTAAAAGATGTAATTGTATTGCACTATTCTATTTTTATTTTATTTATTCATTTAAACTTCATGCACACATTTACATAGGCGGACCTAATCCCATAGGCCTTCTCTACCAATCAACCTTATAGGTCGTGCAGAGATTAATCATCGCCTATGCGGACGGGTGTGGGATCTGTGGAGTTTAACGCTAAGTATTCTGTCTTCGCTACATTTAGCTTCAGACTGCCGTTCTCAAGCGTTTCTTTCCACCCTTTCACGCGTCGCACCAATCTGCTCCTGTCCGCGTCCATCAGCGCAATATCATCAGCATACATGAGCAACCACGGAGGCTGTTCATGTGAGTTTCTGATGCTGTCCGACAAAACGTCTAATAACAAAAACGGCTTTCGAGTCACCAACAACAGTCCGAACCACGGACCCGGAATCGTAGTACATGTCTCGGATGGTGTCTATGTAAGTCTCTAGAACTCCCTTGGCCCGCAGTGCCCACCAGATCACCGTGCGAGGAACACAGTCTAAGGCCTTCTGCATATCTAAGAATAGGCAGTGCAGGGGCGTGTTCTTCGCCCTGTATTTCCCCGCCACAATCCTTAGGGCGAACACTGGTTCCATGGTCCCGTGCCCGGGACGGAACCCGTACTGATACTCCGAGAGTGTACTTTCCTGTCGGATCCGGGAGTCGATTATCCGCTCATAGAGCTTCATGGTGTGGGACATTACCTACTTAATAAATCATTAAAATCAATTTAGTTTATGTAATTAAGAAAAGAATCAACATAAAATTGATCTCAAAGTTCTGAAACTCACAATACCTTTTGAATAGTTAAGCAACGTATCATACTTTCTAGCAATAATAAGATAAGTATGAAAAGTAAATACATGTCAGTTTCTGTTGGCTTTTGGAAATATCATCATTATCAATTAATCTATAGATAAAATTGTGAAATTTTTGCGCTCATAATAATAATACTTAACCAGGAACAGTGACTTTAGTATAGGGCATGTTAATTCCATCTCACTATTTGGTTTCATCACCTATCAAAATAGGTCTAGTTAACTCACACTAATCCAGAGATACAGGTCACTTACCTAAGTACCATTTTTTTAATAATGTTTGAACTATTCTCTCCCGTATTGAAAGCGTGTAAAGTAATATCGTTTTGAAGATGAACACCTTCATTGATACAATGTAAGTTAGGTACTCGTATATGAAGTAAAATGTACGATTAACAATGTAATTGCATTACCTAGAATGATACCCGAGTTGTAATGGTATACATTTACATATATCTGTATCCCTTTTGCTATTAGTCCATCTTACTTTTTATACTTACCCTAATAGTTTAACTTTTAGAAGAATCGTAGCCCAGAAATTGAACATTGTCGTTTTAAAATCTATGCATCTCTACTCGCTGCATTTTTACTCAAATTCATTTTTCTTAAACTTTTCATATATTTTAATTTAATCTTTTTGCATTAATTACGTTGATTCACTGTTATAAGACAATCAAACTGAAGTATTCTTATTCAAAACTGTAGTGAACTATTTACTGGCTCTCCTTACATTGGTACATGATCAAATATCTGAAACTCAACTTCAACTGCCAGCTATACTTCTAAAACATAGGGAAATAATGATAATTGAAATGAATTGTAAAATATATAGGAAAAAGTTAAATTTTAATAGCATTTATGTGAATTATTAAAAAACAAATAGCATTATCTTTACTATGTAACCAAGCATACAGTCTTAACTTTGTGTTACGCCGATATACGTTTGTATAATTTCAAATTACAACAGTGCGTATGGTCGTAAGTATAAGTTACGACCCCTAGTGTAATATTTTTGAATTGTATAAAGTCGTAACTAACCACAAAACATACTAATAGACTGTCGCATAGAGTCGTAACATGGATGTTGCGACGTTATGCGTTAGACCCTCGTGTCATACGACGTCGGTACTCTGTTGAGTTTGACCCGTAAGCAATCGATTGATCAGCGCATAAGATTGTAACTTGCGATGCGACTATATGTGCGGTTGTGTAAAAAAGTTACAACTATTATCGATCGAAAATCTCCTTACTTATTGAGTTTTTTAAAATTCTGTCTTCATGGAAAAATAGCATGATATAATATTGTTCTGATGGCACCAAAATCTCAATTCGTGAAAAAATGGCGTTACGACTTAATGCGTAGGCGTGGTCGATATACTTAAGTAAGAAAGAAAGAAAGAAAGAAAGAAAGAAAAATATTTTTTATTCAACCTAGCAATAGGTACACATTTTACAAAACTACAACATTGTGTTTTTATAATATACTTAAAAGTGAAATATGCATAAAAAAAAATAGCCAGGCAGAATAATGGCCGCCTCTCAGCTTAATGCTATCCGCGATGGCGGGAAGCGCTGGTTTTCAGAGACGGCCGGGCAGTGGGTTTGACATCTTATAATTGTTTCCCTTATTCTAACAAACCATTACTAAACAATGGCAAACAAAAAGAAAAATTTCAAAAATAAAAACAAAGTAAATTAAACAAGAGTTATTTATAGTGACCGAAGTCGACGGAGTCCCGGATCCTATTTCTTTGTGCATTATCACAAGGATCATAATTTCGCTCATAATGAACATTGAACAAGTCGTCGTGATCTATGATATGATAACAGTTACTGGTGAATGACCGAAATCGTTATGAAAAGGATTTAGGTATAAGTATAACGGTCATTCACCAAAAACCTCGGTTGTATGTTATCAATTATCATGTACCAGTGTATCTGAACATAAATATAGGTACGGCATTTCAGACAATCACAGTAACATATTATCAAATCTATACTATTATATAATTGTAAAGTGGTCGTGTCTGTACATTGGAGATATTTAAAAAAAAATACTTGGGTTATGTTATGTTAACGATACTGAACACGAAAATATTTTTTTTGAATTTCCTGTCTGTTTGTCTGTTTGTCCGCGATGGACGCAAAAACTACTGAACGGATTTTGATGCGATTTTTTTTTGTTATAAAGGGCTTGCTCAGACTTAAAATCTTTACGTTTGTTTGATCGCAATCAGTTGAGTAGAACCGAAGATATGATAATAAATTCAAAAACAGCTGGCCCGGTTTCAAAAATTCTTTCGCCATTAGAAAGTTACATTATCGGGTACCAAAACAGGCTATATATCTAGTATATATAGTATCAGCGATGAACGGGATGAGAATTACACGCGGGCGGAGCGGCAAGCAACAGCTAATTATTCATATTCTTATGTACCTACATACACTAGGTACTAATAAATACCAATTTAATGAAAGGTTGCTGATTTCAAAAACTTATATCGCGCAATTAAAGCCGGTTGACTGGTTTATTTTATATTTGTGCAAAAAGTTTGAATAAAAAATAAAACCTCTGTTTTATTTTAAGGGCCTAACAAGACCTTAAGATTTTTTCTTTAATTTAAATAATTTATTTTTAAGGAGGCTGAATGTTCTAAGTATCCGGCAAAACAGTGGAGTGGCTAAACCGGCTCTCCAGGTAGTATTTTGGACACTGAAGACGACATGATCAGATGAAATAATTCTAAATTCTAACATCACGCATCGTACCCTGACGCACCTTTTAAATTCACCGGAAATTATAATGAACGTAATAAAATTGCAATATTATAATATTGTTTTATTGAATGATAAAGATCATCATTGTAATGAAATTATATCTGAACTATAAACACATTACTATAAAAGCGCTGAACAGCATCAAAATGGCATAATTTGGTCGCAGTAGTGAACAGAAGGTAAGCAATATATCTTTTAACCTTATCCTACTATATATATTATATATATATATAATACATAATATTATAAATGTGAAAGTTTGTGAGAATGGATGTGTGGATGTGTGGATGTTTGTTACTCTTTCACGCATAAACGGCTGGACCGATTTGGTTGAAATTTGGTATGTATATAGGTTATACCCTGGATTAACATATAGGCTATATATCAGCGATGAACGGGATCAGAATTCCACGCGGGCGGAGCCGCGGGCAACAGCTAGTATGTATATATAGCGATAGTCTACTATACCGATAAATCTTAGTTTAATTTCGTACACTTTCTCTAGTTATTAATCTTAATACATTGACTGCAAATAAAGAAATGGTAATGAATATAAATAAGTATCTTATGAATAAGTTGGTGAAAAAGTGCTGCTCATAAATTCTTTAAGCCCGCTTTCATTTGTAACCATTTCTTTTTTACAGTTCTAGTCTTTAAATTTCAAGGATTCATAAAAATATTTTTCACTAGCATCTCTGACCTGCGGCTTCGTCCTCGTGGAATTCTGTTTATATTCCCGTGACCCGACTTTTTGGTTTTATTTTTTAAATCTTCCATTGAAAGTTTGGAACATATGAAAAAAAGGTTATTCTGTTCTCAAGTTACGTGCTAAGCAAAATCAATTTTTATTAAGTAGAAACAGATTTCTTAAATTTATTAAAGTTTTTATTAAATTTTCGCAATATTGCACTAAACAGATCCTTAGAAATAAGTTGTAAATACAGTACACTTTATAAACAGTTAGTACATACTCGTAATTAATAAGATGATGTATTATTTCCAGCAGAAAAATGAAATTCACCGTTGTTTTCGCTGCCCTCGTGGCCGTGGCTGTCGCCACTCCTCTGTACAAGCCCGCCACCTCCCAACAAGCGGAGTTGGAAGCTATCGTCGCGGCGATCAACAGCCCCAGCACCGACCCCGCTACCCAGCTGCAACTGCAAGCCTTGCTAGCTCAGCTCATTTACGGCCCTGTTTTAATTGAAGACTTCGTACCTCCCTCCGTCGGACCCGCTTTCATCGACTTCCCCGTCCATGAGCCCATCGACAACTCTCCCGTTGTTGTTGGCCCTATTCCCTCAGGAGCTACTCCCCTCGTTCAAATTATCGTGAATGTTGCTGGTGCTGGTGCCCCTGGTGCCCCTGGCGTTGGTGCTGATGCTCCCGCTATCGAAGCTGATGCCGTGAACGTTGTTGACTCCGCACCTGTTGAAGAGATCGATGCCGTTCAGGTTGTTGACTTGCCCATCTCTGGTGTTGAGATCGCCGATTTGCCTCAATTACCTCCCACTGGCGTAGAGGTCGCTGACTTACCTGCCGTGCCGGTAATGCCCGTCCAAATTGGTAACCCCATGCTCCCCGTTCTCCCCGCTAACCTTCCCGATGAACTGAACTAAATGATAATAACATAAATGTAATTATGTAACAAAATATACTGCAAGTTTACTATTTCGCTATTTTATTAAGGTGTGAATGCAGAAGTATAATTAGGACCATTTTATAGGAACCTGGCGCCCACAAGTATCTAGTACATACTTTTTACTTTATGGAGGTAATCTTTGCAAAACGCTTTAGATCCTAATAATTAGGAAGCAATAATTTTGTCATTCATAAGCGTTACTTTGTGAAATATTCATGTTAATATTTTAATTTTGTTTGAGACTTCGACGTGGTCTGTAGCGACTTTTTATAAAAAAAAACACACTAAGCAAATAAACTAGGCCAACTAACTGATTAACCAGTGGTTCATTTCAGTTTTCAGTGTTTGAAATGAGATTATAAACCGAAAAATATTAAAAACTAAATTACTAATTATAACACATACCTACAAAAGACACTTTTCACTTTTTGTATATAGTTAAGTACTTATCGAATGCAATATACATTTCAGAGACAATATTACATCTACGAAGTGCGAGGTTATTGACTTTGGTTTTAGACTTTTTGGTTTTAATACAACTGCAATTATGTAAATGAATATTCAGTTCAAAGGAACACAAGCGTTAGTGCAATGTGTAAATGTAGGTACCTCTAAGGTTCATAATTATACAGTTGCAAAAGTTAGGTTACAAATGGAAAATGCATGATAAATATGGGTTAGGTTGCTAGCTAAAGAACACATGAGAAATGACAATAACAAGATTTCTGGCGTTTTGTTGCAAGCTGTACAAGCACTGTAATCTCGCTGGAAATTATATTTTAGAGGGGTGATATTATCTTGAAGAGTTGCACGAGATTCTTCGAATACAGGCTCCGCCATTATGATGTCATTCCAACTTACACTGCACTGCACACTACACTATTAGTAGAGTACATCTATGTTTGTTGGTTAGAAATGACAGGTTGTTTGATGATTTTGATTGCGAGGCGATTTCAACGGTTCACCGAGCGACGGTAACGTAAGGGTATGAGGCATAAGGATAGGTGAGGTTATAGTGAGAGGTATAATGATCAAGAAAGTGTCCAATCATCAATCAATATGAAACTATGTAAGTACTCACGGAAAATTAGCTTGAAAGTGTCACTTAAAAATGGACCAGACAGCCACCAAGCAACCAAAATTAACCAAATCTCTTGGACTATTTTTTTTTTGCTAAAGGAATGAATGTAACAGTAAACCTTACTCACGGAAAATTAGCTTGAAAGTATCACTTGAAAAATGGACCAGACAGCCACCAAGCAACCAAAATTAACCAAATCTCTTTGACTATATTTTTTTTTTTGCTAAAAGGAACAGTAAACCTTAGCAGTGCTATTATCTATCTTCTAAAGCGAAGTTCTACGAGTATTATTTATTCTATGGTTATAGTAAGTAAAACCCCGACCGTGAGTCCTAACGAAGCTGTAGGAAGCTGGATCTTTCTCGATCGTAATACGGCGTAGAGCTGCTTTGAAGCATTTTAGGAGGAATTCTACTCCTAACTTGATCTAATATGAGAAACAAATTTAGGAAGTACATACATAGAATATAATCACGCCTTTATCCCCGGAGGGTTAGGCAGAGGTGAATTAACGCCCACAATACACCCAATCATTGTATTCGGTCCCACGCAATAGGGGGTGAAGCTATTGCCGTATTCTGGGCACTATTGTTGACTCGAACCATGCTTCTGAGGCTGAGTCGAAGCTGTATATTATATGGGAGTTTCGCAGACAGAAATTTCATAGAATTTCGTTTCCCGGAAAATGTTTCATATAATATTTTGGTCCTTGTATTTTTATTTCGAATATTATTATTTCAAAGACAATTTACTAGAATGACATATTGCACAGAAACACAATTATATGAATTTTTAATCACATTTTTTCGTTTAACAAACTTATCAAATAGTAGAATTATTTTTTAACGAATATTAAACCACCACCACCATTTATTTCGAACAGTAATATTTACAATTTCATTTTTTTTCCGATTGCTTGTAGTAATTTAATTTCTGAATAATCTTGCTTATGCTGAAAAAATCGATCAATACGATCGTTTTTTGACTAACGTTTATGTAATAGAAAATCGTTTGGTCGAACGTTTAAATATAAAAAACGTCATTATAGGTAACACTCCGACTCAGAGTACCCCGACTCGGGGTATTTTTATTTGTACCACCCGGAAATAGGAGCCCCGCGGCGCGGGGCTTCGTCGAATTACCTTAGCACTAATTAGTTAATCTTTTGAGTGGTAAATGGTAAATATATTATGAGAATTTATGTGAAACTAAATTCTATAAAACTATTGGCTATAAAACAACGTACACTCTGTATATATCTATCTGATTAAACAGCCCTAACCCCTAGTCGCATTGTATGACACCACGGGTAGAGATAGGGTGGCCCAAATTCTACTCTGCCGGGTACCACGCGGCAACCAAATTCAATGTGGATGTATGATTTAAAAATAAAGTAAATTGAAAAAATCTAATGATTATTTAGCGATAAAAATATAATAAATATTATTAATATTAATTCTGGAATGAAATTTTGAAGCATTTATTATGCTAACTATTTAAATCGATTCGTTCGATCGATAGTGGTCAGAGCGTTCCCCCTGTAAGGGAAAGATCGCGGGTTCGAGTCCCGCCCGAGGTCGATTCTCTAAATCGATATAAATTATAATTCTATTAGCAATTTATTTGTGAATATGGGCCGTTGGTTACCGGACCTTATACATATCCCTCGCATCCCGGCCGACACAGGACCATCTCTCGATCAGACCCCAACTCGCCCCCGGGTATGGGCCTGTTAGCGTGACAGGTGGCTTCACCACCAAGCCCGCGCTCATGGGGGACGGAGGTCATTCTGCAACCTACGACGCCCGTTGCCTCAGCTCAAAATTTTCCGTTCCTACTATGCCGAGACGATTCAGCTACAAGTAGTTACGTTGTCAACTTATTGTTTGGTATTTTATGAGTATTTTGTTTATAACTTATCCGTTTTTTTTCTAAATCTAAAACGATTAGAATATTTTACCATTCATTTATTATAGATTCTATAAAACATAGTCATTAAATAGTAAGATATGATATCAATTGCAATAAAAATAGGTACTGTAAACATTACTATAAAAGCGGTAAACACGGTTCTCTAACCATAATTTGATCGCAGGAGTCAACTAAAGGTAAGCATACGAAAATACAACTGATAAAAGTGTTTAACTTTTGAAAAAATGACTTATTAATGAAATATTTCTGTTTGAAACTAATGCTAACGTAAAAAAATATTATTTAAAAATTTGATGTATTTATTTCCAGAAGAAACATGAAATTCTTCGTTGCTTTTGCCGCCCTCGTGGCCGTGGCTGTCGCCTCTCCTCTGTACAAGCCCGCTACCTCCCAACAAGCGGAGTTGGAAGCTATTGTCGCGGCGATCAACAGCCCCAGCACCGACCCCGCTACACAGCTGTTGCTGCAAGACCTGCTAGCTCAGGTTATTGGCGCAGCTGTCGGCCCCGCTTTAGTTGAAGACTTCGTACCTCCTTCCGTCGGACCCGCTTTCATCGACTTCCCCGTCCATGAGCCCATCGACAACTCTCCCGTTGTCGTTGGCCCCATTCCCTCAGGAGCTACTCCCCTCGTTCAAATTATCGTGAATGTTGCTGGTGCTGCTGCCCCTGGTGCCCCTGGCGCTGGTGCTGATGCCCCCGCTGTCGTAGATGATGTTGTGGATGCCGTGAACGTTGTTGACTTCGCACCTGTTGAAGAGATCGACGCTGTCCAGGTTGTCGACTTGCCCGTCTCTGGCGTAGAGGTCGCTGACTTACCTGCCCTGCCCGTATCACCCGTCCAGATCGGGACTCCTCAGCTCCCCGTTCTCCCCGCTAACCTTCCCGATGAGCTGAACTAAAAAAAATACATCAGTTAAGATATAAATAAAGTACTTAAATATTATTGATTTTTGTTTTTTTGTGTATGCATAGACATAAAGATCACCTGTGTGAATGTTTGTTACCCTATAACTACTAAAGAAACCAGAATGTTTGGAATGTTGTCTGTAGAAGAAACCAATTCTTAAAGCTATGGTGCTAATAATGCTAAGAATGATAAGATAGTCTGCATTTATCGAAACAAATAACTATATCTTTTATAGTGCACATAAGATAAATAAAAATATGTCGCTGTGTTCGAACACATACACCACACAATCGGTTTAAAAAAAATATTGTAATTATTTTAAGCTGCTTCCAGCTTGATAGAGGATAGTTTTGGAGGATAGTTGTCCTTATTGTTGTTGTTGTTTATTGTCTAGGTCTTTTTTGGAACATGGTGTATATTGGATATACCAGCGATATAGATTAGCATCTGTTTATCAACCTGTCTAATAATTTGTGTTTTACGCCTATACAATGGTTTGTGTTCAAAAGAATCGTTCATCGTCTATTATCGCACCGCTCGCCTTAAGCAGGGAATTCTTCTCACACAGACCCACGACCTGAAACATGCAGTGCAGGATGAAAGGAACTTCAGCCCACGCAATACTTTTGCGATAACATTGGCTGTTTACGAGAAAAATACGAGAATGCAATATAATATATTTGACCTTTAATCTTGATTTAAAAAAAATACAGAGTTCCAACCGATGAAGACTTTTGTTATTTCTTTCATTATAGTGTATAGGACCCCCACTAATTTTCAGCTCTATGCGAATTTATGCAAGCTCAAATTAAAGATTTGTCTGGATTATTCTGCCGTGTTACGAATCTGTCGTACACCGAGCAATCGTATTCTTCTTACACTTTTGTACTTATAATATTAAGTCCGTGTAACATGTGTGTCAATGAAGAGCAAGACCAGCCAGGGATCTTCCTTTTCCTGCCCCATGTTGCACGGCGTTGTGCAAAGTGGAGGAGGAAAAGCTGGAAGCCAGACTCCAGGCTCCAGGGTGTTTCTTTGAAACCGAGTGTATTTGCCTCATTGATATGGCTCAATTTTTTTTTCACTTTTAGACTTTAACTCACATAAAATCGTGACCAGATCATTATATGTTATATCATATTTCGAAGGCACTGATTTGTACCCAGTAGTTTAGGAAATAGACAGTGCTGATAAATTGGTCAACCAGATTAATGATGACCAAGGCAGATGAATGGACTTTTGCACCATATTAATTAGAAGCATGCAGATAAATGAGAATAACATATTATATTCAATCAACTTTATTATAAAATATCTGGCAATCATCATCACCATCTGCATAAAGACGCATTTTCCTGATTGCATCCATGGCCAAGATGACCTCGGAGCTCAGGGTCCGCCTTCCGGCTCTTCCTCCTCCACTTCGCACGGTCTTGGGCGTCAATGGCAGTGAGACCATTTGCACGCATATCACCCTCCATGGCGTCAAGCCAGGACTTCTTGGGCCTACCCCTTTTACCTGGACCCGGTGGAGGCACCATCTGCGCCATTACTAGGCATTTGTTACCCACGTAGCCTGGCGGTTGCCGCAAGACGTGGCCGCACCAGCGAAGGCGGCTCTCTTGCATTTTATTCGCGATGTCACGGACGCGAAGGTTGCGGATGCGAGAGTTCCTCACGCGATCTTTACGCGTGACGCCACACATCCATCGCAGCATTTTCATCACCGTGACACGTAGTTCTTGCTTGTGTCGCTCCAGCAGCGGCCACGCCTCGCAACCATGTAATAGAACAGGTCTAATGATCGTCTTATAGACCTGCCTCTTCAACCTAACTGGCATTTTGGGATCACGCGTGACGCCAGTCATTTCTCGCCACTTGGCCCACGCGGTAGCAATCCATACCCTGACGTCGTAGTTGATTTCACCAGTCACATGAAGTACAGATCCCAGGTACTTAACCTGGTCCGTGCGCTCGACCAAGTCATCGCCTATGCGAATGGGTATGGGATCTGTGGAGTTTAACACTAAGTATTCTGTCTTCGCTACATTTAGCTTCAGACCGCCGCCGTTCTCAAGCACTTCCTTCCACCCTTTCACGCGTCGCACCAATCTGCTCCTGTCCACGTCCATCAGCGCAATATCATCAGCATACATGAGCAACCACGGGGGCTGCTCATGCGAGTTTCTGATGCTGTCCGACAAAACGTCTAATACTACGCTGAACAGTTAAGGACTAAGGACGGATCCTTGGTGTACCCCAACGGTGATGGGGAAGGCTTTCGAGTCACCAACAGCAGTCCGAACCACAGAACCAGAATCGTAGTACAAGTCTCGGATGGTGTCAATGTAAGTTTCTGGGACTCCCTTGGCCCGCAATGCCCATCAGATCACCGCGAGGAACACGGTCGAAGGCCTTTTGTATGTCTAAGAATAGGCAGTGCAGAGGCGTGTTCTTCGCCCTGTGTTTCTCCACCACAATCCTTAGGGCGAACACCGGGTCCATAGTTCCGTGCCTGGGACGAAACCCGTACTGACAACCCGAGAGTGTACTTTCCTGTCGGATCTGGGAGTCGGTTATCCGCGGTAACTGCCACTCTCCTGCACCGATTCCTTGCCTTTGAAGATTGGTGTGGTGATGCTTAGCCTCCACTGGCTCGGGATCTCACCGGGTATGCGGTTATAGAGATTTGCTAGAATGCTCACACCATGGGCACCCATTGCCTTCCAAGCCTCGATAGGGACTTCGTCGGGTCCTATAGCTTTCTGGTTCTTCATGCGGCGAATGGCAGTCTCGACTTCAGCAGGCGTAATCGGTGGCACTAGTCCTTGATTCGGAGGGAGGTCTGGTGGCTGCACCTCTTTATGCTGCTTATTCAGCAGCTGGTGGTAGATGGGCGCCATCTCTCCTTCACCGCGACTTTCTCGTACAACAGATTGCCCCCAGGGTCTTGAATGCAGCGGCACTTGGATAGACCCTGTGCCGCTTTGGCCCTGGACCGCGCCAACTTTTGCCCCTCAGACGATTCCACTTGTAAACATCATTTTTGTTCCATATTCAACAAATAAAGGACATTGAACTTTGAACTTTGAACTTGAACTTTGAACTTTAACTTTGAACTTTAAACTTTGGTATATAGCCGTTGCAAGTGGAGAGCCGTAGCCAGGGCCGTACGGCTCTCCAGGTGGCGAATTTGCATCTTAGTACGTATCGCGGTCTACGGAAGATTTGGACGCTTGCTACTTTTTATAGAGGGCTTTCTTCGCCCTGATCTCTTTCTGGACTGTGTCATTCCACCAACAAGTGTCCCTGTCACACTTGCGTCCACCCTTAGACATACCGAGTGCCGCCCTCCCCGCTTCAAGAATAGCTGCCTGAATCCTGTCCCAGCAAACCTGTACTGGTTCGTCTACACTGTCTACAGCATCAGCGCACTTGTCACTGATGGCTGAGATGAGACTTTGGGACTTGACTTCATCAAGCAGCCACCACTTGATTCTGCGTTGGGCACGCTCAGCACGTTTGCCTTTGGGTTTCACGCGGAGGTCCATGACAAGGAGACGGTGTTGGCTAGTGAGACTCGCCCCGGGTATAACCTTGCAGTTAGTCACCTAGCTGATGCTGTGCCTCCTAGTGAGTAGGAAATCGACCTGGGTAGAGCGCCCCCCGCTCTTGTAGGTGTTAAGATGTTTGGATTTCTTTTTGAAGTACGTGTTCACGATGGCATGAACGGCAGTCGCCCATGTTCTGAAGATGTGCTCACCCTCTGGGTTGCAACTTGCGACTACCGTATCCAAAGTCACCGTAAACACGCTCAAACTCCTCACACCCACCACCCACATGACCGTTCAGGTCACCACCCAGGACACCCTGTGACAGTGGGATGTCACGACGCACTTCCCCGAGTTGGTCCCAGAATGAGATCTTTTCGGCTTCGCTACGCCTAGCCTGTGGCGCGTAGGCACTTATCAGGTGGGTTACAATTCCATTGATAAGCACCCTCACGACCATAAGTCGTAACGTCCGAGAGAGCACCACAAATCAGGTGCACCTGTGTACATCAGCTGGTAGCCGTCCCCAATGTGCATGGAGCTACTGCCACCCCAACGAGTCTCCTGCAGGAATGCCACGGCCACTCTCTGCCTGCAGAGTACGTCAGCCAACTCCCTCGTGCGACCGGTCAACGTGCCAATGTTCCACGTTGCGAAGCAGAGTTTTTGGGAACTACAATGTTGGCCTAACATCTTTAGCCGTGCCCGACTCAGGCACGGTGGCCCTAGCCAACTTGCGACACAAGAATAAGAATAAGAATAAGAATAAGAATAACATTTATTTTTCTCACCACATATTTGGAATATATCATATTAACGGTTGACTTAATCTATACATATTTTTCTATGTGGGAGACTGGTGCCTAAACTAGGAAGAATCCTGTATTTCAGGCCACCAGTACGCACCCATTAGACTTGTAGTACAGTACCTATACTAGTCGCAATCTCTAGTGGCTAGTTAGATGATAATATATGACAACAGAATACAAACAAGGCGGCGGCCCTCGTGCGTACCGTTTTGCGGCGGTGCCCTACCCTCATCGTATTCCCTTATTCTTATTGCCATTTATGTTGTGATTTGGCATTTTTTGGCCTTTCCGTGGGCAATTGCCAACCTCCAACCCCGAAGGGAAAGCCAGCGCCAGAGCCTCGTCCGTTCTTCAGCAGGTGCACCGACTTGCAGGTGAGGTTGGCCTGGGGCCCAAGATCTTGGTGGACCACCTTGCACCCAAAAATTCTTTTTGATTAAAGCTCATAAAAACGTAAAAAAACTGGTCATAAGTTGAGATTATTGTTGTTATTTTTAATTAATCCTAATTTATCTGGCCCGGTCAAATTCATCTGGGCATAAGAGCCAGATAAAACCAGACTAATGGGAGCCAGACAAATTAGAAAGTTATAGTTAATCGAACCCTGCACCTTTATTTATGAACAGATAGAATTAAAGGTGTAATTAACATGAATAGATAACATTATGACAGACCTTGGTTAAGTTTCAAAACATAACTAAAAACCCGCAATCCATGAAAGAATACAGATTAATTATGCGACATGCGTGACAAACTCCCAAATAACAACTTTCAGTCGTATTTTTTAACAAAATATAACATTTGAACGTGCAAGTGTTCGATAGCTCGCTACTGATTGACGCGACCAATCACGAGTCGGTACTCATTAAGCAAATATTTTGTGTATACATTGAAATTATGCTTGAACAAGATACGCCAGTTGAATTATCATTTTCGTCGGGGACATTTTTTAAAGTAATGTAATTACGAAGATATCCAATTATTTTGAATTTCAGTTATAACATATCAAAAAACATATATTATATTCAAATATCGATGCAACATTCTTATTTTAATATAATTGCTTCTTAAGATCGCAAAAAATCTAATAATTCAACAAAAAGCGGCATGGGGACACACCAGATTAATTAGTTTTTACTGTTTTCTGTTAGTAAAATTATTGCTTGTATTAAATAATCCCAATTAATTAATATATGCGTCGATAGACATTTTTATCTACTATGTAACCTGAAATTTTTGTGATAATTGGAGAATAAATTGATGTGTTCTTCAGTCAAAAACATGTCTAATCTGGTTTACAAAGAATCACCCTCCAACGTGAAGGCCTCGGCTGTAGTCAGAACACAACGCTGTTATGCTGAAATTGAATCAAAGCAACGAACGATCGTAGGCTGTATATTTTTACCACGGAATGAGAATTTCGACTATAGGTAATCTGTCAAAGGGTAAAAAGAAAAACGTACTGTTACTATGTTGTATTAATAAGAATCCACTGTTCGTCTGTCTATCTATCTGTCTGTCACCAGGCTGTAACTGATAACTCGCAAAGCGTGATAGCTAGATAGTTGAAGATATATGTAAATCGGTTGGTTCTATGACAACAAACCGCCGCGTTTTGAACCGGTAGTAGTCCATTTGCCAGCACCACCACACCGGTTCAATATGCGGCCCCGGCCTGAAGAAACTCAGCGGGGTTTTTGTGTCTGTTTTGCGTGACATTTTCTTGCTACTATTATAAAAAGCAAAAATAGTTTAAAGAAATTACATGAAATTTGGCAAAAATTGTAGTCTGGCACACCAAGAACAGAATAAAATGAGTATTTAGGCCAATTAATGGTACGGAACCCTTCTGCCCCTCGTGACTCCTTCTTGGCCGGTTTTCAAAGTTAAAAACTCCTTGATGCACGTTATCAGTTGTCAAAGATTTTTTTTGCGTAAACTGAAAACATGTAACTTGCGTGATCGTCACGTCCCGCACGTCACGCACTCTGACATTCTATCTGTCAGAGTGCACCCATTCTGACGTCATGACGATATAATATATTCTATAGTTTTTAAATTCTAATCGGCCAGTAGTACCTATTTGACAGATTGTGACAATTCATATGTGTAAACTTATTTAAGGTCCGTATTCCAGAATACGGGCCTAAGAGCGTTGAGCACTTTTTTTTTAAGTAAATAAATACTTTGTACTCTATACAGACTGTTTTCAACTCTGTCGGCTCGGCAGTAACGGAGTGCCACAATTTTTTTTATCAGAATACTTTAAGTTTAGATATGGATAATCTGCAACCTGAATTATGAATGTGCTCGTAAAGCGAGCGGTACGCTGTATCAATAGGTACTCTTTTTATCAGATACAAGATTAACTCTTTGATTGTGCAACAATTTTTTAAACTTTTTGGGAAGGTTACGGACCGCAATTACTAGCCAACTAGCTGAAAAACTATTCTTTGTAGTTTCTAAGTCAAAGTCGAAAATCACTTTTCTGTTTATAGCTCTAAAACCGCACTTCCAAAACCTCAAAGGTAAAAATATTTTAGATATTTTTTTTTAAATATAGGACACGTCAATTTGAATTCGCCTCGCCTGATGGTAAGCTGAAGGCAAGGGCTCGGAAAAGAGGGTTGTAGACACGTAGGTAACATGTTATGTTACAAGGTGGCACTCAGCTTGATGGCCTCATCAGATGCTTTTCACGCCCCGCTTAAAGGACCCGGGACTGCAAGAAGAGGGAAACACGTGAACTGGTAAGGAATTCCAGGTCTCAATAACACTATTGAGACCTGGAATTCCTTACCAGTTCACGTGTTTCTTAAGAAGTCGCCTTCTTCTGCCACACGGCAGAAGAAGGCGACTTCTTGGCATTGAACTCGACCAGGTTTTCAGAGCCCCATTGAGAGAATAGTTTAACTATGAGAACTATATGAAATTTTGTAAAATTTAAGAAATTAAAATAATATGTAAATCATCCCAGAATAAAATTATACCTACATAGTCTGTCTGGCATAGTAGAAAGGCTACTTTTTATATCTAAAATATGATCCTGTGGGTCACGGGCATGCTGTCCAGTATTCCACGCAAGTGCATCCTGACAGTATTCAAGTCCACAGTTTATAATATCCAGTATCAGGTTTCATCATTACCAAATTAAGTCCACCAAAGGTGGTTGAAAATATATTTAGGTATGAATTAGCAATCGCCCGAGGTGACGTTGAAGGCACAGCATTAGTAGATATACCTAATAACGCATTTTTATCATATTTCCGTATTTTTTAAAGTCATATAATAATTAGAAAATTTTACTACAGTATGCCACTTTATTGAACAATAAAGCACATTATTGGGACGATATGATATCAATCGCAATAAAAGTAATATAAAAAATACTATAAAAGCGGTAGACACGTTTCTCTAAGCATAATTTGATCGCAGGAGTCAACTAAAGGTAAGCATACGAAAATACAACTGATAAAAGTGTTAACTTTTGAAAAAAATAAAAACTTATTTTGAATGAAATCTCTTTGAAACCAATGCTAACGTAAAAAAAAATATTTTAAATATATATAATGTATTTATTTCCAGAAGAAACATGAAATTCTTCGTTGCTTTTGCTGCCCTCGTGGCCGTGGCTGTCGCCTCTCCTCTGTACAAGCCCGCTACCTCCCAACAAGCGGAGTTGGAAGCTATCGTCGCGGCGATCCACAGCCCCAGCACCGACCCCGCTACCCAGCTGTTACTGCAAGATATGCTTGCACAGCTCATTGGTGCTGCTGTCGGCCCTGCTTTAGTTGACGAGTTCGTACCTCCCTACGCCGGACCCGCTTTCATCGACTTCCCCGTCCATGAGCCCATCGACAACTCTCCCGTTGTTGTTGGCCCCATTCCCTCAGGAGCTACTCCCCTCGTTCAAATTATCGTGAATGTTGCTGGTGCCCCTGGTGCCCCTGGCGTTGGTGCTGATGCTCCCGCTATCGAAGCTGATGCCGTGAACGTTGTTGACTCCGCACCTGTTGAAGAGGTCGACGCCGTCCAGGTTGTTGACTTGCCCATCTCTGGTGTTGAGATCGCCGATTTGCCTCAATTGCCTCCCACTGGCGTAGAGGTCGCTGACTTACCTGCCCTGCCGGTAATGCCCGTCCAAATCGGAACCCCTCAACTCCCCGTACTCCCCGCTGTCCTTCCTGAAAACCTAAACTAAGGTCAACTAACATAAAATCGTGTATACGATTATAAAAAAGACATAACATCTGTTCTTTATTGATGATTGGAAACAATTAAATGTTTGAAGAAAATATCTATTTTTGTTTTGATTGTACAAATTGTGCTTACTACTCGTAGTTTCTCCCCAGGGAATTTTAATTGAATAGCTATTACAATACGATCCCCCAGTGGATTTGATAGAGCAGTTAGATGTTGTTATTTCCACATCTTCTCCCTGTCTATTTTCAGTGGAAACTATAGAAACGAGGAAGACAAGAGACGTTTTATTCTTTTTAATAGACCTTATTAATATGGGTAAAATTTTAGAAGTCTTGTACTCTGTCTTTAATATCACTAATAAAAGCTCTTGTGGAAACCTGGAGACACGTTGAGCTTCCAAGGTGAAAATTACGAATCGCTATGTTATGTATTATAGTAGCATCAGTACCGTAGTTTGTAATAGTCCTATAAATGTAAACATGTGTTCAAGAGTAACCAATAATATGCCACAATGCAATGCTGCGAATAACAAGATAAAAGAAGCAGACCCAGACTGGCAGCTTGCCTACATATAGGGCTTTTGATCGCCAATAACACATCGCCTAATGTTGAATTGGTCTCTGGGATATCATTTCTAGGACAATTAATTCCCCAATCAAACAAGCAGGTGGCGGAATACAAATCAAAGAGGAGTAAGTGCTAGCTTTGGATGTAACCAAGACTAAGGGTTATTTCAAATTAGGTGCAAAAATGTATATTGCAAATGAATACTCATGTATACAAATATTTGCACTGAGCGGGAATAATAGTAGGGGCGTGGGGCTCCCTGCATAGCAACTGCATTCACTACTGCCACGCCACAGAGACCCTTGTTATCTTAAGACCTTAAGAATAAGTGGATGATAAATATGATAATGTGCAACTCAAAAAACTCCTTATAGATATTTTAGTACTTTTAAAGTGCCTAACACATGATTATTTGCATGCCCCAAGGCCAAATATAGAGTAATAATAGATACTTTTGTTATGATCATGTACCGATTTTCAACCTACATTTGCAGAACAATTGTTATTCAAATTAAATCAAATTACATTGATCCACTTTGTTAATAGCTACTTAAAATTACGGTCAGTATGCACATTATTATTTATTATTATTATTACTCAAACGATCAACGAAAGTCTTAATACCTTTTACTTGTGAGGAGGACCCCAGGCAGATCTGTGATCCTAACTGATCGCCCTTTTCACAAGAAACTTAATAATCGGAGAATCGATACTCTCCGCCACTGTTTTCAGGATGCTGTTGTCACTATCCCGTATTCTGCGTAGTAGCGATGCAGTTTTTTTGCGAATGACGGCGTGGAACCCATCAGTCCTAAACTAAATAACACTATTTAAAGCATATTGCCAGGGCTTTTACACAGGGAGTCTTACACTTCTATTACACCGATAGAATCCACGGGCCAGCATGGTACCTCGGACCGCTAGCGCCCTGCGTTCCCTTTCTATATCTAAATTATTGTCTTTAAGGTCCTCGGTGAGAATATGTCCTAGATATTTATTGGTCTCGTTCCAGAAGTTGCTATACTCTTCTTATTCCTTACCCTTAGCCACTTAGAATGGCCGAGTAGCACATGGCCCACCTGATGGAAAGTGTATGGACGTATGCAACACCAGGGGCGTCACACTCGCGCTGCTGACCGATTCTGCCATATGAGGGTATACAAAATGCGTTTGTCAATTTGAATTTACATTTATATCCCGGATGTCCCTAACTGGCGATAAACCTCAGGTTATTAACGACGCAGAAAATGTATTCGAAGGTGTTGAGATCGCTGATTTGCCCGCCCTTTCCGTAATACGCCAAGTCGGCACCACTGAGCACCACCCTTTCCACGCCGTTGTCATCCCCTATAATTAAAGTGATGTATAAGAAGAACATACACACATAGTACATAAAATCACGACTTTAGAGGGTCAGGCAGAGGTGAATTAACATCCACATTTCACCAATCATTGTATTAGGTCCCACGTAATAAGGAGTGAGCCTATTGCCGTATTCCAAGCACTATTGATGACTCGAGCCATGTATCTGAGGCTGAATCTGGGCTATATATATCTATCTGATGTAAAACAGTCCTATCCCTTAGTCGCTTTGTATGACACCGTAGGGAGGACATGAGGTGGCCCAAATTCTACTCTGCTGGGAACCACGCGGCAAGAAGATCATAATTATGAATATTTGGAATAGCAACAATTGTAACACTTTTAACAATAAAGTTCTAAAGGAAACAGTTACTTAACACTTATTTCCTAGTTTTGTACTTTCATCATCATCATTTCAGCCATAGGAAGTCCACTGCTGGACATAGGCCTCCCCTATAGATCTCTAATAAGACCGGTTGGAAGCGGCTCGCCTCCAGCGCGTTCTCGCGGCCTTAATGAGGTCGTCTGTCCACCTTCTGGGTGGACGTCCTACGCTGTACTTCCAAAACATCCAAATATTATGAATCTCGTCGCAACCTAACATATTCATTGCAGATGATTGAGGCATGCTATTGCTATACCACCCCATGTTTATTGCTGCCCGAAGAAGTACCACCTTTTCATTCCTATAATCAATGGTTAAAGGACGTTTCTGATAGGGTTTGTATTGCATTAATTAAGATTTTGAGGTTGAGATCTAAATAAAAATCAGTAGGCTTTTCTGTATTTCATACAGTTCGTAAGAGTGCTTGAGATCTTACAGCTCACTTCCCTTACTTTTCTATTTATTCTTTTCTTTTTAATTATATCGATATCCACCGGCAATTTACAATTCAACTTCATTCCACGCAAAACTGCGCATATACGCTTCAGCTAAGACATTTATGTACTGTGGTATTAGATACTGTTTGAAACCGCCTGCGGACTCAGGTTGGCCGCTGCAGGGAAAATATGGCAAAATGGGACTTTATCGACCGGTCGCAAGAGTCCTGCGATTGCGGGGTCCAATCGCAGCCCATGTCGTATTTGCTTTCTTGCTCGCTGTGCCCCGTCACTTGTACTACCGATGAACTTTACAGAGCAACTGAGCTATTGCTGTGGCTAAGTTTTGGGCCGACAAAATTTAAAAATCCAGATCTAGCCATTGACTCGAAGAAGAAGAAGATACTGTTTGTCCCTTGGTCGAAAGTAGACTATCATTATTGAAAACTAGCTGTTGCCCGCAGCCCTGCCCGCGTGAATGACGGTTATCACAACCAAACATATGCCTATGTCCTTTCCCAAGGTGTAATCTATTTCTGTACAAAATTTCATCAGAATGGGTTCAGTGGTTTAGGCGTGAAAGCGTAATGCTTCGTTTACATACTCGCGGCAGAGCGAGGGAAGTGGCGAGAGAAGTGGGCAGGGACGTGGTGTGAATGGTATATTCGTCATTCCGCGAGTACTGCCGCGTATGTTGCTGCGAGTGTCGGCTTGGCGGCGCGAGAAGGAGCGGCAATACTAGCGCGATGAAGCATTCACATACTCGCGTCGCGCACACTTCGCATCGAGCGCTCGTTGTGTACGCGCGTGTCACAGTCACAGGATTACTTCGAATTTATTATCATGACAATGACGCAACCAATCGAATGGGCCAACGAAAAATCAATAGAATTTATTGAAATGCTTGCTACGGATCTAATTAAATAATATAGGTAATACATATGTATGGGTGAATTTCCCAAATGGCTTTTTTTTTTGTCTTCGGTGAAATTAGTATTTGAAAAAAGGAATATTGTTCTGAATTATTTTTTTTAGTATTCAATAGGTTGTTAATGAGTTGTGGCAAAAATATATTTAGGCTAGGACTATATATAAAGGTAGAAATAAATACATAAACCTCTATTTTCTTCAAATCGGTGCTGTCCCTCTACTTTTTTTACAAACAAAAAAGCTTATACACTAATAAAAATAAGTAAATTAAGTATAATAAATTATTCTATTTCATAGAATATTAGTTTTATTATTAATTTAAGTCATATTTTATTATATAATTAACGAATATTATTACTGAGAGGCACAAACGTACTTGTCCTGCGAAATGTTCTCAAATCGGTGACCAAAAGTAATTTACACATAACTTTATATCCACGAGTCCGACAGTGTCCCCACCTCAATTTTATTTCTCTCGTTAGTGCCTGCTAGTGCGCAGTCAGGACGGACGTATGTTAAATCACTGCATATTCCCGCCAATAATATAAGTACGCCATTTTAGTTGCTCCCGGACAATTATTTTATACTATCGGTGGTGACATCTTTCTAGTGTAGTAAGCAGTTTTATTATTGTTTTTTGGTTCTAATAGAGGTAAAAAGTGAATTAGCTTCATTGATTGTTATTGAATTTAACCTAGATATTATGCATTTTTTCTAATATTCTAAAATGTGTGAAATTTCTCACGTCGGTGTTCGCATATCGGTGTAATCGGTGGTCTTTATTACCACGGATATGATAATTTACACCGAAAATGATAAGAAAAGACGAATCGGTGTCTTACACCTAATATCGGTGTTTTGATTCATGACCAATGCACAGTTTTGTCACATCGGTGGATTGCTTTATCATATCGGTAGATATTTTTTCATCTCGGTGAGTCGTTTTATCATATCGGTTGATCCCGTGCGATTTCGTTAAGTATACAAAGGAAAAATGGAACATACAAGAACATACATATAAACACATACATACATAGGGGGGACTTCAATGCCAAAGTGGGAATACAAGAACGCGACGAGAAGAAAATCGGATCATAAGGAGTGGTATGCAGAAATCGCAGGGGGCAAATGCTAGTCAGCTTCCTCGAGTCACAGGCATCTCTTCTTAATGAATAGTTTCTTTAAGAAAATACCCCACAAGCAGTGGACTATAATAAGGAACGATATAGACTTTTTTCATAATGGTACCTAGGCACATATTCAGAGATCAACAAAAGTGTGATCAACAAGTTTAATACTGGAAGCGATTACCGACTTATCTGAGGCTCTCTAAATATCAAGATTCCGAATGATAAGGTCAGCCCTCCCACCTACGCCGCTCCAAGTAGCTCTAGGATCGCAATACTGGAAACCCCTAGGGAGGCATTGACGGGAAGGCCGACTAGTGGTCAAACCATTGCAGGCCTCTTTAATTCCGTCATCCCGCAAGGGCTAACACCTAGGGCATGGAGCGGGAGTGCGGTGGTACTGTTCTTCAAAAAAGGTGACAAGACCTTGCTGAAGAACGCAGGCCATCTCACTCCTGAGTCATGTCTACAAGTTGTTCTCGAGAGTCGTCACAAATCGCCTCGCAGGTAAGCTCGACGAGTTCCAGCCACCTGAGCAAGTCAGGTTTTGAAAAGACCATAGTACCGTGGACCACATCCATATACTGTTTGGCAGATTGTAGAAAAGACTCAGGAGTACAACCAGCCGCTGTGTATGGCGTTTGTGGACTACGGAAAAGCCTTCGACTCTATCGAAATCTGGGCAGTGCTGGATGCGCTGCAGCGGTGCCGCCTCGATTGCACATCGAGGTGCTGAGAAGCTTGTATTACACTGTCGAAGAAGAAGACAAAACCCATTAGCCTCCAACGTGGAGTGAGACTGGGAGATGTTATATCTCCCAAACTATTTACCAACGCATTGGAGGACGTCTTTAAGACTCTGGGCTGGACTGGGCGGGGTATCAACATCAACAGTGAGTACATCTCGCACCCTTGGTTCGCCGACGACATCATAATAGTTGCGGAGTCGCTGGAACAACTGGGCAAAATGATGCACAGCTTGAATGGAGCTTCTCGACAAGTCGGCCTCAGTGTAAACTTGGATAAAACCAAGATACATAATCTTGGTTTTATACAAAACGAACATGTTGTACCGAGAGCAATTGCCATCGAAGGAACGACACTCGAAGTTGTTCAAAAATAGGTATATCTATCTGGGGCAGGTTATTCAGCTCGGTAAAAACAACTTCGAGAAAGAAGAAGCCAGAACAATCCAACTGGGGTGGGCAGCATTTGGCAAATTACGTCGGGTTTTCTCCTCCCCCTTGCCGCAATGCCTTAAAACAAAGGTTTTCCGACCAGTGCGTTCTGCCTGTTATGACTTACGGTGCCGAAACGTGGCCACTGAAGGTGGGGTTAGTCCGTGACCTAAAAATCGCACAGCGGGCTATGGGAGCAAGCTATGCTTGGAGTTTCTTTGATGGATAGAATTAGAAACGAGGTCATCCGACATTACAACCAAAGTTACCGACATAGCTCGCAGAATAAGCAAGCTGAAGTGGCAGTGGGCTGGCCACATCTGCCGATGGACTGATTGCCGTTGGAACAGACGAGTCCTAGAGTGGAGACTGCGAGGAGTAAAATGGAAGGTGGGACACCCCCTGGCCAGGTGGACTGACGACCTACGAAAGGTGGCTGGGAAGGACTGGATGCGGAAGGCGGAGGATCAGCAAACGTGGCTCATATTGGGAGAGGCCTATGACCAGCAGTGGACTGCAATAGGCTAATTGATTGATTTGTGCTACCAGCTTATAAACGTTCTTTTTTAAATTAATTATATATTATAAAAAAAGAATAGAAGAAAGTAAATATAATAAAATAGGTACCTATATAATTTCAAAAAATATAATATTTTCATTGGATCTTCAAGAACTCTATTCTCGTCGGATATGATCTTCTTCAGGTCAGGCATTCAGTTTTAAGTCACTCTTGTAAAAATAAGGCACCTACTATTTCCTTTTTGATGTTCAAAGGTGGATAGATTATCATTTCGGTGAATATTTTATCATAATGGTGGATATGTATATAATTTCGGTGGATAGACTTATCAAATCGGTGTACAGAAAAAATAATCGGTGCGGGTTTGTCATGTCGGTGGAAACCAAAATTAAAACTGAATTTTCTCCATAATCTTAAATGATACGTTGATGATATTAAATTTGGGGATACATGATTATCACAAAGATTACATAAAACCTTAAAAATATACAAAAACCATATAAATGAAAAAGTTCACCGATATGATAAAAAAAATGGCATTTGTTGAAATTCACCCGTATATAAAAGGTAGGTAGGTAGGTACCTACCTACCAAACTAGAATAGGTAGGTAGGTACCTACCTATCTACCAAATTAAAATAGGTAGGTAGGTAGGTAGGTAGGCAGGTAGGTAGTACCTACCAAATTAGCCTGATTACCTACCAAATAGGTAGGTAGGTAGGTACCTACCTACCTACCAAATTAGCCTAATTATACCTACCAAATAGGTAGGTAGGGTACCTACCAAACTAGAATAGGTAGGTACCTACCTACCTACCTATTCTAATTTGGTAGGTAACCTACTTACCAAATTAGCCTAATTACCTACCTACCTATTTTAATTTGGTAGGTAGGTAGGTACCTCTACCTACTAAATTAGAATAGGTAGGTAGGTAGGTACCTACCTACCAAATTAGAATAGGTAGGTAGGTAGGTACCTACCTACCAAATTAGAATAGGTAGGTAGGTACCTACCTACCAAACTAGAATAGGTAGGTAGGTAGGTACCTACCTACTTACCTATTTGGTAGGTAATCAGGCTAATTTGGTAGGTACTACCTACCTACCTATATTAATTTGGTAGGTAATTAGGCTAATTTGGTAGGTAGGTACCTACCTACCTACCTATTCTAATTTGGTAGGTAACCTACTTACCAAATTAGCCTAATTTACCTACCTACCTATTTTAATTTGGTAGGTAGGTAGGTACCTCGACCTACTAAATTAGAATAGGTAGGTAGGTAGGTACCTACCTACCAAATTAGCCTAAGTATACCTACCAAACAGGTAGCTAGGGTACCTACCAAATTAGAATAGGTAGGTAGGTAGGTACCTACCTACCAAACTAGAATAGGTAGGTAGGTAGGTACCTACCTACCAAATTAGCCTAATTACCTACCAAATTAAAATAGGTAGGCAGGTAGGTACCTACCTACCTACCAAATTAGCCTGATTACCTACTAGCTAAGTATCTAAGTAGATAGCCTAGCCTAATAAAATGCCTATACTGCATTCGGTTAGGTGTCCACTTAACTAAAGTCGTCCATCTCCATCGCAAGGCGAATACTGTATGCGGGGCAACGCGATGAACATCGCGATGATGCGAGTGTTGGGCAACGCGATGAACATCGCGATGATGCGAGTGTTTGAATGCTAGGGCATTATTCGCGTGAATATTGCCGGCAAGGCGATGAGCAATGCGAGCGGCAGTATGTAAACGCGGGGTAACAGATAAACAGACAGACAAAGTTACTTTCGCATTAATTATAATATCAGGTATGAATATGGATCGCTACCTCTTCTTCTACTGCTAAACAAAAATAGAACAAATTTTTAGTATGCCACTTTATTGTACAATAAAGCACATTATTGGGATGATATGATATCAATCGCAATAAAAGTAATATAAAAAAATACTATAAAAGCGGTAGACACGGTTCTCTAAGCATAATTTGATCGCAGGAGTCAACTAAAGGTAAGCATACGAAAATACAACTGATAAAAGTGTTTAACTTTTGAAAAAAAAAAAAAACTTATTTTTAATGATATATTTCTATTTCAAACCAATGCTAACGTAAAAAAAATATATTTTAAATATATAATGTATTTATTTCCAGAAGAAACATGAAATTCTTCGTTGCTTTTGCCGCCCTCGTGGCCGTGGCTGTCGCCTCTCCTCTGTACAAGCCCGCTACCTCCCAACAAGCGGAGTTGGAAGCTATCGTTGCGGCGATCCACAGCCCCAGCACCGACCCCGCTACCCAGCTGTTACTGCAAGATATGCTTGCTCAGCTCATTGGTGCTGCTGTCGGCCCTGCTTTAGTTGACGAGTTCGTACCTCCCTACGCCGGACCCGCTTTCATCGACTTCCCCGTCCATGAGCCCATCGACAACTCTCCCGTTGTTGTTGGCCCCATTCCCTCAGGAGCTACTCCCCTCGTTCAAATTATCGTGAATGTTGCTGGTGCCCCTGGTGCCCCTGGCGTTGGTGCTGATGCTCCCGCTATCGAAGCTGATGCCGTGAACGTTGTTGACTCCGCACCTGTTGAAGAGATCGACTCCGTCCAGGTTGCTGATTTGCCCATCTCTGGTGTTGAGATCGCCGATTTACCTCCTACTGGCGTAGAGGTCGCCGACTTACCTGCTCTGCCGGTAATGCCCGTCCAAATCGGAACCCCTCAACTCCCCGTACTCCCCGCTGTCCTTCCTGAAAACCTAAACTAAGGTCAACTAACATAACATCATGTATACGATTATAAAAAAGATATAACATCTGTTCTTTATTGATGATTGGAAACAATTAAAAGTTTGAAGAAAATATCTATTTTTGTTTTGATTGCGTACAATATTGTGCTTACTATTTTCTCCCCACGGAATTCTAACGGAATAGCTATTACAGGTTATTGCGACGCAGAAAATGTATTCGAAGGTGTTGAGATCACTGATTTGCCCGCCCTTTACGTAATACGCCAAGTCGGCACCACTGAGCACCACCCTTTCCACGCCGTTATCATCCCTAATAAATAAACTAAAGTGATGTATAAGAAGAACATACATACATAGTACAGTAAGCTTCAGAGAAAAGGGACCCCCCTTGTTAATGATATGAAAGCATGAGGGGGTCAGTTTTCTCTGACGCTGACTGTACATAAAATCACGCCTTTCTAGGGTCAGGCAGAGGTGAATTAACACCCACATTTCACCAATCATTGTATTAGGTCCCACGTAATAAGGAGTGAGCCTATTGCCGTATTCCAAGCACTATTGATGACTCGAGCCATGTATCTGAGGTTGAATCTGGGCTGTATATATCTATCTGATGTAAAACAGTCCTATCCCATAGTCGCTTTGTATGACAGCGTAGGGAGGAGATGAGGTGGCCCAAATTCTACTCTGCTGGGAACCACGCGACAAGAACATAAATATTATGGATATTTCGAATAGCAACAATTGTAACACTTTTAACAATAAAGTTCTAAAGAAAACAGTTACTTATCACTTATTTCCTAGTTTTGTACTTTCATCATCATCATCATTTCAGAATTAGCCAGTCCACTGCTGGACATAGGCCTCCCCTATAGATCTCCAATAAGACCGATTGGAAGCGGCTCGCCTCCAGCGGGTTGCCGCGGCCTTAATGAGGTCGTCTGTCCACCTTCTGGGTGGACGTCCTACGCTGTACTTCCAAAACATCCAAATATTATGAATCTCGTCGCAACCTAACATATTCATTGCAGATGATTGAGGCATACTATTGCTATACCACCCCATGTTTATTGCTGCCCGAAGAAGTACCACCTTTTCATTCCTATAATCAATGGTTAAAGGACGTTTCTGATAGGGTTTGTATTGCATTAATTTAGATTTTGAGGTTGAGTTCTAAATAAAAATCAGTAGGCATTCTGTATTTCATACAGTTCGTAAGAGTGCTTGAGATCTTACAGCTCACTTCCCTTACTTTTCTATTTATTCTTTTCTTTTTAATTATATCGATATCTACCGGCAATTTACAATTCAACTTCATTCCACGCAAAACTGCGCATATACGCTTCAGCTAAGACATTTATGTACTGTGGTATTAGATACTGTTTGAAACCGCCTGCGGACTCAGGTTGGCCGCTGCAGGGAAAATATGGCAAAATGGGACTTTATCGACCGGTCGCAAGAGTCCTGCGATTGCGGGGTCCAATCGCAGCCCATGTCGTATTTGCTTTCTTGCTCGCTGTGCCCCGTCACTTGTACTACCGATGAACTTTACAGAGCAACTGAGCTATTGCTGTGGCTAAGTTTTGGGCCGACAAAATTTAAAAATCCAGATCTAGCCATTGACTCGAAGAAGAAGAAGATACTGTTTGTCCCTTGGTCGAAAGTAGACTATCATTATTGAAAACTAGCTGTTGCCCGCAGCCCTGCCCGCGTGAATGACGGTTATCACAACCAAACATATGCCTATGTCCTTTCCCAAGGTGTAATCTATTTCTGTACCAAATTTCATCAGAATGGGTTCAGTGGTTTAGGCGTGAAAGCGTAATAGATAAACAGACAGACAAAGTTACTTTCGCATTAATTATAATATCAGGTATGAATATGGATCGCTACCTCTTCTTCTACTGCTAAACAAAAATAGAACAAATTTTTAGTATGCCACTTTATTGTACAATAAAGCACATTATTGGGATGATATGATATCAATCGCAATAAAAGTAATATAAAAAAATACTATAAAAGCGGTAGACACGGTTCTCTAAGCATAATTTGATCGCAGGAGTCAACTAAAGGTAAGCATACGAAAATACAACTGATAAAAGTGTTTAACTTTTGAAAAAAAAAAAAAACTTATTTTTAATGATATATTTCTATTTCAAACCAATGCTAACGTAAAAAAAATATATTTTAAATATATAATGTATTTATTTCCAGAAGAAACATGAAATTCTTCGTTGCTTTTGCCGCCCTCGTGGCCGTGGCTGTCGCCTCTCCTCTGTACAAGCCCGCTACCTCCCAACAAGCGGAGTTGGAAGCTATCGTTGCGGCGATCCACAGCCCCAGCACCGACCCCGCTACCCAGCTGTTACTGCAAGATATGCTTGCTCAGCTCATTGGTGCTGCTGTCGGCCCTGCTTTAGTTGACGAGTTCGTACCTCCCTACGCCGGACCCGCTTTCATCGACTTCCCCGTCCATGAGCCCATCGACAACTCTCCCGTTGTTGTTGGCCCCATTCCCTCAGGAGCTACTCCCCTCGTTCAAATTATCGTGAATGTTGCTGGTGCCCCTGGTGCCCCTGGCGTTGGTGCTGATGCTCCCGCTATCGAAGCTGATGCCGTGAACGTTGTTGACTCCGCACCTGTTGAAGAGATCGACTCCGTCCAGGTTGCTGATTTGCCCATCTCTGGTGTTGAGATCGCCGATTTACCTCCTACTGGCGTAGAGGTCGCCGACTTACCTGCTCTGCCGGTAATGCCCGTCCAAATCGGAACCCCTCAACTCCCCGTACTCCCCGCTGTCCTTCCCGAAAACCTAAACTAAGGTCAACTAACATAACATCATGTATACGATTATAAAAAAGATATAACATCTGTTCTTTATTGATGATTGAAAACAATTAAAAGTTTGAAGAAAATATCTATTTTTGTTTTGATTGCGTACAATATTGTGCTTACTATTTTCTCCCCACGGAATTCTAACGGAATAGCTATTACAATACGAACCCCCAGTGGATTTGATAGTAAGCAGTTAGATGTTGTTATTTCCACATCTTCTCCCCGTCTATCTTCAGTGGAGACTATAGAAACAGGGAAGACAAGAGCCGTTTTATTCTTCTTAATAGGTCTACCACATATATTTTTAATAGCTTTGTTAATATGGGTCAAATTTTAGAAAACTTGTACTGTTTACATCATCAATAAAAGGCCTTGTGGAAACTTGGAGACACGTTGATCTTCAAAGCTGAAAATTACCAATCGCCATGTCTTGTACCATAGTAGTATCAGCAGCATTACCTCTATAAATGTAAACGTGTGTTCAAGAGTAACCAATAATATGTCACAATGCAATGCTGCAAATAACAAGATTATCTAGCTGTAGCCGTCGCCCTAACAGAAGCAGACCCAGGGCAGCAGTTATCCCAGATGCCTCTGCTGGTGATGAACCTCAGATTGTCGACGACGCAGAAAATATATTCGAAGGTGTTGAAATCGCTAATTGGCCCGCCCTCAACGTAATACTCATCCAAGTTGGCACCTCTGAGCACCCCCTTCTCCGCCGTTGTCCTCCCCGATAACTTATATTAAATGTAAGTGATGCATAGAAGAAGATATACTTACCTATGTCATTGTTGCTTGTAACAATGAAATTCAAAAAAAAGAAAACAGTTCCTAGTTTTATACTTTGTTACACAGAAAAAAATATCATTTACGAAATAGAATAAGAACGAAAAGACAGTATAAAAATACTCTGAGCTTATTGGCTAATGACTGCCAACCAATCATTGATAAACAGGTAGTTTTATGCGTACATCGCAGACAGATAGACAAGAATTCCTAAAAAATATATTTTCGTGTTTAGTATCGTTAGTATATAACCCAAGTATTTTTTTTAATAATGTATCTTCAATGTACAAACTTAACCACTTTCATCATCACTCAATTAGCCAGTCCACTGCTGAACATAGGCCTCTCTCAGTCCCAATGTTGGGAGGCTTTGGCCTACCGTTTTCACGCTGGCCAGACGGGTTGACACAGGGTTTTATTTCGAATTTTTCTTCTCTTGCAGTGATATCCTCTGCATATTCCGTTAGTGGTTACAACAACCTTCGGATGAGTTGGGGTGGTAATAATTATAATCTTTTTCGGTCACCACGTAGACTTTAAAATTAAGTATAATAGTATACAGAGTATGATGCTAAATTAACACTTTTTACATGTGACTAAAGTTGGAGTACTACTATCAGGATAAGGCCGATATCGCTAATTCCAGTAATCGAATTTTGCAGTTTTCAAAACTGTATTAGATATGATTGGATTTACACAATCAGATTATAAATTACGATTAACGTGGATTTTAACAGCGGAAATGACTTGGTATAAAGTGAGAATAGCTGGCGATAACCGAGTCCATTGCCATGAACTAGACGCTTTTGTATGGAATTTACTTTTGAATGGTTAAGAACAGCTTTATCTTCAGACGCAAGTCGTGAAGATGTTTGGATGTTTGTTACACACTTTTACGGCTGAAAGAATTTGACTGAAATTAGGTACAGGGGTTAGAGTCTGGAATAACACATACATTAAGGGGCTAAACACTAAACACATAAACACTTTTGAGATAATTTTAAAGCAATTAGTTTTGCTAAACTAAACAAATTATAATAAATTGGAAAAAAGCGAAATCAATTCTCGGGCGGGACTCGAACCCGCGATCTTTCCCTTACAGGGGGAACGCTCTGACCACTGAGCCACCGAGCTTCGCCCGAGAGTGATCCAATTTTTCCAATACATCCATCTTACGGCGATGGTGGGAGTAATCCGGGGTATGTTTCCCATGGATTGCGGAAACGGGATCAAAATATACTTAACGAGGATACTTTTTTTCAGACTGTTTTCATTTCTGTCGGCTACAATTTTTACCATGACTCTTACTAGGATTTAGGATCCTGAACCTTGGACTATTGCAAAATGTTTCGTCTTATTCGGAGAAACACTACACTGACTATACACGAAATTCTAATTGATTTATGGTAGGATAGATAAATGTATTTAATTTTAACGATATGGTATCGGCTTCGATAAAAATAAATTCAAAGCTATAAAAGCATCAAACAAGATTTTCTAAGCATCATTTGTTTATAACAATTATCAAAAGGTAAGAAAATATAAAATTATAATTAAAGTGATTGTTCATTATAATATTTTATTGCATAATAATATTTTAAAATCAATTTCTAAGATTAAATTGTGATAAAAGAAATTAAAGATTTGATTATTTTCACAGAAATATGAAACTCTTCGTTGCTTTCGCTGCCCTCGTGGCCGTGGCTGTCGCCACTCCTCTGCACAAGCCCGCCGCCTCTGAACAAGCGGAGTTAGAAGCTATCGTCGCGGCGATCAACAGCCCCAGCACCGACCCCGCTACCCAGCTGTTACTGCAAGATATGCTTGCTCAGCTCATTGGTGCTGCTGTCGGCCCTGCTTTAGTTGACGAGTTCGTACCTCCCTACGCCGGACCCGCACTCGTCGAAGAACCCGTTGACATTTCCCCCGTTCTTGTTGCTCCCGCACCCGCTCCCGAAGCCGCTGCTACTCCTATTGTTCAGATCATTATAAACGTAGTTAGACCTGGTTCACCCGCACCTGTTGAGGAGCCCTCTGAGCCCATTTTCCCTGGCGAGCCCGTAATTATCGCCCCCGCTCCTGCACCTGCACCCGAGCCCGTAGAAATTGCTCCTGCTCCCGTGCCCGCACCCGAGCCCGTAGTAATTGCCCCCGCTCCCGCACCCGCTCCCGAGCTAGTTGAAATCGCTCCCGCTCCCGCACCTGAACAATAAAAATATTTGATGATTGACCTACCCGCCTAAATACTCTCAGTTGCGTTCACTTTCACTCCTATAGTATAATTAACTTTTACCCGCAACTTCGTCTATGTAGATATCGGTAAAAGTTAAAAAGTATCCTTCATCCTACTCCAAATCTCAACTTAAATCGGTGTCAAAATTCATCACGTTTGGTTCAGAGGTCGATATAAGGCAATAAACAGGCAGACAGAGTGTATATAAAAAACAAAAATGTAAATATTTAATATTTTTGTGTGATATTTTGTTATGTACAATGATATTAAAAGATTTTAATCTCAAATGACCTTTTTTATTTGTTCCTTGCGAAAAGTCTTCTTTCATACTTATCTGTACTTGGTATCTACTCTTACTGACATAACTTAAGCCTGTAAATGAAGAAACAACTTGAAGCACTCAATAAATAAGAAGAATGTACCAGAAAACAGTGACGTCATTGCTTATAATTTTCAGAGAACAAAATATGACAAGATCGACCGAAGAAGAACAACAGAGAACAAGCCAGAAGTAAGCAATTACATAATTTGCAAATTGTGAGAAGTATCCTTATTCAGTATTAATTAATTATCATACTTAATTATCAATTAAGCTTCGAGTTACATATTTTAGTAGGTATTTATTGTGATTTTTTTTAATTAGCATAGTTCTTTCACAAAGAACTAAGAAGTGAGTTAATTGTATTACTTTCCTAGACAGTATTTAAAAAAAATACTTGTAATAAGGCATATTATTAAAAAAATATTGTTGATAAAATAGATCAATCATCATTTTTGTTGAATTTTTTAACATATTCTATCGCGAAAAGTAACCGAAAAGCCGGGCCCAGTGTAAATCGTAAAATAATATCAAACCAATCGCGAAACAAACCGTTAAAAATAGTAGTAGACAGTATTATATTTTCATATACTTAATATACCATTTAGGCAACAGACAAGCACAGGGTCCACCAAATGTAAATAACACCAGGGCAGTCAGAGTTTCTGTGCCGACAGAATTTCCGTGCAGAAGACAAAGCAGGGCAAACCTTTGGTCTTGCTGCTAATAGCACAAAAACTTTTAAGTCAATCACTTATCTTCATTTACTAAAAAAAATTGTGATTGAGGCAGTTACTCAAAATAGTCAAAATACAAACATTATTTATTAATGCAAGAAACCTGTCGCTAAATTTCAACGAGGTCCTTCGTAACAGATGCCAATCAGCTGTCTCACAAAAAATACACGCATAAGTAAAAAAATGCTTTGTATTGCAGAAATTAAGATCCTGTTACCTCATTGCTTTGGCAGCTGCTGCTCCAGCCGTGGGCGTCGCTGACCTCCCTGCTTACCTCCCAGGCAAAATCTCTGCGCAACCCAATCCCGTTTCAATTCAGATTATCATCAACATCGACCCGGCTTAGTCTATCCCTAGTCAACCTGCGGAACAAGCCCCTGAGAACCCAATCCCTGAGACACCTGCTTTCCCTATCGAGGTTATTGAGGGTGAAATACCTGTCACCCCTGTCGAAATTGTTGATTTCCCAGGCGAGATTGGCGTCCCTGAGATTCCCAATCCTCCCACTCCAGCGATAAACATCCCTGAAGACCTCAACTAAAGGTCTTCATCAGTATAAGCCCCGGTTGCACTAAATTTATGGACCTGTGACTAAATGTATGACTAGTCGCATTAAATGTATGATCTCAATTAAGCATATAAGTATGTCAGTCTTGTAGCAAAATGTCTTTGGCATCATACATACATACATACATATACTCATGCCTGTAAATCCCCGAAGGGGTGGGCACAGGCGTATTATCTTATCACTCATATTTTGCCAACTATGATTTTTGGTCCGAAGTAATGGAGGGCGAGCCTATTGCCGCTAAGCGGGAACTTATTCATGGGCTGAATGTTTACTACCGGATGGAGAACAGCCTTATTTCTTAGGCGCCTTCTACGACACCCATAGGAAGAGATGGGGCGACCCTATTTACTCCACCGGGGACCAACACGGCATCTTTGGCATCAACTACAGAAGTATAAAATGAGGTACAATAAATACAGCTTTTTAATAAATAAAAATGTTATATTTATTTAACCACAGCGCATATATTATATGTATTTGTCTTATGTATAATTTTACCCTATAAACCTAAAAACTATCCGTAAGAAATGAGATATTCTATTATATACATTCATGTCCATGAACAATATGAATATAGCAGATTTTTATTTATTTATTTAAAGGAGACGGGGACTTCTGGGCCAAAATTGTAATGAGTTGAGATATGACTTAAAAAAAGCGGTATTTTTTTCTATTTCAAAATATTAAAAAACCAGCTCAATTGAAAATCTTGAAGACGAGAAATCTTAAAACTAAACTTATTTCACTAGCAAAATAAAATATCGATTACTAAAAATTATTTAAACAATATTGCGTATTATAACACTTGCATCACAATTTGATATTAAATCAATCAGAGTGAACAAAACTTAATCATAATAATAATAATAACCATTTAAAATACCAAATAATAGTGTAATAAAAATAAATTCTGAATCGATTTCCGTTAATCGATTAATTATTTCTTGTGTTTATCAACTGTATTTTTAAGCTGTGACAGCTGACAGCTCCATTTTCTGTCAATCAGGCCCACGAATGTATGGAAGAGTATCCATCTCCTTTCATGTACACCGGCAGATTTAATGTCGCAGGCTTTAGACATTCTCTACAATAGTCAATCTATCAATCAGTTACCTACTAATAGCATAGCATTAATGAGAGGAAGCAATATCAATTTGAACCTGTGTTAAGTATCATAATCAATTGAACTTAACTGAACTTAATTCAACTTAATTGAACTTAATTTAATTTAATTGAACTTAACTGAACTTAATTGAAGTTAATTGAATTTAATTGAACTTAACTGAACTTACTTGAACTTAATTGAATTTAACTGAACTTAACTGAACTTAATTGAACTTAAATGAACTTAATTAAACTTAATAAATTGTCATTGTCTTGTTAATTTTGAGATACCTACGTTGTAATAAACAAAGCGTCATAAATATTTGAATATCACAGAGGTATATCATTGTTACGAGTATGTCAGTATTAATGTATCATCGTAATTTTATGATAGGTACAGAATTTTCTTTGACGTCACAACAGTCAAAATACATAATTAATCTGAATAATTTATTATTGTATAAATCCATGTAGGTATGTCTGATCAAGAAACTGTGACTTAATTCCGTACACATAAATATTTATATATCTAGGATTAAGTCAGTTCATTTCATAAATATTTTTTTATGCGATACTTATCTGAAAATATCAGGGCAGGTCACAAGCACTGGGCATCGATTTTGTTAAACCAAAACCCAATGTAACAATTGTTAGCTTGTACCGAGTAGTTCAGCCTCAATATATTTATATGTAATATCTACTCCAGGCGTTCGCTCAATATATTATAAAATAAATAGTTACTCTTTGATATTATCTATTGCATTGCATCTATATAGTCTATGGTTTATTTTTGCCGCCAGAAAAAACATACACTGCGATCGACTTTTGTTTTTTTCTCGTAGAGTAGATATACCTAATAATTTGATATTATTTAATTGAATACGATATGTACTAAGAGGAATAAATATAAAAATATAATGATTATATTAAGCGGACTGAATAGATAGAATATATTATATGAATTCATTGTCATGAGCATGTGAGTATCGATTGTTATTTGTAATTATGTGTTGGATGAATAGGAAATGGTAAGCAATAAATGCATTAATTTTTTATATGAAAAAGGATTCTTATTGATTAAACCCTGTCCTGAGATGTAAATCAAAGCCAAAGCCACTGTCAAAGGGTCCCTGTAACACGATCACTGCCGGCTTGTTCCGCAAAGGGAAGCCGTGTTAGTGATGCTTAAGTTTAGGTAAACTCTAATAAGTAATATACATGAGGGTGAATTATATAACATAACTTAAGCATCCCTACTACAGATGCTATATAATTTAGTATTTAATATTTTACCACTCTTCACCACTGCGGGTTACCTACCTACTTTGATCCGAAACTTTCTGTAGCTCTACCTATCCAAACCAAACGCCTTTGTTTACTATGGATGGTATTCAGGGATTAAAAATGTTTACCTTATAAAGCTTTTTTGTTAGTCATTTAAGTATGATATATAGACAAAAAGATTTTATAAGTCCTGTGTCGATATATATCTTTTTTTTAATCTATATAAACTATTTTTTCGAACGTCACGACATAATACATTTTTTATTATGCGCATTAAAACACACAAAATATCAATACCTGCCATGATTGATAAATCTTAAATATATTGTTTTTGTAAATATTTACGTGACTGGGATTAATATCAATTTCTTTAGTCATCATGGTTTAAATAAATAATAAATCTTCATGATAAAATATTTTGACTGTGATGACATCAGAATAAACTTTAAATCATATAATACTAATATTATTAATATTTATGGCGTAGATACGCTACAGAACACTATCATTAAGTACTTAGGTACACAAAAGGCATAATCCGTACCTCCTATATTATTAAATAATTTATTTCGGATAGTTATCCATAGTGTTTTAGTAACAATGTTGCTTATAAACGAGAGTTAGTATACATTTAAATTAAATTTATTCAAATTTTAAATGTGTATGTAATGGAGATGGGACCGACCCACAAATGAATCCGTACACGCCCAGAATACTAATACTGTAAATTTCATTGATATCATTATAGTTCTTTTGGATCATATGCACGGAGGACAGAATATGATTAGTATTTCCTTCTCCATGATCATATTACAAGATATAATGGACAACCCCATCATAAAAAAATTAAGATACTTAGTTTCAGTTAAGATTTTTCTTTCCCAGTTTACATATCGTATCGTTAGACTGTGTCTTATTTATCCTCTTTGGTGCCTCTGTGGTGTAGCGGTAGTGAACGCGGCTGCTACGCAGAAGGCGCGGGTTCGATCCCCGCTCAGTGACAATATTTGTATGCATGAATATGAATATTTGCATTGGTCTGGGTGTTTCTATGTATAATATGTATGTATTTACAAAAAAAAAAGTATCTAAGTATTTATATCCGCATTCTAGATTCCATAACACAAGCTAATTAAGCTTACCATGGGTCTAGATAGCGTTGTGTAGAATGTTGTAGAATATTTTATTATTATTATTTATTTTTTTATAATCCCCACGGATAAACCTTCCATCGGGACAGACTAAAACGCGCGCCGTCTGTGGGTCACAGGTTACCAGAAATGAGATTGTCTGCAACATCTCTTGCACCCCGGCCTACTTGTGTTATGGAATCTGTAATGCCTATGAATATACTTAAATCTTTTTTTTGTTGTTACATAAAAACACCCAGACCAATGCAAATATACATATTCATGCATAAACACATTTACACTGAGCGGTAGCGAACCTATGCCACATTCGTAGCAGTCTACGCTCTACCGCTACGGCGACCTCTATGGCGTAGCGGTGGCGTAGCGTCAATATGAGTAAATCGGATTTAAAAAAATCCGAGGTACCTTGAATGCAATCAGGGATTAGGACCATAGATGAAATATATAATTAGGACAGTCGTTGGTTGCTGGAGGTGAGATTGACTGAGACATATCACTCTGGTCAACCCAGGGCCATCTCTAACGAGCTGATCCTCTTCGAATATCGTAATCAATCCTGGAAAAAAAAAAGCATATTCCCAGGTACTAATAACGTAACAAATGAATTGCATCAGTTACAACGTACTTAGCTATGACGCTTCTAATAACTATGACGCAACATAGTTTTTAGAAGCGTCACGTCATAGCAACACACGTCTTTGTTTGGTATCTACATCTACATGCCTATAATCGGGTTTAAAAATACAATTTTATCTGTATTATAGGTAATAAAATACTTAACTCTTATTAAAAGTAAGATAATAACAACATTTTTGCGGCTGAAAGGTTTACAACTGTTATTAACAAAATGACTATCAGAAGCAACGTGTGACAAGTAAATAAACACGTTGTAAGAGATTAAAATATAGCGATAGCGGAAAAATCTATCAATTAAGCCAAATTTAATGCATTTGTATTATTGTTAAAAGATTCAATGGGATATTTACCTTATTTGTTAATGTTTGAGCGTGTTCGTAATAAAATATCCTGTTTACTCTTATAAACAATAACGTATAATTTATAGATATGCCATGCCATGCAGGAACATCGCGTCTTTCAAAAATAGCGCAAGCACTAACACCCGTATTCACAAACAATACTTCGCTATGCGTACTACAAAAACTGTGCAAAGAACAATAAATTCTCAGTGCGTTCGTTTTGGCAAGCCTTTTTATTCATAGACAACACTTAAGTAATACTTGAGGGAACGCACTGCGTTAGATACTGCTCCGTGATGTTTGTGAATTAATTTTACCAGCCCTATGCGCTTGAGCACACTATGAGACCTCACAGTGTTGTTTGTGAATACGGGTGTAAGTATAAAAAATGACTACTTAGGTATTGATCGGGACATGTATCTTGGTCCTAGAATGTGCTCAACAACACGAATCTTAGCGAAGTCCCTGGTTGCATTCCCTTGAATGTAACGTGAATGTAAGGTACCTTTACCTACCTCGGAATTTTTTGATTCGATTTACTAGTATTATGTCTTGACGCTACGCCACCGCTACGCCGCAGAGGTCGCCGTAGCAGTTGAGCGTTCGACTGCTACGCCGGTGGCATAGGTTCGTTTCGCTTAGTGCAAATATTTTTATGCAAGAATATGTCTATTTGCATTGGTCTAGGTGTTTCTGTGTATACTATGTACGTATTTACAAAAATTAAATAAAGTGTATTCATACGCATTCTAGATTCCATAACACAAGTGGGTCAGAATGCAAGAGATTTATGTCTCAAACAATCTCACTTTCGGTAACCCCAGACCCTTTTTTTTATCGTGTGAAAAATCCCAACGGATACCTCCCCCGCCGGAGCCGGAGTAGCAGGTTATGTCGGACTCGAACCGACTAAAACGCACGCCGTCTGTGGGCCGTCGGTTGCCGGAGGTGAGATTGTAGTAGCCAGATCCCTCGCACCCCAGCCGACCCAGGGCCATATCTCTCGATCTGGCCCTCTTCCGGTTTGGGGACCAAAGAGTCCCCAACTCGCCCCCGAAGTAACCCAAGACCCACAGACGGCGGCGTGCGTTTTAATCGATTCAAGTCCGACATGATCTATAAACATGCATACATACACACATATAATCACGCCTTTATCCCTGGAGGGTTAGGCAGAGGTGAATTAAAACCTACATTTCACCAATCATTGTAGGCTGAGTCTGGGCTGTATTTATCTGTCTCGTATATTAGACACCTAAAATCTCTAGAAAGACCAAACAAAATGTCACCAGTCTATGGGAAGGGACTGGCTTTGACTAAAACAAACAATTAAGTATTAGTAATAACTTATTATTATTAGTATTACTTACTTTTTCATTCATAAATCAATAAGATTGAATTTTATCACCAATATTGAAATTCATTCATTGCTTTGGTTTATTGACAAAATTTTGGAAAAACCCTACGTTTTTATAAAAATAGCATTACAACAAACATAAAATCCGATAGGTACGAGCTTTTAAAAATAAAGTAAGTAAATAATACTACAATAAAAACACGTGTACATAATCTGGCACACATTGTCAGATTATGTACCTACCTATAATAGGTAGGTACACGTTGTGTTATGTTACCACTACAATTATCATAATCCGGGTACGACATGTCACAATGTGTCACTACTTAGTCTCTTTAAAGTACCTATCTACACTAATATTATAAAGAGGAAAGATTTGTACCTATCTACATCTACACTAATATTATAAAGAGGAAAGATTTGTACCTATTTTTGTATGTTTGTATGTTTGTAATGAATAGGCTCCGGAACTACTGTACCGATTTCAATAATTCTTTCACCTATAGAAAGCTACACTATCTGGGAGTAACATAGGCTATATAACATCACGCTACTACTAAAGGGAGCAGAGCAGTGAGCATAAATGTCAATAAATCGGGCAGATTTCCATACATTAAAGTTGGACCGGAATCCGAATTCCACGCGGGCGGAGCCGCGGGCAACAGCTAGTTAAGTATATAGGTACTTACGCAAAATACATATTAGCCCAAACGAATTAGGATTGGACATTTTTTTATTTTCTCCCTTCTTAGGTGCCCATTACACGGTAGGTTTTGCTGTCAGTTTAACCACAATCACGGCTATTAGACGACATGTTATTGGTCAATCACGGCGTGATTGTGGTTAAACTGACAGCAAAACCTCACCGTACACCTACAATCGACCAAAACTAGTCATAATCAGATCTGATCACTTAAGGAATTCAGGCGCGGTCGCAGCTTGAAGTTTTTTTGTCACTTCGGAAATTCCTTAAGAAATTTAACCCCCCCTCCCCTCGTACTGGGACTTTTCAATATGACGTGCATGGTTTGGGGGGGGGGGGGGGGTGTCATGCCCCCTGTGACCCCTCCCCCCCTCGGACCGCGCCTGAAGGAATTTAGAGTAGATTACAATTTGGACATAGAAAAAAATATAGTAGTCTTTCGGAATACGTTGAGGGAGGTCACTGGCTGTGTAAATTTCGTTTTTGTGTGTCTAACCGAAATTACTAGTAGGTAAGTATTGCCGTTAACATCTCCAGCTTATCCTAAATTGCTTGTGTTAGGTAGGAGTTTAAGAGTGGGCTCACGTCTATAATGTTATGGCCAGAATTCGAACCAGGATTTCTTGATCTTAAAGAAAACTCCTTAACCACTACGCCATGTATCGTGTTGTTGCTAGGTAACAACAAGACACTAGACATACCTACTTACATAATACCATATTAATCATTTAATATTGGCATTTAAAACATTAATTTTATTATTTATTAACCACGTTAGTGCGACTTCTTTATCTGGGGGAATCATAAATAACACTAACCTAACTTAAATAAAAGATTCCAGGGTTAATATAGTCATGATAATATTTATTATTCTAATCATCGAAAGTTGTTAAGATAACTAGCTGTTGTCCACGGATCCGCCCGCGTGGATGTCGGTTATCGCGACCAAACATAGCCTATGTCCTTTCCCAAGGTTTAATCTATCTCTGTACCTACCTACCAATCGGTTCAATGGTTTAGGCTAATATGTAACAGACAGACAGACAGACAGAGTTCGTATTTATTTATAAAATTAGCACAGTCTATCGAATTAATATTGTTAGTAACTCGTTAAGTATACTGTGATTGTCTGTGATGAAGTATGGTAGGTAGTGGAGTTTCGTGCTGGTGCGCATGTCACATGTGCATGGTGCTTCTTACCTATCACCTTAAACTGGTCAGTTACGTTTGAGCTTGAGCAAGTGTACCTACCGGTTGCTTGGGAATAAATGGGACCCGAAAATTAAGTGTGGCCCTATACCTACACTTAAAACCTAGGTATTGTATCTGTTAGTGTATGTTTCTAATCAGTGGACTTATTCCACTATCCTACCTATAACTTTCACTTTCTGATATATTTTTTTATACCTACGGGTTCGATTCTTGAATTTCAAAAATACTCAGAGAAAAAATCATAGACTCAGTATTAAAATGAGGTGCAGTAAAGGTGAGCATTTATTGTAATATTAGCTGTTCTCATCATTTATTTTTATCACTTTCTTTTACTTTATCACAATTATTCAGAGTTACTGAACGGTTGGTCAAAACTCAAAAGTCAGAATTTAGGACTGTCATTTGTCATTGTTAGGTGAAACCGTTCAGTAGCATAAAATTATATCTATCTCTTTTAGCTCACACAAAATACATATAGCACTGTCTCTATATTTTACTAAACATTCATTGTGTGTTATTCTCTGGAACGCTTCCCGCTTGTCAAAATAATTCTAACCTCTTTATTACGGAATCATATAACATAGAAATTATATTATTTAATACGGACTAAACTTGTAGATAAGGAAGGTAATTATGAGGATTCACTCCAGCCTACTAGCTGGTGCCAACCAGAGAAATGCTAGAAGACCTCAGAGAGAACCTGTACCATTTCAAATGTTATTGCCACTGGAGCTGAAGAAATCAGTTTCTGGCAAAGGAGACAAACTGAAAGAAGCAGCTTGCATGCAAGAGATGGCCGTAATGTTTGCATGCTTTAAGAAATCCGAGTTCAACCAGCAGGAATGCTTGAAAGAAGTTACTGCATTCCAGGGATGCTATAACGATTATAACCAAAGAATGGCCACTCAGAGGGAACAAGGCAGAAAAGGTATTCTTGTGCCAGGAGAGAAAAAGTTAACCCATAGACAATTAAATCAGTTACTGAAAAGATTTCCACAATGATAATTATTACTGTATAAATTATTTGTTTAGAAATAAAGTTAGTTAATGTTATTTCAAAGTTTCTGTTCTTGATATCCTAAAAGTTTTGATGGTGTTACCTGTATTTCGTTGTGCTGCGCTGCAATCATAAGTAGTATATAGAGGTATCCTTTTGTAGTGGAGAATTGGTTGTCCCTATTTATGTAGTTCCCATTCCGAGCTTGTAAATCTTGTAATTGCTATTTTTATTTTCAGCGTGAAACAAAACATTAATAAAATGATAAAATAAATAGATGGTAGTGTGTGTTGTGTGAGCACATTAAACTGTTGGTCCCAGTTGTAATACAAACATCTATGGCCAGCCTTATGTGGAAACGGAAACATAAGTGTGAGTGAAAAAGTAGACGGAAGAGTGAACGAGTTGCATGGATGGTGGGGTGAAAGGTGGCATGACGGAAGGAAGGAAAACAAGAGAGAGGACAGAAAGACGTGAAAGTGTGCGAGTGCAAATTTAGAAGTAATTTAAAGTAATTCCAAGATTTCTGTGTTGTATTGTGAGCGATTGTGTTGACTGTGTTGGATTGTAAACTATGTTTATCCAAGCTGTGTCGGTGTCATTTTCATGCCCAATCACTACACTTATATATTAGTCCTTCTGTGTGGGCGAAATTACCCACACAGAAGGACTAATGGCTGGCCATCCCATCTGGTCAACAGCATCCACTACTGGCAAAAGTCATAGTATCATCTTCCATTCATCATAGTTGAACCCACTTTCGTCCTCGGACACCTAGGAGCTTGATGTTCTCTGTCTGACTTTTATCCTTTACTTGGCACAGTCCTTTATCCTGGCTGTACAACAATTTACACACTCATTCATGGCCCAAGTAGCAAGGGAAGAAAATTAAACAACAACATACAGTAAAAGAAATTACATTTAATTCCATATTATTAATAAAAATATTCCAATTACATCTTATGATAACAACAATAGTTGTAAAGTGTATAAAATAGAGCACATCACTTGGGGGCAGTGTGGATCCATTGCGGTGATGACACCTGAAGCTCGATGCGTCTCACTGTGATCCATTCATCGTCTACCTCATGGATATTGTAGAACCTCTCTAGTTGTTCTATGGCTTTGTCCTCCAGCTGGGAAAAATACAATTCATAGTTTTGAAACTTATGCAGCATATGAAAGAAATGGTTATGAAAACTTTCAAGTATCAAGATAGGTTGGTATAGATCGGCATTGGTGGTTTTGGTTAAGCTGAATTTCAATTAGAATCCTGGCTATTGCATATAACAACGTGAACCCATTGCTGGACAGGTTATTTTTTTTTTTAAATGTATATTAGTAGGTAAACGAAATTACTAACATTGACTAAAACCCCTTGAATTAAAAAAGCATTCCCAATTCTTCCCAGAATTTGATTTGGTTTTTTAATAATTTGAGGACACAATTTTTGTACCAAACAGTTTGTCTAATGCACATAGTAATTCGATAGTACCCACCTGTGTCAAAATAAGTGGTTTCGTCATGATTCTCGAGTGATCTTCTTTCTGCTTTTTCTGATCTGTCAAAATTTTATTGAACTCCATAGCTTTCGCATTAGGACTGCTGCTATGAGCGATCGGCGTCTCACATATTTTCCACGGATTCTTCGGCTTTTCAGGACTGCCTACACTCATTTTGTTGAAATGTTCTACAACATTTTGTGGTGGAGAATCTACTCCTTGTAAAGCTAATTTTTTCCTCTGCTTTTGTGATAATTTTGGTCCCACATGACTGATAATCACATTACCCTGTGGACTTCTCGCCATTTCGGCTATAGGAGAATCTTTTGGCGAAACCGACATTCTTGAAGCCATTGTTGTCTTCTCTTGTATTGTCATGGCACTTGAAGAACTGCTCTTAGTAAGTTTTGTAAAAGATTCAGTTGGAGGTTCATTCAGAATTTCTTTAGCTATGCTTATAGCTTTCAACCTTGCTTGGACAACTTTTTGTTGCTTTTGTTGGGAGGATGGCACCTCTATCCACTTTTCTTGCTTATCTCTTGCTCCTTTCTCTGCGTCCTTAGATATCTTACTTAGAGATAATGTTATATCACCAGTGACTTCGTTAGATAAATCTAGAGAAGTTACCGAACTAACAGATTCATACCTCATACGTTCTTTCTCACTATCAGTATATTCAATCTTCTTCTGTTTACTCCTTTTCTTAGGAACTTCTATGATACTATCATCTCTCTTATATTCTTCATCTGTAATCTCCATATTTACGGGACAAGCTTTAGCAAATTCTTCAATAATCTCATCGGTGGGAGCGTTAAAGAACGGAGTAATTACTCTTGATGACATTATAGGGTTAAATTTACAGTAATATTTAGTAATATCATTTAATAATTCCTCTTCTAGTAAATCTAAAGATCTATTCTCCAAGACACTGCATAGGTTTAACGAAATAAACTCCATACAGAATTGTTTTAGTTGTGCTGCATTATAAGTGTGTGCAATCTGGCACAGTTCTGTGCAATTTTTCAAGTTTATCAGGTTAGCAAGTGCGATTTCGCACATTTCTCGAAGACGGCCTATGAACAGCTGATCGGCGACCACCATCAAGTTGCATATAAAGTCAATGCTATCGCAGTTTTCTATTTCAGGGCATGAGTCCGTATAGAGGAAGTTGATGACAGGCAATAAGATGCCATAGTTGATTGGTAGCGTCACTTTTGATAGCAGCTTACTCTGAAACAAAGTATTGTTATACTAAAGGTAGGCATAAACTGCTTCAACTTGCCTAACAGATTTTAAAGGAGTCCTGCCCGCTAAGTGCCAACCCCGAGATGAAACGGTTATATTAAAAAGAGTAGAGTATAATGCAGTGAACGAATTCTACTTTCACATAAGACTGCACCGTACGCGTTGCGGTTGAAGTGCAGTTTCATGTAAACGCATACATGCGGTCAGTGGGACGCGGCTAACTGTACTTATGTTATGGGTTGACCGGTCGTAGTAGACTTTATGGAAAATAATACTTATTTTAATAAATAAATGGCGTCAATGATAATTTTATTGTTGATAAGGCTGATGGCTCCTTGAGTAAAAGTGCTATCAGTTGGAATTGAATTTATAAGATTTATGTGGGTTTTATTATTTCGCTTCTAAGATAACATAACATACATACTTATGATCACGCCTCTTTCCCGTTGGAGTAGACAGAGACAGCATCTTTCTAAGTACTACAATGCTGTCATACTCTCAGTTTTTCTAACAAAACAAATGATCATAAAGTGAAGAGTTCTCACCTCGGTCCAAGAATGCATGAACATCCCCTGGAAATACTCCAGCCTTGCAGCTAACACACACTTGTGTGCAGGTATCGGCATGTTGTCCTTGGATAGGACGCTGGTGTCCACCAGCTCGGTCAGCGTCTCCCGTTGCCATGGCGACGCGACGTTTCGAGTATACGTCGCGCTTTCTTTTAAATGAATGTTGCCGTCTCTGTAGCTATAAAATATATTCCAAATTATATTTTGTCTTGTTATTCGTATTGTATAGTGGGTTTATTTTAGGCAGTGGTTTTTCGAGAAATTGATTTTAGAAATTATATTTGTTAATGGCAGTTAATAAATGTAACATGTGAGTGTGTGTGTGTATGTGTGTAACATATGTACACGTATACGTGTATGTAAAGGTGTATACATTTTTTTTTTGGCCGTGTGTACATGGGAGTATGGGTGGCACCGAGATCTTTGACCCCAAGCATGCCTTATCTGCTAGCGGCACACTACTGATCAACGAATGAGGTTCTGGTGTAGGCTTTTCTCGGAGTTTGGGAGGTAGACGGCGATCGCTTTCTTTTAGGCAGAGGCGTTAAGTAATACACACCCACATTTCGTCAATTAAGGTTTTCCGTCTCACGGTAATAGGCGGCGCGCCTATTACCGTCTAGCGGGCACTTTGTCATGGGTTACTGTGCCATAGGGCTGTTCTCCATCCGACAGTAAACATATAGCACATATAGCATATATAGAGGGATAGCCCTCATAAACATATTCTCAATCTCAGACCTCAGTCAGAATACAATAATGTACTCAGATAAGCCTCAGATCAAGATATAAATCGAAATTCAGGATTAAGTACGGGGGCACACGGTGCATTGCGGCGCCGCACCGCAGAAACCGCGGCCAATCGGCGGCCACACAAGCGGCGCGCGGCCGCTCGTATGGCCGCCGATTGGCCGAAATTTCTGCGGTGCGGCGCCGCAACGCATCGTGTGCCCCCGCTCTAAGTGTGGTTCTGGAATACGCGCCCAAGTATAGTATAGTATACTTACTAGAACTTATCCAGCAGTTTATGCAGTGTCATCACCTGCAGTCGTTTGGCCGTGGCTTGCACAAGCTTGATGGGGTCGCAGTACAAGTGGGTACGCGGCGGAGTGTCCGTACTGCGGCGGTTGCGACGCTTAACCTTCTCATCTTTCTTGTTATATACCTCAAATGCTGATATTTCGGAGGGATTTTCTGGAAAATATTAAGTACATTATAAGAGATTATATAATACTAGCTGACCCCGCGAACTTCATTCATACCACCTCATCATTTTCATCATCATCATTTCAGCCATAGGAAGTCCACTGCTGGACATAGGCCTCCCCTATAGATCTCCAATAGGACCGGTTGGAAGCGTCTCGCATCCAGCGCGTTCCCGCGGCCTTAATGAGGTCGTCTCTCCACCTTGTGGGTGGATGTCCTACGCTGCGCTTGCCGATACGTGGCCTCCACTCGAGGACTTTTCGGCCCCATCGGTCATCAGTCCTCCGTGCTATGTGCCCTGCCCACTGCCACTTCAACTTGCTAATCCGCTGGGCTATGTCGGTAACCTTGGTTCTTCTACGGATCTCCTCATTTCTGATTCGATCTCGCAGAGAGACTCCGAGCATAGCCCTCTCCATAGCTCGTTGGGCCACTTTGAGCTTACTCATAAGGCCCATAGTGAGGGACCACGTTTCATACCACCTAACTTGACTATTTTTTTTATTTTTTTTTATGTCTCTATGTCTATGTCAAAAGATGTCAAAATTCTTACTATACTGACGTCACTCAATTGTTTTGCCTTCCCGGAACATCTCTACTAACACTTGAACTTTATCGTATGGTATTAAAGTTCAAATTGACTTTTTAATATTATTACAAATTGTTTGTATGGGAGTATAGAAAGGTGTTGTTTTTAGACATTTTCAGGCAATTTTTTAAATTATTACTTCAAGGAATATTCTAAAATAAGAATTCGCGTTTTTTGGTTCAGCTGTTCTCGAGATTTGCACTTAGCAACTTTGTAAATCCCCGAAGGGGAAGGGGACCAATCAATGTATTAGGTCCCACGTAAAAAGGGGTGAGCCTATTGCCGTATTCTACACTATTGTTGACTCGAGTCATGCATCTGAGGCTGAGTCTGGGCTGTATATATCTGTCTGATGTTAAACAGCCCTACCCCTTAGTCCTATTCTCCCATTCCATCCCGTGTAATCTCCCATAGTTAACTTACCAATAACTTCATCCTCAATTTCAACATTCTCTTTCTCCTTCTTCCCTATCAAGTCCTCCTTCCTAATCTTCAAGCCGCAAGGTCCCAACTCTGCCACGTCACAAGTGCCGGTGTACATGAACTTCATAACCCTATCAAAGGCTTCTGGGTGAACGTTATCCAGTGTGATCTGGGGCTTATCGCCACGGTCGGTACAGGCGTCCTGGTATAACTTGTAGAGGTATTCGCTGCTTGAGGCCACTATGAAGATGTGAGCGGGGTATTGTTTTGGGCCGACCTAGAAAGTATAATATTAGTAGGACATTATTTTGATGAATATAAACTAATGGAATTCTATTCCAGATCCAGTTTGCCTTCGTGGAATTATGTTTCTGGAATTGAATTTAAGGAACGTTCGAAAAAAAAAATTATCGAATCGGTCGAGCTGTTTTCGTGTATTGCATCTCGCAATGTCTAGTTTTGTACACATAAATGTAGATTAGATGTTTGCGTGCGTGGAATATTGACCTCATTAAGGCGACCCACAGGAACATAATATGGGATAAAAAGTAGCCTATAGGTTCCATACTACAATCTATCCTTGTGCCATATTTAATCCAGATCCGTTCAGCCGGTTTTCCAGCTTAAGGTATGACTCCGTAGTCGACCGCATACCACAACTGCCAACGCTTGCAGCAAGCTTGGAATAGGGATCTCTCGCCACTGTAGCACATAGACTACTTTTACCCTGGGAATAGGTTTCTCTGGGGCACCGCAAATGGAGCTGGTAACCACGCGGGCGGAGCCGCGGATAACAGCCTATAGTTTTATTTAACATACCTTAAATATAACATCGTGAAGTAAATCTTCATCCGAGGCACTTTCGCGAAGAGTTTCCATATGTTTGGATAGGCTCGACGGAGATAACTCTGGGAGTGACCTTAAACCACAAGTCGGTTTGGTCTGAAATATAGAACAAATATTAGAAAAAGCGGACGAACTGTTGAAACTTTGGTGGTCAGCTGTGATTACTACAAAAAACGGTCAATAAAACTACATTTATAAAATCATACCAATCATCGATCTAGCGCATTATTTTTGAATCTTTGGGTTAGCCAAGCCATACATTGCATTGCATACATGCGCTGCAGCAAATTTAAATTTTGACTCATACTAAAATGGAGCTAGAATTTTGTTGAATACTCGGCAGTCAAACTAAGCCTATTTGCGTAAACCGGTATAACGGTGTCAATATACGACATCCATTGTTATTAAAATACCGAATATCAAAATCTCAAGGTTCAAAATACCGAATGTACGAAATACCCAAACTAATCCAGCTAAAAATTAATTCTCGAGATTTTGAACTTCGGTATTTCGTACATCGGTATTCTGAAATTCGGTATTATAAACTTCGGAATTTCGATATGTAACCATTTTTTTCATCACATTTTGATTTGAGGAAGAATCAAATTATAACCAAAATCGGAGCAAAATGTATTCAATAACTTACCTGTAAGCACGCGAAATTATTCCCCTCACTATCAACAGCTATAGAAACCGCTCTATAAATATTAGAAATCTTCGAGATCCTCACAGACGTACAGTCATCCTTCTCTAAAAACTTGACAAGTGCGGACCTGTTGTCTTTGTCTTTCTCTTTTCTGATTGGCTGTGGCGGGGCGGTGGGCGTGGCCTTACGAGAGATGGCGCCAATGAACGCCTCCCCGTACTTAGTGGTGAAGTATAGCGCGTCATGTGTGAGTGCCACGTGAGTAATTATTGTTTGATGAACGAGGCCGAATACGCATCTGTAATAAAAATAAGAAGATTAAACTAAACTTCTTAGTATTGAAATTGATCTATAACAGCCTTGGTGGCGTGGCGGTAGTGAACGCGGCCGCTACGCAGGAGGCGCGGGTTTGATCACCGCTCAGTGCAAATATTTTATACATGAATATGGGTATTTGCATTGGTCTGGTCGTGCCTCGGAGAGCAAGTTAAGCAGTCGGTCCAGGTTACCATATGAACATCTATGGCAGTCGTTACGAGTAGTTGGAGCCCCTAAAAAGTCCAACAACTAATCTAGATGCAATGCTTCGATGGCCATGAAGCCAGAAACGCCAGATGGCAATGGCCGTGAAGCCGGCAATGGCTTCACGGGAAATATCGAGGTCCAGCTAAATCCGCAGTTAGACTAGTAAAGCGGACCCCAGACTCCGAGGTGAAAGCTTCTGATGCGACTAGGATTAACGCTAGGATGAAGAAGAAGATTAAAATTGATATATAAATCTTTTTACGTGTAGGCCGTGTAGGGCCCCCAGGCTTCAAAGGGTGAGTTTCGGATGTGCTTAAGATTGGTGATGAGTTGATAAATAAACACAGTGATACATAGCTGTTAATACACCTCTACCTACCCCTTGATTTATAGGCAAGAATACAAACATGTAGGTATGTATAAATGCTTACCTAGTAAGTTTGTTGGTGGTGTCCTGCCATATGAAGAGTTGTCCAACATTGGTCAGCAGTAACACGGTAACTCGCGAGTACACGCCTGTCTCGCTCACTTTCGCCTCCACACACACCTGGCGAAGGTTAATTTGCCTGGAAATTTATTTGATAACCTTAAATTAAACATCCACTGTTTTTAAGGTTCCGTACCTCAACAGGAAAAAACGGAGCTCAGGCGCAAAACGTCTCTTTCGCAAAATGTCTCTTTCGCACGGATCAAGTTAAGTACTCAAGTCTGCAGCCTCGTACTTTGAATAACTTAACTTTGAAGAACTTACTTACTTGATAGCAATTTTCTTGCAAATGTACTTGTGTAATAGATAAACGTCTCCGCGGCTAGTGGTGATCACCGTGGCCGCGTCAGCTGCGTCCACAAGTTGGATACTAGCTTCCTCTTTAGTGTTACCCACGTAGAACGTCACCTGTAAGGAGATTGTAAAATGTACGTGTGTAAATGTAGTATCGACGGGGGGAGTAGTATCGACGTCAGATTTGGTCAGTTCACCGCCAACGCTCAAGGCGGTAACTCGCTCGCTCCCAACTCATGTTCTTTCTTTCTCTTTCTTTACTTCGTCCCCCTCCTCACCACGCGTACCTATGGCGCGATCGGTGTATAAGTAGATACAATCTGTCTTCAAATAAATCAAGATTGAGGGCTGAATACCGTTCTATAATACGGGCCTGAAAGTCTCAGGATTACTTACCCGTTTAGGTGCACCAACGACTTTATCCTCATTGGAGTGTCCAAGCTGTCCTATATTGTTACCCCACGTATAAACCGCGCGGGTGTTCCACACAACCGCGTGAGACCGCGCCGCGCGGATTCCAAGTGGCTCAGATAATTTAATCAATGGCTTGATAGAAGGCAGTTTTATTGAGGTAGGAGCTTTTGTACTGGATTGACTGACATTGTCTGTACTATTTAAGGCATATTGTAAAATCTGGAATGGAGAAAAAATGAGATGAATATACTGACGTTAGGGTTAAACCGGATGGGTTATGCTAAAATTCCTGAATCATTCATTTAATAAATTTGTCACAGCCATCTTTCAGTGTTTAAGGGGTTCCGTATAGAATAAATGGAGTTATTGGGTTTATTACGAATGGTTTTCTTGAAAGCGGGCAAAGATATCGAATTTATATCAAAGAAGTTAATGGTCCCTTGGAAGAAGGTAACGAAATCAAATCATACTGTTGTTTCTGACAAAATATCTCCTTACCATTCCGCTCTCCAATAAAAAGATGGTAGAATTCAAAGTAATGGCTATAGCAGCACACGGCTCGGACAGTTTCAATGGAGTGGGCCGTAAGGCGGTCGCGTGCGGTCCTCCTGCCCTCGCTAGCTGTCCACAGCACCAGGCGTCACCAGCACCGCTTAGCCATACGCTGTGAAACTTCCCTAGGCACACCTGAAGGAAAAATTAACGAACGTCGTTTAGTCAGTGTGACCAATTTATGGATGCGAGCCGCTTCCAACCGGGGAGGTCTATGTCCAGCAGTGGACTTCCTTTGGCTGAAATGATGATGATGATGATGATGACCAATTTATTACCAGTAACAGTATTGTAGGTGTACCTACGGGGAAACTAACATTACCGTTTCACCCACCAGTGCAGTGTCGACAGTACGTAAATACCTCTCCTTTACTTCCTAAGATTACGTTATCAGCATATCCTTTCCCTCAATGAGCTTTCACGCTTCAACATACAGTCAATACTTAAGATCTATTTATTGGCAGAGAACTTCTCTAATCGGACGGTTCTTAACTAGGTACAATGTTAATGCAGTCTTTGTATGACGCTACGTGTTTCTCGTAGGTAGTAGTATAAATACAACGACTACCCCATCTATTTCCGTGGGTGTCGTAGAAAACTGATTGAGGAACAAGCATCCTGGTTCCTATGACCCTCATTCGAAGTTCTGAAGAGGAGACGACGTTATGGAATCATTTACTAAAGTGATGACGCAGGAAGACTTTCTGAAGGTTATCGTCGACAGCATTGTTTTCCATTTGACAGTACATCTTATACAATCCAAGCAAAAGTATTACGTGGGATCGGAAAATATACGTTAGCAGATCTCTGCCTAAAACAGACCTTATAAATTTTCGAAGGTCTGCTTCGGAGATTTATAAGATTCGAAAGGATATGAAATGAATACACCAGTTTAACAAGAAATAATGTAATAAATTAATGTCTGAATGAAGTATGGGATCTGATAGCCTCTTCACTGTACATGTCCGGCGTGAACTTGTAAGTCTGGAAAGGATTCAGAGCAGAAACCACCTTCACTACCCTTTTAGGCTGATCATCAACATATATCATGTTTCCCATGTCACCATACGAACCGGCCGGAGGTGCCACGCTCACTTCCCTAACTTTAGACGGTAATAAGTCAGTGAATTGACCAGCCATGGCCCCTAATAACGGCTGATCTCTGTTTATGCAATACGCGAACAAAGCTACCACTGTATAAAAACATCCTATGAGCACAATATAAAATATGATAATCCCTTTGTTTCTTGATATTGCCGACTGCAACGCAAAGAAGCAACCTTTGTCTTTGTACGATTCTATGTCAGGGTTTAAACTTAACGTGCAATCTTTCGACGTGGGTGTCAGAGCTGTAATGTTTGCTAATCTACAGCACTGCACTGGATATAATTTATTTGGATTGGCTTTCTGCCAATTAGAACTATTGAAATCCATAAAACTCACGACACCACAGCATTCGTGTTTAATCATAATGTAGTCCCAAACAAACGTAATCAGATCATTCTCTTGTCCGTAATACTCGCGAAGAGAATCCTGTAAATATTTCCGTGTCCTTCCATTATTCGTGTAGATGCTGTACACTCCAGTAACGAAGAATATCCAGAAAGAGACAAATAATAGTACTGTGACGAGAAACAAATAGGATTTTATTGCACATTTCATTTTGCAGCCAGCGCCGAGCACTCCACAACACGATGTCAACATCGCTAGAAGAGCAATTGGCATCAGAATCATCGTCATTGGAGTGAGCCAGAGTCTCAAGTTGACGAAATGAGCGATGACATCCACTGAGGAGCTCTTCGTCACAGTATAGTTAACATCACGAAAGAATTCTGTATTCACTGTGCACCACAGGCAAATCACAAACCCAACAGTTCCTAATAAGAAGAACAGAAGATTTGTGAACCCCAAACATGTTCGCGGTAAACCAACTGTATGCATCTTTGTTTATTTTCAATAGCTATTTATTGCACGAAAATGAATTGATATAAGTAGTAAATAAACAGATTGAATCCTAAAAATTGTAGACGTTTGATGTTTTCACTGACATTTACACAAACTATTTTTTTCAGTGATGGATTCTGTCAAGAATTATTAGAAAAGAGAATTTACTTCTTTTTTATCTTCTATGATATAAAAATGAAACCCTAAATGTGTTGCTAAGCGCAAATCTCGAGAACGGCTGAACCGATTTTGCTAATTATTTTTTTAGAACATTCCTTGAAGTACGAGGATGGTTCTTACGGAGAGAAAAAAAAAAAAGAATCGACTGTTAGGCGTACGAAGTTCGCGGCGTCAGCTAGTTATGTATAAAATTACATTTGACACTACTGGTGGTGTCAAGGGGAATAATTTGTACCCTTGACACTACCGGTAGTGCCATGGGGAAAGAATTTACACATGACACTACCAGTAGTACCACGGGGCAGTCCCTGCTAGGACAATCTAGGCACTTGGCAAATATGGCCGAGTGCCTAGATTGACCTTGCGTTCACAATGTTTCACAGGGGTGTTCAACATAATTCGCAACACGAAGGTAGCTTACTTTTGAGCTCGTTCTTTGTTAGAAATTATAACCAATCATATCCCTGTTGGGTTAGACATGATTGGTCATTACATATTTGAGTTTGGCGACACTACCAAACTGGTGACGTTTAAGGAAATTTCATCACCATTTTAAAGAAGTCAACTTAACAATGTCTAAACAATCCATCAGTAGGTACTTTTGCCAATCTCCTCGACGTCCTCTGGCTGTATGTTCCGTACCACTCCTCTCTAACTCTAGGGAAGGTGTGATGTAGCTGTATCGAAATCTCTATATATAAAAATGAATCCCTATTTCCCTTGGTCACGCCATCACGCGTGAACGGCTGGACCGATTTCGCTAATTCTTGTTTTAGAACATTCCTTAAAGTACGGGGATGGTTCTTACGGAGAGAAAATTGAAAAAAAAAGAATTGACTGTTAGGCGGTACGAAGTTCGCGGGGTCAGGCTAGTAATAAATAAAAGAAGTCAGTAGATATCACTTACCTGCTTCACACAAGTGTTGGCTCTATTGAAGCATGTCAGCAGCTCAGGCGTAGCGCGTTCCTGTTGAGTGCCAGTGCCAAGGGTGTAATTGGAGTTGTTGCCCCAAACATATACCTCCCTTGGTTGACTGCCTTCATGCTTGTACATGTATTGACGGTCCAACATGGCATGTTCTAGAGCCCGGTAGTCATCTTTATCGACTATATCTGTGTTTGCACCTGTATTGGAATGATTAGTGACTTTAATTTAAACTCATAATATGTTATCAATGTGACAATATTCTGGGTCGTGTACATGGGCATCAGCTGAATTATTTTCAGAGGGGTGCATTTACGTTTCCATAGATTTTGTATTAAATAGACTAAGATAGAAAAAAAGCGAATACAGCTCAGGTGGGACTCGAACGTAGTTCGAATGTATGGAAAATTTTGGAACAGCTTCGGACGAGGTTCAGTGGCTCAGTGGTCAGAGCATTCCCCCTGTAAGGGAAAGATCGCGGGTTCGAGTCCCGCCTGAGCTGTATTCGCTTTTTTTTATGTTAACCGATTTGAATAGTTTAGCGTAAATGCTTTAAAATTTCATTTGATTTTGTATTAATTTAGTACAGTACAATTTCATCTTTATAAAAATTCAACATTTGACAAAATGAAAAATACAAAGTTACGGGAAACTAGACATTTTAGGAATTTAACTTTACGCGAATTCAACTTGATAGTTCGAAAGGAAGAAAAAGGGGGTGTAACTGCACTACCTTGCATCCCCCGCCCGGCGCCCATTATCGTGTTTATTATTTTGAGGTGGATAAAGCTCCAATTTCCTAATCAATCTGATCTGTGTACTAAATTTAGCCCAGGAAAAACTGAGATTACATACCAATTTTCATGAGTGCTACAGCTGCATGTATTTGTCCATAAAATACACTTCTATGCAATGGCGTATATCCTGACTCACGGTCTCGTGCATTTTTAAATGCCTCTGAAGAATGGCGGATGAGCCAGTCCATCAAACGAATCCTGCCGCAGGACGCAGCTGTATGGAGGGCAGTCCGTCCCTAAAAAAAATACCACAAGATGTGTAGCACTACACAAAAACACCAACTTTTGGTAGTGTTTGCACACAATACAATACACTGTAATATATAATCTTTTTTGTTGTTTTTTTGTTTTCATGTTTAAAAAAAAAAATTATACAAGTTCCAAGTGCATGTTTTTTATATTAGTATTAATCATTCTACAGAGTAAAGGTATTAATATCTCGGTTTCTTGTTAAGAATATATAAATGACATATTATTATGTACATAATTATATTAATTTATTTTTGTCTTCGTCTGTGCCTGGCATTGAACTAAGCAAAAACTTTACATTACCAATTAATTTTCTGGAACTGGTCTGATGATGCAGTCAGATATTCACAATTACATGACAACTTCATAGATTTTGGGCTTGTTTATGATTATGCTGAATATAATTTTGTTGTACAAATGAGCTATCAATTTTTTTTATCATTTATGTACCTACAATGATAGTCAAAAAGTCAATAATAATGACTCCCAAAGTTTTTAATAATAAGAGACAATTTATTTTTATCCATATTTTTTTTTTTTTTTTGAATTAAGAATATTAGCAACCGAAATTACTAATATTCCCGTTAACCCCTCCAACTAAGCTAACTAAATTGCTTGTGCTAGGAGTGGGTTCACGTCAGTAGTGTAATGGCCAGGATTCGAACCGAACCCGGGACCTCTCAATCGTAAGGTCGACTCCTTAACCACTAAGCTACCGACACTTTTTATATTTAAAACACAACATGTTGCGGAGTGAATGTTAATAAAAAAGGGTACCTACATTTTTAACTTCGTCAACTTACCTCAAAATCAAAAGCTTTGACAAAATTAGCACATGTCCCTTTAATAAAACTGGCCAAAGCTTCATCACTGATAGCACGTTTCGTAATGGCACTTGTTAAAGCCTGTCCATGAAGACGTGATCGACACCGAGAGGTGCAGTCCACCTCCACTTTGTGCTTACTCATTATGTCTAATTAAGCACCGAGATATACTTGAGATAAAATTTTCTTTAGTAAATAATTTGGAGATATGATAGGTGAAATCTTGTGAAGATGAGCAATAGTCAGGTACGAGTAGAGCGCTGCTCCAGTAGCCCCCGGAGGAGCTACAGTGTTCTCTAATAAGAACTCATGATTGATGTGACAGCAATCTGTTAAGAAGTAATAACGATAAATTTAATAAATCCAATTAATAAAGAGATATTCAATTCTGACAATAACTAGTAGTAGTTATTATAAACTAAAATAATTACCTACACCATAAAAAGGGTATGAAAAAAAAACAACATATTTAGACTTATTTAACTTTCAATCACACAAATTTTTGAGTGATATAAAGTTAAATTTAATGCATTTTGCAAAACAACTAAAAAATGATCTAAAAATGCAATACCAATTATTTAAAATGTAAACAATTCATTTCGTTGATCGAAATAAATCGGAGATAAGACAGATACGAGTACTTAATGCAAAAGGTTTAGTCTCAAAAGGTTCAAGTCGTAAATTTATATTTTGAGACTAAACCCATACTAAACTATGCAAAATTTTCAAGGTCGAATATTAGGTGACACCGGCGATGCCGAATTTAGTCTGTAATATTATTAATTAAAAATGCCAAAGAACAGTGGAAACAGTTATTATAATAGATTTTTATACACCAATTTTATGAAATAAATAATCACCTTTACAAGAAAACAGCTGTTAGAAGTCGGCTGAACTCGTATGAGGACTTGCACAACATTATTTCACGTTGAATAACAATTTAATTGCCACATATAATAGCTATGAATATTAAAGTATTACATACGCTTTATCACTTAAAATTAAAGTAGCTCAAATACATAAATTAATAGTTTATGAAAATTCAATGGCAAAATTAAATTTTATTTTCATAAACTGACATTAGTTAGATTAGTGACATTTGACATTTATCTTCGTCAATCACATCCGGATACGTTCCAATTTTCCAAAGAAACCAAGAAACAAAGAAAGTTGATTCCTCCTATGTATTTCCGATACCCATTTTGTTCAATTTATATCCTTTCATTTTTCATATTATTTTGTTTTTCTCGTTCCGAACCAAATAGATTATTGTTTGTCTGCCTGTAATACGCTAGTCTGGAGTCTGCGTTCTACGGAGTGTTAATGTCAAACTTGACATTATTGACAAATTCCAAGAGTGCAATTTTATTTTGTAATTTGCTAGAAATATAATTGTTACGTAAAAAATAACATGTTTCAAGTGATTAGTCGTGCAGTGAGTTTATCTAAAACTCCACTGTCTAGGTAAGTACATTCCTAATAGCCGTAAGTGTCGTAACACAAAATTTTGAAATAAAATGACATCAGTACTACGATTTTTTAGAGGATTATGGAATTCAGTTTGGTGCGTAAATTAAGAACCTTCGTTTCAGGTCGCTTCCTGCGTTTTCAACATGTTCTGTGCGCTACGACAGCAATCCGTACAGTAAGAAAGAGGCTCCTCGGATTGACAATGAAACTGTACTGTCGCTACCTGAAGAGGCCCGTCAAAATGCTGCTTTGGAATCCAGCATAGTGGTCCCTACCAAGGTAAATATTTTACTTTATGTCAAGTCAAAATTTATGACAAGTGTGTCATAAATTTTGACTATCTCTACTGCCAGGCTCTGATTGGCTTTTTAATTTAAAATTGTCAGCCTATATAAAGATGGATAATTCTTTATTGAGATAATTTTAAAGCACTTAGTATGCTAAACTAAACAAATTATTTTAAATTGGAAAAAGCGAAATCAAGCTCAGGTAGGACTCGAACCCGCGATCTTTCCCTTACAGGGGGAATGCTCTGACCACTGAGCCACCAAGCTTCGCCCAAGATTGATCCAAATTTTCCAATACATCCATCTTTATTCCAATTTATAATAATTCTTTATTGTGCATTAATATTGTAGGTCTAGTTATCAGTGCAAACTTTATAAATACACCCTGTATAGGGTAATGTTTTCCGCAAAAAAATTAAAAAAAAAAAGTGATTCTTAACAAGTGATTATTTGCCAGTTTCAATTTACTCTTCCTAGTAACAACTAACTCTATTTGTTACACATGCCCAGAGTATTTATTTGCTTCTTATTTAATTATCTCATAGATCTCCTTTCCTGTGCTATGGTACGGTAACATTATTTACACTTTGACAATAAACTTGCGACAGCTTGTGCCATAATGTTCCAAATTTATCAAATTTCAGGTGGATCTGTCTCCAATCAATGGTATTCCAGCAGAGCATATTAGACCACGACGTGTACGCATCTACCAGCCACCCAAAAATGCGATGCAGAGTGGTACTAACAACATTCATCATTGGGAAATGGAATTCGATACCCGCCAACGCTGGGAAAATCCTCTGATGGGATGGACTTCAACCGGAGATCCGCTTTCTAATATGAAAGTCCAATTTAGGAATCCGGAGGAAGCTATCGAACATTGTGAAAAGAATGGATGGTGTTGGTATATTGATACTCCGAAGATAGAAAAACCAATAAGACCTAAAAGCTATGGCGTGAACTTCTCATGGAACCGCAGAACCCGGGTTTCGACAAAGTAAATGATGTTAGTATAATTTTATTCATTGTTAATTTTGACATCTTAGAGGTTTTAATAGTAAAATTTGCTCTGTGAAGTATCTGTAGGAATCATAGGAAGCATCTAATTTTTCATTTTATAGTATCTCACTCAATGTTCTTGGTTGCTCAACCTGGATTAAAGTTCTGATGATGTTGAAAATTAATTGTATTTATTTAACCTCTTACTAAAAGTTACTGGATAATTTAGTTGCTGTGTTTCATCAAACATAATGTCAGCTAATCTGAGGGGAAAAGCCATCAACTATACGACTATATTTTTGGTATCATTTAGCTGGTCTATGGAATGGAAAGGGGACTCTTTTGAACGCACTTAGCCTCCTTTTTGGGCCATTGTGCGTGGTAATGGAATAGAAATTTAGCTGGTCTAGTAGTACCCAGAAGTCTTTGAATATCAATGACTAATATGTTAATTTTCTACAATATCACCAAGACATTGAACATGCTGCTTATGACATAGACCAAGGGTTGTAGAAACTGTTTATACTGGAGATTGATGGCACTTGGTGGAACTTGCAACACATATTGAATAAAGCACTTGTGGAAACCTTTAGAATTTTTCAGTGATAGTTTTTATACTTACGCCTCACATCACCTACCTGCCTACCTACTTGTTCCAAAACTGTGCACCACCATAGAATATAAAACCAAGAGGAAGTACTGAAGCTAGCTATTGCTTATGTACCATAAGTCTTCGACATCCTTATAGCAACATGAATGTTGTTGCTTGCTCTATTTTGTTCTTCGTTGAAAATTAGGGTTAGCTAAGTTACTGTTCTGAGAATGTCTTATAGACTGACCGCGAGCTCAGCTCTGTACCGCTTCCATGTCACGTGCGGTGTGGCGGGGGACGCGGTAAAGAAAGATAAAGAAAGAGCATTAGCACTAATACATTAAACGCCAACAACTGCCAAATACTCTAACCAACATACATTTCCATCCAAAGGTTGCCTGGAAGAAATTGCGTAAAGCGATAAGGCCGCCCTTTGTACTGCTTCTGTTTTCATAATTCCTGTATCACAATTTTGTAATTTGGCGTACAATAAAGTATATAATAAAAAATAAAAAATAAAATAGCTGAGAGCGAGCAAGCGAGCAAGATACCACATTGAGTGCTGGCGGCGGTATCTCGCTCGGTCTCATCTCCTGCTCATTCATTCTCTTTTATTACCTCGTCCCCCGCCACGCCGCGGGTATTACTAGACAGTACAGGCTCTCGATTCTGCTAAAGCAAAACCACTGTCGTGCCAGTCTCTGCAAAAATTGGCATTAAATTTTAGACTTTATTACTATAGGTTTAAAGTCCAAAATTAAATGACAATATTTTCACTACACGCTTTCGTTCACTCTAAAAAAAGTTATTTAATTTTAAACTTTAACTGTACCACTTTAAAGGCTAAAATCATATGGAATTTTCTTGCAGTCTCTGTGGTGTGACAGAATCGAGGCCCAGCACTTGCGGGCGCGCTATAGCACAGAATAAGTAATAGTAGCTATAATAGTTCGACAATATTTGCCTTACCCCGCGTTTACACGCTGCCCATCGCATTGCTCATCGTGTTAATTCACACGTACGCATCATCGTGTTGGTCCGCATTACAGTATTCGCCCTGCAACGGAGACGGACGTAAACGTATGGAGAACAACGCTGTAGCAGTGTACGCTTTATGCTTTTACAGCATAGCGAATTGATTAAATAGATTAATAATAAAAACTATCACTTTCAACTACCTATACACTTTCCGTAGATGGATATAAATATTTTTAAAAGTAAATATTCGAGGAGCAATAACGAAAGCCGTGTTTACTGATTAGCGCCATCTAGCGGTCTCGTATAGTTCATCGCGCTAGTATTGCCGCTCCTTTGACTCGCGCCGCCAAGCCGACATTCGCAGCAACATACGCGGCAGTACTCGCGCCATGACGAATATACCATTCACACCACGTCTCTGCCCACTTCTCTCGCCACTTCCCTCGCTCTGCCGCGAGTATGTAAACGCAGCATTACTAATGAAGTTCGGACACTTTCCTGTGATATTCTATAAGCACAACTGAGGATATGGTTTTGACAGGTCTAATAAAAATGCGTCATTTTCTATATTTTCATTTAATCATAGTTTTCAACATGGTTAATTTATATTTTTTACCTCGGAAGAAAATCATATTTCGCATGTCTCACTTAAAGTTTTTTATTTACATATCATACAATTTAAACATATTATGTTACACAAATCGAACCATGCCCAACACATGCTTGAAATATTGCAATTTCACTAACTACAATAGTTTTACATGTACATCGTACATATTATAAATTATAGTCTAAGAGCTTGCGCAGACGATCGCCTGAATCGACTAAACAGTTTTGAATTCTCAGTGGCCTGTGTAAAATTGACGTTAATTTATTTTTGTTTCTTATAATTTTAGTGCAAGATCCCAGGATCCCAGAACTTGATTGTTATTTACAATCTAGCTGATATTTATACCTCTAAAGTATATATAGGTAGGTATAAAATATTTCTAAGTATTTGTATAGATAGATTTTATTTCTGAGGAAATAAGTAGATAATGTCTGGCGGCACTGGGATCTTGGACCATTCTGAGTTTAATTTTATATAACGAAAAAACTGTTTGTCGAATTTCGAACCGTGTGCACGAGCCCTAAAAGTACTTATTAATAATAATCACTAACAACCTCTTCAAGATTTATAATTTTAAAGTAGATAAAATATGAAAAATTATTGCGTTCTCTTTCTTTATTTACATAGTATTGAATTATATTGAGAAATGTCTATACTATTAGAACAATATTATCATGCTTTCTCTTTTATAAATTTTAAATATTTAATTGTGGGTGTTTTGTTAAGGATTTCAAAGCAATTTTGTAAAATTTGTCAATAGCAAGGTGTTACAAGGTGTTAGCTACTAATTTTCTAGCGAAATTCAATACAGGCCTCGAAAAATCTAAGTAGGTATAACGAATGAAAAAATTTTTTGGTCGAGAGTTAGTAAATTGAGATACAAATATTTTAAAACAAACGAATTTATTGGTCCTTACTAAATGGAACGTATTTTGGGTTAAATAGTATTTTACTGAAGTATAGATCGTAGAGAATTTTATATTTCATTTACAAAACAACTAATTCTATTTTATGTAGGCATGAACTATAAAACAGTGTACCAAAGTGCTGATGGAATGCTTCACACGGCTTCTAAAATCTAGTTGTCGTCGTCACGTCAGTATCGGTACCAAAAATGATTAATTTGCTTATGAAATGGATTTAGATGCATGTTGGAGACGCGTTAAATATGATTAGGATGTGTTGGTTTTGGGTAGGATGTGTTGTGTTTTGGGTAGGATGTGTTGTGTTTTGGTTAAGATGTGTTGTGTTTTAGGTAGGATGTGTTGTGTTTTGGATAGGATTTGTGAAGGTATAAAATTGGAGAATATAAATTCCTCAACATCCGATTGATTGTTTCCAAAATCATTGATTGGTAGTAGATTCGGAACGCCTCTAAATATAGTACTCGAGGTCGTATCCAACTCTAGCACAGCCAAATGCTAATTTTGTTAGCGTCTTTGTGACTCCGGATGGTTAAATTCATCATTAGATCCGATAACAGGCGTTACGATCGGATGCTAGGATTTTTAAAAAAGGAAATGTCGATTTTTTTTACGGGATATTTTTGGACAATATTTGTCACAGGACAATGGCTGTCAAGTCCGCTAGTTTACAATATAAAACAATGATTAAATTAAAGTTTGGACGGTCTAAATATCGACATGCTTGTTTTACATTTTTCACAAATGTGGGAAAAAAAAGTAGATTATTAAAAAAAATCTTTGTAAAACTATTACTCTGTGTTATAGAGGCATTTATTATAGCTACATAGATCCCATGTCAATAGGTCTTTAAATAATAATAATGTAAATAATTACTTATTTTTAATTCCATATTTGATAATGGAAAAAGATAGCTGGATAGATAAGGAAATACGTGAAGATTATAATAATAATTATTGTCAATATAGGTAGGTAGATGTCTAATGCCGGATAGTTCGATTTTTAGAGGGGTTCATTCAGAATTTAAGGAAATTGTTAAGTTTTTTTTTTTAATATTAAACAAAATTATACACACTGATTATGCAGTCGTTTCGTAGCGAAACATTTTGGTCTCAGTTTCGATAGCAAAATGTCTGGAAGTATTAATTTGGCGAACTTTTTTTTATAACATTATTCCCATACATTTTTTTTTGCTATATTAATACTTTCAGATGATTTCGCTATCAAAGCTGTGGCCAAAACGACTACTAAATCACCCAGTATATACCTATTCAGAATTTTATGTTTACCTTATTACTTTTCCTACCAAGCAACGTTTTTAGTTACGACTGCTTTGAGCCGTTACGAATCTTGAGCACTAACGGTCTTTTATTTTTATTTTTGTTAACAAATTTTACACACAGAATTAAAAACCTACTAATTTAAATTTATGAATACTTGCATATTATTATTTTTCGCGTTTTAAAATTTATTACCTATTTATGTATTTCATTTTCATTTTAATTTCATTTGATTATATTTCCTTTTCATATTATTATTATTTTAATTTAATTTTTTTTGCGATAAAAAAATTAAGAATTTATGGAAAAGTGAATCCAGTAACACTTTTATGAAACAACAATTATTTAATTTGCGACAACATTTTATATCTTTGTTCTTCTACAAAGAATAAAAAATGGTGGTACGTCTCACATACTATTTTTTTTTGTTTTTAACCGTACCCAATAATAAAAATAAAAACTACAACAAATCGTCTTACTTACAGTACCTACATTTTCCGATATTTGCGTTGTCCGAGTTTTAAATCAGGTGTAAGAATTAGGTAGGTACCTAAGTCCAATATGCGAAGTATGTTTGGGAGCGTTAACAAAAAAATCTAATTGTAAAATTTTCGAACTTTCGGTCATAATTTGCTATAGATTTACCAAATTATTTGGTGAGTAATATGAACCACAAAAATAATCACATGAACTAATAATATGTAGCAATAAAAATATTAAAATTGCCCCTATTTTTATTCATGTTTAAAAAGTACTACTTTTTAAAATCTTACTAAATGATAAAAAGGCTATTGTATTTTTCTATCTACTGGATTACTGTAGGAAGAATCGTTGTACCTAGTCAATTAAATTTATTGATAAATAATATCTAGCTAGCAAACTTTTTTGGTCAAAATTACGATAAAAAGCACCCTACAATCTTCATGCTTAGTAAGACACCTCGAATGGACATAGAATAAACTTTTTTCTACGTCATTCTAGTAATTATACCCAATAGGTTATTAAAAAACATGTCGTGGTGGCCTTCAACTTTCAGGTAGGCAAAGGTAGACTTATTATTGACATTCAAAATATGGCATTACAAATAAAAAATACGGATAGGTACTTATACTTATGGTAACTATTCCTAATCTCTATAAAATGTATATAGAACTAAAATAACAATTTTTCTCTAAAATTATATGACGTACAACAGAATAACAACAATAATTAAAACTACATAAATTTTGTATTAGGCACATACTAGTCACAAAATTTAGGATATAAAAGTAACTATTCACATACAACAAATGATCTCTAAAAGGTTCTGCCCAAAGACGCATGGCAATTTGTTAGTAGAATAATAAAATAAATAGAATGATCAATGTATGAGATTGACATAACGTTTACGACTGTCATAGACGTCATTAACGTCAAAATAAACGTGAATTGCATACGTGGACTGTTTATTCTATTCTACTAACATTTTGCCTAGGAAGGCTCAATTATGATGTACAGGTGAAACATGGTATTCTTCATTCTTTTTATTGAATTCGCTACCTTAGATAAAGCTCGATTTTTAGATACACCAATCCTGTTTGGTAGACTTTAAAATAAAGCTAAGTTGACTGTATGTACTAATAAGTATATTAATGACTACTTACTTAGCGAAATGTTTCAAATAATAATGATAAGAGTATCATATTATATTCAAATATACTTGCGGACCTGCAAATGTATCGGAAAGTTTATGAATGCTTGATACTATCTGAAGTATACGCGAATATCACTCATGGAAATAAAACCATTTTTTAACGTATTCTATCACGATTTATTTGTTATTATTTCTTTTTAACCCGACGTTTCGGCTACTTTTCAGCAGCCATGGTCGCGTGGTGACTAGATGGTAGTTGTTACATAGTTATAAGTACATCATAACAAATAAATCGCGATAGAATCCGTTAAAGTGTTTTTTTTTTCAATGTATGAATGATGTTTGAGTATTACCTATACTTTTTATTGTAACATCATGTGCTTATTACAATAATTTTATCAACACTGTGACGTGATCAGTCATTCTCATTATACAAATACTATTTACATCAACAAATTGATTTTCAACCAACTTGAACTGTTCGCGGGTAGCGTATCTACTTAAATAAATATTTAAATTTCATAAAAAATGCTGACCTACCGAGCTTAGGATCGTACAAATTGATTAAAATTGCTGAGTAAAATGGTTGCTACGCTGAATAAAATTGCTAAGTCAGGGTTGGATGCAACAAGTTCACAATTAATGTGGGCGTAACAATAAACTTAATTATTTTAATAAACTTTTTCATTATAATGAACAAGTTAATTAAAATGGTAAATTCGTGTCAACAATTTTTTTTTGTGGACTGTACCTACGGCTGTTTCACGGGCAACAGAAACAAAAACGATGTGCGATGCTTATAACAGTTATAATGTAGGTATGTATTTTTAATTCTATTGAATTCCAACTGATATAAAGTTGATCAATACAATAAGTATCTATGTAGATACTTTTTAAATATCGTTAATTTGTACGATCCAAGGCATCGGATTCAGCTATTACTAATCTAATGAAGCGTCTACAAATGAAGTTATCTAACTGCGTGTACAGCAACTTGCGTGTTGAGCGTCTCACCGCACTCTCATATCGTAAAGCTATTGAATTCAACGAGATAGGTACTAATGAAAATTTATTGCAACATTTCTGGAAGTACCTGTTTTACTGTATTATCTATCTATTTTATATAGTTGAGATAAATGGGCGTTTCGGTTCCATCTATATAATAAAACTAAAGTCTCCTTCAATGATACTACTGGAACTTGAAACCCCTAATAAGGATTGAGTAAAACATCCCATCTATCTCAATATTTACCGTCAACGGGGCTAATTAATTAAAGTTAAAAATCACAAGACGGCGACGAACTACCATGAGGGTTCGACGACATTCTGAGCTACTCGGGAGCTCTCGACGAGAGCTCTGGAGTCGTAGATCAGCTGGGGCGGGCGTCGGGTCGTTCGTCGGACTCCCGATGCACAAGAGCGCGAACAACGGTCGGTGGAGCTGCCGGCGGCGGGGCCGCGTCCGGCGAGGCTTCAGTCACAAGAATGCTCACTGCACTGTTGTTGACTCTTGTAGCTGGCGTTGGGAGAGCTGTTGTTGTTGGGGCTGTTACAGCAGTTTGCTGAGGAGACGGCGTACGCGCACGGGCAGGCGGGGTCACACGCCGCGCTGAATTACGCCGCGAGCTCAGACGAAGGGAACCTAACCAATGAAATAATTAATGAAAGATATTTATCAGATCTTAGTTGTAGGTACCAAGTCTTGAGATTAATGCCTGTCGGTGCTATATTTGAAGTGGTTCAAAGCGGTCTACTTGTTGTCGGTTTTAACTAGGTAGGTATTTGAGTAGGTAATAGCTGGTGATACCTAATTTTTGTTTGGTCTAAGAGCAGCTATTTATATTGTGTCTTCATTTAGTGTCGTGTGGTGCCTTGGAAGTGTGTTAGTACCACCTTTTTATAGCTTGTTTAATGACAAATAAGTTGATAAAGTTTTAAGTATGTATATAAAACAGCTATACTTACGGACTCCTGTGATGCATTAAAAGTGAAGGAAAATGGTATAACGAAGAACAAATCTACTCAGATTTATACACTACACAGACTCATGCTTACAATAAGCTACAAAAGCAGGGACCTATAGGGGTTATCAAACATGCATAAGCATCTCGCACTATCCTGTGATTTAAAAAATTGGGTTTTGAACTTATGCCAATATGGTCAAACACGCCATCTAAAAATTGACAATTAAGATACGTTAAAAATTAAACTCATTTGAATGACTTCAATGACAATGAGGGGAAACGAATTCAAAATAAACTACTAACACCAATTTTATAAGTTTTGATTGCATTTTGAATCAAATGAATTTAGGTACCTACTAGATTTAGCGCTGAGCGATCAGTGTAATACGGATTAGTCAATAATCCAATTGCATGCAGAATACGTTACAAGGAGGGGGTCACGACACAGTACAAGACTCTGGAGAAAAGAAATACGAACCCAAACATACTTTGGGGTTATTGAAATAATAAGATAAACAAAAGAGAGAAAATCAAAATGGATTCACTAACCGCTCAGTGCTACGCATTTAATGGTACTGAGGAAGAGACACGGAAAGCAAAACATTACATATGAACCTGCTCGTTTCGGCCCAGTCTCTTCGTCCATGGCATCCTGGTGTCGAAGAAAGATCGGCAGCCCGTATGCCGATCGCCTTCGAGGAGGCGCTGTTTCTGAACCGCATACCTGTTTCGTCAGACCAGGTTGTAGGAAGTAAGGATTTTAGGACTGTCACGAAATCCTAAAATCTTCAATAGTTGGAGAGAAAGAGAATATTCGAAGCTACAAGTTAACTTGAATTGAGAGATAAAAAAGTTACTGTAATTAAATGAGCTGATACTGTATTAAAAACTAAACTACTTTCAAATACTTGTACTAAATGATTATGAAAAGGCCTAAAGGGGTACCGCGAATGAGTGGGGGTGGGTAGATGTGTAAATTTGAATGTGTATACTAAACTACCGGTCTCAAAGCTTTGTTGTTGGCCACGACCACGCTGATCTCTTCGGAAACAGTTATGATTGAGGAGCTGGCTAAGAAAATCGAAATTGGCCATAGAGTGTAATAAAAAAGTGTTTTCGTGCAGCTGCCACGTGTCTTTATCAACCCCTGAAATATCTCCAATTAAAAACTTTCCTTTCTTATTTAAAAAAACTTCGTGAAAATATGCATTTTCATGCACAATGGAACTTATCCAGATCAGTCTCAATCAATGCCTTTTACATAGTTTTTTATTTGTTCAGTAAAAACCTTTAAGGACTATTACGATGTGGCCGAGGTGACTGAAGCGTCCATAAATTTGTAAACTCACGTGTGCTGTGTGTGTAGGTGCAATAATGTTAGCGGGAATTAAAACTACAAAAAGGTCGTAATAATTCCCGGAAAAATTATTGTGTAATGCAAGAATTCTTATTAAATTTGAAAGAGATAACATTATAAAGTGTAGAAATAGGTATACCTAATAGGATGTAGGTCATAATACCTGTTCACCGGGCGCTGAACCCGGCAACAACAGTAACGGTAGATTGAGCCAAGCACCTCCTAGCTCGCTGATGTCAGACGCATCAGAAGCTCTTGAAGACTTTCGACTGGATGCGTGTGACCCTCTTCGAACATGTAATAAATTGCTGAGGCGGTTTCCCCAATTTCCTCCAGGAGACCATTTTGTGCTTTCTTCTTCGACTGAGGGACTTCGGTTCTTTCTCCTGGAAAATATAATGCAAATTTTATGTATAAAGGAGGGAATATGACTTTAAAAGGTAGTGTAGTTGCAGTATCATTTAGGTGAGGGGAGAAAAAAATACCCTCCGTTCGTAACAATGTTATATCTACGAGTATAATGTTGTCTTTAAATGCAAACATATTGCTGCGATTTTCACATATGCCGTACCCAGTACCGTCAGACGATATAGACATGATCATTCCTCGCATTAACATACGTGCGCATTGAACTATAAAAAATTTGGGGTGCTTGCCAAGCTGATTTCGGCTACGGCGAACGTCTTCAGTAGTTCTGCTGACATGGTTACAGCACTGCAATTCACTAAGCGAGCACAGTGATGCGAGTCGACGTTGTGTTCGATAGAGATGGTCATTGGTCGGATTGGGTCACGTCACTGGAGATCGACCAATGACAATCTCTATCGAGCACAACTTTACGACTCGCATCGTTGTGCTTGCTTAGTGAATTGCATAGGTGATGCGTTCTTCCTATGCTTATGTCGCTTAGCTGTGAACGTTCTTGAAAAATAGCCATGTGTGAGGACATTTTACTAAGTTATAGTGTGTGTTTGCTGTATGGTAAAATGTATAATACTTACTTCACAAACTCTCTATACGCTCGCTGCACAGTCCTTGCTGCTTTATCTTCTCTTTTCCATATCCTCGTCGAAGAAACTATCTCCAGTTCTTTTCTTGTAGGGAACTGCTTCTTAAACTTAATATCCATTTGTTCTTGGAGTTGTCTGAATGTGTCTGTTTCTTCAACGTGACCTAAGACATGCTTCACGAGAGAATGTAGTATGTCTAAACAGTGAATCTTGTTGCCTTTTGCTATTGGTAGGTTGAAACTCACCAAAGCAACTGTATTAGGTTTTGAAATGCCTAGCGGTGGATCTAACGAAGCTATGAAATCTGATAATTGAGCGAAACTTATGAATTGAGTTGCATGAGGGTCATACCTGGAAAAAATAAATTATAGTCGTGAATATTTACAGTAGATCTCGTAATAAATGTTTTGGAAACTAGTATCATTCTTTATGATAATAAACAAATAGTTAGTACAAATAGTAGCAACTGATTTTTAAGAATCTTAAACAGTATAACTGGTTTATACTTTGATCTAGCCTGGATTTGAATGAACTAAAAATTCTTCAACTCCGAAAAACTCCGACCGTCATTATTAGTCTTTAGATAAGTAGACGAGACATAAAATACAAACATCAATGTTTTGTGTTAGATAATTTTCACAAACGTGAAACCTGTAATAACGTAAATACTAAAAAAACTATAAATTTTAACATACTTCGACCATCGAATGTAGAACATCTCAAGATCATCCTCGACAATACCGATTTCTTCTTCTTGATGTGCCTGGTTGAAGTTTTCGAGGATAATGGCTATATACATGTTGATGACGATCATATAACTGATGATGATGAACGAAGTGAAATAGGTGATGGCCAGAAGTGGACTGCCGCAGTTGCCGTTGTGGCCATGTTCACCCAGTTCGCATGCCGGAGGTGAAATCATCAGGGATTCAAGAACATCATTCCATCCGGCTGATGTCATCAAACTGGTAAGCATAAAGCAAATAAGTATTAGATAAATGCTATTACACTTGGTATGTCATTATTATTAATTTACTTTTGAAGAAAGTTTGATTTAGTTTGTTGTGTATTGTATTTTGTTGATGTTGTGATTTGGGCTTCATTGTTAGGTGTGCTTTTTTGCATTATATCTGTTTGTATCACATAGAAGTTAGATTATAAGTTGTTCATAAATAGACACCATCTTAAAATAAATAGGTGAGTTTATTTAAATTTTTAGGTTTTCTGGAAAACCTAGTAGATATGAATATCAATAAGTATCGTTAGCAGCTAGATTTAGATGATTTTTTGAATATCTTACCGAAAAAGTAACTGCATACTTCTTCCAAAGGTTTGAAAGTTGACAATATCGTTGAGGGCACCGTGTTCCTTAACATGTCCAAAGACAGACATACCGATGATAGCGTATATGAAAGTGATGAGTGCTAGCAAAGCACCGATATTGAACAGTGCCGGGAGAGACACTACTAGCGCGAACAGCAGTTTTCTAATACCCTTAGCGGCCTGGAATTTGAAATAATATTCATTAAAATAAATGCAATACAATACGACAACAACACAATAGAACATGTTAACGGAAATTCACATGATATAGTTAATTTCCGTAACATTGTTGCAAATAAAATATAATTTCTCTCGATCGTATTTTGCACACTTTATTAGAAATATGTAGGGCGGATAGTGTATCAATCGCGAAAGTATTTTGAGGACCAAAATCTGGTCATATCTACTAATACTAAAAGTAAACTAATTATAAATTAGGTGAAAACTTAGGTAATATTTTTGTTATTTAGAAGATTACTCACTTTAATCAGTCTTAAAATTCTCCCTATTCGGAACACTCGAACTACACGTAGTAATGTGGGCGATATTGGCAAGTCTATCATGATGTCCTCCATTAATATACCAAGAATCGACGCCAACACCAACAAAAAGTCGAAGACATTCCACGGCACCGTAAAGTAGTGATACCGAAGACCTACTATTTTCACTATCGCCTCTGAAATTATAAACTTATAAATAATTTTCAAGAAAGAAATAAAGTACCTAATTATTTAGGTTCATTTTCTTACCTAAACCAAACACTGTTGTAAAAAATGCATTACTGACTTCTAAAATAAAGAAAACCGAATGAGGCTGATCATAATGTTCTATTCCCATAGTGAGCATATTTAAGAAGATTAAAACAAAAATTGCGATCTCGAACCGTCTCGAGTTCGATAGGTCGTAGAACATTGCTATGAACTGGTTCCGAGGCCTTTTTATTACTTTCTGGGGCTTTTTTCTACCAAGTTTCTTCATCGCTGTATAATAATGCTTTTGGCTTTCCGTTAAAAACATTTCTAATACTCCACCTTCGTACTGAAATAAAATAATTATTATATACATCGTTAATTGTAAAATATTAGTCGGCAATTGCAGTCACTGTTTTATTTACCTTCTTTTTGAGCATATTAAAATTGTCTATAATTACTCCTATAAAGAGATTAAGGGTAAAGAAAGAACCACAAACAATAAATATAACAAAATAAATGTACGCATAAAGATTAGCTTCTCTCGCCGGCTGTAGGTCCACTCCTCGGGCGTCAACCGCATCAGCCATTACTTCCATCCATCCTTCAAATGTGGCCACTTGAAATAAAGCTAAATACGCTATCCCCACGTGGTCAAATGAAATTTTTGAATTCACCCACGTAAAATTATTATAATAACACTCCCATTTATCATTTACTATCTGAAACCAAATAATTTATTGTAAGATTCATATCAGTGTTCGAAAGAAATTACAGACGAAGACTTACCTCTAAAGGCAACAACTCCCCTTCACTATCGACGCACTTGAAGAACTTCCCGCCAAAAAACTGAACTCCCATGATTGAAAATATTAACCAAAACACTAAACAAACTAATAAAACGTTAAAGATACTGGGTATGGCGTACATGAGAGCGTTTACTACGATACGCATACCCTGCCATCGCGATATCGCGCGCAACGGTCTCAATGCACGTAAAGTTCTCAAAGATCTTAGCACTTTTAAATTTTCATTTTCTTCAATTAATAAACTGAAAACTGAAACCTGAAAGCGGAATCAAAGCATTAAAATAGAGAAATGACTAAAGCGGTAGTCAAGATATGTAAAGAATTTCAACTTACGAAGACGATGGTAAAATCTAACAAAGTCCAGAAACTCGTGAAGTATCTGAAGAAGCCCAACGCTATCCATTTGAGGAACATTTCTATTACGAAGATCAAGCAGAACCCCAAATTGGTCCAGTACAGGATCTTCTTCAGCGGCTTATTCTTCTCGAGGTGAATATCTTCGAAGCAAAGCGTGATACTCGATGCGAAGATTAGCACCAAGACAAACCACTCGAAGGCAGGAGTGTCTACGTACCGCAGTACATAGGTACGGATGAACATCCATCGCTGACCAAATTTGGTTCGAATGCATGCATCCCAACAAGAACTCCTAAAAGTACAGGGTATTGCCCATCACAAAAATCTTTCAGTTATTTCATTACCTACCTAGGTTTTCGCTTACGTACGGTATGTTCAGTTGATATAATTTTTCATCACTGGAACCTTTTATTTTGTTACCGTTCCGGAATGTAGGGGTTATGGTAGTATTAATACTGGTAAGCAATGGTCATAGCGATAAAGTTTAATGAGTTACGTTACTGGATGCATGAGCATTAGATTGTTAAGAAGTGCATAAGGTAAAACATACATCAGCTTACAAGGAGACTAAGAATGTCATTACCAAAGGAAGAGGTACTTATTAGTAATCGATCATTGCAAGTTTCTCGCACAAACTACTTTAATATAGAAATGGAAGCGAACATGATACTGAGCACTGAACAATTTGTACTTGCATACTGAATACATACGCATCATAACATTGTCGAGGAAAACAGTCCTGGGGTACTTTTGCCTCTTTCATTTTCCCGAATCCAGGAAAATTACCCACTGCATCAACATATTGACCCTTGGAGTTTTTTCTTCCACCTACGGTTAATTCATCTACATATGAGACTAAAGTTTGCCATGGATGTTTCATGTCCTCATCGTCCGGTCGTTTCACCGATTCCTTACTTAAAATGTTAGGGGGTTCTCCTCTCGGCCGTCTTACTTGTTCAGGCGTTGATTTACTTGATAGTTGCGCCATTTCGTAGTGCTCGTTTTCATCTGAAAATTGATCGCAAATTGATGGTAATTCTGAATCGCGCTTTATTATTATATAAAAAGTACCCATTCAAAATATAAGTGTACCTCTTGAATCTGACGGTTGTGTATGATATCCTGAAGACATCTGATTTAATAATTTCTGAGCGACAACTTGTTCTGTGGGAGACGACATATCCTCGAGATTTTCTTTTGAATCTTCTCTAATGCTAGTGATTTTGTGTTCGGTTGCCAAGTCACGTACATCCTTTAAAGTTTCTTGACTACCATGGTTAAAGCTATTTCCCGTTTGGTATAGTTGCGGGTAAGTAAAGTCTGTACCTGGTACTGGTATAGGCCTACAAAAAGTTTTAATTAAATACTATGTTACTTATTAAATACTTATGCTGTTATTTATGTTAACGAACCTATTTAACGCTTCTTGATAACTACGGCTATAGATATTGTCATGGTTAAACAAGATGGTCTCTTGTACTGATGCTGAATACCTTGATTCACTTGTTATTGACGCCTTTTTCTCTTTCATGGCGCGTTGTTGTGACATAAATTCGTTAACTAGCTCTTCTAACTTAGATTTTTTTTCAGTCTCTTTACTTCTCGATATAAGGAAACCTTTTTTTCTTACTATAGAACGTATTCTATCGAAACTTTTAGCTAATTTTGAATCTTCACCAACTTCCTGGAATTTCATGTGGACATTAGAATACATTTTGATATTCTGCTAACATTTGAATTTAGTTCACATTACCTCTTTTTTATTTTTAAGTTCCTCACTGTTAAAGCTATTGAGCAGTAAGGCAAGAAAGAGGTTGAGCACCATGAAATTGCCCATTACGAGTGCTGGCAGGAATATGAAGAAACAGCTCTCTGCTCCAGTTGCCTGCTCAGCACGCATACAGTCCCACAGCGGCTCGATCCACTCTCCACACAGTATCCGGAATATCATCATGAACGAGTGAAAGAAATCGTTGAAGTTCCACCTTCACCGATTTATAATATCAATACATGTTTTCAAGAAATTAAAATATCATGCATATTAAAAACAAAATTTGCAATACATGCCATAGTTATGTTATAATTTTTAAGACTTGAATTAAAAGAAATATCAATCCATATGAAAAGGTACAGATGGGTACGAAGCAGTCCAGTTTTGAAAGAGATATACTTATGTATCAAAGAGCTAAGTCTATACGTATATTCATGCATAAACAATGAACAATATTGAAATGGAATTTTTCATAACATGACATGGTCCTTTTAATCAAATTAAATACGTTTTAAAATAGTACAGCTTTAAATTAAATTCCAATAACTAAATCAGAAAGTTATTTGTCTCAATTTTATACATCCTTTAAATCCCTTAGCATCATCTAAGTAATAATTATTGTCTTAATCACAATATGTAATTGTAAAAAGTTGCTAAACTGTAAATTTATTTATTGTGTAAATTACTTTTTTACTTAAATTGATTAGTTGCTCACCTGGGTACAGGATCCGGTTCAAATTTGTCCGGTGTGTATGACTTAGAAAAGAGCTGCATGCCGATAACGGCAAATATGTATATAACTATCACTAACACGAACGTCAAATTACCAAGAGCACCGATTGTCGATATTATAATACTCAATAACACTTTCATTGTAGTCCATGATTGAGCTAACTTTAACACTCGCAACTGAAACAATCGTTATAGTAATGTTCAATTATCTAGGTACTAATAGTATTATAGCATCTATAACTAACAATCTAGTCGACGTCCTTCGTGGAAATTTTTCATTAAATCCTAAAAACACCAAATAAATTACAATATAACGTGATAAATTGATAGTTTTATTTATGGATATAAATGTGACTAAAGTAACGTTTTACAACATTCTATCAATTTGCTAACACAACTCTAGTGGCTCACACGCTACGTGAAATCATTACAATTACACTGTACCGTTTGAAATACACTGATAAATCGATGAGTGTGTCACTAAATTACAGTTTTTAGATTATTTTCAAGCACACACTACGAGAAATCGTTTCGTTTTCCACTTCCAATTTGAAATATACTCACCAACCGAAGGCCCCGCAACACAGATAAGCCATCGACGAGCTCAAATATGAGATCCAATAGGCTTGCTGACACAATGATTAGATCAAATATGTTCCAGCCACAAGCAAAGAAGTCCTTGCTCATTGCCATCACTTTCAATATACACTCTAATGTAAATATCGACGTGAACACCTGGAAGTTATCACAAGTTAGGATGACATATTTAAGTGTCTTTATTGTTTTCATTATTACCTACGTGTTATTACTATTGAGTTCTTCTGAATTCAATCTATTAATGAGTCTCTAAGTCTATCTGTAGTTTCTTCTACTCTTTGGGTTATTGAGAAAGGTAAAAAGTTGTGTGACCTAGGAATCAAACCGAGCACCTTATGGGTGCCCTTAAATATATGTACTGATAAAAGTATCTCACTTGAAGTAGTTTCATACATACTTTTTTTAATATTTTAAGCTTTTGCGAACATATCACTTAATTATTAATCAGTTATGGTTATGATCTTTCTACGTCTACTGTATTATTATATATGGAACTTGTATCTTGTTTATTTATTTTCCTCCTATTGAAATAATATGCAATGTATTGTATGATTACCTTATTTCCTATATCTAAGGCCTGCCTAACATTCTCACTCATACCATGATGCTCAAGAGCCAGGAAGAGCGTATTGAGAATAATACAAGTTGTAATAAACAACTCGAATAAGGGATCCTTAACAATCCCATACAAGCAGTTCTGGAACTGAAGCCACCCATCATAATCAATGCAGCAATTGACGCAGCATTCACAATTTCTGTCCAGCAGTTCATCTGTGATCAAATTCACATCAAGTTATTGTTGTATCCAAAGCAAAAAATGAACATCAATTAGATCCACGACTATAGTAAAGGATTGAAGAAACAGATCAATTTAGAAGAAGCAAAAGCGTAGCGAGATAAATTCATCGTTCGATGCAAAGCTTTCGTTTTGCTCATTCTATCTATCTCTTAAGGAATAGTAACAATCCACCATGCAGTTAAAAGCGGAAAATTGGGACGATAAATATGCAGGAAAATTGCATTGTATGCAAGGAAAACCAGCATGGTACACGAGAAATTTTATTGTACACAAGTACACGATATGTAAAATGATGTAAAGAGTATAGTAGTACATGATATAATCCGATTAATAGTGGTTAAAAATTTAATGTAAATAGATTGGAATCGCATAGAAGTGTAACAATATGTTTAAGTAGATAATTATTATGAAATGTAAAAGAACTTGAATGCGATTCTGGAGCAATGACAAGACGACAGCTAGTTAACCAATCGCAGTCACCCTGCAGTCTTCCTGTGGGGAACAGGGGTGGACTGGGGGGTAGAAGCGTTTGCGTCTGTGTTTTACTAACCTGTGAAGTAAGTGCAATTTTGCTCGAAATTGCCCATATGAGTTTTGTGCGTGGCTGCCAATAAACTGAGCTCATTAATTTTCGTCGTCTCCGCTTGCGGGAGGTCGGGCGCGCGCTTGTATGGCCAGTCCGCCCCTGACGATATTAATGAGGTAGAAGCGAAATTGCAACCGTGTAGAATCAAAATGCTCAATGGAGTGTCGTCTCATTGAGAGTGAAGCTACTGGTGAATGTTACCAGCCATGGAAACAACTATTGATCTCATATTATCATTAAATTATGATTATCATATTGAGATTCAATTGTTATTTCCATGACGAAGTTGCAGTACCTAAAATTGTTTAGATTGCTTTACGTAGTTGCAGTATCTACAACCTTGGTAGCTTTTACAATAGCTCACAATGTTTTCAACTTATTTAAACAATTACACATGTTGTATAGACATGGGTCACTTTCACTAGTGTGCTCTAGGATAAATTAACTTGAGTTATTTTAGACTGTGTTACATTATCGTCCATGTGAAATATGAATGCGCATCTGGTGTCTGACAATGAAACGAAATTGACCATAAAATACGGTAGTGAATGTGACCTACCATCTATATTTATATCTATTCCAATTGTAAATATTATTAAGGTTTAAATGCTAAAGCTACCAAGGAATATCCAAGTTGACCAGTTTGATTTTTCTTGATATACTTCAGTTACGTAGCCATTGTACAAAATCAAATGGTGCGAGGATTTAGGATTTTCAAAAATTAAAGAGGAACCTTACATAATGCTTCTTTAATCCAAAGAAAATATCATCTGTTGCAAATGCAAATTGAAACAGAGTGAATAGTTAGATTTTTAGAAGAAAAAGTACCTACTCATGTCAAACTACCTAATAATTTAGCAATATTTTAATTTAAAAATTACCTGTACATTTCGAAATTTAGAAAAATAGAAAATTGCAAAGAACGCAAGCATCGAAAGTTCAATAGATGTCTTAGGAAATATCTTAGTCCTAAGTGTGGCAATTTTGTCAAAGATCCATCATGCATAATTATAGCCAATAAACTTACTTTTGTATCTAAACTACGATGTTTTGCATGTTCATTAGTTTGAATAATTATAATTTGGAGCCCCTACAGAATGCATTCGTCGTCATAGTATTGTAGGCTTTCGTGTTTGCAAAGCGTTCGTTTTGATACATAGTGGCAGCAACGTTTAGTTTCAGTGTTATTTGTCTTGTGCTTTCAGTGTTGAAGCCGTGCCAATAAATTCGACTAGGTTGTGTATTTCCATCAAATTGCTAATTTACATTCGTATGCCTATCAATTGCTCATGCTTTAGTCTGTTTGGTTAAGTTTATTAAATTGTATTTTGATGTCAATACACATCCCGAAAATTTTAAAAAGTAAATATTATATGAAAAATTAAAATATTTATACCTAAAACCACTATCTGGCTGAGGTAGTCCGGGTTCAGTGGATATTTCTCTTGAATGGACTTATCTGGCTTCTTCTGTTTTTCCACAGGTTTCTCGGGTTTTGGCGGAGTTCTTTGTTTTGGCTCTTGTGTTGTTATGCTCTCTTGGGGATCCTTTAAAATAAAACATTTATATGTACAATAAGCAGTCATTTGTTATTTTGTTTCGTCCTCGTAGAATAATATAGAATAGTCAAAATTTTGATTTCATGAGCTTTTGTAAGGATTATTCTGATAGCTTAAGAATCTCAGGTATTTGTACCACTGGGTAGTGAAAGATAAGTATAGAAGCAATAATTCTTGAAAATCTTGAAGGTATTTTCTTAAATTCAAAGACATCGTGTTGAAATTCTTAACATTTTTACATTTCCTTTGTTTGTTGTATTGTTTAGAGCAATTCATTTTAAGAATTGTAAATGATAGGAATGTGTTTTCTCATCGGAAATTTCCTATCAGCTATTAATTAAGTTCTTTACCCGTTGTATTTGAGGCAGGTGTGTCGGCGGCTGCGGTGGATGCGGTGGGTGCGATGGGTGCGGTGGGTGTATTAGATGTAGATGTCTCCTAGGGTGTGGATGTGGGTGGGGAGCCTGGTCATCTGATGTGTGTTCCCCGTCGTCGTGGTCATCCACAACCCCAGAGTCATCTAATGAAGACTCTCGATTGTTACTGTGATCGCTCAGCTGCCGGCCAGCGGCGCTGAGTGCACCTCGACCTGTGACGAGATTGTGATCTGTTTTTTTATTAAATTATTAAGAGAAAAGAAAATACAGAGGTAAGATAATATTCTCGATTAGAAGCTAAAACTCTTCACGAATTATGATAATATTATCGCATTCGAAGACATCTATTTTATTAAAAAAAATGATTCGCTCCAAATTAAAGATCGAAAACTCTGTCAAAAAACAAAATTGAATCGTCTACTGAAAATAAACCGCCACAATATTCTACCAGACACAGTTTTGTACTTATCTTTTATCAAGGGTCTTTAGAGCAGATCGCATTATCATGAAACCGAGCACATAATTACATCACATCCAAAGCATAAAGCGATGCTTCACCTAATGCATTGTCTGGGTGCAGGGTGTGAGGAGCAGGCGGCGGGGGCGGCAGGGGTGGCGGGGGCGAGGCACTTGGGGTCACGGACCGCGACCGCGACCGCGAACGAGACCGCCGGTTTGCATCCCTGTTGGATAAACAAAGTATTAGTAGTAAGTACGTACTCACGTTTAAGTAGGCTTTGTGAAGATGATCCAGCGGAAATGTTTGACAGTTGCTTTCAGCTTTGTTGTTTAAGTATGGTGAATTAGGTCATATCGCTGTAAAAGTTTTTGTCGATATCGATATCAAAGTGGACTTCAAAATGAGATCGTTGAGAACAAATACTGCTGTTATAGCGAAAAGGAAAGTTGATCTACAGGTTGGCTTTGAATTTGGCATATCACAAAGTGCCATCAAGACCCCTAACTAACGATAGTTGGTAATATGGGTTCTTATGTCCAGGATAAACGTACATTTTCATTTGCTCTACATAGAATTACTTCAGTACTTATTTATCTATTCTGTGCTCTGACGTAGCACTCAGTCGAATGCTCTACCGCTACGCGCTACGCGCTCGACCTCTACGGTGGCGTAGCGCTAGAGCAAGGGTGCCCAACCCCAGGCCCGCGGGCCACGAAGTGGCCCGATTTCGGGTGGCACGCGCAAGCCACTGCGAGAGGAGCAAAAAGCTTCCTACAGTCCCGGATCCTTTAAGCGGGGCCCGAAAAAGCATCTGATGAGGCCGACAAGCTGAGTGCTACCATTGTAACTCGATGCCTACGTGTCTATAATGGTGAGCCTCTTTTCCGAGACTGCCTTCAGCTTACCATCAGGCGAGGTGAAGTCAAATTTACGTTATAAAAAAAGTTATTTCGGTGCCATATCGTTACCGAAAAAATCCCGAGCCGTGAAGGACATACCGTAGTAGCGGCGATAAGACCCATCATGGGAGAAAGCTAGAGAGGCCGCCATGTAGCCTCTCTAGCCACTCCTCCATCCTGCAGGTTATCACCGGGCACGGATGCTTCGGGGATTTTCTGCGTCGGATCCGGTAAGAGCCAACCACCGAATGCCATCGTTATGACGCGGGAGACGCCATCACCGTAGGAGTGAGAGTTCTCTCGCTTGCCACCTTGCTCACGGCGATGCACTGGCCCGCCAAAAATGTCCAAATCGTAAGTTTGGCCCGACAGCTAAAAAGGTTGGGCACCCTTGCGCTAGAGCATTCGACTGCTACATTTGATATCGTGGGCTCCCGCTGAATTCCCGCTCAGTGCAAATATTTTGTGTGCATGACATACATACATACATACAATCACGCCTTTATCCCCGAAGGGTTAGGCAGAGGTGAATTCACACCCACATTTCACCAATCTGACAAACCAAATATTAGTCGGGGTGTTTCTATGGGTAACGTATATGTGCATTCTAAAACCCATAACACGAGGCAGGTTGGGTCTAGATAGTGTTGAATAGAATGTTCTAGAATATTTATTTTGGAATGGGCTGTTAGTTTGTAACATTTAATGTTAATAATATCAATATATAGTCAATGCAATAAAGTTTTGTAAAATGTCTGTGAAATTATGGAGGTATACAAAATAAAATCAGTAAATAGAAAAAATCCGAAATAATTCTCCAATGACTTTACTTTATTTTCATGAATTTCCCAAACTCCGCACTTGTCGCAGTCCAATTAGGTATATTCGAAAACACATTCGAAAAGAGGCTACTCCAAGATTTTTAATGAATGCCTACAACCTTAGTATCTTCGGATCGAAGACTGATCCAATTGTCCCGTAACAAAGAGCATTATCATACAAATTCGTGTCGACTACAACTAGCCGGAATTTGGGTCAAACAGGTGAGCTCTGAATCGGATGTTCTAATGTATTGCGGGCTAAATTTGTCGGTGCCCAGATTAATACTCGTAGTTCGTTTTATTGCTTTTGGAACTTCAAAGTTCGTAACTACGTACTTATTTACATATTATTTATTTGTAACCTAATTACCTACTTATTTCTTACTATTTTTTCATTTATTATTAGCAATATAAGCTTACAGTCTACACCAAAGCGCTTATATGCTGTAGATAACAGTACGCACTAGATTGCATTATAAATACGCTATAAGCTAATTGCCTATTATTGCACTTTTCTGTTTTGTTTAGTAGATAGAGATAGATGTTTAGCTGTTTATAGATGACAGCCTCCGTGGCGTAGCGGTAGTGAACGCGGCCGCTACGCAGGAGGCGCGGGTTCGATCCCCGCTCAGTGCAAATATTTGTGTGAATGAAATATGAGTATTTGCATTGGTCTGGTCGTACCTCGGAGAGCACGTTAAGCCGTCGTCGGTCCCGGTTGCCATGAGAACATCTATGGCAGTCGTTACGGGTAGTTGGAGCCCTCAAAAATCCAAAAACAACGGTCTAACTGCAAAACTTCGATATCGCCTAATGTTAACATTGGGTTGTGGAGGTCAGATGACAATCGCTTCACGGAAAATATCGAGGTCTAGTCAAATCCGTGGTTAAGACTGGTAAAAGCGGACCCCAGACTTCGAGCTGAAAGCTTCGGATGCGACTGGGAAATAACGCTAAGAGGAAGAAGAAGAGATAGATGTTTAGTATTTTATGCTTTCAGATTAATTTCTAGCTATTTCAAAGATTGAACAAAAATCTATTGTAAGTCAGAGATTTCTAAAGAAGGATATTCCACGAGAGCATTATTTCACTAGTAAGCGTTAGCACTAGACTTTTATCAAATTTGAATATTACATGCTGATTCCGACCATGTTTCCGCTTTTGCATAATTTTGTCTAGCTGCTATTCTCTAGTTCGCGGAAATATATTATGATTTCAGGGAAGTAGAGACCGTTCGCTTTTTAAATCTTATTGGACACAAAATCCTGGAAAGTGTTGCAAAAGTGTTATATTCTACGTATATTACTCGCAATGCCACACTTTGTTTGAATTACTTAACACTCTCATATATTCCTCAGGAGACTTTATAGAGATTTGCAAAGATTAAATTGCAATTCGATATGATATCGATCTCAATCAAGTCATTACGTCAATGGAAAACATATTATTTAGGTACATTTTCTATTCTAAGAATATAGACATACTAGCTTTCACCCGCGGCTCTGCCCGCGTGGATGTCGGTTATCGCGACCAAACATAGCCTATGTCCTTTCTCAAGGTCTAATCTACCTCTGTACCAAATTTCATCAAAATCGGTTCAGTGGTTTAGGCGTGAAAGATAGACAGACAGACAGACAGACAGACAGACAGAAAGACATACAGAGTTACTTTCGCATTTATAATATTAGTAGGGATTCGTATGGCAGCGTTCAACAAAGACATGATAGGTGAATCACATAATGTACTCCGTGCTTTTGAAGAATTTTCTTTTGAAACGTATTTTCTAACATCAACATTTTCTTTAAAATTAAGAAACTGAATTTCATTCTCTGTTTGACATCTATCTATTGATATTCGAGTAAGGTCAATAGCCAGACTCCAGATCGAGCTTGGTGTAATGGCCCAGGGAAAATGAGCTTTTTCATTATCTTTTCGGGGCTAAGGATTCGAGAGGATCGTTGGAATTTTATTGAATTACCTGATGTAATTGGACAACTGTGACTTCTATATTATCTAACGTTATATAGTTCGGTTGTAAAAGTCGACACAAGAAATCTTTGTACATAAAAAGCTAAATTTTGTAGGTGTACCTATATCTGTGACTCCTTCTAAACAGTAATCCGATTTTATTAAAATTTCGTTTGTTTATTGAGTATGTACCTATATCCCAGGATAATTTAAATTTACAATTGAACTAGGTAGCTGGCGCTGTAATCAAGTTAAAACAAATGAAAAGATAACGGGAATTACTAAAACCATTCCCGATTTTCTTAGCCAGGAGCTTGTGGAGTGTAATATCTGGTTGATATGAAGAAGAATATGTACCTACAGATACACGAAAGTATTGTGATCTGAAAGTGTTGTTGTTACAAGAATTGAAAAGGGTACGCTTCTGGATGTGTGCAATGAATATCGAGAAGATAACCAAGTAGAGAAGGAGGTAATGTTCGTTTGAAATGAGTACCGCTAATTACCACCAGGAGTACCTATTCGTCTCTTGCTTAATGACAACAAATGACTTCTATGAAAATGAAACATCTAGTAAATAAGACATGATAGTGAAAGTATATGAATATGTGTAATGTATTCATAAGATAAAATAAGACAAATCTTTATTTTACACAAAAAACAACAGTACATTACGGACAACATATGAAATATATACAAACAGTGGCCTTATCGCTGCAAGCGATCTCTTACAGGCAACCTTTGGATGGACATATTTTTAATTATTTTAACAATAATAACTTATATGGGCCCTTGGTACTTCAAAAATTCACCTACGAGTATATATGTAACCTCATCCCACTCCCATAAGCTAAAACATAACTTTCATACGATTATCAAGAACAATGGTTAGGTAAGTAGGTACCTATACCCGATTTTGCAAGTGAATGGCCGCTGAAAGGTAACTTTATCAGATAGGAATTTGAATAAAGGACCAGGGTTTGCAAAAAGGACATATTATTATCTACCTTCTCTTCCCTGAGATTATTTCTTGCAAAGGCACTTATTTACTAAAATGTTTTCACAGGCAGGTACGAGTATGTTATATACCTACTTTTATTTATGCGCATAGGGGTCCCACTAAGACTTAAGGGGTTCAAGACACTTTAAGACCCCTTTATTGGGGAGATCCAAACTTTGACGTCGTACAGGTATTATACCTACGTAGCCGGAGGAACTAGATTACGTTGCTGGTATTCTCGCCTATCTCACTAACTAATTTAATCTTGTATTAAAAGTCGGTTCAGGCCTATATCTATTCAATCTATTGGCTTTAACATTTACGCTGTCGCTGCTTTATTAGCAAGTAGAGTCAGCAAAAAACAAATATTTTGCAAACAGTCCTTAGGTAGAATGAAATTCTTTGTATCTAATTATACGAAAAGTAAAGATATGAATATTTTCATATTTTGATATCTAATTATTTTATTAAAGGCATTAAAGTTAAGTCATTTTTAAATTAAGATTATTCTGTTTCTGGTAAGTATTGACTTTACGTTTTTAAAAAAAGTTTCAGTTTAATTAGTTTTTTATTTATTTATTTATTAAAACTTCATGCACATATGTACACAGGCGGACTTAATGCCATAGGCATTCTCTACCAGTCAACCTAATAGGTGGTGCAAAGAACAAAAAAGTAGGAACATTATGAAAGAAACCATAACTTTAAACTTAGTACCTGGAAAAGCTGTAAGGTATAGATACATCGTAGTAGATAGGTACCAATATACGCATATAAAGGGTGTAATCGCTAAGCGCGTCCAGGCGACCACTCCGTAACTATTAGGTACAGATATCAAAAAACTACAAACAAAAATTAGTTCAGTAGTTTTCCAATAAACCATTAAGTATTTTTCTTTTTAAAAGAATATTAGTAACCAAAATTACCAATATTCCCCGTAACCACCATTCTAGCTAATCAAAATTGCTTGTGTCAGGAGTGGGTTCACGCCGGTGGTGTAACCAGAATTTGAACCCGTGACCTCTAGATCGTAAAACTGACTCCTCATCCACTAAGCTACTGTACAGTATCTGTTTGATATAATACCGAAGAAAATCAATCAACAACCGAAGCTTTTTCAATACAAAATTTCTGCATTTTCTTTCCGGTTTTCGTTCACAACCAATAAAGTTAGTTCCAATAAACCACACAAAGATGGCATTCCAGCTAACTGTGTCTGTGAGTTTTCTCAGAGGATACGAATAAACTCGTTTCACAAGTAAGTTTGTTGAGGAAAGCCTGTTTATTCGATTTTCTTCGTACCATTCACTCGGCTCTACAGTAAACATTAAGGTTTCTGATTTCACTTTATTCAATGACTGTTGAGTTTGTAGAACAGGTCGAATTCATTAAGTGTTGTTAAACGAAATCTTTTGCTGTATCAGTACCTAAGGTGGTGTTGCATTTGTAATCTGGGCCTTAGAGTCAGGTTGGTAATTAAAATATCTCGATTATTGAAAGCGAAATCTAGCATTCAATTTTGGTGTATTTCGATGTGATTTGTCTATGTGGGTATGGGGTCCTTCTAATATATTCGGGCCTAATCTAACTTCAATCACTAGCTGTTACCTAAAAATTAACTGAAAATGATCTGCTGCTGACCTGCCCTTCAGAGATGGATGGTAAGACTACAGTCACTCCTGTAGGTAGTTGCAAAATAACAATTCATAAAGTAGAAAGCGGAACCTAGTGCTCTGTATGTGGCTTGTGAGTGTTAAATTTAAAAAAAAAATAAGAAAAGGAAAAGATTCCATAAGGAACCAAGTTATCTTTTTAAATTATAGGCTCCTAAGTATTTAGCTTGCAGAGAGACTGATAGTCGTAACGCAGTGAGTGAAAGTGCTTTTCAATGAACAATCTAGTCTATATCAAATCGGGATTACTTTACTTAAACGTTATTTTTAAACTATCGCGGTGTTTAGTGGGAAAAACACCGTCCTTTGTCAAAGATTCGCGCCATTTTGTGGACATAATCAAAGACATTAAGTTGGAACCAGATGAGCTTTTGGTAAGTTTTGACGTGGAGTCGTTATTTACCAATGTTCCATTGCAAGATTGTCTACGGATTATCGAAACCAAGCTGAAGGATAATGGTCTACCGGATAGTTATGCAAAGCTACTGCAGAGTTGCCTCGAAGGGAACTACTTCCTTTACCATGGCCAACACTACCTCCAGATAAACGGCGTCGCCATGGGCAGCCCTTTGGCACCAGTCGTGGCAAATATTTGGATGGAACATATTGAAGAGGGGGTGTGTCAGAACGCCCACACCCAGATCAGGCTATGGAAAAGGTATGTAGATGATGTTTTCTGCATCTTTAAAGGCAACAGTGAGCAAGTGGTTCGCTTTACTGAGTATCTCAACTCATTACATGTGAAGACACAGTTTACGTATGAGATTGAGAACAACAGGACATTGTCTTTCCTGGACATCAAGCTAATGGTGCGAACCGATGGCTCTTTGGCCCACACTGTGTACCGTAAACCCACTCACACAGACAGATACCTGCACGCCTCCTCGCATCATCACCCACTTCATTTAAAATCAGTAAGCTCGATGCTCATCAAGCGAGCAAATGACCTGTGTGACCCTGAACACCTGCAGCAGGATTTAGATCATGTTCAGGAGGTTCTTCAAGTGAACGGGTATGTTACGAGTTCTAGAAAGCCGCGACGTGTACCGAGGAAGATGTTACCGGGTGTTGACCGCCAACCGGCGTACATGCCATATGTGAAAGGTATAACGGACAAGATTGGATCCTGCTTACGGAAGTTTTCCATTAAGACTATCTTCAAACCGTGCGCCAAAGTAGCGAAATATGTGCGAACATCGAAGGACGTCATACCTCTACAAACACCAGGTGTCTACAAAGTGGATTGCAGCTGCGGCAGTTCCTACATAGGCCAAACGAAGCGAACCATTGCAGAAAGGGTCAGAGAACATATCGCGGCTGTGAAAAACCGTCAGCACAATAAATCGGCAGTAGCAGAACATCTTGAGTCGGGGGCCAATCACTGGATTGAGTTTCATCAGCCTAGAGTCCTCTCCACTGATCGCCACTATTATCCACGGATTGTGCGTGAAGCTATTGAAATCAAAAAATATAAAAATTTCAATAGGGAAGATGGATTCAGGCTGTCTGGGACGTGGAATCCAGTGATTAAATTACTCAAACCCAAAAACTCAGTGCCATTAAAAACTGACGTAGTGAGTGTTGTGTGTCGCCAGCCTTACCATTCACAAATAAGTAGTGGAGGGTAGGCGCACAAATTAATCCCGCGCACCTCTCGACGCTCGCAGACCAGTCAAGTCGTGACCACGGGTGCTGCAACGCACCCGAAACGTCGGCACAAGTAAGTTCCAAATAATAATTAATCGCGATAAGTCCCGAAACATAAAAACTATACTTTACTTAAAATTAGATTAAAAAATCAATGAAACGAGATATTTCTGAATTTCATATATCTGAATAAGAGGCAAATACTTCGGTACCTACCCACCTCTTATTCAGACATTTTTAGAAATAACGACTAAAAATAATATTAATCCCGATTGTCATTGAAATTCCCAAGATTCATTGTCATTTTAATATTTAATGAAATCATTTTCCTTAATTCACAACGTCTTTACAATTTGGCAAAAGAACAAAATTAATTTTTAACCGACTTCATTTATAAATTCTTAATTGAAATGCCATCCTGGTTGGCAAATTCCTTGTTCAAAGTTACCTATCATTCAAGCACAGATATTTACTTATGAAGCTTTGCAACAGTGTCTCATCGAGGCACAGATAATTCAGTCTTCTGCCTAATTTGAGGTTTAACTTTATAATAATCCGCTTGAGGGATCTTGTCAGCCGTTCCTCGCTCTTTGACTGCTCTCCTTTGTTTGCCACTTTGTTTTCTTTGTATAATTACCCCGCCATATTCGTATCACGAGATACTTTAATTGCTACTAATTTATTTTGTGACACATTTATGTTCTAATGGTTACACATAATTATTTCACAGAAAATTACTGTATAGCATTTTGCGCTTTTGTTGCGGTTGCTTCTAGGCAAGCGTATTTCATCATCGACATCAACATCATCGCTTACTTATATCGGATGATTTTACGTGATACAATTTAAGAAAATATTTTTTTGGCATTAATTCTTACAGAAGATTTTATTATTAAGACGTGTAGTTCCAAAACAACTATAAAATCAATCGGTATAGATCTAAATTATGTCACAAAATCAGTTAACCATACTTATTTACAAATGTATAGTGCTAGTCTTTTCAGTATTCCGAGGCAGAGTTTACCTATTGTCTAAAATGCAATATCCACGTCCACGATTATCTTTTACTAAGTAGGTACTTCTATAACATTACTTGCAACTTGGAAACCAAAACCTTTGTCTACGACAGTTCCAACAAAATCCTTCTTTTGTCAACTTATAAAATCGTATATTAAATTGAAAAAGAAAATCCATGAAACTGCAGCACGAAATTATTCACAAAGGGAATAAAAACTTACAAAGGGACAGCAATTAACGGGTAACATTGTTCCAACCGTACTTAAACTGGTCATCGCATAGAGTCTGGCTAATGAAAGTAGGCCCTGGAATTATTTGCGAACTTTTTATATAGCAACTCTGTATGAACGTCAACGTCAATTTGACAAGGTTGTCGTTCGGTATCTCTGTTTACAAATTGTATGCGTTTGTGTAAATTATGATTCTAATTACGGCTTAAAATGAACAAATTTATCAAAAGTGGTGTACGAAAGATGTTGTTTTGCATGATTGGCAAGTTCAACGAAATACAACAACAGCGTGATGCCGCGTTTAAACAAAAACAAGATTGTCTACGTGTGGTGTTGAATTTCATAGGTTAGTAGACAATATTATTTTGATACTTTAAACACCTATTAATAAAATTTTGATTTATAATTTACGTATCCTTCCAAATAAGTTACCTACGCTTCTCTATGTATTGAATAAAACTAATTATAATCATTCGTATATCGCATCAGTCAACCAATAATTCATTTTAATAACATCACCTATGTTTTACGTATACTCATAATGAATTTTAATTTTAAAACGATTACCTTTCTTTAACAGAGAATCTGCAAGATGTCGAAGGAGTTAATGAAATAGTAAGAACTATTGAAAATCTCACTGAATTAGAGCAGAAAGATAGGATAATAACCCAGAATCAGTACTTAGAAGAAATAGCTTCAATGACTGGTAAGTTTTTACTATACACTGACGTTTTGAAATTATGCCGAAAAAAACCTTTGCATTTTTACTTACTAATACCAAGAATTAATTACATATTTCGTATTTCTTCTTTGCAGAAGTGAGTGTCAGAACACTATTGCACTAAGCAAAAATATTGCAGTTACTACAGCTGCATTAGAAGAGATAATTAAAGATTCATTTGAAAACGTAAGTTCTCAGGATTGGAAGAAAATGACTGATCATGTGATACATATTGAAAATAAATATAAAGAACGTGATAAAATAACAGAAGAACATTTAGAAAGTTTTATTATAAATGTTAGAGACAGCGAAACTAGTGACAGTGATGAATCTTTTGGCATTGAAATGTTAGAATCTGATTTTGATTATGATGAATAAAACTAAGTTATTATGTGTGGAATATTATCGTATTTTATTTCCCTATTTATTTTCGGATTCTGCCCATATTTACCTCATATACCAACACCTATATATTCCCTAACATAATTTTCTTATACAGTCTATATATAATGATATTTTTAATAATGAATTGCCAGGTATCAAAGTAGGTTATTCCAATTCTCATAGTATGATTTTAGTGTTGTCATGCATGTATTTTTTAAATTTGCCGCCAATATTCTGGGGCCAGCTTTCGTTAGCCAGACTCTACCACTTGACAGGCCTTATGTTTGCTTACCAACTCTGTGATATAAAAAAGTAAAATTACATTCTGTAGAACACGTGAAGTAAATACGGTTTGTAAGGCTTACGTTATATAATTTTCTGCTCTCTGCACAAACACATTCAAGTTGTGGGTGAATTCCATCACAGAGTTATAAAAGTAACTTTTTCTGTGTTTGACATTTTTCATTGCTGTTTATTATTGTGGAAATATGACAAAGAAACCAGGGTCATTTCATGCTTCTTCCGTCTTTCGTGATTTCCGTTTTTCCTTTACGCACCGATAATTTCATGTTCAATTTAATTAGGAAATTTTCTTTACTTAAGTTTTAATTACATGCTTTCTACTAATTTAAATATTTTTGTTCTTATTGTTGTATAGTCGTATTTTATTAACGTTGAACTTTTTATTTCAATTCTAAAACGAATAGGATTAGGTTGGTAGCTCAACTAAAATTATAAAATATTAGGTACAACTAATCCTAATTTCATACGGATTATTCCTTTTTTATAAAAATGACGCCGATACCGAACGATTTATCCATTCGCTTCAATCATGCATAAAACATTTAAAAAGTTCGTCAAACTAAAGCCTAACACCAAAACTCACAGAGTGTGGAATAATTTGGTGCAAAACGCTGAATCTCGTGTAAAAGCGAGCTCAATATCAAAGTGAATGCATGAAGAGTAATACTTCAGTTGGCAGCTGACGCCCGGACTGCATTCACATACTACCTACATACTAACTACTCATAGCTGCATACTCCGCATACATGTCGTTGTCGATAGCTCCAACAATCAACGATTCGCCAGTGTCGCACTTCATTCGCTATGGAACAAAATATGAATATGGAACGACCGTTTTATTTTCAAATCTGGCAATTTAGAACGCTACATTTGTTTTTTTTTTGTTTTGTAGGTTTTCACGAAATTTAAGGCGATGTGGGGGTATCTTTAGCCATAATATATATTTTATCTTTATTAATTTCTCTTTGCATTCTTTGAATTTCTTTAACTGACACAGCAGGTGGTTTTTTTTAGATATTTGATTTGATGTGAAGAAGGGGCATGCATGATGATGTTTCAATTACTAAAAAAATCTTGTTGTGGTTCCACCTGCGTAGCTACGTCTCTCATCCGTCATTAGTGTCACTACTGTATTGCCGCTACAGGAGTGGTCCACGATATGGGCTATCCGATTTCTTCCTTACATTAAAATAAGTTTTTAGCTTCACCAATTGCCATCAATCAACAAATAATCGGTTTCTTTATGTGCCACTTTGATTAGCAGAGATCAAAATTAGATGGTAGCAGAGCCGTGGGTAGCAGCAAATTTTATTAACACAGAGTAAACAGACTTTGCTATTCCTGAACTCGGACAATCAAAAGAAAATTCCGAAAGGAAAATAAATCCCCTTCACTTCCATTATTGGTTTAATCTATTCTTGTGCTATTAAAGGTTATGATTGTTATTTTTCTGTGAGGATTATAACTGGCATAAAATCGAATTTCGTTTACTGTTATTACTTTTCGAGCAGTTTCCACTCAGTCTTCAAAGAAGGGTCAGAGTTTACTGTTAACTACGTCTATATTTCACGCGTATGAATTTGGTTCAAGTCTGTTTCTAAAACTCTGTAGCCTGGGTATTTTCAAGTGACAGTAGCTGTCAATACAGATTAGATTAAAAAAGACACACCATGCCTAAACAGATCTTTAAAAAAAAGTGTCAAAATTCACAAACTGCGTCCCATACGAAATTCGAAATTCAAAATTCACTCCAGCCTCACCTAGAAACGATGACAAAATTCTTGTTCTAAAACCTAAACTCCTATTCTAAACGTTTTCGATGCAATTTTCATAGTACTTTTACGGATCTTATCTCTGAGCACTGAGCAGTTCAATGGTTACCCCAAAGCGCAAAATATTAGTTCATATCACAATGTGGGGTAACCATATTTCAGTAGCGGCTTCCACGCGATACATCACTATAATGGCCATCGTTACTTTTCGGGATGACACCGCAGGTTTTATCTTTCACAAATCGTTTTACATGACTCATGAGTGGAAACCGATAACCTAATAGGGGTAATTTTGCCCTAGTTTTGGTAAGATAAAAAATATAGGATGCCGTTTACATTGTTGGTGCGGTAAGGTCAGGTAGTATTCTCGTAAATAATGATTTAGATAATATTTTTGAAAAATACTTCTAAGAGAGATGTGACATCGCATGACACTTTTGTCTATTTGTTTGTAAGCGATAATCTCTGGAACTACACGTTCGATTTCAATAATTCTTTTTGCATTTGATAGCCTAGTTTTCACGAAAAGTTATGGGTTATAAAACATCACATTATGCCTCAAAAGAGTCGAGTATTAAGAGAATAGTATGAAGCGGGTGGACGATTCACCGTGGTGGAATAGAACCAAGTACAACGAATGAAACTGGGACACATTTAGTAAGTAAATAAAAATAAAACAAAAGCTTACAGAAAAAAAAATGGAAGCTTTCGGGTGTGATTGTGACCAGCAACCCGGTTATATCGAAAGACAAAACAAAGATCCAATTTTCCTGTTCGAAGGAGAAAATATGAAATATTAATTGGAATTATTGAATCATTTTTAAGAACCACAGTTATGTCGGGCGGTACGATACAATCAGCATCGATCGATCTTGACTAACAAAGTATTCAAAATGATCTTAATTAATGCCTTGGTTTTCTCCGTTCCTGACTGGTTGTTCTGATATTTAGTTCGGACCCGATATGATACATTTAGTTACGTTGGTATTAAGTAAACATCATTAGTTGGTATTAAGATCATTTTGAGCACTTTGCTGGGTAAGATGATCGCCCTAAGTTTAGTTTTATTTGTGTTTGAGACTCCGTCTTAAAGGAAGTAATTAGAATTCCATCAGTGTGGTACAGTCAGCGTAAAAAGTATCTAACTACTTATTTTTAGATTTTGAAAATTAGCTTTTGAGTAAGTGAATACATTTGATCTACTTTGTGGAGTATTATTTTTGTAAAAATCTTAGTTTATTCGTTACATACAAAAATACTAATCTTTCCTCTTTATAATATTGTAGTATATTTAAAGAAATAACATCATAATATACCGTACTAAACAAAGGAATAGCTACATACACGTACTAGCATCGGTCAATAGCTTCATATATTACATTTTCCCATATTCCCGAATCAGGAACGCTGAAGCGGAAGATACGGGCTGTAATGTGTGGGTTCGTGAAATTTCATGTGTCGTATGGAGCCGTATGATTGCACATTGCGTGTCAGGTGGATCCTGTTACGTAAATATCGTTACGTCACATCACATTGTGTTTTGTGACGGCGTATGTGGGATATCTCGTCGTTTTGCTAACGTACTTTGAGAATATTACCACAGTTATTTCCAGTGCGATCTGGACGAAGTTCGTTAATGTTTTGAACAATGTACATTTATCCATACTTATCCTACAAGCCATAGTACAAACTGTGAATAATTAGGATTTAGGTAAATAATGCTATGTATTAAGAATATTTATAGATATTATTAAACTCTTCTTTTTAACCTTTCATCCATTGACTTGACTACTCTTTGTTTAATCGAATTTTCCATCGACTTTCGAACATCAAATTTTATAGCAACATCCGAATGAAATGTGAATATTTTATATTTCTTACGTTTGATACGTGGCTCCAAAATATCCCTTTCCATAAAGTATAGCGTACCGCCTTTCAAGTTGCACTATTGCTAGATATAGTCAAATTTATAATAAAAAAATCACTTACTCTGCCACAACAGCGACGGCCGCCGCATGATGTATAGCACTTCTGCCTCTTTTACGTCTTCTCGTCTTTTTTCTTCTTGAGTATGACGCGAGAATCAAACCTTTTCTCGCGTCTATTCGCTTGCGAGAATCCTTCGCAAGCGTTCTAACAGCTAACGACGTAGGGTCGAAGCTGAATGTGGAGTCGTCGCGGTGTTCGTTCAGATCTTTTTTTCTTTCCTGTAGACATTAATGCGATTTTTTGATGAGTTCTTTTGTTATAAGAAATACCTATGATAAGCAATCTTGCTATAATATACCTGGTAGAGAAATGTTTCTAAAAGCTTTAAAGCTTTAACAACATATTTTCTTAAAATCTTGCAAGGAATACTACTTTCGCACTGGAAAAATCAGTCATCTAAGCAATACACAGTCATTGTACGGATCTTTTTTCCAAGTCAAATAAACCTGCTTAGCGGGGAGAATTTACCTTCTTATTATTATTACCTTGCTTTTTATTATTAATAATTAACGGATTATATCACGATCGAGATAGAATCCGTTAAAAAGTGCTTTTATTTCAAAGAGTGATATTCACATAAACTTCAGACAGTATCAGCCATGTTATGTTAGACTTCTCGTTTATTTTTTAATTCTTGTTGTTGGTTTTTCTATTTTAAAGTCTATTCTATGTATGTTCTAGACTTCTAGAGTTAAAAGACTAACTTCTTGCGTGATCTGCGACTCCTCCTCATAGCTGAGCGCGACTACGGCGAGCATCAGGTTGATAAGGTAAAAGGAACCGAAGAATACCACCACCGTGAAGAAAGAAACTGACATCGGGCCACATGACGACAGCACCTGGTAACAAAACGTAAAAAATTAAGTAAAAAAATGAACAGAATCTGAAGCGGTTTATTTTTTTCAAGAGAACTTCTTTATTTGCTGATTGGTTCTTATATGTTACTGGCTTTTGCCCGCAGCTCCGCCCGCGTGGATGTCGGTTATTGCGACCCAATATGTCCTTTCTCAAAGTCTAATCTACCCCTGTACCAAATTTCGTCAAAATCGGTTCAGTGGTTTAGGCGTGAAAGCGTAACAGACAGACAGAGTTACTTTCGCATTTATAATAGTAGTAAGTATGGATTTTTATGTACATGCTTGATGTTTCCAGAAATATAGGTTCAGACAAGACATGCCATTTTAGCTGTACTTAACTAAAATCGAACGCGTTTTCAAAACGTTTTATGCGCATTATGGCTTCACACACACGGGAGCTTTTTAACGCCCTTTACTTTAAATGCATTTCCAAATATATGTTCATACGTCAGCGGTTTTAAAAGCTTTTTTCGAGCATTGTTGAATTTTGGGCCCTAGGCGTTGGGCGTAAAGTCTAAAGTTCAGTAAAGTAACTTTTTTAACGGGTATTAAAAAAAGTTCCAGTGCGATTAAGCCCTGAGTGCGATATTCTCCACAAAGTGCGCAGCAGTAGCGCGTCGCCACATGTCTAGTCGTTCAATGATGAAAAGGGATTGGAGGAATCAAGCTTTGGAATTACAGCACACACTCCTCAGGCTTACAACTCTGCGTCGATGTTCACGGCTTTTGTGACAGCACGGTACTATGTAGTGGTATTATTTTGGTTGATTGCAGTGAGGGAAATTCAAATTCTTATGCGATTTTTTTCGGTACCTAAGGGAGCGTGAACTTATATTACATCCACATCATTAGTTTAGTAAAAACTAGTTCACCTGAGTAAGTCGTTTTTTTCTTTTCTATCTTGTTTTAAAGCGGAAACTGATATTTCTGCGTAGTGTTGGTATACCTACCTAATATCTCCTAATATCTTATCTCATTTTCAAGGGCAAAATCAAGTCAAAGCACTAATATTATAAATGCTGTTTGTCTGCCCGCTACAGTTTCGGATAGAGTAGAATAGGGCTATATCATCTCTGCCGTGGGTGTCGTAGAAGGCGACCAAGGGTTAGGCTTGTTCTCCATTCGACAGTGAACATATAGAGGATGGTAAAGTGCCAGTTTGACGGCAATAGGCTCGTCCCCTATGGGATCGAAAATGATAGTCATGGATGTTAATCTGTTAATACACTTCTGCTAATCCTTTCGGGGATTTACAAGCAGGAATATATGTTTGTAAGAGTTCAAGTAGCGTAAAATCTAATGAGCAGTTTTCCAGTAGGTATAATAATCAGTTGGTTTTTAAATCATAAAGAGATGGCGCTAGCATAGCTTTTGGTAATTTTAATGTACTCTGTGGTTTGTTTGTGCGATGTTGCCAAAGTTTAATTTCATTTACCCATATTACAATAGATAAAATATGATAAAACGCTTAATTCTTTTCGCGTCACTGTCTGTAATTTAAAATAATATTATATTTATAATAATATTATCAAAAAAAAATGTCAAAACATTTATGTAACGTAAATTATTACAAAACCGAAGAACATTTTTTCCATAAATTAGGGAACACTAGATGTGAGACCACACTCTTCTTACCAAAAGTGCCGGCTGCGCCATCTAGCTTGTCCTTAGGAACCCTATAAATACCTAATGGAAAACTGCTCATTACCGTATCATCACCGAGGAGTACTATAAACAATTGCTCTAAAATACTTCAAAGCCGCAATGGAAATTAACCTGTATTAGCAGTACGGTCATAACGCCTAAAGTTTCGCCATTCCCCTTCATTTCACATTAAAATCAAAGCGAATCGTGTCGGCCTCGTAAATGAGCTCCGGCGGAATGATGCTGATGGCACCGCCGCCATTTGTTTAATTTTTATTTTTATTTTCAGGTTTGCTGTTATTGTTATCCGGGTAAACGGAAATGAAGCGGTCTACTTAATTTTTTTAAGGTTCCGTATATCAAAAGGAAAATACGGAACCCTTATAGGATCACTTTATTGTCTATCTGTCTGTTTGTCTGTCAACACCGTATTCCCGGGAATGGGTAGATATATTAATTATGTAGATCAAATGGAATTAAATGAAATAAAAAAATATTTAATAATCGTTGTACAGTATTTTATATGGGTTATAAGTATATCATGCGTTTTTACATTGTGCATGAGTAAGAGGCAACAAGTTAAAATTTATACTAAATACTCTGGCCTGGCCTATGGACGAGTGCAACAGGGGAGTCAATTTTTGCCACTGGTACTGTGGGTTATATGTAGGTAAGTTATTTATAGAGAAAAAAAATGTAGGTATCTAAATATGTTTATTCACATTCTAGAATATTGTTGTTCCGTTGAAATTGAAACTTCAAATTTTTTGGTACTCGTTAATTTGATGGCCTAATTTTGTTTTCGCATCTGTTATTAAATTAAATGAGACGTTACGTAAAGTTGTTGATATATGCGTCTAAATATAATTAAGTCAATTTGGAAGAAACTTCAATCATTATTAAGATGTAATAGCAATAAATATAATTAATTAACTTCTGTAAGTACTTTCTTAAAGTTGAGATTGAACAAACTTCGTAAATACGAAGAAAGTGATATAATGGAATGTGGCGTGGAGTGGAATGGTGGCTGGGACGGACTGGATGCGGAAGGCGGAGGATCTACAAACGTGGCGCACATTGGGAGAGGCATATGTCCAGCAGTGGACTGCAGTAGGCTTATTGATTGTACGTTAATTTTGGCAAATATGCGCAACAAGGCCTTCGTTTGTTTTATGCAGACGAGGCTTTTCTCTCAGGTTTTCCAAGCCTCGGAGAAAAGCTCTTTCCAGGTCAGATGACAATCGTATCCGAAAAAAATGGTATTTATAAGTATATCTATAATTTTTTTCGGATGCGATTGCGATTGATGCGGTATAATACCAATCAAAGTAATAAGTGGACCTAGGGCACCAAAAATCTGTGGGATATTTGAAGGATAAAATAATACTTATTAAAGCCGAAATTACTAATATTGCCATTAGTAATTTCGGTTAGTAGATACTACTAAGTATCTATTCTTTTTACATAACATACATAAACTCACGCCTATATCCCCGAAGGGGTAGGCAGAGGTGCTAGCACTCACATTTCGCCGTTTATTAGGCCCCAATGTAATAGGTGGCGAGCCTATTGCCATTAACCGGGCACTTATAAACCTGCGATAAATACACACATAACTTCGAAAAGCATCGAAAAGTCATTGGTGTGTGCCACCCAAAACCTCGTCTCAGAAGTCTATTATCCATACCGATAGGCTACCGCGGAGAACTTTTCTTTTAAGAAAGAAAAAAAACCAGTAGGTCACTGAAAATATCGAAGTAAAGCCAAAATCACAGATTGGAAAATGCGGACTGCTCTGACTCTGTGATGAAAGCTTCAGATGCTACCGGGATTAACTCCCGTGGGAGTCGTAGAAGGTGACTAAGGGATAGTGCTTGGCCTCAATTCTGCTAAAGCACAACCACTGTCACCAGAGACTGCGAGAAAATTACATTTGATTTTAGCCTTTAAAGTAATGCATTTAAAGTTTAAAATTAAATGGCTTATTGTAGAATGAACGAAAGCGTGTAATGAAAATATTGTCATTTAATTTTGGACTATAATTCTATAACAATAAAGTCTAAAATTTTATGCCAATTTTTGCAGAGACTGTGGCACGACAGTGGTTTTGCTTTAGCAGAATCGAGGGCCTGTTCTCCATCCGAAAGTAAACATACAACCCAGCCTCCTGACAGTCTCTGTGGCGTAGCGGTAGTGAACGCGGCCGCTACGCAGGAGACGCGGGTTCGATCCCCGCTCAGTGCAAATATTTGTGTGCATGAATATGAATATTTGCATTGTTCTGGGTGTTTCTATGTATAATATGTACTTATGTATTTACAAAAAAAAAATGTATCTAAGTATGTTTATCCGCATTCTAGAACCCATAACACAAGCTAGTTAAGCTAAGCTTACTTTGGGTCTAGATGGCGTTGTGTAGAAAGTCCTACAATATTAATTTATTTATTTATGATAAAGTACTCACTAAGGCGGTTATTGGCTCGCGATTACGTGGGACTGAAAATTAAAGTTGGCGAAATATGGGCCTTAATACACTTCTGCCGACCCCTTTCAAGATTTACAGCGGTATTATGTATGTAGACGCGACCGTAACCTGTCCTCACAAGATAAGCATGTGTTCGCGTTTGCTTAGGCTGATGGTACACATGTGAATAACACATACCTGGTAGGTACACACAGATTAGTATACCTCACGCCTTATATCTTGAATCCAAAATGTGCTCTCTACGCGCAATATCTACATATTTTTTTGGGCGTCTTTTGAAGATAGCACGATGTTCTAAGGTGGTGGACAAGCTCAAAATCACTATAATCCATACTAATATTATAAACTAGCTGACCCGGCGAACTTAGTACCGCCGCATTTTATTCCGCTCGCGTGGCAGTCAGATCCCGTGCCCGTCGCACCTTCTATTCATTTTTTTTAACAAAAACCTTGGCCACAGAATAACGAACACAAAACAAAAAGAATTATTCAATTTGGTGCAGTCGTTCGAAAGTTATAGGCGTGCATATATTTAGGGGGGTTTCATTTTTATTTATGTAGAAGATGCGGAAGTAACTCTGTCTGTCTGTTACACTTTCACGTCTAAACCACTGAACCGATTTTGATGAAATTTGGTATATGGGTAGATTAGACCTTGAGAAAGGACTTAGGCTATGTTCGATCGCGATAACCGCCATCCACGCGGGCAAAGCCGCGGGTAACAGCTAGTAGATTATATCAAAACAATCTGTGCGCGCCAAGGGCCTTGTTTCTCTCGCGACTTGGTCCACGATATATGTCGCGAGCTATACACGCTGTAGTACGTGTAATGTGAGCGGTCGTTCTTATTGTTTGTCTTTACAGTCTGAGGTCGGAGGGAAATTAGGAGCCATTTAAGTAGGGGTGGTTTATTTGCTACGTCTGTGTTGTGTGTTTACATCCGATTTGTAAAGAGAATTATTGTGTTATGGGCCTGTGGGGGTGAATTTCGATAAAATGCATTTGTTTTATCAAATTTTACCCCCTACGCTGATTTTGAATTAAACTTTGATGAATAAATGAATTTATACTACTAGTTTTTGCGAGCTCCCCATTTTTTCACAATAACCTAAATTCCGGAGGATCATGATCAAGGACATGATCCTCCAGGTGTTTCAGCCAAAAATCGTCGCGATTCGGTAAATAACGTGACAGCAAATTTTCCCTCTTTTCCTCCATTTCCTCCCCTATCAAAAACGTTTTTGACAAATGCAAGTTTGGTTAATTTCGATTAAGAAATGCACTCTATAGACTGGAACTGACAAACACACAGACATAGATACGAACGAAAGCAAAATAGGCCACCTTAAAACGGAGCACGGCAAACCTATTTCTAAACTAGCTATGTGCCTATTTCTTGTAAATAATATTTGTTTTTGATAACTAACTAGTTTTTAATTCTGTTTAACTGCTTGTGTAGAAGCAACCTCACTGTTTTACTACAATAAATAACTTAAAATCGGATTCGTTGGCTTATTGTAGAATAGAATGATGAATGTATGTGATTCACCATTTAATCACATTTCACTAGCAGGAATTACAAGCCACTATGCACCTATGTATAGGTACCTACGTACCTATACCTACGCACGAATGCATTGCATCGCTAGTCGTGGTATAAATGATTAACAAACTGTAGCATACACTTTCAATAAATTTAAGAAAAACAAGTAAGGTAACTGTACCAATGCTCGACACTGTACCAATGCTAGACACTTTCGAACAAAACCCAGTATTTTGAGAAAATTATCCATTTGTTTTATAAGACTATTGACTTAAAAGATGCCTAATGGTATCTATAAGATATGTTCAAATATTCGCAACACCATCCGAAGTAAATTTAGAAAGACTGTTGACAGCAAATAATGTGACTCCGTGAACACGGTCGTGTTATTTCTTAAGATTTTTGCCAAGGGTACTGATTTTTATAGGTGTGATTTTTTTGTTTATAAGTTATGATTATTACTAATTTTAGTATAAACGTTATAAATATTGAAGTTATTGACATACTTGGACCATTGGGACAATGATGTCTAGCATTGGTGTTTTCGACCAAGTGCATAATAATTTAATTTAAAGTAAAAGTATGATAGATTTTAAAGATTTTATGGGCAAAAGTTAATGTCTAATTGTTGCTGTAACAGTTAAAAAAGAATGTAACGACCATGCTGTAATTAATTTGTTAAATTTTTTAGATTGAAATTTTATTTTTCCTTAAAGTGTCGAGCATTGGTACAGTTACCTTATTGAATTAGTTTTAGAAATCGTGCTACTCCCATATCTACTTTTGAACATTAGTGACTAAATTTTTTATCTGCTAAGTATTAAACAGGTTTTATCAATTTCCAGATAGGCAGTATATATTTTTTATTATTAATTGTGATAAGTAGTACCTTCACGTGTGTTCACTCTTTTCCGCTTCTTTAAATGTGTACCTAACTAAAGTGAATTGTTTGTAAGTGGCTGTAAGAATTCAATTCCTGTGCCTTAAAATTAACAAATAAATAATTAACTCCCTACCTATTTCAGTGTGCGAGTATGACTGTATGAATTTGATTCCTTTGTCTTACTTAACAAACAAAAAAAAAAAACAGAGAATGGCGCCAAAATCCTCTTTAGTCGCGTTTTTATTTAGTTTAATAAATATTTGCATACATATGTACTTATTCTAATATTGAAAAAAAATAATTATATTTGTAGCAAAAACTGATTTCTTCGCAGAAACGTTAGTTAATTAATTGTGTTTTCATAACCTACAACATTAGGTATTTATTGTAAAGTAGGTACTTAGCAGTCAACAAAGAACGAATGATTTAGGTACGATAGAAAAAATGCTTCAGATCCAGACGAGCAATTAAACACAATTAACTATGCTCTATGCCAGCCATTGTCATTTGAATATCATGTTCAGTTTATTTATTTATTAAAAGGGGTGAAATCGTCAAAAGGTCTCTGGGAACGGAAATTTGATCATGTCATTCTGGCATTAGTGCTTACCTTGCAAATGATGTCTAGTGTCGAGAGATTCTTCTAATAAAGAGTACTTAGAAGCAATTTCTTGTAGAACTACAAGTAAACGATAGTGAATGGTCTTCCTACAGGTAATAATTTTGTTATAAATATAAATGTGATCTTATTTCAGAAAATAATGACATTATCTTAGCGTTGTCCCTGTTTTTTTTTATTTTTTTTTATTTAAAACTTTATGCACATGACAAATGTACAAAGGCGGACTTAATGCCAAAGGCATTATCTACCAGTCAACCTTAGGGTGATGCAGAGATACTTAAAGGTAGGTGCAGGCAGAATATGAACTAATGACTAAAATCATAATCTATTGGTAGTATATACACAACAGAAATACATACACATTAAAATACATGAGAACTCCATACATACATATTTACATAGGTATCCAATACTTATATTACCTACTTATATACTCATAATATATATAATACTATACTTACAAGTTACACATATTTAAGATACATACATACATAATATTGTAGTTTTATCCACTGTAGCCACTAGGGATTCCTGTAGAGCTGGCGCACTTTATATTTAAACGTAGCACGATTGGTGACCATCCTGATTTCGAGAGGAAGCGCATTCCAGAGGAGAATAGCTTGCACGAGGAAAGAAGAATGAACTAGGCTAGAACTATGAGTGGGACAGTAGAGAAGACGGTTGTCAGCTGATCGTAGGTTTTTGTTGTGATGCGAACCAAGTAGCTGAACGTGAGATGATAAATAGGTGGGGACATTAGGGGAGCTTAAAATTGTATATATCATCGTTACCGCCCTCAAGCTACGTCGCTGACGTATCGGCAACCATCCTAACTCAGAACGATGAAGCGAGACGTGATCATATTTCCTAAGGTTGTAGGTGAATCGAATGCAATTGTTGAGAAGACGGTCGAGTTTGTTGAGCAGATCTGCATTCAGGTCGAGATAGCATACATCACCATAGTCCACGACTGGAAAGATTAGGGTTTGCACAAGCATTGCCTTGGTTTTGACTGGTAAGAAGTTTTTGAGGCGATAAAGATTACGTAACATCCCAGTTACCCTCTGACAGACTTTTGTGACTTGTGCTTGCCAGTTCAGGGTGGAGTCTATATTTAATCCTAAGTTTTTAACAATTTGCGTGACAGGAATCGTTCTTCCGTTAAAGTTTAGTGTTGGCAGAGTTGCGTTGTCTACCCTATTCATCATGTGGCTACTGCCAACTAAGATACCCTGACATTTATCGGGGTTGACAGCAAGGCCAAACCTGTCACACCAACTGCCTATTGCGCGCAGATCGGCGTTAACTCTGTCAACGGCTTCTGAAAGGTTCTCCGTACGGGACTGGCTGTACACCTGCAGGTCATCGGCATACAAATGATACGCACACTGAAGTTCAGAGGTAATGAGGTTTATGAAAATTGAGAATAAAAGAGGAGAAAGAATACCGCCTTGTGGGACGCCAGAGCCGAGATTGAGCCAGCCAGATGAAATCTCGTCCGCTAAAACCGACTGCTGACGCCCACGAAGATATGAAGAGAACCACTCCAGCTCGTCAGCTGAGATCCCAAGATGGGCCAGTGTTGCTAGAAGAATGTCATGATTCACACAATTAAATGCATTTGAGAAATCCACCAACACTAGCACCGTGACAAAACCCTTCTCCATTCCATCCCTGATATCCCCCGTTACTTTGAGGAGTGCGGTTGTAGTGCTGTGTCCCGGTCTAAATCCGGATTGCAATGGACTTAGTATCCCGTTGGATTGCACATAGTTGGATAGCTGGCGATGAACACAGGCTTCCAACACCTTGGATAGGAAAGGGAGGATGGAAATAGGACGAAAGTGATTAGGAAGAGAGGGATTGGAGGTTTTAGGAAGAGGGCGCACATAGGCTTTACGCCACAAGTCAGTCAGGGAATAGACCCTGGATCCGCTTACGCTTTCTCCTCTTTATTTGGTTTATAAGTACGGCTACAGTACTGTCGTCTGACCTACCAACCCGAGAAGAACACCAGTGTCAGAGACTCTTCCGTCAATTTACAGGTACTCCGGCTTACTGGCGAGCTTGGCTTGGTACGTACATAGGTTTTGGAACCTACTTACAGTTTTGATTTTAATTCCGCCTTATTCATTCAAGTAGCTAGTACTAGCTTATAGTAGTACAGAATAGATGCTAGTAGTTAAAATTCCTTGATGCAGAATACCTAGATAATAAGATTAACGTAAAAGGTTATAACACTTACCATATTATAAACATTCTCCCAATAATCTAGGGTAATAAGTTGGAAGGTTGTCAGCATTGACCAGAGGAAGTTGTCGAAGTTAGTGTACCCGTGGTTGGGGTTGGGCCCCACGCACAGGCACGTGAACTCTGCAGGACAGTGTCGGGCTCCGGTCAGGTTCCCGCAGATGATAGGCACTTCATCCTCAGTCATCATCCAGTTGGATGGCTCCTGGATCCACCTGAATAAACAAAAGGTAAAACATGAGTTGCATCTTCACATTTACTATGTTTTTTTTTTGTTTTTTTGTAAGATTGTTTGGTCTCCGGCGAAGTATCAAGATCATATCTGTTTGGCCTTCATGTAATAAGGAGTTACAAAATAGATGGGATATTCATATAAGTAATTTGCATCTTGATTCCCACTGTCCCTATCATGCCAAGGGAACGGGCTTGGGAGAATCAGCGGGGAAAGAAGACCTTGTTGAGCTTGACTCTAGTCTGGCATTGTAAGGAGACATGAGAGGCTTGCATCTTTAAATCTATAGTGAAGTTTTTGTAAGATTGTTTGGTTCCTGGCGGAATACCACGAGCATTTTATCTTTTCTCATGTTTGTAATACAAGTTAACTAAATATTTTTAATTTAGGCTGTTTAGATATACTTTTTTGGTGAAAAATTTGTTGAAATAGTTAAAACCGAAACAGACGTCCATATCTGTCAAATCCAGCAATGATCAAAATCAACGTAGCTTTGCCACAATACATTTAATGTGATGATCCCATTCCAGTCGGTCTACATTATTCTAGTCTAGTACTATAATGGCTGAGAATGTGGACTTGCAATTATTAGGCTTCATTCGATCGCCAATCCCGATGGACCTCAATGCTTTGAGCCGCGGATAATGTGGTCAGAGGTGTTTCACTAGGTACCTATTTTTAGCTCCACTCCACTACCTATAGGCTATTGGGAAGTATGGAAAAAGTGAATCGCTCAGGCGGGACTTGAACCCGAGTGAAACATGATTGTAATATCATTCATTGTTTCCGATAGTTCGTACGAATATCGGTAGATGGCTTCCACCGTCACCCCAAGACAGTTGTTCAGTGCTCAATGGTCAGACCATTACCCCTGTGAGGGACTGGTCGCCGGGGCAAGTCTCGCCTGATCGATTTAGCACACTAATTACTTTAAAATTTCATTCTGGATAGTAATTAAGTATTATTAGCAAATATTACTGAAATAAACAAGCTTTACGCCGTTTACGTACATTAAAAAAGCACTCGAAACCATATTTTTCTTGTTTGTTTTGCATGATTTAGCAACTCATACCATGACTTACAAAACTCTTGCATTACTTTTTGCTCAGTGAACTTTATCTCATCAATCATTCCCAATCTTCATGGGGAGGTGAATATAGACATGTTGAAAAACATTAAATAAACGCATAAATGTGCATTATGCATGCCTACGTGTAATTTGAAAAAAAAAAAAAAAAAACATTTTTTTTTTATAAATTCATTCACAGAATTTTGAGAAGCACCTGCCTTCTTATCTTGACGAAGTGAATTATTTAGTTCGGTTTGTCATTCATCGAATACGCAGGTCATACATTTCATCATGTGACTTTTTTAGTTCCTCAGTCTATATTTTAATGGTGCTATGTACCTAATAAAAAAATTGAACGAGATTTATTTCTATCAACTTAGATTGAAAAAAATATGAGGAAAAAGAATATTCCGACGAAAAATATTTGATTACCGGTCAAAACAAATATTTGTATGCATGAACATGTCTATTTCCATTGCCCTGGGGCTTTTAAAAAAATGTAAACGTTAGTCAACGCACAAACGCGAAATCCACCATTCAACACAAATATATCCACCATTTTCAAATATGTATAAAAATGAGCAATACTTACAGCGACCAAGCTTCATCAGTGAAGTTTCTCCCTGGGGGTATGACGAGGTTCTTCACGCATTTATTTCTGAGCTCCCCCATGTAAACTTGTAGCGCGAAGAGTGCAAATACCATCAAGCAGAAGATGGTCAACGTCATTACTTCTGCCAGTTGCTTGAAGGAGTGCAGCAGTGCGTTGATAATAGTTTTTAGACCTGTTGGGCATTTTTTTTATTAATAAATATCTATCGAAATTACTCTAAAACGTTTAGAAAAAGTAATTCACGTAAACTGTACAGTGTACCGGGGTAGTATTTGGTGGTTACGTCAGAGGTCGCATGGTCTATTACCATTCAATACAAATATTTGTGTGGACGTATATTTCATTGCAGATTCATATGTAGGTACTCAGTGTAGTGTACTTAGAGCACCAAGCCGAATAGTACCTTCAGGAATAGCATCTAGCCCAGTCCACGAAGGGCACCTATAAATTTTTTGGCAGGTGCTAATCCGCATTGTTGAACTCATATTACAATTTCCAAAATTAACCGTAAATTCGTAATCTGTTAGCGTGTTGAAGGTGCCAATTCTTTTTAAAATAACCGACATGTATTAGCCATCCCTTTCGCTATGTTGGATTTCGAGAAATCTCTCCGCTCGGACGCATAGATTGCCAAAATTTCCCTAAAAGATTATAGAATGAGATTCTTCAAAAGGTATTAGAATACCCGTTTAAAACCCTACAGGTGGCTACAGCCGGGCTTATAGCGCTTTTAAGTGATAATAATGATAAGGATTAACAGTGATAGGTACTTATTTATTATATTTGTTATATGAAATACCTTTTTTACTAGTATTAATCTCAATTATGGAATACTAGATATGCAATTGGGTGCAGTCAAGGTGACCTCTTGACAAGGATAAAATTATGAGAAATAGTTTAGGACATACCGGTCTAAGTCTTTTTGAATACTCAGACCATTATTATGATGTATTTTTATTAAGCTTATTAAAACGAAACCAAAAGGGATTTCTACCCAAGATAAACCGCTACAGGTTTAATATTTTACCTATATAAGGATGTTTTAGTAAGTGAATGGAACTGTATTTAAAACTATTATTAAAAGTGACTCTTGTCTATAATATCTTCACAGTAAGTTCTTACACACTTTAATAAAATCATTCTACGCCAATTAATTTAATTGCTGGAGTATTTTTCTTCAATCTTGTCATGTTTCTCGTTCAAACAATTAATTAACGTGCCCTCTTTTGATCTCAAATTTTATAAGGTCACAAAGGAGACGCTTTATAAACGAGATAAGGTTTAATGACCATTAAATAAATACTTTTATGTTAAAATCTTTGGTAAACAAATACTAATTGTTACCAATTAATAAAATTACTTTTGGACGATATTATTTTTTTTTTTACTTTTTTTTTAAAGTACCAGTAACATGTTTGTTTCTGACTTCACCAATGATAAACCCCGTCACTAAAGGTAAACGCTTTTGTTAGTAGTAGGTTGTGGGTTTAGGTTACGTAGGATAAAGTAAGGTTCGAACCTTGATATTTACGCTGACGCCGGTCTTAAATGGATAATGGGCATCTGGAAGTCGGCCGCTTCAAAAAATAAAATAAACCAAAATGGAAGAGAATTCTTCGCAATTAATACGAAAAACCTTTTTAGTGTACAGTATAACTCCGGACACGTATCTTGGACCTAAAATGTGCCGCAGTACACATTTTTCTTGGGTGTCTTTTGAGGATAGCACGGGGTGCTATCTGCGGTGGATGAACTCAAATTCACCAATTACTTACTTTACATTACAAAGCAATCCGCGGGCACCAGAGCCTCGTTTGTCTTGCGATTTAGGTCCAAGATAGTGTCCGGAGTTATACCTGTTGCCGTAAGCAAGCTTACGTCAGTCAATCAAACTTTTATATAACTGTAAACGGCGCCTTATTTATTCTAATATAGTACAAAGTTCTATACGTCACTGAATTTATTGAATTGAGTTCCAAGCTGATGATAAGAGTCAAACACTCAATTTTTATTTTATCTTGTTACGATAACAAAAATCCTTGATATACAAATACGCCTTTATCCCCAGAGGGTTAGGCAGAGGTGAAATAACACCTACATTTCATCAATAACTGTACCTATTAGGTCCCACGTAATACCTAGGCAGTGAGTTTATTGCCGTATTCCAGGCACTTTTGATGGCTCGAGCCATGTATCTGAGGCTGAGTCTGGGCTGTATATGTCTATCTGAGGTTAAACAGCCCTATCCCTTAGTCGCCTTGTACGACCACGCATAGGAAGAGATGGGGTGGCCCAAATTCTACCCTGCACGCGGCACTACAATGTCTTACCCCATACAGACCGGGGATTAAACTAGTGACGTAATTGGCAAAGATAAGAGTAACAAATTAAGGGGGATCCCAAATAAACTATGCAATTACCCCTCCGGTTTCTCGATTATCTATGTCCTCTTGTGAAGAATATTCTCGTACATTTATTTACAAAGCTCTATCTTAAAGCGGATTTAGATTACAGAATTGCCCCCACATACATACCTATAATAGGTATCTGTAATTATGTTGGTATAATCTTTAAAGGGGTAGGGGCAGGTTAGTTATTCAAATTCCGGCACGAATTTTTTTGATTCCATTAAATAGGAAACAACCCTGTTGATGACAACGGGGTACTTTAAATGAGCTGTATGTTTCTTTCGGACAGAAAACAGCCTAATCCTACAGAGACTTTGTTCGCCAGCTACGGGAAAAGTAGAAGTAGGACAACAACAGTAGGTATCAGATTTCAGACAACTTTTAGAACCGTATCATTTTCATTTTTTGCAATACTATACATTTCAAACACGTGGAGCTATAGTACGCGCCAGTTAGTGTGGCAATACGAGTCATTTACATTCCCCCATACAGTGGTGTAGGTATACGAAATATGCAAAAACGACAGTTTCAATGTTAAAAGATAATGTAATAATTCTTAATTCTTAATATTTTTGATTTACCTTTCTTGTTACTTCGTATTCGTAAAACTTTGTTCCACTCGTATTGCCACACTAACTGGCGCGTACTATAGAAAAGATGAGATCGGTGATTTGTTTCTACACGACTACTGCAAAGTCAAAGGATTTTAATGAATTGCGCTCATTTAATTTTAAACCAGACCAGTACTTGGAATATTTTCACTGGTTGTTTTATCGTGCACCGTTCACAAGCAACAATTCTAAATTATTCAGTTTTAGATTATAGTTTAAATTCGGTATTATTTTAAAGCACTTCCAAGTGTTCTTTTACAAGCAACTTACGAACTTATTACCTAAATGAAAAGATTAATATTTAATTGTTTATGTTTATGCCTCCGGAAGGGGATGATAGTGACCTCCAAAATAATGTGGATTATAATGTAAATTAGTGACGAAATTTATATTACGGTACTAGCAGTAACTTAGATAGATATTTCAAATTCAATAAATTTAGAAAAAAAAAAGTTAGAAAGAAGTAATCGTTCATTGCTTTTGTAAGTGCCTAAATCCGTAAGAGTGTTTCCATCGCAAAAACTTTGATTTTAATCTCTACAATATCGTGAAAAACTTTCTACAGGGAGTTAATGTTTTAAGCTTTTAAAACATTCGAACGAAAAGTCAAACGCTGGACGGGATCAGCCTTTACTTTTCTGTTTACCTTTGGAGTTAATGCCCTGAAGTCAATTCAAGGAGAAACTAACAGTTTTCCTACAGAAATACGTTCGTGGTCTCCTCAAGTTAAGTACGGAGAGGGGGAGAGTACGGGATTTCCATATTCAATATAACTAATATACCTAAAGACCACGCTATAAAGACAAACAAATACTTTGACTTGACTAACGAGTTAACCAAAAACGGCTACGTGGTTAAACTCTACGCCGTAGAAGTAGGAGCAAGGGGAATTCCAGCTAAATCCCTGTACAACTTACTTAAAGACCTCGGATTGCCAAGAGCTTCAGTAAGCTCTTTACTAAATCGAATATCAAAAGCGGCATTGATAGGATCTTACCAAATTTGGATAGGTAGGGGGGGGAACACTACTGACGGTGGAGGTGAGCGCTGATGCATCACAAGGTGGCCACCCTAAACCTACATCTGGGTCGCAAGTCCCAGTCGCCGTCACGGTGTTCCTCTCTGTATCACGCTATGGACCCGGCGACCGCACGGTGAATCCATGGAGTGCTGAGAATCGGACCTCTTTAAAATCTGACAGCCCGGAGAGACGGGATGACTACTGGAAAGACAGTTGACGCTGGAAAGACAGATGACAATTGGAAAGACAATGGACTGCTGGAAAGACAGCCGCGGGCAAGGGCCTAGCAAGCCCTGCCCTAGAATTAATCGCTAAAAGTCCAATAAAGAAAAATATCTCCAGGACAATCCGAGAGGGGGGGCGAAAGAATTGTCCACCGGTGGATAAAACAAACGACAATGGCGAGAATACGGACTTAACATGTACAACGTGCGGGAAAGTATACAAGAAGAGAGCCTGGTTTCTGAAGCACTTAAAATCACACGATGGTGTTGGAGCAAGACAGTCGTCTGTAAGTTCTTCAACTATTGCCACGGATAGAGTTGACCCTCATATATCCCAAGGTGAGCCAGAGTGTGACACAAACCAGGAGCCCATCAACATCCGGGCCCGTCTTAGCATTCCCTCTTTAAAGTCGACCACCTGGAAAGCCCACGACCAAAATTTAGCCATCCTGTTAGAACACCCCGGAACAAATCAGGATCTTAACAGTCAAGTAGAATCTTTCCAGGTTAGCATCTACTCATACCTACATGAGCATTACCCACCATCATTACCCGACGCGCGAAAAAACCGAGAAAACGCGTTCAAAATTAAAATGAGAAAGAAAAAGCGGGACCTTATCAAACGACTACGGTTTGCTAAAGCTATGGGCGATAATCAACTTAGTCATCAACTGGCCAGAGCTTTAAGGTCAATACTGAAATTAATTCAAGGAATTTCTATGCAAATAATAAATGAAAATAATAATTTTAATAGAGCAAAACATGAAGTAGAGTTCGATAAGGACCCGTTTAAGTACTCGAGAAATATTTTTTGCGACAGAAAGCAGGATAGGCTACCGCTAAGTAACGATCAGATCCATAGCTACTATAAAAGTAATTATGAGGTGCCTAAATACGAAAAACTTTACAATAAACCAAACGCGCAAAAACCATTAAGCCCTCATTTCACATTTGACTGTAACCCACCTAGCTTAGAAGAAATAGAACACCAAATCAAAAAGAAACCAACAAAAACAGCCCCAGGGCCTGATGGCATACCTTACATTATCTATAAAAAATGCCCATCGGTACGTAAACATCTTCTAAGCATATTCAATAGGATCTGGTCGAGTAAAGTAGTCCCAGCGGCCTTCGGTAAAGCTAATTTTGTGCTCATTCCAAAGAAAGAAATAGTAACTAGTCCAAAAGACGCTAGACCAATAGCATTAACCAACACAATCTCTAAAATTTTCTTCTCATGGCTTCAATTTAAAATGACAAATTTCATGATCAATAATAACTATTTCAGACGAAATCACCAAAAAGGGTTCCTACCCGGAATTTCAGGTTGTCTAGAACATAATTCTTTACTGGCGGAAAGTTTAAAGGATGCCAGATCAAATGAAAAGCAAATAACAGTTTGTTGGATAGACCTGGAAAACGCTTTTGGCTCAGTACAACACGAGCTTATGTTGTTTGCATTAAAATGGTATCACTTCCCGTCCATCATTTGGGAAATAATATCCTCTTATTATGGTAAATTAAAGTTTGTGATTAATACCAAAGATGGATACACGCAACCTTTAAATTATAATGTCGGTTTGTTCCAAGGTTGCTGTTTATCACCAATAGTTTTCAATATAGTAATAAATATTTTAATAGATAACATTTCCACACATGACAAGAAGTGGGGCTATCGGTTTAAGCTAAACGGTAAATATACGGAGTCCATCCTCGCATTCGCGGACGATTTGGCAATACTGACTCGCAACCCAAAGCAGTGCCAGGACCTACTGCGTAGGGTGGATGATTTCTGTGCATGGACAGATGGAATGAAAACAAAACCTAGCAAATGCTACTGTCTATGTCTGGGTAGGCGGGGTACCAGATATACTTCATATGACCCAGGGCTTAGTATAGGCGGGGAAAACGTTTCAACTATATCTGAAACCGTGCCTTTTAAATTCCTCGGAAGAAAGATTGATAACAGAGGTTGCACTCCAGCTTTGGACGAATTAATTGATAGTTTCATTATCGATTTAAAAAAGGTAGACCAACAACCAATAAGTAATGTTAAAAAAGCTTGGATCTATGAAAACTATTTAACCTCGCGTCTTAACTGGCCGTTTCTTATATATGATATAAACCAGAGCCTCCTCAAAAAACTAGATGCGAGTGTCACAAAGACACTGAAGTCGTGGCTAGGGCTAGCTCAGTCGGCCGACCCGTCGGCACTATATAGATCCGCGAATAATTTTGGAATGACGTTTAAGAAGCCATCAGAACTCTATAAACACCTAAGAGTAACTAAAATGCACGTCTTATCGAAATCTAAAGACGAAATAGTAAAAGTGCTTCCTAAAGATAAAAATGCATCGGAGCTCGAATCACGCCTCCAGTTCCATAAAAAATTCATGATAGGTTCGCAGACTGGTAGAGTAGGTCTAGGTAATATTCGGAAACAAACAGATAAAGAAATAACAAAATCTTTTCTTCAAGCGGACGAAAACAACACCTATAAGGTGCACGCAATGAACCTAGAAATGCAAAATGAATGGTTGACCCTAGGTGAATTTTGTATTCCCATAGCCTTAAAATGGCGTACCATAATATACGACTGGTCACCGGCCTTACTTAAATTTTACCTAAATGCATTCCAGTTGACCCTCCCCGACCAAAGCAATCTAGTCAGGTGGGGAAAAGCCACAGATAAAAAATGTAACTCATGTGGTGAAGCAACTGGTACGGCTAGGCACCTGCTAGTGGGTTGTAGGACGTTATTAGACCGGGGTCATTACTCGCGCCGACATGATAAGGTATTAGAAATCATACGTGAGGCTGTAAGTTTGGCGGTAGCTAGAGCGAAAAAAGGATTAACTACAAACCAAAGAAATGACATTATGTTTGTAAAGGAAGGCTGCTCAAAGAAATCATCTCAAAAGCCATATTCAATTTTAATAACTGCCGTTGACTGGACAATACTCGTAGACACGTATGAGAAGCACTATAAAATACCGGAGGATATCTGTGCCTCATCATCCAGACCCGATATATTCCTTTTTTCACGATCGCATAGGCGTGCAGTGCTTGTAGAACTCACAGTACCGTGGGAAACTAATATACCTAAAGACCACGCTATAAAGACAAACAAATACTTTGACTTGACTAACGAGTTAACCAAAAACGGCTACGTGGTTAAACTCTACGCCGTAGAAGTAGGAGCAAGGGGAATTCCAGCTAAATCCCTGTACAACTTACTTAAAGACCTCGGATTGCCAAGAGCTTCAGTAAGCTCTTTACTAAATCGAATATCAAAAGCGGCATTGATAGGATCTTACCAAATTTGGATAGGTAGGGGGGGGAACACTACTGACGGTGGAGGTGAGCGCTGATGCATCACAAGGTGGCCACCCTAAACCTACATCTGGGTCGCAAGTCCCAGTCGCCGTCACGGTGTTCCTCTCTGTATCACGCTATGGACCCGGCGACCGCACGGTGAATCCATGGAGTGCTGAGAATCGGATCTCTAGGACTTAGGTAAACAAAAAATGAATCAGTTTGAGTAACTTACCCGGCATAATAGAAACCGTCTTCAACGCCCTCAGCACTCTGAAGGTCCGCAGGCCAGCTAGATTGCCAACCTCCATACCGATGGTGGCGTACCCTGATGTGATGACCACGAAGTCCAGCCAGTTCCATGGATTGCGTAGGTACGTGTACTTGTTTAATATAAACCCCTTAGCTATGCACTTAATTATCATCTCTGCTGTGTAGATCGCTAAAAAAATGTACCTGAAAAGAAGAAAGAGATTGCTTGAGACTGTTTTTGTTAGAGTTAGTTGGAAATCGACATAAGTTTTGATGGTATTATAAGAAAACGACCATAATACCTACATATTTTTTCCCGTTTAGTAATTTAATTACAAATAAATATATTAGAATAGAACGACTATAAGCAGTGTTCACTTGAATGTCACGCGTGGCAACTTTTTCACTGTAAATGAAATACTCACGAGAGATAAGAAATGCCTTTATGTTTCTAATATACTTCTCCATTTTTATTCTACAGTGCAAATAGCACAGTATGGCATTTTCACGGTATTTTTATGATGTTATTACAATGAGTAAGCGTTAGAAAATTCCTGCCTCATACGGCAAGAATTTTCTAAAAATTGCCACGCGTTCCCCGCTTACATGGCTGTTCTATCCTAATATATTTCCGTGGTTTATCAACTCAGTAAACTTTTTACAGGATATAAAAGAGCTGCAATACTAGTTGGAGATAATAACAATTATGATGTTGACAGTACAGCAACTTGTTGACTTTAACTTGGGAATCTCTATCTGCGAGAACCTTGTAGTAACAATACAATTTTCTCTGAATTTGTTCTGAGATTTTGGACTACATGTGGTATAAACTTCCACCAGGCAGGTAACCTGGCAAGCATTGCTAGCAGCAATGTATGATCCTCTGGCTATGAAGATAAATATTATCTCAATCTGTTCTGTTAGATTATTCAAATGAGCTGAATTAACTTTTCGCACAAGGTGTGGTTGTATCGAGACTTATTAGAAAAGACGACAAGCTGGTTTGAGTTTCATATAATCACTTCACTGGATCAGTATCGTAATAATTGATGCCGAGAGAATAATATAGATTTTATCTCTCTCCTTAATTCACCACATAATAGATAAACAGATAAAAGATACCATAGCACTAATAAAATAAATCCAGCTAGTGCCGGAAAGGATTCATGATAATATCACGCGTCTCACAAACAACACGCGTTTTTATTTTCATACCTACTAATAAACACCAGCCTTTGTGCAAGTCACAGAATGTACCTAATCAACATAATGGCGGGCTTCTTGTGTCTCTTTCTAACTTGAGATCCCCTTTCAGTATCTGTATTGTATTGTATGCAAAATTCTTTTTATATATAATATCTTTGATTGTATGTAACATAAAATATACTGCCTACATTCAGTATAGAAAGTATTGTATTCATATCAAATCAACTTATTTTTGTAAATGATTTTAACTATCGAATATTTTTATGTCTTGATATTTAACCCTACAAGCGCGCAATGAGCTCACAGGCTGCGGGCGTGTTTTATGACCCAAAGTCCCCGCAGCCTGTGAAATTATTATCTGAAAAATTACAGCTACATATTCGCGGGTTAAGGAAAACCAGGAACGGTGGTGTAATTATAAGCACAGCAGGGAAGGATGACCTAGAGAAACTAAAAACATCACAGCAGTTGCAATTATCGGACCTTAAAATCGAAGAGACTTCAAAAAAGAGGCCAAGATTGATTTTCCTAGGTGTGCCTTCTGATACCTCAGAACAACACTTGTTCAACTGCCTTTTCGAACAAAATATTACTGATAAGCGTCCGAGCCTGACCCGTGAAAAATACCTGAACTCTATCAAGCTTAGTCATAAGTCTGGTAAAAAAGACAGTCCTTACAGTAACTACATTGTGGAGGTGACAGCCGAGATTAGGAACGTTTTAATTAAACAAGAACGTATCTTTATCGATTGGACTTCATGCCCAGTCCGAGACTTCACACTTGTAACCAGGTGTTACAAGTGTCAACAATATGGACACTCGGCTAAATACTGCCGGGATAACGACCCAACTTGTGGTCAGTGTGGATGTGTTGGTCACACCCTCAAAGAGTGCCCTGTTCGCGATCAGTTGCCAAAGTGTGCATCCTGCATGCGCTTTAAGAAGCCTCACAATCACAGTACTGGTGACGTACAGTGCCCGTCCCGTAAAATTGCAGAGAACCGACTACTTCAATCAACAGACTATGAGGGCGCCTAGAGCGCCGTAACAAACAACTTTTCTGGCCCTACAGTAGTTTAAACGCTATTATGGTTGATGTACATAAAGAAATTGAGGACTTAGGTGATGGAGATTCGTACTTGTGTTCGCCTAGTGAGTGCAAATTAAAAATAGGAAATAAAAACTCTCGTATTAAGATTTTTCATATGAATATACGTAGCTTAAATCGTAATTTTAATCAACTCTTAGTTTTGTTAGCGGACATTAAGTGTACTTTCGACGTCATAATACTGTCTGAGTGTTGGTTAAGTAAAGTGTCGAACATTCCACCGATGGCCGGCTATGATTCATATAGTACAAATGTAAACATTAATCAAAATGATGGCGTAGTGATATATGTAAAAAGCAACATGCAATGTCAAATTGAATGCCCTACATTTAATGAAGGTTCGGTCTTAGTGTGCAAATTTAAAAGCGATCTTGCTGTTGTGGCAATTTACCGTTCACCATCTTTTTCTAGCACAGATGTGTTTACAAATTGTTTGTATGAAGTTTTATGTAATTTTCCAGTCCAGTTCTAAGTTAACTGTACCTAGTACCTAATCTACCTATAGTTAATCCATAATGTAGTTTGTTTTTGTTTATATAATAAATCATAATATATTGTACCTTTTCTACTCGTGTTTACTGGTTGCGTGGGTTTCCTGGTGACCTATAAATACAGATACAAACTGTTGTATCTAGTTTAGGCACCAGTCTCACAATTACAGTTTTTTGTATAGCCCCTAAGATTCACTAAGAAATAAGTTTTATTATTGCTATTATTTATTTGTATTTTAATTGTTTGAGAGAATAAAAATATTTTTATTTTTATTTTATTTATTAAATGCGAAGAACACTTCTTTCGAACGGTATCAAGTGGTTCAAGTGTTGTTTACATTATCTCGATTACCGGTCTTTCCGATTCGGCATTTAACCGATTATTTCCGGTTACATATTATTATAAATTTTATATTGTGGAATTGCTACTCCGCTTTCCTACTCTTTCACTTGGCACAGACGCACTTATATGAAAGCGACTGCCGTCTGACCCCATTACCCCGAGAATGAATCCTGCGTCAGAGCCTCGTGTGTTGATCAACACCAACTTGTAGCAGCCGAGGTTGACCTCAAGATTTTTTCCGCATTCAGACTATTAATATTGAATCTGATTCTAGATGCGTTTCACGAACGCTCGCTTTTTTTATACATAAAATTTAAATACGTTATACACACAATTAAACACACTATTCTTACACTTAGCTGCTTGCATAATGTGTATGTTAAACTAAGTATGCAGCAGCTTCTTTCATTCATGTGACCTGCTGACACGAATGGTAATTATGATGGAATTGGGCCAAGATTGTGGAGGGAAATAGGCGATGCCGCACGGGGTCCCGGTAACTTTGCCTTCATTAAATTTTATTGAGGCATTACGTGAATCTTTACGAGAACACGATAAGTGTCATAATTTTGAGGGTAGATAACAAATTCAAAAGTCGCATTCTTGATAACTGAGTTTCTTTTTATCCAAACTTAAATGTTTTCATGCAATGATGTATTATTTTTATAGATACGTCATACACGAAGATGGCGGCTTTCAAAAATGGCGCAAACATAACATATTAGCTACTTCTAAAAATACGTCAATGTTATTATTTTTTTTGAATTATATTATTATAGATGATCAAACGAACTTCTCAAGTGAAGTTCGATCATTATTATATGAGCCGCTTCATTCGAAGATATAATTAACCAGGTAGTCCCTTAAATCTACTAGGCAACTTTTCGCACGTTTTTTAAAAGACATGAATATGACTAAAAAGTAAAAATTTACGAGTACCTACAGAGCCACGCTCGCTCAGTCACTCCTCCCAGTTACTCATTCTTTAGAGAGGTAAAATAACCCTAAAAAACTTTCTTGCCTTCTTGCTTTGGGTATAGTATCAAACGTATTAACAATACTGTTTGTGTACTATGGGTGGGAGGGTGATTATATCTTCGAATGAAGCGGCTCATATAATAATGATCGAACTTCACTTGAGAAGTTCGTTTGATCATCTATTATATTTCGCCGCTTCATTCTCGATATAATTAACCAGGTAGACTTTCAGAGATAGCACAGAAAGTTTTTAATTCAATGGAACTCCTAATATGAACATAATGATTATATTGGGAGCAAAAACATAGTTACTTATTCATTTAATTAAGTTACTAATACAAATAAGTAATTTCCAATTATCTATTACCCAAACTAGGTAAGGCATACTAAATAAGCAAAATTTTCGTCACTGATTACCGTTAGGTAATAGAATTTTTGTAAGTGAGTGTATTGGATGTGCTGGTCCGGCCAGCAGTTTTCCGAGTAGTGTCGACTGAACGACCGCGCGAGTGCGCGGCGGAGGGGGCGGCATGGCGCGTGCTGTGTGCGCTAAAGACGCTCGTGTCGATGCCACTTTCTGTCAGCACCTGTTTTATCCCGCGACCAACTGGTTGTGTGGTAGCTGATCTGTGTGGTGCTTTGTATGTTAATAACGATTGACCCGTACTGGCAGTTCTCTTATTTTTTGTAACGAAATGTAATCTTTGAGGACTGTTGCGGGGCAGATATGTATGTTCTCCTCGAAATGAGGTAGGAACAGAATAGGTTGGTCACGTCCAGGAGCGGTTTCAATCTGAAAGCACCTTTCAGCAGACGCTTTACTCTTTCATCTAAACCGATGTTGTCACCGGGGAATAATGATAATGCTGATCGATGACTATTTTTAAGCTCCTGTATGAACGTCACGTAAACTTGGCTTAAAAATGGTAGTACCGCCGTTATTGGAGGTTTGAATGAACTAATATAATTGTGTTGGCAAAATTGCCACCACAGCCTTAAAGTAACATACTGCTTTATAGTACTGTCTACCAACGGAGCTATTAATAGATTTAGTGCATCGGGAGGAGACCCTAGCCGGATTAAGGCTTGCCGCAGAACCTCGCTGCAGCCAGGGTAAGGTCCTGGTGGAGGGGATGTTGGTCTATAAGAAGAGATTGAAGAGAATATTTATCAGAATTATTTCTGAATCCATAAATTTTTCCAACATTGGAAATCGGGGCTGTCGGGGCCATTTTTCTGCTGCAGTTTTTATGCTAAGGGGAAGGGGAACCATGTAAGTGTAAAATTTCTGCTAATTGATAGTAAACGCATCCGCATTCCGTTAGCTCGTCTGTTATTAGGTTATTATGTTACACACTGCGCCCCAGCCTGTCTGGGGGGTATCCGTGTAAGTCTCGAATTTTAAAGTGAGCGAGTCACATAATTAAATGTTGTGAATATGTTCTCGCTCCACCAGTCAAGGTCTGTCGATAACTCTGAAGGGAGTCTGATCCTTGTTTCGTAATCTTCGTACTTCGATAACATAGGAAATTTGTATCGTTCCAGAATTTTCGAGTATAGCCAACCGTATTTGGCTGCCGGGCACGAAGAGGTTAAAACTCCTATCAGTTGAGCTAAGTCGCGTATAGTGCACCGTGGTAAAGATGAAGCCTTTTGAACTAATTTTGCTATTTTATTTCGCTTTTCAATAGGTAGCGTTAACGTCAGGTTTCTTGTATCATATACAGAACCTAAATTATTTACCTGATTGTTGTGGGTACAATGAACTTGTATACAATGATAGTATTATTTTCATAGGTACGTCATACACGAAAAAATGGCGCAAACACAAGATATTAGCTACTTCTAAAAATACGTCAATGTTATTAATTTATATGGATCATATTATTATTTATGTTATCAATATTTAATTATTACGTTTTCATTATTAAAAACGTTTTCTTTTTTTTTGGTCGCGCGCACTGTCGCGATTCTGATCGGTGCATAAAATGATGACCAAAAAAGGTTTTTTGTCGCCATTTTAGAGTGTGGGCAACATATCCACAGTTTATAATATATCATTGCTTGTATATCGAAATTTATAACGAAGCCTAAGCGTTTGAATAATGACCGATTATTTTATATTCTTAAGACACTCAGTATTTTTTCCGTCATAAGTTTTGTGAAGACTCTTGGTGTCACTGATAACTGATGACCCATATGGTAAAGCTGAGGATTCATAGTTGGTTTTTACCCCGAACGCGGACTCGAATTTATTGAGATCTTAAAAGTTTACGATCTGAGAGATCTCTTTCAGATCAATAGTAGGTAAATAGCTGTCTTTGGATTTCAGTTTTCTAGCTGTACGATAGTCCTCCATCTTAAAGTGTAACTTTGAGATGAATTTATTCGATAGTTTAAGTTTAATGTAAAACATTTACCACCATTAGGTATAGTGTTTTGGGTAAACTGCCAACAATTGTAAAAATAGTTTATAAGACCGGCATTTACCTGAACTACGGCTCGGGGCTTGTTCGAAGAAGCGCTCTTCGCGCTGGGAACACGCTGGTTGTCGCGGTGCTAACTCGCAGTCGGTGCCTGGCGACGGTTCCCTCCCCCCCCCCCCCCTTCTTGTTCGATGGGAAGCGAGGAGCTTACCAGTTTCCCTTCGTGTTGACTCGCGGTCAGCACTCAGGTTTAATATTTGAGCATCAACTTGTCCTTCGTGTTAACTCACGGTTAACCGCCAGGAAAACTTACAGACGCTAGTCGTAATAACGTATGGATATATGTTGAATCGCAGCCAACTCCCGGGGTTAATCTTTGAGCATCAACTTATCCGTCGTGTTAACGCACGGTTAACCGCCAGGAAAGCTTACAGACTCTAGTCGTAATAACATATGGATATATGTTGAGTCGCAGCCAACTCCCGGGTTTAATCTGTGAGCATCAATTTGTCCGTCGTGTTAACGCACGGTTAACCGCCAGGAAAGCTTACAGAAGCTAGTCGTAATAACATATGGATATATGTTGAATCGCAGCCAACTCCCGGGTTTAATCTTTGAGCATCAACTTATCCGTCGTGTTAACGCACGGTGGATTGTACACGCTCGCTAATAACACATTATTTCAATTTTGTCTCTTTCTGCATCATGGGTTACGTTTAGGCAGGTTTTATCGAGACTGGGCGCAATAAGCTTAGTATGGCACTGCGTGAGTTCATAATTCCTGAACGGAGTTGTTGTTGCTGGGTAGAAAGAGTATTTTTATCTCTATTTCTAACCATGCCCGGTATGGCGGCCGCAATTCTCGTAATAAGTTCAGGGGGCGGTTTTTTTTTTTTTTTTTTTTTAATAGCTCATGTACTAGGTACACCGTAACAAAATTTGAATAAAAAAGGGTATTACATATTATCTCGCAGATGATAAGAAGTGTACATATATATCTACTTTGGATTGCGCGTACTGAGTATTTTGGTTTGTTCAAAATTAACTCGCAGTTTATTTTGTGATCGTATAGTTATCTCCTATGCGGATTAGTCGTGTAATTACACGACGGACCTAAAGCCGCGATTTCTTAAATAAGATAACACTTCTATCATAAAGACAATTAATAACAAAATGTTATTAGGGGGGTACTCGGAGAAAAACTATCGATGAAGAAAGAAAACGGTATACTAAGTAATTAATTATTCAAACTGAGTACGTAGATAACTGCCTTTGTGAGGATACACGATCCACCTACCGGCATTACGTACTTTAGGTAATGTCAATGTAGACATGGAACTGAAATCGTAATCACCTTATTGATGATTGATTCCTATGTGTTAACACACGGTTAACCTCTAGGGATTAGATTGCCTTCGTGATAACACACGGTTATCCTCTAGGCGGGGTCGGTCCCGATTGAGTATATTGTACACTATATGTTGAATGTTCGCAGGTAACCCCCTGAATCCCATGTGTTAACACACGGTTAACCTCTAGGGATCAGATAGCCTTCGTGATAACCCACGGTTATCCTCTAGGCGGGGTCGGTCCTGATTTATATTGTACACTATATGTTGAATGTTCGCAGGTAACCCCCTGAATCCCATGTGTTAGCACACGGTTAACCTCTAGGGATCAGATAGCCTTCGTGATAACCCACGGTTAACCTCTAGGCGGGGTCGGTCCTGATTTTTTCAGCCGGCAGGAATTAACCAAGCAACACAACTGATTTTAGTTATTACAGCCGGCAGGAGTACACCAAGCATCACAGCTGCATAACTATAATTATTTCATAACAAACATAGTTCGTGTAGAAATTATAATAATTTTCAGTATATTTCAGTATTCAGTATAGTTTTTCAGCCGGCAGGAATTAACCAAGCAACACAGCTGATTTTAGTTATTACAGCCGGCAGGAGTACACCAAGCATCACAGCTGCATAACTAATAAATTCAACATAATATATAGTGTACAATATAAAACATGTATTTGAAGTGTAAACTAGGTGATCAAACGAACTTCGCAAGTGAAGTTCGATCATTATTATATGAGCCGCTTCATTCGAAGGTAATTATACCTGTAGCAATATCGTTACTCTAGAAGGTAATGCACAATATGATAAATGATAAAATGTTTTATGTAAGTACTTACATATCTCGTTTTCTTCCGCATCGGAAGAAGTAACTATATGACGACGAAACTTTCACTTTTATTTGATTTATTCGGCGCTGCGTTGTTGAAGACGTGTTTGCGTTGCCACGCACAAATAAGGAATGAGTAACTGGGAGGAGTGACTGAGCGAGCGTGGCTCTGTAGGTACTCGTAAATTTTTACTTTTTAGTCATATTCATGTCTTTTAAAAAACGTGCGAAGTTGCCTAGTAGATTTAAGGGACTACCTGGTTAATTATATCGAGAATGAAGCGGCGAAATATAATTTATATTAATAATATTTTATTATTACGTATTTATTATTAAAAACGTTTTTTTTTTGGGTGGCGCACTGTCGCGATTCTGATTGGTGCATAAAATGATGACCAAAAGTCATAATTTTTTTGTCGCCATTTTAGAGTGTGGATAACATATCTATAGTTCATAATACATCATTGTTTTTATGTTTGTTTTTCAATTAAACAAAAATGGTATGATTTGGATGATCCTGTAGGTACTTGAATAAAAAATGATTAGAAATAAATAGGGAAACATAAATTAGAATTTTAAAAAAATCTTGTGTCTCATAGGACTACTTTTTAACGGATTCTATCGCGATATTATTCACTTTTAGCCCGATTTTTCGGCTACTTTTCAGCAGCTATGGTCGCGGGGTGACTAAATATGGTTTTATTTCAAGGAGTGAGATTCGTGTAAACTTCAGACAGTATCTTGTGTCTCACAGTCATGAGTGCAGAAGGTAATTAGAAACCCAGTTCAAAATGCCATAACTTAATTCAATTTTCATTCCTCTCTGCACCGAGTTCTGAAATCCATGCAGACGAAGTCGCAAGCAGAAGCTACTCAAGTTCCTATATCATACAGAAATCTGTTACCACCAAACTTCCTAACATTCAAAACTTAACCAAGTTTTTACCTACACAATTAAATTGTTCCGAAGAACCCACTACATAATCTTCATAAACTATTTATACGAAACAACAACAATGTGCGTACACAAAATACCACATCTGGATAATCAAGATAGCAAGTAACATTTGTAGGCGAAGGATCTGGTGGTCTCGAACTAAATTATGGTACATTGAGGGCATCTTCGCAAGCGGTATATTGCTTTAGAACCCATTACGAATTTAATCAAGAACAAAATAGGGGTCTTAAAGACTAACTTCCCTTTTGGTGGATAACAAAAACGCCCCTACAAATAAAGTAAGAGTGTTTAAAGACTGGAAAAGGTTTGAATTTAACGACATACTTTAATGTGCAGATTTTTTGCTAGAAGCTACATAATTAGGCTCCGTTTATCTGTCATTATATTTTTGTTACATTTTGCTGTATGAATTTCGAAATATAGAACTTATATTATGTTGTTATGTCAATAAAATTGGAGTATACATCTTCTGATGACAATTATTATAGGTGACATTAGAGACTGTTAAGGTTAGTCTTAAGATGGGCGCTTGCTGGCCATAGGCAGAAAGATCATCCTCACATACGGCGACCGAAAACAGTGCGCACTGTGCGGTATGAAAGAAACTCCATCCCACACACGTTCAAGTTGTGGAATGAACTCCCTGCTGTGGTTATCCTAAGCGACTACAATATGGGGTTCTTCAAGAAAGGTATTTTTTCAAAGGATGTACAAGTACAATTAAAACCAGTTGAACATTCGGCTTTTTTCGGGTATAATCGCCTAAATTCGGAGACAGAAATGACACGACATACATTACCGCGATTTCTTTTATGTAGCATTCAATTTGAAGTATCCTAAACGCAATGTATACCATCTGCCAAGATGACATTACTAACCACAGACCCAAGAAAATTATAGAGAAGCGACATGAATTTGAAAATTCATTATTTATTGAAGCTTCAATTCAAAATGTATACTGACTGCGGCCTTTTAAGTGACTATACTCCTTCGCACGTCTGTACATGGCCAAATTTGCCGACAACTTCGGCATAGCTTGCCACACCAAAAAATTGAATTGAATTGAATTGAAGCTTCAATAATTAATGAATTTGAAGATATAAGAAATCGCGGTAATGTACGCGATATTTTTTATTTAATGTATATAAGTATGCATATTAAATGGGTATTTGCATTGGTCTGGTCGTGCCTCGGAGAGCACGTTAAGCCGTCGCTCCCGGTTGCCATAAGAACATCTATGGCAGTCGTTACGGGTAGTTGGTGCCCCAAAAAGTCCAAAAACAACGGTCTAGCTGCAAAGCTTCGATATCGCCTAATGTTAACATTGGGTCGTGGATCGTGGAGGTCAGATGGCAATCGCTTCACGGAAAATATCGAGGTCTAGCCAAATCTATAGCTATGACTGGTAAAAGCGGACCCCAGACTCCGAGCTGAAAGCTTCGGATGCGACTGGGAATTAACGCTAGGAGGAAGAAGATAAGTATAGCTATACTTGTATACAAGTATAGCTAATAAAAATATACATAGATATGTTACGGCTAAAGGTAGGTGTGAACATAAACTTAAGATTAGCCGGCTAAACTTAGATTTATCTTCGACGAGGTGTTAATGTTAGTTTCTTCTATCTTTAGACGGCTAAACTTAAGTCTAACCGCAGGCCCTTGGCTAAAAATGTAGGAAGAAATGGGAAAGGAATAATCACTCTCATTTCAGCTTTTCTATGCCGCCAATAGTGCAAACATCAAAGTGTCCACTCCGCTCATTTTTTTTTATGACCATCAAGAAATTGAAGTCTCGCAAAGCCATACGCAATTAAATATAGACCGGCAGCAGGCGTTGCCTAATCAATCATTTGAACTGAAGGGTAGAACGAATACATTTTTAGCCGTTTCGTTTCGGTTAATGTGCACATTAACCGGCTAAACATGGAATATCCCGACGCAAACTAACATGTTATCGAACTTTAGCTGCTTCTCGAAGATAAACCTAAGTTCAGCCGGCTAATCTTAAGTTTATGTTCACACCTACCTTTAGCCGTAACAGATACAAGTCAATATTTTACTGTTTGATGTACATAAGTAACAGTACGATATTACATCGGATTAGTAATAATTGATAATAATCACCAAATTAAAAATTTAAGAAACCGACTTCTACCGATTTTTGTTGATAATTTATCAATTAAAAAAGTAGAAAGAATATTTCTTCTTTTTTACATAAATTATATTCTTTATTAAATAGTTACATACATTATTTACAATTTCACGAGACTGAGCAACAATTATTTTACCACGCTTTAAATTTGTTGAAGCCATGATACATAACTACTGTAAGTTAATTTTGATAAAATTTGATAGCATTGAATATGTTCACGAATGAAATTAGCGTTCATAATCATAAATGTATCATATATGTACGTCAAATAAATCAATTATTTTTCTTATATTTCAATATTTTTGTGTTAGTTTTGAGCTGCAAAGGAGGTTTTGTTGCTTATATCGTGCTTGTATTGTATTCATTATGACAACGGGTAATATAATTAAAGGTCATATCTGTAAATTGATAACTCTATGTAAGAGACGAGGGATTCACGACAATTACCGAGGTTAAACGAATGTTCAACTGATTTAAATCGTACTGTAACTATAATAAAAAAAAGCATGCGCGGCGGTCTTCGGGTACCGCCACGCGCCGCCGCCGCCGATAGAAGCGAAACTTGTGACGCGTCCGATGACGGCCCAACTGTTCTGTGATGATGAAGCGAGCTCCATGATCTTTGTGCACCTAAAACTGCTCAATGTGTCTAAAGGAGGTTTCACATCAAAAAGTTATTTGCCATCGATCCGCTGTAAGTTATCTCCAGATATCAAAACTTATAATTAATGTATCATCCTGAGTTTGTGTTTGGAATTGCCACTAGTTGCCATTCTCTAATTTATGCAAAGTAAACAAAAGTGATTATTAATTGGATAAAGATACTACAGGCAATGAAGTTTCCCTTTATTAATATTTATTTAATGATGGTAGGTTAGGTAGGTACTAACAATGGGTATGGTGTGGAGCACAAAATTAATTCTGCGATATACGAGTAGCAACGTTATGTGAACATTTTTTATTGATATAGGGGTATCAGAATCTCATGGCAAATTGGAAAATAAAAGTTTGTGAAGTGTAATACTGGGGAAATCGGATTAAACCATCTTGATGTTTTTTACTTTTAATTGTTTTTTTTAATACTTTGCAATAGATTGGAGGTTGCTCTCAGAAGTTGATTGCACTGTATAAAAACAATATACTTAGGTAGGTATAGTATTGTTGGTGTAAATTGCAAAAGTAGTATTATGCAAGATTTCACGAGAAATATCGCTCCAAATGAAAATTCTTCGAAGCTCTAGAAATACAAATAACATAATATTAATAAAAAGGAGGCGGGAATAGAAATGAATACAGTCTGTATAAAACACGTACCTACTTGTACTTTGTGTACTATCTATACAAACTGTGGAAAAAGTACATACATACATAGAGTATAGAGAACAAGAAACATTATATTTATATTTATTAACATCAAAACACAAATATAATTTGTAGTCCCTACCCTAGTCCCTGATAAAATATATAACCATTACATTACATTAGTTTTCACAAGTAGGTCTGAAGCAGACCACTAATGAATGTTAAATTTAACCAAAAACTAACCAGACCGGGTTACCTCATTTGCATTTTGTTTTAAACCACACACATTTGTTTAAATTTTCTTAACTAAAGAGGGAAAATGTATTCGCTGTTATATTTATGGACCGAAAGCTGGTGTTTTTACTGTTTTTGTTGAGGGTTAAATTGGTTTCGTATGTTGAGTGTCATCTGGCTTCTAACATAATTTATACGAATTTAAATTTTGAGGAGCGTAAAGTGGGTTGACATAATTTTAACTCCCTGAAAATGTAAGGCAAACACTTCACAGAAAAGAAACATTTTGAATTAAAATATAACTGTTTTAGGTTTCTATCTTCAGTTTTTGATAAAAAAAGCGATAGATCGAGACGAAAATTAAGAATTATAGCTGTTTATCAATAAATGAGACCTGTATAAAGGTAAGAACTATGTCCTGTTCCGTTTTGAATGGCGTTCTGCGTTCATACTATGACCGGTCTACGATCACGAAGGTTAAATATTTCCATGGCATCTCCTTCGTCACTAAACTTTAGTTTCTTTCCTGCTATCTAGCACACTACAATAAGTGTTCAAGATACAACTAATACATTTATTAAAATAATCAACTTCGCCTTAGCCCCTGTCATGCCTGGAAGTTCAGAGTCTGTTACTAGTATCTAAAGGCAGCTACCTGTTGTTGCCTGCTATTGTTTTTACATAACCGACTTAAACAAATAAAAAAGCAAAAGAATTTGGAAGCAGAAATCTCAGGTAGGCACTACTTAGCAAAACAAAAATTAATACCACTTTAAAACATCCATTAATTTCCCATTGAACCCAAGGTTGTTATTAAAGAATGTTGAGGCTGATTTTTCAAGAAAAATCAGTCCATTAAACGAGGGTTGATATCACAGAATTATGTCCGGGGGAATCATTTCTCAATTTAAAGGAATTTTAATAACTGCAAGAGACGTTTTGAGAGACTGGTCTAGTTAATTAAGGATATTATCAATATCTTGTTAAGATCTATCCAGTATCATATCAAACATACTTATCACATACATATGTATTACATACGAACATATCACATAGATACTCGTTCATATGTTCACGCCTATTTTTCCCTACGCGGTAAGCAGAGGCAAGAGCCCGACATCTGCTTCTATCTATAATGCACGAAATTCTTCTCCTGTACTTTGCAAGCCCATCGGTTTTGAGTACTTCTGAGCTGTTCTTTCTTCAATACCTTATTAATAGCTACCTATTCATTCTGGACCGTAAAACATTCGTTCTGGACTTACACATTCATTTTACGTGCCCAATCCACCTTAACTATCAAAATCCATACTCCATACTAATATTATAAATGCGAAAATAACTCTGTTCATCTGTCTATCTGTCTGTTACGCTTTCACGCCTAAACCACTGAACCAATTTTGATGAAATTTGGTATAGGGGTAGATTAGACCTTGAGAAAGGACATAGGCTATGTTTGGTCGCGTTAGCCGACATCCACGCGGGTGGAGCCGCGGGCAAATGCTAGTAATCCATAAAATCGTGATATAACCGTTATTTTAAGCGACAATTCAAATTCAAAATTCAAAAATTCAAAATTCATTTATTTGGAACAATTTACAGTTTCACATAGTACAATTTAACGATGATATCTGCAATAGTATAAACTGTGACACAGATATCAACGCCCTCTCCCGAATAACAAAGGCATTCCAAAAATGAATTACAAGCAGCTTCAAGCTATACAAAACAATATACAGTAAGTGATTGTGTGTGTGTGTGTGTGTGTGTGTGTGTGTGTGTGTGTGTGTGTGTGTGTGTGTGTGCGCGTGTGTGTGTGTGTGTGTGTGTGTGTGTGTGTGTGTGTGTGTGTGTGCGTGTGCATGCGCGTTTGTCAGTCTTAGCAGTAGCCATCCAACACGGCTTCAGTTTCATCATAATTTAGAGTTAGCAGCCATTCTCTACATTTTGTTTTGCATTTACTTAATAGAAGTGGGTATATGTTAAGTTTTTTATTTAAAATGTTGTAAAGTTTTGGGGCAATAAACTTGTAGTGTCTACTCGCAACTGCCGTTCGGCGAGGCAATATCTGACAGACTTTATCCGATCTTCTTTTAGAACTGGTAAAGGTTGGGTCGTAAAATGATTCCGAGTGTTTTCTGAGTGCAGTATTTAAAATAAAAAGTTGTCGAACACTAAGTACTTTACATAATGAAAAGAGCTCATTAGTGGGGAATCTTATCGGCTTTCTCAACATGGTTTTAAGGACAGCCTTTTGGGCTATTTCTAATGCAAACATCTGTGTTTTGACGGCTCCTCCCCAGGATGTGATGCAATATGATAGAATAGACTGAACGAGAGAATAATACACAGATTTTAGGGAATCTAGATCAAGAACGTTTCTCAAGTTCTTAAACACGTAGATAAGTTTCCTAGTGCGAGAAGTAGAGTTTTCTATTTGCTGCCTCCAGCTCATTGAATCATCTATCATCACGCCAAGATATTTAATACATGATGTGGGCTCCACAGAAGTGCATGTACATCGATTTACGGGGCCTGTGTCATATCTTTCACAGATACCTGGGGTAGGACAAGTGTGAGCGCGAAGAGAGAAAGAAGTAGGAGGTCGAGCAGCTCGGTTGGTAGAAAAGGGTATATATTTAGTTTTTATTATATTTAGTGTAAGGAGATTTGAATCTAACCAACTCATTACATGTCGAAGTGCGAGCTCAGCGTTAGATTTAGCTTCCAGCCAGTTAGGACCATCAACAAGAATAGCAGTATCATCTGCATAGGTGATGATTTTGCAATTTGGGAGGGACATTTTGCACAGATCGTTTATGTAAATTAAGAACAGGGTAGGTCCGAGAACACTACCCTGAGGAACCCCAAAATTGACAGGAATTTCTTTACTGGCAACTGTTCCGATTTGTACATACTGCATGCGATGAGTCAGATAGCTTTGAAACAGGTCCAGTGCAACTCCCCTTACCCCGTAACCCTCCAACTTCGATATCAACATAGGTACAGAGACAGTGTCAAATGCTTTGGACAGATCCAAAAAAATACCAATCGTTTTCAGTCTACTTTCCATATTTTTAACAACAGTGCTTGTGAGATCCAAAACAGCATCTTCAGTGGATAATCCTCTTCTAAAACCGAATTGGTTTGCAGCCAAAACACTATGATCTTGAAGATATTGGATTAGCCGCTTGTTAAGAGCTTTTTCAAAAATTTTTGAAAGTGTTGTAAGTACTGAAATGGGTCTATAGTTTGTGACACTGCCTCTGTCCCCACTCTTGAACACTGGATGAACAATTGCCTTCTTAAAGACGCATGGAAAAACACCGCCCGAGAGACAGAGATTGAATAAATAGACGAGGCATGGCGTGAGTACGTGATGAGCAGCTTTTATAACTGCGGTAGGAATACCGTCCCAGCCCACAGCGCACTTGTCCCTTAGATTCCTAATTATTGAGTCTATTTCATCTGTGGACACTGGGAGCATAGCCATAGATGTTAGTGGTGGTAGATAATGGTGAGACTGATTTGTAGTGCTTACAGAGTTAGTGATAGAGTTGGAGCGTTGCATAATTTGTTCGGCTAGTTGTTGTCCGATATTGGCAAAATAAGAGTTTATAGAATCTATCGAAGACAATGGACTGCCGGAGAGCTTTAAGAGGTCATTTGGAGGTACCTTATTTTTCTGCAAGTTTGCCACATCTTTGATTATATTCCATGTCAGTTTAGGATTGTTTCTAGCTTTATCCATTTGTTTTCGATAGAAGTCCCGCTTGATGTTTTTCAAAAGGTTGTTGCAATAATTACGGTACCGTAGAAAAACAGTTTTATGAGCAGAGTTTTCCGGATCTGTTTTGTATTTACGGTAAAGCTTATCCCTGTGACGAAAACATCTCAGAATTCCCGTAGTAATCCAGGGTTTCCTGATCCGTTTGCGATTTGGGATGGGGATATTGAGGCTGTGTATTTTAACGACATCGGATATTTTGTTGACTAGTCTTTCAGCAGCCAGCTCAGGATCATTTGTCTCGAATACAGTAGAAAAGTCTGTTGATTCAAGAGTGCTTACAATGCTGCAGATATCGATCCGTTTAGAGTAGCGATCTGACAAGTGAACACAGTCTGTTGATGTTGTCGGACAACAAAAAAGCACTGGTATGTGGTCAGTAAATGGAGCATCAAAGACCATAGTAATCCCACTAATTGGAGATCTAAGAATGACATGGTCGTAACAAGCAAGTTCTCTAGTAGGTAGTACATGAGCGGGAAGCATACCGAAAGCAGACAAAAGATTCAAATATTCGCCCACTTTAGGGTCATTGCTTTCAGGGGTTATATTTATATTAATATCGCCCATTATAGCCAAAGTTTGAAAGCATTTCAGAGCATGGAGAGTGTTTTGTAAACTAATAAAGAAGGGATCTAGGTCCTTGTGAGACGGAGAGCGGTATATCGCAATAACTGCCAGTTTATTGGCGATTTTTATAATAAGACAATCTGCATCTACAAATATTGGGGTTTCAAAGGTACAGCTTAAATTATTATTGACGTAGGCGACAACACCTGCATTTTGATTTGCAAAACTTGATCTTGAGGAACTGAAGCCAGGAAGAACTGGAATAAAGGGTGATTTACTTAACCAACATTCTGTAAGTATTAAAATGTCAATTTTGTATTTAAGTCTATGTAAAAGCAGTAAAAGCTTATCGAAATTGCATCCTATACTCCGGATATTAACTTGAAGTATTTTCAAACAATCCTTAATTAAAAAGTTTACACTATCTTCTGGAGAGCAGATGAATGACTCCGATACTGAGATTTGCTCAACATCATTTGTTATGATGTTTATATCATCCATAACATGAAAGTAATAACAAATGGAGACTAATATCCGTGTCTATGTCTAAAAGACTACGTGAAGGCCGATAATGGTTCTTTGTGATGACTGTAAGACCGATTTTTGTATGTTTGTATGTGAAAGTGTAATTGTGCGTGTGTGAAAAATATAATTTTTGTGATACATAAATCATGCAATTGTGATAGTTGGTAGACAGAATGCAAAACAAAATCTTAGATGATAATATAAAATCTATATAAAGGTGATGAATGCCAAGCTCAGTTTTTGATACGGATAGTCATTGCTGATTGGTAAGTTTGTTCAAATCAGCTTCACTCATAATTCGGGCTAAGGGACCATTTTCTCTTTTTCGCAAAAATATTTTACCATGTGCCAGCCAGCAGAACTTGTAGTCGTTTGCTTTAGCATATTCTCTGGCCAGATAGAAGAGCTTCTTCATTTTAGACGAGAGGTTCTCAGAGATGAAAATCTGCTTCATAGGCCCGCCGATACGAAGTTGTTCTGTGGTTAATTTAGTGGTATTCTTGTTAAATTTGCGGTACATAGCAATCACTTTCTCTTTAAGAAGAACGCTACACAGGTCAACAATTAGAGTCCTATTTGAGGGGTCCTTAGTCTTGATACGATATATATCCTTAACGTCCTTTTCTTGTATCGGTACATTTAGAACTTTACAGGTAGTAATGACCGTGCCAACCAGCGAAGACTTTGTTTCCGAGGCAGAGGAAGGTATATTTCGTATTTCTAGACACGAAGATCTAGCCGAACGCTCGCAAGACTCCAATTTATCCTCAAGAGTTTTTATGTACTTTAGGTCATTTTTTCGCTCGTGCTCCAACTTGTCGTACATTTCCTTAAGAGTATTGCCTCCTATTGTCTCTGAATTGCACGTTTTAACTATCCTGTAAAACAATTGGATTTCAATTATGTAGGTAATCCGATTATATCACTAAGTGTGCAAATGGATTGTAATATTACTGCAACCGCGTAGAGCGGGGCAATTTAGCGCTAAGTAACGAATTAGTGTTATAATGGATTCGCGCAATGAGGGATCGTGTAAATCAGACAGAATATTACCGCATTTCTGTATTACTGTGTTTCAAATCATTGATATCATATCTAGCTCATATTCTAAAGAATCTAATTTTATTAAACTTCACAGTATAAAGGGCTAGAATAGAATAGATTCTTTGTTCTTCTTTAATTTTACCAATGTCAAGTATATATAATACTAGCTGACCCGGCGAACTTCGTACCGCCATATTTTCTGATCCCGTTCCCGCTGCATATCTCTAAATTTATCAATGTTTCTCTACAATATTATGCATGTATTATACATATAAAACTTCCTCTTGAATCACTCTATTTATTAAAAAAATCGCTTCAAAATCCGTTGTGTAGTTTTGAAGATTTAAGCATACATAGGGACGGACAGACAGCGACAGCGACTTTGTTTTATAATATGTCGTGAGTGTAAATGTTCTTGAAATTGTTAATGGCGAGACGCCAATGTCTAGTTTCATATAGGTGAAAAAAAAAACAGAATAGATTGATGATTGTTTGATTGATCGACGTATGGGATTGACAAACATTGACGACAGTCATAAACGTCAAAAGATGTGTCAATCTGGTATCAATCCTATAGGTACAGTCAGAGTTCATAAGTGCATTAGCCCAACAAGGCTCAAAATGGCGTGGCGTGCGGCCGCGCGCCGGCCCGGTTTTGTGTTTACATATGTGTGTGTGTGTCATTAGATACTAATACAGTAATTTACCAACTTAGTAAATTAACTGATAGCTAAGTGGGTTAAGCAAGATACTATAGATGCACAATGATAAGAGGTTCCAGGTTCGATTCCAGCTTATAACGATTTTTTATATTTATGCCAAAAATATAATTTTAAATATTGATAAAGTAATTTTGCATGAAGTTGGCATTCTTTTTACATTTTATGTTGATATTTGCTAAAATTTAACAAATAATACAATGATATTAATTTATAAATGAAACACAAAAAGTGTTATTGCAAGATCGTAGGATTTGAACCATCAACCTTTGCATTTCCACAAACCTCATGCTTTAACCACTCGGCCACGGGTTGCTTACGTAGTGACAACGAAATTATCGATAATATTCCTACGGAAGAACAATTTATGTGTGTGTGTAAATTGTCTTAAAAGAAAAAGGTCACAAGTAGCGCTAGAATGTTGACGCTATGGTTACGTAGGATTGCTACTGCACTTTTGCATTCGACTGTACATTCATCATTCTATTTTACAATACACCGGCAATCGTATTGCCACTTGTTTAGGGGGCAGCTTATAAAGAGAAATACATTCTATCTCCTTTTAATTAACACCTCTTTTAAAAATATATACATTCAGCTCCAATAAAGTTGTATTATATGAACTAATATTATTCCTAAGTACCGTTTTCCACATTTTCAACAGAAATGGACATGCAATACCGTCATTAGGTGCCAAAGTACGTATAATGAGTTGGTAGGTATTTGTACTTTGGTATTTACATTGACGTATGCGCCTATTATTATAACAATATGTGGAAGTAAAGTTTTATTTAGGTTACTTTACCTAATATAAATGTTTTTTTACCGCGTGGTTCCCGGCTGTTTAACATCAGACAGATAACTATACAGCCCAGACTCAGCCTATGCATGGCTCGAGCCAACAATAGTGCCCAGAAAACAGCAATAGGCTCACCCCTTATTACGTGGGACCTTATACAATGATTGGTGAACTGTAGGTGTTAATTCACCTCTGCCTAACCCTCCGGGGATAAAGGTGTGATTGTATGTATGTATGTATGTTTTATACACTACGAGGTAATGCAATTGAAAGCGGTTACCAGTCCCCCTAGACAAGTGGCAATTCGTTGCTTGGCGTATGATGGAATAGAATGACAAATGTATAGGATTTGACGTTTTTGACATTCGTTGACGCCTGTCATATACGTCAAATCCCATACATTTGGCATTCTATTCCATCATACGCCGAGCAACGAATTGCCACTTGTCTAGAGGGGCAGGCCCATAACGAGAAGAACATTAGGATGACGAATGAAGACAATGGTGAAGGAATGACTAAATGAATGATAATTTATTCCCACGAAATACGGTAGGTACATCACAGTTACAGTGGTACACAGTTATTACAGTATGTAGCTTAAAGGGAGAAGAAACACAGTACCTACCTATAGAGGAAAAAGGAAAAGAAGTAAGGCTTACTGTATCGCTCTGTCGCAAACCATATTGTTGATTGACGTCGAATTTTGCTTAGTAGAGAAGCAGAAGTTTTATTAGTCGATATTATTGTAGTCTTCTTCACGTGGAAGCCAGATAAGGAAGAAATACAACCCTTTTCACTTCTCTGGTCTAATATTGAAAGTCTAAGGGCAAAACACGTACACAGAAAAACCATTTAGGTCGTATCTTCACGTTAAAGTATTAGGATCAGCTATTTTAGACTTTGCGAATTGATTGCATAGAAAGAAAACTTTATAGATAGATAAAATGGACGGGCAGTGAGTCTTAATCGAATTATACGTCTGTGAGGCAGAAGATTATTCATCCGACTCGACACGGATCCATTGTTATCCGTGTTAAACCAGGTGTGGCGTCAGGCACTTTTACGGTACCCATGTCTGTGTGTGTCGGGATTCCAATGAGTGATATTCGCGTAAACTTACGACAGTAACGCAATTTTTTTTTCTATAAAATATGATTGAATGAAATTTCGAAGCATTTATTAATTATGCTGATTGTTCAAATCGATTTACAAAGAGAAAAGAGAATCTACTTCGGGCGGGACTCGAACCCGCGATATAAAATATGAGTTAAAAGTGCCTAGAATTTAATGATAAAAAAATCTGATTGTTGGTTTTGATTGTTGGATAATATTATTCACAAATTACCCAGGTGCCACAGTTGGTCAGAGAATTCTCTCTTCACTATTAAATCCTATCCAAGAAGGTTGACTTTCCTGATTAACATTTACAGGAAAAGTTAGCATACTAAATGCTTTAGACCCTCATTCAAATACGTTAAAGTAGAGTTTTATTTTCATCCAGTGGTACCAAACTCTAAAAAAATTTTATACAGAGAAAATACCTACGTCATTTGAAATCACTATGACAGCAAAGGCTGACATCTATATCATCGTATGTTTGATAAAGATCACTCACTCACTTAATATCAATTTATCCACCGAACGCCAACTTGTATTACAAGTCGATATCTTGATAAAAGCACTTTTCAGCCTTATCTCAGTCATCAAGTCGTCAATCATCGTTAACCAAGGCATTTTGTCTCATCAGTTACTTATTCTAGAGGTTTCTTATCTGGGAAGATACGTTCCATACATTATTAGTGTTGTAGGCACGTCCTTTATACCATAACTGGATTAGTTACAGCTACGGACGCTCGGCCAGAAATGTAATTATGCCTAGGTGACGGTTACACTAACGTAATTTTATCTAATTGTGTTTAGTTAGGATTCTGAAATTCAATTTGAAATTATATTGTACAGTTTTATTTGATATTTTTGAATATTTAAGTTGAAATATAACTAGGGTACTTTTAACGAATTTTGTTGTTATTGATTTTGTGTAAACTGCTACTGAGAGTTTTGTAACCGACAACTCAGTAATAATTTGCTCGATCCAATAATTTAACCAGGTAAAAATCAGAAGAACCAACAATCGCTAGAGAAGCGAACTTTCTGAGTAGTGACACACAGTACTGTACTAGATCATACGATAATCATGATGGATAATGTGGGCGTCTATGAGCAACGATAATAGGTATAAATATCTAAAACCGCTAGGCAGTAAATTAATTGCAATTAACTGAAATAATAATAAAATTGTACCACTCATTGGATACTAAAATAGGTATTCAATATTATAGAAATCCACAAAGTAAACTTCAAAAATGTATAGCGGTCGTGTTAGTAAGATTTATCTATTATTATGAAAGAGAATAAATCGCTCCATGAACATAAGTAGGTATGATGATACACAAATCAACTTAAATGATACACAAATCAACTTAAATGATACACAAATCAACTTATATGATACACATATCTAGTTTATACCAAGCCTGCTAATTTATAATTATAATGTCTGGGCTTCATCCGGGTAGGCTAGGAGACTATTGTACATGCCGATACTCTGATCTCTTATTTGGTAAGATTTATCATTCGAAATAGTATTGTAATAATGTTAGAAAATGTCATGAACAGTGTCAGTATGAGCAAAGACTGAAATTGAAGCGCCATATTAAATTGAGTGCGTTCGAGCCAGTTCTAGATCTAGTTAAGTTTACGGTACACACGACGTCCTATACAGTCGGCTATTCGGATTCAATTAACAGCAAACAGGAACTGTGTGTCATTGAGACAATAGATGTACAGAAGCCATTTTGCTATTGTGGATGAGAGTGCGGAATAAACACGAATGTGGAGACTTAGTTTAGTATGTTGTTTGGTTTTAGTAGTGGTTCTAGTTTGATATTACTAAAGCTTAAGAACTGGATGTTAGTTAGTCAATTAACACCATACAAAGATCGCATCAAAATCCGTTTAGTAATTTTTGCGTGTATTGCGTAAGTACAAATAGATAAGAATTCCGAAAAAATACTTTCCGGTTCTGTTCACCCAAGTATTTTTTTTTACTATCTCCAATGTACAGACACGACCACTTTGCAGTTTATATAATAGTAGAGAATATTATTCTCTTTTTATGATATCTGATGTCATAATACTGTTATTTCTTGTGGAATGAAATGGGAATGAAAGACCAATCGTTCTGAAGTAGTTTGGTTTAGTCTCATTAGAGAACACAGAATATATATTATGTGAAGTAGTTAGTTAAAATATAAGCCCTTGGTCACTAACATTTCGCACCCCCGGTGCGAGACTGTCACTTATGCAAAAATGCAATTTTTCAGGAGAAGCATTCAAAACTTTGACATCTCAAAAAATTATGATATTTCAAGATTTAGACAAAATGTAAAGCATTTACTGCTAAGTCAACTTTTAATTTACTTTTGAATAAAAAATAACCACATAATACTGTAAAAGCAATACTATAAGATTATGTTAAACCTTTCAACCCCCCCAGAAGTGACGTTGTGGCACTAATGAAAAATAATATCTACAATTATGTCACACTGAGTTAAAAAGAAAACAAGAACAAACTGTTTACTATCTTTTATTTTTATATATAATATAGGAAAGGAAAGGTATATATGTATGTATATATGTAGGTATATATGTATGTATATACTATATGTTTTTTCTTTTAAATTAACTTTCAAAAATATTTAAAGATTGGGGAAACAATGTCACAACTGCATTTTAGGTCAATATTGCTCCAGAATAATAAAAATATTATGTCACAATTGCCTTAGTAACAGTGTAGCTCCACGACACACTAGCACTTGCGGGGGGACCGCGCACAACTGACCAATTAAACGATGTTGCTCCCAGCGTCGCACAGTGGATCGTTTCATACAAGCTAGACGTCGGAAATTCATTACTTAATTAAGTTTTTTCTTATAGTCTTATTGATTTACAGATAATCAGGGACCTCAAAAACAATATTACTAATGATCTACCCTCACCCCGTTATTAAGCATGACGGTAGAAAAGTTTATAAAGTAAGTTACTTGAAAAAATAATTATTTTGCAATTTTTGTGTCTCTTTGTTGTGACTGATTTTTATAAGTTGTGAGTATGTGAACGTGAAATAAAAAATTGAGAATATTAATGAAGGTATGTACTTTCTATTTATGGATTTTTACATTATTAATCCACTTAGTTCTCGTAGAAAAAAATATTGAATTGAACCTATTTTATACCTTAAAAAAATCCCAATTCTTATCTTTAACAGAGAATCTAAATATGAGTATACCTTGGTGTCCCTACAGTACCTAGCTTATTTTAAAGCTCCAACCTTCTAAATTAAAAATCAGTCATTGTTTGACTTCGCACGAGTTTGCATCATATTGTTTTATCACGAATATGGAAGTTGACGGGATCTCGCAGGATCTCGCAAAGAAAGGTGACTAACCATTATTTGACTACTTGAAATTCTCATCATTCATCATCATTCTCATGATTGTCCAATGATAAGTTAATAGGTAAGCCCAATGGACTAAATAACTACCCGTTTGCGCTAAGTTTGTAAGCCGCGTCCCGTCCTCCTTCTCTACGATAGCGGCAAAGTTAGTGCGAACGAGTATATTATCAATACGTATTGAAGATCACTTTTATTGTTATATTTTACGTAAATACGTAGGAAATAAATAAATAAAAATACTTAAAATATAATTAGAATTTCCGACGTCTAGCTTGTATGAAACGATCCACTGTGCGTCGCCGTGATTCGCGCCAAAACCATAATGACACTGACGACCTCATACGGAAACTATGTGTACTACGAAAGTAACATTATTGCACCAAGTAAAGGGATGCTTTAGGATAGTTATTACGTATTTAACTCATTTTTGGAATTTTTACAAAAGTGACAGTCTAGCACCGGGGGTGCGATTTGTCAAAATCATAATATTGTACGCTGGTACGCTCAATAGTTTAGGATGAAGGAACCAAACGCTCATTTGTTCCCTGTTGATCTTCCCTTCCTGACCTACTTGGTGTGGTTGACAGGACTTTGATAAATGTACAGGTAACAGGGGGAAAGCCACATAGAAATACTATACGCACACATACCTACCTACCTACACTTAAAATGAAGAAAAATCACGAGGAAATCGCTTATCCTGCTTCGGACATGTGACATGGGTGACAGTATTGTCGTTACGAAGACATTATAAGGTATGGCAGTTAACAAGACGAGAGGAAGACTTAAGAGAAGATGGATGGTTTGTGTGAAAGATGATAAAGCCGGAAAGGGAGTGTGTGTTGAGATTACGGCCAGCGGAGAAGAATGGTTCAAGCGAACCTAATATATAAGGTGTAACAAAATAAACTCTCGGTACTTTGAGAGGTAAATCAGAATCGGTAACTAAGCTTGAAACACAAAAAAAATATATGCTAATTTTTCACTTATTATTACGCTCACATTACTTTACGTTTGTATGCTAACACTACCATGAAGTCGCAATTCGGAATTCGGGGCCTTTTGAGTAGTGATCTAAGCGAGTCAGCGCATGAAACTTACCTACCTATGAAGCACCTACCGGTCATTGACTTCCAAAAGTCAGCTGCTCGCTGCAACCCATTGTGCCCATATTGTGCTGGACATGTCAATGTGGTACCGTTAGCATAGGCAGTGATGTCAATTTTTGCAACTGAGTTTTAGAAAATTGGGTCACCCGATATTTTTAATTCTATTATCCTACACATATTTTCCGATACCAAGTATTCTCACAAAGTGTCGAGAGTTAATTTTGTTAAACGTTATATTATGTTGCACAGAATCCAAATCTAATTATTAAGGGATGAGGGCAGGAAGAAAATTCACAAACATACTTAAGTACAACTGCATATTGTAGTAACCAGTGTGCACAATACATACATACAATCGTTGTAGTTGTGTGTACCACCTCAGTTATTAATAACTAGCCATCCCGCTCCGGCTTCGTCCGTAGCATACCTACTTTGAAAGCACATATCACCGTATTTTTTTAGTTTTCAAACTAAATGTATTAACCGGATTTGTTGACATTTATGATCACTCCTAAACTCACTTTAGTAGTAGCGTGATGATTTATAGCCTAAACCTTTGTTGATAATCGGGCTATTCAATACAAAAAGAATGGTTTAATTCGAACCAGTACTTCCTGAGATTAGCGCGTTCACACAACCAAACAAATAAACAAAATCCTATTTAGAAAGTACCTACCAATTTCCCGGGCAAAACAGACAGATGTATGAAACATCGTGTAGTTTTAGTTCACCTGCCCCATCGTTAACTCCGGTGGGTTGAAATCGGCTTCCGTAAGTAAAATAAAATCGGCCAAGTGCGAGTCGGACTCGCCCATGAAGGGTTCCGTAGTAGCAAAGGCGAAAATTGCTGTTTATGACATATTAAAAAAAACTACTGACTGGATCTGGTTCGAACCAATTTTTAGTGGTAGTTTGCATGGCAATTTACATCATATATTTTTTTTACATTTATCATTCTCTTATTTTAGAAGTTAGAGGGGGGGGGGGGACACATTTTTCCACTTTGGAAGTGTCTCTAAACTTTTCAGTTTAGAAAAAAATATGTTAGAAACCTCAAGAGCATTTTTAAAGACCTATCTATAGATACCCCACACGTACGGGTTTGATGAAAAAAAAAAATTTGAGTTTCAGTTCTAAGTATGGGGACCCCGAAAATTTAATGCTTTTTTTATTTTTGTGTGAAATTCTTAATGCGGTTCACAGAATACATCTACTTACCAAGTTTCAACAGCGTAGGCCTTATAGTTTCGGAGAAAAGTGGCTGTGACATCCGGACGGACAGACCGACAGACAGACGGACGGACAGACATGACGAATCTATAAGGGTTCCGTTTTTTGCCATTTGGCTACGGAACCCTAAAAAGGCCAAATTCTAAGAAACATGTTTGCAAAGTTTAGTTGTTTCTTAGCATTTACGAACATAATAACGGGTTTTATTGTTTGAGTAGTGAACGATTTAGGTTAATACAGCCATAACATGTTCTATAACAGAAAGTTTGAATATTATGAAAAGCGTGTGGCAGCTCTGCTAATCGATACGGTGGAGGTAAAATAAAAGGTGTTTGAACGACAATGGACAATCGATATTGTATTAATTTGCCCATAGGTGACAAAAGTAATAAGGTAGCTAACGGTTTTACTTTTTATGAAGATAAAAAGACTTTAACACATATTGAATAAAGCACTTGTACTTTTCCACAATTAATTTATTGTTTACTGCCTTACCGATTTCACCTTACGGCATTCTCAAAGGTTTACGTAAGGCCTACAGAATACCGTCGGGTATTAATAACCTCGTGTTATGTTTCCGGCGGTGAGTAGGCTAGCCAGAGCTCACTGGAGAGGTTTTGTGCTGTCAGTGGGAAGACCAAAGGCTTGTTTTGTTTGTCTTCTTCGTTGACGGCACAGAATATCTCTGTTCTTACAGGTTCAGCACCACGATTGTGACTCCCCTGGTTTGCACTCGTCCATAGGCCACGGTGACCACTTTCCATCACGTCGTGGGCCGTGTGCTTGTCTGCGACCTAAGTAGTATAAAAAAGGTATTCCTAAACACACACCAAGCTTATTTAGCAATCTACGAGTTTGTTTAAAAGCTAATAGGTATTATAGGTCCTACTAATGATATTAACACCAAACTGTTTTGTGGATTTACATTTTTTTATCGTCCGAACTAAAGGTGTGTACAAAATATCAGAACAATTAGTCAACAGTAAAGGGAGAATACCAGGGTATTAAGATCATTTTGCGTAATTTTTGCGAGGTCGATCTGCTGCTGACTGTACACAGCTAGAATGGCTATTAGAAGGTCATACGTTATAGCGGAAACACACGATGCGTTGCGGCGACGCACCGCAGAAATTTCGCCGCAGTAGCGGGCACACGAGCGGTGCGACGCCGCTGCGTTGTTATCAAACAAATGAGCGGTGCCGCTCCGGCGTCGCAACGCATTCACCCCTCCCCGCCTCGTCTCGGTGGTTGCCAGTCCGGTGCGGCGACGCAGCGCATCGTGTGACATGCTACAGATATTTCTATGTAAAACGACGCAGCGACACCGCTCCGGCGTCGCGCCGCCGCCGCAACGCATCGTGTGTTTCCGCTCTAATGTAAGTATAAAATAGAAGGTATTGTCTCATTCCCTGCAACAGACAAGGCTCCATTAATTTAAGTACTTATAAATTTTCAAGTAAATCATAAATTTAGTCCAACACAGTCTAAGAATGTGAACTCACTAATTGTTCCTTGCTTTACGCCAAGCAATTTACTGATCTAAGTCGTTGTAATAAAACCTATTTCTACTTTTATGGAGCTATGACGATCTCCAGAATTCACTGCCAACCGGGATTTTATCGCGTGGTTGTGACGGATAGCCGTGGGATGGCTGAAGTACACCAAAGATGTAATATGATGATTGAATTGCTTTAAAATGTTTATAGGTAATACTCAGTTTCTTATGAAGTTTTCACATTAAGAAAATGGAAGTTCTAAAGTAGGTACAGTCAGAGTTCATAAGTGCATTAGTACAACAAGGCTCAAAATGGCGTGGCGTGCGGCCGCGCGCCGGCCCGGTTTTGTGTTTACATATATGTGTGTGTGTGTGTGTCATTAGATACTAATACAGTAATTTACCAACTTAGTAAATTAACTGATAGCTAAGTGGGTTAAGCAAGATACTATAGATGCACAATGATAAGAGGTTCCAGGTTCGATTCCAGCTTATAACGATTTTTTATATTTATGACAAAAATATAATTTTAAATATTGATAAAGTAAATTTGCATGAAGTTGGCATTCTTTTTACATTTTATGTTGATATTTGCTAAAATTTAACAAATAATACAATGATATTGACCCCAATTCTGACGTTACCATCTCTAAACTAAATTTCTCTAAAATTTTCTTATTTTAGATAAGCGATTGACATTTCTAACCGTATTCTGTTGTTATGTCAAACTAAATTTAGTGTTTGCTAAGCACAAGACAGCACTAAATTTGAATATGACGTCGCTAAAACGAGTGTTACAACTATTAAAAAATTAAGAATGAACGATAAAGATTTTCATAAAATCTGTAAAAACTTATCTTAATAAGTCTTTAGAATGCCGACAAATGATAATTAGTGCATATTATTGATCAAATAGTAAACAAACTGTGATATTTCTCAGTCTTAACCAAGCAAATATAGTTTTTCTCGGTCCACGTACCTGGCAAGTTCGCGGGGTCCGCTAGTTATTTATAAAATCCAAATCAATCGACGATTTATAGAGCTTTATAAAGGCTTTAAGCGTATATAGAACGACAATTGGCATTATTTTAGATGATGTCTAATTTTAGTTTGACATTTCTTATTTTAGTGCATATACGTACAACAGAATACCGTTTAACCAAAGATGACAGTTGTGTACTTTCTCTAATTTTAGTTGTGTCAAGCTAATTTTAAGTTAGTTGTGTGTTCTCAGAATACGAAATTACATTTTCACAGGACTAAACTGACATTTAGAGATTTTTAGCTTATTTTAGTTAGCTTGTGACAAGACAGAATTGGGGTCAATAATTTATAAATGAAACACAAAAAGTGTTATTGCAAGATCGTAGAATTTGAACCATCAACCTTTGCATTTCCACAAACCTCATGCTTTAACCACTCAGCCACGGGTTGCTTACGTAGTGAGAACGAAATTATCGATAATATTCCTACGGAAGAATAATTTATGTGTGTGTGTAAATTGTCTTAAAAGAAAAAGGTCACAAGTAGCGCTAGAATGTTGACGCTATAGTAACGTAGGATTCCTACTGCACTTTTGAATTCGACTGTACATTGTAAGTAATAAAACGAAACCTATAAAATAATAAGTGAAAGTTGAAATAGACTGAACCGTTGTCGCCCAGACTCTTATTTTTTACTCCTCCCTTCTTTACAAAACAAAATATCTTGACTTTTACAACAGTGACTGTTTGCTCTAGGCTTGCCATAGAAGTGATCACAGGGCATTGCCGACTAAATAGGCACCTGACACTAAAAGAAGTCAAGACTGATCCCAAATGCCCAGATTGCATGGAGGCCGAGGAAACCAGCCTTCACCTACTGGCCGAATGCCCCATGTACTCGTTGAAAAGATGGGAAATAATGGGTAAGACTGAAGGTGGGACAGATCGTAAGCTTTTGCAAGGAAACAGGTAGGATCGACGAGGTGCCGTGATTGCCGGACACCCCCCAAATCCTCTACAGAGGACATAGGGGCAATGGGTGAAGTGGCCCACATCGGAGAATAGATCACCCGTCCGGCCAACGGCGTCCCCTGCTGGAAGTAAGTAAGTAAGCCTGTTTGCCCTGTTGGTTCCTGGTGAAGTAGAATACGGCCATCCTATCTTTTCCTGTGTCGTAACGAATCTAGTTAAAATTTATGCACAGAGATGCGTTTATATTATTGTTGTTATACTGGTTCGTGATGAATTGGAATTAATAGTTATTGAATAATTGATTCATCATTGTCTGATATAAAGCAGAAAATAAAACTGAAATTAAGTACCTACATGATTAGTTAAAAAATACACTATTCCAGCTATTCTCTGGTCTCATCGGCATCGTTGTTTACAAATCTACTACAAGATGTCGCTGTGCACCAAAACATGACAGGTCCCTCTTAGTCCACTAGATATTAATATTTTTTCCTTACATAACTGATGGGGTCAAAATATAAAAAGAACCTTATTTTTATGTTACATACATATCAATGTATTTTTAGTTTCAATATATCAATGCATTTTCATTCTGGTGGAAGAGAAAGTTAAAACAACTACAACTTTAGAAATTAGCGAAAGTTTTATTTAGGTACTCATTTAAGGAAATTGGGTATATTGCAATTGTAACAAAAATGTGGCATTAACAGAATCTGGCAATTGTAGAATGTGGCATTATAAGAATCTGGCATTTGTAGAATCTGGCATTCATAGAATCTGGCGTTTTAAACTCATCTGACATTTCTAGAATCTGACAATTGTCGACGATACCGGATCTTTATAATGGAAATTTGGGGAACGGGGTAATGATCCTACGATACATCCTGATCCTCCAACCAGGCTATTTGATCATGACTGATGGGCTGCAGTCCCTTGGTTAATATTAGAATGCTTACTATAAAATCAATAAGAAGTTCACTTATTTATGGATGCATTCGATGGTGTCGTAGAAGGCGACTAAGGGATAGGGCTATTCTCAATCCGACAGTAAACTTACAGCCCATGATAAAGTGTCCACTTACGGCAATAGGCTCGCCCCCTATCATATGGGAACTGAAAATCATAGTTGGAGTTTAGTAATCATATGGGTGTTAATATACCTCTGGCTACCCTTTCAAGGATGTGAATGGTTAAGAATAGCTTTTAAGCTATTGCATAGCTTCTATCGCGGGCCTTGAGAGTGGAGACCGAATCCAGAAATTCCGTAACGAAAAAAACCGAACACCCCCAAGACGAGCTACTCCGAAATCGAGTGGGGTCCGATTTCGGAGCAGCTCGGCTCGATTCGTGCGAGCTCGGAGTGGGGTGTGTTAGTTTTTTTACGTAAGTAATTTTTTGCATAAGTTGATAAAAAATGCTACGCAATAGCTTTACCGCGGCAGTCCCCGAGCGCCACACGTCTTTTTTTTTTATAGTGCGAAAAGTCCCCACGGATACCTCCCCCGCCGGAGCCGGAGGAGGAGGTTATGTCGGACTCGAATCGACTAAAACGCATGCCGTCTGTGGGCCGCCAGTTGCCGGAGGTGAGATTGTCGTAGCCATATCCCTCGCACCCCGGCCGACCCGGCCATATCTCTCGATCTGGCCCTCTTCCGGTGTGGAGACCACAGAGTCCCTAACTCGCCCCCGGGTATGGGGAGGCACGCAATGCGCGCCGGGCTCATGGGGGACGGAGGTCATTCTGCGACCTCCGACGCCCGAGTTGCCGCCGCTCGTCGCGGGCCGCGCGGTTTGCGATTCTCAGGGTAAAAATACCTATATACTTACCTAATATAAGTTCCCACACACAAGTAACAACATCAATCAGTAGTTTCGTCCAAAAATACGGTAAGACACACCGAAATTAACTTCGCCGTCTGAATTTAGTACCGAATTGAAACCGACATGAGTAAATAAGAAAAGAGAATGGAATGATGGATTATAAGGAAAACATTTTATTGACAGTAACGACCGCCTTACGTCCGTATACCTACTAACATTTCATTTTTCATAACAATATTTCTTTGCAACAGCCAGACGCAATATTACGATACTATTTTTGGGTCGCAGATTTTGTTATAGATAAACCTACTTTGTATAATATGTATGTAGGTATGTACATATTTAGAGTAGGTTCTATCTAGATTTCTATATGTAAACGGGCCGGGATTTTCGCATTTCGACTTTATTGATAACTAGCTGACCCGGCGAACTTTGTACCGCCATATTTTCTGATCCCGTTCCCGCTGCATCTACAATATTATGCATGTAGGTATTATCATATATAAACCTTCCTCTTGAATCGCTCTATCTATTGAAAAAAACCGCTTCAAAATCCGTTCAGCTCTTAACGTTACAAACAGGCTCTTCAATTTTGTTTCTATTTGTTTAGATATACTAGGGCCCCACCCTATTTCCATCATCTTTGAATTCCATACCATCCCCACCAGCAAGTTGGCACACCTGCTGATGACGGTCGAGGCTCGAGTGCAGGCTGCCTTTCTACCAGATAAGTGTAATTCCACGTTGGCATTGATGCGTTTGATATCCACCAATCATATTATAGCCCACATAGCATAGCACTGATTAAAAGGGATTCAGGTAAGCTATGTTTTTATACAGAAAGATGCGTGTATGGATGCGTGCTCTTAATGTGTGCTGTGGATGCTAATGAGAACAGATTCGAATTTTGAAATTTTTTAGGAGAAATAGCTCCGCAAAGCGGACCCCAGACTCCGAGGCGAAAAGCATCGGATGCGACTGGGAATTATCGCTAAGAAGAAGAAGAAGAAGAAGTAGGAGAAATAGCTTAAGCTGCGCATCTTCATAGCACATCTTACTCGTTTGCTATATAGCATAACACAGTGGAAACGGTCACATAGTTTCATAGCATATCTCCCGGTGGAAAGGCAGCCCTGTCCGAGTTGAGGAGCAACAGGGCAAACTTGTGTGGGAACTTGTGTAAGGTAAGGGCATTAATAGAAGATTTTTCTTTCTAATTCATTGTGAGTTCATGACTGTATCAGTAAATACTTCAGGGCCCATACCATGAACTCTTAAAACAGGTCAATAATTGAACTGCTGTCATTCTACAGACTGCAAATGTCACTTTGTAATCCTATTATATTTATATGACATTAGAAAGTGACATTTGCAGTTGGTAAAATGACAGCAGTTCAATTATTGACCTGTTTTAAGGTTTATGGTAAGGCCGCAGTACACATCTGTGGGTAAACTGTGTTATAATTTAGTCTAAAAGGGTTCCACCAGAACACCGCAAAAACGCTTTTAGACTTTGCCCACCAGTTATAATGGGGGAAGGTCTACAGTATAACTACCCGGGTTCACATTGTATAAGAGTCACGTGGAAGGAAAGCCGTGTGACTGTAATCGGTTCGATCTTGACGTACCTAGCCACTAGAATTGTTATGACGTGGTACCCGTTGCGAGTTTCACACATATACAAAGAAAATGTATTCTGTGGTGTAAGTACACGTGATTGAACGGAAAAGTTATGCATCACTGAAAATATTGAACGCTTTAAAATGTAAATGCACATTTTATGGTGACGTTACAGGCGTGTCAGATGACATGGCGGATACCCTCCTCTCAATGATTCATTCATCCTGTGATCGATCGTTCAACTTTCAAAGCAGCTACTACGTTAGAATGGGGACTATTTTTAAATTTATCACTAAAGTAATCGCTATCTAAAAAGCCCGTTTGGACATTTCAAGTCCATGAAGTTCTCAATTTTGAGAACGTAAAACAATGATATTTTTCAAACGTAGAATGACATTTTTTATTGATGGGTACCGCCCACTCCGCTCAGTGCTGTCCATAACGAGTTTTTTATACTCTCTACAGACTATTAATAAATTGATTATGGTAAAAATAAATCGATTAAGATATTTTTTTTAATTTTATCATAAAAATGTCTAAGACAAAGTTAAAGATCGTACACTTATCTGTAAAAATCCGGTCAAGTGCAAAACGTGTGTTAATGCGCAAACACGACTCGTGTTTGCGCATTAAAGATTCCTCACGAAACTGAATTGTGGTGCGAACTAATGCTACATGACCGGCAATATGCTACATGACCGGCAATATGCTACAATACTGGCAATATGCTACATGGCCGGCAATATACTACAAGACCGGCAATACTTTGATTGCGTTGAATTAGAAGTTTGATTTTAGGGTACTCCTCGTTGAGCGAGAATCCTGAAATGTGAGACGAAGCAAGGTCATAGAGCACAAATAAAAGGAAGCGTTTGAAAATCCGTGATATATATATATATATATATATATTCGAATATATATATATTCTTCACGGAAGCGACTGCCATCTAATGATCTCCACAACCCAATGGCGATATTGGGCGATATCGAAGCACTGCAGCTAGACTAGATTGTACTTATAGGGTTCCAACTGGGAGCCCCTTGTTTCGCAGACAGAAATGACATAAATAAATGGACATAAAGTGATAAGAACACCGCCATACCATTGTCAGTACAATGCTATTGAGCTGATCTGGGCTCAAATGAAAGGCTATGCAGCACGCCAAAATACAAAACCGCCATTCTCCACTAAGAAAATGATGACATTGCTGAATGAAGCGTGTGCCAAAATAACTAAAGAAGACTGGGTAAAAGTGGTAGAGAAGAAAAATTGACAATATAATTGAAAATAAATTAATTATAGTTATACTCAGACAATATACTAGTCGAGATAGTTCAACAGACGATTTTGGCTCATCATCAGAAGAACGTGATTGAAATAAAACCATTTTTAACGGATTCTATCGCGATTAATTCTTTATTACTTTAACCCGAAGTTTCGGCTAACTTTCAGCAACCGTGGTCGCGGAGTGACTAAACATCAGCGACTATTTACGTAGAATGAGCTCGCGGTTTCGTTAAGTCTGACTGTTTTTTGCTGTTTTCTAGGTCTTTTTTAAATTTTAGGCTTGTAGACTTCAAGATTTGTAGGTTTAATTATGTCTAGAAGCCTGGAAGCCTAGAAACCTAGCCCTGGACCCCCAGAACTATTACCCAGTCTTCTTTAGTAATTTTGGCACAAGCTTCATTCAGCAATGTCATCATTTTCTTAGTGGAGAATGGCCGCTTTGTATTGTGGCGTGCTGCATATCCTTTCATTTGAGCCCAGATCAGCTCAATAGCATTGTACTGACAATGGTATGACGGCGTTCTTGTCACTTTATGTCCATGCTGAAGTGCCCATTCATCAATTTAATTTTTTAATTTTGCAGGTTTAATTTTTTTACAAGTTACAGCTATTCAGCTCTTAACTATTTCGTATCAGCTTCAACGCCTGATCTTTGTATCCATGCTGCTAAATCGGTCTTTTTGTTTGCTTGAGTGGGTGCTTTATTTATTTGAACTGAGTGGTCACGGTGCATTGTACACAATAATTTTATTATGCACTGTTCAGAGAGGTTTGCTAACAGGTTAGTAAACCACTCTGTGATATTATTTTGTACTTTTAGACTCAAATGCGAGCAAGGTATCATTCACAAAACCACCACTAGCTGACCCGACGACGTGGCAGATGATTAAGCGTCCACCTTTTCCTAATGGCACTTTTGAGCAAGAGGCCTTGGTATCATCTGTCCATGACTGCGGCACGGTATGATTCGAGTTCAGCCAAGTCTCATCGACAAATATCCCAATTTGTGACTTTGTTGTGTTTGCTGTTATCTAGGTTTTTTTATTCCTAGGCTTCAAATATCATCTTAAGTCACCCCGGGACCAGGGCTGTTAGAAAGTAGCCGACGAAGGGTTAAAAGTAAATAGTGACAGATAAATCGCGATAGAAGCCGTTAAAAAGTGGTTTCATTTCAATAAGTGATATAAGCGTAAACTTCAGACAGTAGGTATCAAGAAAATGATTTACTAAAGATTCATTTTCATGCGATTTCTATTGGTTATTATTGAGTGAATATTATTGTAATAAAAATGTTAAATGAAAGAAAATTGACTTTTCGCAGTATTGTATTGTTTAAAAATACCTACAATATCAAAGTTTAGATTAAATTTTCTAATTAGAACTTTAAGCCAATGAACTTTACACTACAATACAATACATATTCTAATCGATCAAATACGCATACAAACTTGAATCGATTTATCTTGAGTATCGTGTACCGAGTGGTGTGGTTACATCCCTAGTTACGTCCAAATGACAAATGTCATAGTGGGCCTCTTACGTTGAGACTACTTTAAAGGTCGTTCTAAACTTGCTTTGAGAAACTGATACTCAACTTTTCTAGCGCAAGTATTTTTAGGAAAACTTTTTTTTTTTTTTTTTTTTTTTTTTTTAAAAGAATATTAGCAACCGAAATTACTAATATTCCCGTTAACCCCTCCAACTAAGCTAAATTGCTTGTGCTAGGAGTGGGTTCACGTCAGTAGTGTAATGGCCAGGATTCGAACCCGGGACCTCTCGATCGTATTCTGTCATCGACTTCTATAAATAGTGTTTACGGTTCCTAAGTGAGGCTGGAATGAATTTGAATTTAGAACTGGAGGCAAAACGATTATGAATTTAGCCGCCTATGTTGAAGGTTGTTTAAATTAGAAAGTTATACATTGTCACGGGAACGTTTCAAAATTTGGTACTTGAAGGACCACTAATGGACCAACATTACTGGTCCTTCACGATACCGATTTGTGTTGTACAGCCTGTCTAGTAGTATAAAATATTTTTTTCTGTTAGGTATACATAATGTAAGTCAAGACTAAGAATAGTACATTATGGTACAAGTGAGCAAAGTTGGTGATTACCGCCGAGGCGCCATCGTCTTATTTATTTAAATATTATTTATTTAAATACGAAAATGCATCAAATGAACATACAATCTTTTTTGTTTCGAAACTTTTTTAAGAACATAGAAACTTAACCTATAAAATTTAAAAAAGAATCTATAACTCACTTGTGAATAATAGCAATGAAAAAGTCACAGTTTGATAATAGGTGTCATTACGTGCCTATTTGAGGTGAAATAATATCACTTTTATGAGCAGGTGTGTTGTAAAAGACATTATATTATGTTCCGTGACTAAAATTGAGTTGTACAGGTATATTTTAGAAGTAATAAATCATAAATGCGTTAGATAAATAGGATTCATAACGTTATTTTATTGGTAAATTCGGTAACAAAAGTAACTAAACAGATTTTAATTTACAGAAAATCTTATTCCCAAAGCTGTAAAAATACAGCTGGCACGACTACAACTGAACACTTTTTAGACTGTGAAACAAAATTAATAAAATTATTAAAAATATATAAACATAAAATAATTAAATGAAGCTACCCTACAGTTGTTAACCGTAAACCTCATGAGAATATTTCTACAACCACCAGAATGTAATATTTACGATTCTACTTCAGAACTGCCACAAATAAATATTAAAGCCTTTAATAATATTAAATTTACTCCCAGAAAATTTTATACCGACCCTATAATTCCCAATGGACCGTCAAAGTTACGAAAGTTGTAGGCATGTACATTACTTTCGTACATTTTCGGGAAGCTCCACGTACCCGATACCTTGTACGTTAGAAATTGTACGGGAAGAGTGGGAAGTCTTTTTTACACTGGGCATGTTGCCAGAAATGCGAACAATTGTACAGTGAAGACAACGGCTAGGCCATGAAAAAATAAAGCAGTGGGCCTACCATGAAACTTTCGTATTTGCGATCGAATTTTCGGGCAATTCGTTCCATGGAACACATTTCGAACGAATCAGGACCCCGATTCTGCTAAACTGACAATTTAAACACCACTGTCAAACTACAGACGCTGCAAAAATGCCATTTAATTTTGCAAAAATGCCTTTTATATTGGTCAAGTGAATGGCAAAAACGAAAATTAAATGGCATTTTGTGATGTGATTGAAAAATGCAATGAATAATTTTTCATGTAATTTTGGACTTTACATACATATTATTGTAAATCCCCGAAGGGGTAGGCAGAGGTGTATTGAAACCCACATTTTGCTAAATATGATTTTCGGTCCCAGATAATAGGGGGCGAGCCTATTGCCGCCTACTTTGTAATGGGCTGTATGTTTACTGTCGGATCTTTATTTCGGAACTTTAAATTAATCCATATCCATATCCATCCATACTATCCATACTTCCATACTAATACTAATATTATAAATGCGAAAGTAACTCTGTCTGTCTGTCTGTCTGACTGTCTGTCTGTCTGTCTGTCTGTCTGTCTGTTACGCTTTCACTCCTAAACCACTGAACCGATTTCAATGAAATTTGGTATAGGGGTAGATTAGACCTTGAGAAAGGACATAGGCTATGTTTGGTCACGATAACCGACATCCACACGGGCGGAGCCGCGGGCAAAAGCTAGTATAAACTAAAGTTTAAAATTTAATGGAATTTTTTACAGTGTCAGTGGCATGAAGGTCGTTGACAAGAATCAGGCTCCAGATCCAAAAACGGTCTCTTCAAATACTATCAGATGAAAACGTAACTTCATTATACCTACGAGGCTGGATACTACGTCTTTCGTTCGTGTTTCGTACGGGCTTGAAGTGCCGAATTTTTCATAGTAGCCTCCAAGTTACCGCGCAGTGCTGAAGATACTAGTGGCTCCCTGACCCCGAAACGAATGTATCGTGAAACGTTTAATTTGAAATGTTCTTACCTACTTTCTTACTTCCTTTGTTAATGAATCACGATGGAGTAAATACGGAAAATAAATCTGCGGATTTGTAGTTGATTTCTAAGAGTGAATTTAGAATTTTATTATTGGTCAGCTTCTTTTTTTATATGAAACCTTCAACCCGAAGTCGAAGCCATTGCTTGCAAGGTGTATGAGTGTGGTAGGTACATAGCAAAACAGAAATTTTGAGAATGTGCGTATGAATCATTGAAAAACAATAATACTAAAACACAGTTCCGTTCTGGATTGTAACATAACCACATGTGCACACAGCTAAAACAATATGTTAAAAACAGGCAAAGCTCTAAGTTTTAAAAAGTATAATAATAATAATGACGTGTTTAAACATTTTTCAAGGCCGAACTGCTATGGAGGATGTCTTTCAGAATTTTAATGTATCTATTAAAATTGGAATCAAATATGTCTAAGAGTTTGTTCTTCCTTGCCGCCTCGTTATATTAGCGAGCCGTCCTTGTTAAAGGGTTATAGAAAGAGATATTATTTTTGTAAACCTGAAGGGAAAATAGATTTGAATCACTAAATCACTAAATTTAATATTAAAAGTGAGTTGAGAAAGTAGTCCTGATGAAATAAACTAGATCAAAATATAAGCGTCGAATTTCCAATTGATTTAGAGTAACATGATAGAAACTCGAGGTTAAGTATAATTATTCACAGATTGAACCCGTCTCTACACTCTCTAGGTATACTTAATGAGCATCTTATTTGCTAATGGATATGGATTATTATAACACTAATTTGGTGCCTGCGGTTCCACCCGTGTGAAATAACTAAGAGTTGGCAAAAGGTGGGTGTTAATACACTTCTGGCTACCCCTTCAGGGATTTACAGACTGTACTGTACATGCATGTATGTATTTTCTTCAACATAACAGTCAGCTAATAGACTAGGTGAAATCGTAGGTTTGAATACGTATAAATTACCTAAGTTTGCAATAGTAAGGTAAGGTAAACATATCCGAGTAACTGTTTATTTAGGTCAAGCTACAAAGGGCTTTGTATGCACAGGGATGTACTGTTAGACTGTGTGTGCGGTTTATGCTAGACAGTACAATTAAGGGAGAAACGAGATATCTAGCATTGGAGACGAGTATTTGAAGTTACATTGTGAGATTCAATATTCGTATCTGTAATAATAACCGATTGTATTGTGGTATATTTATTTCAGCATATTTGAATTTAGGTTAGGTTAGGTTTTTTATACAACTTAGGTGGCAGACAAGCACATGGCCCACCTGATGGAAAGTAGCTAAGTAGCTAACGTGGCCAATGGACGTATGCAACACATCGACGTCAAACTCGCACTGCTGACTCCGCGAGAACCTTCTAATACCCATCTTAAGGTTGCCTGGAAGAGATCGCTTGCAGCGACAAGGCCGCCATTTGTACATATATCTTATATTGTCCCTAATGTACTGTAGTTTGTTTGTGTACAATAAAGAATTATCTTATCTTATCTTATCTTGAAGAACCCCATACTGTAGTCGCTTGGTGTTTCTATGGATAATATGGGGTTCTTCAAGAAGGGCATTAGAAGGTTCCTATAGGGCAGTACGAGTGTGACGCCCTTGGTGTTGCACACGTCCATAGGTCACGCTAACAAACTGTCAACAACAACAAAAATATTTATTTACAAAAAAGACTATCTACGTGTGTAAGTTTACATTCCATAACATAAGCTACTTCAGTTATACTTACTTTAGTAGATAAAGTTATTTAGAATGTCATGAAATATAAATATTCATATAAGGGTTAAATAATAACGACAGTAAACATAAAGCCCATGAATAAGTGCCCGATTGACGACAATGGGCTCGCCCCCTATTACGTGAAACTAAAAATCATATTTGACGAAATGTGGGTGACAAGATAATATACACCTGGATTATTCCACTATAGGTATTTACAGGCGTGTAAACTAACGCGCAATAAGGTACCCCTTCTAAATAATGCACACCGAATTTTTGTTTACGATAATGAAATGAAATGAAAATGAAATGAAATGAAATGAAATGAAATGAGATTTATTTGCTTGAAGTATGGTATTACATTTAGTGTGTTGGTATAAATCGGTAGTTTGTTTCACAAGAATGCACAAGAAGCGATACTATAATAATTTCTTAGTACCCAGTCCCAACTAAACCCAACTGTCTATTTGGACACCCTACCTCGCATACGGCCTTATACAGTAATAAAATACCAACAAGATGGTCTCCAACACATGTTATCATTGTTTCAAAGGTACCTCGGTCTGTTATCATAAGGGTAAGGTGGGGTGTGAAAGAAAAATAAACCCTAATGTCTGTATTGTACTTACGCCTTTTCTGTTTTGTAGCATAAACTAGTTTCTATATAGAAATTCATCCTTGCTTTCTGTAAGCTTGATAACATTTTGTTTATAGATTTATGTGTAACTAGCCTTCCGCCCGCGGCTCCGCCCGCGTGCATCTCAGTTAACGCGACCTTTGCTCATATCTTCGGTTCTACTCAACCGATTGCGATCAAACAAACGTAAGGTTTTAAGTCTGAGTAAGCCCTTTCTAACCAAAAAAACCGCATCAAAATCCGTCCAGTAGTTTTTGCGTCCATCGCGGACAAACAGACAAACAGACAGGAAATTAAAAAAAAATATTTTCGTGTTCAGTATCGTTAACATAACATAACCCAAGTATTTTTTTTAAATACCTCCAATGTACAGACACGACCACTTTACAATTATATAATAGTATAGATACCTACCACACTTATTGCTCGGAACAACACAACACAACAACAATATCTTGGGCTTCATCCATTTTCGTAACTGTCATTGTGATAACCAGCTACGAACGTGGAATTTTTTTCTTGCTTTCATAACCAGTTACGAAAATAGAATTAAATTGTCGTTTTCATAACCAACTGTCATAACCAGTTACGAAAGAAGATTTTTTTTCTATTTTTGTAACTGGTTATCAAAATAAGAACAAAAATCCCATTTTCGTAACTGTCATTGTAATCAGTTATGAAAATGGAAGGAAAAATTACTTTTCATAACTGGTTAACAGAATATTATTAAAATTACTATATCATGCACAAGAATATAACTTTATTAACTGTTTACGTAATTGCACCTAAAATGAGTTCTTTAAGCGCATTACACGTTTCTTGGATGTGTTTTGCGGTGAACGAGTTCTAATTCACCAAGCATAGATTATTACAAAACAATCCGCGTGCGCCAAGGCCCTGCGGCCTTACCATAAACTCTTAAAACAGGTCAATAATTGAACTGCTGTCATTCTACTAACTGCAAATGTCACTTTGTAATGTCATATAAATATATAGGATTTCAAAGTAAAGTTTGCAGTTGGTAGAATGACAGCAGTTCAATTATTGACCTGTTTTAAGAGTTCATGGTAAGGGCCCTGATTGCCTCGCGATTTAGGTCCAAGATACGTGTCTCGAGGTATACAAGCTTTACCACAGTGCGTCAGTCGGTTTGTACACGGAACACCGCGCGTAATTGTATCATTTTACCAACCACACGAACGGTGTTCCATGTACAAAACGGTTTGCGCAGATAAAATTGCGGTGAAGCTGGTGCGTGTGGTAGGCCCATTAGTACGTACCAGAGGTAAGATTTCTGGTGCAGTCGCTCTCAGAAGTAGCTTAACATATTCCAAGTCGCCTTAACCTTTCATCCTAATTATGTTTCTCCTTCTAATATTTTTTTTAAAGTTTATTAGGACGGATGTATTTATGGTTGTTTGTCATTCTTTCATTTCAAAAACGGGTGAACGGATAATGAAGATTGTATTATAGTTTTCATAAAAAAACATTCAGTGGTTAAATAAATAACTTCATTTCTAGCGGTCTCTAATCAATGAATCTATGTAATTTAAGCGTAGACCTATACACAGGAAAGCCTCAGTGGTAAGTTAATTACTTATATTATAATGTGAGACAAATCATGTATGCAAGCGGATGACGCAACTTAATAACGTGTCCCTTTGATCGTATGTACACATAGATCAAAAGCAAATTGCAGGGTATTTGATCAATATTCTGTAGCCACAGCGCAGTGGCGCATACTACGATGCTACGAGTACATGTAAATAAATGCTACGGTGCTACGGTGCTACGAATAGGTTCTGTGATGTGTTACTAAAATATAAATTTATCTTATACTCATATATAAAAATCTTGTGCCATGTTTTTTGTTACCCCCCCCCCCCCCCCCCCTTAAGATCGATTTTGTTGCTTTTTTTCATTATGCTAACATAACCTACCAAATATGCCAAAAAAGTTGATAAACACTTTTCGATCTATTGGTGGCCTTTTTTACTGTAAAATTGCTGACGTTATAAAGCGTAATTTAGGTCATCATCATCATCCTCCTCATGGAGACGTATTTTCCTTATTGCATCCTCGTTTCATGACCTCGGAGTTCAGGGTCCGCCTTCCAGCTCCACTTCACACAATCTTGAGCATGTCACCGTAAAGCGTAATTAGTTAAGGTTACTTTTATTTTAGAAAAAGAATTAGAGTTCCGCGCTACAAAAATTCAAACCCACATCTGAATCCACGCACAAAGTCGCGGGGACAGCTAGTGATAAATGTAGTCAAACGAATAAAACCGTGTTCCATTATGACGGACTATTACAGTAAACGTCGCCTGGCTCCTCGACTAATCCTCAGTGGTGTGATCTATTTCAATTTGTGAACTTAACTTAGTAGATAAATGTTCAAGAAAAAAATTGTGGCGTCACTTTGAGCTCGTTGCTTCAATAGTGAAGATTTTCCTTCGGTCTGTTATAAAGTTTATTGAACCTAAGATTCGTACAAAAAGAATTCATTGATTGCTCTTGTATATACAATCATATAAATACGTCATATCACACATATAGGTAGGTAGAGGTATGTTAACACATACATTTTTCAGATGGTGGTGTGACACTGGTGGTGTAACACTGGTGGTGTGACACTGGTGGTGTGTCACAGGTTGCGAGCCAATTGCCTTCAAGCACTTTGTGTTGTGGCTGTAAGTTTACTTTCGGACGGATAATAGCCCTATCTCTTAGTCGCCTTCTATGATATCCAAAGGACAAAATAGGGTGGCCTATTCTACCCCACCAAGAACCAAGGTTAGTGAAAAAAATTATCTGTTAATTTAATTTTGAAATTGTAAAATATTTTTTATCCAATTATTAAACCGAATTCAAGTAACAAAAAATAGGCACTGAAAAATCGGTGCCTAGCCCGAAATGCCATATTTCAATTGACTGCATCATAGTTGTTCAGGTAGAGCAAACTAAATTGACGCTGACTTCAACTTCTACAAAAAAAAAAAACATACCGATCGAATTGACAAACTCCTACTTCTTTGAAGTTGGTTAAAATCAACATTAATAAAATACGACTTTGATGAGACCACGTTGGTTACACAGTCTCATCTATCTATCATATCATAACACAACTACTTGAACATATTATAACCGAAAACCGCTCAAAACGAAAGTCAGTAAAGATCCATAATGTCACTGAAGATCAAGTTTAAATTAATTAAATTCAAGTCCTTCATAAATTTGTAATCTAAACAGAGCGACCGTTCGATACCATCATTTAGAATCTGACGTTTAACTAACCAGGGTTAATCGAGCGGCGGACATGTTGTGACGTCACTTCTACCTGTCACCTCAATCATTTGGGACATTATTTTATTGCGGTTTTGACAGCACGAAGGTTGTACTTAGCATTAAAATGTATAGTGGCAATTAAAGTTTATAATTTAGCTACATTATAACCAAGTAGTACCACTAGTTCAGTTGTCTAGTTCCGTTGACTAAATTAATGGGATCATTTTTCTCAACACCAAGTGGTTTAAGTGCTCAGTCAATTTACACTAGTGACTTAGCAGATGAAGGGTCTGAATCCAGCGGAAGTATTATATAGCTGAATACTATTACTTAACTGACTTTGAGGACAGTATACAGCTTTTGATTTGGTACGCAGGGAGGAAGACTGACAGTCTGGTTAAGATGGGTTTGCTCACAGAAATATATTAGTTCACATGCATGTCGGGCGTGGTGACTTTTTCACTGTAAATAAATACTCACTAGAGATAAGATTTCTTACATTTATTTTTAGCCTATATTTTACTACACTAAATTATACTTCACCATTTTTATTTTACAGTTGGAAATAGAAGAGTATAGTATTTTCCCGGTATTTTTATGATGTTACTGTTATTGCAAGTCAGTTTTAACTGTTGGTACTGAGAAAACGTTCAAAAGTTCTTGCCTCATACAGCAAGAATTGTCTAAAAAGTTGCCACTCGTTCCCCGCCCACTTGGCCGTTCTATCCTAATATATTTCTGTGGGTTTGTCACTCAATAGAGCCTTGTCTGCCAATGAGCAGTGGTACTGACTAGCAGGTGAATGTAGCTTGGAAGCTGAAAATCTTGATGGGCTTCATACAACCTAAAGAACACTGTACCACTGTCCCAAACACTTTAAATAATAATTTCCAGTTTGCTTCACTACAATAAATAATGAACTATTTATCAACTTCAGTAAAGTTTAAAGTTTATTGTGTTTCAACTGTCTTATTGTTGCGGTTACGAAACGGCCTGTCGATACAACTTGCAGTTTAATTGAATAGTGGGAAGTAGGTCGGATACAATCCACTATCGGGAGAAATAAATTACTTTTCGAGACAGGTGTCTTGGTAGTTCTCTACATTTTCATAGTTTCTTGCCATATCGTATACATAAGCAGCTATATATAAGTACCTAAATTAATGTATAATAATTTAGTATAATAATTAATCATTTTGGTTCATAGATGTATTAAACTCTTTTATTTTCCATGTAAACGCATTTTTGTGGATTGCAACCTAGCTCATACTTTTTATTTTCTATACATACGAACTAGGTATGTAATGTAATGTAATAGTTGTAATCTGTTATGTGTGTAAAATAAATAAATAAAAAATAAAATTTTCATAAAAACATACTTATATTTAAGTTTCAATACTAAAGTTGTGATTTTTAGTTGACTTTTAGTTTAACATTTTGTTTCATAATCCATAGTACCATAGGTATTACCTATTATAAATGCAAAAGTAACTCTGTCTGTTTGTAACGCTTTCACGTTTAAACCACTGAACCAATTTTGATTTTTTGATTTGGTACAGAGATAGATTAGACCTTGAGAAAGGACATGGGGTATCTTTGGTCGCGATAACCGACATCCACGTGGGCAGAGCCGCGGGCAACAGCTAGTGTTAAACAAGGATGCATTTAATAATAAAAACAACATTTTGAGAAGCTTATATCTAACTCTGGACTGCGATAGACTAATTGATTGAATGGTTAAGAGAGAGATAAAAAAATAAGATAAGATCAGATTAAGGATTTTTTTTATTAAATATTAGATACGTGTGTACAGTTTTGTGTGACATGAATGACTCACGTGACCAATCATAATATTAAGTATACGAAATTTTGGCGACATTAGTTTACATAAGGTAAATTCCTCTAGCAAAACTAATTTTCAATATGCCATGTTTCAAAGTGCTCAAATATCGACGTAGAAATTTCAAACCTATCGGCATTTTATCGGATGCATTCTGGGAACGTGCGCCGGAATTGCATAACTTAATTCCCCAAGCCCCTTCCATTAACGGATAACCAGACGTACGCTGACATGCTATTAGTGTATGGAGGTAGCTTCGGTCATACGCACAAAATAATTTGATAACACGTTTTTTATACGTACCTTTATTAGTTTTCATTGTATAGGTACTGGCCTATATGATGACCCCAGTCATGTCGCAGCATGTACTTTATATCTTTTCGTGTTTTTTTGGACATCTTTTGAGGAAAGCGCGGAATGCAACGGCGGGGGAGAAGCGCGAATTCAATAATCATAGATTATATCGAATCAATCCGCGCGCACCAAGCTTGTTTCTCTAGCGACTTGGGGTCATTATTATGTTTATACTGGAGATTAATGGCGCTTGGTGGAACTTGCTACACATATTGAAATAAAGCACTTGTAGTTTCCACAATAATTTAATATTTTATTTGGTTTCGCCTTACGGAATTCTCAACGTAACCTCAACGAAAACCTTTGAGAATGGCGTAAGGTAAAACCGGTAAGGTTCAAAATAATAAATAATTGTGGAAAAGTACAATTGCTTTATTCAATATGTCATTATATGTGGCGGTAACTATACCTACTGCTACAGAGTGGGAATTGCTAAATGAGTATGAGATTTCGGAAAGTTTCCCAAAGGAAATAGTGAATATATTATGTTGTTTTTAGGCAAGCAATAAGGATGAGGGATAGATTATAGTCTGTAATATAATAACACACGTATTATTTCTGAAATGATGATATATTATAAACTATAGATATGTTATCCGCACTCTAAAATAATTCCCAATGCAAAGTATTATGCACCAATCAGAGATGCGACTCGAATAATAATGTTGTTCACATAAATAATAACTTAATTTTCATATAGGTACTACAAAAAACAAAAAACGCGAAAAAAAATTGTAATACAATTTCTTTTGTTATTTGCACCTTTTTTAAAAGCCGCCATGTTTCTGCATAGGGTGTCAATACGTCATTGACTTGAAATAATTTTTGTTAGGGTGACGTGATTAGAACTCCACGCATTCAGAGCCGCAGACAATACCTAGCTAGTATTAAGGTATGATTCCGAAGCCGACCACATGCGACAACTGCGGACGCATGCAGCATACAGCGTACCCATTAGATATAGAGGACTATTGAGAAGCCGCAATGAATTACGCGAATCTGCTGCGTGCTTCGGCAGTTGTCGTATGCTACGGCTACGGAATCATACCTTTAAGATATATCTGTGCCATTACCAATAGTACACATTATCAATCAATCATTTTCCTCCTCATTAATAACACAAGAAGCCATAGGGTACGAAGTAGATCTTACAATGTAATAAAACCATCCGTAAAAGCCAGATTAACGATCGCTTTTGACATAAAGTGCGGGTGTTATATGGAAAGAAGCAGTGAATTCATATTATCGTCGGTTCGCTTGTTGCCTTTACACTTTTTAGCAGAAAATTGCGGATCTCACATTACCGGAATAAGCTAGCGCAATGCGTAAAAGTACCTCCAACAAATTGGGTGAAATTCATGGACTCTGGGAAACTGTTTCAAATTTTTGTGTAAAATTTTTTGGTTAATATATTTTGGAAATATGAATTTAAATGATATTCCCCCTTTTGACTCATAATGACCCCACCCCAACATTATGTTTAATCGGGTTGTTCATTGATTTATATTTTTACTACAGCTGGAAACAAAATTGTTACTAAAATTGGAAGGCAAACTTTCGTATTTATGTTCGAAATCTGATATAGAAGTTTTTTTTAAAGATTATTATGTGCTCAAACAACTCGGTCAAAAACAGGAATGACCGAAATGCTTCGAAATCTAATAACTATAATTCATTTAAATTGAAAATATCTCTTTACTATCTCATTCCTCTTTTTTTCTAAGAAAAATCGGTTTTGGAACTTTTTCAGAATACCATGATTGTATCAGGAACGAGATTTTTATTACTACCTAAGTATAAAAATAAATGTGAGTACTCAAAGTAACGAGAAAAATAATATTCTAGAACATATATTATAGAAGTCATAGGTACTGAACAGTAATGTACCCGCAATCCTTGCGTTTATAAATAGGTCTTCATTGCTTCATTATCATCCCTAATCAACATCACTAGCGTAAAGGTTAAGGCGGGCACACAATCGAAGGGTTGTGGGTTCAAAATTCACCACGGGAACCCTTTTCTAATGGAAGCGCTTTACTTAATTGAAAGGATTAACCAGAGAATGTAGATAATGTAGACCCATGTTACTTGTGTCTAACCTTGATTAAAAGGCTACGGCTTGTACGACCTCAAAGTTTAGGCTTCATCTATAAATGGGTATTAAAATGAGTCTGTACGGTTATTTTTGTGATAAGATCCAATACTACGTACTCGTACGACTTCAAAGATTGGACCTTATCTATAAATGGGTATTAAAATGAATTGTACGGCCTCGAAGATTGGACCTCATTTATACCTACTCGTAAATGGGGCTTGAAATAAGTCCGTGCGGGTTGTTTTGTGATCGGATCTTAGGCTACGTACAAGTACGACCTCAAAGATGGAACTTCATCTATAAATGGGAATTAAAATGAGTCCGTACGGGTGTTCTCGTACCAATGCTACGTACCCGTACGACCGAAAAGTTTGGGCCTCATCTATAAACGGCTCTTTAAATGAGGTCGTACGGATTATTTTGTGATAGGTTTCAATGCTACGTACCGGTACCACCTCAAGGATTGGACCTCATCTATAAATGGGAATTAAAATGAGTCCGTACGTGTGTTCTTGTACCAATGCTACGTACCCGTACGACCGAAAAGTTTGGGCCTCATCTATAAACGGATCTTTGAATGAGGTCGTGCGGATTATATTGTGATAGGATTCAATGCTACGTTACGACCTCAAGGATTAGACCTGATTAAAATGAGTCCGTACGGATAATTCGTGACCTATCACATGAAAACCCGTACGAATTTATTTTAATAGGACCCTAGGACCCTAGTTCTGGGCTACATACACGTAGGTACAACCTCAAACTTTGGATCTCATTCTATAAAGGTGACATATACAAGGTGATTTTGTAGTCGTTTTGGAGCGAAAGATTTTGGGCACAGTTTCGATAGCGAAAGCGTCTGAAAGTATTAATTTGGCGAAAAAAAACTTTTTGTTATAGGTAATGTATGGGAAAAATGTACCTACAGGTGAAAGGCATACTGTATGGGGGTTGTAAAAAAAAAAGTTTTTTTTCGCCAAAATAATACTTCCCGACGTTTTTGATATCGAAACTGCCCAAAATCTTTAGCTCCGAAACGACTATAAAATCACCCAGTATAAGGTAAAATGAGGGATACGGATGTTTTTATGACAGGGTTCAAAAAAGGAGGTCGTAAAGGTCTAAACTTGGAGATCGTACGGGTACGTACGCGATTAAAAAATGGTATTGTCTTGAGTAAATAACTATCATGTTTTTGAATCGTAGGTAATTGATTTGCATTTCGAGGTTTAGCTTTTTCTAAAAAAGAGGATTCATCATCGACATAGTGTTGTTTTAGGTTGCATCTGAGGCTGTCACCTTGGAGTCTAGAATCGGATTACCTGTTCAACCGTTCCAAGATCTTGATTAAACCCAAATGACCCTATAAATTAGCTGATTACTAACTTAAATCGAGAAAGCTTAAATATTAATTTCCTTTAAAACTAGGAGGAAAATATTACAAAAAATTCGTAGGTATACTGAATTTGAATAACTGAAAAGCGAATCTTGAAATTTCATTATTCATCAGGCAAAGTTTCAAACAAATTTAACGCATATTCAACTTGATTATCATGAACACAAGAGTTAATTTATCAAACGTCTGACAGCGGTGTAAGCAGATAAGCTGGCTGATATTGTTTGAGCGTTACACAAAGGCTTCTACAATGCTAAGGGTTGTCAATTATTGATTACTTATTTATATAAGTTTATAAAAAAATATCATCTCTTGAATTTGAATCTTGGTTGCATCTAGACCATTGATGGAACGCGAGAGAACCTATTCCAGATATAAAAATAGCCTAAGCGTTATCTATACTTCTATCTTCTATCTATCTATCTATCTATACTCTATATACTATTATATAATTGTAAAGTGGTCGTGTCTGTACATTGGAGATATTTAAAAAAAATACTTGGGTTATGTTATGTTAACGATACTGAACACGAAAATATTTTTTTTGAATTTCCTATCTGTTTGTCTGTATGTCTATTTGTCCGCGATGGACGCAAAAACTACTGGACGGATTTTGATGCGGTGTTTTTTCGTTAGAAAGGGCTTACTCAGACTTAAAACCTTACGTTTGTTTATCGCCGCATATATCTAAATCGGATATCGAAAATATGGGTTTTAGATATCCAATGGTTTGGTACTGCCAACCCTGACAATGTCACTGTTAAATCACTTTTAAAAGGTAGCAGCAATGTAAGGCAAAGTGCCTTAGTTTCAGGTTTGCATACTAGCTAGAATTTTGCTTCTAGTAGTAAGCTGTAATCCTTTTTCCCCACTATTAATATAGCGAAGACTTGCAATTTTTACTCTTAAACAGAAACGTGGTACAAGAGAGCACGTTAAGCCGTCGCTCCCGGTTGCCATAAGAACCGTCTAGCTGCAAAGCTTCGATATCGCCTAATGTTACCATTGGGTTGTGGAGGTCAGATGGCAATCGTTTCACGGAAAATATCGAAGTTTAGCCAAATCCGTAGTTAAGACTGGTAAAGCGGACCCCAGACTCCGAGCTGGAAGCTTCGGATGCGACTGGGAATTAACGCTATGATGAAGAAGACACGTACAGTACACGGCTAAAGAGATTAGTGTACGCCTACAAATTCGTCTTCATATGTAAAGATGTATACATTTTTCCTACGTCCTCACATATTATAGGGACGTGTAATAAGCCTCTGTTGTTTAGTGGTTAAGGAAGACTTACAATCGAGAGGTCCCGGGTTCGGATCTTGGCCATTACACTACCGACGTGAACCCAGACTCCTAACACAAACAATTTAGTTTAGATGCGTTTCCTGAGTGATCAATCTCCGTATTTTTAGCCAGATCCGAACAGCCATTGGCGGGTGATTGAGACACAAACATCCAAATATTTTCACCAACATTGACATTTATAATATTAGCCAGGATATAAATTTCAATTTAATTTATTTGTATGCGGTTGCCAGCCCTGCAAATAATGTACTGTTTGAAATGCGGTCGTTCAATCAATAAACCTGTTGATGAAAAGTAGCGATAACAACTAATACTAACTGCTGTTTTAGCCATTTTATTTTTTACCACAAACATGTTCTGTAGTGAAGGTGAAAAATGTACCTTTATAGTTTTGAAACGAAGTACGGTCAACAGCAAAAGTAGCTTAACACTTTCTCTTTTACATACCGTTTTAGCTCTTAAATATTTTTAATAATTATACCAATTATTAAAGGCTGAAGAGTTTGTATTAATGCATTGATCTTTGGACTACATGTGCGGTTTTCAAAGTTCCCTATAAACGAGTATTAATTGATAGATATTTGATAGTAACAGTATAGGTAAGTTATTGATTATATTGGTTAATCTTCCCTTGATAGTGTATACGTAGTAAAAGTGGTTAATTGAATCTCTAAGAATACAATATATTTGTTGTGTTTATAAAGTGAATATTATTACGAAATATATAAAGTCAGCACCGCAAGTAGGTACAGTGATGACACTATACATGCGATGTACAGTCGTGAGACTGTAGAACATCACACTATAATCCTAAGGAGACGAGCAGTAAGGAAATAAAATAGATATGAGGAAAGATAATTTAAAAAAAATGTTTAATTAAATAAAGTAAGTACAATGAAGTTCATTGAGTGACTCTCAATATTATTAAAAACTGGAGAGTTCTAAAGCTTTTTCATCTGTCCAATTATTCGATCAAACTTCAAAAGACTGTAATTATTAATCAAAACAAATAGCTATAGCCAAAGCGATTATCCTCCTTGTAATCAACAATAAATTCCGTGTGATCGCCATCGTGATTTCTCTCAGTCGTATCTGGGCAACAATGTAATTGGGTCATAGCTTTCGTGATCCCGAATTGAATGAAACTGGTGAGTATAATCCCCAGTTTGGCGCTAAAACTTCACTAAGTTATCCTCAATTTATGATGCTTTTAAAATAAGAATAACAAATGTTATATGGAAATAAATATCGTTATACAGAAGATCTTTTTCATTGGAAAGTAACAATTTATATAAAAGAATCAAGTTACTTTCCTAATTTTATGATTATTTGAAGTCAACGATATTGTGACGTTTACATTTCTGCGCCGTGAATCAATATTTACGAAAATTCTTGTTTTATAAACCTATATTTTCGATGTAGTCAGGCATGTTACAATTATTCTTGACCTATGTAAATGTCAACATCTTCTATTACTAACCTGTAACAGATAGTAAATGAATTTGAATTTCAGGACTTTCCAAAGATAAACCAGGTCAAAAATACCTGCCTGCATCAATTATCGAACATGTGGTTTTCATACACATAAATTATGAAAATAAAAAAAGTGAAAGATGTAAGCCAAGATCGTGACGAGTGGAAAATGTTGTCACCATTGATTTATATTGTTACTCATTGGTTGTCACTACCTATCGAATGGAAAACAGGCATAGTATGTATGTATGTATCATTATGATACGGAGTTTCTAAAAATATACGTACATGAATACATACTAACAAAAAATACATTCAGTATTCATCTTCTAATATATGAAAATCAATGCCAATTTTCGTTGTTATTTTATAACTCAAGAACGGCTGAACCGATTTGGCTAATTTTAGTCTTGAAATATTCGTGGGTGTCCAGGGAAGGTTTAAAGGATGAGAAAATAGGTGCAGCGGGAACGGGAAAAATATGGCGGTACGAAGTTCGCCGGGACAGCTAGTATAACATAAATCCCTACTATCCCTACTAATATTATAAATGCGAAAGTAACTCTGTCTGTCTGTCTGTCTGTCTGTCTGTCTGTCTGTCTCGCTTTTACGACTAAACCGCTGAACCGATTTTGATGAAATTTGGTATAGGGGTAGATTAGACCTTGAGAAAGGACATAGGCTATGTTTGGTCGCGATAACCGACATCCACGCGGGCGGAGCCGCGGGCAAAAGCTAGTATATATATATTTTTGAAAACCACTAGTATTAATCTCTCGTGGACCCGGCGACGTGGTTTTATTAAAGTCGAACCGAGTTAAACCTCACATTATACTCAACAGAGAACACCTTAGCCAGCATTCCTAGCAACATTAATCCTATAATCTCAGTCGAGAACTGTCTGCAAGTCACGAGCGTTTCCCAATCGTTAATCGACGGATCATTAATGAACTTCTCATCCAGTCTCATCATCATCTGAGTATTTTTTTATCTCAGTAGATTTTTTTATTTTATTGCCCTGCAACCCTAGATAAGTGGCATTTCGTTGGCCGGGGTCTTGTAGGTATAATAGAATGAATATAAAGATCGACACGTATTTTGATGTAATTTTAATGAAAAATTTATATGAAATTCAATAAGTCTTTATTATTCGAAATAAATAGTTTATTAATAGCTAAGTATATTATTACTAGCTTCCGCCTGCGGCTTCGCCCGCGTGGTGTGTTGATAAAAAGTAGCCTATATGTTAATCCAGGGTATAACCTATATACATACCACTTTTCAACCAAATCGGTCCAGCCGTTTATGCGTGAAAGAGTAACAAACATCCACACATCCATTCTCACAAACTTTCACATTTATAATATTAGTAGGATATTAGTAGGATACAATAATGTTAACGGGAATTAACGCGATCATGGTATAAGTACATACATATGCCTTTGATTTGCCTGACGTACCTATTTTATGGAACGCGAGAGTTTAATTTAAAAGTTAGTAAAGTATATTATTATTAGCAAATGCAATCTATTATATACTCATTGTGTTGAATATTTAGTAATTTCTGAGATTACATTACAACATCGTATCTCAAACAAACGGTAATGACGTTGCAACACTCGACAGATTTCATAGCCATTGCTGGCACTGAAACAGGCCTTATAAAGGCGGAGCTTGAGAGAAAAATAATGCTCTCAACTAAAAATAAAATTTAATTGCCAGTAGTAAAATCCGAGGGCTTTAAAGAATACAATACGTGCAGAGTACAATTTTAACCACAATGCATTTATTCGCAATATGGTAGGATATACGTATTTTATGCTATTTTATTACTAGTGGTAGATATTTTATTTTTCATGCCACTTAAGGGGCAGACAAGCACACGGCGCACCCGATGGAAAGTGGTTACTTATTACTTACTCTTATTTAAGTGAGTCCAAGGATAAAATACTATGTGTCATACTGATATTATCAGATGATTAATCTGATATAGGCTAGCGGTAGTGAACGCCATCGTTACGTTGGAGGCGCGGGTTCGATCCCCGCTCAGTACAAATATTTGTATGCATGAATGAATTTCAATTGGTCTGGTCGGGGCTCGGGGAGCACGTTAAGTCGTGCGTTGGTCCCGATTTCCGTACGAACCTCGATGGCAGTCATTACGGGTTGTTGGAACCCTAAAAAGTTCAACAACTGGTCTAACTGCAATACTTTAATATTGCCAGTGGGCTGTGGGGGTCAGATGGCAGTCGCTTCACGGAAAATATTGAAGTTGAAAATGAAAACTGGAAAAAGTGGACCCCAGGTGAAAGCTGCGGATGCGACTGGCATTAACGCTAGAATGAACAAAAATATTTATTTTATACTAGTTTATTTACTACTAGGTATCTATATTTAATTACCTAATAGCTTCTAAGGATGAAAGTACTTTGTGTTATTCCAGACTAGACTATGTGTGAATCTATCTCTATGAATGAGATTTAAGTAACAAACATTGACATTTATAATACCAGTTGTTGCCTGCCTTTCTACACTCATGTGGATGTCGGTTATTGCGACCAAACACAACCTTTGTCCTTTTTCTAGGTCTAGTCTAGATATAGAAACTACTTTAGGCCATAGGCCAAGTGGTTTAGGACTAACTAGTAACTATGTAAATCAATGGGTTTATGTGTAAAAGCGTAATAGACAGATAGACAGAATTACTTTCGCATTTACTAGTATGAATGAGTAAGCAGTAGGATATTAAGCGCTGCATTGCTACAAAATGCTTATTGTGCCACTAGCCTTCATAAATTGCATAATTTAATCCGCTCATCCCAGTTATTAATTTTCCGGTACAAATATTAATTAAAGCCTGCTCTGACTGAAAGTGTCTACATCGAATTTAATTAATGTAGTGTCCGGGACTATTTGTCTTTTTCTAATTTGAGGTGTTAGAAGGAGAAGAAAGGGTTGAATATATTCGTATATCTTCTGTTTGAGAACAACTGAAAATTACTGCATGCATGCATGACAGTATTTATTTTTTATACTACTTAGGTCGCAGACTAGCACACGGCCCTCCTGATGGTAAGAGGGTACCGTGGCCTATGGGCGAGTGCAACACCAGGGGAGTCATACTCGTGCTGCCGACCCTGTAAGAACAGAGAGATTCTGTGCCGTTAGCCCAAAAGATAAGTATGACGAAGTCTTTGGTTTTCCCACTGACAGCATAAAATCTCTCCAGTGAGCTCTGCCCCCCCTAGACAAGTGGCAATTCGTTGCTCGGCGTATGATGGAATAGAATGACAAATGTATAGGATTTGACGTTTTTGACATTCGTTGACGCCTGTCATATACGTCAAATCCCATACATTTGGCATTCTATTCCATCATACGCCGAGCAACGAATTGCCACTTGTCTAGAGGGGCTGTGGTGTAGTCGCAAACTATACACGGGTTAATTACGTTGATAAACAATCTTGAAACGAACTTAAAACCTCATAAAAGTCTCGATATTATCTGATACTTTGCCAATAAAGATATTATAGGCTATTACCTCACTTCAAGGGTGATCAGTGATCACTGATAACATTTTACTTTGTAAAATACCTAGTCCTACCTAGGTGGAAAATTAGGTAATATTTAACACTTAATATTTTTATTTTGGTGTTATTTAGGATATTACTACATAGATGTTGCCCACGGCTTCACCTATGTGTAAGTTTGATCCCGTTAACCACGGGAACTTAATCACAGGTTAAAAAGTCAGTGCGTTATTCCAGACTATAATCTATACCTGTACCGAATTTGAGCCAGATTCATTCAGCCGTTAGTGCGTGATTGAATAACAAACATCCAAATATTTTCACGAACTGTCACATTTATAATATTAGCAGGGTAGGACAGGATTTCAAAGATTTATGAATTCTGAGACTATGAAATCCTCTCACAATACACAATACCTACCAAAATACTAGCAAAATAGTCTAAAACCCATCTTATTTGAGAGAGGCAAAGAAGTGAGATTTTATTACGTAGTATTGTAGTAACGCGTATTGGTAGGGATAGTCGAAATAAAGGTGAGACAATATTTCTTTTCCTCATAAAAAAACTGCGTACAATGTTTCGAAGCAGCTTTGAGAGCTTATGATACGAATGACACACATATGGATAATACTCGCATATGTATCCTGCGTGATGTACCTCCAAAGAACGCGCTCTTGAATATATTATGTATGTTAATTTGGTACAGACTACGGAGGTTTCTGTGTTTATTATGGGATTACATATAAATAGCTACGTTTTCATTTTAACCAGAAAAGAGGTAAATTGTGTTCAGTTTGGTTACTTGAGGCCGACACGAATTAAGTACGAAAGCATACACGTAGAATATAAGCAGACTTCTTGATAATGTCTAGCTGCACAAAATGTGTTGTTTTTTGCACTTAGGAAGGTGGTCACCATTCGTACGCTTTTTAGTTTTTATTTTTTAAATTTATGATTAATAGTCGAATTTATCTAGTTTATATACCTAAGTGTAGCAAATATATTATAGTTTATTACAAAAAAATCCGAAACTATTATGTCAAAAGGTTAAAGAGTTATTGTTATTTTTCTACGATAAGATATTTGTACGAACCTACCCCGTACGTGGGGTACGTCCGTACAGTAGGTGGGGTACTTTCATACGCAATGGGGTAGATTCATACAGGGTAATTGAAAAGCCTATTAAAGTCGTTGAATTTGTATTAATTATTATAAAAATATTTATTTATCAAAGAACCAACTTAATAACATTTGACTTGACTCATATTCGATAAATTTTTCATTAGAAACATAACAAAATAAAACTTTAATTCTTAGTTTACTTATTGATAAATAATTCTTAGCTTCACAATCAGTCTAAGTGATATCCTTACAATTATTTTCTATGAGATCGTTTTACAGTCTTTGAAAATCTAAACTTAAGGTAGATAATCATACATTTGGTTGTTACTTTGGAAGTTATGGCACATTATAATTACTTAAATTAACTGGAAAAGTAAAAAGTCTAGCCATTCTAGCTGTACAGCCCGATCGAGGTTGTGGATCAGGGAGGAGCATGGCGACATCGGTTATATACAGGGTGTGTATGTCTTCTATATCAGGGAAAAAGAATGACCATGATGATCCCGGTTTCTTCCGAAGATAAGCTACTTTCAGCTCTGTACCCGAATAATGACTGAGAACTTTTCCGACCCTTTTTTTTATATTTTCGTACCATGATTCTGCAATATAATATTATTTTAAGGTTTACTTTAAAAAATAAATTATTTATTAGAACTACATACTTCTAGGGCTATGTTTGATCGGGATAGCAGATATCTACGTGGGCGACGGTGGGGCAAAAGATAGTGCTTCATAAAAGGAAAATATGTTGTGCTATCTTCACGATAATTTTAAAAGGTTTCTATATTTTATTCTACGATATGGATACGACATATGTGCAAATACTGAAACCGCGAAGCTTCCTGGTCCGTAGGAATAGAACCAAATTAAATTTAAACTTAAATTCCCTGATTTAAATCCGAAATTTTCTAACAAAATAATTATTAAAATAAATGTAGAAAATGCAACCACTTGTATAAGTCATTAAATAGTTTCATCCATTGCTTTAAAGTCATTGACTGTGTCATAAGTCATTAATAAATACGCACACACCTTCACACACACACACAACAATAGGCATAGTAGGTAACTTACTTGAACAGCTAAGCGGCAACATGCGATTCTACAGAGTGCTCAAAGTTGTTCAAATTCTATAAAATTAAAACTCTAGTTTCTGCCCTTAATACTGGACCAATTTTGTTCAAACTTTTCCTGCTTGAAGCTTAGGGGGTACCAAGTATATGGTTTCAATTATTGCCTATATGTCGTATCCATATTGTATAAAAATCTAATTTTCATGTACTGGTGGTTAATAAAAGGGGAGCATTCGTACGCGTACGAATGCTCCCCTGTTTGGCTGTCCGAATGCACCCCATGCCTTGCACAAAATTAAAATATAACTTTATAGAAATTCTAATATAGTTTCAGAAATATAACAATTAAAGCTCAAAATAGTCAATGTTAACATTAGTATTAATCACCACTACTTTGTCAGAAACATAACAAATCTACTTACAATATCGAATTAAGTTTAGGTAAAAAATTTACTCACCGCGCGCGAAAACACGTTAAGTCGTGTCAGCCGAAACACTGTGGTACGACTGGCGCGAAACTCTGCTAGCAACATGGCGGCCGGTACGTCTACCCACACAAGCAAAAGCGTGTGTGTGTGCCGTTTAGTTTTTTTGTTATAATAACTGTACGAATGTGCCCCGCGTACGAATGGTGACCACCTTCCCCAGAAAAAGCGGGAGCAAGGTGCGAGTCACCCATAATAATCTTAGATCATTCGTTCAGCTGATTCGACAAACAAACAAAAACATGTATAAGAATTTTAGTTCTTGGTTCTCATTCTTGCTCGTTGATAATAGGTTTCGTTTACACTAAATGATTAAAAGTCTAGGTGGGGTTTATCGGATGACGTGGACGGGTGTGAGTGAGGAGTTACTCCACAGACCATGGTCCACCTGCTAACGTGTGCTGCATGCCCATCTACCTGTACATCGGAGGACCTAATGAGTGCCTCCGAGAACGCGATCCAGGTAGCAGCATACTGGGAAAATAAAATAGGTATAGACCTATTCTATTTTCCCAGTATGCCAGATTTAGACCAAACGAACATAGGTTCGTTTGGTCTAAATCCACCTTTACACAGAGCTCCTTGTTTAGTATACGCGTGAAGCTAAGCATGAGTTCAGTTCTTACTGCAGAGAGTTTCTCAGTACATATTTTATTCAGTGGCCCAATCACAATACATTTCATAACAACATATTATTCAATGTGTACATACATAATATTTTTACCACTGCAATTTAATTGTATTGAAAATTATAGCGTGCTGTTAAGCTGGACTCAGCCGCTTTCAGTCGCTTCAATGACCTGCATAATAACAGACGTGTGGTTTAATGATTTATAATTATTGTGTAATTCTGTTATTGTGTTTTATTTATATTATGCTGTTAATATAATGTTAAGCTTACGCCACACATTCAATATTCCAACGGTATTCCCGATTGTATCTAAAGCTTACATTTTGGAATTTGGGGTTCGTTCTTCAAAACCGTCTCCTCGTGATGTGGCCTATCTTGAGTTTTAGGTACTTGAGAAACTGCCATCTGATCCCCAAACTCAAGAGGATATAGTCAGCGCCCTTCGTCCGTCATTCAGCAGATGTGCCGGCTTGCTCTGGTAGTTTTCTTCCACGAAGATCTTAGTGTGACCCACATACACTTTATTTAGCTTAGGTATATGTTGCTTCCAACCGGTCTTATTGGAGATCTATAGGGGAGGCCTATGTCCAGCAGTGGACTTCCTATGGCTGAAATGATGATGATGATGATATGTTGCTAATCTCACGAATAGATTTGTCAGTTATTTTGTAGGACTAAATACTTCTTTGATGTACCTGCTTAGGTACAAATTTAAAATGTCAGTTGTCGAAGAACCGCATCGAGTTGATTTCTTACGTAGGTACCCAAAAGGTGGTATTAACGCGTTGGAAAGCAATGTCAATTCTTTGTGCAAAGAAAAGGCCAGATATTGGTCACGCGAACAAATTTCTTCATAAACCGTCCGTGTACCTACTTCGACCCCACAAACCTGTGGTTTCGACCCCAGCTATACTTAGGCTGCGCCTAAATGGCGCTGTGTTATATACCTACATTAAATTTATTTGTGTGTTGCCTTACAAGTATGAACCTAAAAAAAACTTAATAGATGTCACTGGCCTGTTAACAAACGACCTAGTCAGCGTTTGCGTGTTCGGAACTCAGTCACGTATACGTTAATAATTTTATTACCTTCCTTTAGATGTTCAGTAATTTCATTGCTTAGGTACTAGCTACATACACGTGCCATGGAGAATGTTCAAATTTTATTTCATCAAACGATATTCTTTGCCCTTCTAGTAATTTTACGATTACATCCAAAGATTGCACTTTTGAGCCCGAGGTCCCGCGTATTTTTTGATTAGTTTGTTGAATTCTACAAGAGCACCATCTATTTTAAATTTCATAAAATAAATAATTAGGTAGATAGTTTTAGTGGAGTCCTATAGATCCTGTACAATAATAAAATTGCGTTATTATTTGGCAAATACGAGTACCTATAGACCAAGATTACGTAACTTTAAGTGACAAGAAATTTTGAACTAAAAGACTATCACCAGCGATCACCATTATTATCATCGCCACGGTTTTATCTTATTATGTAATCCCATTAACTAAATCACTATTATCATAATGTGGGACTCTCAAACTTTGTGCTTAGGCAGGCACCTCACGTGGCGACACTTCCCGGCGAGTCTGCCCTCTGCATATTTGATCATTTTCCACCTTAGGATCAACTCACACGACCTATTTGGTAATATCGGTTTCTTATATAGGTATTTTCATGAAATTGTATTTGTACCATCTGTAGGCCGTAGCTCGACCCGCGTTGATGTCGGTTATCGCGACCAAATATAGCCTATGTCTATTTCCGAAGTCTCAATTATTTCTGTACCAAAATTCATTGTTTAAACGTGAAAGACAGGGACAGAGTTGCTTTCGCATTTATGATATTACTATTTAAATTTTACATTACCGTACCATATCTGCCTACGATGATTCGGTAGTGTACCTAATTATTAGAGATCCGATTCTCAGCACTCCATGGATTCACCGTGCGGTCGCCGGGTCCATAGCGTGATACAGAGAGGAACACCGTGACGGCGACTGGGACTTGCGACCCAGATGTAGGTTTAGGGTGGCCACCTTGTGATGCATCAGCGCTCACCTCCACCGTCAGTAGTGTTCCCCCCCCCCCCCCTACCTATCCAAATTTGGTAAGATCCTAACAATGCCGCTTTTCTATTCGATTTAGTAAAGAGCTTACTGAAGCTCTTGGCAATCCGAGGTCTTTAAGTAAGTTGTTGTAAATTCCCCTTGCTCCTACTTCTACGGCGTAGAGTTTAACCACGTAGCCGTTTTTGGTTAACTCGTTAGTCAGTATTTGTTTGTCTTTATAGCGTGGTCTTTAGGTATATTAGTTTCCCACGGTACTGTGAGTTCTACAAGCACTGCACGCCTATGCGATCGTGCTTATATCGTGCGTAAAATATTAATTCATGTAATATATTATTGAAATAATGTTGAATTAACAAGTTAAAATATTGAAAACTAATATTCACGATAAGATTCAATTTCCGGGTTTCCGCTTTCACTCTCCAATATAAGTGGTACTTCGACTCAAGTGCAGAGAGCGGTCGAGCAACACTTTGGGCTCTTGCATCGACTTCAAAACGCTAGCCGTTTCAAGATCAACGAAACTTAAGAGTACTGGATGCACCCTTAAGTTCTTGTCGGGCTATCACAATATTGGCAAGTACTGTACCCGGCTTTTAAAAAAGCACGTTTCCGGGAAAAAGTGCGAAGGTTTGGTGGGAAAAGGTGCCAAGTTTGTAGCCGACCGCATATAGCAGCAGCAGACGACGTGTCATCGCGGCACTACTAGTTTCTATGTAATTCTTTTCAGTACGGTCCATAGAAATACGTCAGAAATCTTGTTTCATAGAAGAACCAACTGGAATATGTTGTTGGGTAAGAAATCATTATTATAGTAACACGACGCATTGCTGCGATATATGCTGCTGCTGATGTATTTGGTTATAAATTAAACTTTTAACTGCTCCATAAACTTTTCAAAGTGTGTGTGATAGAGAGAATGTTTCACAAAACTGAAGTAAACCGAACTTGAAATTCACTCTGCTTTCCGATACGCCATATCAAAAGGTGAGAGTACCCAACCCAAAAAACAATTACTTACAGTAGTAACTACTTGTTTTTTAACCCCCGACGAAAAAGAGGGGTGTTATAAGTTTGAAGTGTGTGTGTGTGTGTCAGTCTGTCTGTGGCATCGTAACTCCCAAACTTCCAAACGGATGAACCGATTTCGATTGTGTTTCTTTTGTTTGAAATATGGTTTAGTCAAGAGTGTTCTACGCTATGTTTCATAAAAATCGGTTCAGCCATTTGAAAGATATGAGGAGTGAAATTAGCAATGAAAAATCGAATATTTTCAAATATACCCGTGTTGGGTATCAAATGAAACGTAATAACTTATACATCACCATACAGCAGGTTTTAAGGAAATCGGTTTAGCGATAACCGATAAAAAGCATAAAAAAAAAATTAAATTTTTTTACATGCGTGAAGTGGTAAGTGTGAGTTAAGACTTACTACAGAAAGTTCCACAAAGTACCTGAAACTTGCTATTCACTTACTTGTCGAATTAATTGTAAGGTACTACTATGATACAAGATCATTCCGTGTTTGCAAAGAGCTAAAAGGAACGTAGGAAGCTAAGCTAATAACTTTGAAACCATCGGAATCTTTCTAGTACTACCTAAACGCAATTTGGTGCCTGCCCTGGTTTTTCCAAGTTAGTACAGTATGGGGTTCTTCAAGAAGGGCATTAGAAGGTTCTTACGCGGTCGGCAGCGCGATTGTGACGCCCCTGGTGTTGCACACGCCCATAAGACACGGTAATCATTTTCGATAAAGTGGGTCGTGTGCTTGTCTACCTGAGTAGTATAAAAAAATGTGGTTGAATGTTACTTAATCACGTATGGACAGGAAAATAGTTTCCTAGCAATTAACACTGGATGGATGTTATCCACTTATCCAAACTTTTCCATTTATAACATAAGGCGCGGCGCAAACGGCGGGGCGGGCAGGGCCGGCGCGGTCTTTTTGCCTTCATGTGCGTTGGTAGTATAGGATTCTCTTTGCGCTATCGTTCGCGGCGAAATTGACCGGCCCTGCCCGCCCTGCCGTTTGCGCCGCGCCTTATGTTATAAATGGAAAAGTTTGGATAAGTGCGCCGCAGGCTGGTGCCCGTCGGGCACTGGCGATGGCGGCGCGGCGCGGCATGTCCGTGGCGCTTTGTGTTCGCGGCGAGGACAGTCGCGGACATCGACGGGCAGGCGCGGTCTTTATTACTTCGCGGTCAAAAAGACCGGCCCGCCCCGCCGTTTGCGCCGCGCCTAATAGTAAAAGTAAGACTACTACACTACGCTAGCCCTATTATCTGTTCTGTGCTACTACTCTCTACTAAGATATAGACGAAGTTAATATCTATTAAAAATACATAGTCACAGTGATCAATGATCAATATTTTTCAAAACACGAATCAATCATTAGTCACAGTCAGACAAAGTAAATATTGTTTAAATACGAATCAATCAAAAACAGCCTTTTATGCTTCTTCTTAAAGCTTCAAAATCAAACTGTTTTATTTTCTTCAGTAGTTTTATTTATTTTCGTTTTTCCTTAAAGAAAGTGAAGATTGATTTTCTCTCGTGTTCTCTTTCTACTTTTTATTAAATTCGTTGTGGGTTGGTAGACAATTTAGCGTTGTTTGGGATTTCCCAAGCGTCATTGCTTTGTTTTTATTTCCAACAAAAATCTACTTTAAGTTGCCTTATCAGGTAAACAATATTTGAACATATCTTTCGTTATATTATAAAACATGTATACGCATATTCGTGCCTCTAAATCAGCAGGGTTTCTTCTCAGAAAAACATGCAGGCTTACACCAATCAAAAACAATAAGTGTACTCAGGGTTCTAAAGGGTAAATTTTGGACGTAACTGACAAATCGCTGTAAGGATAATGAACATTACAAATAGAGACATCAATTTTTGTTTATATGTAGATATAAGAATATAAAACGCGTATTCACCTACAGGTCAAACCACTCAAACCAAAACCAATTGCTTGGAAAATTCTAGCAATGATGTTACATTACAACTCTTTCAAAGTTAAGCAATAAAGTAAGGGTTATAAGGTTTATCTCAATAGTAAAATGTGTTATTGTGAGACGCGCATATTGAAGTCAATCGGATTGATCGAATAATATCGAGGAGCAATCCAATGGTATGTTAGCGAGATCAAATCACTTTGATCTTGATCCGATCAGAATTGTGCATTGTAAGCCTGATAAATGAACAGATGTGTACCCTATTGACAAGCAGTCCAATGTCGTAGTTGATCATGTTAAGAAAATTTGATAAAAATAATAATTTTATAAGTTTTTGTAAGTTTTGAAATCATGTACTAACTTTTGAACTTTTGCGTTCCATGGTTCACAATAATGTTTGGGAATTAACGCGATCATCTAAATATATCGAGGGTCCAGTGTTAAAACCCAATAAGTAGGCAAAAATCGAAAATTGACTTTTTTGGCCCATCTTAATCGATTTTTTACGCTCTTTCTGATGGTATTATCCAATAAGCGGAATTCGCGGTAGAACTCAAGTTACTTGGTGTAATAACCCAATAAACCAAGGTATTTTTTTTCAAAACTGTAAACTAGAACACACTAAGTAGATTTATTGGGAGAAAAAATATTTTTATGTCACGCTTAAACCAAATAATGTATTTATTTTCATTTAGTGTATAAAAAGTTTTACTAAATCGCTTTATAACATGCATGGTGAAAACCAATATTTCCATTTATCTGGTTTTACCTTTATCCATATGATTATTAAACAAAATAAAAAGAAGAGGCCGAAACCATTATTTCCATTTAACGGGTCTTACCTTTACTTTAATAGTTAAGAAAGTTACCAAAAATAAAATCTGAAATAAAACAAACTAATTTATCGGATTTCATTGTTCGATAATTTCAAAAACAAAAACAGAACTGTATAGTTAAATAGATTTACTCACTTAAGATTCTTCCAATATTGTTTGAGGAATAACCCAATAAATCAAATTATGTATATACAACTTCACTCATGCCACTCACACCGCATGCGTAATTTGGGTGGATTGCGACTAGTGGTGAACTCTTTTTTTATATAGCACACGTCAATTTGACTTCACCTCGCTTGATGGTAAGCTGAAGAGAAAGTCTCGGAAACGAGGGTCACCATTATAGACACGTACCATGCACTCAGCTTGACGGCCTCATCAGATGCTTTGATGATGCACGGGACAAGGGACAGGGACTATAGAAAGCGGGAAACACGTGTACTGGTAAGGAATTCCAGGTTAATGGACAAGAGAAGGAGTCGCCGAACCGCTTGGTTCTTTATGGAATATTCTGCACCGTATGCGGGTGATATTTAAGTCCTGCATGTGTTGTCCTGTGTAGGAAAGGAGAGGGTGGTACTAATTGGAAGAGCTCATCAGAATATTCACCATGGTAGAGACAGTTAACACTGCCAAGGATGCAACAACTCTGCGCATCTGCACATCGTCGAAGGTTTTCATGACCTCAGGATTCTCAATAATGCGGAACGCACGTCGCGTCTAGTACCTAAGTACTGCTATCTCAGAGATGCGAGCAGTAATTCGCGCAGGAGCGCACTTGTGTCTTGTACAGAAGACACCGCTACTCCGGTGTGAAAAAACGTCTCACTTTGTTCAGGACTCCGAGTTTACGCGAGGCTGTTTTGATGATACTTTCAATGTAGTTTTTGTTCTTTAGTTTGCAGAGAACATCTATACCGAGGATATTGAGATTTTCCTGCAGTAGCAGAGGCGTGTTCTGAAGAGCGGGAAGGGGAAGGAAAGAAGATACTATTGCTGTAAACGCTCATGTCTGCGTCTTATTTCTGCGTCTCATTCTAAGAGCCCCATTGGGAAGGTGTGTAGGTGCTATCGTCTGCATAGCAATGAATGCTGCTGATGGACAGCATGTCGTTGACATGCAGAAGAAAGAGAGTGGGTGATAAAGTAAGTGGCGGACCCCTGCGGTACGCCAGCATTTACCTGCAAAAACTCCAAAATTTGTCCATCACAAAGGACGCGAATACGGTGCTCCTGTAGGAAGCTAGCAACCCAGGCGCACAGTCTAGCAGACAGACCAAAGGTTGGTAGCTTGGAAAGAAACGATTTGAGCTAGATTCTATCGAAATTGCCAGTGACTCGTCATGCTTGTCCAAAGCCTCACCCTAAAGATGGGTAACGTACGCCAGAAGATCACCTGTTAACCACCTCGGCCTAAAAATGTATTTCCTGTCATTAATTAAGGAGTGATCCTTTACGCATCATCAGTGACGCATGAGCTGTATGTTGATGATGTGCTCGAATACCTTGCACAGCCTTGAGGTGACGGCTATGGGACGATAGTTGGCTGGGTATGGGCGATCCCGCTTCATGGGAATCGGCTGTACTGTACATTCACTTCTTTCCAAGCCGATGACACTGTATCCGAGATTAAGGAGAGTCGGTACAGCCGCGTAAGCATTGGAGACAACTCCGTTGCACGTTTTAGAAGAACCATCGCTGGAATAAGACCCGACCCGCTAATTTTCTAGATATCGAGTGATTGCAGTACTTTATGGACATCGCGCTACGCAGGGAAGGCTGACAGAAGTTGGCTTGCACAGCTTTGGCCAGTCGCCAGTAGCCATGGCTGCCCATGGGATGCGCCATTAGCACTTGACCAAACCGTGCTGTGCGCTCTGACATATTAAGCCCTCTTGCAGACATTTGTGGCTCTGTTGTACTCCACCTTAAAGTGACTCATGTTGGGATAGCACGAGGCGCACGCCCTTACGCAAGCGCGGTACGCAGATTGTTTTGGATCAACAGCCTGTCCCAGTGTGAAAAAATATGAAGACATAATATTATACCAAACTACCAGCCCGCAAAAGTGACAGAGTGATTTTTATTTATTTTTTCAATAATTTAACTTAATTAATCCTAAGAAATTAAATACAATTAATGTTTAATTTTATCTCTCTCTTTGGGGTAAAACCCAATAAGTCACTACCTCATGTATCTAATTTTCTATTAATTTAAGAATGATGAACAATGGACAGTTTAAAATTGTTATAGTAATAAGTTAACTAAATATACTTTTACCACAAATACTTATTGTGACGATATTATGTGAAAATTATGAGTATATTTGTCTTTGAACCTTTAACATTGAATAACTCGAAAGTTAAAATTTCATACTTATTGGGTTTGAGCACTATACCCTCGATATATAACTCAAAGGTGACTGACTGACTGACTGACTGACATAGTGGACTATCAACGCACAGCCCAAACCACTGCACGGATCGGGCTGAAATTTGGCATGCAGGTAGATGTTATGACGTAGGCATCCGCTAAGAAAGAATTTTGATTAATTCTACCCCCAAGGGGATAAATTAGGGGATGAAAGTTTGTATGAAACTTTGTCAATTTTAAACCGATCGGGCTGAGACTTTGCATGCATAAAGCTACTATGACGTAGGCATCTCCTAAGAAAGGATTTTGATTAATTCTACCCCCAAGGGGATAAAATAGGGGATGAAAGTTTGTATGAAACTTTGTCAATTTTAATCCGATCGCGCTGAGACTTTGCATACATAAAGCTACTATGACGTAGGCATCCCCTAAGAAAGGATTTTGATTAATTCTACCCCCAAAGGGATAAAATAGGGGATGAACAACATTCCGAACTTAACGAGGACGAAGTCGCGGGCAACAGCTAGTTATATAGATACTAGCTGTTGCCCGCGGCTCCGCCCGCGTGGAATTCTGATCCCGTTCATCGCTGATATATAGCCTATATGTTAATCCAGGGTATAACCTATATACATACCAAATTTCAACCAAATCGGTCCAGCCGTTTATGCGTGAAAGAGTAACAAACATCCACACATCCATTCTCACAAACTTTCACATTTATAATATTAGTAGGATTAGTAGGAAGTAGGATAGGATATGTAAGTGTGATTAAATGAAAATTATTAATCTTATTCTGCCTAGCGTTAATTCCCGGTCGCATCCGAAGCTTTCACCTCGGAGCCTGGGATCCGCTTTACCAGTCTTAACTGCGGATTTGGCTGGACCTCGATATTTCCGTGAAGCGAAATGAAAATTAATAATAATTATCTATTATTATTAATTATATTATACCAATAGTCGAAGTAAAATTGGAAAATGAATCACATTTTTCGATGATTGCTTTAATTCGCATTAACATTATTGTATACTTTGAAATCACACATTTTAAAAACTTCATTGTACTATTAAAATCTCTGCGCCTTCTAATTCTTATTCACTCCTGTTGCAAATAAAATCGACCTCATTACACGAACACACGCGTAATATACTTCGGTAAAAAATATATTTTCAGTTGCAACCATCAAAGAATAGCAAAATCACGTGGCGTTCATCAATCAAGACCGTTCATTACTTGCACTTATGTCTGCGTTCAGGCTCAAGTAACAAATGACGTCGTTAGGCGACACAAATGGGTGTAGGTTGCATAGGTATGTCAGAAAGGCAGTAACGCTGTCTGTATGAGTGTTATTAATTGTTGAATGTATGTAATTTATGCTACCGATTGGAATCTAATAGGCTAAAGTTACCACGTTTGAAACAATTTAAGTGACTATTGCAGTCAATATACGAATTAAGGGGGGTTAAAGTGGCGATTTTTTTAAAGATTACTAGTAAACGAAATTACTAGTATCCCCGTAAACCCTTCGAGCTGAGCTAAATAGATTATGTTAGGACTGGTACCAACACATTGGTAGTGAAAAGGAGATTCGAACCCGGGACCTCTCGATCGTAAAGCCGACTCCTTAACCACTAAACTACCGACACTAAAGGTATGATTCCGTGGCCAAACGCATACGACAACTGCCGATGCATGCAGCGCATATACCGTAACTACCCATTACTTGTCAAACTCCGATACGAATAAAGAAGACCATTGAGAAGCCGCAATGAATTACGCGTATGTGCTGCATGCGTCTGAAGTTGTCGTATGCGGTCGGCTACGGAATCATACTAGCGGTACGCAGCCCCTCGCGCGATTTTTGACTTTCGTAATTGTTTTCACATACTCATCGGTCGGGTGCTATCGACCTGACCTTTCTTTACAATGTCTTCGATACCCTTACTACGTCTAGGTCGACCGGGTTGATCATTAATCCTCATCTCACAAATCTATTTTGAAACAAACCACTTAATCTCTCGTTTCATTAACTGCATTCATTGAGGTTAATTACATAATGGCTTATCAGTAATCTACAATCATATTATAATGTTCTATCCAGATTAATGTACCTATCAATACATTCTGTATATAATATGTCACAGCCAACTAGCTTAATCAGCCATTCAATTAACTGCCTAGGCTGTTAAATAAACGGCGACGTACAATTAACAGCCTGAATGATATTCAGCCACTTGATTAAACAGCTAGGCCAATGACTTGGATCGACGACGTTTAATTAATTGCCTAGTCATTTAATCAAACAGCTAGGCTAATCTCTTGTTTCTGCGTGGTTATAAAAAAATAACTACGAAGGCTAAAGCAGGAGCGGAGCGGCATTAGCCTTCTAACCTATAAAAGTTGGATTGCGCTGCTTTTCTCAATAAATATATCGCTAACTTTCTGTCTTATTTCTAGGGGGTATTCAATATTACGAATGGCCTAAGCATTAGCCAGCCAGTTTGTTAAATGTTGTAACAAACGATACGACTGAATATCATTGAACGGCGCCGCTTAGTTAACCAATGATGTATTATTTTTATAGATACGTCATACACGAAGATGGCGGCTTTCAAAAATGGCGCAAGCACAACATATTAGCTACTTCTAAAAATACGTCAATGTTAATAATTTATATGAATTACATTATTATTTATATTAATAATATTTTATTATTACGTATTTATTATTATAAACGTTTTTTTTGGGGTGGCGCACTGTCGCGGTTCTGATTGGTGCATAAAATGATGACCAAAAGTCATCATTTTTTTGTCGCCATTTTAGAGTGTGGTCAACATATCTATAGTTTATAATATATCATTGTAGTTAACAGCCTAGGCAGTTAATTGAATGGCTGATTAAGCTACTTGGCTGCGGCATTATATACTGTGTTATTTGTAGAATTATTCGATGGCCTTTTCTTGAACCGGTGTTAGGGTAACCCACGCCCTTATTCGGGCCTTGCCCCCTAATAATGTATTAATCAACGTGACATGAACACGTGCGTTCATATGAGGCAACACATTTAAGTTTTATGCCAGTTCCTTCTTCTATATTTTATTAACCGATTAAAATTCTCATACTAAATAACATACATATTTTCCGCACGTCCGTCAATTGATTACGCGACACCCCACTAGATTGTAAAAGACTGAGGGGCACTCTAAAAGATACGGACCACCTTCTCAGATGCTATTGTTCTTAAAATAATGGTCGCTAACTTGACGGCCTCAATAGTCAAAATTCAGAGGGTGATCCAAATAGATTGTACTGTGACCTTTAGTTAGTTTATTCCCATTCAAATATATTGATAACACACCTGTACTTTTCCACGATATTTATTATTGACCTAACCGGTTTCGTCTTACGGCATTCTCATTAGTTCCCATTTATTCCGATTAGTTCTTATTGTTTAAAACTATCACAAATACCTCTTATCTCACTTTAATCGTAGTACGGGACATTCTAGGGAGGGTCCTTCAATGTTTCGTCCTACGCTCGTTTGTCCTACGCTCGTTCGTCCTACGCTCGTTCGTCCTAATGCACTAAACAAACATACAATAAAATAAATAATAACAAATCTACAACTTACTCAGCTTCTTCCACTGTCTCCGACATGGCGAGGAAGACACAGTTGAACAGTATAGTTGCCATGACGATGTAGTCGAAGTACTGGTTCGTGGAGAGGTAGACGCATGCGCGCCGCACTCCCGACCAAGGCGACCACCAGAACAGCGACCTGGTCGCCGTAAACCGGTGGATGTAGTTTTTGCGGAAACGTTTTGACACGACACAGAACGTCTGAAACAAAGAAAATGGAGGATTAGTTAAATAAATTAAGCAAAAGAAATTAAGAAGGCTTTATTGTGATAAGACTTGAAGCTCTCCGAGAACTTAAAGGCTTAAGTCAACTTCATCTGCTAAAAGTTCTTTATGGGGGCAAATAAATCGTCAATATAAGTATATAAGTAACCAACCAACCAAAGTATATAGTAAAAAAAAAAAAAAAAAAAAAAAAAAAAAAAAAAAAAAAAAAATATATCGTAATTTTTTCAACATAGTATTTATGATATTGATGAAATATTGACACAATTATATTTAAAGCGGCATACGAATAAATGAGCACTAGTCGCGTAACGATAATATTATATCAGTGTAACTAAATCAAATGTACAAAGGATAGTACTTCCTCTGGCGAAAAAGTGCGTTCCCCGTCGTATCGGTCGTGGAGTGTTGCAGTGTGCGACTCGCGGCCATTAAAATTACGCTCAGTAATAATAGAACATTTTTGGTGGTCACGGTACATACATGCCCTGGGACAGTAGTGATAATTTATTAGAATTTACGGAGTGCCTAAGCAAAATTAATGCGGTGATTGAAAATAATAGTGTTGAGTCCAGAGTCCGTTTTTATAATAGGGGATTATTATTATTATTATTATAGTCTTAAATTGATTAGTACCCCAATTTCCATTATGTGTGTAGTGTAATTTTGATTTTAGCATGACATACAACTATTATTATTTAAAAAAATATCTATATTCTATACTCAATTATAAATGTGGAAGTAAATCTATCTGTCTGTCTTTTTCGCTTTCACGCCTCTACCACTGAACCGATTTTGATGACATTTGGTACAGAGGTAGATTAGACCTTGGGAAAAGTCACGAGGGCAAGTCGCCGGCAACAGCTAGTTAACAGCATATTGACTATAACAGGAAGCCATTAATATGTGAAAATATTTTGAAATACCTATGTATTTTTAGAATATTTTCACACTATATCATTTAACAGCATCTAGAATTCAATAAAAGGAAAAAATGTTAAATCATTCGATGCGGGTAGAATAATAATGGCGAAGTTCACACTTACTGTGGGTTATGTTATAATTTCAATGTAGAACATTTCAGCGTTAGAAACTTAAACCACAGGCTCTTTGGACCTCGGACGTTTGAGAATTTGTAATTGTCATGTTTGGTGAATGGAAATTGACAAACCTGTTTAAACTATTCTAATATTGGGAATTTCCAATGAAGGACTGCTGAGAATGAATAAGTTTGAGCTAGCAAAATCATAGATAAGTTTGAGTGAAGTAATACAAAGCTTTGATATGCCGTTTCTTCTCCACTAGCGCCTAGGAAGCGGTGGTAAACTTAGGTCTAAATAGAATATGACGTCAAAAAGATGTAATAGTATTACACAATGTTATAGTAAATTATTTTCTATGTATAATATGTATGTATTTACAAAAAAAAAATGTATTTAAGTATGTATATCCGCATTCTAGATTCCATAACACAAGCTAATTAAGCTTACCATGGGTCTAGATAGCGTTGTGTAGAATGTTGTGGAATATTTATTATTATTAAAACAATTTTGAGAAATAAAGAAATTATTTTCTTCTACAAAACAAATAGAAGTAAAAGTTTGTGAAGATATTTGGATGCTTGTTACTCAATCACGCTCAAACGTATCAACAAATTTGGGAGTGGTATGGTCATAGATTATAGTCTGGAATCTGGATTAATTCATAGTCTTATCCCTGGAATAGGTCCCCATGGGTTGTGAGAACGGGATCAGAATTTCACGTGTGTGAAGCTACGGGCAGCGGCTAGGTCTAAACTTTTTAATGTTTATGTATTTTCGAAGCTTATTTACAATTAAACATAGCAAAAATGTTTGTAATTAATTGAATCATTCATAAGTCAATTAATATAATATTACATGGACTGTATAACATATTTTGACCAATATTTGATGACAAAATATAAACTTTGCTGACAAATTAAATGCATTGCAACTTTATCATATTTTGATTTAATTTTATTTTATTTAAATTTCGTTTTTGTTTAAAAATTTTAATTTTACTTTTTTGTTTATATTTTAGATTGCTTAGATCGAATCATATCGCAAAATAACTTATTCCTTCTTCCTCTTAGCGTTAATTCCCAGTCGCATCCGAAGCTTTCAGCTCGGAGTCTGAGGTCTGCTTTTACCACTCTTAACCACGGATTTGGTTAGACCTCGATATTTTCCGTGAAGCGATTGTCATCTGACCTCCACAACCCAATGTTAACATTAGGCGATATCGAAGTTTTGCAGTTAGATCGCAAAATAACTTATTCCTACTTAGTTCTATTTTATCTGCAACATAATATATCTATCTCCTACAAATAGCAACCACTTAGCAAGCATTCAACACCTCCATATACGTTTAACAATACTCCACAAGCAACAATTATGAGGCTTGCAAATTAGAGTCGTTAATTGGCAAGTCACCTGGCACAAGCAAGCCGGTCGGTAGCAAGTCGTTAGTGAACTCCGCCTCGACGGAACCAGCTACAGTTTTAATTACCGGTGCAGATTAATACCGACATCGGAATAATTGTTTCGCTCTATTTACTGAGACAATACCTTGCCTGTAATCAGGATTACATGATTAAAAAGTCAGGTAACTTACCTACTGATGTATGTTTAATTTTTGTTCAACGCGATGATTTTACCGCGTATAGATCCAAGCCGTTCGGTGACTCTTACACATTTTAATAAGACACTTGGTTTTTATTGAACCTGACGGGTTTCGTCTTACGGTATTCTCTAAGGTTTACACATTTTACTGTAAGGTGAAACCGGTCATGTTCAATATTTAATATCGTGGAAAAGTACACGTATGTCATCAATATGTGTAACAGATTCCCGTAATAGCCGTCATTAGCAATACATAAAACGAAAATTGGATTGGATTACTTACACTAACTCACTCAGCCTCAGATGCATGGCTCGACTCAATAATAGTGCCCGGAATACGGCAATAGGTTCGCCCCCTATTAAGTGGGACCGAATACAATAATTGGTGAAATGTGGGTGTTAATTCACCTCTGCCTAACCCTCCGGGGATTAAGACGTGATTATATCTATGTATTGTGTGTTAGGAGGCCTATGTCCAGCAGTGAACTTCCTATGGCTGAAATGATGATGATGATGATGATTGTGTGTTATTATTACGTATGCACACTAATCCTGACATTTCAATTGCTTTTCAGCCGCCATGATTGTCATTTCACAAACACATTTCACAATAAACACTGTTGTATTGTTATCCGGTAAGGATTATGCTCATAGCGACCCATTGCCGGTGACAGGACGTCGTCGCTACGGCTGGCAGGGCGTGTCGGAACGGCGCAGTGCCGGAAATTGGCGGCAAATAATATATTCTCAACCGTTTCTTGGTTCCATTTTGTACTGTTGAATTTGAAATATACAAATGCACAGAGATATGCTAGTTTACAGCTGCTTAGTTCTCTTCCGTCCAGAGGCGCGGAAGGTCTTCAAAAAAGCATAGTATAGGATTACCTTAAAGACAAAAATGTCTGACACGAGCGTGGCATAATATTGTAATAGGAATGCGACCTTTTTACTATAGTTTAGCTTTAACGAACTGAAACAAAAAAATTCATGTCTGAAGACGGGGTTCGGCCCTTCATTTCTGTGGTCGTTTCTGTGAAATATTGTTGGGAAAATATTCTCTTCACTATCATCATCACTACATATTATAAAACAAAGTCGCTGTCGCTGTCTGTCCGTCCCTATGTATGCTTGAATCTTCAAAACTACGCAACGGATTTTAAAGCGATTTTTTTTGATAGATAGAGTAATTCAAGAGGAAGGTTTATATGTAGGTATAATACATGCATAATATTGTAGAGAAACACTGATAAATTTAGAGATAATACCACGCGGGTGGAATATATGTCGGTACGAAGTTCGCCGGGTCAGCTAGTAAATATTAATAAATAAATGTACATGAATAGTCTTGCCTTTTACCATACTTTGTCTATTGCTATTAAACTTTCATTTGAAATAACTATGGGTACGCTATGTTGGATATCACTAATCAATCAATCAGCCTATTGCAATACACTGCAGGAAATAGGACTTAACTGCCTTCAGTATAGCCCTGAGACCTTTTTCAGATCCACCATCTTTCTTACTGGAGGGCATCCTACTTCTAGTTATTTTTTTTATATAGGACACGTCAATATGACTTTAGCTCGTGTGATGTTAAACATAAGACAAAGTCTCAGGACACAGGATCACCATTTCAGACGCCAATAATAATTTGTGACAATGGTGGCTCTCACTTTGAGGACCTCGGTGCTTTTTCACGCGCGCTTGACGGACCCGGGACTATAGGAAGAACGAAGAAAGCCGATACAATGTCAACACTCAGCCTCAGATACATGACTCGAGCCAACAATGGTGCCCGGGAAGCGGCAATGGGCTCACCCCCTATTACGAGGGACCTAGTTTATTGATTGGTGAAATGTGGGTGTTAGTTCGCCTCTGCCTAACCCTCCAGGGATAAAGACGTGATTATATGAATGTATTAAAATGTTTCACCTACCCAAAGTCTTTCATATTTCCATTCATCTCTCACTCTAGACAGCAACATTTTAACAGCCATCCCCAAAGTTTCTAGTGTAAAATAATTTGACAGTTTGTGTGCTCAAAACAATGTAATTTACAGCGGTTCAAAGTTTGTATCACCTGTTCTAATTGTTAACAAAGGGAGACAGTTAGGCGGAGTTAATTAGGCGCTATGTTCCTCAGGACCTCAGGAGACGAATAATGTTCGTATTGCGACATATGCAATCACTTGTGTTTAGTTCGTGTCGCGCTTGAAGCTACGTCCATTGGGAGTTGCTCGTCCTCTGGCGCCTTAGAAATAATTTTATTTGAGGTCTTTAGGTTTATTGAAGTTCATAGAGTTAATGGTGATGGTCTTTAAAGGATATTAGCTACATACATATACCGGGTCATTCTAAGGTCGTTTCGGAGCGAAAGATTTTGGGCACAGTTTCTATAGCAAAAGGAAAGGGAGTATTAATTTGACAAACAAAAACATAACACCCATACCTAAATTATTCCGTTTGTCTGTAAACTATTCTCATAACAATTTTTTTTTTCGTTTAATTAATACTTTCAGACGATTTTGCTATCGAAAATGTGACCAAGGTCTTTCATGCCGAAACGGTTATAAAATCAGGGTGTATACAGTTACGCTTCTAAAATATTTCTAGTAGCTACGATTCTAGCATAATGCCTTTCGCTTCTAATACTTTGATGAGTGTTTTTGAAAATAATATCATCTGCTTTTACTGGGAGACGGGGAATGATTGCTGACTGATTGCTTAGTGGGGCTCTTACCACGCTAGAATAATTGCAGTGTGCCATACACTACTCTAAATAGGAGGACCGTGGGAATCTAGAGCTGAAGCCATCAAGATCCATCAAGGCCTACGGAGCGCTGAGTAAGTAAGTAGCTGTGTGGATTCCATCTTCATTTTCGTTTATTACCCGTTTTATTTCCCCTTCATGCATTCGATCTAATTTTAAACATTCTTTTTACGCCCCACAAAACAGTTTGAGTAACATCAAACACCTCTTATTTTCCCGCTGCTCATATCGCAGTATCATAATAATTCTACAAAAAATGTCTACTGTAAGCATGACTCATTTGTATACATACATTGTAAAATAACGGGTATTTTATGCTAGCACACAACATGGGCTCGCAGCTCGCACCCAACATCACACATGTGTTATTTACTTTAGACCTTTTAATAAGCAACATACATAATGTATGTACGAGTATTTTATATTTTAAAGTGCAAAAGTTGGGTTGGCTAGGTGATTAAAACTCGCTGTGAAAAACCTAGAATTAAAAATATAAGCCGACGGAGTTTTACGTACAGTTTTGCTCATACTTTTATTACATACGAGTACATAATATTATCTAATACTAACTCCAGACTAGGCACAGTATACCATTCTAACCCAGGTTCGGGGAATTTGAACCTACCTTTAAAAATGTAACACTCGATTAGGATTTAGAAAAGAGAATCGACCTACTTTCGATTTCGATAATCGTTTTTTTTATACTACTTAGGTCGCAGACAGGCGCTGACCCTCCTGATGGTAAGAGGTTACCGTGGCCTATGGGCGAGTGTAACACCAGGGGAGTTACACTCGTGCTATCGACCCTGTAAGAAAAGAGAGATTCTATGCCATCAGCGCAAAAGATAAGTAGGTCAAAGCTTGGTTTTCCCACTGATAGCATGAAATCTCTCCAGTGAGCTCTGGCTACCCTACTCACCGTCGGAAACACAACACGAGGTTATTAAGCCGCGGTCTTCTGTAGGGCGGAGGTACTTCCCCAGTCGGACTGCTCGATTGGGACGGATATACCGTCGTGTCTTACCTTCTCCAGCGATTTGAATAGTTAGCATAATAAATGCTTGAAAATTTCATTCAAAAATGTAACACTCACAGGGATATTTACCATATTTTTTATTCGGTTCGTTTGAGATGTCTATGACCATGTCAATTTTATTTCATACATTTTTGAACCTGCTCTTCTTTCAAAACTATCTACAACTTCGTCCTCCAAGTCTTCAAATTTCATCCGCAAGCGTTTTTTAGCCGCTATTAGTGTTTTATTGACTTTCCGATATCTCGGCACTATTACGAGCGATATGATTTCAATCCCTACTAATATTATAAATGTGAAAGTAACTCTGTCTGTCTGTCTGTCACGCCCAAACCACTGTTCCGATTTTGATGAAATTTGGTATAGGGGTAGATTAGACCTCGAGAAAGGACATAGGCTATGTTTGGTCGCGATAACCAACATCCACGCGGGCGGAGCCGCGGGCAAAAGCTAGTAATACATAAACATCCGATACTTTATTACTGAAAGTCTCAGAAGTATGTGTGAATGGGGTACGTGTTTGGCGTCCATCTATTTGACTTAAGTCGTTTGGAGCTTCGCCAAATGGCGCGAAAGTGACTTACCGCCAAGCACCGCGTCGATTTAACTAGTTTTCAACCATTAAACCCTTATTGAAATTAGCTTCTTCACTCGATGACTTTTTTGTGTGTGAAGTGTGAAGACTGGCTGTATGAAACGATCAACCACGCGCTATTAGTTTTTGCGTGTTTTTTAGTAATATCACATGGAAGACATGACATGGTGTATGCTTGTACAGATAGGTGTTAAAATCCTCCATGATGAAGACGTGGCTCGGTAGCTCAGTGCTCAGATCATTCCCTCTGTAAGATACTGATCGCGAGTTCAAGTCCCGTCTGAGCCTACAATTTTTCCAATCTTAATCGATCCATTGCCTCATGTAATCATATACCCACACCCTTCAATTGCTTCCCACCTCGTCCCCGGAATGGTGACAGAATTTTATTTCTATACAGCTAGTCTAGTAGAATATACGAATACCTACTCCATTTGCAACTTATAAATCCTCATTACATTAGTCGATTCGAATACCGGGCGTGGTAAGCGAATTTTTAAAAATCCACGAATGCAGTTTGTTTCTTTTCAAAAATAAAGGAGGTTAAAATCCTTCCCTCCAGGTAAGGTTAAAATCTTCCATCCTGTAGATACACAAACTTAAGCTTGACAACATTTCTTTCTCATCATCAAGCGTCAAAATTATTTATTAGACTTTGGTAATGTGTTTACCACCCTCAAGTTGAAAATCTTGTTTGCTACAAACACCCGGAGCTCATGATACGAGGAAAAATATATGATGTATGAGAAGATGTCATTCATATCATACTCGTACCAATTTCACATTATACTGTACGTGAGTTGTCTGATTTATGTTTTCGCTGGAGATCTTTACATTCCGTATATTCCGATTGGAATGTGACAATCTTTTACGGTGTTGACAGGTATATGTACTGAATATATTCTATCAAGTATAATTTAGTGTTTTTGTGAGAGAGTTACTTTGGTACAAGCTTTTATTTAGATCCACCTGTCGCGATGTTTTATAAGAAATTTTTGGGGTGCTTTTGGTGATTCGCTTTCCGATGTTTGATTGACTACTGTACGTCAATGAGATAAAGGCATGAATATATGTACCTATTTTTAAATATAGAACGTTACCTGTATTAGCAAAACTAAAAAGCACTTAGGTATTACATACAGTTAGAAGGAGAGAAAGAAAGAAATCCTTTTATTCACAGATTCAGATTCAGAGATTCATTGGCTACCAGTGTATTACGTACTTACTAGATGCTGTGTGGTGTCAGTTCATATATTTTAGTTTCATATTGTATACGGACTTCTGCAATCCACTGTACCTATCGAACACCTAGCAGATCACCTAGGCGTTCTACGCTAACTAAGTGTTCCCCAGTTAAGTTAAAGCTTTGTCATCGTCATTCGAGTGCCAATCCCGGCGGTACTTAAAGCGAGCCTGTTGTTCAGTTCACTCCGCTCCTGTTTTAGACTATTTTGGCTTTTACTTTTGCGAATGCCATATGATCTGCTTACCCGAAAGTCGTCACCAGAGCCTCATCCATCAATAAATAGGCTTGCAGAATAACATTATACAGAAAATCAGACAACAAAAAATATTTTGTGTCATAAACATCATAAAGCGAAAAACGTGAACGACCGAATAAGAAAGAAACATCCTCATGGTTATAAATATCTTTTATACAACTAATCTTTCCTTTTGCTTTATAGTTTTTATGCCTATATGAACATATACCAGATATATAAGGTTTAACATCAGCTCACATTTACAGGAGCGGAGTCCCGAGGGTTGTTTAGTAGATATTAAGCCAAGAGTGTGTCGTCACATTTGAAAGCCGTTTTTGTCCGCCAGCATAGTGCCGTTTAGCTGGTTGTAAAATAACGGAATGATGGTTAAAAGCCTCCGAGGAATGACGCTTATTAAAGACGTTTGAGTTTTACGAGGGCCTGGTTTTTACGCGGTTACTCAACAAAAGGAGTGTAATGTTTTTAACTTAGAGTATTATATACATATAGAGCACGCGTATGACTCAGGTCTTTGGCGCCGAGTGTTAGCAGATACTTTGCGATGGTATAGCGCACCTATAGTGACGTTTCATGCATTACCGAAAATATCAATAGATGCACTTATTAATGTAGTTTGTTGTTATGAAGTTTTTTGTTCGATTTGATATGCATGGATAAAATTAAAACCAAAATACAAAAAATGGCGTCATTTTGCGGTATTTTTGCGTCATTATTACTACAAATATACGATGTTGTATAAAATCTGATTTAACATATCGAATTAAATATTATTTGCGAAGTCATTTTGATGGGTATTGTTTAGCTACTGATTGAGGTTGAGCCAGGAGCCTCGGTACTGTTCAGTTCATACCCGTGATAGCAGTTCATACTTGTAAGGCACGCTCTATAGCAATGTATACTCCAAGGTTTTTAGCTATGCAATTTTCTTTATACAGTGTCGAGCACAGCGTTGCGGCGACTTTGATAGAGATCATCATTGGTCGCTATCCAGTGACGTCATCCAATCCGACCAATGACAATCTCTATAAAAGCCGTCGCAGCGCTCCCAAAAATTGCAGTTGGAATAGAATATAAAAGTGTTAACACATATTCCCAGCGAGGATAAAACCGATAAACTTTCACAGGGTGACTAAAAGGGTGTGTAGAATTAACCACGATATAATCCATTGAAATTACTTCGATGTAAATGTTTCACTCTCGAACTTTATGCAGACTATATAGCGTCTCTCTTGAAAAAAATCTCTGCAAAAAAATAAAATGTGTGTAACTCGGTTGTCCGGTCGGTCGACCGAGTGCGGTCGTACTATCACAAACACGTAGTGTGGTACATAAGTGAACATTTGTCAGATTCTAGAACGTATCTTCGACATATAACCAGCTCGTGACATCCAGCTGTCAGCCTTTGTGCTCCTTCGGACATTAATAGGTGTTCCTTTCTCCCATCAGGGTTTAAAAACTTTTCCAAAACACTTGATTTTCTTAGAAAGCTTAATATTCTATGTATGTACTCGTAATATTAGCTACGGGTTCCCTTCATATGGCAGAAGCTTGATTTGATACTCCGAAATTAATTTGGCATAATTTTATTTAATCGATTTTTTTCGAGGCAATCAATTCAGACGCTGCGAAGTGTGTTTATGAGATGTGTAGAAGTGACGATGAATGAAGAGAAGTGTTAAATATGTAGTTGTTAATATGTGATTCTACACATCTCATAAACACACTATCTAACCTAGTTTAAGTTTTGTTTATAGTTAATGTTATTTTGTTACAATAGGACTGCCATGTCGTAAGATAAAAGTCCTATAAATAAATAAAGATTAAAAAAAATAAAAAATATATTATTCGATGCCTAAAGTTACGGTCACTTTTTTGTATATATAGCATAGTTTTGTATATTTTGTAAATAATTGTATTTTTTTTTTCTCCATATTTTTATAATAACCTAGTATACCTAATTATTGTAAATATTATTGTAATGTAAATAAAAAAAAGATTATTATTAAATTAAACATATTTTAGCAGAATGATTTATAATAATATCCGAATTAGCAATGAATAGAATGGATGGAATGGAGTATGGAAAGAATTGCAACTCTTAAGATGGGTATAAATACCTTTCGAAGAATGATAATTCTGCATATTTTTGTTAGCATAACGTTTAAATAGAACAATTTTTGCTACGGTATGCTATGTTAGATACTGCTGAAAAGTAACTAAAATTCATATTCATATTCATAATTCATAATCATTTATTTGCCTTAAGTGTGTACAATGTTGATCTTAAATATTAATAATTATGTTCTAACACTTAGTCAGTAATTTGATATGCAAATATTTTACAGTAGTTAGGTACTAGTTACATAAATTAAATCATGCAGCCGAAAAAATAATGTCATTAATCATAATATCATATTAACTTTTATTAACTTCAGGATCAGTGTAAATAATACTACACTATTAAATAAATCGAGATAGAATCCATTATCATGGTTTAATTTTAATGTAGATATAACGTTCGCGCAAAGTTCCGACAATATCATGTAAATGTCTGCATTATAAGGACAAATTTAGAAAATTTGAGGCAGAAGAATGCTATAAACTTGAATACACTATTTTTGGTTAAAACACCAGCGGTTTTATAGCAGACAGGGGCGGACTGGGGCGGACAGGGGCCTTTATTGGCGCATTAAATCCACGGCCGCCGCAAGTTGGGCAGTAAAATCAAATAATAATGGAACTTTCGCCCGTTACACGATTGACACACTGTATACGAACAAATGACAGATTTTATGACATTCATAGAATAAACAGATGTTTCTGTTAAATGATAGTGTAAGTTTGATGTAAATCACTATCATCATTACTTCATCACTACATATTATAAAACAAAGTCGTCGCTGTCGCTGTCTGTCCGTCCCTATGTATGCTTAAATCTTCAAAACTACGCAACGGATTATTAAGCGGTTTTTTTTAATAGATAGAGTGATTCAAGAGGAAGGTTTATATGTATAATACATGCATAATATTGCAGAGAAACACTGATAAATTTAGAGATAACACCACGCGGGCGGAAAATATGGCGGTATGAAGTTCGCTGGGTCAGGTAGTAAATAAATAAATAAATAAATAAAGAAAAAAATTAAATATAGCTGGAATGGGGCCCTACCCAGATCATAGTATAGGTTATCAAAGGGTAGATGAAAATAACCTCATCTTCTGAAGCTTTCTGCCTGAAGCATCAGCTATACAAGTTTGTTAACTTGTATAGCTGATGGATTTGGCTCTGGCTTTACTCTTAAGGTTGGAGGTCAGATCGTTTTGGCCGCCATGGTAACCGTGTATGGTAACCAGTCAAGGTAAGCCAATAGTAGAAAACCAGCATGTATAATGCCTTACCAAGGTCTTTAGGACTCATTTCAGCTGGTAGATGGATGAGGTTCTGGTGTAAGCTTTCCTCATAGTATTGGGGTTAAAAACCTATCCCTCCAGAAAAACAAAGATAAATCAATACAGGACTAGGAATTCTGATCAGGAAATTCAAAGTACAAGTTTTGAATGCAATCGGGATTGCCACCAGGATAATGATAATGTCCTGCAAGTACCTACTGAAGTTTACCATGATTGAATAAATAATTTGAACCAATCAATAAACAATAAAAGTTTCGTGGAAGGGAATAAATGAGTTTTATTGGATTGAACCCGATCACCGAGAGTAATCGGATTTCAACGGGTTGATTGCCCCTCTCTACCAGTGGACAACATAGGGAAGTAAAATATATTGTCTTGTTGCTTAACACGTCAGGAGGAAAATGAAGTGTTCGGCTAAGATCGGCTTTTTTCGGTTTCGTAGTCTATCTCTCTATCACACCGCTAAATATCTTTTAGGAGTTGTTAAAACAAAAGTTATAGTTCAAATATTTTATAAACCCATTCGGTTTTAACTACTCTACAAAGGTATCAAACAGTCCGTTCGATGTATGATACATAGAAAGTTGTAAACCGAAGCAAGCCGATGTTAGTCGGACTTTTAATTTTCTTCTCGAAGGATCACACAGAGCATGTCAACTACTGCAGATATATTTTGAGAGGTGTTAAAACCGTACTTGTGGTATACAAAAATTATGAACCCAAACGGTTTTAGCAGCTCTATAGAGGTATCAAATTGTTAGTTCGATGTACGATACACAGAAAACTGTACAAAACCGACGCAAAAGCTATATGCCAGATTCACCCTCTTTTTCCTGAAGTGGATTCTCATCAAAAAACTGGATTCTGTACGTTTATGCACGTTAACATACAAAAGTTACTCGAGTAAAACAATAGGCATTTCGCAGAACATTTTCCTCAATTAACCTAACAAATTGCACTGGCCAGCACAAAATAAGATGTGAGAGGATAAGCAAATAAATTACGAAGCTGCCTTTTAGGTATTTCGGCACCCGTGGAGGGGGAATCACTGAATATTTTACTATAACAAAAAGGTTCAATTTCATTCCGCTTTCCTTCAACGGGTGGACACCCTAACGTATCTGAATCGCTTCACTTATAAAACTTTTAGGATTTTTTTTTTGCATATAATGAAGTTCACTTTTATGAACCGTATTAAATGATGTCATTTTCACGTTACTCTTTCTACATCCTACTAATATTATAAATGTGAAAGTTTGTGAGAATGGATGTGTGGATGTGTGGATGTGTGGATGTGTGGATGTTTGTTACTCTTTCACGCATAAGCGGCTGGACCGATTTGGTTGAAATTTGGTATGTATATAGGTTATACCCTGGATTAACATATAGGCTATATATCAGCGATGAACGGGATCAGAATTCCACGCGGGCGGAGCCGCGGGCAACAGCTAGTCTATCCTATTCCTATTTGATTATTAGGAATGGAAAAGTTTGTGAAGGTGTTTGGATGTTTAGATGTTTGTTATTAAATTACACTATAACGACCGAACGGATCTGCCTGAAGCTTGGTACTGGGATAGATTATAGTCTAGAATAACACATATGCTACTTTTATCCTGGAAATAGGGGACTATGGGTTACGAGAGGATCAAAATTTACAACTGTGGACAACATTTAGTTACTAAATACTTATAACGTGATTATTTTTTGAGGATGGATGTATGGATTGAGGTGACTGCCCCGTGGCACTATCCAATGGCACTACTGGTAGTGTCAAGGTTAAAATTCTTTGATCATGGCACTACTGATAGTGTCAAGGGTACAAATTATTCCCAATGACACCACCAGTAGTGTCAAAGGTAATTTTCGCAATTGTAAAGTAATACACATAAAGATTTCGTAGGTTAAGTCTCGATGGTCAGGCCCATAACTGGGATTCCCCTTTGTTTTTTCTAAGTATTTCTATGTTATTATCCGCGGTTGTTAATAATATTGATGATTAGTTGAATGAATGTTTGTTTGATACTCTTTCACCCAGAAACAGCTAAAGGAATCTATATGCAATTTTGCACAAAATTAGATTATAGTCTGGAGTAGTATAAAGAGTATTTTATCTTAGGAATAGATTACCTTGTGTATTGCATGAACGCGATCAATATTTACAGGGGGAGCCGCAGGTAATAGTTAGTATTAAAATACAAAGTCTGTTTACGTATGGGTGGACGTCTTAATATATTCATATGCCTCGTAAACTTAATAGTAAGTATAAGCTATTTTGGGTCTAGTCTAGATAGTGTAATAAACCCCAGAATATCATAGGAGGGTTAGGAATATAGATCGTGTACAGTCGGTAAAGGAGACAAGTCTACACTTTGCATGTATACAACTTTATATGAAGAGGTGTATACTTTTTTTTTTGCTGACTGTCCCTATTGTAAGTCCACACAGCATATTTTGGGAAGTTAGAGTGTAGCTTAATAATATTTTAAGCAGAAAGTAGTCTTTCAACTTTAAAATACAAGATGGCGAAGATGGTGAAGCATGCACCTCGCACACAGTTCCATAGAAACTTCTACAATTGTATTACTTGCGTGCATACTTTCACCGAGTTCGTACCTTTCACCAAGTACGTCCTACGTCAAACGATATTCATGCTGAGTTCGTCTCTGTGAAACTTTTGTAGGAATTTCTATGCGATAGTAGTTATATGTATATATGGATATCTTCATCGTGCTCTTTTGGATCGGCAGCTCATGAAAATGTATAGGAGGCGACTCCTTTGTAATCTCCGATGCAAAGAGAGGGGTGTTAAGAGTTAAACGTGTGTATCTGTCTATCACATCGTAGCTCCCAAATTGGACCAATTTTGATGTGATTTTTTTCTGTTTGTGAACGGATTGGACGAGATATTTAGTTGGTCTAATGATAATGTACCTACATAAAATTGACAATAAAACTAAACCTATTAAAAATTTAGATTTTTAATAGGTTTAGTTTTATTGTCATTGCATCTTCATTGCAAGCCTCTTGTGATAACGTTCCCAGAAGACTGGCAGCATTGCCACGTTATATGGCAGATATATATAAATTTATAACCTATCCCTGGGATAACATTAGTCTATGTGTTATTTCAGACTATAAATCTATTTATGTGAGAAATTTCACTTTTTGCGTAAAAGAGCTAAAACCTCTACCCACGTACCATACACATCCATTCTTCCAAAATAAATCCTCACAAATATTAGTAGAATTTCCCAACCCTGTGAGCATCTTAAGCTAGATACTCACTGTCTGGCTGCACGGATCTGCGCTGTCCAACATATTACATTACGTCCGTAATACTGGTCACTACCCAACTTAAAATGTCTTCTCAAATTGACCGTTACTGATCAAAGCGTCTTAAATGTATAACATTTCATGAGAGTAACAAAAACTTTACGGTAGGAATTTTCATGTTCTATTTTAATTCGGCCGCAGGTGGGGTAACTTTGTGCCTATAAAGTTATGAGCCATTGCTTTAAACAACAGAGGTAGCGCATGACGAAGGCTTTACACCATTTTATAGCCCTCTACTTAAAGCTTTGAATAACTTAAAATAGAACTTTCGAAATTGTTTAAGTTTTATGTAAAATATTAGCGGGTAGTTTTATAACTGGGGTAAATTTTTGTCTATTTTGACACCAGCGTAGGTGTTGTGGTTTAGGTACTGAAGTGCGGTCTAGATAACCCATTTATTTATTTATTTATTTTTCAATTTCAGAAAACTTACAGCTACTAAATGGCATTAAGTAAAATTATATAACATAATGAAGGCCACTTACAAGTTTTCGCCAATAACAAGTATTTCAAGAATTTCATTTATGGCAACACTCACATTTTTACGGCAAATTTTACATGTTACAACAATTAAGTAAAACAGTTACAGAGAGTACCTATGTACCTTACACCAAAGGAAAATTACTAATCCTCAAAGTAGTGATCACATAGTGCTTTCCTTACCTTAGAGATATTAGTGAAGAATAAGTCTATATCAACATCCCGACATGTCACATTGTACGTACGACAGGCTCGCAGTAGAAAAGAATTTTGTCTATAGGTAGTTCTTGCTATAGGAACGTGCAGCAAGTTTGGCCTACGTAAAAACAATGGCGGCGTGTAAAAGCCCACTTTGTTTACCAGCTCCGGTAAATCCAGTGATCCCCTAAGGATCGACATTAGGAATGTTAAATCCGCTATTCTCCGACGCTCTATTAGAGGTAATATGTGAAATTTTTTACAGCGAGTATGATAATCAGGCAGATAACATTTTGATCGGAATTGAATGTACCTTAAGAATTTCCGTTGTATTCCTTCAATACGGTCATTATAGGTGTTGTAAGTCGGGTTCCACACTTGTGAGGCATATTCAAGGATACTACGAACGAAAGAGCAATACAAAATTTTAATAGTTTTAATACTATTAAAATCGGCTGAGATTCTTAGAATAAAACCCAGTGCTTTCGTGGCTTTGCTGATAGTGTTGTTAATGTGCAAGTCAAAGAGAAGTTTGCAGTCAAAAGTAACTCCTAAATCTCTGACAGAATTAACCCTGGTTAAAGGAGTGTCTTGAAGTGTGTAGGTGTATTCTATAGGCTGTGGTTTACGCGTAAAAGTGCAAGTGTAGCACTTGGACACATTCAAGTCAAGCTTGTTCACTGCGCAATAATTTTGAAACCGGTCCATATACTTTTGTTTCGAGTTTGACTGTGCAAATTATGCTATAATTTCTTAGATGATAGGCAATAGCCTGAAAGAATTTAGTCAACATCAGATGAGATGAGATGAGATGCTGATTGTACAGATTTTTGCTCATCATCATCATCTCACGGTGGTGTCTGGTTCTTTTCGAGCCCTTCATTCCTGGAGTCTGGAGTCCGCTTATACCTTCTTTGGATTTATTTTATGCAACTTCTATGGGAGTGATTACTGTCCAACTATCCAACTCCGAGAAGAAAGTCTCCTAAGCCCATTCCATGACACTTAAAACATACTACCCCGTCATACTATCAACTGCAAATGTAACATTGTAATCCAATATATTTATATCACATTACAAAGTTATTTATGCAGTTGCTTGTATGACCGCTCATTTAATGACCTGTTTTATGAGTTCATGGTAGGCTTACAGTAGAATCTCGTTTGTCAATTATTAGGGGAGAGGAGATTTTGGTACGGTCCGAAAATAAAATCCAGTTCTTGCTCAATTACGCGAGAATTTCACAGAGCTGTTCTCACAATTTGGCAATATTATGCAAAATCATTTGTGATACAAAGCCAGCGGTAAATTGGCGACGGTGCAGATAAATATATTAATTAATTAACGTTCTCATCATAAATAATGGGCTTAATTTATGTTGAACGAAATTTAATTACGACAGTACGACAGTTGCTATTTTATTTTGTGAAAGATATCTGTGTCGAAGAATTTCATTTCAACGAATGTGATGGTTTTTATGAGAGCGGAATGTGAGTGAGATAAAAAATGGCAGTTGAATAATTGCTAAAGTATTTTTACAGTCAAGGAATGGAAGAGCGTCGAGCGCAATGTCCAGGCTGTTTTATCTTCTTCGATGGAACAAAAAACTATGTCATATTTTACTAGTTATCTCCTAAACCTTATTATTCTATATAGATTTATGTTTGTTATGAATTTTTATCCATATGCTCATTCTTGCCATAGATATGTGGTTGAATCCTTTCATTTTTTATCACTGTGGCACAAGCACACGGTGGCATTAAGTACCTATAATTTTCTCTGTCTGTTGCTTCCGAACCACCTCTGAAGTAGCTAGACCGATTTTGACGGTATTTTTACTGCATGCTACATGACAGCTGATGTTATAAAGCACAAAGCTACTTTTACTTTATGTAGGTAACGTTTATAGTTTCGCGCAAAAAGTCAGATCTAAATCCAGTGAATAAAGTCGCAATGTACAGTTGTTATTACTTAATTTAATAAAAGTTGCACACTGATTTAAACTAATGTTTACGACTATCGGACGTCGCGAGCTCATAGAATTATTGTTTAAGCTAATAAACACCTCGACCTCAGTTTTCGGTCATCTATATTTTACGATACGAACCGATATTTATTATTCAATAACCGTTCATTAATACCAACCGTACGTACACTTGGCAAAAATATAAATCATGCTTCTGGGAATCGTAATTTGTAGCTGTCAATTACAAAACCGTAATTAACACTGAGAGCTTAACGGAAATTTTTGATTTATAATGTATAAATTAAATCTTGGATAATGAGTCTTTTGAAATTCAAAAGCGATACTAATTTTGATTTGTTTGAAACTTCTGTTTTATTAAACAAAGCCTGCGGAATTCTTCATTCTTTTATTCCCGCATCGAATCACTCCCTAGACCTACACAAGTGGCAATTCGTCGGCCGGTGTTTAGTGGAATAGCATGCCAAATGTATGGGATTTGACGTATATGACAGGTGTCAACGAATGTCAAAAACGTCAAATCCTGTACATTCGTCATTCTATTCCACTATACGCCGAGCAACGAATTGCCACTTGTCCAGGGGGGCAGACCTTTTGCAGTTAAATAAATAAATATAATAAAAAAATAGCGATAAGGCCGCCATTTGTACATATCTCTTATACTGTGCCTAATGTACTGTAGTTTGTTTGTGTACAATAAAGAATTATCTTATCTTATCTTAAATATATTAATCAATCATGGACATACAACCCGTTTACTTTAAGTTTGGACCTGGCGTCGATCACGTTAATCGACGCAGAAACGGACGCATTTACTTTTACAATCATATGTGCAGAATCATAGACGAGCCTCTTCCACGGTGCAGCAAAATTGCGGACATAACATACGTACATAAACCATGCTGAATATATCTGTCTGATGTAAAACAGCCCTATTCCTTAGTTGCCTTGTACGACATCGCATGGGAAGAGATGGGGTGGTGAGTGGTCCAAATTCTATTCTGCCGGTAACCACGCGGCTATCGCGCACGCGTCTGTGAAATCGTCGATGAGTAAAACACTTGAATTTCTATGGTGTCATACCTCCTAAAATTAAATAATAGATGAAAGTAATAGACACATTCGTAGAAAGAAGAAACGGAAGACGGAGCTTAGTACCTACTTCTATTGTGGTGAAGAAAGTTAGTCTCATAAAACAGGCTTTAATTAAATATCTACAATCTATTTATCCTCAAATTCAATGTAGGTAGGTAGGTATATCTACTGTTCGTTCTTAGTGCAAACATATAATGTAATGTAACATATATATTGCCAGGCAGTCATCTGCTTAATTAATACTACTTGTACAAATTGCCTCAGTTTTCTTGTTATTTCCACATTAAAAAATGTTTTCTTTTTAAATATTATTGTGTTTTTTATATCTATAATATTATGTAGGTATTTTTTTTTGTTAGAAAGGGCTTAGACAGATTTAAAATCTTACGTTTGTTTGATCGCAATCGGTCGAGTAGAACGGGAACGGAAACAGAACGATCCCGTTAACCCCACCAGCTAAGCTAAATAGTTTGTGTTAGGTGTGGGTTCATGTCGGTAGTGTAATGGCCAGGATTTGAATCCGGAACCTCTCGATCGTAAAGTCGACTCCTTAACCACTAAGCTACCGACGCTTTTTAATATATAATTCTATGTATAATAAAAATAATAAAATAAAAAATAATAATAAGAAGCGAGATTTATGCAAATGGAACTTAAATACATACACATCACAAATAGGGGTCCATGAAAGATACAAGCGTCAAAGAAAACAAAATAAATTGGAATATAGACCCTCAACGATTTCCTTGTATGTTTTGTCACTGTATTTTGTTATTTCTATGCATTGTGATGTTTATGATGGTGGAAAATTTACCTACGCTATGGGAATAATAATTTAGATTGAAATTCCGATTTATTTTTTGTAAGCAAAATGTAGCATGATTATTTTTTATGACATGAAATAATTTAGACGAAGGGTTGTATAAATGTCAAAATGGCTTCCTGAAAATCTTCGGAAGTAAGAAGTCATTTTAAGATTTTAATCATCATAGGTATCATAATAATAGGATTTGCTACCTATGGTATCTAAATAACTAAATTCAAGAGTGTAATATTATAGTAACTATACCTATATATTATGCTACTTTTTCTTTCATTCATAAGTTAGGGAAGCAAATATTATTTTTATACTTTTAAAAAATAATACTCTGAATATATCGCCAGCGCGGCGCGATGCCTTATAATGTAACTTCATTACAAGTACGTCGCTACAATAAGTACTGCAGACCTTTATTATTCATCTTATATTCTACCAAAGCTATTCAACTCCAAATTTAAAATAAACTAGAATGTTTTCTTTACCCTTAACCTAAATATGAAAGATGAAATCAACGCAAAGAGCACGAGTACCAGGGGGCCAAAACATGGAAATAGGTCAAGATAGGCCGCCCACACGCACCCGGCAGGTTCTAAATTTAAAAACGACCACCATGATTGCTTGTCCAATGAATGGAACGATGATGACTGCTAAATTTTCTTTTATACTTATTCTATAGAGAAACGTTTACAAAGTGCAATCGCTTGGTTACGAAAGTTTTCTTCCCTTTTTTAATTTACGAGTTTGGTGAATGAATGTTGATTGACTGTTTTCGTTTGGAGTTATTAACAAGGATGATATTGTTTTTTTTATTGGGACAACTTAGAAGTATAAAAGAAGAGGGATTGGTGTTCATTGGACATACCATCCAAGCTTCAGAGCTCCGGCGATCCATGAATTGGCGATGAGTCTAGTTTAGAAAGCGTGGTGGAATAAAAAAAATCTCATTTGCGACTAATGTTTGCTGAGACCAAGCTTTCTGTTAGTTTGTTTCTCCATGCATCAATTTGATTACCAAAGGGTACAGTGAAAAAACAAGACGCACGAAAAATTCTCGTGTTTCTGAATTCGCGAAGACATAACGCCGAGCAATGGTTTTTAAGAACTGCGAGGCTGAAAGAAAACTTCCATAAAAAAATTCCTTGATGACTAGGTTATGCCTGGCTGTAATCTGTTCAAGCTAGGCACCATTAACTTTTTTTTGACTCATTCACAGCTTTTCTGATCTGATGATCTAATAGACTAGAAAAGATGTCGTGTTAGCGTCCCACTCACTCCTCAACCGAGCAGGCGGACTGCAAAGGTCTCGTCAGATAAATTGATTTAAACTTAAATATATCTTGATACAGACAGCATCAACATGCTGTCGCTGGCTCTTATCTTAAAGTAAGTTTAACTTTAACTTACTCAAACTACACAGTTTGAGTAAGTTTGACAAGATAACAATTACGTGATGCACTCAGCGAGATGGTGAGATTAAAGGAACTTCATCGCACGCACGCTCAAGACCCGACCCGTTTATGGTTTTCGTGTAAAATGAAGACTCGTTTATGGTTTTTCTGAGCGACTACATGGGGTTGGGTATGGGATTTTGTAAGAAGGGCATTAAAGGGTTCACTAAGCATTTTTTGTAAATAGACCAAAAAAAAGGCGACCTCATTAAGGCCGCGGGAACGCGCTGGATGCGAGCCGCTTCCAACCGGTCCTATTGGAGATCTATAGGGGAGGCCTATGTCCAGCAGTGGACTTCCTATGGCTGAAATGATGAGACCAAAAAAAAAGCCCGCTGAGTTTCTTTCCGGAGTCTTATCAGGCCGGGGCCGCGTTTCGAACCGGTGGTCCATTTGCTAAGCTAGTCTTTAGTACATATATGTATATTATTGACATTTTGTAAGTTCCGTTTTGATGGTGTATACAGAATAAATGATTTTTGACTTTGAATTTGTGTCTGTCGTTATAAAAAGAAGAAAATGGTGTACGGAGGCAAAAAGGTCATGATTTAATAAGTCCTTTAATTTATAAAATAACAAAAAAGTACAGTAAAAAAAATGTTCCAAGCAAATATTTTATCACTGCGTAAAAAAGATTTGGAACGTGTTATGTAAACAAAATCGACAATTCCCACTCCAAAAGTCCGGATTCAGTTAAGTCAACATACTGTCGGAACATTTTATGCGCGGCACATCCCTTTCGTTATTAAAATTATCACAAAAACCGTATATACAAGTCACAAGGTTGTAAGGCACAACCCCAATAACATATTTTTTCACATTTTCATAAAAATGGTGTGTAATTTTCTTTGCTGACGGTTCGGCGCGTAAATATTTTACATATGTAATGAGTGTGGTTCAACTTCAACTGTAGGTGGCTCGTACTTTGAATCAATTAATATTTAATGCAAAACGATGGAATTATCCTGCTGGGGGCCCGATGCGCTAACGCCACGTTTTGTATACGCGTGACTTGTGATCGAAATGGATTCGATAACTTAAAAACGTGGTAGTCTGTAAGATCTGTCAAAGTAAAACTTAGCAGAACTTTGGTATATGTCATTTTGACAACTTGCGTCACCCATACAAATGGCTCTACGTCAAAATTTACTTACACCACGTTTCTTCAAAGCGTGATTTCCATTTCGATAACTTATTAACGTGGTAGTCAGTACGATATGTCAAAGCAGAAGTTAGGTTTTTATGCTTCAAATCATGGTTTTCAAATCGCCAATAATTCTTTCACGATTTGTAAAACGCATTTAGGTTTACAACAATTGGGAGAGGCCTATGTCCAGCAGTGGACTGCAATAGGCTAATTGATTGATTGATTACTAAAATTATGAATATTGAATTGGTATCAATCACAGAAAAATCATTTGGTTAGTAATTCTATTCATTTTGACTATAGCATAAGTGATTGCTAAAGTCATGACATAAAATCAGAGAAATAAATATTCTACGACAATCTACACAGCGCTATCTAGACCCAAAGCAAGCAAAGCTTGTGTTTTGGGATCTAGAATGCGGATAAAAAAAAAATATATTTTTTGCAAATACATACAGTCAGCATCATTTTGACTAGCAGTTAAATTTTTCCTACACATCAATACCACCGTGTTTGTACAGTCAGCATCAAATCGATGGAAGGAAATAATTTGAATACCAAGGTATTAAGATAATTTTCAGTACTATGCTAGTCAAGATCGATCGATGCGGACTGTTAACCATTAACCATTAAACTATATTTGGCCTCATAAGGCAACGCAGCTGTATGGTCACCTTATGAGGCCAAATATAGTTTAATGGTAGAACGGATACAAAACAAATTCGTAAGATATTTGTATTTAAGGTTATATGGTGTGTACCCCTTTTACCCGCTGATGTATCCCACCCTATTCATATTGGGAATGGTGGGGTACAATGAGTTACGAGTGAGGCGGGAAGTCGCGCTAGTATCATACATCTTTGCGGTAATGAGGGGTAAGCTGCACAACCCAGCTATACTGGGTGTGTTGTGCCTGTGTGTGCCGGACCGGTACGTGTGGCGCCGCCGTCGCCGGCCGCCGCTGCTGGCGGTGCCGCGCGCGCGCACTAAACTGCAGGCCGAGGCCCCGTTCACTCGGGCTCTTCGCGCCCTCAACATGATAGCTGAAATAGTGGACCTGTTTACGGGTTCTCTGAGTGAGTTCACAAGGGCCTCCTTATACATTATTAGTTATAAAAGTAGTACTTAAGTTGAAATTATCTAAATGTATACAAAAATATGTTTGATGTTACTAACTGCCGCATTAGGGCCTCCTGTAATGGTAGTTATTAGGAAAAATAAATAAATAAAAAATAAAAAAGATATACCGAAGAACCCAGACCAATGCAAATATATCATGCATGCAAATTTTTGTACAGAGTGGGCATCGAACCATACTATGCTTTACTAAATCCCTTCGGATGATCCCGCCGGGTGATAAGGGTGGTCATATCGGCTTTGAACCGACTGAAACAGCAGCGCTTTGGGTTTAAGATTGCCTAAAACATATTCCTTGTACCCCGACAGACCCAGGGACATCTCCAGTTTCGAGATGCTCCCCTCGTGTGTGGGAACCACGATGTCTCCATATTGCCTCTAGAAAGGGCGGCGAGGGGTGCGCATCGCATTGCAACGCATCCTAGCGTTAAATTCCAGTCGCATCCGAAGCTTTCACCTCGAAGTCTGGGGTCCGCTTTACCAGTCTAGACCCAAGTTTCTCCACCTCTAACGATGCCTCATTTGTCCAGTTGTAATAAGTAGTTCAAGAGGAAACAGATGATCATACATAGGTCCATTAATCACGTGATTTTTTTTAACAATTTTTAACCCCCCTCCCCCTTCCCACTATGGTGATACGTCGTGAGGTTTAAGACCAACCCTCCTTCCCCCTAGACATTTTTAAGAAAATTAATCACCGTGACCAAAATCGCGCATTATAAGAAAAAATAAATACAAGTGATCTCAATATACTGGGGGTAGTTTTAATTTTTTCCTCCCCTTGGTGATATTTCGTGATTTTTTCCGTACAATCCCTGATCCTTACGTGATTAATGGGCAGCCCCATATACACATATCTATACTCACGCCTGTGAATCCCTGAAGGGGTAAGCAGAGGTGTATTACCCACATTTCGCCAACTGATTTTCCATCTTACGTATTAGGGGCCGAGCCTATTGCCGTCAAGCGGGTACTTGTAACTATTAATAAATAAAGCACAACCCTCAATTATGGGGTTCTACAAGAAGGGCATTAGAAGGTTTCTTCAGGGTCGGCCGTGCGAGTGTGACGCCCCTGGTGTTGCATACGTCCGTAGGCCACGGTGACCGCTTCCCATCAGGTGGGCCGTGTGCTTGTCTGCCAACTAAGTGGTTTAAAAAAAAAATGGAAGAGTCATTGGTGTTACCATTACCTAGGCTGCGCCAAGCGCCATATTATGTTAGTTTCTGTACGTAGTACTATTGTTTAATGAATAAATGATGAATAATCCATAGTACTACAGTAACTATTTATTATTCTGTGGTACTACCCCGTTTTCCACTCCGATCAATTGAACGAATCAACCAGTTGATCAGAGTGGAAGTCGATTCAGGCATATGTTCTTATCTTCTGTCGATTTAGGCATATAATTTTTCTACTAAAGTTTCTTTCAAATGTGTTCCTACCGAATCAATTTTTATTTAAAAAAAAAAACGTTTTGATGAATTAATTATTATTCTCTCTTTATTAATTAAAATCACATATAAATTGCATTTTTAAATACATCCATAATTATTATTATTATTAATATTGTAGGACATTCTACACAACGCTATCTAGACCCAAAGTAAGCATAGCTTAACTACCTAGCTTGTGTTATGGGTTCTAGAATGCGGATAAACATACTTAGATTCATTTTTTTTTGTAAAAACATACATATTATACATATAAACACCCAGACCAATGCAAATATTCATATTAATATGCATACAAATATTTGCACTGAGCGGGGATCGAACCCGCGCCTCCTGCGTAGCGGCGGCGTTCACTACCGCTACGCCACGGAGGCCGTCTTCAGATCTTTGATTTTTTAACTGTCAAATGTCAAAAAGAAAATAGCTCTGATTGATAATAACCATAGAAGATAAAAACCGGCCAAGTGCGAGTCGGACTGCACAAAGGGTTCCGTACAAAATTGTTAGCAATAAAAGAAGACCATTTGACGTTTATCGTTTATTCTGAGGGAAAAGGCTTATTTAAAGAAAAAAGTATGTATTTACAGTATCCATAACACAAGTTCTTAAATGAAACTTACTTTGGGCTGTATAATTAGTGTGTACGTGAAAAGATATTTATTATTATTATTTTCTAACTGATTTTTTGTTTTATCAACCTCTTGGATCGTTAATCAGGGACGGGCTGGCCAAGTTTCCTGATCCTGGTGTATGAATGGTGATTGGCGTTTTCATGCGTGTGTGTGCGTTATGTGTAGATGAATTTATTTGGGTGAATGTCTTGGTTAGTGAATTGTAGTGCAGTGCATCATAGAGTAAAGTAATACATCGGAAACAGTGTATTCTCTTTGTTGTAGTGAGTCAAGAAAATCAGGAAATGAATGTTTGAGGAACTAATATTTTCTTTTTGACGCAAAATGACCAATGCCTTATATTTGCAACACTCATCAACTGCCAAACAGTCAGCTGTCAATTCCTTGTTCTGTTGTAGATGCTTCGTATATCTTTTGCGTTCATTTAATATATTTACATAGTCTAGAGTTCAAGAATTTATTGACATGTACATAATAATTGTGCGGGTCAAGTCGTAGCAAAAGTATTTCAGGGATTTATTGCGATATATGGCCCAATTTCAGGCCGGCAAGCTGCTTGCCGAGTTGGACGATGTTATGGTCAAATTAACCGGTACGTACATATACTTAATGTTAAACACAATATGGAAAGTGTAATCTATTAAAAACTATTAGTGTTAAGTGAATATTCTTTGTTTCAAAGCATTATTTCAATTTTTGTGGTTGTCATTTACCTACGATTTTGTAAAAAAACCTACAACAATTAAACGTTTTTGAACATTCTTGATCCATTTTTCAGTACTTACGTTTATATTTCTTTCAGATGTTTTCAGAAATACCATGCCATATCATTTAAGTATATCGGAAAAGATCGAAGAGGATCAAATAAATTAAGCAGGAGTTTCAAGCAGCATTTCGGGTACCTCGACTTAGACCATTACTTTATTGTTGTGAATACATTATTCTTATAAAAGAATATAATGTAACATTTATTAAATTATATCATACCTATATTATACTTTCTTTCATTCTTTCATAATTTCATTACTTCTATTGATTTCATTTTTGTAAATGTTAAACAACATCATCATCCTCCTTGCGTTAGTCCCAGTATTCTTTTACATCCTTGGAATCCGGGGTATGCATTTTCCCTTATGAAACCTCGGTTTTAAAGAAAAAAAGGGTTTTTATGCAGAGGTGTATTAACAGCCACATTCACACATTTGACAATTGAATTGCATGGTATGAGTTAAATATTATTATTAATTAGTGTACATTATAAGCGCTTTGGTGCTATTTCACTGTAAGCTTATATTGTCTGTGGAAATAAATGAATAAATGAATAAATAAATAAATAAATAAATAATCTAAATCATTATGCGTCGATGATACACTAAACAAACAAACAAGTATATTGATAACACCTGAAGAAATTCGGGCCGTGAGATCCCGGCTCCACAGGGACATGGTGGCGGAGTGGGAGCTACAACTTGGGCAACCACGCGCAGGGCGCGCCTTAGTAGCGGCGGTAAGACCCATCATGGGGGAGTGGCTAGAGAGGCCACATGGCGGCCTCTCGTTCTGGCTGACGCAGATTATCACCGAGCATGGATGCTTCGGGCGGTATCTGCATCGGACCGCGAAGAAAGAGCCAACGTCCGAGTGCCATCACTGCGACGCGAGCGAGGATTCGGCGCTGCACACGCTCACCGAGTGTCCGGCGTGGGAGACGCCGAGACGGGAGCTAGTGGCGACCCTGGGAGTGAAAGTTCTCACGCTCGCCACTTTGCTCGCAGCGATGGTTCGCTGCGCGGATGCGTGGGCTGCCGGCGCCTCCTACTGCGAGCAAGTAATGCTCGTGAAGGAGGCGGCGGAGCGGGAGCGAAGGAGAATCGCAGACCTTGCGGCCCGCGAGGAGCGAAGGAGAATCGCAAACCGCGTGGCCCGCGCCTACGATATTTATTATTCACCTAACCGGTTTCGCCTTACGGCATTCACAAAAAATAAGAGGTCAAGTCGCTACCAGGTTAATCGTAGCAGCGCAGCGCCACCCTCAATCGTCACAACTTTCTCGACGGACTAACGTATGTAAAGCAGCGCCACCCTCAATCGTCACAACTTTCTCGACGGACTAACGTATGTAATTATTGCAAAAAAAAAATTGTAGTTATTTTTTTGGTCTGGCATGTTTGTCATGTCATATATGACATATGACAAGCATGTCAATATATACTTACGTTTTCTTTTTACCGAAAACCCACAAAGAAAACTACAGTTTTACTCATCGAAATGTTACGTTACGTCTTAGTAAGTTACCAAAACTACAAAAACTAAAACGTAAAATTAGCGCATCGGGCCCTGGCCAGTAATTATTTTACTTTGTGGTATTACTCTTGTGCACATATAGTTGAGAAATGAAAGCCTTTGTAAAGAAAGTGTACGTTTACACTTTAATTTAGTTATTTGAATTAGTTAATAGTTTAAAGGAAATTGTGTTTCATTTATATTTTTACGTATTTTTTCTGAATGAAACGTATCTGTCGTATTAGTAACTGGAATTAGGTACTATTGTTACGCTAACCCCTGAACCCAGAACCTCTCGATCCGAAGGTTGACTAAGGAGTCTACTAAACTACCGACGCTGAGAGTATATAATGTATATAGGTATATAAATTGAATGCATGGCACCTCATCAGGATTTTCGAGGCTCAGGTCAACCTCACCTGTACGATGCCGACTGGTTGACCAACTAAACTACCAAGACACTTTGCACTAAGAAGAAATCAAATCCTGGACCCCGCACATGATAGTCCAACACTCTAGCACTACTGGATATGTGGGTTTCCTCACAATCGCCCTCGCCCCAAAAACAAATCATAAGCAAGCTCCAATCGCCTCAGTTGTAAACCTCGTCGCTAAATAATGTAACCTCAGCCTTACTGCGTTCTTTTAGACCCAAGAATTTACGGTGTTGCAATCTCCGTAGCCCTTGTCCGACAATAACGGTGGTCTGGATTAAATTGTTTCGAGCGAGAAGCCCAGACCGGCCTGTAATAAGGGTGGTTTAATTCACCACGGCGAGCTTCCCTTTGTTTATTGGAGTTAAATTGAAGGCGGTATGAACAAGGGTTTATAATTCACCAATTATTGTTTGTCTTACTATTATTTAGTAAAGGTTGTCAATTAGATCGATGGTGTTTTAAACATTTCTATGTGTATTTCTATTTATATTGTCAAAATTTAACAGATTAAAATAAAACTTTTCCCAAAGAATTTGGGCAGTTAACCTATGCTGCCCAGCCCTCCTAGAATAATGGCTATTCGTCGGCCAGCGTATTATAGATAAGTATGACGAATGTATGAGATTTGACGTATATGACAGTTGTCAACGAATGTCAAAAAGTTAAAATACTCGTCATTCTATTCCATGATATGCCGGGCAACGAATGCCACTTGTCTAGGGGGGCAGGTCAACTGGAAAGCAACCGACAAATTCTCGCTCGCTCGAATAAATCGAAGTACTGGATGAAATTATTACTTCCCTGCGGTATCGACATTGTTGCTATGTAGAACGTTTTGGTTACCATTCCCAGGTTGAGCACTGTTATTTGCAACGAAGCCGGTATAGCTGCCCTAAATGTTCCCTTTATCCGTCAATTAGCAGCTTGCCGGATAAAAGGATACTTGCAAGGGAAGGTCACATGGATCACCAATATTTTGATGGCATGCCTTATATCCAATTTAGTACCTACATACATACACAATCAATTTATTACATGGGTACCACAATATTGTGTACATATGTACTCTTCTTCTTCATCCTAGCGTTAATTCCCAGTCGCATCCGAAGCCGTCACCTCGGAGTCGGATTTGGCTAGACCTCGATATTTTCCTTGAAGCGATTGCCATCTGACCTCCACAACCTGACTGACATAGATTTTCGTATGGCAACCGGGACTCACGGCTAAACGTGCTCTCAGAGATACGGCCAGACCAATGCAAATACCCACATTTCATGCACACAAATATTTGCACTGAGCGGGGATCGAACCCGCGCCTCCTGAGTAGCGGCCGCGTTCACTACCGCTACGCCACGTTGGCTGTGTACATAATATGTACATTATATACACAATTTATATGTATAGGTATATAAACACTACATTATTTTGTTTTGAAAGCAAAAGTAACCCGGCAAGGATTTCCTTATAAGAAAATTTCCCGTGGGTCTTGCCTAAAAATATCACTGCTACACTACATAATTTTAAATATTCATGTGTTAGGGGATTACATTAAACGAATGAGTACCAAAAACTGCCTTTAACATTGTTATCAACTACTCCTATTAACTTGCGTTTTTGTGATTAAAAATTACGTTTAATGAGAGTTATCGTACCTCTGCTTACCTCTTTGGGGATATAAAGAGAGTTGAACTAGTTCACTCTGGGAACCAGGCAGCTCATTTTTATATAGAAAGTTTGTCCAAAAATGTAATGTAATAGGTTTAAAAAGGTATCCTACAACATAATACTATAATGTGAAAGTTTGTGAAGGTGTTTCGATGTTTTGTTATCTACTCAATCACGATAAAGTGGTTAAACGGATCTATAGTTTTTATTATCCAAATAATAAAAAATAATAGTACATCAAGTTAACTTAGTTAAGTTAAGATTTTTTTATTTAACTTGATTATGTACTATTATTTTTTATTATTTGGAGTTAAATAAAAAGAAATAATAAATAAATATAAATATTTATTTATTTATATTTATTTATTATTTCTTTCTATTTAACTTGATTATGTACTATTCTTTTTTATTATTTGGATAATAAAAACTATAGATCCGTTTAACCACTTTATCGTGGTTGAGTAGGTAACAAAACATCGAAAATTATGATGACAAGAAGTAATGAATAAGTATAAAAATGTAAGATTTTTTTATCATTTAATAATATATTATTTTGCTTTTTTTAATCGAAATAGACTAATGAGAATAACAGTATTCTTATTGCGTCTCTAGTGTTATTACTCTATGATAATAATGAACAAGATATCCGATTCTCAGCACTCCATGGATTCACCGTGCGGACGCCGGGTCCATAGCGTGATACAGAGAGGCACACCGTGACGGCGACTGGTACTTGCGACCCAGATGTAGGTTTAGGGTGGTCATTTTTATTGCTTTTATTTTGTTAGGTATATTTATATATAATTGGTTAGAAATACCGTCCAATACATTAACGCTTTAGTTAAATAATTACTTAACAATATTATTATAACTTCCCAGTGCAAAGGTCTCCGTTCCGATACAAAAGGATGCCATCATCTGTATCCCTGAAAGGATAATCTGTCATATCATCTATCAGCCCTGGAATGGCGAGACGCGAGACCATTGGCCCCGGACAAGACTACAATGTCCGGGATTTGGACCGACCTTTTCTTGTTACAGAAGTTTTTGTGGACGAAATAAGGCTTTGAAAGCAAGCTCTTAAGACGTATATAAGTAACGACGAAATCAGTAAAGGAATGGCTTGAGACTTCCCGTTTATTAGCACAAGATGATGCAAATGAAATACTGGAATTATCTCTTTCAATTATTTGTTTTACTGCACTGTTTGTTTTGTCTGCACGGACGGCACAGAAAAAGATCAGCAGTGCGAGTGTGATTCCCCTGCCTCCCTATACAAGTGGTATTGTAGGGTAGAATGATTAATGTATGGGATTTGACGTATATGACTGTCATCAACGCATGTCATAAACCTCAAAATACGTGTCATGAACGTCATCTTCTCTCTTCCCTAATATATTTTTTTTTTTTTGCGGTTTTCCGCGGTTCCAGCTGCGTGAAATCAATGCCTGAACTAAATTTCGTTAGGCAGGCATTTGATCGTGATAGAGTAACAAACAAATATTTTCTCAAACACGAATTTTACACGAAACAGAAAATGTATAGGTACTATTAGTAGGTTGCATAACCAGTGAGATAAACCCCAAATGGGTTTTCGCACGCAAAAAAGGGTATATTGGCTCATCTGCAATCGGGTTACAGGATTTTCTTTACCAAGCTCGATTCCGAGACAGGATGACGACAAAATGTAAAATTACCTGTAGAGAATACATCAAAACATGTAGAAAACAAACTGTGTGCTGTTCTACTGAAGTAATTAATTTATTTGAAGTTACTAACTAAGCTTGAGAACTGCTTTGAAGTGTTAAATGTCTCCTGTTGATATAACGCGAGCAACTGCAACTTTATTTATCTCGCTGGCTATCTTCTGTATAATATTTCTCTAGACGTTTCTCTAGAGTAGGTACTTTAGATTGTTCAGCTGCTTGCTTCACTTAGATAGTTACTTTAATATAACTTTATAGTAGGTTCGTTTAGTGCAAATTGATTATTTTTATTTTATATATTTAAGTTCTTTATTCTTCTTCTTCATCCTAGCGTTAATTCCCAGTCGCATCCGAAGCTTTCACCTCGGAGTCTGGGGTCCACTTTACCAGTTTTAACTGCGGATTTGGTTGGACTTCGATATTTTCCGTAAAGCGACTGCCATCTGACCTCCATAATCCAATGGTGACATTAGGCGATATCAAAGCATTGCAGCTAAACCGTTGTTGTTGGACTATTTCATATTTCACTTTATTACTTTATACTTCGCATTATTATTCACGAGCGTTAATACACCTACCTATCCTTTCAGTAATATACAGACGTGAGTGTATACAGCTCTAATTAACCTAACACATTTTCGCAGTTTCCAATATCGCACAAATTGTCTTCCCTTTGATTAAGAGCTCAAACGCTAACTGTATTCAACGCGGCGTGTTCGTCGCATGTCAGGAATGTCACGAAGCTTGGCATTCACATCTCAGTCTGTTGATTCATTCATGAGCCGGATGCGGATAGCGCAGTATATACGTACAACTTGCCTGTAAAGCTGAAAAGCCTGTACGCGACTTAGTTGAACGATTATGTAGGAGTTATGGCTGAGAACTCATCTCGTATCTGCTAAATGACTGCTATTGTTTGCTTTATTTGAACTGAGTTTGTGAAAAGTTTAGTCATTAATTGCTTTCTACAAATCCTCTTACTAATGTAACGCTTTATACTGGTACGTAATGTTTCAGTTTAACCCGACTATGGTATGACATGAGGAAATAATAATGTATTGGAGATAATGAAAGACAAAACATGTCTGCCCTGATAACAATTGAAAAGTAAAAAAAATAGAAATAGAAATTCTAAAAAGAGTCAGAGAAACAGTGAATGAAAAAGCTGCAATCATGACTTACCATGCCTATGTATCCTCCCTGTTACGATACGGCATCATAGTCTGGGGCAATTCTGTAGGCTTTGATAAATTATTTGTTGCCCAAAAGAAATGCATCAGAGCAATGTTCAAATGCGACCACCTCGACAGCTGTAAACCTCTATTTAAAAAACACCAAAATCTCTCATTGCCATGCATGTATATATTAGAAATATGTGTCTTTGTAAGGAATAATTCCTTACTTTTTAATAAATTAGGAGATAAAGAAGGTAGCCGAACCAGACATAAAGATCGTCTGCAAATACCACACATTAACCTAGAATTATATAAACGAAACTCATACTGTATGGCCATACAATTATATAACCACCTGCCAGAAAATTTAAAAAAGTTACCTTGTAAACAATTTCGTAGGGAATTATGCAAGCTTCTACAAGAAAAAGTTTATTATAATATTAAGGAATATCTTCAAGACAAAATAATTGATCAGGTCTATAGAATACAAGTAATAAATTGACAGTGTAACCCTTGACATACTTCTTAATATATTGTAATTTTCTATGTATCAAAAATAATTCCAGACCTTAAATTGACTCATTATTATACTGACTATTATATAATGTGTGACTTATTAAATTTTAAAAGTTATTAATCTTAAATTGCCGGATTAAACAATGTTTAATTTATTTATCAAATATTTGCACGCCACACTTGGCAGAATATGCAGATCATGAAAAATTTAATACCTGTATCTAATAACCATATTCTGGGAAATAAACGTTTATATTCTATTCTATTCTATTCTATAGACAGTATCACTCGTGATGATACAACAAAATCTGACTGACTCTTATTAATACACTAGCTTTTCGCCCGCAGCTCCGCCTCCGTGGATGTCGGCTACCACCACATAAGTATTTTTTCTAAACTGACGGACTTGTTGTATAAACTTTCAACGCCTATTTCACCCTCTCAGTAGTGAATTTTTCAAAATGTAAACTGTAAGAAACATTGGCCCTGTCATACAAAAAAGTAGGTAGGTTATGAGAACATTATATCAGAATAAATTAGAAACTCGATAATATACACAGACATAATAAATATCCTCACAGTAATCACTTTAACATTTCCATGGTATAAATTCTGAGAAATCACGAATCTATTGAATAACTTTATAATCAGAGGATCAGCCAAATCTGATTTTCAGATTAAACTTTAAGAATATTAGCTGTAGAAACATCTCTAAGTAATACGGGGGTGGATTACGAGTTCGTGGTAGTTTTAAGTCGAAGTTTACACGAAACTTCTTGAATATTATTTGAATTTAATAGCCAGTGTTAAAATTAATCTATTGAAAGCCCTATTAGAAAGTAAAAAGATTTATTTTTTGTTAACATTTTGGAACAAACTTTTGGATAATTATCAAATTTTTTAGGATAGGAAAAAGCAAAATCTGCTCAGGCGGGACCCGAACCCGCGATCTTTACCTTACAGGGGGAATGCTCTCACCACTTAGCCACTGAGCCTTGCCTTTTTTTCTCACCTTGCCACCGAGCATCGCCATTTTCCTATAGGTACATCCGTCTTGGGACGACGGTGAGGTTAACCTCTTATATTTCTTAAATCTCTACACATTTTTTTATAGTCCAAAGAGTTGTCCTACTTATCTTCTGCGCTGACGGCATCTCTCTGTTCTTACAGGGTCGGCAGCACGAGTGTGACTTCCTTGGTGTTGCACTCGTCCATAGGCCACGTTAACCACTTTCCATCAGGTGGGACTTGTGCTTGTCTGCTACCTAGTAGTTTAAAAAAAAAACTTTTTACACCAGCTTCCCGGTTGAAATTTTTCACCATTCGCCACATACAGCATCGGATGGGATGGGTGCTTGTATTGTTTCTCCGTCACCACATAGATTACTAGTATATATACAGACATATAAACATTTTTTCAGATTTAATTACAATTTAACGTCCTGAAGCGCGTAGTAAACGTATACACAGAAATATCAACAAAATGTGCTACAAAATTCAAACACAAATTAACATCGTATGAAATAAAATGTTGGGGAAATATATTCTAAAGCGTGGTCAAAGCAGGCATGCAGGTGGCTGGGAGGCTCATTACCGCTTGCTTTGGGGGTGGGAAGGCGGCCGTGGGAGGGGGGCGGGGGGATGACGTCACGCGCCCTGTCGCATTGCTGTGTTGCCGTGCGTTGCCGAGCCGTTGGTGGCAAAGTACATTCACCATCAGAAGTTCATCATTAACTTTACAAACGATTTTTACATAGAAATAAATCAGTATTTTTGTAATCTTCAGAAGAAAAATGTATCTTTGTCCAATTTTTGTTTATTATTTTAAGATGTGTTTTAGCGGCATAGTGGTCGGTGACTTAAAATGTGTTGAGTTAAATAAGATTGTGACTGTACGTGCGATGCGTGTCTCGACCAATGAAAACATAGTGAACCTATGTTTTGGGAGTAACAGTAATATTAATTGTTTTTAATATATTCACGCCAGATATACAGATATAGTAAGCAAAGGTGAATTTTAATTTGAGTTTTCAGATTCATACCCACGTATTTTTTAAATATCTCCAATAATATACAACCACTTCACAATTATATAATAGTATGGAATTTACCTATTAATCATTATCTTGTATCTTTAATTTTCTTTGTATCAAATCTTTTATTCGCTAAAATTCAGTTGAAGTCCCGTCCTGAGTGTCGACTTTTACAGATTTAAATGTATAATACAAATTATAAAAGAGGTTCATCACATTTATCATTTCACGGCAAGCAAACATGAAATAATTATTTATAAATAGCCTATACCCACGGCTCCGTTCGCGTGGAAAATGTGTTCCGTTCCAGCGCCTTACAGGAACTGTGGGTCGTAGGGATTACATGCGGGCCGCTGTAGGCAACAGCTAGTAGTTAACAACATATTTTAAAATTATTAGTAACTATCTTTTTTACTGTATACTTTTTTTTTATCGTGGATACGGATACCCCCCTGCCAGAGCCGGTGAACGACTGACTGACGGTAGCAATGTGGCGATATTTTTAATATTCCCATTAATATCAATGTAATTTTCTGCTTTATTAATGTAAAAATACAGACCACATAGTGATAAACTGTGAACACCTTAAAATAGTATTAAGACTTTTCACCCTGGGGGCTCAAGTAAAAAAATATCTCTAGTGGAATGTACAGCGCGTCGCGTCGTTAAGAGGCTCTCGAGGCTCATTCATTACAGGACAACAATGCAAGGTGAGTACTCACTTCCCCAAGTCAAGGAGCTCTGATTTGAGCCTAGAATCCGACATTGTTTCATATTTAAAATAGGGTACAATTGATTTTGAACGAACTGAAAGAACCACACAATTCTGACATCCGTGGAAAAAACAAAAAATAACACTGCATCCATGCAGTATTTGCGCACTGCCGATGGGCGTAAAAACTAAGTAACTTTTGAATTGTAACCTGAAATTAAACTCCATTCGGTTAGCGGCTACAATATGGGGTTCTTCAAGAAGGGCATTAGAAGGTTTCTTCAGGGTCGGCAGCGCGAGTGTGACGCCCCTGGTGTTGCATACGTCCATAGGCCACGGAAACCACTTTCCATCAGGTGGGCCGTGTCTGCCACCTGAGTAGTATAAAAAATAAAAAAAGGTACTTAACTAAACGTAAACAATCTTTATATGTCTATTTAATATGTTTTATTTAAAAACTCAGTTTATAAATATTTTTTCTGTTTAGAAACTTATTTTGCAGACTAAAAATCGAAATCGAAACACTAGTTAGTTCGTTGGCCAAGTTTATTTTTTTAATATGTGTTTTTATAAAAAGTGGTTGCAAGAAGTTTACCTAGTAGTTAAGTACCTAACCGAATGGAGTAATAGGTGACGAAGACTAGAGTTCCTTGATTTTTGTTCACCCAAAAAGTGCCTAACGCGCATTTAAAAATCTACTAAAATATTATCATAAAATTCAGATTGTAAATCAATACTTGATACCCAAAACAAAACATTATGTTTTCACTCAACCCTTCCCGTCAAGGGAGGCACTACAAAAACACGTCATTTGCTTGTATCCTGTCACACCTCATGAGGTTCCTATATTGTCATGAAACCTTTCATGCAGCCCTCCGAATTCGGGTGCTTCTGACCCACCCTTTCTTCAAGACATCATTAATTTAGACATAGTGTATTCTGTGAAGTTGACCCCGACTGACCTGTAGGCTTCAGTGGTGAGAGACGAAAATTTTCAAAAGAGTAGCCGGTGGAATTCTTTTTACCTCTTATAGAATGATCATAGTATAAACTAGCCTTCCGCCCGCGACCACACTCGCGTGTATCTCTTATCTCCGATTCTACTCAACCGGTTGAAATCAAACAAGTGTAATTTTTTTTAAGTCTGACCAAGAGCCTTCTAACAACAAAAAAAAACGGGTTAGACTCATATTGACTTGGTTGTAAAAGACCTACTTTGCAAAATGTCTAGTTTGCAGAATGACTACATAGCAAAAGGTCCAAGGTGCAAAATGACTACACGGCATTAAAATCTGTCCAGTAGTTTCGGCCAGTTGTATGTATTGTGTATGTAGTCCCCTTGGGCCTCAAAATAAAATGACATACTATTAGCGATGACACCAGCAGAAACGTTCAGTAACTGTATACGATTGACATAATCACTAATGTGACTATAAAAATTTAAGACAAAATAATTGATTGATACTCAAAATTTTTTTGTGTCATCTTCCAAGATAACAATAGTATTGTATTATATTGCTATCTTAGAAGTGAAAACGTTTCACTTCGAAGCGATTCCAGTGACAGAATGTCACTTTGTACACATATTATATCTATCTCATACATTGATCATATAGCAAATGAGATAACACCACACATCAATACACATTCACACATACGAACACACTCAGCTTGTATATCGTTGTTGCCTTAATGCCTTGTGTTACTGAAGCTTTACGATCATTTCCTCACCTGGACGATATCAACAGGTACGATTAAAACAGGGATTAATCGTTAAATCTGGTATACTGGAATAATTTTCTCCTAAATCTTGCAGTACAACGTCTTTTATATCACTTAGGTCGCAGACAAGCACACGTCCCACCTGATGGAAAGTGGTTAACGTGGCCTATGGACGAGTGTAATACCAGGTGAGTCACACTTGTGCTGTCGACCCTGTTAGAACAGAGAGATTCTGTGCCGTCAGCGCAGAAGACAAGCAGGACAAGCCTTTGGTCTTCGTACTGTCAACGCAATAAAGTGCCTAATTGGACGTCAGTTTCAAACATATTTTCGATTCGGTAGATCGAAAACATGCATTGAACAACAGGTGGTTTGAAATTGAATATTTGAGCGAACTATTTTAAATTTGTAGTTACTAAAAAGGCTACAAAATCTATTGATTGTTGTGTAGCATTTTTTATTGTGAGCTCTAAAATCTGTGTTAAAATAATAAAATTGTAGTGATAAATGAATAATTATAATATATATTTGTATAAATATGAATAAAATAAACTTGCCAGTTCTATTCAATAATTTTTTTGTTTATATAAGACACGTCAATTTGATTTCGCCTTGCCTGATGGTAAGCTGAAGGCAAAGTCTTGGAAAGAGGGTCACCATTATAGACACGTTCCATGCTATAATGGTGGCACTCAGCTTGTCGGCCTCATCAGATGCTTTTTCACGCCCCGCTTAAAGGATCCGGGACTGTAGGAGGAGGGAAACACGTGAGCTGGTAAAAATTAAAAAAATACCACTACTACAATGATTATCACACATAGTCATAAATTATAGGCAGTGAAAGATATTATCTCTGAAGTGATATTAAATAAAAATCGTATTTTGACTTTTCCGGGACCCTCACGTTTCGTGTGCTTTTGTTGTTTTATGTTTAAACTAGAAATCGGCTCATGACCTTATGTGTTTTTTTTTTGTTTTATGTGTGATTATCGGTTCATATCTACTTCCAAATAAAAAAAAATGTTGAATCACTGATTTATATTGTTACTTAGGTAACGTTAAGCAAAATGAGTATTTTTCAAAGCCCTAAAAACCCTGCATTAGAATACTTTATTTCCATTTCGATCTGTTTAATATGCACAGATGCCTATGAATCACATCGGCAATCTGGACATTTTCTGCCCCTAAGCACAACAACGCTGTTCCAATAGATCAATTTGCCGGACTCGTAGCATAGTGCTACGAGATTGGTAGACTCCGTAGCACGTTGCTACGCATACTAATCGGGGAGTATCAATCTCGTAGCAGATTGCATTTCATTTTTAGAATAAAATTACTGTGCTTTGGGCATCAAATGTTGGTTGTAGTATCGATTTTAGGTATTTTGTTGATTTTGTTATCTGTTCTGGGAAACCAGTACGAGTTATTGGGTTATAATCCTGTCTTACATTGATTTTATGGAGGGATTACAAGGAATACTAGTAATGTTGATTATAGTACATTATGGTACAAGTGAGCAAAGTTGGTGATTACCGCCGAGTCGCCATTGGGACCCGAGCCGCCAGGCGAGGGTCTTAAGAGAGCCGAGGACGGTAATCATCATACTCACGCGTGCCATACGATGTTTTACAACACACTTGCGAATAAAATAATACTATTAATTCGTTTTCCTATGTGCGCGCATCTAACAATGGCGGTCGGCCATATTTAAAAAAAAAATGAGGTTTGAATTTAACTTTTTTTACTGTTTTTTTTTCTGTACTTAGAGAAAAAAAAAAGTTAAATTTTAGTGAAAATTTTGTTTATTAAACAAGTATTACAAGTTGAAATCATTTATTTAAATACGAATATGCATCAAATGAACATACCATAGGCATATTAATTTATTCGTACTATTAAACACGTTCTTTTTTGTATCGAAACTTTTTTAAGGACATAGAAACTTAACCTATAAAATTTAAAAACGAATCTATAACTCACTTGTGAATAATAGCAATGAAAAAGTCACAGTTTGATAATAGGTGTCATTACGTCCCTATTTGCGGTGAAATAATAGCACTTTTATGAGCAGGTGTGTTGTAAAAGATATTTATTGACGAAAAAGTTTAATAAAAGTAGAGGAAACTCGTGATCTGTATAAGGACCCGTGGTAAGGACAGAATCAGATGGCAGGCTATTGTATCTGCCTAACCTGGATAAAGGCATTAGTATGTATCATTTCTATTTTTTTTAATCTTTATTTATAAAGGACTTTTATCTAATGACATGGCAGTCCTATTGTAACAAAATAACATTTCCATTTTGTGAAAGATAATTGAAAGTTCAAAATCGTTTTAAGATAGAAAAAGCGAATACAGCCTGGGCGGGACTCAAACCCGCGATCGTTCCCTTACTCTAGCTCTCTAGCCCCGCCCAAAGCCGAATCAAATTTTACTAAACATTGAAAGTTTCTATTCAAGCGCTGATGCCGTCAAGAACATCCTCCATTTCTAGAATCCTAAGGGAGCAAATATTCCTATTGCATTGTAAGCCAGCGACTGACTGAATGCAGTACGTGTGTAGATTTTTTTTGCTTGTAACTTCGGCGAAAATTGAAACTTTGTAGAAGTTACTTTTCTAGAAAGCAAAGAAAGTTTACGTGCTTTTGAATTGAAGGGAGACGAAAAATGGGTTTGAGGTTTGTTCAGTTTTACCGACTTTAAAAAAAGAAGGATATTATATATTTATTATATCTCCTTCAATTGTGAACCGAATTTAAAAAAATGTTTTATTCATTTGTTTTTTTTTTTTAATATAGGACACGTCAATTTGACTTCGCCTCGCCTGATGGTAAGCTGAAGGCAAAGTCTCTGAAAAGAGGGCCACCATTACAACACGTACCATGTTACAATGGTGGCACTCAGCTTGACGGCCTCATCAGATGCTTTTTCACGCCCCGCTTAAAGGACCCGGGACTATAGGACATAGCTCTTACGGGTTAACAATTTCACTTAACTAGGTTGAAATTCTGAACAATCTTATTCTATACTTCCATTATATAAATGTAAATTTACAGCCAGACCCAGCACGCGGTTAAAACGTAATTCAGTCAATGCCAAAAACAATTTAGTCATAAAAGCGGAACTTACAAAACGGTAAAAATAATAAAGACTTGCCAAATGGACGACCGGTTCAAACTTAGACCCGGCCTGAGAAGGCTCCAAAAAGTAACTCAGCGAGCTTTTTTTCTGACATTATTAAACATCTTTACAAGCTTTTTAACGTCTGATAGCAGTAGGATAACTAAACTAAATACATTTCTGAATGTAAAACATATACATTATATAATGTATTATTATAGGAACGTAGAGCTACACAAACGTGCGTGATTAAACACAGGCCTTGTCAGAATATTAACATAAATGTGCTATAGCGCCATTACACTTTATGTTAATATTTTGACACTAACTGCGAAATACTGTGAAAAATTCTGCAAATTAATTTGCTTGTTGAAAAATTATGCTAAAACTGACTTAGCTTTGTGATTAGGAGTGTTCCTTCATGTTTCTCATGTTTTGCAAAAACCTTTTTTGCTAAGTGGAGTAAATAGGTAAGCAAAACATACGAATTTTTCAGGTAGGTACGTAAAAATATTTTTAGAAGAAATGCCAGGTCATAGTTGAATTTGTTATTAACGTTTTTAACTTTTGAAGAATGCGTATCAGAACAATTCCCTTTTGAAATGAAAAGGCCATGAGATGCTTTGAGAGGATGAATGAAAAATGATTGACGAAACAGATTCATGAAGCAAGGGCAACCCGGTTACCTAGGAGAAATAAGGTACTATGTCGTTGTCGATATAATATAGCTAGCGGCCGATCGCGATTTGGTACCCGTGGAGTTCGTTTTACTGTCCTAGGGGTGGAGTTTCGTAAAATCCGTTCTTAGCGGATGTCTACACCCTATAAAGAACCTACCTGCCAAATTTCAAGTTTGTATGTGCTATAGTTTCTATGTATATAGTTATTACCCACAAGCTACTCAAGCCAAAGCTACTTACAGAAACAATGATTCTTCAAGTGGCCAGTCTTATCAAAATTAATAAGATTTTTAAGGAAACCTCTTTGCAACTTCTCAACATTACATACCTCTTTATACTGAATAAACATGAGTGAACTCTTTTAATACATTTAATCAATGTGACCAAATCTGTAGCTGTAGTAAAAATACTTCATAGTTAAGTAACTTATTATACTTAAGAGCTGTACCAAAACTGCCTTTATGCGAATTTGCCCTTTTGAGAAGTTGCCGTTATGAGAAATTGTCATTCTGAGAAGTTGCCCTTATGCGAATAAGGGCAATTAAAGGTATGATTCCGAAGTCGACCGCATACGACAACTGCCGAGGCATGCAGCAGATATAGCGTACCCATTACTTGTCAAACTCTGATACGGATAAAGAGGACCATTGAGAAGCCGTAATGAATTACGCGCATGTGCTGCGTGCGTCGGCAGTTGTCGCATGCGGTCGGCTACCGAATCATACCTTAATAGGTAATCTGGTATGAAATTAGAAACAGAAATAGGTGTATGCCAATACCGCAGTAGGCGATACCATGTGGTATTGCCAACCCTGTAAACTTTAACTAAATATATTCCAAAATAGGATTATCTTCCATAAATAGTGCCAATTCGGGTCGGCTTCAAGGTGACTTAGTTATCCGCCTATAAATCCTTCTGTACATCAACTAATTTAAACAGTACGTGATACGAATAATAAATTAGACACGTATTCTTAGTCAATGAGTAATTATAATCTAGCGATGACGGGAGCCTCGGAGTCTACGTTAATCCGACGATCCCCGTTGAAATACACATTCGTCACGGGTAGTTGGAGCCCTAAAAAGTGCCGGCATTTTAGGCGTTTTTTTCTAGAGCAAGTTCTCCACGCTATGGTCCGCTATCTGGTCTATATAACCAATGGGTTATGGAGGTCAGATGGCATCCGCTTTACGAATAAACTGATGTAGGAATGGGTACGGAGGATGACATGACTGAATGATTCCCGAATTCACTTAACAATTATTCTTTTGTTCGTATTCTCAACTCTTGAAAAATTTAGTTGATATCACTTTTTGGAATCACCCTTCAACAGTAATCAATTCAAATTCATTTATTCACAGGAATGTAGGTTACATAGTTATGTATAAATAGATAGGTATTTGTTAATAACAGCCTCCGTGGCGTAGCGGTAGTGAACGCGGCCGCTACGCATGAGGCGCGGGTTCGATCCCCGCTTAGTGCAAATATTTGTGTTCATGAAATATTGGTATTTATATTGGTCTGGTCGTGCCTCGGAGAGCACGTTAAGCCGTCGGTCCCGGTTGCCATAAGAACATCTATGGTAGTCGTTACGGGTAGTTGGAGCCCTAAAAAGTCCAAAAACAACGGTCTAACTGCAAAGCTTCGATATCGCCTAATGTTATCATTGGGCTGTGGTCGGAGGTCAGATGGCAATCGCTTCACAAAAAAATATCGAGGTCTAGCCAAATCTGTAGTTAAGACTGGTAAAGCGGACCCCAGACTCCGAGCTGAAAAGCTTCGAATGCGACTGGGAATTAACGCTAGGATGAGAGAGATAGGTATTTGTTAATAGTGAACCTGGTTAAATTTGTCCAAGGACGAAGATATTTTTTTATACCACTTAGGTGGCAGACAAGCACACGGCCCACCTGATGGTAAGTGGTCACCGTGGCCTATGGACGTATGCAACACCAGGTGCGTACACTCGCGCTGCTTGTTTTACAACTACATAATTCAGTCTACCATATTATATACTTGTTTGTAAACTTAGAAAACAGTCACGAACATCCACGATTGAGATATTGGAAAGATTCCACAGTGAAGCAACTTATCAAACAAAATCTATATGCACATAACTTATCTTCCAGCATCCCATATTTTAAGTATCTCAACGGTTTGCCAAGGGTCGTGGATCAAACGCGGCGTCTGTATAAATTACGCCACTTTTCGGTCAAAGTTCGTATTTATAACTAAAGTTTTGTTCGGTTGAGCGCCATTGGTGACTAAACGCCCTTTCAAAGTCGCCACTTTTTATATTTAAGGATTTTTTTTCTACAGAAATATCATCGATATGTCGCAGCCAACTGGCATAATCAGCCGTTTAGTTAATCGCCTAGCCTCTTTACTAAACGTCGTTTAATTTAAGACCTGAATGATATTCAGCCAGTTGATCAAACAGCTAGGCAAATGGCTTGGATCAATGACAATGACTTGTTTCCATGCATGAATATTATTCAGGCCGTTAATTGAACGGCTTAAGCTTGTTGACTGCGACTGATTTATTATACTAGGGCCAATCTCTTCCTGTTTGTTTCATAAAATTTAAAGGTACTATACATCATGAGAGGTAAAATCCCGGTTGCATCCCAAGCTTGCATTTTAGAGTCTGGGGTACATCATATCTGCTTAATATTTATAGAATCAAAAATCACTGCCGCATACTTGTGATCTCAAAAATGTAACGTCGAATTTTCTGTACGGTCTTGCAAAAATAAAAGTTAGAATTCTGAAAATATGGCTTCAGTTTTTGAACATAAAATGTAAATCAAAAAAAGAACAATGAAAATACTAAGGCATTATTCAGATCACTGCGTGCAAACCAAATGTGCCTGGGGAGAACTCTACCGCAGTGTTAAAACTAGACATGAGATTTTAATAATTATGTATTCCTACTTCCTACTCATAATAAAAATGTGAAAATTCGTGAAAATGTTTGGATGTTTGCTACTCAATCACACTCAAACAGCTAAAGAGATCTCGCTTGCATAGATTATAGGTATAGATTAAGGTCAAGATTAACACAGGCTACTTTTTTTTCTTTGGTATAAGTGCCCATGGACTGCGCGAACAGAATCAGAATTTCACGCTGGCGTAGCCGTGGGAAACAGCTAATTGACACCATATAAATAGACTTCATATTACAAACTTGCTAATTAAGCTATTGTACTCTAATGTTGGCATATAATATTGTTATAACATAATATTATAATAAACAAAAAATGTGATACAATAATATTATCCAATTCAATAAATCATTCATTTACAGAAAAAAAAAAAATTGAAACAAAGTTACAGTGTAGTTTAGAAAGTTCGGCATCCCGCTGAGAACAATTCATAACATACATACACACACCTTCATAATACGTATATATCGCACACAGGTATTTGTATGAAGTAGTCAGGAAGGCCCAGGAGAGCAATTGATGTCCGCACGTAGTGAAGTATGTACTGCATTGTCTACTGCAGCTGGCTCGAATACTGTCTCCCTAGACAAATAGCAATTCGTTGGCCGGCGAATGGTTGGGAATGTATGGGATTGACACGTATTTTGACGTTCATGACAGTCGTCAACGTATGTCGATCGCATACATTTATCAATAATTATATTCTATTGTATCTTTTTTATACCACTTAGGTGGCAGACAAGCACACGGCCCACCTGATGGAAAGTGGTTACCGTGGCCTATGGACACACACGTGCTGCCGACCCTGAAGAAACCTTCTTGAAGAACCCCATATTGTAGTCGCTTGAGAAACCATCGCGGGGAGTTCATTCCACAGCTTGAGTGTGCGAGGGATAAAGTATTTTGCAACTTGTCTAAAGGGACTGGAATGACTGAATACGTCACAGTATTTATTTATATACATACATAAACTCACGCCTGTAAATCCCCAAAGGGGTAGGCAGAGGTGTATTAACACCCACATTTCGGCATTCGGTCCCGCGTAATAGGGGGCGTGGCTACTGCCGTCTATAGTACGCGCCAGTTAGTGTGGCAATACGAGTCATTTACATTCCCCCATACAGTGGTGTAGGTATACGAAATTTGCAAAAACGACAGTTTTAATGTTAAAAGATAATGTAATAATTCTTATTTCTTAATATTTTTGATTTACCTTTCTTGTTACTTCGTATTCGTAAGACTTTGTTCCACTCGTATTGCCACACTAACTGGCGCGTACTATAGCTGGTACTTTGTCGGCTATATGTTTACTGTCGAATGGAGAACAGCCCTAATCCCTTAGACGATTTTTACGCCACCCACAGGAAGACATAGGGTGGTCCTATTTTACTCCACTGAGAACCAACAAGGCATTATTTACATTAAAAAAACTAAGTACACATTGGACAGCATACGTTTACTCGCAAATTGTTGTTTGTTCGACAATACGATCAACGACAGTAGGAGTTAACAGGTTTTATGTGACATGATTGTTTGATATGGATATTTCAATTTTAAACTGGCATGTTTAGCGTGGCAGTAAAGCGACTGGTACGTGAGGTGCTGGGTAGATTCCTACTGCATGGAAATATTTGTATTTATGAAGAGATTTTTTTGCGTTCGTCTGGGTATTTAGACTTTGGATTGTACTTTAGAGCCCACGATATGATGTATGTGCCAAAAACGACTGCCGTCCAACTCAGTAATCATGATCATGGAGACGTATTTTTGTGATTGCATCCTTGACCAAGATAACCTTGGAGCTCAAGGTCCGCATTACGGCTCTTCCTCCTCTAATTCGCACGATCTTGGGCATTCAAGGTAGTGAGACCATTTACATGCATGTCACCCTTCAGGATGTCAATCTTCTTTCTTCGTTCTTGGGCCTACTGCTGCTACCAGGACCCGGCGGGGGCGCTATTGCCAGGCATTTGCTGCAATCACTGCGACTCGAGCGAGGACTCGGCGCTGCACACGCTCACTGAGTGTCTGGCGTGGGAGACGCCGAGACGGGAGCTGGTGGCGACCCTGGGAGTGAGAGCTCTCACGCTCGCCACTTTGCTCGCAGCGATGGTTCGCTGCGCGGATGCGTGGGCCGCCGGCACCTCCTTCTGCGAGCAAGTGATGCTCGTGAAGGAGGCGGCGGAGCGGGAGCGAAGGAGAATCGTAGACCTTGCGGCTCGCGAGGAGCGAAGGAGAATCGCAAACCGCGCGGCCCGCGACGAGCGGCGGCAACTCGGGCGTCGGAGGTCGCAGAATGACCTCCGTCCCCCATGAGCGCGGGCTTGGGGGTGACGGGTGGGGTCGCCTGTCACCCTAGCAGAAGCAGGCCACGGCGGTGGCGCGCATTGCGTGCCCCCCCCATACCCGGGGGCGAGTTGGGGACTCCGTGGTCCGGGTGGTCCCCACACCGGAAGAGGGCCAGATCGAGAGATATGGCCCTGGGTCAGCCGGGGTGCGAGGGATATGGCTATGACAATCTCACCTCCGGCAACTGACGGCCTACAGAAGGCGTGCGTTTTAGTCGGTTCGAGTCCGACATAACCTCCTCCTCCGACTCCGGCGGGGGAGGTATCCGTGGGGATTTTTCGCACGATAAAAAAAAAAAGGCATTTGCTGCCCACGTAGCGTGGCGGTTGCCGCAAGACGTGGCCGCACCAGCGAAGGCGGCTCTCTTACATTTAATCTGCGCACCAACTGGCAGGTGAGATTGGCATAAGCCACGAAGATTTTAGCAGGGTCCCTCAAAATTAAGAGTCTGCTGTCTGAGAGTTTGCTGTAATAAAAAATGATGAAACAAAACTCATATAAAATAATAATGATTCTTAATTCCTGATGTACTACCGTACAAAATGTCTTTATATCCACATTTTATTATGGTTCGTCCACGAAATACGACTATGGATGTGTATCCGAAATAAGATTTATTGTGAAATAGATAATGGTCAGGAAGAATTATCGCCGTGTATGAAATTTACTGTTATACGTTCCATTTGGTTACCAATATTGAAGGCGATAAACGTATGATTACGAAGGTGACCGCATACGATAACTGCAGACGGACGCAGCAAATACGCGTTATTCATTGCGGCTTCTCAATGGTCCCCTTTATCCGGATCGGAGTTTAACAAGCAATGGTACACTGTATCTGCTGCATGCGTCTGCAGTTTTGACTTCGGAATCATACCTTAATGATAAAAACTCAATCATCATCATCATTATCCAAGTGTGAATCCCAGTTATATCTGAAACTTGCATTTGGCTTCAGCATACAGTCACCATCGATATTTAGTTTAGCATAATTATTCCAAGTCACCGACGACTTTTTTCTTTCTTTGCGCGCTGTCGCGGTTGGCACCTGTACCCTTTCTCGGTCAGCACACATTCCCTCCGCTGTACAGTCAGCATATATCCGTCCGACTGACATCTTTCCTTTCCACATACATTCAGTCTAGGTATGCCCGACCTTTATGCCAGGCGGGTGTCTTAACCATATAAGGTGTATGGTTAAAATATAAGGGTATGCTTTTATTTTCTTAAAAAACCTTAATCTCGGAATTCTTTACAGTGCGAACCGATGAAACCTCACCTCATCGGAAGTAATAATGAAGTGGGAATCGAGTCGAATAAAACCGCACAGGATAGGATACAACAGGATTAACGCTCATCTGATCGTAGAATTTAGTTATTAAGAATACGATTACAAATGACACACTTTGACTCACAATCACGAAGCTTCTATTCTTGTTTTGCTTACTTGAAACCGAATACTTGAAAAAGTCCGTAATTGGCGTTAACAGACTAACCCCCTATAACCTAGGATTAACTACGGTAGGTGAGAACTATTAAATGTATTAATACATCTCTGATTATTCCTTCGGGTAGGTTTATAAAAAAGAAATAAACCGAAATTGATTCCGAATGTTCTCAGTTTACTAGCCTTGTCCCTATAGAATAGCTTATTGCCTTCCCCTGACAGGTTTAACCAAATCCAATGCATTAAAAACGGTTTTCCGGAGCGCATTTTATACCTTTTTTTTACGAATTAATAACAATATAACCGAAATAGCCCTTTGTATACAGCCTACCTTTCCATCTGCTCACTTCCCTGTACCTAATAACAGACCTCCACATATTTTGTACATAATTTATGATATAAATGCTGTACAGTGTATACAGTATTATTAGAGAGAACCCAAAACAACTGGGACGCACAAAATGGAGTTCGTTGAAAAGGTAAATTGAAAAAGGAATCCCGTATTTGCATTCCATTTTTTTCGCATTCTATAGATATATTGAGCATTAAAGACGTTGGATTTTGTTCCGTCATGTTTCATGTTATTGAAAGTGATGGTACAGGTACCATTTTCGTAGGTTCTAATAAACATTCTAGGATATTCTACACAGCGCTATCTGGACCTAATGTAAGCATAGTAACTATGTATTGAGTTCTAAAATACGATTTATAAATGCATACATGTATAAACAAGCATATTCAGACCAATTATATGCATTCATGTATACAAATATTTGCATTTAACGGAATTTTAAGCCGTGCGACTTAGAAGTCGGACTCTACTGCTACACCACAAGCGAGGTGTCGAAATTTTATACTTTTTTAAATACTAGTACTAGTCAGTATGTATATTATTATATATGTTTTATATTTATTTTTGTGGGTGTTATTTTGTATTTTTGTGTGTGTGTGTGTGTGTTTTATAAACGTATTTTCTTTCTTTCTAATAGAAATTACGCTTCTGAGAAATGGAACTCATAAACTAGTTTGGTGAAACGTTCAAAATTATGGTTATTTAAAAAATATTTGGAACCAATTTAAAGAAATTGGTTCCAAATATTTTAGTTAGTGTTTGCAAAAGTGCAAACACTTGAATTTAATAAAATTAATTATGGTAAAAAAAATTGCTATACTTAATGTAGATGTCCTTATGACACCGGGTCTTTTGTTCAAAAAGCTTTTAAATTTAGAATAATACGGTCGGCCAGCCGAGAGCGTCCTCTAGACAGGTCGGTGTCGACTTGGATGCTTTCACAGTGTACAATGAAAGCTACAGATCGAAATCAGTAAAATGAAATGCATACTTTTGTCCAACGGTAGAACAGATAGGTCTGCTATTATGTATTATACAAGGTGATTTTGTAGTCGTTTCGGAGCGAAAGATTTGGGCACAGTTTCGATAGCGAAAGCGTCTGGAAGTGTGGAGGTACGAGGTGTGATGTCCCTCCAACACAAAGGGAGGATCCTCCGACCAGGCAAGGCGAACACGCCTGGCGGGCCGCGGGCCAACAATTGTCGTTGGGATGTTGTAGATATATTGTACAAGCGCTGGAACTTCACTTTCGCGATGCAGGATTCGTAGTGACGTAGAAGTTCAGCTTGCTGTCGCTAGATGGCGCTGTGTACATGTGGTATCGCCACAGAAGTATTATTTTGGCGAAAATGATTTTTTTTTTACTACCCCCATACAGCATGCCTTTCACCTGTAGATACATTTTCCCTATACCTATTATAAAAATACATTTGGCATTCTATTCCATTATACGCCGAGCAACGAATTGCCACTTGTCTAGAGGGGCAGTTCTACATCACAAAGTCTAGGAAACAAAATTATGGACAAGACGTCTACTTGGCAAGGGTGTTAGACTTGGCACGGGTGCCAATGTCTGCTGCCATCTGGGCCGTTAGAAATACCGACATAGTGCCAATAAGCTGGTTTAATATATTGTAATATTTAGTATAATGTGTTGCTTCGACTGCCGGTCTTCCTGCTAAATTCAAGTAATTAATAGGTACTTACTATAAGCTTGTTGTTTCTTTCTTACTTAATTACGTAAAAACGATCGTATTTCAATACGATGTCAATCCATACTAATATTATAAATGCGAAAGTAACTCTGTCTGCCTGTAACGCTTTCACGCTTAAACCACTGAACTGATTTTGATGAAAATTGGTATAGGGGTAGACTAGACCTTTAAAAAGGCTATGTTTGGTCGCGATAACCGACATCTACACGAACGGAGCCGCGGGAAACATTTAGTATGTATTATGTCTAACTAAAATTTTAGTAATATTATTTCTGGATCTACAATAAGAAATCAATCGGTCAACATATTAGAGTACCAATCCAAATAAATTATACCTAAGTTTGAATTCAGTTTATCAAAATTCTTAACCTACTGAAGTAACTACTTGTTATATTGAAAATATGCAAACACGATAAAGTCTAATTTGTCCCGCAAACTATCGAATGTAAAAGTCCAATACACGATTTATACTGCTACTTTGTGACCTATTTCGTTGCTATTTGAACTTTTCCAACTCACATCGAGCATACTTAAACAACCTTAAATGTTTTTAAAATATTTCAAAGTGTAAAACACTTTTCGGAATGGAAATAATTTATTTTGTTCAAATAAATTACTTTCTGAAAGCAATTGCGATTCGATTTAATCCATATCCATCCATACTTCCATACTAATATTATAAAGGCAAAAGTAACTCTGTCTGTCTGTCTGTCTGTTACGCTTTCACGCCTAAACCACTGAACCGACTTTTATGAAATTTGGTACAGAGATAGATTAAACCTTGGGAAAGGACATAGGCTATGTTTGGTCGCGATAACCGACATCCACGCGGGCGGAGCCGCGGGCAACTTCAACAGCAAGTAATTTTATATTACTCTACTAATGAATCCTTTCAGAGCACAAAATACTCAACATCATGCACTATCAATAGATCGCTCAAATCATAAAACATCATAATTTATGGGTTAATCCGTTGTAGATTAATTCATTTTACAAGAGTGACGACCGTCTGACCCGCTCCCCAACCCCAACAGGACCATAACAAAACAAATAATAGATATAAATGTGAAAGTTTGTGGGGAGGGATGTATGTAACCGTGGATGTTTGTTATTATTTCGGACGGGAGAAAGGATGGAGGACATAGAATATATTGGCAGGATATAGCATAATTTTTAGCCCAGATATGGCATCTTGTGAGTGGAAGTTTTGTGGGCCCACTAGGATGATTGGGGTCTAAGTAGTTACTCTAATAAGGGAGCGATCGTCTGAAATCATCATGAAACCCTGCACCAAAGCCTCATTTGTCTGCAGGTGTACCTGGCCCTCGATTCTGCTAAAGCAAAACCAATATCATACCACGAACATTGTAAAAAAATACATTTTATTTTAGTCTTTAAATTCAATTAAAGTCTTTAAAGTCATTTATGTCATTAGAGTCTAAAATTAAGTGGTTTATATTGTAGAGACGAAGGATTGTTATGAAAGTTTTTTCATTTAATTTTGTACTTTATGGCTATAGTAATAAAGTCAAAAATTCAATGCAATAAATAAATAAATAAATAAATATTGTAGGACATTCTACACAACGCTATCTAAACCCAAAGTAAGCATAGCTTAACTAGCTTGTGTTATGGGTTCTAGAATGCGGATAAACATACTTAGATACATTTTTTTTGTAAATACATACATATTATACATGGAAACACCCAGACCAATGCAAATATTCATATTTCATGCACACAAATATTTGCACTGAGCGGGGATCGAACCCGCGCCTCCTGCGATTTATAATGTATCTGTGGTGTGACAGTGGTTTTACTTTAGCTGAATCGAGGCCCTGCTTACAGATGAGATTACCCTGCGCCCTAATTGAAAAATAGCATCTTGTGAGTGGATGATTTGTGGGCCTACTAACATGATTGGGGTCCAAGTGGCCTATTACGGGAGAGATTGTCTGAAATCATCATGAAAGCCTGCACTATAGACTCATTCATCAGTACTGTAGTCCTTTAAGCGGGGCGTGAAAAAGCATCTGATGAGGCCGTCAAGCTGAGTGCCACCATTGTAACATGGTACGGGTCTGTAATAGTGACCCTCTTTTCAGAGACTTTGCCTTCAGCTTACCACCAGGCGAGGCGAAGTCAAATTGACGTGTCCTATATAAATAAAAAGTTGTAGTGCTCACAGGTGAGATTGAAATGGGCCCCAATTGAAATGAACGGTTATAATCCCATATAACTGTAACTTACATTGATTCGCGTACCAACACAATTGCGGTGCAAAGCACAATGGAATTGTTGTGGGTTAAAACTAACGAGTTGTTTGTGTTGAATACAAAGGGAAGTTGCGCCGAGCGCTACTAAATACACTTTGGGGCTTTTACAAAGTTTGTTTTGACAAACATGACACTACATTATCGGTTTAGTCGGCTAAACTTTAACTAGATGTCCAAATGTATTGGCTGACGTTTTGTCCGCTTTCAAACAAGATGTTTGTTTCCTTGCTAAAGAGTTTCATTAGTCCATTGGTTTATATATATTGTTACTAAAGTACATTAGTCTGACAGATTCTTCATCTATTTACTTACCTACAGCGTTCTACCAGTATATTAATCGTGTGCCACAAACAGGACGAGAATATTTTTATACCACTTAGGTGGTAAAAAAGCACACGGCCCACCTAATGGGAAGTGCTGCCGACCTTGAAGAAACCTTCTAATGCCTTTTTTTGAAGGACTCCATATTTTTTTTTTTTATATAGGACACGTCATGTTAACTTCACCTCGCCTGATGGTAAGCTAAAAGTAAAGTCTCGGAAAAGAGGGTCACCATTAAAGACACGTACCATGTAAAAATGCCTGAACTCCACCCTCAGCCCTTAGAAAAACCACAGCAAGGAGTTTATTCCACAGCTTGAGTGTTGCGTGGGATGAAGTTTCTTTTGTACAGCACCAACATGTTATAATAATAAGTTAAGTTCATTCTTAAATATCAAACTATATCGATCTAGATTTTAGTACCGACTTACGGCATCCACTATAAACCTCTGTGTTATCAAGGCATGTAAAAAAATGTGTGTAATATTTGATTGAAAAAGAAACAAAATTTAAAAATAAATATCTCTTTAACCAGTGGAACCGATACTTGTTGGGATCAGTCAAAGATAAATATGTATAATCGATGAACAACGCACAAAACAATGCATGGTAAATATCCCGAAAGCTCTAATAGTAAATAAACGTAGTAAGTAGTGTTAATAAAATACCTACTATAGGTTTTAATACTATTAACACCAGTAAATTTATACAATACATATATGAAACACCAATACATACCAGACACGACGGAAGAAATACGACTTCCTAACTACACAAAATGTCTGTGGTTTTTGGTGCGAATACAATTAGATAAATCTCTGTTTACATTTATTGTATTCCAAACACTGATTTATTAACAGAACAAATACAATTCTTTATCTTCTGTAAAACAGAATGAATAGAAATAAAATGAACATTTGAGTTTTTAATATAAAATCTTTTATATCATTTCAAGTTGTTTTTCGCTCCGAAGTATTCGCGGTAATGTCCGATTGAAATAATGTTATTGTTATAAACCAGCTATCTAATAAAAAAGTAAATATTCCGTTGGGAGTACAAAAAAGAATAGAATCCCCATTGTAAATACCCGAAGGGATAGACAGACGTCTATTAACATCCACATTTCGCCAATTATGATCTTTGGTCTTACATAATAGTGAGCGAGACAATTTGTTTTCAAGCGGCCACTTTTTTGTGGGTTGTATGTTAACTGTTGCTTGGAAAACATCTCTATCTCTTACTATTCAACTTCTACAACATCCATGACTAGAGATGGAGGTCTAGTCCACCGGGTACCAATACGTCCAGAATTGAATAGGTATCTAAAAAATAAGGACAAATATGACACACAATTTCACACTACCAAAACAATAACGAAAAAGGCACTATCAGAAGACCAATAATATAAGTACCTAAGCATGATATAAGACAGATAACTAGCGTAAGTATGTTTTTATTTTGTGACAAATACGACACAAAACTTCACACTGCCAAAACAATAAAGAAAAAGGCACTTTATATGAAGACCTTCGACTTACAGTTCAAAATAATATAAGTAAACATGATATACTTGTAAGATAAATATAAGCGCAACTGTGTCGGTGTTTCGGGTCTATATCTGAACCCGAATCAAATCGCGCTCACTGCTGCTATATTATTTATTTAGATACGTAAGCCCGCATTGGCAACACGCTGTATAACTATGTATTGTGTACCTGCAAGGGTGTATGACACGAAGTCAAATATGTAACAGATTGGGGAAAATTTTCATCTCGTAAAAAAATGCAATTTAAACATTCTTCTGTTTTGTTTCTCTCCTCCCATGCGGTGTCGTACAAGGCGACTGGATAGAGCTGTTTAATAGCAGACAGATATATTATACAGACAGCCCAGATTCAGCCACAGATGCATGGCTCGCGTCAACAATAGTAACCGGAATACGGCTACTGCGTGGGACCAAGTACAGTGATTGGTGAAATGTGGGTGTCAATTCACCTCTGTCTAACCCTCCGGGATAATGGCGTGATTAAAAGCATGTAGATATGTATGTTTTGTTTCTTGTGGTAAAAAATGTGGTAAAAAATATTGCTATAAATGAAAATGCTATTTAGATCATTGTCGGATAACATATTATTCTTGGGGGCTCGTGGTGAAATGGTAATTATGTAGGTTAACGTTTTGCAAGATTAAGCAACATCAACCAGGTCGATCTTAGGAGATCATTGGGACCCCTCCATGAGTCGTATAGAGTATGTTAAGCCGTCGGATCCGGTTGCCATACAAACATATATGGTACGCTCTTCTGCTCCCAATTCCGAGAGGAAAGCCTGTGCTCAAGCCTAGTACGTCAACCACCAGGTGTACCGGGCTCCGAAGATCTTAGTGTGGTTCCAAAAACACCCATCGTAAAATATTCTGATAAAATATTCCTTCGAACAGTGTAAAACTCGTTCAGAGCAATGAAAACAGAGCTTAGCCGCTCACCGGTGTGTGATGTTTTTTTGGCGAATAAATCGGCCACTTGGAGAGTATCGGTCTAAATCTGTATTTTGACAGCTGGCTCCGGTTCGCTTTTTCCATTCGTTTTCGTTACTTTAACCACTCACACAGGCAAGACGTCAATCGAGCTTACAGTATATTACCTACTATTTGGTATATTATTCTTTTTATAGAAATAACCAGCTGTAGCCCACGGCTCCGCTCGCGTGAATGTTGGTTACCGCGACTAAACATAGCCTATGTCCTTTCCCAAGGTCTAATCTATCTCTCCAAATCATCAAAATTGGTTCAGTGGTTTAGGCGTGAAAGCAAAACAGACAGACAGATAGACAGACAGACGATGTTACTTTCGCATTTATAATATTAGTTAGTATGATATGGATTTAAGTACACTTTGGGCATAGAAGAATTTAGCTAACTATATTTGGTTTTCAGATAAAATGTCTATTATAATTGAATTTACACAAATTCAAACTCCCAAATGAACATTATTTTATGGGAAAGGGCTATTATACGATAAATAATAGAGATTCCTAAACGATAAAGATTAATGGTCGCTCTTTGTAGAAGCTCATCTAGATATTATTTTATTTGTTATTAAGATCATCTTAATATGCTGGATTTAGTGGTTTGGTATAATTGGCGGCATATATCTTGGCAACAAACACGTTACAAAATGTACTCTTTATGCGCAGTAAGCGAGTATTGGGTGTCTTTTGAGGATAGCTTGAGGTGCTGCGGCGGCGGAGGACCTCGTATCCACCAATCATAGATTATATTAAACCAATCAGCGCGCACCAGAGGCTTGTTTGTCTCACGATTTGTTACCAAGTTATATGCCGGGAACTATAAAAGAGGGACGTTTTTTTATAGCTTTTTTATATCTTATCTTTTGTAATTGTTCAAAATTAGCTGACTAGCTATTTCCTGCGCTTCTGACCTCCTAGGCATAGATCTAAGTTTTATTGGCTTTAGGTGAAAACCTAATTACTCTAATAAACTAAAAACCGCTAAGTTTCGCCTTATAATATCTTTGTACCTACCGTTGTTGGTATATTTAGTAGATTTTGTGTTAAACAGCTAAAGGCTATAACACACCTATCCAAAAAAAAAAAAAAAAAACTAACCATTTTATTACTTCGAAGTTTATTCCAAACGACAAAAAACACTTCGATAATACCTTAACAAAACAAATAACTTATATTCAAATAACATGCGGCAAAATTTCGGAACGGCAGTAAAAAATAACATTATTTTTCCGATAAAAAATTGAAAAACATGAATTGGGGCCTGCCTAGGGGCTTTGCCCGTGTAATACAAAGTCGAGGTCTCAGGAAGCTATTATTAACACCATTTATATAAACGCAAAGATTAACTATAAATGCTTTATATATTTTCACATTGGTTTTTCTTGAGAAAATGTTATTTTTGAAGAAATGCGGGAGAAAGTAGTGGCGGAGAGTCAAAGGAGGGTTATATCTCCCTATTAGTAGCGAAGGGTTAAAATTTTCAAAAGGGAAGCCGGTGAATAAAAAACTTACCTCGATCTAGTTTTTCATGCACTATACGACCCAATAGAAAGCAGGCAGGAATCGGGTTATAAGTCAAGGCAAGTGGTCTCCCTTGCCACTGTACCCTATGAAAAAAGTTCCCAGAAACTCTGGCAGATACTGGCTGCTTGTCAACAGGTAAACTCGCCATGGAGTACACAAAATCCCATTTTATCAACGATGGAAACCCCTACATCCCCACGGCTTGCAATGACGTGGCTATGTGTGTGTTTCATCACGGGTACCTATTACCCTAGGAAGCAATCTTCCAGAAGATGACCAGAAATTGGTTACCTATTGTGAACAGGCAGCCTCATCTTGGAGTAGGTACGTGTCTAGCATTCCGTTGTCGAGAAAGGTACGCATTGAACGTGCATAATCGTTTCAGAACTCGTAGAATTGTATAAACACCCTCAAAGAACTTAAAAGAATAAGCTAAAAGTTTAAACACTTCAAGAAATTATTTCACCCCCTTTCATTTCATTCCACACAAGATGACATTTAACAAACAAGTTCAACTTGTTTAGAAGCAAGTTCACATGTTAACAAGAATTTTAGTGAAGATTTCTACACCAAGTTCTGTGAATATGTTGTGCACTTTGTGTACCTAAGCGGTGGTGAGCACCTACTAACTTGTGATTATTTCTAGTGTTTATCGCACACACGCGATATTCTTGTGGAAAATATGAAAGCTCTATTTTATAAGCATGTGTTAACATGTTTGAACTATGATGCAATTATTAAAATGTTTACTTTCTTAATAAGTTCTCTATGTAAATTTCGAGCACCTTCTCTCTATTAGTCTTTCTGTCTGTTTGACTTGACTAATCTCTGAAACCAAGGTCAATTATACCCACTCAAAATCTGAGGTTTAATAACAAGCTTTAATATCTCCTCACAACAATCTATTTTCCTCATAAAACGACAATAGTTTACTCGTCCGGATATTTTGGCGTCTCGTTTTCGCGTGTTATTTGTTTAGCGGGGGTGTTTTAGTTGACAAATCTGCTTCCAATTGTCAAGTAAATTGAGCTTGAAATGAAGCTAACACACATAGTGATGAGACAACTAATTGCGTATTCTGGAGAGTACGTCGTTAGTACAAATAAGCAGTACAAGTCGAATTATGATGTTAGGACGTTGAATTTCTGCCGTTTCTTGCTTAAAATAAAATTGTGAACTCATTTATTAGCCAGGTCTATTAGGCCATCAGCCTATAAGCTAGGGTTCCCCTTTTTTTACGTGCGTAATTCCCATGGTTTCCCTCCTCCCCTCCCCAGTGGGTCCAGTGGGGTGGTTATGTCGGACCCGAACCGACCAAAGCCGCATGGCACTATGTACAGTACCCGATTTCTGATCACATCAGGAATGTTCCTTCATTAATTCATGAATCAAAAGTTTAAAGAAATATTCAAGAGAAAATAGACAAAGCGCGAAATACTTGTGAAAAGAAACTATCAGTCAAAACTATGCTTTTAAATAAAAAAATAACTGAAATAAAATGTTTGTAAACATACATGAGAGTGAAAATAAAAACAAAGACAGATAAACATAAAAAAGTACGCTGAAGGTCAAGCGATCTCCAACGTTTTCTGGAGACAAGCCAAACACTAAAAGAACCGTACGATATTTTATGCACCCTCATAGATATTGACAGACAAACTCGATTCCAACAGACAAAACTGATTCCGGCAAATACCTTCAACAAACACGTTGATTAGGTAATCAAAATTGTTTGGAATTCAGGTGAATTCAGAACACCAACATTGGAAATTGTTCGCTTCAATTATTACTTATCCAAGTCGCTTGTTTATTCAAAGTTACCACATTTCAAATTGATTAACGAAATTATTCGAGACGGAAACTTTAGTCCACAATACGACTTTGCTTTATTACTTTTGATATGAAGTAGCATATTTTGATTGTGAACAGCAACACGGACAATCGGGCGAACAATGACGGTATAAACAATGGCTGGTCTGAATAGAACTTTTTGTTCCGAGAATTAATTGTAAATATTGCTGGATGTTTTGCTTTCCAACTAGTTTTTTGATGTTAGAATTTCGAGGAATATCGTGGGTGAAAATGTTCAACCAAAGATGCAATACAGATATTTTTGAGTTGTGATGAGTTTAATGTGTTCAAGATATCGGTAAAAAATATATTGTCATACGAAATACATCGCCTCAACTGCTATTCAACGAGGCAATGCTGTTCCGTATTCAGCCCCTCTAGACAAGTGGCAATTCGTTGCTCGGCGTATGATGGAATAGAATGCCAAATGTATGGAATTTGACTGACAGGCGTCAACGAATGTCAAAAACGTCAAATCCTATACATTTGTCATTCTATTCCATCATACGCCGAGCAACGAATTGCCACTTGTCTAGGGGGGCTGCTGTGTAGTCTTTGTCTGTGTATCTTTTGCAAGCTAAATAAATTGTATTTAATATGTAATAAGTGTTCATAAGTGGCGTAAATAAGTTTTGAAATACAAATACTTGACATAAATAAGGTCATGTGAACAATTATGTCAGACTTTCCCTTGCCTCTTCTCATAGCCGCAACCACCCTCGTAAAATAAATCATAAGTTTATATTTGCTGTAAGTAATAAAACGGATGGAGGCAGTAGATACGAAATTCTCTATTTGCGTACGATATTTACGACGTACAGCAATCGCAATTATGTTTCTAAGAAAGATTTGAAAGTTATAAGGATCTTTTTTCTGTACCGTAATCTGTCTTTTTGAAACATTCAGCAATAAGTATCAGTGGTCAGAGCATTCCCCCTGTAAGAGACTGGTCGCGGGTTCGAGTCCCGCCTGGGCGATTCGCTTTTTCCATTATTAATCAATGAGTAAGTATGCTACTGTTGGGGGCGAGTTGGGGACTCTGTGGTCCCCACACCGGAAGAGGGCCAGATCGAGAGATATGGCCGGCTCAGGGGTCGGCCGGGATGCGAGGGATATGGCTACGACAATCTCACCTCCGACAACTGGCGGCCCACAGACATGTATACTACATGTTTGTATGTACAATTTATGACGTCAATGTATCTTCATCTCAACATAGGCCATTTAGTCTGGAATTTAGCTCATAAATGCCAATAATGCTACAATGATGGCCTACAGTTTCTTAAGATACTTTTTCCGCCCCGATTATAAGTCTTGGAAGAATGAAATACGTTAGTAAAGATTGTATGTTATGATTGATTGATTCTATTTTTGTCACTAAGATGAAATAAATAGTTTATAACTTTAGATTCGTTAAAATTTTACGCGTTTACCATATTCAATTCAAGTAATTTACTAGTAATTTGCACAAGTAATCTTCAGTCTGTAGTAACAGTAAAACATTCAGTTCGTAATAGCGGTCGAACACTAAAAGAACCGGGCTATAAAACCAAAAGTGTCAACTCAGCTTTGCCTAAGTAAATTTTGAGAGCACCACCGTGGCTCCTTAATTTAACAACCCTAATAATATAAAAGAGTAAAGTTCTTCAGAAATGAATGGATAATTTTGTTGTGACATTTGATTAACGGTTATTCAGTGTAAAATTAAACAAAATTTTATTTATCACATTACAATTGTTTATATTAAACTTATGCGTTACTATCTCGGAAACCATTTTTAACATTTGGACGAAAATTTGTATTCCGAAATTATTTTAGTTTTATCCATTTAGGTGAAAAAAATTTATTGAAAGACGATTTCATCGTGTCACAAATCCTCAAGGTATTTTGATTGAGTAACAAAAACTCCAACATCTTCATTAAATATCATATATAAATAATAAGGAGCAGGATATAATCAAGAGAAAATTTCCTTCACATGATGAGGCTGCATACATAAAATTTCGCAAGATAGTTAACATAGTTGCTTTCAATGTAAGTTTAAGCATAACTACTTAAGATCCCAACACTCTAGCCCAAAACATCGCCAACCTTCCAAACCAACGTCATTGCTTATAAAACATTCACGTAGTTTACCAACTTATAGACCATATTTACAGGGCTGTTAAAGAGACGAGGTATCTAGGTCGCAGAACTAAGATGAATGGAATATCTGTTTAATATTCCACCGTGTTGCGTTTGCCGCAGAATGAATTAAAACTGGCGACGAGAGCCCACAGTCTTCCGGAATGGCGGTGCTCTGCTTTGTATTTTAATATTACTTACTGTTACATGAACAATGGTGGTGTTATAGAACTTGTAAATTCTATTAAAAGGGTGTTAAGTGATGTTTATTTTTGATTCGGCAATTAGACTGCATTTCGCTAGCTGGAAAGCGGCGGTGAAGTTAAAAAAATTAAGGAATTCATTTTGTGGTAGACTTGGTGCCATAAGGAACAAGTTAGGTGAGGTGACTGGTGTCATTTGTGTTCTCAAAATGTCTAAAACCTATAATAGATCAATCCTTATAAATAAATATGAGCTGTGGCCTTTAAGAACTCCATGATAACGGAGGTGAAGATCCTGTGGTGGACACGAGGCGTGACGAGTGGCGTGAGAAACTTTCACATTCTGGGAAGAGGACACGAGAACCCAAAAAATATTGACTTGACATCGTAAGTGATGATATGGATGCAATTGGTGTGACTGCCATGGATACATCAGATCGTACGAAATTGAGGCGTAAAAAGCAAGACCCCTGACTCCATGGTGGATGCCTCAAATACAATCGGTATACAATACTGAGAAACGCTGGATCAAAGAGCTGGCTTCATTGCCCTTCATTTTCCATCTCAATCTTAGATCAATAATATCATTCACTCTTATATCTTACGAAAAAGCGATGTGTGTTCCAGTCCAACTTTCTTCACCCATATATATCTTTCAGTCGAGCTATCTAACGAATAAGAATGTTAGATTTTTGTACGAATGACCAAACTTACTTTCAATATAACTGCCCTCTTTGCTGCTTGAAATAGGTTTCGGGTGCACGGTACAGTAAACAAAGTTGTGACCTACTTCGACTGACGTAAAGATAACGGGTTGAGAAGGGATAGGCATAAAGAACTCTAAAACAGACTGTAAAAGTAGTTTTAATCATGGAATGTCGACACTTAAAATATGAGACAGTAAAAAGAGTGTTTTTGGAGGCATTAACTGTGCAATGCCTGGATTCAAGGTGAGAGGAAGATCTAAGAGCAGATGGATGGACTGTGTGGAAGATGAAATGGTTAGGAAGAAAGTGAATGTTGAGATGACTACAACCAGAAATAAATGGAAAAAGCACACATGCTGCGCCAATCTCATTTAAAAATGTTATAAAAAGAATGTAATTGATCTCGACCTTTTGGATGCTTTCTCCCCGTGACAATAGCTGCTGATAAGCAACCAAAATGGCGTAAGTATTTGGGGCAAATAATAATAATAATAGGTCAGTTCAGTTGATATAATTTTCCCTGGAGCTAAAGATTAAAAACTACAATTCAGCACTGTTATATATTTCACTTTTTGTTTCAAGACACGTACTCGTACCATTAAAGTATTATAAAAATAAATTATATTTCATATTCCATTAGACGTCTCTCTGGAGATTCATAAAGACAATTCAAGGAAGTGAGGTAAATTAAATTAGCTATTCAAGACTTATGAACCTAGGTAGCAATGAATTTTAGAGCTAGCTGTACGCTGTTCTGAATTGTAATTCATAAAATGAGATTTACACTCATACTTTACCAGACATGCCCCTCGCACCCGGCCGAGGTTTTACTTTCATACTTATAAATTGATTCAAGTACTTACACATAAAATAAAATAATTTACTTTATGTGAACTTACGTCCTATTGGAGATCTATAGGGGAGGCCTATGTCCAGCAGTGGACTTCCTATGGCTGAAATGATGATGATGATGATGAACTTACGTTTAACATCGACATTATAAAAATAAAATCGGCCAAGTGCGATTCGGACTCACCCATGAAGGGTTCCGTAGTAGCAAAGGCGAAAATTGCGGTTTATGACGTTATTTAAAAAAAAAAAACAACTGACTGGATCTCGTTCAAACCAATTTTCGGTGGAAGTTTGCATGGCAATGTACCTACATCATATACTTTTTTTTTAGATTTATCATTCCCTTATTTTAGAAGTTAGAAGGGGGGTGGGGGCACATTTTTCCACTTTGAAAGTGTCTCTCGCGCAAACTATTCATTTTATAAAAAAATGATGTTAGAAACCTCAATAGCATTTTTAAAGACCTAATGATATCCCACACGTATGGGTTTGATGAAAAAAAAAATTTGAGTTTCACTAAGTATGGGGACATTGGGGACCCCAAAATTTAATGCCTTTTTTTCTATTTTTTTGTGAAATTTACAGAATACATCTTCTTATCAAGGTTCAACAGCGTAGGCCTTATAGTTTCTGAGAAAAGTGGCTGTGACATACGAAGGGACAGACATGACGAATCTATAAGGGTTCCGTTTTTTGCCATTTGGCTACGGAATCCTAAAAAACGAACCTACCCATGCAGTTTAAATCATGAAATGTCAATAAATCGATTCGCAAACAAATAACTATATTTTGAATTAAAGAAAAATCGGGCCTACATTTTACTTCAAAATCGGTTACTCAAAATTCATATAAATCTTATTCCATCCACCGTCTTATACCGAAGTGTTGGAGAAACTTAAATTACTAAAAAGAAAACGAAAAGTCAAGACTTCGTTCAACGTGACTGTTGACTGAACCACAGACTGAAAATAAACAGTAAATCAAGATTGAAACTTTGTGACTACTGAACTGCAACGTGCTGATAATTTAAATTTCCTCAAAATATTCATCAACTATCACGTAATTGAAAACTATAATAACGCCTTCAAGGAACTTTATTTAACAAAATTGAAGGAGGTTTTCTTTGTCTGTTTGCTAGGCAAGATTATAGGTTAGCCTGAATGAAATTGAAGAACCTAGTGACAGTTTCATGACTCATGTGTATTAGGTATACGTGATACGGTAGAAACATCTTCACCCATTCGAGTACCTCATAAGGCCAAGCGGTGAAATGTCTATGGCGGTGATCGATCTACTTAGGGCGATGGGTAGCTCCTTTCTCTTTCCTTGCCCTTCCTTTCGCTCCTAGACCCATGGACACTAGAAACTTATTCCAAAAATTAAATTGGATATTTTCGCTCAATATAAATAAGAGACGGCTGTAACTATCATGATGCAACCAACGAACATTTACAGTTAATTTGTTTGCACCCCTAATGGTGTAAAAAGTAACCAAACTACAAACTCGCGAGCTCCGAAACCAATAACTCTAAATTGAAAATCCCGATATCAATAGATTTATTATTTATATTCCAATCAGATGGCGCGTCGTGTTTGAATAGTTTAACAGTCATGACGAACATTTTCCAGCTATATTATGGAGGTTCGTTTATAGGTTTTTAGTTTATTGCTGTATAAAACCAGATTCACGTGGAAATAAAAAACAATTGGACAAATGGGAATGACAGTACCATAAAGAATTTTATTTATTATCAAACAAATTTAAATTTCGTCACTTTTACTATATTGTTGTGCTAAATTAGTCTCAAATATATTTTTTTCTAATTATGATGATTTTTAAGTACTCTTTTATTGGTCTATACACAATAACTGATTATTACTTTTACTTATATTATCTGTAGTACTCATTTTTGAAATTATGTATTATGCATCTATGGAAAAATATGATATTTTAGCGGAGTGAGGAAAAACACATAGTTTTTCTCACTGCGCTTATAAGACCAGAAACTTCGGGGTTGGGAGATTAGACGGCCGTCGTCCCCGTAAGACCTAATATAACCAAATCAAAAGACCCTAGGGTCAAGGCAATCAAGGCTTACTGAGTGAACGTCAATAACTGAGCCGTGAACAAATTAATCGTTTCTTTACCAAGTCAAGAACCAAGACCATTTCCTCCAAATTTAACAATCTCCTTATACTTATTACTTATTTTATCAATATAATAGCAGTACCAAAGTTCAGAATTGGGGCTAATTTGATAGATTGATCCCTCGATTAGTTGACAAATTACCATTAACATTGAAATTAACCACAGTTGATCCGAAACGGCCTGGCTCTCGAACTTTGATACGGTCCCATGGATCAATTTAAACTTATAATGTTTATTAGATCACCATCTTTCCCCTTCTATCCATCATATATTAAGTTACACGCTTGTATTAGATGTTATAACGGTTTAAATTTTGAGTACAAGTTTCTGAATTTTCTGAAGTTTACGCGAATATTCTCTGAAATAACTTAAATTACACTCCCTGAAATAATTCTCAACGGAACGGAGAACGTAAAAGCAAATAATGACCAATAAATCGCGATATAATTCGTTAAAAACTATTTTATGTCAATACATATTATTATTACATAGACTACATTATTTTTACTACAACCCGAAGGACCCCCTGGAACCCCAGCAGGCATTGACTACCTTTTGAACCCACTCTGTTCACGTCAGTAGTGTAATTTCCAGGCTTCAAACTCGAGACTTCTCGATCGTAAGGCCTTCTTCTTAACCACTAAACTACCGACGCCATGTATGGAAATGATTTTTTAGTTACATCACAGTTGTAACGGACTTTTGATTCAGTTTGATGAGTTTCTTAAAGGCAAAGCAATTCCACCGAGAGATAAAAAAATGTGTCCAATTTTGGAAACATACCTAAATCTGTCCTTAAAGTTGGTTTGTCCTCTTGAGACATTGGACATGGAAATCCGTGGCATAGGTTGTTTATGACTTATTTAAAACGATAAAATCATCTGCCAATGTATGTTGTAATCAAAATTAGGTTTTGTTATATTAGACGCGTCAATTTGAATTCACCTCGCCTGATGGTAAGTTGAAAGCAAACTTTAGGAAAAGATTTATACATTAAGAATATACGAAAAGAGAACAGAATTTATACATACCTACATAGCGTCGGAAGCATAATATCATTTGTATTTTCTTGTTTATTTTTGCTTTTATTGTGGCTTTTTCGTAGTTAGGGTCATAAATATTTAGTTACTAGCTTTTGCCCGCGGCTCCGCCCGCGTGGATGTCGGTTATCGCGACCAAACATAGCCTATGTCCTTTCTCAAGGTCTAACCTACCTCTATACCAAATTTCATCAAAATCAGTTCAGCGGTTTAGTCGTAAAAGTGGGACAGACAGACAGACAGACAGACAGACAGACAGAGTTACTTTCACATTTATAATATTAGTAGGGATTTGTATAATATACATTACTTGGTTATGTGTTTATTGTGCTGACCCTTTTTATTATTGTCACTTGAGTATGTTTGTCTTTTTACAAACGTTAACTTATAATAGTTAAGTTCTTAATCATCATGACATATAGGCATTCCATTCAAATTACGGTACATTTTACATTTTTATATCCCCAATAGAACAACTACTCTGTGGCAAAACTTTAAAATACATTTAACGATGTTTGATAAATCGGTGAAGTAAATAAATCTTCAGCTCGAAACGCGTTCAACCGAGACATTATTTAGCCGGCTACTAAATAGCTTTGCTATAATCAGTTTTTATAGTCCTCCATCGTCGATTTATTTTGTTACTAAAGTTTTTTACACTTGACTTTATACTTTTTTGGTTTAAAGCTAAGTTGTATCTCTGGTATGCGACTTTTTGCATGCTTACGCCTTAAAAACCATACATCCAACCATCTCCCAAAAGTAATATCAGTTCAATCTTACTTTACTTTCATAGTATAAATTCGCGTGGTTCTCGGCAGAGTAGAATTTGGGCCACCCCATCTCTTCCCATGCGGTGTCGCACAAGGCGACCAAGTAATAGAACTGTTTAACATCAGACAGATACCTATATACAGCACAGAGTCAGCCTCAAATGCATGGGTGGAGCCAACAATAATAGTGCTCGGAATACGGCAATAAATTCACCCCTATTACGTGGGACCTAATACTATGTTTGGTGCAATGTGGGTGTTAATTCACCTGTGCTTAACCCTCCAGGGATAAAGGCGTTATTATATGTATATGTATGTAATTCACATAGTGAGATTTAAAAAATACTGCTAAAATGGCCAGCCCCCCCCCCCCCCCCCTAAGGTCAAGATAGAAACCATCAATATATCTGCCCACCATAAATGGAAAAGAGATGTGCCCGTTTATATCTACAAAATATATCTAAGCAAAGTGCGCAAAATACTGAAACAAACACAGTATCCATGTTTGGCACAACGAGAGATTGCAAAAACAGTCAAGAAAAGTTTGTACACTGTTTCTGTTTGGTACCGTACTGTTGGATTATTTAAAAAAGTTTCTGCACCCACATGCATCTTTAAATACTAATCTGTTATCGCTTTAAAGCGTGAAAGAATACTGTCGGGAGCTTAATCTTATCTTTTACATGTGAGGGTGTGTGTAAAGGTGTATACTTATTTCACTGGTCGTGTGAGCACATGAGTGTTTTATTACTTACTTTTCCAGTGTCGCCAAAAAAATAGACTTGTCAACAAGGCTGGGAATTTTAAAAAAATGGGCTGTTTCTAGAGTTGTTCCTGTAAGTGTGATTCCACAGTGCTACTAAATTTTAAGAGAACTAATGAATGGTGTTAGCAATCTTATAGAATGTGAACCGTGACCAAGCTTCGAGTTAACGACCTACTAAAATAACAAAGTAAAAATTCTTCGCATCCATAAAGGCGTAAAAACTCAAGCAAAATAGTAATGCAAATGCTAATTTTATCTAAAGCACGTAAAACGAAATCTTTTAGGAGAAAACGTTTATTGGAAGGGGGAATTTCTTCACATTCTGGGCATAAATCTTATAGGAGTAGTAAGAAATGTGGTTAATAGATTTGGCGCCATTCCTTGGTGTTTGAATATATTTCTAACATTGGATTTCGATTTCTTCTATACTTTCATCAGCTATGCCCAACGGTTACATATGCGGCACTCGATTCTATTCTTCCCTATTGCATCGCCCGCCGCATCTTTCAACTTTTTTTCAAATTACTCGGCTTGTAGAGGTTAAAGTCTTACCCGTTGTCCTAGGTGAGCGATAATTCCGACAGCGCGACAACGCAACAAGATGCGTGATATATATTTCCGTACATTACATGACGTTTTCACGCGACGCCACGTAGGACACAATGTATGAACATTATGAACATCGACCATTTGATTTTTACGCGCGGCGTCGAAACGCGTCGCGTTATCGTACTTGTCGCTCACTTAGGACAAGGCTTTATAGTGTGACATTAAGTAACCTAAACCCTTCCTAAAGACTGGGCTATTAAACACCAAAACAACGACTTACTGTTTTAGTATCCACTACCAACAATGTTGCGCAACAACGTGGAACAATGTCGTCTGTCCACACATGATCAATCGTTGAACAAACAACAAGCCATGCGTTATGTTGCTCGTAAGCTGGCAGCATCACACGTATTGCGCAACGTTGCCAAACTTGTGGAGCAACACGTTGTTGTGCCTACTAAATACGAGGCTTTAGTCTTATTACCCTAATGTAATTGTTAGTAAGTTCTATCGTAAAATAGTTTATACTCGTATTTAACTTACGTCATGTAAGCGGATTTCGTCAACGCCAATCCCCGCTCATAAAATCAACTGAAATGTATTCTGTCTGAATTTGTTACAGGGTAATGAAAAGCCGGATTCTGCAAATTACTTATGTTATGCGGCAATCAAGAAGTTGCCAAATAAGGCGATGTATTTTACATATTTGAATATTATCATTTTGATTTTGTTAAATACTAGTTGTTGCCCTCAGCTTCACCCGCGTGGAATTCTGTTACCGGTCACGCGCCCATGGGAACCAATTCCAAGGGTAAAATGTGTTCTTCTAGACTCTTATCTTTTCTGTACCAGATTCATTCAGCTGCTTGAGCGTGATTGAGTTATAAATATACAAGCAACTTCACAAACTTTCACATTTGTAATTGGAGTTAGGAACAGTTCTTTTTTATACCACTTAGGTAGCAGACAAGCACACGGCCTACCTGATGGAAAGTGTTACCGTGGCCTATTGTCGTATGCAACACCAGTGCAGTCGCACTCGCGCTGCCTATCTCAGGTTCGGATTATGATGATAATATTGATTACGAAGTAAGACTGAATTTTTAAGAAACTACTAAATGTGGAACTCACAGTCTCACACTCATTAGTAGATACATTATACAACAATCCAATGTCCCGATCAATCGTGTGAGATGTCTCCCATTTCTCTTTGAGGAACATCATACCCCATTACCCGACAAGATATACATTACGTTCACAACAAAGTATTTTATATCATAATATACGAAAATGGGACATAACGCTGACACCAAAAAAGAAAGAACTTATCTCTACTGCAAATAAAATTTAAAGATGTGCCGTTTTACGTTTTTATCATTGAAATGAAAAAGTCGTTGAAGCATTCACAGTTTAAGAACGACGCTTTATAAAACGTATTCGCAAGGAAAAATTCTTAAAGGTACTAAACACTCAAAATTCTGAAATATTAAAAAGATTTTCAAATCACGATCTAGCTAATATTATGGCTACAAAAAAAATGTGGAAAAAAAGTTCCATATTAAGTATAGTTCTAAAACAAAGAAAATAGTATCAAAAGATTACATTTTATTCTCTGATGATAGTAGTTTATATTATAGTGATTTACCTAGTAAATATACAAATTGATGGTATTGGTCATACCTTGATCACGTTAACTTTCTAAATGTCAAGTGTTGACTGATCTGTGCTTCAACTTTTTTCATGCTACTAATAAAATAATTATTTATCATCAATATGTACATATATTATTATTATTATTTGTTTCTCTGCTCCTTAGCTCTCGGGACTATGGAGTCCCGGGCATTTGGAAGGCGTGCGTCGGGCCGAAGCCAAGACGTAGAGGCCCTTTCAAGAGAGTTTAATATGCTAGGGATACACACATGACGGATACCATCCCCGAGTGCACAATATGATACACTCGGAGATGGTCCCCGCCAGGTGCAGAGACTATTGCTGTACGATGGAAACTAGGTATTGGGCTATGGGGTTGAGTATTGGATGGACTGGTAAATGGGCTATGGGGGGAGACTAACGGACACCTGCCATGACAATAAGTCTCAAAATTGTAAAAAGGCAGGCGGTGACTTGCCAACTCATTGCATGGGCCCCATTAAATTAGCCACACATAGTGCGGCCATGGAGCAACACCCGTTGAGCGGCTAAGGTTGTCGAGAGGTGAGTCTGCGGGGCGCGTCCCCGGCGTTATGACATTTTACACTTCCAACCTGGAGCATAGGTTCCGCTCTTGCGACTCCACTCATGGCCGGCCAATAAAGGCAAGCACATGAGGCGAGGGGAAATAAATCCGAGCCTCAGGAGAATCAGGGTACGTGGTGTCGCCACTCACCAACAGCTCGCCACAATTATTATTATTATATCACTTCACTACATATTATAAAACAAAGTCGCTGTCGCTGTCTGTCCGTCCCTATGTATGCTTAAATCTTCAAATCTACGCAACGGATTTTGAAGCGGTTTTTTTTAATAGATAAAGTGATTCAAGAGGAAGGTTTATATGTATAATACATGCTTAATATTTTAGAGAAACACTGATAAATTTAGAGATAATACCACGCGGGCGCCAAACATGGCGGTACGCAGTTTGCCGGGTCAGCTAGTATTATAATATAAAATAATACATAACTGGTATTGTTAAAAGATAACCAAAAGATAAAGACGTCTTAACGCTTACAGCGAATGTAAAAAATGTGATGAATAAAACATGAAATGCACTTGTATGCAGTTTTGGAAGTGTTCCAAAAATGTATTCCGTTGATTTGGCTAGCAGTAGGTTATTAGTTATGTTGGATTATTCTTTGGAAGATATAATGCCTTCTATTGACTCTTCTTCGCTTTTGCTGAAAAATTGGCATTCCCCGTAATACTACAATAAGTGTATTGACACTACTGGTAGTGTCATGGGGAATATTTATTTCCCTTTGACACAATCGGTAGTGTCATGCGCAAAGCATTTTACTCTTAACACTACCAGTAGTGCCATTGGGTAGTGCCACGGGGCAGTCACCATTTGTTTATCTATTATAAGTACAGCGATATAATTATTCGTTAAACGTTAAAAATAGTAATTAGCCTGTTCTAATTTTAAATTAGTATTTGAGTAAGAAGGGTCTACTAAGTGTGTTCTATATTGACCTCCTCTCCTTCATAACTTTATATTCCACTATAGAATATATTATAGTCCCAGTGCAATAATATAGGTACTCGTAGTTATACCCGGTCTACCCCAGTAAAGGGCAATTACCTACTTATACTTGCCTAGTTCAAAAAATATTAGCAACTGATTCCAAAAAATATTCGCGCTTTTTATAACTTAAAGTTCTGAATCAGATTAATTGTCTCTCAACTATTTAATTTGTAAGAAAACGTTTATATTGCGTACAAAGGAAATTATTCAAAACAGTGATATTATAAGGATCTTAAATGGAAATCGAATTCACATCGTTTATTTCCTTCGACTGAACATGAATCATGAAGCAGTTACATTCACATTAGTCTACCCGATAATGTCTACACAAAACAAATACATAGCATCGGACAACGTGTTTAGAATCTGCACAGACTTTACTCACCGAATGTAATCTATACTATTATATATGATTGTAAAGTGGTCGTGTCTGTACATTGGAGATATTTAAAAAAAAATACTTGGGTTATGTTATGTTAACGACACTGATCACGAATTTTTTTTTTTTTATTACATGTCTGTTTTTCTGTTTGTTTGCGATGGACGCAAAACCTACTGAACGGATTTTGATGTCTTTTTTTATTAAAAAGGACTTGGTCAAACTTAAAATCTTACGTTTGTTTGATTGTAATCGGTTGAGTAGAACCGGAGATATGAGCAAAAGGACACACGTGGGCGGACCCGCGGGTAGGAGGCTAGTTTGTAATAAACACAGTTTAGCACATGCCTGTTATACCACACATAATTACGTAAACAGTGAGTAAAGAGAGAATAGGTATTAAAAAGACAATAAAATCTTTAGAAACAAAACAATAACGCAAACGTAATCACAGACTCAGAGCATTATGTTTTATTCGACAACGTTATATTTGTTTAGATTGGCAGAATTTGGGTAACGGCCTTTTGGGAAAAAATGGTATGCACGAAGAACACAAAGGTTTATGTTTAGACAGGGGACCGAACTTTTTCAGAGAGGCAGTTAGTTCGGAATGGAATTGTTTTTTCTTTACATAAAGTACCTACTCATTTACTGTAAACTACGGACATTTGCTCAACTGCTTCAGATTAGACTAAGACATGAATTATAGAATTTTATGATGGTTCAGGACGTTTCGCGATTAATTATTATGGAACTGTTATATTTGCAGACGTTTCGGATGCGTTGCAGCACCCGTGGTAACGACTTGTGTCTGTGAGCGTCGAGAGTTGTGTGGAGAACATTTTTTTGTGCGTAATAATAAATATTGTAGGACATTCTACACAACGCTATCTAGACCCAAAGCAAGCATAGCTTAGCTAGCTTATGTTATGGGTTCTAGAATGCGGATAAACATACCTACTTAGATACATTTTTTTTCGTAAATGCACATATTTATATATTATACATAGAAACACCCAAATGCAAATATTCATGCATACAAATATTTGCACTGACCGGGGATTGAACCCACGCCTCTTGCGTAGCGACCGCGTTCACTACCGCTACATCACAGAGGCAATCTCGAAAAGTCCCGCATCGTCATAAAAACTATAAATTTAAAGGTACAGGAAAGGCGAGCTGATGGCCACCAAAATACGAGCATAAGACGAGCATAAAACGGAGCTAATGCCTCCTGCCTTTTCTGTATAATTCACGGCTGAAGTAGACAATGGTCATTGATAGACACCCAACGGTCCGGTCTCAGCGGAATAAATTAAATACGGCCAATTGGGAGTTTGTCGCCGGAAACCTGACAATTCCCTTTTTACGACCGTTCGAGGACACGCTCGAGTTTTTTATTTATCGTCTAAGGACAGGCAGTTGGAATAGTAAGAACTTGATTATGTATAGACTTATCAATCGTGCTCTATATGTATGTGGTATATGCGCCATTCGTGAAATCTATGGATACGTATTTTTCTGGTTAAGTTTTTCTTCCGTTTTTAGGGTTCCGTAGCCAAATGGCAAAAAACGGAACCCTTATAGATTCGTCATGTCTGTCCATCCGTCTGTCTGTCTGTCTGTCCGTCTGTCTGTCTGTCTGTCTGTCCGTCCGTATGTCACAGCCACTTTTCTCCGAAACTGTAAAGCCTATGCTGTTGAAACTTGGTAAGAAGATGTATTAACCCCCCCCCCCCCCCCCCCCCCTCTAACTTCTAAAATAAGAGAATGATAAATCTAAAAAAAATATATGATGTAAATTGCCATGCAAACTACCACTAAAAATTGGTTCGAACGAGATCCAGGAAGTAGTTTTTTTTAATACGTCATAAACCACAATTTTCGCCTTTGCTACTACGGAACCCTTCATGGGCGAGTCCGACTCGCACTTGGCCGATTTTATTTAACATTGTGAAAACGCTGAGTTTAAATTAATGTGTGAGTAGGATAGCCAGAGGTCACTGGAGATGTTTTGTGCTGTTAGTGGGAAGACCAAAGGCTTGTCCTACTCATCTCCCGCGCTGACGGTACAAAATCTCTCTGTTCTTGCAGCGTCGGCAGCACGAGTGTGACTCTCCTGGCGTTGCACTCGTCCATAGGCCACCGGTAACCACTTTCCATCAGGTGGACCATGTGCTTATCTGCGACCTAGGTAGCATAGAAGAATGTATTCATTTACATATCTTTGCAGTTTGTGAATACAAATTGGAATTAAATTATATCAGTGCTTGTTTTAAGTATGTTATAAGTTTCTAAATAAGGTGTACAGGGTCCTACTAATAACTTTGGGTCCAAAGTCAACTTATATGAGCCAAAAAAGAGAAGAAGGAGAAAACCTACCCCCGATTAACAAAAAGTCACGGATGCAAACGAGGACAACGTTAAAATAATAATGATGATTCCGTATACGTACTAACAAGTATCAAAACTTTATTGCTAAACCTACCACCCAATCAGATTAATCGTTCAATCAGAAACTTGCCCGTATTTTAAAACCCAAAACAAAATGCAAATCAGTACTTAAGTTGAACAAGGCTATCACGGCTAATAACTTCATCGGCCAATCCATCCGTATCTTGATGTAAGGCGTTATAAATTCCCACCGTTTATCGGAAGACTGAATGGACGGATATTTGAACAAGGCAGCAACAAGTGGGCAAGCCAGCTCGTCTGATAAGCTTGTTCGTGCTGCGATAAATCGTCACCTGTAATTACCCGTTAAATGTTTCTAACTGCATTCTCTACTAGAATGTTTTAAGTGTAATGGAAGAGTCTTAATGGAGGTAGAACACGACGGTGTTGAGACGGACAATTGAGCAGTCTGACTGGGGAAGTACATCCGTTTTACAGAATACCGTTGTCATAGTAACCTCGTGTTGTGTTACCGGGGGTGAGTTGGGTAGCCAGAGCTCATCATTTCAGCCATAGGAAGTCCACTGCTGGACATAGGCCTCCCCTATAGATCTCCAATAGGACCGGTTGGAAGCGGCTCGCATTCAGCGCGTTCCCGCGGCCTTAATGAGGTCGTCTGTCCACCTTGTGGGTGGACGTCCTACGCTGCGCTTGCCGATATGTGGCCTCCACTCGAGGACTTTTCGACCCCATCGGTCATCAGTCTTCCGTGCTATGTGCCCTGCCCACTGCCATTTCAACTTGCTTATCCGCTGGGCTATGTCAGTAACCTTGGTTCTTCTACGGATCTCCTCATTTCTGATTCGATCTCGCAGAGAGACTCCGAGCATAGCTCTCTCCATAGCTCGTTGGGCTACTTTGAGCTTACTCATAAGGCCCATAGTGAGGGACCACGTTTCAGTGCCATAAGTCATCACTGATAACACACACTGGTCGAAAACCGCTCGAGACCAGAGCTCACTGAAGAGTTTTTGTGCTGTCAATGGGAAGATCAAAAGCTTGTCCTGCTTTGTCTTCTACTGACGGCACAAAAACTCTCCGTTTTTACAGGGTCAGCAGCACGAGTGTGACTCTCCTGCTGTTTAACACGTCTATACGCCACGGTAACCGGTTTCCATCAGCTTCGGGCGCTTAACTGCCACCTAATTGTTATAAAAAAGTTAAAGTTAAGTCGAAGTGAGCACGTTAAGCCGTTGATCTCGGTTTGAACATCTGTGCTTCTTCTTCCTCCTAGCGTTAATTCCCAGTCGCATCCGAAGCTTTCAGCTCAGAGTCTGGGGTCCGCTTTACCAGTCATAGCTACATATTTGGCTAGACCGTGCTATTTGTTAAGAATAGTAAGCCTAAAAATTTGCCCGTAGGTTGTGGAAGTCAGATGACAGTTGCTTCGTGGAAACGAAGATGCGAGAGAATGCGAGATTTGAATGAAATTGGGATTGGCGGTCAGCTGAAGAAAAAGGGAAAAGCTAATCAATTTCTAAGTTACAAGATCTTTCAAACATGTGATCAGTGATTGATCAGGAATTGATCTGCGTTTAAGCAGGTAATTAATGAATATCTCAATAAATTTGAGGAAACTGAAAATGAAATATATCTGTTCGTCGACATCTGATGAAATTAAATATTTCAGAAGATGTGTTCAGAAAATGGAAATTCAATTAAAGAGAGTTTGCAAAATAAATTAACAGTGAAAATAATTTCAAAGACAACAGTTTTCAATCACACCATTTCAAAGATAACAATTGCAACAGAGATAATTTTAAAGCAATTAGTTTGCTAGACTAAACAAATTATAATAAATTGGAAAAAGCGAAACCAATTCTCGGGCGGGGCTCGAACCCGCGATCTTTCCCTTACAGGGGGAACGCTCTGACCACTGAGCCACCGAGCCGGTTCGAGTCCCGCCCGAGAATTGATTTCGCTTTTTCCAATTTATTATAATTGCAACAGAATTATACAAGAAAACGAATCAACAAGTATAAAACAAGTAACAACTACCTTATACAATTTGTTATTTGAGTGTTTACTTTCTGAATTGAGTTCTTGAAAAATCGGCCAAGTGCGAGTCGGACTCGCCCAAGAAGGGTTCCGTAGTAGCAAAGGCGAAAATTGCGGTTTATGACGTACTAGCTTGTCGGTTATCGCGACCAAACATAGCCTATGTCCTTTCTCGAGGTCTAATCTACCCCTATACCAAATTTTATCAAAATCGGTTCAGTGGTTTGGGCGTGAAAGCGAGACAGACAGACAGACAGACAGACAGACAGAGTTACTTTCACATTTATAATATTAGTAGGGATTAAAAAAAACTACTGACTGGATCTCGTTCGAACCAATTTTTAGTGGAAGTTTGCATGGCAATTTACATCATATATTTTTTTAAAATCTATCATTCTCTTATTTTAGAAGTTAGAAGCGGGAGGGGGTAGGGGGGGGGGGCACATTTTCCACTTTAAAAGTGTCTCTCGCGCAAACTATTCAGTTTAGAAAAAAATATATTAGAAACCTCAATAGCATTTTTAAAGACCTATCTATAGATAGCCCAAATGTTGAGTTTCAGTTCTAAGTATGGGGACCCCAAAATTTAATACTTTTTTTTATTTTTGTGTGAAATTCTTAATGCGGTTCACAGAATACATCTTCTTACCAAGTTTCAACAGCATAGGCCTTATAGTTTCGGAGAAAAGTGGCTGTGATATACGGACGGACAGACAAACGGACGGACAGACATGACGAATCTATAAGGGTTCCGTTTTTTGCCATTTGGCTACGGCACCCTAAAAAACAATACGTTGGTCAAATAACAAGGTTGCATGATAGATGTAAAATAGTTATTAACGGAGTAACATAATGAAATCGAATGAAATTTCGAAACATTTAGTATGTTAACTATTCAAATCGATTAAGACAGAAAAATGCGAATACAGCTCAGGCAGGACTCGAACCCGCGATCTTTCCCTTATAGGGGGAATGCTCTAACCACTGAGCCACAGAGCTGCGCCCGAAATTGATCCAGTTTTTTCTTTAAATTCGTCTTGAGGCAACGGTGGGAGTCATCTACCGATACTCTTACAAACTATCGGAAATGGAAAGATTGCAGGTTCGAGTCCCGCCTGTATTCAATTTTGCTGTTCAATGTTCTGTCTTAATCGATACTGAAATTGGCCGAGCCGTTTTCAAGTTTTACAAAGTAAGAGCTATTGACAAGTTAAAGATATATTGTTATACTCCTAAAAAAATACTGATAACAGTTCAATATTTGTAAAACAGACGCGTTTGAATTCAACCGTCTGACCGGCTGAAGACAAAAAGCAAACGGAAAACTTTCTACCGCTCCAAACAATTCCAATTTCCCCGTACTATCATATAACTTGTACTTGTAGATGTTTTCTGCAAAAGTGCATCAGCTAACACCGAAGCGACGGTGTATTTTGTTACTAACCGTTCCATATAAATGCCTTTTCATGGAAGGCTTCTTAAACTCATTATATTGTTTCGAAATTATGCATTAGTTAAGGCCCCAAATCACGTCAGCATCGAAAAAATCGATATTTTCGAAACCATTTTTCTTATTAACTATAAAACCTACAGATCTGGAATTCACATGCCTGCATACTACAGGATATACAAAATAACTTCTCTTTTTCATAAATTAAATAAAAAAGGAGGAAATAGTTGAATAGAGGCTCTGAACATCACTCTACTCTTTCTTATGAAACCAAATATTTTGTACAATATGTATCCAAATAATCTAAAATTTCATATATATGTTAAATAAGTGCATTAGCATGATGTGACCTTCTTAGTTAGTAATCGTCGCCTATAAAGTTATCTATTAAAATTGGTTTTACTGATTTTTACGGTTCAAATATGAGCGAATGACCTTGAGCATTATTTGTATGGTCAAAGTCATTCGCGTATGTAATCACCTTAAAAAGCTTGGCTTTTGGAATCGATATTGTATATTTAAGGAATTATTTACAAGCGTACTTCCTTTAAAAAGGTGTCTTAACTTATTTTGGGGCCGGGTCCCTTTTGCAAATATCGATGGCAACCGTTACGGGTAGTTGGAGCCCAAAAAAGTCCGACTAGTCTAAATACAGAACTTCGATATCACCAATTGATTGTTAGATGGCTGTCATTTCTCTGAAACTATGGAGTTCAGCCGCATCACAGTTCGCTGGAAAGCCGACCCCAATAGAGTTGGGGAAAGGCTTAGAGAATGATGATTCATATATTCTGGGGCTAAGCCAACTACTGGTTATCTAACGAAGTTCCATCTAAGTCTTTCCTCATGGAGTTGGGAGATAAGACGGAAATCACTTCCGCAATAGTCAAAGTAAGCCATCATGGATTGAAAACACGGATACAACCAGGATCACCACTAAAATGATGATTTTACAGAATGCTTTAGACACTGAGACAAACCACCATAGAAAAAAGGTTAAAAATTTAAAAAGCAGTTCCGTGCGGATTACAACCGATCATTAACATGTCCAATGTTTGATCATTATTTTTTACGATCCAACATTTCGTATACCACTTGTTACGTACCCATCAGCCAGTCAACAATCACCAATATAACATGGCCTATAACACCCTCTGAGCTTTTACTAACAGGTAGGTTCCCCACAGCGTGATAGATTGGCACAGGTCAAGGAAAAATGGTCGCTGTCTCATTGACTTGTTAGTACTCCCGCGCGCTGTTATTGTCGCCTTAAAAGACATAAGAGTGGGTAAATGACGGTAAATTTGTGTAATAACAGTAAAATAATATCGTGTTACCTCGGAATGAGGTTGACGCATATTTAATGCAAGAAATTCAAAGGTGGATCGTTTTCAGATTTCGGAAATGCAGTCGATAGAAAATATGTATTCCTATAAAAAATATTTTGATGAAAGTTCCTTGTATAAAATAACTGATAGAGTATTGCGTAATTCAGTGAGATATGTGTTACACGGCTACGTGGTTAAACTCTACGCCGTAGAAGTAGGAGCAAGGGGAATTCCAGCTAAATCCCTGTACAACTTACTTAAAGACCTCGGATTGCCAAGAGCTTCAGTAAGCTCTTTACTAAATCGAATATCAAAAGCGGCATTGATAGGATCTTACCAAATTTGGATAGGTAGGGGGGGAACACTACTGACGGTGGAGGTGAGCGCTGATGCATCACAAGGTGGCCACCCTAAACCTACATCTGGGTCGCAAGTCCCAGTCGGCGTCACGGTGTTCCTCTCTGTATCACGCTATGGACCCGGCGACCGCACGGTGAATCCATGGAGTGCTGAGAATCGGATCTCTCTGAGAAGTTCAGCCGCATCACACTTGGACTAGAAAGCCGATCCGGATTGAGTTGGGAAAAGACATGGAATGATGATATTATTGTGCTCTGTGGATTTTTTATATCTAACCTATTATGATCCACTGCTTGGTGAAGGCGTCAACCAAATCCTTTCATTCCTCTCGCCTCTATTTGTTTCGGGGAATATTTGTTTGAATAAATTGAAAGATTAGGGACACTCGGCATATGACAGATAATATATATTCTTTGGTAGTAATAGATTTCAATGTAGGGTGTCGTGTCATATTTTCTAGCAAATATTTTTTTGTAAGATTCACTAGATTTAACTTTTTGTATCGCTCCATTCATTTTGCATTGCAAACATTTCAACATCAAGTATAATTTGATCCCGACGTAATTATTGTAAATTGTTTTCAATCTCAAATATTTTATTGTTTATTACACCATTACCATACCTACTATTAATTTTTATTTTAAAATCGGTTTCATGTCTCAGCAGTACTTTTATTAGATTTTTATTCTCATTCGCAGTGGGTCTGGTAAACTAGGAGAGTTCACCAGTCTTCTTTAAATAAAATATTACAGTATTTTTTAATCTGAAAAAGCCGTCTCCAACACAGTTCCACAGAGGAAACGTATAAAGACTTTTATGATTATGAGGAGACGTGGCTGAGTTATTATGTGCCATGACAATTGACAGTAACATAGAATAGCTGTAGTGATACCCTTTTTCATATTTTAAACGTGAATATAAACTGCAGAACTGTAACAAATTCTAGAGAAAGTAATATGCTTACAGTCAGTGACAAAAGTAGCCTCACGCGTTTGATTTGCTGATCCCTACTAATATTATAAATGCGAAAGTAACTCTGTCTGTCTGTCTGTCTGTCTGTCTGTCTGTCTGTCTCGCTTTTACGACTAAACCGCTGAACCGATTTTGTTGAAATTTGGTATAGGGGTAGATTAGACCTTGAGAAAGGACATAGGCTATGTTTGGTCGCGATAACCGACATCCACGCGGGCGGAGCCGCGGGCAAAAGCTAGTTAATTGATAAGTCTCAATAAACATGAAAAAGTAAATGGCAAAATACTAATTGTTTACTATTCTGTTTAAGGGTACCTAATGTTTTGTATATTTATCGGAGAGTAACTTTCGTTGCTGACTGTATATGATTTTATAATTATTATAAATGCCTCATGTCTCACCTCATCGTAAATAAAGTTGTCGATCTCCTCGAGCGGTCGTCCGTAGAGCTTGGGAGGAAAGGGTTCATACTTCCTCGGCAGCCTCGCGCCATCCTCAACACTGAGGCGACGACGAGGCATGAAACCAAACTCGCGCACCAGTTGCGCGCCACGCGAGCCCGCGCGACGCGCCGACTCGCGGGTGAAAGGTGTGACAGCCGCGCGCGGTTCATCACGAGTCGCGCCACTAGCACCCGGTGGCTCGTTCGCGAACGTAACGCCCTCGAGCGGGATCCGTAGTTCTTCTCGCCGCGGTTTCTCGCCCTCTTCGTGTAACGCATCGCGCGATTGTGACGCCACCAAAGGCGCCGCCGCCTCTGGATTGGTAGCTTCGAGCGTTCGGACGATTTCACTGAGTAACCGTGAGCCGTCGATCTCCTCACCAGGGGAGTTGAGCGGCTCCGGCGGCGGGAACGAGAACCGCCTTTCGTCCTCCTCCATGGCGCTGCGGGCGGCAGGCTACGCGCGCGCCCGCCACATCGCCACGCCGCCCCACACGCACACACACACACTATTTGTGCACACTACACGCCATCCTCTAATGTTACTGCCACCTGAAAGAAAAATAGCACTTTTAGTGTTCATCTATCATCACAGGGGGCTCTTACAACGCTATTACTTCAATTCGCACGTGTTGTACTAAAAATTGTTTCTGAATAAACCGTTTGTGTTTAGCAAGACGGTTCTTATGTAAACAAAAACTGTAGACTAATAAATCGAACGTTTTTGTTTGATGAATAATTGAAGATTTCTGTTCGTGTTTATAGATGTCAATCAACATACCTATAGCAAAGCGCTTCAAGTGTAGATACAGAGAATATTTTGTCGGAGAGATTTATTTTTAATAAGTTTTAATAAAGTTGAATATTTTTATGTTCTTACTCGGTACAATATTGCCATAATTCATCCGTATAAGAGCACGTTGACTATCATAAAATGCACTACCGCTCTAACATTCATTGTGCTACTATTTTGGCAGTCAAATAAACGTAAAAATGTTGAGAAAAGCTGAGAACTACACTAGATAAATTGAAGTTATGAAAGTGTTTTAAGAGTTATACTTTATTTCCTCCCCGTGGCTTCAACTAGATGAATATTGTAAGAGCTGGCGGGTGTTTTGCTAAGAAATACGCTGTACGGAGATAGCGCGTCTCAATTTCAACTGGGATGCCAACAGTTTTGGAAGATGTCTAATCTAAAGTATATATTACGTATGTTGTGCAGCGGTGGCTTCATGGCTAAGCTATTAGACTTGCAATTCACGAAATAACGGTATTTAACTCCATCCTTTATTATTTATCATTTCATTACTATTAGAGCTATCGGGATGTTTGCCATGTTGTAATGTAATGTGAGTGACTATAATAGTTTAAATACTTATAAAATAAAATAATTTTAGTCCTAACGTAAAGAATTTAGCTCTGCTAGATGGATTACCGAGAATAAGTACCTATATGGGGCTCAATGGTCAAAGGCGAAAATTTTCAAAAGGGAAGCCGCTGGAAAAAATACCTTACTTCTCTAGTTTGTTACACACCATTCAACGATTACAAGAAAACTTTTAGTATTGTTTGTACGATAAAGGAATTTAAACATGGTCACTCACATTAGTATTAGGTAGAGCTATCAAAATATTTACCGTGTAAGTCGAAAGAGATTAAATCGATATATTTACACCTAAAACTTCAAAAACAGCGCCGAAATATTAGAAACTCTAAACATAACATAACATAAACTCACGCCTATATCCCCGAAGGGGTAGGTAGAGGTGCTAGCACCCACATTTCGCCGTTTATGTTTATTTAACTCTAAACAATAATTGTAATTATCCCAATTGCTCTAATAGTTTTACAATACTTTTGTCGTTAACTGTACATAAAAACAGCAAACGCATACATTGATATCGAATAGTGTATGCAACGTATGCTGACAGTAACTACTCCCTGATATAAAAGTACAGCTATCGAGAGAGCTACTCCCATTGTCTGTTAGCAGAACAACAGTCGGAAGTATTTTCACACAGGAAAAGTTCATCTCTCTGGTACAGCCGTTACAATACGTGATGTTTTAGTTATGAAAGATTTTTCACGTTCAGGCCTACTCATAAAAGGAGGTTAGCTGCTGTAGAAATTATTTACGTGTGTGTATTGTATCTTTCTAGGATGTAATTGGTTGGTTTATTTAAAAAGTTCAATTTATTTATTTGCAGAAATGTAGTTATACATAATGTTACATAAAATATTAGTTTTTTTTTATTGTTTAGTATCTACCATTCCATCGTGGCATGTAAATATTAACTTGAGCTTTCACGCCTAAACCACTGTACTGATTTTTATGAAATTTGATACAGAGATAGATTAGACCTTGGGAAGGGACATAAGCATGTTTGGTCGCGATAACCGACATCTACGCGCGTACAACAGCTACTTTTAACATAAGTATAATATTTTATATTAGGTGTTTTTGAGGCCTTACCATTTCAAGGCGAACACTACTGTAATTAAAAGAACGCAAACTATCAAAACGTAAATATAAATAACTAGATGCCTAAGATCTGAACCATTGACACGTAGGCGAAATAATGTCACCCAAAATTTTCCAGTCCACCGCCTGGATGGCTTAACACCAGGTACGCGTGGCCTGGAAGCTAATCCACTTGACGAGTACCGCCGCGCGTAACGGACAGTAAAATCCACGTATTACGTGTTTTTATACGCGTAAATAAATTAAATCACGCGATTAATTGATGATATACGACGTTAACGAAGGCGGGAGATGCGTAAAATTTGTTGTGTTTTTGCTATCTGTACACAGTTTGGAATAAAGGGCTCTGTTTGAGTAAAAAGTAATATGTTTTTAGAAAAGGATTTTTAAGGATGCCGTCTCTCATAGTGACGTAAAAAGGTGTGTGTGCTTTAGAAGTTAGTTACCTATCTTACTTTTTTTTTTCAATTAGAATACATCGTCCTTAATTTTCTGGACTTAAAAAGTGTTGTCTTTAGTGACTAGTTCTTAGGAGTCAGCCTCACGACGACAGGTCTCGGGTTCGAATCTTGGCGTAAGCTCTCTCCTAACACAAGATATTTACTCACAAATGTGTATGTACTTATACTAAAAAAACATATGTAATACGTTCGACCTGGACCACCATATAAACGAAGTTTCTTAAATAAAATAGCCCCGTGTCAGATGGAGTAGGTATTTGAATAACAAAACGCGAGGGGCATTCGGGAGTACCAAAGAGTCTCCAATTTTCATCCCCTATCTAAACTTTGCCCGTAAGTTAATCTGACAGTAATAGAACGAACTATACTCTATGGTTCGCTAGCTATTGCAAAGACAACGAAACCACGTTTGTTACGGCCAAGGTAATAATTATACACCTTTACATATGAGGGTGAATGTTGTTCGAATCATTGGAACGGTTTTTGAGACACCTAACTTATTATTACCTTACTAAAAGAATTACTCGTTTAATAAATACCGCTATGTCACTGATGATTCATAATATTAAAAAAATACACAAACGCCCTATAATTCAGTGAAAAGTGTACATATGTACTCTATGGTCAAAAGTAGAAAAAGACAGTGTACTAATGTACACTCTATTTATGAATTTTTGACCTAATCTAAATAAAGCGTACAGTTACCAAAAATAGTTTTATTGAAATCCCTTTTACATTTTAACGAGAGAAGATAAACACACAGACAGACATGTAAATATGAATTAAAACACTAACGGTTTATTTGGTTTTACTTATTGTAACGTACAATGGTTAGTTTCATAACAATGTATTGAATGCCATTGATTTTTGTGAATATTTTCTTGAGTTATACAACATAAAACTCATGGTTTAACTTGTATGAGAATAGTGAACAAGTGATTTAACGAGAAACGGGTTAAGGATGCCTAGGTACTACAAACCAAACATAAAACTTTTCTAAATAATGGTTATAAGACTGACTGCATGAAATAAATAAAATATCACGAACTGTACAGTCAGCATCAGATCGATCTGAAATAGCAAAGTCCTGAAAAGATCTTAATGCCATGGTTAAGATCTTTTTGACTACTTTGCTAGTTAAGATCGATATTATGCTGACTGTACCAAATGTCAGCTTGAGCCCTCTACGTCAAATTCTATTTAAATAGTGTTATCAGTGACAGAACATTCGTTCGATGTAAATGCTGAAAATAAGGTTTCATTTACACTAACGGCTGTTCCCAATAACCTATCTATCGCCAGTTTTGACATTAGAAAGGATAAAAACGTCATCAATCTCTATGGTAACGCAATTCATAGTAGCAAAATAACAATAGGATTTGACAAAGGAACTATCTCTACCTTTACCTTTATCTGTAGATATGTTATTGGGAACAGCCGTAAAAAGTTAAGAAAGAATGCTCTTTTTCTAGCTCTAGCTCTTTGTTCGTTTGTTCTAAATCCACCTTAACAAATATATCTAAACATGTTCACAAACTATCACATTTTATAAATATGAGTCGGAAGCAGAATAGTAATATATTAAAATATTTTAATGAAGGACATCAAGTGCGGTACGGAAATTATTGAGGTAGGTACGCGCAATCTGCTTTCCGAGCATAATCTGATTAATAGGGGTTGGCATAATATGGAGAGGAGATAAGTGCGTGAAACACATTGATAAGTGCGTGCACATTTAGGACATTTTGCTCAATATAGCAATAAGCACAGAATATAGTACTTAATTAGTTAAGTGATTTACAATAAGAAGTTATTATCGTGGTTTGTTTAAGTTATGAGTCATCATCATTCTTTTGGCGGGAGGGGTTAGAAGGAATAATAGTAATATCGATCACCTAAAATTCTTAATTTGTGAAAACGAAAATTGGAAACATTAAAGCCGTAAAGATCGTTTAGACAATCCATCAATTATGTCAATCTGTCTTTACAATCTGTCCTCAGTTAAATCGAGATTCGGAACTGAATCTCATTTTAGAATACGGACCTAAGTCCAATAGGTTTGTTAAAGACTTTTTTGGAATCCTTCCAGATTTTCTAGATTGCCAGATTAACGCTATTTCCGGGTGCCTGACTTTTGGTTTTATTAATGAACCCACACGCCCCGCACATTAATCCAGATGTAATTCAGCCTGTCTGTAACAATTAGACCTGTAGCTTGATTATCTTACCATTTAAATGTATGTTATTACGGTACCTCTCATTACTGGAGTAAAAGTATTAATGAATGAATAAAAAAGGTAGCACAAACACCTAACACTGGGTACAAAGGGCCCTACCAACAACTTCAGGACCCAAATCAACCTCACCTGCTAGTGGGTGCAACTGCTAAAAATAACGGCTCTCTGGCGCAAGCTTTCCTTTCGGGATTAGGAAGCACGTTAGCTTTTGGCCGTAAAAATACCAATCATAAACAGTGAGCGGCATAGTAAGCGGAGATATTATCATAAATAGTAACAATCATGAATTGTAAATAATAAGCAAAGTAGAAAAAAAGTATTACAAATTAAGTAAGGTTGAAGAAACTCAAGCTAGACTAAGATTGTTGAATAATGATGCAATTGAAATCCATCTTTGCCATTAGAACCAACCTGCTGCGGTAAAGGAAGACAAGAAATATAAGAAAGAATAAAAATTATGCTGATTGGATGCATTCTGTGAGATGTTAAATTTTCTCACCACTTATATAAGAATGAAAAGGCGAACTGTTTGGAAAGTTCAAGTCTGACTTGTAGTCGAGGGATTCATGCAAAGTTTTAAATGAATTTACTAGATTTAGTCTTGGAGATTAATTAATTAAGATACCTGAAGTTCATAAACTACGGAAGCAACGAACATTGCTCTAATAAAAATATACATATGAGGACATATTTTCATGAAATTTAGTCAGAAATAGACAGGAGCTTGGGAAGGAACAAAGACACAGATGCTTAGCGTCGGACGATGGCTAGTATTTCATAAAGCAAATCTATTTGTACACGAATTGCTACTCACTTAATTACTACAACGTGAGTACCAACTGCAACTACGAATACAATTAGTAGTATATACATTTTAGATACGAGAATTTATCTTAGCTTCAAGTTTTACGACCTTTATAAGTGAGATAGGGGTAAGCAATGACTTGATAAAGTGAAAGTAAGTATTGAGCAATAAAATTTTATTTGTCTAAATAAATTATAAAGAGATCCAAAGTTATCTCACAATACATTGAACTAAGATAGCACCTTTATACTGTACACACAGCAAGGAAGAGTTCTTCCAACTAATAAGCTGCAATCGATATTGCATATTACCTTTATTGCACATTAAGCAAAAAGTTGGCTGCTGTACTCTATATAGCCAATATAACTTAAACACCTCCCAAAGTCATTAAATATGCAAATTTCCAGCAAAAACTAAGTAATGTCCCATATAATATGCCAAACGTGGTTTTTAGTATAATTATGCGAATATACCACCCCAGAAATTTAGACGAAGGTCGTTTCAGCGTGTGTGGGTAGAACAAACTGTTGTCAAATATCATAACGGTTAATGTGGAGCAAAGTGTGATCATATACGGCGCGGTAGACGCTTACTGTCAACAACGTCGCGATCAATTTGCCGATAAGACTTTACTCAGATGCCTTTCGCGTTGAAGAAGAGCGCCCAATGTGCTCAACAAAATATGTATTTTTATTACAAAAAAATATTGTTGATAATATTCTGGTATATTATAAATGACACATCAAATTTATATAACATGCGTGTACGTAGGCAGGAACTTCACGGTCGTGTATTGAAAAAGGCAGGTCAAAAGCATCTGAAACTGGCGAGCTTACAAATTTCATTCATGCATACCAATATTTTTACTGAGCTTAAATCGAACTCGCGACCTCTGAATTAGCAATAAAACGTTCTACGGCTATGCCACTGAGCTCGTCAATAAACCAGTGGTTGATATTATAAGCGTTCTATAAACCGCAAATAAGCCGCAGTCTTAGTTTGTAAGCCGGCAGTCTGCGGTCGCTTGGCTCTCCGGTTTATACAATGCCGGTGCAGGGAACGCGAAGTCTTATGATTTAATATCCTAGATTAATTAACAATTGTTCAAGATATAAAAATTTGAAGACTGGAAGTCGTATTGTATTTTTTAATTTCATTGTGGCAATTAATTCTGCCTTTTATAAGAATGTTACTAAGAGCTCTTTCGATTGTGAGCTAGACAGCTGAAATTTTCACAGATGATGTATTTCTCTTCTCTAACAACAAACACTAAAAACAGATAATAGTACCTACGCAACCCTTTGTGCACGAGTCCGACTGGCACTTGGCTGGTTTTTAATGGTTGACGAGATTTTGTGTCCAAATAATTTTTTGCTTTATTTATAAAGCTGACCCGGCGAACTTCGTACCGCCATATTTTCCGCCCGCGTGGTATTCTGATCCCGATTTATCAGTGTTTCTCTACAATATTATGCATGTATTATACATATAAACCTTCCTCTTGAATCACTCTATCTATTTAAAAAACCGCTTCAAAATCCGTTGCGTAGTTTTGAAGATTTAAGCATACATAGGGACGGACAGACAGCGACAGTGACTTTGTTTTATAATATGTAGTGTTGTTATGCGATCATTCTATCCGTGTTGAAGTTATTTCCTCTCGACTACTGATGGCTATAATAAGCCAGTAAATACAAAGCAGCTAAGTTATTAAAACAGTTTAGGTATACGATATAATCACTACTCTGTGCCCTCAATACGGTGGAACCTAGTATTACACGTACCAGTCGACACAGATCTATTAGGTTATCGATTTTTATATTAGTTAGCGTGGGTTTTAGGGAAATAACAGTCAAAAATAGTTCTAATAGCTGTCTCACTTTATCATTTGAGCGATCATCGCGAACGAACCTACTTATCATCAAACCAGCGTTAGTCTTGGTTTGCAACCAAAGCTAAGATACACTTTGGAGCCCTTATTCGCAGGACTTGCTCTCTTATTTCGCATATTGGGCCCTCATCCGTTAATCAATAGGTGTACTAACATTCTAACCTCGAGAGAACTGACTACTTATATTAAAAATATTATCCCTCACTACGAGCAATCGTACATCAGCGTGGAAGATTTACCGACAAATAGCCATTTTACTGCATAATTCCTCGAAAACATGTGTATATTTTCGAGGAATGGATGGAATACCGTATGGTAACTGCAGAGTAGTGCAGAGATCACTGTTTATGGTAAGTATTACAGTATAAATCCATCCGCGTGGTACGCTGTGAATGCAGATTTCGCTACTTTTGCCACATGCCATGTTCTCGCTACGAACAATTGTACATCAGCGTAAAAGATTTACCGAAAACACTGCATAATTCCTCCAAAACATATACGGTAACTGCAGAGATTACTCTTTATTGCGAGTATTATAATATAAATCCACCCGTGTGGTGCGCTGTGAATGCGGTTTCATTACTCTGTGCCGCATGCCGCGTGAATCTGAATGTTCTGAATTAAAACTGTGTGTTACGTTCCCACTTCATCGCATAATATCATTTGTTTTAGTTGCAGGCAAACATTGAGAAAATTTCAATTACTGGAAGTTTTAATATCGTTAATTGTAGTAATAGCTTAGTTCTTTAATGTGAATTGTAACTGCGGAACTGTTACAGTTTTCTCTAACTTTGTTCATGCAACATCAAATAAATTTGTTTAAATTTTTCTTTATTATTTCAGTACACATTCAGTATTTTAATGAGTTTTTTTTCAAGAAGATTTTTATTTACAATTAGCCGCACCTGTATATCTTACAAGGCATGTATCTTCATTATCGTACTTCATCCTTGATACATAGTTTATGTCTTATTCCAGAATGTTATTTTTCCCTGTATGAAATTTCAGCCAGATCCGTTCAACCATTCGAACGTAATTCACTTTATATTATATTCACAAACTCACATTATAATATTAACTATAGGTATTTTAGACTACCTAACTATTAGATGAAAATTAATCTCGATCTTATTAACATCAATTGTGCAATATTACGACCAAATCCATACGTGATGTACAAAATACCTATTAAGGATAAAGTTATTAGAGTAAATCCAAAATAAAAGCACCCAATCTAATCGACACATAACGACCTCCGAATGAATAACATAATATATTTCTTATAAGTCCGATAAGAAATCAAAAGCCATTTTCCCTTTCGTATTCGAATCAATGATCCCTGAGAGGGGTTCATTAATCAAAACCTCGCTATTATGAACTAAATAGGGCTCCTGAACATACATAAATAGATAAAGGTTTACTAGGAGGCCGCCGATGATGAATAGCCGCCCTTACCACAAAACAAACAGTATTTGGAGCCTTTAGAGGTACTTTCAAGCCGTCTCGGGATTTACTTAGCCATTGGCTTAGTGAAATATTGTGGCTTTGATCCAATGAATGTTGATCATATTTTCGTCTGATGAAACAGTAATATTGTTTGGTATTCGCTAGAGGTTTTGTTTTAATACCGCTGTTTATGAAAGAAAAGCCTATTCGTCTTCATTTGATCCTGTCCACCCACGCAGTGAAATTTCTTTTCGAACTTTTTTAGATGGGAAAGTCGGCGTAGGATTTTGTCCATAATTATAGTATCGTCAATCATTATTATTGGTATTACTTTAGTATGTCATTTGGTTTTCAAAATTAAAAAGGTTTTATTATTCAAGTATATATTAAAATAAAATATCTATTTTACTAAAAGATGAAAGGAACAAAAGAAAAGTTAGTGTATATTATACTTAAGCTTCCACTAAAACCTTTTATCTTGAAACGGTAGAACTTTATAACAAGCTAGATTGTTAAGGATATTTTAAATACGATAATTTCAATCTCAGAACCATTCAAATAGTTTTTTTTTGTATGTAATGAATGGAAGTAGACAGTTTGAACATTTATAAGGTATACCACTCCCAAAAACCACAAAAATATACTTAACTCTCCTATAACAAAAAATTCTTTATTAAAAGTAATAAAAAAACTCTTATTTCTCTTTAAAATTCTTACCAACTCGTCCAATAAAAGGGAACTATTAGAAAACCTTGTGTGTGCGTGAAACAAAAGAACTTTTTCGATGGTATTTGAGCGCCTGTGTTGACTCTCCAGATGCTGAAGAGCCCTCCACTGTAGTGTCAAGAGGAGCTTCGTGCCTCCCTGTGATCACGGGTATTATGTCTGCTGACCTAAGTTTAGATGAAATTTGTTATAGCGCTTCGTCTTTCGAGTAATAAATAACTGAATATTTTTAGACTTTCTATTTAACGGCCTCTGTGGCATGGCAGTGGTGTCTTCGACTACTCGTATTGCTATATCACGGTGCGCGGGTTCGATTCCCACTCAGTGTAAATATTTGTATACATCAATCAATCAATCAATCAATTAGCCTACTGCAGTCCACTGCTGGACATAGGCCTCCCCCAATGTGCGCCACGAATAGGTGAATACATGAATAGGTCTATTTGCTCAAAGTATATAAGTAGGTATGTTTATCCACAACTTTAAAACCTATAACGACAGCTAGTTAAACTATGCTTACTTTAAATTTGGAGAGCACTGTGTAGACTAGCTTGCGTAAAAGGTTTCTAATCTCGAATGAACATTCAATTAATTATGATGAATTAAATCATAATTTTACTAAATCAAGCTCATTTATCGACTGATAATCATTATAAAACAAAAATATTTCAATAGAGCTGCCTATTTTTTGATACATTTATCGATTCAACGTCGGCACATCGATACGATTATTAGGAACTGCCTTATAAACTTAAATTCACTGGCGAACAAAGGCGTACTTGACGATTGATTTGATTCGATTTGTCACCCTTGAGTGTTTCCATTAGAAGATCGATAAGACAAATCAGTGAACTGTATGCTCGCGTTCCAATCTTCGGAAATACTAATGCCTGGAAATAAGTAAGTATATCTATGTTGAAAGCTTTGAAAATAGAATAGTCTTAGACTAATTACTGTCAAGCTAGACACAGTCTTTCTAACAAAATATTTAAAAAAAAACGGCGTGAAAAACACGTTTTGTGTAAGTTAATATCGATATTGTTCTTTAAACTGTCCATATATGTGCATGTCATGGGATATAATTATGTATAGGTACGTCGACTTTTAAGAAGTAGTAGCTATTTTTTAAGACCGCGTTGAAATGACACTTGCTATATCTTTTTTATATGGTTTTTATATAGTCTAAGATCTACTATAACATTCGTGTGAGAGACGCGTGGTGTCCAAGGCATTTGGCTATGTACCCATTTGTAATATCCATAGATAACTTCCAAAAAGATCACAAATCACGCATCTATATAGTAACATAAAATATTTATACCTATATATAAATATTTACAACACACCTGCTCATAACAGTGATATTATTTTACCGCAATTAAGCACGGAATGACACCTATTATAAAACTGTGACTTTTTCATTGCTATTATTCACAAAAGTGAGTTATAGATTCTTTTTTAAATTTTATAGGAAGTGTCTATAATTGTCTATGTTCTTAAAAAAGTTTTGATACAAAAAATAACGTGTTTAATAGTACGAATAAATTAATACGCCTATTGTATGGTCATTTGATGCATTTTCGTATTTAAATAAATAATTTCAACTTGTAATACATACTTGTGTAATAAACAAAATTTTCGCTCAAATTTAACTTTTTTTTTTCTCTAAGTACAGAAAAAAAAACAGAGTAAAAAAAGTTAAGTTCAAACCTCATTTTTTTTTAAATATGGTCGACCGCCATTGTTAAATGCGCGCGCATAGGAAAACGAATTAATTTGTAGTATTGTTTATTTAGTATTTGTAGTATTATTTTATTCGCAAGTGTGTTGTAAAACGTCGTATGGCACGTGTGAGCATGATGATTACCGTCCTCGGCTGTCTTAAGACCCTCGCCTGGCGGCTCGGGTCTCAATGGCGCCTCGGCGGTAATCACCAACGTTGCTCACTTGTACCATAATGTACTATTATACTTGCATAAACAACAACAAAATGTTGTTTTATTCCGTACATTTTAGTCTACAGTGTGCAGTTTTATGACTCTTGTGGTTTCTATATGAACGTTTCATGAGATCTTTAGCGCTTCCACCTCCATTTCCGACGACTCTTTAAAAGAGTCATCTCGTTCAACTATAAACGTTTTATACTTTTGAGCACGTAACCTAGGCACATTACCACTTTAGAACCATTGCGACAGACATTGTAAGTTTGTTTTTAAAATTCACAGTAGTTCACAATTATCATTATTTTACAGCCATCCGGTTAAATTAGCCAACTAATTGGATGCCTAGCCTGCTCAGTAGAAGCCACTGTTCATCAAATCCTTAGAGTATACATTGATATAGAGCGGGCCTTACAAGTATGAACTGCTATCACGGGTATGAACAGTACCGAGGCTCTTGGCTCAACCTCAATCAGTAGCAAAACAATACCCATTAAAAAGACTTCGCAAGAAATAGTTAATTCGATATGTTAAATCAAAATTTTATACAACATCGTATATTTGTAGTACCTAATAATGACGCAAAAATACCGCAAAATGACGCCATTTTTTTGTATTTTGGCTTTAATTTTATCCATGCATATCAAATCGAACAAAAAACTTCATAACAACAAACTACATTAATAAGTGCATCTATTTATATTTTCGGTAATGCATGAAACGTCACTATAGGTGCGCTATACTATCGCAAAGTATCTGCTAACACTTGGCGCCAAAGACCTGAGTGATAGGCGCGCTCTATATTTATAATGTATACTCTAAGATCAAATCTCTTTAACAACTTGGTATCGTTGGAACTCAACCGATCAACCCGTTAAAGATGGCTGTCCAAGTCGCAAACAAGTGATTTTAATGTAGGCCGGCTAGTCAGCCTATTGAACATTTTGTTTAGACCATAACTGCCAGAGTGTTCGTCCAAAAAAAATCTTGAACTGATTCAAATTAGTTAGTGACTCAAATTAAGTAAATCAAAGTAACTCAAAATAAAAGGGACTCAAATCAAAACAGCGCGTCCCGAAACAGAGGTTACTTGTTATAATGTACGAAGAAAATAGGTATAAGTATTGTATTAGGCAGGTGAGGTGAACCCTTGTACTCTTCTTTTACGAGACATAACACCCACATGCTCACAAGTCTGACCGGGATGCAAAGTCCATATAAAATTGATGACATTGATATTTTTAGTTGTAATTTTTTTTTGCCCCGGAGTTGCGTATCTTTGTTGCAAGTTGACCAGTTTGTTTGTACCTTTTTGATACTTTAACAATGTTTTTACGCCGTACAGTCAGTTGAGTAGGTTACCACGATATGATTCATCGTAACAGATACACGTTATATATTACGGACGACCCCGTTACGAAACAACGCGATCCCACTCCATTGAATGAGCTCAAAAGCTGATCAGATCTGAAGCTGTCACCCTCCGTCACCACGAAGAGGCCCGGATGACAATGGAATGTCTGATGCAATAATTATACGCGTAATAATATATCACATGATTTATGTAACCTATTGTGATGTTTTTGTACCCGATTACGGTACACACTCCTAGATTTGATTTTGGGAGACGATTTTAGCTGTTTATGCATGTTCAACACCGAATTTCCCTAAAACTTTCCTCTATGTTACGCTAAATCCTATGTTCTTCCCACTGACAGCACAAAACCTCTCCAGTGAGCTCTGGCCACCCTACTCGAGGCCACACAACACGAGGTCATTTAGCCGCGGTATTCTGAACTTGATCCATGAGAGTGTCGGCATGTGGACTCAGCTAATTATGGTACCGATAGTCGTTTCAGTTAATACGTTACACTGTATAACGATATTCTATATATTGCGACCGACTAACTTCTAGAGTGATTTAGTATTCCTGCTTTAAATCCTATTCTAGTTCATTGCCCTCAATAAAATACCGTCTAACGCAATTAAATTTTTTTTTTTCCAACACTGTTGAAATATTGCAACAAAATGTGCTCAAATTAATATTCTTCCAGCAAATTTAACTCGATTGCCTTCATATTTGAATTTTTCGGGACAAAATTAAAGTAGACAACGTTTTATGAATTTTAATAATTCAGGCGGCTGTTTTCACTTTGTAGGGTTATATAGGTAGCCGTTGGGTAATGGTAAGGGGTCAGAGGTAAGAACGAGGTTGCGAATTTGATCTCCAGCCAGTGTCGACGTTAATTCATTAGCTGTTTATTAAAATTGGTCAGACAGGGCAATAGAGCAGTGGCGAAAGGTCAAATTTTTCAAAAAGGAAACCGTTGAAAAAAATCGTACCTCTTAATGGCGGAATTTTGTATGGAATTATGGGCGTTCTGATTTCAAATACGGAACTTCACACAGGTACTGAATTTTAGATTCCGATATTTCTGTGATTAAATTATTAGTTCTAAATAAACACAGTTTTCGTTACACATCTTCGCACATCTCTAATTGAAACGCAGCCTAACTCGGTCAAGCCGATCAAATATACTCACAAGAAAATATAGAGAGCTTATATATCCGATCGAGAGATTATGAATGTCGATAGCTATTCATTAAGGACGTTAATAGTTATTGTTTCGTAACATAACTTCGATAATAAACTATTGAAACTTTGTTACTTTGTTACCGCTGCATATTATTTATGATTTGTTTGGGGAAGTTGTATAATCTTTGTGGGGTTTAGAACAAGCTCTTTGTTCAGGGGTAAATAGTACATTGATTAATTTAACACGACTTCTTATGCAATTATCTTTTGTAAGTAAGGTTATGGAAGCGTGAATGTAATTGTAATAAGAATCGTGTAGTGAAAAGCAGAAAAATCAAAACAAACAGGGTATTTGAAACTGTCTTAAGTTTACGCGAATCTCACTAATTGAAATAAAACTACTACCCTGCGACCATGGCTACTGAAAAGTAGCCGAAACGTCGGGATAAAAGTAAATAATAACAAATATATAGCGATAGAATCCGTTAAAAAGTAGTTTTTTTTCAAGGTATTTGAACTTGATCCATGACATTGTCGGCATGTAGACTCAGCTATTTATGGTACCGATAGTCGTTTCAGAGATAACGGATTCATCACCAAGAGCCTCGATCAACATCATATGAGACGCGTTAGATAGCGGAGACGCAGAAGACTGTTCTTTTTGGCACGACACGCATAGACCATAATTATCTTTTGTTTGGAAGATATTGCTTCCAGCGATAAGGCCGCCCATTGTACATTAAACTGTAAACATGCTACTTACTAGTCCTACTGTAAATGATATACAATAAAGAAATATCTATCTATCTATAGTGAAGAAGTGATAGAGCTGTAAGCACCCGGTAGCTTAGTCCTTGTACCTACCCGATATCGCTAAAATCACGGGTGAAACCACGTGTAAGAGATACAGTGTTATATGTATAAGTCTTTACTTAACTTCAGCCACATGAATATCTTTTAACTACGTATACATTAAAGCTTATCCTCCAATACGTACATATTGACAATGTTATTTGCAGTAAAACAGTGGGAATAAGGGCAGTATTAGCCGTGGTTTCGATTTGTGGTCTAGTAAACCTCCAAACGTGTTTACGTTTGCAACTAAAAGGTTTACGTGATGGTTAACGTTTTCCGATGATGCATATTGTTTGGTGATAAATGGGAAAACGCATACGGTTTTTGTGGAATTGTGGTTTTGATTGTGTTGGATTGTTGCTTTATATAGTGAGGTATTTTGTACCACCTGGCCCCTTATTGCGCGCGTGTTCATGATAGCCGAATCATTTAAGTTGTTCTAGTTTTCCGCCAGTTTTATTATTTCTAATAAGCAATTGAAATTTACCGTCTTCTCACGTTACGAGTGCGTTTGAAACTCATTGTCATTCAGAATAATGTCCCTGGGTACTAAAATAGCCTGTGCCCGAAGTAAGTAAGTAAGTTAAGTAAACGCAGCGAGAGATAGAGTATTGCGATTGGCCAACTGCCTTCTGTGAACCTGTGTGTGTATGTAACCTGGCAATCGCAATTCTCCGTTCTCTTAAGCAGAAAATTGGTTGTTATCGCCCATAGACTGAGGTCTGGACACATGCCGCTCAATAAGTTTGGATTCTTAATGAAAAAAAATTATTCACCAAACTGTGAAGTTTGTGGTACCGTTGAAGATGTCCTTCACTTATTGGCGGAGTGTACTAGATTTTATGTTGCTAGAGACGAGCTATTTAGGGAGCTAGATTTAAATTTGTATAATGTAGGTATTTCAACAAATATTGTGTACACCTAATTCTGAAGCTGTCTATAGCCTATTTAAGTTCGTTATATTACGATTTGTAAGTGATTAAGTCTGTATAAAAGGTACGATGGGAATGGCATGTACGTTGTATAAAAGTCCCCAATAATAAATAAAGAGAGAGATTAAAAATATTCTCCGTTCTCTCGATACGTTTACGTTACGAATACGAAGGACGTAGTAAGCCTTCCCGAAGAGAGATACCAATGCTTGGGCCCTCTCCGTGAGTAGCGGCACCGCCGTGAAACCAATTACTACACCACGATGACAATCCAACGCCGTCGACTCGACAGAAGAAGAAGAAGACGAATATTTTTCGTGCTTGGGGCACTGATGGTATGTGGTTAGCCATACCATGAGCTAAATTGCTTACAATACTAATCAACACCCCGACAAAGTACCCGCTAGACGACATTAGGCTTGCCTCCTGTTACGTGGGACCAAAAATCATAGTTGGTGGGTGGTAATACACCTCTACCTACCCCTTTGGGGATTGTGAGTATATGTATGTATGTTATTCTGTCACAAAGTTTTAATTCTACGTAATGACAAGACCTTCATCAATAACAAAAAACAGTTCATTATTCCATCAAGTTAATGTAAACAAATATATTCAGTCCAATTAAACACGATTCATTTCTCGTGAAATGAGTAGATCTGCGTTTGAATTTAACTAATGTGTTTGTTGGCTTTAGCCATTTATAACTTTAGCAATTTGGCCAACGAAGCCACTTTTGATCGGTGGCTGATGGGTGGCTGAATGCGTCTAATGCAATGTATTTTAGCAAACGAGTTGGACATGTTTTGTTTATTATTAGTTACTGCTATTGCACTATCTTAAGTCAAAAGTGTATGCAACATAGCGCAAATAGAGTAATTTGAACTTAAAGTAACTATTAAGGTATATCAAGGCTACAGGCTGAGGCTGCCCTTGTGGCTTGTAAACGCTTCTGAAACCTGAGTTATCCATTTAAAAGGGAAAATTGAAGTATAAAAGAAAAATCGTAAAATGAAAGAAAGTTTAGGACTCCAGTCTTTTCATAAAATGTGACATAATACTACTTAAAGCCAATCGTTAGTCAGAGAGCTGTAGCTATTTACACAGTCCAAATTCCAATACATTTATGATAATTGCCCCATTCATGCAAAGAACAGAAGTATTCTATTACCTTGCCTACATTAGGTAGTCTGCTATTCAAAACACAAGTATAATCGAGCTTACTAAGCTTTTACTCATCGTAACCAAATCTCACAAGCTTCATACATCCCAAAGGATAATATCGCAGTAAGTAACTACCACAGTAAACCCATGTTTTGTATTCCTCGAGGTCCGTAAATATTCCTGTCTAAATCGCGAATGGAATACTTATTTACGACAAATACGCCGAACTTCCTAAGATATTTAGGGTAACTCGTATCTCTTTTTTATTTCTTTCTTTAATGTTCAGTGTTTGGGGGTCCCTAAAGGTGGCACTTTGTTGAGAATGTGACGAGACGGATACAATAGAATACTAAGCTTGAAGACGTCTTTAGTGTGACGTTTGAGTAATAACGTAAGTTATAATGTGATCTCAAAAATAGTATCTTCTTCATCCTATTTTAATCCACAACCCACAAACAACAACCCAATGGTAATACCGAATCATTGCAGCTAAACCAGTTGTTGTTTTTTAGGGCTCCCACTACCCATAACGACTGCCGTATTCGTATTGCAACTGGGACCGACGTTTTAACGTGGTCTCCGAGGCACGACCAGGTCAATGCAAGTACCCAATATTCGTGCATACAAATATTTGCACTGAGCGGGGATCGAAACTGCGCCTCCTGGGTAGCGGCTGCGTTCACTACCGCTATGCCACAGAAACTGTCTATCTCAAAAATAGTGTATTGACTGGTAAAACGGACCACAGACTCCGAGGTGAAAGCTTCGGATAAAAGCCAGGATCTCTCAATCATTACGCTTAACTAATTTAAACTGTTACACTACATTGAACACTAGACCAAGTGAATGTAGTCTACTATGTCTACCTTACAAATAACAAAGTTTATTTTCTGATCAAAATGTTCTTAAATATATCGCTTCTATCCGGAATAAAGCGGGGCAAGCGATAAAAAGTGCATCATTAGGTTATTTTCTCGAGTAAATTGAAAGTGGATGGAGAATGAGTTATTTGCAATTGCCGGTCATGCTGCTGCAGTAGAACTTTTTGTAAAACAACAATATAAAACAACAAAGACTGTGTAAAAAACAGTGGTGATAACCCGGTTTCTGCCAGCTTCCTAATGGTTTGCGTGGTGCATAACAAATTAAACTGCGGTAAGCTTTTTTTACACCGGCTTTCTTTTCAAAGGGTCAAAATTTCCCTGCACCGTAGATAATGACTACAATCCCAAACAATTCAGAGTTTTTTGTTTTTTCTTAAGAATACTTTGTAATCGAAATTAGTAATATTCTCCTTAGCCTCGAGCAAGATTCAATTTCGTATTAAAATGACAAGGTTCACACGGTTCCTGTAATCTCCCTACATCAGACGATAGCTGAATATATTTCCAAAACAGACACCAAAGTCATCTTAAGCAAATACTTGAACTCAAGAACACTTAATATGATCTCACTCACTCAGAGTAAGATCGTATCGAAGTGAAGGGTCTAAATAATCTCACAGGTTAAGGGACCATCACAGCGATAATTGCCACCAATTAACAAAAATTTAAGCAAAGAGTTGAGCTTCTCTGATTAAGACTTTTTAGATAAATTTTGCTCTTTGGCCACCAAGTTTTAACCTTTTGTTGGAAGTGCGGGCACCCTAATTGCAATTTTAATAAATTATTAGTAAGAGACTTAAAAGGCGAGGATATAAATTGTTTTTTTACAGACTGTTTTTTCACATTTTTATAACTGTTTTATTATGGAGGTCTACCGATAAAAATAAGCTCTTGAAGCTTTGAAGTATATATATACTAGCTTTTGCCCGCGGCTCCGCCCGCGTGGATGTCGGTTATCGCGACCAAACATAGCCTATGTCTTTTCTCAAAGTCTAAACTACCTCTATACCAAATTTCATCAAAATCGGTTCAGCGGTTTAGGCGTGAAAGCGTAACAGACAGACAGACAGAGTTACTTTCGCATTTATAATATTAGTATGGAAGTATGGATAAGTAATTCAGACTAAGGTCGAGTAAATCCACGAAGGGGTAGGCAGAGGTGTATTACCTATCACCCACATTTCGCCAACTATGATTTTGGGTCCCACGTAATAGGGGGCGAGTCTATTGCCGTCTATTCACAGGCTGTGTGTTTACTGTAAGATGGAGAACATCCCTCGTCCCCTTCGCCTTCTACGACACCCACAGGAAGAGATGGAGTGGCCCTACTCCACCGGTAACCAACACGGTCAACTAAAATTTTACGTGAATTTTTTTAAACTGTTTATTGTATTTATGTAATATATCTTCATTTAGTATTTAGGACTAGCAACTAAAAGTTTCAGACCAAATGTATCTAAAGTTCGCGTTCGGTATGAACCTTTACATTGCTATAGAGCGCGCCTCACAAGTATGAACTACTATCACGGGTATGAACAGTACCGAGGCTCCTGGCTCAACCTCAATCAGCAGCAAAACAATACCGGTCAAAATGACTTCGCAAATAATATTTAATTCGATATGTTCAATCAAAATTTTATACAACATCGTATATTTGTAGTAATAATGACGCAAAATAACGCAAAATGACGCCATTTTTTTGTATTCTGGCTTTAATTTTATCCATACATATCAAATCGAACAAAAAAACTTTATAACAACAAATTAATAAGTGCATCTATTGATATTTTCGGTAATGCATGAAACGTCACTATAGGTGCGCTATACCATCGCAAAGTATCTGCTAACACTCGGCGCCAAAGACCTGAGTGATACGCGCGCTCTATATATTACGAGTATATAATGTAGGTATACACTAAGGTATGAAAATTTTAAAGTAATGTTATTTAGTCTTGAGGTCCATTACGAATAAAACATGACTTCAGAGAGTAATGACGCAATAAACAAAGTAATGTAGTAAACAGTGAGCCAAGTTTGTCAAATAGTTCAAGTGTGTCTAAAGGATTACTGCGGGTGTCTCCTGTGCCAATCTACGTAAATGCCCGACTTAGATAAAACTTAGGGCATTTAGAGCGATTCAGGAATCGGTAGGTATTACGGACTAGGTTCTATAATTAGCTCAGGGAATAATATCAAAGTTAGAATGATTCAGTTAATTACGAAAGCCGCAAAACAAACCCACAACTTGAAACAAACTAATAGTGGCCATGCACAGCTAGCGAGATTAGGTATCTATTACTCACGTTCATTTATGTTAATATTGTGATTTTTTCATTAAAAGAATATTATAATCAAGTGATTCTGAAAACGTCTATTTTTCTTGAATTTGTAGCTGTTTCGAATGTTTTTTATGCAGGAGACGTCAATTTGACTTCACCTCGCCTGTTGGTAAGCAGGAGGCAAACTCTTCTTCTGATTTACACTTTTCCAAGTGTAGAAAGCGAGCCTTTTGCAGGCGGTCCATTTGTCCCATTCCCAGATTTTCTACTGTCACGAAGATATTTCAAAAAAAAAATCCTGTATGTTTTTACTTTTTACAACCTGGATATCACAATAGTTACCTGTCGAAAAGAATATGGTGTTCTTCAAGAAGGGCATTAGAAAGTTCCTACAGAGTCGGCAGCACGAGTGTAACGCCCCTGGTACATACGTCCATACGTCACGGTAACCACTTTCCATCAGTGCCCCTAGCACGTAAATATCGTAACGTATCGAAAGAACGGAGCATTGCGATTGGCAGGCTTCTTACACACACAGGTTCACAGTAGGCAAGCGACCAATCGCAATGCTCCCTTCTCACGATACATTTTGCGCAGGTAGGCCGTGTGTTTATCTGCCACATAAGTGATATAAAAAGTGCCTTGAAAATACAATATAACAATAATTATGTATAACAGTACATTTAAAAATGTTTGCTTTCTACAAATGTACTCGTATAACAAAAAAAATGCATCGGTACAATGGCCGCATCTTGCAGCGCGGTGATATCAGCCTGTTATTTATGTAACTTTGAAAGCGCTTTATCCTATCTAGATACCCAACATAAAGCCGGTGGAAGTTTTGAAAGCCTTATAGACGTGCAGGCGTGGGCCAAGTGTAAATATGTTTGAGAAGTGTGGAGCTTTTAGAGGAGAAACGTTTTCGTTATAAATTTACCTTAACTGCAGTATGGATAGAGTGCATTTTTAAGTGGCACGTAGTTTTAGTCTTATGAAAGCTAGCATATTTTGAAATTGGCAAAAATTCAGGTCAATAGGGATGAGACTTTGCTGGCAATCTATGAGCTAGTGACAGTCGTAAATGATTGTCGTATTTATTATTATTGCACGCCGTGGTTAAGATTTACGTTATGATATTTTTTTCCTTTTATCACGAAAAATATTTCATCAATTCTTTACCTACATGTCAAGATATAATTTATTTTCATCACGATTCGAATTGCACTGAAAGCAGTCCAGTTATTTCAGTGTGAAGAAGAAAACCATATTTTAATTCTGAAAAAATCTAAATTTTGCGTTCACAACATTTGTGAAATTCGTCTATTTTGGAAGATTAGGATATTATGATGGTTCTTGGCTAAATTTGAACCGCCCTTCGACCTCCCAATCCATAAAGGAAAGCTAACACCAGAGCTTCACCTGTTACAGCAGGTGTACCGGCTCGTAGGTCAGGTTAACTTGGTCACAAACGTCTTGGTCTACCCAACGATCTACCTAGCTGTAGTCTTAATTGTAACATCAAACAATTCAGAGCTCTATGTCTATAGCACGACGGCCTTAAATCCCGTAAACGTTTTGACAGTATTAACGTTACCAAAAAAAACGTCCAAATATTTAGTCCACGACGGTGTTAAGCGGGCGTTCCTCGATATTTCACATTATCGATCAAAAACATACCAGTAATCATCGTCCCAGCGTGGGTAGTTGGTGATTTATGTGTGTTCGTGACACAAACCATTCCTCAAAGTGATTTTATTACCACTTACAGGCATATAAATTTGGACTGTAAATATGAAACTTTAAAGTACATTTTGTAACTACAGTTATGTTAAATGTTGTCATGCTTATGCTGTGTAACCCTAAAATTAGGAATGGCTGAACTAATCAAAAGACCATTATTAGTTCGAGCGAAGACATTTTTTTTGTAATTTAAGGGCATTATTAAAACCCGTCTTTTGTGTTACGATTTTAGCGTACTATAATATATAGGTAGGCACAGTCAGCCAGTGGCTGACTGTTCTCGTCTCGTCTCATCCGTCGCACCTTGGAACCCTCCATAAAAGTATTGCAATTAGGTACTCAATAGAATTTACTAAGTTAATTATTGCCTAACTTATTACTTTCCAAAAACTTTCACGAATAAAATGTGCTACTATTATATCATTCGTCTGAAAATAAAGTTGCCTACGATATGATCACACCCTGGCGATTTGTCAAACGTCCCGACAACGTCTACATAACGGCTGTACAATGTCTTTATAGTTTTCTTATGGCCATCCCATCCCAACCATTTACTTTTTCCACTATTGCCTTTATCATTCAGATTTCTGTTTTTACAAGATTATGACGTTGTGTAACAATTCTCGTTTTATATCGTGATCGTTACAGAAGGTAAGTTCAAGTTATATAAAAAGTATTTTTTATTATTCTTAATGTTCTAGTAGGTCTAGGTATCTACCTAGAAATTTTATAAGTTACTATTTAAGTGGTAATTTTTTTCATTCCACTAGTTCATTATCGCTACGTACCTAAACACGGAAACAAATGAGTGTTTCTAAGAAATACATGTACACAATCAATGCGATTATTCTTATTGATTGTGTACATCCTAATTAAAAGAAATATATCTACAGTCACATCACCTCTTACCCACTATTGTAAGCAGTGACCATATATTTTCACTTGCTAATTCCCTGGCATATGCTTTTGCTTTTTCTACTTCCGTATTTATTTTCATACAATGTCGCCTGTTGCTGGTCGGAAAATGAATTTTTTAATACAGCTTTCATATAATGTGTATTCCAACTCTTTTATATTTGAGAGAAGTCAACGCTCAAAAAGCATTTAGCGTAAATATGTTCACAAAAACTCATAAAGCCGAACTCGTCGATACCCATCAACGTTGGACGCTCATTTTTGCAATGACGGGATACAAATCGGGCACTTTTTGCAACGTATCGTGCCCTCACAGTAAATTTAAAGAACAAAAAGCCGATAACAGACCCTACGTATAGTAAACTCCACCCTCGTAATGAAGCACAGAGCTGCGTTAAACGACTTACTTAATTGGTCGACTTTTTTGCTCGATTTTTAATCAATGATTTTGAGAATGTTAATTAAGTACCCTTTGACTTCAAACTAAGAGAATATTATTTTAAAGCTGTCTTTCTATCAGAAACGTGCTATGCAGGTGCATAGGTATGCTTTGCTAAGGTAGCATAGGTATGCTAAGAAATTATGTGACTGTTGCCACTGTGCTATGCTAATTGTAGCGTATCGAGTCTTCCTCTTCACTGAACTCCGAAGTACGAGCTTTGAATGTGACTGGAATTAGTGCTCGGATGAAGAAAGAGTCACGTGCAATATACATAGAAGTCTAGTAGATTAGTAGAATAATTTTACTGAAATATTGATTTCATTTTCTTGATTTTGGTAGATAGTACCTACCTATTGATTTCATACAAAATAAAAAATAATTGCGAAAGTTTAATATACAGTTAAACATATACTAGAATTGATGAATGGTACCAAATCCTACTAATATTATAAATGTGAAAGTTTGTGAGAATGGATGTGTGGATGTGTGGATGTTTGTTACTCTTTCACGCATAAACGGCTGGACCGATTTGGTTGAAATTTGGTATGTATATAGGTTATACCCTGGATTAACATATAGGCTATATATTAGCGTCGAATGGGATCAGAATTCCACGCGGGCGGAGCCGCGGGCAACAGCTAGTTCTTTCATAAAACTGCTAAACTGTGTAGAGCATTATTTTTAATAAAAAATATTGGTAATTTATTATTAACCCTTGCAAATAAGAGGTTGGTGTTTCGACATGAACTCGGACGTGGTGTTGGGAAATGCCATATTTTTCTTCACACACCTTCCGCTTTATTACAAGCAATCATAGTCCCTTCACGCAAGTTTGTTCCGCAACACGTGCAACAATTCTCTTGGCAAAGTTAATGGGGTGATTTACCTTCGACCTCTGCATTTCGTAAAAAATGCCTCATTTTTACTATGCTTTTGTTATTTTTACTTTAGTTGTGATTTTTGTTTAGTTTTCTATTGTTATGGAGTTAGAAACGTACCCATATCGCCACCATTCCTTAACGTAGCTGTCCTAAAAGAGATGCTTAGTCCTACAATAATGTATAGATTTCACCAAGGCCCTCGGGGTCAAGCCAACCTCTAATCACCGGTACACCTGCTGATTGGCCACAGCTGTTCCCGTATAAATCAAATCTAAGGAGGATAAGGAGAATAAGAAGAATAAGCGAATCCTGGGTTTCAAAGTGAAAGCCTCGGATGCAACCAGGACCTATGTTAAGATGACAGAAGTAGTGTTATTCTCTATCAGACAATGAACAACGATTAAAATTTGTTCTATTCGCTATGCCTGACAAAAACTAAACTCACCGACATAGCTCGCAGAATAAGCAGGCTTAAGTGGACTGCCACCTATCGGACCTTTGACAGATGTAGGCAGCCCACTGGGGCCACATCTGTCAAAAATCCGATAGCCGTAGGATCAAACGGGTCCTACAGAGTGAACCGCGAAAAGGCAAACTGAAGGTGAAACGTCTCCCAGCCAGAAAGACTGATGACCTGAAAAAGGTAGCTGGGAGATAGATTGGATGCAGAAGACGGAGGGTCGGGAGCAATAGCAAATTTGGAGAAGCCTAGGTCCAGCAGTCGCCTACGGCAGGATAAATTAATTGATAGATGCTACATTAATTTTCCTATTGTTATTTTATGGTACCGAAAAAAATATCTGGCGAAATATGGATATTCCTACATGCTCGGTGAGGCTATACAGGCATGTACGTATACACAGGGAAAACATATAGTTAGAAGCATTGTGACGATATAAATAATGAATTCTTGTCAGTCACGAATAATGACTTTATAGAAGCATGGCATGAAACAGTTTTTGGGTACCCATAAATAGATTTTAACGTAGCCTTAATATTCTAAGTAAAAAAGGATTTTTGACGGCTTCTCGAGTTCTATTTTCAGGTTAAACAAAGTGAAAGTTATTTTTTCAGGTCATCAGTCTCACGCTACATTTGACCTGCATTACATTTTTACCCTAGGACTTTCTACAACTCAGCCATTGGTCCTTTAGAGAATTTTGCCGCGACTGATACATATTAAAGAAGTGAAGTATTCAGATACAATAAAAATTCAATAGCAAAATGGTTAAAAGAAGTTTGCTTTACTTTTAAATCTTAAAGTATTGCAATGTGTTAATTCACCTCTGCTTAACCCGCTGGGGATAAAGACGTGATTGTATGTAGAGTGGTGCCAATCGTACATCAATCAGCAGATCGGTTGACTACCGCAATATGCCGCATTGTGACCGAAAGTGACCGATACTAAAATGAAAATTATCTCCTTTATTTACCCCACCTGCCCCTCTAGGCAAGTGGCAATTCGTTGCTCGGCGTATGATGGAATAGAATGCCAAATGTATGGGATTTGACATATATGACAGGCGTCAACGAATGTCAAAAACGTCAAATCCTATACATTTGTCATTCTCTTCCATCATACGCCGAGCAACGAATTGCCACTTGTCTAGGGGGGCTGACACGTCGGTTTTCAAACGTCTATTTTAAGTCTGCTGTTAATTAACTATAGGTACAATATAATTTACCTATATCTACATTTGCTATCGTCTGATGGTAAGCCATGTATGAAGTAAGAGTAAAGGTCGGCTTACAAACTAAATAACTACGAGTATAGCTGCTAAGAATAAATATTTACTGCGAGAATAAAAATGGTGGTTGTGGTTAGGCACTAAAGTTGTCAAGCAAACTTCCGATAATATAATATTTTGAAAGAATAATACATACATATAATCACACCTTTATCCCCGGAGGATTAGGCAGAGGTGAATTAACACCCACATTTAACCAATCATTGTATTAGGTTCTACGTAATAACGGGTGATTCTAAAAGAATTATGAAGTCTTTATTTCGAATAGGTTTTGTCAGAAAGTCTTCTATTGTTGGGCTGTGGACTGTAGAACAGCAAACAGCACCATTCATGTGGATTGAAGGTCAGGTGACGGATCGATATCGTGTAGGCGGAATCACGCACGCACGCACTACTGAAGAATTCTTTACAAACAAACAACTGGGGACCGTAAAATGCCGTAGTGTCTCTCGTCTAGACAATAATGCAGTGACTCTTGATAACGAGGAATATTAAAATATCATCGTAACCAGCATGTCACAAAAAGTAACAGAGTATTTGAGAACCAATTTAAACACAAAACATTGCTGCGTATAGGGGTAATATTTGCGACAAATGTGCACCTTTGAATCATGGAACGCGAAAGTGTAAATAAAAAACTTTCAGTGTCTAAAAGTCGTTGATTTATATTGTTACTAAAAAGTGCTTAAAAAGTGACTGCTTTACTGATTAAGCAAATCCATTAAATACAATTGCCGTTTATGAAAGATATTAAGGTATTGGATCGCAGAAAGCCTTGTTTCTTGTACAATTTACATTTAACAAATTAGCACTAATTCAAAGTTGCCTTTTGAAAACCCACCTCAGAGGCATATATAAAATCAATGCATTTTATTTTTAAAATAAGTAGTATAAGTTTTAAAGAGAAATAATCAGGTATCGACAATCACTTCCATCGGCACTTTCTGTTTTTTCTATACACTTTTGTGTACCCAAGTAATGTACAAAAAACAAGTACGTAATGAACAAAGCGATCAATATTCATATCTGTTCTCCACTCTAATATTACGTATATATACGTACGTTACGTATGTATGCGAGTACTTACATAACATACATAAACATTACATTCTCGTTCATTTTATTACAGAGTCATGCCTTCTAAGCAATGCTACAGTTTCCTGATATTCCAGAAGAACTCACTAAGAAATGACTTGCGGAAATTATTCTAGCGGATATCCTTTGCTCTTCGCACACACGTCCTAGAGTCATTTACAGACTGATGTCTTTTTTGGGACATGAGCCAGTGATGGCAAATGATAGCAGGATATTATCCTGCGTCATGGATACTTAAGATGGAGGGATAGCTAAGTGAAGTGGTACTTGGAATACGATTCATCTAATCGCAATTATGTAAAAATAGTATTTTGTTCATCATTAGCTAGTGCGAGTTCTATAAAGAGCTTTTGAATAGTCATATCCTGTACAGATAGGGCAATGCTATTAATTGATCCGTATTGCACGCTGATTATTTAAGTGTCACACACAATCTCGAATTTGCTGCTCTAGAAGAAATGGGCATAGAAACACGACATAGGACACGACGATATTTCCGTCCCAATAGAGCAGTCCGACTGCGGAACTACAGAATACCTCGGGTGTAATAACCTCGTGTTGTGTTTCCGGCGGTGACTAGGGAAGCCAGAGCTCACTGTAAAGGTTTTGTGGTGTCAGTGGGAAAACTACAGACTTGTGCTGCTTGTATTTTGCGCTGATGGCACAGAATCTTTCTGTCCTTTCAGAGTTGGCAGCAAGAGTGTGGCTCCCCTGATGGAGTCCATAGGCCACGGTACCCACTCTCCATCAGGTGGCCAAGTGCTTGTCTGTGAATTGAGTGGTATAAAAAAAAATGTAAAAATATCCTTTTATTTCTCAATAGTTTGGCATCGTCGAGTTCTATAAAAAGCTTTTAATGGTCAACGGTAATTTCCAGTATACCATTAATAGGGCAATGCCATTAAATTAACCGTATTGCATGCTGGTTATTTTAAATGTCACAATCTCAAATTTTCTGCTTTAGAAGAAACGGATACAGAAACTCATTCGAAATTATGTCTGGAGCAGCTATTTTATTATCTTTTTATTACCAGCGTGAGCCAAAATGGATTTATGTATCGAAACAAAGAAAAATCCTGCTTTATTCTACACTACAAGCTTAATTTTATTTATGGGAGGCTCCGTAAAACGGACACCAAATCAGTTAATGCTCATAGCATCAATTAACTTCAGGAGTCAAAGTTTTGGCAGCTCAGAGCGCTAAACGACAGAAAAAGATATATATTGCCCCTCGTTTTGCATAATAAATGACTGTGAATTGAATTAAATTTTGTCGAAAAACGACCTTTAGTACGTAGGCTTCTAGATTATCTTCCCGTAGAATGTAAGACTGATTGGCTGGACCTCGGGGACCTATACAGATTACATATTCGATAAGGGATTTAACACTTGAGTGGATCCGGTGAGGGCCAGGTAGGTAACATATTGACCTAAATTATTCAACATTGCGAATTAATTTGCTTCGCCACAAAATGTAAACTAGCTTTCATTGGTGAATAATCAAGCTATCATAAATTTAAATTGTATTACGTAACTTTGGTACACAAAACACATATATACACCACATTTTTGAATTAAAAACTGCGTTTTCATAGAAAATAATTTGAGTGAACTGAAATCATCAAACTCGCATCATCGTCACGTCCCGCATGTGAAGATGACCTGCGATAGATGTCACGACGATACAGTTTTTAAATTATATACTGATTGAAAAATTGTTAACACCTGACACTTTGAAGTTAAAACATTTTACTTTTTACTTTAAATAAATACAGTTTTCACTTCTGTCGGCACTACCGAAGTTTTCTGTAGCAAAGCAATGCAAAGCTCAAAAACAGGTAATAAAAAGTACCTACCATAACTTCACACTACTTTAGTCACATAAAAATATCTAAGACATATACATATAACAACAAAGTGTCCTCTTAGTTTGAAAGTACTCACGGTTGAGTGAACATATTTTAAGGCAGAAATACGAGCTATGAACGGTTTGAATTCTTTTGATGTTACAATTTTATTATCACTCGTTAGTGCACCCTTTCCTAGCAAAGGAGTTACGTCGCTTTTTCACCATAAATCCAGTAAGCCGTTGGCGAAATCAACGTTCCAATGTTCTATTTTAATTTGATCGCGTCTAAAACCTCTGTCGAGTTCAAAAGTATTTTCATTCTGTACTATAACGAGACTTTTTGAACGTAAACTGTGAATTCTGAAATAATTCGGACTACTGTCCCTCTTGACGTTCTCAAATTAACTGATATTTTCATTTTCTTTTCTTTGTTATCCGACCTTCTTCCTTTGCTAATAAATGCCCTACTTCCAAAGATTCATCTGATTTTTTTTGTTATGTCATTCAATTGCCTTGTATCATTATGATTGTCGAGAAACACCATGTGACCTTTCGGATACTATCATGCAGTTACATCTACTTGTTTGAAATTATATTAGAATTTTAAAAAAATATTATATAAAACCTTTTATAATAAAATGAAGTAATATAATTTCAAAAGCATTAGCGCAATATGCGATTTTATCGCTCGGAGCGAAGCGAACTCCACTTTATTAGTATTACCGCTGTAAAATGTAAGAGCAAATTCAGTTAAAATCAATTTGTAGAAGGTAAGATCTAGTTTGTGATTATAGTATTCTGGAATATCCAAGTTGGAAACAGTATCGACCAGGACGAGTCTTAAGTCCGTGGTATTCCCTATGGGAGGAATAATCTCTCCTGGGGGGAATAATTTCTCCACCTGGACCTAACCTAAAGTTGAGATCCGTCTATAAACTTCACAGAATACTCCTTCGAATTCTAGTCTACTAATATTTTAAATATGAAACCTTCACAAATAACTTCACATGTTTGGATGTTTGTTAGTCGGATGAACCAATCTGGTAAAATTAGTTATCTACAGTGGTTAATATCTTCGCTTCACATGTCAAGCCAGGAAAACGACTTCGTCATAACTTTTCTATGTTTGGCACCAATTTCAAAGATCCTATAATGTATTTTTGATCTTGTCACCCACCGGACCGACTTTGCCTAGTGTGAGGTCATAGTAATTATACTATGACCTTTGACTATGAGAATTAACTCAACATTGTGATATACTTAACTACTATTTGGCAATAAACGAATTTTTATTTATTTTATTTATTAAATTCTCTCAGTATCTCAGCTACAAGCAGTCATCTTTTATCAGTTAATGTTACGGCACGTAAAAATTTACTACGAAATATTCCGGCACTGTTCCCAAACACTATATTTGTACGACTAGTGTTCACCCCGAGCTATTTGAATTTTACGTACCATCGACTTGGTACGGCAAACTTTTTAAAGCATCAAATCGTATTCAATCGTACTTCGTTCGATTGAACGTCTGGTTTCGCGGTGAGCGGCACTAAGTGCAAAAGTCTGTGAAGTTTTACCTCAATTGTCTCAACTATTTGCATTTTTTCAGTGCAGCGCGTCAGCCTAGAATGCCTGGATTAACAAAATGATAGTTTATTATATTAGTTTGGAGGTTTATTGTTGAGTTTGAATACGATTTACCGTGATTGCATACTTAAGTGTATTTATGTAATTCCTTTGAACCCTTTTATGTGCACATTGCTCTATCAATACCTCACATACTACACGGTGCATTTACTACACTAAAAGGAACTTAACTCATCAACCGATTTGGGTAGGAATAAGTGAACGCCCAGGACGGGACTTTGACCCCGAAACCAATCTATTATAGGAGGAATGACCAACTGAGCTATTCAGAAACGCATTGGATATTATGGCTTTGCAAAATCCTAGATATTTTGAATACAGTAGAAAGCCAATATCTGTCCTTTTTCATTTCTTTCGCATTAGTCCGAGCGTTCTTCACTACAAGCCGATGGGGCTTACCAGGGGCGGCTTATGAATATATTTGACATGCGGATGTCAGCGGATGTTGGGTTACGAATAAAAACATTAGTGGTCATCCACTTTGAGGGTTACGGCTCTAAACATGAAATATTGTTTTAAGTTATATTTCTTCTAATGTCGATGGTGCGGCCTCGATTCTCAAATTATATTTTCCTAGTATGTTGCTGCCTGCATGGCGTTCTTGGAGTCGTACATGCGTTCCTCCGGAGTACATGTGTATGGGCATGTAGCACATATTAACAGGTGGGCTATGGCAAAACTAATTCTGCCACTATGATAGTCTACTCAAGTTAAACTAATGAAACGAAAAACAAACTACAAAGTGTACGTGAACGAACTCCACAAAAATATCTAGTTCCAAAGAATTTTATACTACGTTTGTGTTCATAAAATTAATATTTGGCCGGTCGCAAATGTTTGGTAAGAAGCCAGCCGTATACAGGACACCTGTGGACCGTCGATCGATACCACTACTCTAGCCGCATATAAAGGGAATTTGCATTTTTTTAGCCAACCACACACTGAACATACTTATTTGAAGTTATTTCTCGGGGGATTAAGCCGGTATGAAATGGAGGACACTTTTCGGTAATTTGGGAACTTCTTTTAGCTTTTTTATTCAGGTTGTGTCCGCTAGTATCTACTGTATAATACTTAAAATTTACACACTAATAATTGATTCTGGGAGAAATCGCACAACGCTATCTAGAACCAAATTAAGTATAATTTGTATAATGGTATCTAGAATGCTGAAGAGCATGTTCAGATTTTTTTTTGTACATAACGGCAAAGGAACTCGCGACTTCTGACGTACTCGTCGGAGTTGCACGCTCTACCATCACGCCACATAGGTCGTTAAGTTAATATGTTTAAGTTAACGTAAGATAGTTAAGTTACTTATTTTTCAAAGTAAAATTCGATAGATCTGTGAAAAATGGGTACATTCCTATGGTTAAAAGTTATTTGACTGAATTTAATAAATGAAGATAAAAAAATCGTCATGAATTACGTCATTTCCCATTTTATCGTGTAATAGGTATAGTAGTTTATAACTTCGGATGTGACCGGAACTAACGCTCAGATAATGGCGAAGTTTATAGTTATTTTTATTCATTCATCCAACCACTAATAGCCATTATTTGACAGTAATCACGAGACGACGTAACGTCATTTTGACACTGTTCTGACGTTTAATAGAAAGAAAATGACTTGGCTTCACAGTATACCTACACTACTTGATTGGATAACCACTGATAAATTATCCCAGCCTTATGCTGTCTTTCCACCAGAAATGTGTAATGCCACGTTACTATAGATGCGTTTGATATCCACTAATCATATTCATTGCTCCACATAGCATAGTACTGGTGGACAGAGGTTTAGCTAAGCTGTTTTTATATAGAAAAATACCTGCTATGGATGGATAATAAATTCGAATTTGGAATATTTGTGGGCAGTTTCAGAGCAAATCTTACTCGCTACGCTACATAGGAAACGGAAACACTCACATAGTTTCGTAGCTTAGCTTTTAAATTTCGATAGCATAACTGCATAGCACTTTCCCGGTGAAAAAGAAGCCTTATGCCAGCGCTAATCTAAGTTACATTAAAGTTAGCACCACAAATCCCATTAAATTTTTTCCTGAAAAGATTTTCTTAGTTTATTTATGATGTATGCACAATGTTTCTCTATCCTCGTGTGGTCTGTGCAACTGTTGCTTGTGTAGTCGCAAGCCGGCACTAGTCCACAAAGATAATAGACTATAGCAGTATTGTCCAGTCTAGAACTTCCTTATGAAAAGAAAATCTGTATGAAAAGTTAGCATATTAATCGTTTCAAAAATTTCATTATACCACGTATCACGAACAAAAATTAACAACAAAACAAGCTGTCAGAAAAATATTTTCCCTTCTCACGTACATACAAAACTTGAATTATAATAATGACGTCATAATACTCATTATAGCGGTCGGATATCGTGGGGAATATCGACCGTGTGGCTACATTGCGCGCCCATGCGGAAAAATTATAAACGACTAGTGACCCATGCTGTAAACGTGACGCGGACAGTCCCGTTTAGTTTGTAACCCTACTTTAGGTTATAACATTGTTGTGACGTCACTGAGTGTGAAATGAAGGTTTTTAGGTGATATTTTGAGATTGAAAGTGGAGGGGGAGATATGATTATCTTGGTGGCACTACCAATGTGACGGTTGTTTTTACAAGATTTTATTTAACTTGCACCGTATGTATGTAATTTTGTTCGGGTGGAATCTTGCAACTTGATTTTGAAGCAGATACCGTCAACCAATTTTGATGAAATTTTTTATGTTGTTAAATTGATATCCTAGTCGAGTGGTTCTCGGTTATTTTAGAAATTTTCTATTATAGTCGTGGGTTCTGGGAACTTGCCCAGTTGATGGCTATAGACTCAACATATATTGGTGGTAAAATGTGGATGAGTAGTTGAATGCCTTTGTTGAGTTCGTATTTCCAAAAAGCTACAACCTAGGCGTGTTTTGGGGTGTGCAAGCCTAGGGCAAATAGGCTACTCCTAGACGAGTGTGTTTCATCGTTGAACTCAGGTGACTAATAAACTGTGGTGAAACGTGAGCCTATTCATATTAATCTCCCAACCTCTTCCTTCCACCCTCTCCCTTCTTATCCAGAACAACTCGCGCTGGCCTGCGGTGCCACCCACATACGGTGGAATCCATCTCGCACCAAACGGTTAGAGGCCTCCTTCCTCTACCGCACGATAAAGAGCTGGAATGCTCTACCCGTGCACGTGTTTCCCTCTTCCTACAGTCCCGGGTTCTTCAAGCGTGGCTACCATCTAGCTTGGTGCAGTCAATTATTAACGCACCAAATATTTAAAAAAAAATTAGAAAACATGTCAAATATTGGAGTATAATTATGGATCTAAGTTAACCCATCAAGGGTTCTTTGAGTTCTCAAAGAACCCCTGACTAGTATCGGAGTCTCTAATATCAGTAGACTGTGAAACGAGTTGGACAGCGGACTGCTCCGCTAAGATATTAGGGATGCAAAGGAACGGAAAGGGCATGTTCATTAGAATGAGCAAACCGTTTTAAAGGGTTTTGTTATTTTTTCAGTAAACAACCTTGATTATATAGCAAGGGTTAACTGTTTATTTTATGTTGAAGATTATGTAGAAACGTTTAGAGAAAAGAAAATAATGTTTGAGTGTTACTGTGAAATAATCCAATTAATCTTATCCTACTTATATGAAAGTGTATGAAGATGTTTGTATGTTTGTTGTTTTTGACTTTTGGTTTGGTTCTATGGATCTGACTAAAATTTGGTACAAGGATTATTTAGACTAGACTAGTCTAGGCTATAAGCGCTCATAAATTATATTAACTACGGAACTCAAAATATGGCGGATCGTTTACTATGAAGTGGCTGTTAGCTTCCCATATGCCACAACGTCTGAGATAAATGGCTATGACAGACGGAAAGAGTAAGTAGTAAAACATATTATTTATTTTACCCATAGTTAAACTTCTTTATACGAACACCGAAGTGTTTTGGCAAAAATCCAGTTCTTTCCACTACATTCATTTCATTATATTCGGTTGTTACTTTACCGTATTGCGAAAGACAGCTAGTTATTCTCACCGAACGACCGGCCATAATCGCAGGCGTATTTTTGACTTTGTAACCAAACTTTGAGAATAGGAGGCGGTTGTCAATTCAATTGTTTTTAGTTTCTTGAATTGGGCTACGTTTAAAAAAAATAATTTTAACTGATTCTATCGCGATTTATTTGATGTTATTTTATTATTTACTCTTAACCCGACCCATTAAGATTGTAAAAAGTGAAATTAAGTATAAAATAATTTGTTTTATAATTTATTTCTGATCCCGTTCCCGCTGCATACCTCTAAAGTTATCAGTGTTCTCTACAATATCATACCAAATTTGGATAGGTAGGGGGGGGAACACTACTGACGGTGGAGGTGAGCGCTGATGCATCACAAGGTGGCCACCCTAAACCTACATCTGGGTCGCAAGTCCCAGTCGCCGTCACGGTGTTCCTCTCTGTATCACGCTATGGACCCGGCGACCGCACGGTGAATCCATGGAGTGCTGAGAATCGGATCTCTGTATTATACATATAAACCTTCCTCTTGAATCACTGTATCTATTTAAAAAAACCGCTTCAAAATCCGTAGCGTAGTTTTGTTCGTACATAGGGACGGACAGACAGCGACATCAGCGACTTTGTTTTATAATATGTAGTGATGATTATATAATTTGTTTTATAATTTATTTCTGATCCCGTTCCCGCTGCATATCTCTTAATTTATCAGTGTTTCTCTACAATATTATGCATGTATTATACATATAAACCTTCCTCTTGAATCACTCTATCTATTAAAAAAACCGCTTCAAATCCGTTGCGTAGTTTTGAAGATTTAAGCATACATAGGGACGGACAGACAGCGACAGCGACTTTGTTTTATAATATGTAGTGAATGTGATTACGCCATGAGCGCTCGATGCAAGTATGTTTGTTGCGAATATGTGGATGGTTCATTGCGCTTGTATTGCCGCTTCTTTAATTCGCGCCGCGAAGCCAACATTCCACATCCCTTCTTTGCCTAATTCTCTCACCACTTCCCTCGCTCATCGTCGAGTATTTGGAAGCAGCATTAGAGGGTAAATACTCTGACCACTGCCAGCTACCGAATTAAAATAAGTGTGGATGATTTGGTTCGCGAAAATCTAGGTAGAGCCATAGCTACAGACTAGCTACTACCTTTATGCTAATTTTATAAAAAGTTAAATTGAAGAGAATATCGTCTAAAAATACAGTAATAAATAAACATTCACGATCTGCCCATCAATTTCAGTGAAGTTAGTGTAAGAATAAAGCAATTTTAACTCCTTTAAAACATCAAGTACAAGAGCTACAGAGTGTTTTAGAGCTGATCCATTAAGCTACCTATATCCGGAGGTGTCCTACGATCGAGAGATTTTCCGCTAGAAATTCTGCCTTAACTTTGTCTAAGTTGATATTTGAACTAAAGAAAAAGTTGTTGTTGAAGACAAAAGGTAGATAGAACTCGAGTTAAGTAAAAAGACAAAGCGCAATGCAATTACAATTTTGAATCCAGTCAAATTGACGAAATAAAATGTAAATTCGCATAGACCTGAGTAAGGTATCTCAGATACACCATCATGAAAAAGATCTCAAAAGTCCTCACCGATTGAACATCTGCATTTTTTTATTCACGATGAAATGTCAAATATATTGAATTCACGCATTTTTCTCGCAAACTGCAAATATTATCGCAAAATTAGGTTAGACAAAGTTGTAGATCGATGGGGATTTTTATATTTCTTTCATCACCCCGCCAATTTTCAGCTCTATGCGAATTTATGTAAGCGCAAATTTTTACTTTGACTAGATTATTTATGATTCAATTTGTATTACAAAAACTAATTTGGTAAAACTAAAACGTGTTCCCATTTCTTTTCTACTGAAGTGAAGAAAATTCCCAACTTTAACTCCTAAAGTTCCCATTAATTTATCTAATGTTCTCAAGTCGCGCGAACCACTCATTGAAATGTAAATCATTGATTGAAATATGTAAACGACCAAACATAGCCGATGTCTTTCCTAAAGTGTAATCTATCTCTGTGACAAATTTCATCAAAATCGGTTCAGTGGTTTAGGCGTGACAGCATACAGACAGAGAGACAGAAAGACAGACATACAGTGTTTCTTTCTCATTTATAATATTAGTATGGATAAATATATACCTATAAACAGCTGTTCCATTAATTTCAAGCGTGCACGTAGCAAAACAGTAGCTTACTAAACAACAATACAATGGCCTTACTACATTACATAAACACCATCCTTGCAGCTACATTACATACAGAAACGAGGCAGTTTCTCACAATCATGGTGCACAGACAGCGTGCATACTATTTACCGCGGCATTACCTATCTAGGCCGTGCCCTATATTAACTACGTACCCCGTAAGTACAACATGCTTTTTTAAATCGGAATTTTTCACTTCACTGTATTAGTTTTTAGTACATGGTTAGTGCATTAGGAATGCTGTCGTTGGCTAGGATACACAGCGTGCTACTGAAGAGATTTTTTAAAATTAAAATTCCTTTATTTTTGAACTCAAAATAATTTAGCCTACCTAATTGGACGCCTCGTTTAAAACTGTTTCGACTTTATTTGCTAAATAAAGTCGAAACAGTTTTTAGTTGTAGAAATACTTAGGTCGTGGTACCATGCTTTATATTAAGCTGAGCCGTAAATTTTATGACAGTCATAAAATAATAGAGTTTATTTATCATCGAGTTCCGGAAGCTTCGGCGAAGCGTTTTTAATAAATATTAGAAGAAAAAAGGGGAAATGTAATATACGCGCGGGATGGTATTAATGTGGAACCTCTTTTGTATATGCTATTTCTAGGTAGGTAAGAAACCTTTTACAGTTCATCATCATTATAAATGTGAATTTAGACCAAACGAACAAAGAGCTAGAGCTAGAACAATAGCATTCTAAGAGCATTCTTTCTTAATATTTTAGTGTAAATGAAACCTTATTTTCATCGTTTACATAAGAAAGAACAAAAAAAAAAAAAAAAATTTATTTATTTCGTGAAACATAGGTATAATAGATGTAAAACAATAATAGGTACAAGCTATGTTCCGCCAAAAGCATACAAAATATTGAATGGTATCATCACAATTCATTAGATTATTGTTATTATTTATGTAGGTACATGCAAAAATTTAAATAGAAATGTCAAATAGAAAATGTCAAATAGAAAATGTCAAATACAAGGCATGTCACATATTAGGCATGTCAAGTGTTAAACATACATTGTGCTATTCAAAATCAATTAAATTAAGAATTCAAATCAATCATTAAGGTACTCATTTACAGAATAATAAGCTTTAGAACATAGTAGCTTGAAGAGCTTAGATTTGAATCCAAGAACATTTTTACATTGTTTAATATCATCTGGTAATTTATTATATAGTTTAGGTGCCATTACATACACGCTTTTATGAAAGAAGGTCGTTTTTGATGGCACCAAGTGCAAATTTTCTGAGCGACGTTGACTTTCTACGCGCTTGAATAAGTGCATATTAGTCTTTACAAAAATATTTACTTCATAGATATAGAGAGATGGCAGGGTCAAGATATTGAGGCTTTGGAAATGTGGTTTGCAAGTATCTGTTCGATGCAATTTACAGATGGCTCGAATACATTTCTTTTGTTCTGTCACTGTTTACACTAATAGAATTTGACGTATTGAGCATTCGCTCGTCTGCCCCCCTAGACAAGTGGCAATTCGTTGCTCGGCGTATGATGGAATAGAATGCCAAATGTATGGGATTTGACATATATGACAGGCGTCAACGAATGTCATAAACGTCAAATCCTATACATTTGTCATTCTATTCCATCATACGCCGCGCAACGAATTGCCACTTGTCTAGGGGGGCTGATATAAATCAACCCTGAGTATGTTCCTAGTTGCGTCGAAAGCCTTCACTTGGAGCTCGAGTTCTTACTTTTATTTTGGCTTATACACTTGTACAGTTTTTATGAAACTGGCGCTTGAAATTTCACACCTGCTTCAAGGTCGGAGGTAGGAAACGACAATATTTCCGTCCCAATCGAGCAGTCCGACTGGGGAAGTACCTCCGCCCTAAAGAGTACCGCGGTTATAATAACCTCGTGCTGTGTTCTTCCCGGCGGTGCGTAGGGTAGCTAGAGCTCACTGGAGAGGTTGTGGGCTGTCAGTGCAAAGTCTAAAAGCTAGTCCTGCTTGTCCTTTACGGTGACGGTCACGCTAGGCCACGGTAACCACTTTCCATCAAGCGGGCCGTGTGCTTGTCTACGACCTAAGTGGAAAAGGGAAACCAGGGATCGTACCATGAACTCTTAAAACAGGTCAATAATAGAACAGCTGTCATACTTAACTGTTTAAATAACTTTGTAATCTATATATAAAAATCAATGCCACTTTTCGTTGTTAGTTTATAACTCAAGAACGGCTGAACCGATTTGGCTAATTTTAGTCTTGAAATATTTGTGGATGTCCAGGGAAGGTTTAAAGATGAGAAAATAGGTGCAGCGTGAACGGGATCAAAAATTCACGCGGGTTGAAAAGAATATGGCGATACGAAGTTCGCCGGGACAGCTAGTCTCATATAAATAAGGCCGTTCAATTTATTGACCTCTTTTATGAGTTCATAATAGGCCTGTTGGATCCTACAAACCTTATTAATTGTCATCCTACAAACCTTCGCACGTTTTGTGCGAGTTCAATTCGTGCGAATTGTCCAATAAACCCTATTTTGTAATCAAACCATTTGACTTGGCCATTTTCCAAGACAATGACATAAGTCTATGGGAGTTACGACAGCCACAAAATTGTCAAGTCATACTCTTCGGCCAAGTGAAGGGTTTGTACAATTAATCCTTGTAAGTAATTCTTAATGACATCTGATAAATTTTAAGCAGTGAAAGCATTATGAGCTTGTGAGTCTTATCAACTTAATTTACATGTTAAGTTCCACTAAGTGCCATCAATCAACAGAATAAATAATCTAATTTACATGAATAATTTAATATGAAGTTTTGTTTCTTTTTTATATACGACACGTCAATAGGACTTCACCTTGTCAGATGGTTAGCTGAAGGTAAAGTCACAGGAAAGGCGATCACCATTACAGACACTTCTGCAAAACTTTGTGGTGAATAGAAATAGTTTATATTTTGACATAGTTTTATTTCTTGCTCTTAAGCTATTCCTTTTTTAGGGTTCCGTAGCCAAATGGCAAAAAACGGAACCCTTATAGATTCGTCCATCCGTCTGTCTGTCTGTCTGTTCTTAATGACATCTGATAAATTTCACACAAAAATAAAAAAAGCATTAAATTTTGGAGGTTTTCTTTTTGTTTGGTGTACAATAAAGTTTATTTCTATTCTATTCTATTCTCAAAATTTTTTTTTTTCATCAAACCCATACCTGTGGGGTATTTATAGATAGGTCTTTAAAAATGCTATTGAGGTTTCTAACATATTTTTTTTCTAAACTGAATGACTTACCGCGGTAGCCTAGTGGTATGGGTAATGGACTGCTGAGACGAGGTCTCGGGTTCGATCCCAGGTTTTACCATGGCCCACACCAATGACTTTTCGATGCTTTTCGGAGTTATGTGTGTATTTATCGCAGGTTTATAAGTGCCCGGTTAATGGCAATAGGCTCGCCACCTATTACATTGGGACCTAAACATAAAAACGGCGAAATGTGGGTGCTAGCATATGTTAAACTGAATAATTATTATATAATTTGTGCGAGAGACACTGACTTCCAAAGTGGAAAAATGTGTCGTCGAGAATGATAAATCTAAAAAAAATATATGATGTAAATTGCCATGCAAACTACCAGTAAAAATTGGTTCGAACGAGATCCAGTCAGTAGTTTTTTTTTTAATACGTCATAAACCGCAATTTTCGCCTTTGCTACTACGGAACCCTTCATGGGCGAGTCCGACTCGCACTTGGCCGATTTTATTTATTGCTTATATAGTATTGTTGCATGTTTTCCTTGTTGGAAATGGTATTATATATTGAATAAATGAATTCTTAATGAATGGCTCTGTGCTTTTAGCATTAATTCTGCCAATGTCTTTTAATAGAGCTATTAACGGTATTAAGTTTTGATCAAAAGACTTGTTTATGGTTAGTGACATATAAAATCTGATCCAGAGCGAGGAGCGACACATGTATATATTACACATACCGATATAGGGCACAAATGCAGTTGCATTATTTATAATTAACGTATGCATACTCAATTATATTGAATAAATATATTATTGAATAAACTTACGCTTATTTGATCCACTAATACACTTAATGACGTCACAAACAAAACTATCACAATAACAAAGAAATAAAAATAGTCACATCAAGAACTGTAATTGTTTAAAAGTTTGTTTAAATTGAACTTAAGTAAGATAACACTAACTTTATTACCTTTGTACCTAATAAGATAATAAATAAAGTTCCTAGAACTATTATTTTACTTGTTACAAACCTAATATTTCTCTATAGAACAAAATAACTAAAATACCGGACGCGATAACTATTATAATCAGAACATAATAAAAATACCAGTGTGACCTTAAGATGACCCCAAAGATATACACACACCCGACTTAAACAAACAAAATTAAGTTCTAACGCGCCGGAATTAGGCTGAAACTCGTATAAAATTCACTGAAGGAAAGAAATTTATTTGGTACAATTTATGCTGTAATAGAATTTAAGCTCATGACAAAAGAGATTTGCATAATTAGCGAGTCCATTGCGTCTTCCGCTAAGCCTGTGAAAAATGTCTACCTACTTATGTATACCATCTTTTCCCTTCGTCTTTTACATGACGTCACTGTTTTTACTCGAACAAAATCGGATTTCATTCATTCTTTCAACATTTCACAGTTGTAAATTACAATCCTTTAAGCCGATTTGAATCGTCACACTGAATAATAAAACCTCTTTTTCAAGTCTGGATAATTATTGCACAGCGAATAATTTTTATATTTGGAACATAATAAAATTTCATAATGAGATTTGGAAGCGTCGTCGGTGCGTGTTCATCAAGAGGTCCCGGGTTTGAATCCTGATTACTGACTTGAACTGATGACACAAGTAATTTTAAAGTAAAGTTACCTGATGGCCACGGCTTCCTCCGTGTGGAATTGAGCCCGGTCCCGCCACCCATAAAGAACAATTCCTGGGATAAAAAGTATGTCTGATTCCAGATTTTAATCTAGCCATGTGCCATTCAGTCGTTAGAGCGGATTGAATAACAAACATCCAAACATCAAAACATCTTCACAAACTTACTTTATAATATAAGCAGGAGAAGGATAAGAAAAAAGAAGTAACACGTGCTACTGCAGTTTAGTTCTCCTTGTTCGTGGTTCCTATTATTGGTAAAATGATTGGAAGAACCGCGGTAAGAAATGCAAATACTATAAGTTTCTTCTTCCTTCCTTCTTTAATGCCTTTCTTTTCTTTTCTATTTTTTCCATAATCCGCATAGCACGTAATCCGCAATAGTGTCCTATTGGCGGTTTTATGGCCACACTTTATTATATAATATATAGACCACTACCTACTCCCACGTGGGTATTCTAAGAAAAAATCTCAACCGACTTTGTGAAGAAACAAAAATTCAACATCAAAATCGTCTTTTATTTTTGCACCCTTTTACAAAAAGCTGGTGGATGTTCCGTACTTATATTTATTGAGACATTTCAATGTAAAGCTCTTATGCGAAGGCAAGAAAATGATTATCAAGGGCTCCTGAAGGGACAATTGAATTTGAGACCCCATGGAAAACGTTGTAGAGGTACTGAGACACTAGAGAGACGGATGAATATTCGTTTTTGTTCGAGCTTAAGTCAGCAAGAACATTCAAGTAATGCATCGAAACACAAAGAGAATTTTGTACAGGGTTGTCACTGGCAAGTAGTGGAAAGTGCCACGAACGACTACCTTTTATCGTGTTAATTTCATATTTGGGTAGGTACCGGTTCCATATTTTTTTTTTTTTTTTTTTTTTTTTTATTTATTGATACACAACAAGTTACAATCATATCCTTAGCTAGACATAAACAACTGGCAAACATTTTGAACTGGACTGTAACTCATAACAGTGTATACATATAAAACAATAATATATGTTATACCGAGTTGACTAAGTTGGAACTACTATATTTATATCTATCTATTAACCTATTGGTCTATCTATTAAGATACGAGATTCAGTGGGACGGTTTACCCGAACACAGCGTGTCGGCTGCGCCCTAGTCACCCTGTTCAGGTTGGAGGATACCTTTTATAGTTTTGATGTAACTGTTAAGACTTGGATCAAAAATGTCGATTTTGGAATTATTATTTTTTAACAATTCATTGTATTGACGGGCCATTCTAACAATCGGATTAAAATATGAGGTGTTGTTTTTTTGAATTTGTAGTGTAAATAGATTTGTGGCATTAGCTCGCCGTGCACTGTATTTTGTGTTGAACGATATATTTGACAACAGATCTGGAGAATCCACCACGGAGTTAACTATCCTATATAAGTAGACGAAGTTGAAATAAATTCTTCGTGTTTTTAGGGTTTGAACATTAAATTTTTTCAATCTCATTTCGTAATTCAGGTCAGTGCGCCCTACATGCTGACGGTAACAAAGTACTCTCAAACATTTACTCTGCACTCTTTCAATGTTATCAGAATGAACTTCATAACATGGTGACCAAATCGTACTACCATATTCCAAAATGCTTCTTACAAGGGAAAAATAGAGATATAAGAGAGGCTAGGCTTTTAAGGCCTTTAGTTGACCGTAATACGAAGCCGAGCAGCTGATTTGCTCTGGTAGTAATATGATGATAGTGTGGTCTGAAGGATAGCTTATCATCAAACATTATGCCAAGATCCTTAGCGACGAAGGAGCGTGTTAAGACCTGCCCGTTGATTATGTAATCATTAACTATTTTATGCCGCTTATTAGAAAAAGATATAACAAAACATTTTCTAATATTTAAGTGCATATGATTGGCCAAGCACCAATCTGAAATGACGTTAAGGTCCTTTTGTAAATTTTTACAGTCCTCTTGGCAAGAAATGGTATTAAAAATTTTAAGGTCATCAGCATACAGAAGGCACCGACAAGAAAGACGTTCAATAAGATCATTAATGAAAATGACAAATAGAAGAGGCCCTAAATGGGAACCTTGAGGAACTCCTGAAGTGACTTCAACCGGAGATGAAACGTATGCCCTCACTGCGACGAGTTGACTTCTTTTATCAAGGTAAGAACACAGCCAGCGATGCAAACTCCCGTGGATACCATACGATGCAAGTTTGCCACACAGAAGCCTATGGTTTACCTTATCAAAGGCTTTAGAAAAGTCTGTGTAAATAGAATCGACTTGGCCTGTGTTTGCAAAGCTTCTACAAAGGTAATTCTTGTATTCCAGGAGATTAGTAATTGTGGACCTATTTCTTACAAAACCATGTTGTTTGTCCGAGAGAGTGGGCTTGAAGTAATTATATAAATATTCGTATATTAGAGATTCAAACAATTTCGCAAAACAAGATAATATACTTATTGGTCTATAATTCTCACAATTAGATTTATCACCACTTTTGAAAATCGGTATAATGAAGGCGGTTTTCCAACACTTGGGAAAAACGCCACTGGCGAGGGATTTGTTGAAAATAATACATAAAGATACCGACAACTGATTTCCACATGACCTGATAAAGACAGGAGGAAGCAGGTCAGGCCCAGCCCCCTTCCTGATGTCCAATTTCTGGATTTTTGATAAAATTTCCTCCTCTGAGATTATTATTGATGAAAGCGAACTAGTAAAACACAAATTCGAGCCCGTTCCACCAGAAATAACTGTAGATGAGTCGTTACTACAACCATCAAAAACAGAGCCAAAATATTGAGAAAATAGTTAAGGTCTATTGCTTAAGATCTTTTTGTAGTTCCTTAATTACTGTTACTTCACTATTCTTTAAAAACTTACGTACTTACTTACTTTAAATTTACAGTATCGACTACTTGTAACTTATAGTTGGGTTCGTTCATCACATTATATTTTAGAACCAAAAGTCAACTCGTTTTATAATAAACGGCTACAGGTATATTTAGCAGAGGCATCTTTGCCATGAAAAAAAAAAGAATAAAAGTGACCAATCTCAAATTTGGCAATACTACAAAGGTTGAGATTGGCTTAATAATGTTTTATAGCTGACCTACGAGAGTAAAACGCATAGATAAAGAAAGTAGGTAACCACCTTTCTTGAGTCCACTCCACAGTTTTATTTTACTTTAGACCTAATTTTACTCCACTCTGAACATAAACTCTGTTAATGCCCTACCGTTTCAGAAATTGTTTCGTAGTTTGCCAGAGTAAAAAAGTTTCGACACCCCTACCGTCAAGGACGTGGTCCCGCAGACACGCCGAACAAAATTGTTGAAATATTTAATGAAATAAAATTGCTGTGTACAACAAAGAATGCTTTACAAAAATATTTTAAGCTGAATACGCCATAGCTCGTAGACTGAAGATAAATACCTGCTATTCAAAGATGAACTGAATTTTGATCGAATACCGGTATTTCTATACCGGTATTTTATTTATTATGTTTAATTCAGTGGAATTCAGTGTCATTTTCAATAAAGATACATTTTGATACTATGGGCATTTCAATACCTTTATTTTTTTATTACTATTTTTTTAATTTTCTTTCTACTGATTGTAATTGACATCTTATTGTAATTTAATTAAATAAGTACGCTATGTTAGTCAAAAAAATGTTAAGTAAAAAAATATATTTCAAAAGGTCTTTAGACCTTACGAACCTGAAGGATTCAGGGGGCTAGATTGGTTCTCCGCGGTCCCCACATCCGAAGAGAGCCAGTTCGAAAGAGATGACCCTGGATCGCAACCTACGACCCACAGGCGGCATGCGTTTTAGTCGGTTCGAGTCCGACATAACTACCCTACCGGTTCGCAGGGGTGGTTTGTCGGAGTCGAACTCCCGGGCGACTTGAGAGATATCCGTGGGGATTTTGCGCACGTGAAAAAAAAAATTGAATTTTGTAATGACATTCGAAATATGGGTCTCTATCGGAGTCTTCTGCCTGATGTATCAAATCAAACGCCATGTGCTTGTAGCTTGCGTCTTTCATTATACAAACAGTCATCATCACTCTCACGTTAGTCCCAGTTACGCCTAGGAGTCCGGGGTCCACTTTCTGACATGGTATTGAGCCAATAATCTCGCGCATGTCATCCTCTGTCATTATGCAAATAGTGCTTTCCCCATATGCATTGGAAACTATTTTCGCAATAACAAACTCAGCAAATACAGCCCCCATGTCCGTTAACTATTTGAAACTTGCAACTCATTCATTACTACGGTTACAATGTTTTGCGTAGTCATTGTATTGTTCATGAATTTAATGATTTACGTTTAATAAACTAATGATACAGCCTCCGTGGCGTAGCGGTAGTGAACACGGCACAGTGCAAAAAATTGATATCGCCTAATGTTAACATTGGGTTGTGGAGGTCAGATGACAATTGCTTCACGGAAAATATCGAGGTCTAGCCAAATCCGTAGTTAAGACCGGTAAAGCGGACCCCAGACTCCGAGCTGAATTAACGCTAAGAGGAAGAAACTAATGATACAATGTTTTATTGATATTTCATTGAAGAGATTCGGACTGAGACCGGTATTTTAATTCTAAAATTGTGGCATTAATCATATTATGTAATGAATAATTAAATGATTGTGCGGATGTGGTGCCCATGTGTGTGAATAGAAATAATGTGTTTATGTTATGTGTGTACGTGTACCTTTTTTTTACAACATTGTAGGGGAAAATGTTGTAATACCATCTATCGGATCCAATAATTGTACTGTACCTGTAACCTTGACGTAGGTAATTTTTCCCCATAAAAAGGGACATGGATTCAAGTCCCGTCCTGAAAATTGACATTATTCGATTTAAATGTCAAATAATTGGGTAATAAACACACGATTTCATTACAGATTACACAAAATAAAATCAGTAGTAATTTATTGTTCGACATCCTTGTACAACACAAGGTCCTCGTGCAATGGGGAACAGGAAATTTCAATAATTTCAGTCAGGTCACGGCCAAGCAAATTAGTTAAACTACGCTTGTAATTCGTGTCCGTAATCGTCCGTAAAATTCACAGCCTTTCGTGTGCCAGCTCATCTCTATCCGTCTATTGGCTTCAAAGAACCGGTAATCCGTGTACTGAGGGTTTCATACACAACTGAACTAAGCAAGTACTTTTGGAAAACTAGCGTTACAATCTCATAGAATATCATACACAATATCATAGATACCAATGAACTGGTAACGCTTACCTAAGGAACACCTTGAAAGCGTTATAGACCTAACTTTTGAATTTAGATTGCAACTTGATGTCTCCACGCGTTCCTGAAATAAGGCATTAACCGATGGAGACTGACAGACAAACTGACAGACTGAAAATAAAATGATCTCATAGGGGTTTAGATTGTCCCTTTTGAGGTACGGAACCCTAGGTATTATCAGGGTTACAGATCCTCATATGAACCCATGAAGATCCCCACATACACCACTTGGTAAAAAAAGGGTACATGAAGATCTTCAGGGCTTTCTTCCATAGTCTTTCTACTTCTTCTTTTTCAGGGCAGGCAGAGCAGAATTCTTCCATATAATTTATCTTTGTATAAAGGCAGTTTATTCAACCGCTTCTAATTTTCATACACCGAAAGATTTCCATTGTTAAGTTTCTAACGTACTATGTAAGTTTACCTAAGCTCATAAATAACCTAATAATGCTGAAGAAATTAAAGCTCCATTGTGTTAAGCGAATACCGGTAATTATGGACACAAAGGGCATCAAGTTAGTGCCCCACGTCCAACCCTTTGTGAATAAGGCGATTCGCGCGATAATCCGGGCACTTGACACCAATCAAAACTGAAGTTTGAGAAACACGATTATGTAAAATGTTTAGTAACACATTTGTATAACAATAAAAAACATACATAGAAACATACAAGGTACGCGCAAAAACATAACTTTGTCTGTTTATACGCAATGAACGCAAAAACTACTGAACAAATTTTGATGCCATCTTTTTTGTTTGAAAAGTCTTGATCAGATTTAAAATCTTACGTTAGTTTTATCGCAATTGGTTGAGGATACCGGAGATATGAGCAAAAGTTACGATAACTGACATCCGTGCGGATGAAACCGCGGGCACACGCTAGAGTACAATAAAGACGAATATATATTATTTATGATACTTTCTGAAATTTATACGAACATCACTCATTGAAATAAAACCACTTTTTAACGGATTCTAACACGATTTATTTGGTACAGACTAAAAGTAAATAATACCAAATAAATTGCAATAGAATCCGTTGAAAAGTGGTTTTATGTCAATAAGTTACATATTATCTAAATTGATGTGTAGTCACGTTATGGACCACAACGTAACATAATAGATATGACATTGCAAAAAGTTAGCACAGTAAACGTTTCAGAAAATCATCCATTTTAGGATTTTATAACAGACTTCATGCCATCATGAAGTTTATCGGCCAATGATCAAAATCCCTACAAGCAAGCAAGCAAAGCTACAGTAGTAGTTTCATATTGTCGCCATACAATCTCGGCACGTTCCGGATCTAAATATCAATCCAGTGGTCGGGAATATGCAACGATGTTGACAATAAGCGTTTATGAACCGCCTTGCCTCGAGACGTGGCAAGGCACTGATAGCATTTAAAGTGATGTTGTTATATCCTCAGCCTTTAAGTCCAAGAGCCCAGTATCGCCGGACATTTTCTTTTTCTACTTATCATTGTATTCGGTCCCACGTAATAAGGGGGTGAGCCTATTGCCGTCAAGTGGGCATTTAGTCGTGTACTGCATGTTTACTAGCGGATGGAGAACAGCCTTTCTTCTCAGTAAATTGTAACGTATAAAAAAAAGAGAAAAAAAAAGACTCTGTCCCTGGGGTTGGGCGGTCAGATGGCACCCACGCCCAAGAACAGAGTTGTAAGGTTACAATGTTTTTAGATAATGATAATGATAACCTGGATAGGCTCTCGGAGATCGCAATGAACTATTTTTTTAAAACCGCGTTTTTGTTAGAAATTAAATTTATAGGAGGAGATAAAGTCGTGTTAATAGCACCATGCATGCCTGTTAGCTTAGCCCGGCGATCATTTATCAGGTATAAACAACTAATAGCAGGTAGTAGTACTACTACTGAAACTTTCAGTGCTCTCATCCAAAAAATACATAGTGTTACATCACTGCTTCATTATGGTGGCACTTTACATGGCTATTTGTGTTCACTATTGGACGTTCGATGTGTTTGCCAAAGTATTTGACGTATATGCAAATGCAGGCATATACGACCATCCGCACATGGCAGCCAAATAACAAACCGACAAGCGCACGATAAGGCCCTTTTCATATGCGCACGGTCACGGTACGGCGACCGTGCCGTATGGCCCGTATGAAACTCATACATTTCTACTTTACACGGCACGGCAACCGTACCGTGACCGTGTGCATGTGAAAAGGGCCTAAGGCTAATACTTTGCCAAATGTACTGTCCACGCATTGTAATTATTTACCAAATATATCTAATACAAAAATACAAATAGCCATGTGATGTGCCTTAACACGACCACCCATCACAGTACTTGTTCGCGATGCAGCCCCTTAGGGGCGCACGGGACTGACACACATTGATGGAGTAGCTTGCAGCTTAATTAATAAGATTTTTTATAAAAATTGATTTATCAAATTCGTCATAAAACTATTATATACCAAGCACCAATAGCGTTGTATTCAACTCAACCATTCCATGAACAAAAAGCTTCTTCTATTACATCACATCCTGACGTACGGCATTTCATAGTAAAGGTGTATTTACTCCCATTGTGTTTGTTTTAGGAAATAATAAAAAGTGCGTTCGGTCTTTCAGGGGCCCGTGACTCGGCGGTTAAACTGCACACTCATTGTTTGACGAGGTGAAACGATTCAATTTTCTATAGACTGTTTTTTTAGTATATCATCATCAAGTTTGTTTTCCAACAACATGTTTTTTGTGCTACGAAAGGAACAATTCCGTGTGGTTCCGGGTGAAGTAGAATACAATGACGACACGGTGTTTTCTGTGGGTGTCGTACAAGGTGTGTCACAAAGTTTACGGGTTCTAAGTGAATTATATATCTCTTATGGATAGTAGCTATATATAGCTTACCCCATAGTTGAGCCTGATCAACAACCTTATAGACAGTGACTGTCCATGCTTCTTCAGAGCCTCACTACAAAGAGGTAACAGGGGTGACACAAAAATGATAGGTATACGTACGCCAAAAGATCAACCGTAGATCATTTTGGTCTAAATTCATATTACCGATCATTAATTATAGAGCGTAACAGACTATGTGTATGGTGATGATAACTATTAGTAAGTTTATTTTATTATATCTTGCAGTAAACTGAGGTGATAGCTATAGATCGACAATTGCCCTGATTAGATCGATCTCCTTTTTCGAGGAGTGGTTACGTTCGCGTAGCTTCTAAGGATAACCCTTCTGGCCACAACCCATGTAAACATAACCCTAAAGCCAAGTACAAAATGAAGATTAACCACAATAGTTTTTACTAGTGAACAAAGAGCCGACAACATATCACTCAACTTCGTTGTGCCCGGAAATCCATTAATCAGAATGTAGCGTCGCAAAATGTCTTTGTCACTTACAAAGTGATGAGTTAAGGCAATGTCACACAGCGACTAGTTTTTGCCGCATGATTGGTATGACGTCGGCAAAAACATGTGTTGGATAACCGAATTTGCGGTGAAGTGGCCCTTAGCTTATGAAACTGATAGAACACAAAAAGAAATAAATCAGTTTCGACTAGTGTGGTCTAATATGATGACTGACATACCATGACTTCAATTCTCCGCCCGCGTGCATGTCGGTTATCGCGACCAAACATATCTTATGGTCTTTCCCAAGGTCTAATCTGTTTACCGAATTTCATCAAAATCGACTTAGTGGTTAGACGTGAAAGCGTAACAGACAGACAGAGCTACTTTCGCATTTATAATATTAAGCATGGATAAGTCTGGACTAGTATGGAAGTATGAATTACACTTAATCCTCCGATCTTTTAGGAAAGAAAGTCTTTCAAATCTCTTTTCTTTGTTTATTGATGTTCACTCCATGTTGATTGTAAAAGTCGCTTCCCATGACACGGGTCATACGGTTATTTATCAACCGATGCAATTAAGCCTTACCTCGGAATTTAATTTCAAAATTCATAATTAAAACTTTAGACTTTCGCACAATATTAAAAATAAATAATAAATGGAGTACAATGTAAATAATTCCACCAGTTCAAAGGTAACCTGTCGGCAATGTTTTAATGGCAATTTTTATATTCCGCTCACGAAATTAAATGTGAAAATTGTTGCTTCATTTTGATACGGTAAATATCATTGGAGCAATGGTACAATAATATTCTATTAATGTCCGTTCGTTCAGAAACATGATGTATTGAAAGAGCGATTACTCTGCATGATATTTAATATCAAATTGGTATCGAGTCGGTCCGATAAAACGTGGATAAAACTTTTCGTGAGCGGGAATTCAATGAGATTTTTTGTTTCGTAAAATGATATTTTGTAGCTTTGTGTCAAACCGTTGAAAAAGGAAGTAAAACATTTACGGACGTGTACAGTCCGTCTGAGGTACTGTACCTCAGTAGTGTGTTTTGTGTAAGTTTTGTCAAAAATGTGTATGTTTTGTCAAAAATCATACAGCATGTAGTAACGCCGCTGTATGATTTTTGACAAAACATCAGTTTCAAAACAACACCAACTTGATCGTTGTCAGATTTTTGAGGACGACTACCGTCGCCTTCAAAGTATAGATACAAATTGTATCTACGGTTGTATCGTTTGGCATTCGTTCATTTTACAAAAATAAATCCAAAGCTCTTCATAATCTCAAGTGTATCCACCAAAATGTGTATAGCCAGTAGCCAGGGAAGCTATCTGCTGGTGAGGTCTACAGTCCAGTTACACCTCTGGTGTCCAGGATTTAAAGATATAGATAATAATAGGTACTAGCATGTATAGGCACCAAAGACTTCGTTTATAAACAAAATTTTGCGTAAGTCTACAATCCCGGGTCCTTTAAGCGGGGCGTGAAAAAGCATCTGATGAAGCCGTCAAGCTGAGTACATGCCACCAGTAACATGATACTTGTCCATAATGGTGAGCCTCTTTTCCGAAACTTTGTCTTCAGCTTACCATCAGGCGAGGCGAAGTCCAATTGACGTGTCCTATATAAAAACGTAAGTTTTAAAATTATGCGTTTTAAAAACGTACTTTAACTGAATCGGGTAGAGACAAAAGACAGTTTCCCAAAAGATTTAAAACCATTTTCCACCCAATTACGTGGTAGCACATTAAAGTAGTTTGTAGTGATTACGAATGCATGAGCGCTGGTCCCCGAAGTAATCACGTGAAGACGCACCTTGTAAGAGTGGGGCTTGAACTATTGAAACATTAATACTATAAAATATACCGAGAAAAAGAAAATAATAGTAGTTTATGAAACTGTTATAAATATTATTATAACCAAAAATGTGATACAATATTACCTTTCCAATTCAAACCAATAATAAATGCCTTGTAACTAAGTATATTACCTAAGTTATAATGTTTTCAGTATTTACAACAGCTGAAATAAGAAACAAAACCATATCTTCAGTGTCAAGTCCTACTACATCAACGGTTTCCAAAAGTAGTTTCTTTTATTCTACTATTTGAATACTTCTTGGCATTGAACTAACCAGGTTCTCGATGTGTGATTCAGAACTCGGTGAAGCTCAATGACAAATTGCCATATTTTCTCCCCAATATCGGCCTGTGTCCAACAGGATGTCCATAATATCGGATGCCAAGTGCCATCATCTGCATAACAATGTATGTTGCGAAGTACATACTATCTAGATGGTAATATCTATGTGATATTGGAACTACAAATTGGCTTGATATATTCTCATGCATCTGCTGCGGTCTGCGGTACGTATGTAGATTGATTGATATGTATAGTATCTATTTAGCTATCTAGGTCATTCGTATACTCTGAAGAGGTTTCAGTGCATACAATTTGGAGCTAGGAGGAGCAATTTCGAATTCGAATTTAGAATAAAATGTCGGACAAGAGGGTCCCCATTATAGACACGTACCATGTTACAATGGTGGCACTCAGCTTGACAGCCTCATCAGCTTCAAAGGACCCGTAATAGGAAGAGGGAAACACGTGAACTAGTAAAGAATTCCAGGTCTTAATGGTTCGGCAAAAGAAGAAGTCGACGAACCGCTTGGTTCTTGATCGAAATATTTTAAAACGTATCTTTATCCATTTTTGAATCAGATAAAAGTGTTATTGAACTTTTCTGTTAGAAATCTAGCTGTAGCTGCTCAGAGTCACAAAAAAAGTTAGTTAACAACAATATTTTAGCATTCCGATTGTGTAAGACGCCGTGAAACAGTTGGCAAAATTTGAATGTTTCATACGATGCCCACAATCACATTCTATCATCGCACTGCTCGCCACCTAAAACGGTGCGCACATTGAGATATGAAGTCCGTCTATTATCCTGAGATAATGAAATTCAAACTTTGAACTCAAAGAACACTCTTGAAAGCAGAATTCTTATCTGAGAACCAAAACATATGTTTCTGAATGAGCCGCTGGCCAGCACTTTTCGAGTCTATCAAACAAACGGCCAATAATTGCCACCTCTTTCCTTGCTCATCTTCCATTAACGAAAGTAGTAGCAACTAAGTTGCAGCAATATACCACTTTTCGTGTTCCTTTTTTAAAAGCGATTTATATGTTTGCTAAACAGTGTTTGAACTACAGCTATTTTTTATAGATTTATAAACCTTAATGCCTAAGTTGATCAAGTTAGTTTCCTACCAATTAATTTTCTGGGATATTTCCCACAACGAGTCTTTATAGATAGACCTAGACTCAAACTAACATAGCTTAAAATGAAATACGAGTACAATGTGAATAAACATACCTACCTACTTAGTTTCTTTTTGTAAATATAACTACCTTTATGGTAAGAAACAACGAAAAACTAGACTATAAACATTCAGACAAATAAATAGTTACACGAGGCGGGAATTGATCCCGCGTCCTTCGAGTATGCGAACGCTCTGCCACAACACCTCAGAGGTCTTCAAAATAGATTCATCAAAATGAATTTCCTTATTGATCTATTAACGTGTAAAATAAAAATAATACAGACCTAATATCCCACCCAAAAAGAAAATCCGAACCTCTAAAAAAAGTCACAAAGTTCAATATTTTTTATTAAGCACCCTCTAAATATCGGAACACAAAATCTACACGTAAACCCGGGCTTAAGTAAAAATAAAATATGAGTTTCGACAAAGCAAGAACTTAATTACAAATGGTAAGAGGCTTCGCCGAGGCGGCCGCCGTGTCATTTCCGGTGTCGGCACCCGGCGAGCACACAGACAAATATTGTTACTGAAAAACGGTTTCGGTATTCACGTTTCCCGGTATTCGTTGCGATTAGCGATTATTTACATCGCCCGGTTTATTGTACAGGATGATTACGTTTGTATGCTTATTTGGTTTTTTATTTGGGTGGAATGTTTTTCTTAAGAGCCTTCTTTTTTCAAGAAAAATCTACTACGGAAATATAAACTTTTGATGAAATAAATATGGTTTATTTAATGATTTTTTGAAGCAATTAGTATCTATACTATTTTATATTCCCTGGAACAGGAAAATAATTAGCCGAATTGGTCCAGCCGTTCTCGAGTTTTGCACTTCTGTCCATACTATTATATAATTGTAAATTGGAAATATAATATAATTGTAAATTGGACGCTAAAACTACTGAACGGATTTTGATGCGGTTTTTTTTAGAAAGGTCTTGGTCAGACTTAAAATCTTAAGTTTGTTTGATTGCAATCGGTTGAGTAGAACCGAAGATAAGAGATCCACGTGGGCTGAGCCGCGGGCGGAAGGCTAGTTTTAATATATAGAGATAATTTTCTTTCAGATAACGTGCCATATTCCTAATCTCAGTCTCAAATAAAATAACTTCTATAGAAGACACGTAGAACATATTGAATGTAAGTTTATGACGTCAGAAACACGCTGTGTTCTGAACATCTAGAAGCTTTGGAAACCTTTTCTTAATAGAAAGGCACACGATAATTGGAAAACGTGGTACGGAGCGTGTGGCAGCTGGCAGCCGGATGCCTGCCGATGTTAACTACATCGTATGTACCCTATATACACTGACTGTACATTGTACAATCAACAGCAAAATTTCATTAACACAAAAATATAATTAGCTGCAAGAATATAACTTTTACAGCATCATTAGAATTTACTGTTACAGGTCAAAAGGTTGGGCAGCTTCTGTGCCGTGGCGGTTGTGAACGCGACCGCTATGCATGAGGCGCGGGTTGGATTCCCGCTTAGTGCAAATATTTGTATGCATGAATATGGGTATTTATATTGGTCTGGTCATGCCTCGGATAGCATGTTAAGCCGTTGGTCCCGGTTGCCATAGGAACATCTATGGCAGTCGTTATGTAGAGGAAATTGGTGAAATAGCCCACACAGAAGGGCTGATCACGCGTCCGGTCAACGGCCTCCACAATGGAAATAGTAATAAAGCTCCAAATTAACTTTAAGCTGCTCTCCTGAAAAGTGTTGCGTGTTTCGTTTATTATTTTATGATCGATTTAAAAGCTATGGTGATCAATAAATTAGAATTTGTTAAGCTACTTTTGTCGGTGACTGTAGTACATAGATAGTCGTGACTAGACTACTACAGTTAAAAATATTTAAGAAATACGATTTGACGTTTAAGTCTAGGGTTGGAGTGTCTCAAAACAATTGTCAAAATAATCGATTCAGGTAACAAAAGATTAATCGCAACGTTGCCCGAATGTAACTTTTGTAACATTATAATTTGTAAATAAATAAAACTATTCGTCATAACACTCATAACTACCCCACCGCGCTATATAATTATCCGACAGGATTTTCATACCATAAAAAACCTTACTTTTTCCTCGTTATGTAACTTTTTAAGCTATCTTATTTACATTTACATTAGACTATCTGGCCCTGGCAACACTGATTAATCATTTAATATATCTAGTATTGATATTAGGATTAGTACCTCTATGTGTTAGGCTTAATGAAAACATGGGTATCATTATTATACCTCTTTATTTCTTGAAAAATCTAGTAAGATACTATATTTTTAAATTCATATACCTACTTACATTAAAAAACATAATTATATTTAAAAATATAAAATACAATGCCCCACCGGTACCTATAGGGTACAGGGACCACGCGTGCCGTGTCGAAGAATACTGCCTTCTGCATCAAGGTTCTCAATACGGATGTTTAAATATATTTTTTTTATGTTTGTACGGTCATAGCTCCGGCTTGCGTGGACGGATTTGCAAAATTCTTTTTTTGTTCGGCAGTACAGTACTCCGAAATGGTCCCATCAAAATTTCGTAAAGATCTGAGGATGGGTTTCCGAGATTAGACCAAGGAACTCTTAAAAAAATACCAGGATATCAGCCGCGATTGAACATCACGCCTGAATCCTTTGAGGGGGTTCGCAGAATTGTTCAGAATATTCAGCTATAAAATACATACGATACGCTATTGAAGTTTGTAACAATAAAACTTAAATAATTTAAATTGTACAAATCTATTAAGATAGAAAAGCGAATCCACCTTTTTTATTGGCAACTGGCAATTTAAAATGAAGATTTTAAATGGTTCGTGCGAAAAATGTTGGAAACGGAAAATACAGAATATTATGGTTACACTTTTTTTGTGCGATAGTGCACATGCGCGAACATTTCCCTCCACGCCGGTTTAGGTTCAAGACATGTATCCAGCCAGTACTATACTATACCATAAACGCAACGAATAGAGGAGTACATAATGGAGGTTCCTTACGATTAAAATGTAATAACAAAAAATAATAGTTATATAGGTAGGTACTTGTAGTTATTCGGTCCCACGTAATAGGGAGTGAGCCTATTGCCATATTCCTGGCACTATTGTTGACTCGAGCTATGCATCTGAGGCTGAGTCATGGCTGTATATATCTGTCTGGTGTTAAACAGCCCTATCCCTTAGTCGCCTGGTACGACACCGCATAGGAAGAAATGGGGTGACCCAAGTTCTACTCTGCCGGGAACCACGCGGCTCCTACTGGGAACCACGCGGCTCAGTAAAAATTGAAACATAAAAATTTGCCTTGCCTTGCGTTCAGATGCAATTAGGAAAATACATCTCCATGCGCATGATGATGATGATAGGCTAAATAATCTAAGAGGTGCATTTTCACAATCAATCTAATATAATCTAGTATTGTTGTCTCTAGTATGCGATACGGCAAAAGTAAAATCTAAACAATATTTTGATTTGTATTACTTAGAAGAAACATGAGAGGGTAAAAAGAAATACAAAATATTACAAAAGTTACATTCTGGCAACGCCGACCATAAACGTAACGAGTTGACATAAACTCCATACGATTAAAATGTAACAACCATAGAGAACACAGCCGCAACACTCAAATGAAAAAATAAGAACGATATGACGTAGCTGTCACACGAGATTTCGAAAAATGAAGAATCACGTCTTATTTTAAATTATTTGTAGCAATTCTTAAAATATTTGTAGTAATTTAAAGTGAAATATGTCACACCATATTTTTTATACTTACTATTATAAGTTATTACGTATTTAGAAATGGTTTAACTTAATTTATAACAGTTTCATGTATCCTTTCAATAGTGCCTAGTTACCTTCCATGAATCCAGAGATCTGTCAAATCGTATCTCTTAAATATTTTCAAGTGTACGTAGGTACAAAGTGCCATCTACAAGTTTTAGATATTGGATCAATGCCACCTGTTGACAAGTTTCTGAAACTTTTTTATACTTTTACTTCATCGAACGCGATGGTGAAGTCGTATAAAGATTTTTATTATTTTTTAAAGAATTGAATAATCTGTCTTACTCCTTAAAAATGGAATTTAAGCGTCAGTAAATAAGCGGTTAAGGAATCGGTCTTACGATAGCGAGGTCTTCAGTTCGAATCCTGGTCACTACACAACCGACGCGTGAACCCACTTCTAAAGCTGGGTCCACATTTGTAGCACCTTGACGTATCACGATCAGTCGTATCGTATCGAGTATTTGTATCATAAATATGGACGCTCATTTTGTCCATATCGTATCATTAAGGCGTATTTTGTAAAAAAAAACGCGTCCATACTTAGTAAATGCTGTAATGATGTACGCGTTTCTTGTGCTATCATCTTGTGTCCAAACTAGCGATCATGATAAGCGTTGAGGCCACGCGAAGGAGATACGATACACAGAAATGCTACAAATGTGGACCCAGCTTTACGCTAGCAATTTTGCCAAGTGGCAATACACGTTTGTAGAATAGGTGGAATAGATTGATCAATTTAATGGGGTTGACACACGTCGTATTGACTGTAATAAGCGACAAAATACGTGTCAATCCTATACAGTCATCATTCTATTCTACAATACGCCGGCCAACGAATTGCCATTTGTCTAGAGAGGAAGCTGCTAAACTAGACTACGAAAACAACCTGACTTAGTTAGGCTTTTACGAAACAGTTTGTCACTTAGAATGGCTTGATCGACTAACTAGGCTGTAATAACTGCTAAAACGTGACAACGCAACTACATTATAACTTAACTAAATAACTAGTTTATCTATAACACTTTCAGCCCGACAGCTCCTTTTGCTTCAACCGATATACATCCCTTTTGTTGACATATCGGTACATCGGGTTTCCAACGCAGTCGTAACGTGAGAAGACAGTAAATTACAATAGGTTAACATAGAAGAGAGAACTGGCGTAAAACTAGACTAACTCAAACTTGTCGGCTTTTACGAAACGATTTGTCACTCAGATTAGGGAGCCTGATCGAGTAACTAGGCTAATAACTTCTAAAACGTGACAACGCAACTAACAACTGGTTTATCTACAACACTTTCAACCGACAGCTCCTTACCGCTTCAACCGATAATACATCCCTTTGCTGACGAATCGGTACAGTATAGATTACAAAAGTTACCCAGGGTGGATTAATGACCATCCGGCCATGACAAGGTCTGAACGACGTTAATTGTTTGATAAGCCTGTTGGAATTCACTTCATCACGACGGTTAATGAGCCGCTACTATGGTTGCTAGACCGTAAATTAGGTAGAGCTATCAATATGTATTACAGTAAAATTTAATTTATTCTGTATAGACCATTAAAACAGAACTTAGGTACAGAACTTCAGAAGAAAAATTGTGTAGCAAATGGAAGAGCCGGTTTGAAACAGGTCCCCAATCTGCGTCTTGCCCAGTTACTAAGATTTCATTGTCTATCTGTCTGTCAATGGGCTGTATCTAAAAATACTAAAAAAAGATAAAAATGATTGGTCCGCAAGTATCTCCTGGTAGAATTATGAAAACATTATAAAAGAATTTTCTAAATTAGTTTCATATCAATAGGTTGTATAGTTGGATATGTTATTTTTATAACAACATTAGTTCAATATCAAAGGTGCAAGCTTACGTTATTGTTTATTAGAAATATTTCAGTTGTCTTCGCTTACCTCTCGTAAACATTAATATAAACCGTATATTGGATATTTTCTTATTAAAACTCGACCAGGGATACTCGAATACGCAGCCTTTATTGTAAGTAATAAAGGTGAGTCGACATTCTTTTGAGAAACCCAATCTTTTTCATATAATATCACCTACATACCATCTGGTATAATCACTTCTTTTCTCTGAAGTGAATACTATGAGCTAACTTCTATTCATTCAAACTGATTTATTATGATTTGATTTATACTCATAATACTACTTCTATTGATAAGAGATGGGCGAATCAGAACGTGACAGGAGTTTCTTGTATAGTCCGGACGCTCAGAGATTACGTTTCTGACGCTTATCGATTCGTCATCACTAAGTGATGAACAGAAAATAACTGGCGATGGCAATAACTGCTGTTTTGTAATAACGTTCTTCTCAATAACAATATTATGAACTGCTCGCGTTGTCGTCCCAACAGTGATGTGAAATACAAGCACTGTTATTTTAAATAGTTTATATTCGTTATTTATTTTTATTTATTTATTTATTCTGAGAACGGTCTCTAAAACTACTCTAGCATCGAATATCTGATTCACCAATAAGCAATACGGTTTTCGAATATTGGTAACACTAATATCGGCAACCAATTAATATCACCGATATCAGTAGGTATTCGAAAACAATATTGCCTATGATCGGTCCGGGTACGTAATCAGATTTCCGATGTGGTATTTTAGAGTTAGCGCGTACGAATAATGATCTCCGGAACTCCGGATACTACAATGCTTCATTATAGAAGCTACAATCTCGATGATTACAAAATGTACTAGGTATATACTTGTACTATAGGCAGGGGGGCAAGATGGGGACACCCGAGGTTAGGGCTCAGGGCTATCTCCAGTTTCAAGATAGCCATCTTGAAACTGGAGATAGCCCTGAGTCAGCCGGGGTACGAAGGATATATCTTAGAAAATTATACCGAATAAAATCTCTTTGCATGCAAATATAATTCGAAAATGTGCGATCCTATTTATTATATCCTTTTTTTAACATGGATATTTGAAGATGAGTACCGCAATCCCTGATCGCCCAGTGTATGATGAGTGAATGTAAAATATCAATAACACATTGCCGATACAAGTACCTAGCATTATTGTTACTGTTACAGTGCTGACTTAGACCTGGGCAACGAGAAACAGGGCATTGTTGTTCTATTTATGATCTTAACAGCTAAAAAGCATTATTTACTACCGGCTGAGTCCCTAAACGTCAAACACAAAGAGTAAACATCCAAACTCTCATTGAGCACAGTTGTAAAAACGTATGACTCCCTACTGGCTTTTACTGTGTGCTATAATGTACCTATCAGGTGATATGGCCAGGCCACCTGCCTCCATTATTGCGATATTTACGTCCCCTCGCATTCTTTCCATCAACGTATATCATAAAGAAGGATACGTATTCTTTCTTATACTTAACTGTAGGTAAGCTTGCCAGCCAAAATGAATATGTAATCATATTTTCAAATAATTATGCTATCTCAACCAAGTATTGTGAATCGCACACATTCTCAGTGTATATTATCATGTTCACTGTGTGTATGTTTACCTATTATTAACACCGTACTAGATCGATACTTCGAGTACCTACCTCGACAAATCTCTACATCACCCTAAGGTTGACTGGTAGAAAATGTCCATGGCATTAAGTCCGCCTTTGTACACATATTTTATATTTGTACATGAAGTGTAATAAAAAAATCTTATAATGTACGAATATATTGTGGTTTGGATGCATGTATTGGGTTTTCATTTCATAACTGAGACCAGACCTATCAATCAATTAGCCTATCGCAGTACACATTCCTACAAAATTTCCATAAAGTTCCCATCTAAGACATTAGAAGATTCCTACAGGGTCGGCAGCCCGACTGCTACTCCTGGTATTGCATACATTCACATTTATTTCATGCAACGCCAAACTTTTAAAGTTACTGCCCCCCTAGACAAGTGGCAATTCGTTGCTCGGCGTATCATGGAATAGTATGACGAATATATAGGATTTGACGTTTTTGACATTCGTTGACGCCTGTCATATACGTCAAATCTCATATATTTGGCATTCTATTCTACCAAACGCCGGCCGACGAATTGCCAATTGTCTAGAGGGGCTGTTGTCATGCATTTGCTAACTTCCTTGTCGTTATGGTACTTTAAACTGAACTTCTTAGTTTTAATCTCTTAAAATATTCAAATACATCAGAACATTATACAGACCCATTGATGATAAAATGTAACAACTACATAAAATTGATGTCGAAAAATCAAGAGACCCAGAAGCATAGTCGACAAAGGAAATATGGTTGCGCTTTTTCATGCAAAATTGTGCGTAAATTTATGCAACCGCATCTCCATTGTCGACTGTATAATACAGCGACCAGTCCTTCGTCCTGCTTTCGGAGAATCTGCCGCCTGGACATGATCTGCCCTGGATCAGATGGAAGTCTCTGAACAGACTCCGGACACGGATCGACCGAAGCAAAGAATGCCGGGCTAGGTGGGGGTTCCCTGGTGCCCTGAGATGTGAATGCAGAGTTTACACCACAGACAATGGCCCACCTGCTGACGTGTGCTACATGCCCACACACATGTACACCGGAGGACCTCATGTGCGCCTCCGGCAGCCGCTATCCAGGTAGCAGCACACCTAGGAGAACACCATTTGAGAGTATGGGCGCCATCACCACGATAGAAGAAGAAGAATACAGCGACCAGTGATGAGCCATGCTCTAGATATGCAGCCAGCATAGCTCATTGCTATGCTACGATTAATAGCATAGCAATGAGCTATAATAACATCTAGACTTTTTTTATACCACTTAGGTGGCAGACAAGCACACGGCCCACCTGATGGAAAGTGGTTACCGTGGCCTATGGACGTATGCAACACCAGCGGCGTCACACTCGTGCTGCCGACCCTGAAGAAACTTTCTAATGCCCTTCTTGAAGAACCCCATATTGTAGTCGCTTGGGAAAACCACCGCGGGGAGTACATTCCACAGCTTGAGTGTGCGTGGGATGAAATTCCTTTCATACCGCACAGTGTGCACCGTTTCCGGTCGCAATGTGTGAGGATGAATTCCCCGCCTATGGCGAGAACTGCGATAATAGAATGTAGCTGTGGGCATCATGTCAAATAATGCAGATTGCTTTACCTATCATCCTAGCGTTAATTCCCAGTCGCATCCGAAGCTTTTCAGCTCGGAGTCTAGGGTCCGCTTTACCAGTCTTAACTACAGATTTGGCTAGACTACGATATTTTTTCGTGAAGCGATTGCCATCTGACCTCCACAGCCCAATGATAACATTAGGCAATATCGAAGCCTTGCAGCTAGACCGTTGTTTTTGGATTTTTTAGGGCTCCAACTACCCGTAACGACTGCCATAGATGTTCTTATGACAACCGGGACCGACGGCTTAACGTGCTCTCCGAGGCACGACCAGACCAATGCAAATACCCATATTTCATTAACACAAATATTTGCACTGAGCGGGGATCGAACCCGCGCCTCCTGCGTAGCGGCCGCGTTCACTACCGCTACGCCACGGAGGCTGTCAAATTGCTCAATTGCTCAATTGCTTTACCCTCTGTTCATAATTGTTGCCTCTCTCTCATGGCCCATTATGTACCGGACGCTTTAGCAGATCCCTGCAACCTTCTAGTTTTACAGTTAAGCTTCTAGTTAACACAAAAAGTAAGTGAATGTGAGGTGTGTGTGATCCTATTAGTCCCTTGAGCGCAGTACCGCTAGAGGAATTAGTTGTACGACCTGCACGGCCCTCGTGTCAAGTTTTAATAGGTGTTTATTGCTGTGGCTTGTTTAAATAACGTTGGGAGATAAGTTAAATCGTGGCTAGCGCTAACGATTTACTACATACATACATACAGTCACGCCTCTTTCCCAGTGGGGTAGTCAGAGACCACAGTTTTCCATTTGCTACGATCCTGGCATACATCTTTCGCTTCTTCTACTTTCATAATTGTTTTCATACATGCTCGCCGGTTTCGAGTACTCTTGACATGTCCTTTCTTTAATATGTCTTCCATCTGTCTGACATACGTATGTCAACCTCTACCTCTAACGATTTACTTTGTGACAAAAACTGTGTATACAGGGTGTAATCGTTAAGTGTGTCCAGGCGATTATTCCGTAACTATAACAGATATCAAAAAACTTTAAACTGATATCGAAAGTACGTCACCTAATGAGTAAAATGACATCAATAACTTTTTAAAAATCAAACGAGAGGTATCTAACATTTTGACATTAAACACTCCCATACATTTAGTATTAGATTAGTAGAAAGGTTTTAGTGTCCTTATTTTAAAAGAATATTTTAGCTTAGTAGTGATATTAAATGAAACTGTTTATTAACCTAACAGAGTAATAAAACTATCTTTTAATTGAATAATATTTATTTCTTAGTAAGTACAAAACACCAAAGAGTATCTTTTATTTTTTTTGTTTTTGTAGTGTGTTGCTTTTCAGTCAGCTCAAATTAATGCGATATTGAAACACGGTTTATTACTAATTTGATGTGGTAAGATAATTAATCTACACGTGTATCTTCTTGAAAATCATCACTGTCATTCATACGTAATCATAAAATGTGATTAAGGTAAAAAGAGTACTAGGCCACTTAAAATAAGGAAACTAAAACCTTTCTACTAATCTCATACTAAATGTATGGGAGTGTTTAATGTCAAAATGTTAGATACCACTCGTTTGATTTTTAAAAAGTTATTGATGTCATTTTACTCATTAGGTAACGTACTTTCGATATCAGTTTAAAGTTTTTTGATATCTGTAATAGTTACGGAATAATCGCCTGGACACACTTAACGATTACACCCTGTAGATGAACATTGCCGAGTTTCTTACCAGAGTCTTCTCAAGAATGGACGGCATTATGAGCTGGTAGTCAGTTTATCGAAATTCAGTTAATCTTAAGGTATGTTTCCGTAGCCGACCGCAGACGACAACTGCCAACACACGCAGTAGATGCACGTAATTCATTGCATTTTCTCATCATCATCATCTGCATATAGACGCATTCTCCTGATTGCATCCGTGGCCAAGATAACCTCGGACCTCAGGGTCCGCCTTCCGGCTCTTCCTTCTCCACTTCGCACGATCTTGGGCGTCCATGGTAGTGAGACCATTAGCACGCATATCACCCTCCACGACGTCAAGCCAGGACTTCTTTGGCCTACCCCTTTTACCTGGACCCGGCGGGGGTACCATTGCATGCAGTTTCTCAATGGCCGCCTTTATCAATATCGGAGTTTAACAAGTAATGGGTATGCTGTATATGCTGCATGCGTCTGTCGTTGTCGTATGTGGTCGGCTTCGGAATCATACCTTTATATCTAGCTTTCGCATTAATTCCCCTTTCCCGCCCTAATTCCCTGAAACGTGACATTATGTTCTGAACAACTGGTCCAATATACATAAAAGTCACACACACGCTGCCACTAACAACTGTATCTCTAAGTAGATTTGTATTGCTTTTTATTAGGTTTTCTACAGATTGCTAGTCCGGTTGTTTAGCCAGATATTCGCAGTGAGAACTCTGAGAGGGAAGCTGAGCAAACTTTTACATAGCAACGGCAACAGGTCAGTGCGAATATAATACAAAAGTGCGGGTTTGTGAACAGCTGTATATAGACGAGATAAGACTGAGAAAAGAATTAACTAACATTGTTCCATGATATTTTATCTATATTTTAAGTTTTAGAATAGAATAGAAATAAACTTTATTGTACACCAAACAAAAAGAAAAGTAGGTATACGTAAAATAAATGGCAAACATAATTAGGTTATGTACAAATGGCGGCCTTATCGCTAAAAGCAATATCTTACAGGCAACCTTAAGATAATCTTAAGAGTCGAAATATCTATACCGACAAATACCTTTTTTTTATCTGTAAGGAATAGTGTACTTGTTTCACTTTTGTTTAGTTTTATAAGGAGTTCAAACACAATGTAATAATTGTTTATGAATAAATAAATAAAAAATAAAAAAAGACGTGTGGCACTCGGGGACTGCCGCGGTAAAACTATTGCATAGCATTTTTTATCAATTTATGCAATTATCCCCCCACTCCGAGCTCGCACGAATCGAGCCGAGCTGCTCCGATATCGACCGATTTCGGAGCAATAGGCACATGCTGTAAGAACATTTCGAACGATCGAACGAACTCGACAGCTGAATCCGCGGTGATATTTCCATTCTGCATGCTGTAAATTTGGTTTCGTCACATTGTCGAGCATGAGTGTGATGTATGTTTATGTGCTCGACAACCTGACATCACCAAAACAGCATGCGATATTGAAATATCACCGCTAATTTAGCTTTCGAGTTCGTTCGATCGTTCGAAATGTTCTTACAGCATGTGCCTACAGCTCGGCTTGATTCGTGCGAGCTCGGAGTGTCAGCTTAGGTTTTTTCGTTACGGAAATTCTGGATTCGGTCTCCACGCTCAAGGCCCGCGATAGAAGCTATGCAATAGCTTAAAAAAAACTTACCGAACGACTATAATACACTACTTAATGTTTGTAGAACGGTACGTCATGGATTCCTTTTACCCTTTGACCTACCCAACACACAATGTTATGAACACAGAAAAAAAACGTTTTGCATTAATCACGGAATATTTACATTTAAATACTACACTAAGTAGGTAATGCAGAAATATTAAACCATTTCTAAGAAAACAATGAATGCCTAGCTTAGTTAAACGGTCAAAATATTGTTGAAATTACGTTGAAATAGGTTTTTAAATGACTTAGCAGCCTTACTACATACTAGAAAAGCTATTTAGAACAAAATACATGCTCCATTTTGGCAAGAGAAAACTAAAGTCAAACAAATTCTGGGTAGTGCAGCGCAACAGCATTTTTGTGTCCACTTCTTACGAGTTATGAGGAACTATACCTAAATGCATATTCTTGTTCCGTGCAGTCGTTTTAGTATACTTATTCTTAGTTAAAGAAACAAACTAGGGTGTAATGGCCCCTACTAAAACTTTTGGAGCCCTCCTAGCCAACATCACATGCTAATTTGTGTACCGATGGGGGTACGTTTTACTCTGGGGGTAGGTTTTCTTCTCTGGGTTGGCAAATCAGCTGCAGTCAAAGCCAGAAAAGCTTAATTAATTGATCGGTATTAACCTTTTAGGGTGTTTTTAAAGAACAATTATTTTAACAAAAATTAATGTAAAAGGTCCAATATGCAGTAATTTTATATCATCACCATCAGTCGTCATTAGCATTCATGTAGGTACGAGGTTCTTCGATAGTTTTATAACATGTTGTAGTCCCCTCGGATACCCCTCCGCCGAAAACAGTGGTGATATCGAACTCGAACCGACCAAAACCGCACGGCCGTCACGGGCCATCAGTTGCCAAGAGTGAAGTAGCCTCTAACATATCCCTCGCTCGATAACAGTCCTCATGATATTTTAATTAATCTACTCGTAGCGTTATTTTCGTCTATATGGAAAACATGGTGGTTCAAGGGCTAACAGAGGGCAAACACTCCCATATATTATTTATAATTAGAGTTGACCTCAAAACAGTGACATTATGTGTAGCCAAACAAAAAACATATAAAATAACACCGAATATTGCTTCGAAGTAATTGGAATGACGGGTAGTATGATAAAACTGACTGTTTTATTTCACGTTCAGCACTTTTTGGGTGCACAAAAATTATGAAAATTCACGTCATCGTCACCTAACACTTGGACCGTCACCGAACATGCTACGTGTCAGAATGGGCGGATCCTAGACTAATCATTCCGATTTCACGACGATACACTTCACAAGGTACTTAGTTTTTACTTTTATCAACAGATTGTGGGCAGATATCTAGCCCACAAAACCACTGTCATGCCACTTTAAAAAATAGCATTAAATTTCAGACTTTATTGCTACACTTTTAAAGTTCAAAATTTAATGAAAGGAGTGTCATTACACTTTTGCATTCACTCTACAATAAGCCATCTAATTTTAGACTTTAACAGCATTACTTTAAAGTCTTAAATTAAATAGAATACTTTTGTAATATTCGTGTTATGACAGTGATTTGCTTTAGCAGAATCGAGGGCCTGGTCAATCTGAGGCTTTTACCTCGAAGCCCGGGATCCTGAGCCTGAGTCTGAGCTCTCAACGCCAAGTGGAAAGCCTACAGAGTCTTGTTAGTCAATTAGCAGACGCACCGTCTTGCCAATAAGGTTAGCTTGGCCTCAAAGGTCTTGGCAAGGCCCCAAAACTCAATTTTTATACACTAAGGACCAGCGCGAAGGATGAAAGTTTTGAAAAGGGAAACCGGTGGAAAAGCAAACTTACCTTGACCTAGTTTATCGCAAGCTGGCAGGGACCCATGGTTATAGTCACTGCTAGTGATCTTAATACTTCTAACATGACAAAAAAGTACAGGAGCTCGCCCTTTTCAAGTCTCGTGTCCTGTAAGTATGTGTGGTTTTGCGTGCCTTCCCATACCCGGGGGCGAGTTGGGGACTCTTTGGTCCCCACACAGGAAGAGGGCCAGATTGAGAGAATATTCTTTTAAAAAAAAAAAAATATGGCCCTGGCTCGGCCGGGACGCGAGGGATATGGCTACGACAATCTCACCTCCGGCAACTGACGGCCCACAGACAGCGTGCGTTTTAGTCGGTTCGAGTCTGACGTAACCTCCTCCTCCGGCTCCGGCGGGAGAGGTATCAGTGGGGATTTCTCGCATGATAAAAAAAAAAGATATGTGTGGTTTTCAATTCTAACTATTCAGCAGCAATTCCTTTGTAAACAATTCAGTAGACAGCTCTGTGTGTAGTCGAGACTTATTTTACATATTTATAGATATTGATTTCCAATATCTGCTAGCGATCTGTAATGTTACTGTAAGACGAGCAACAAGCGAGCAACCTTATCAGGGTCGGTGATCGTTCGACTACAGGCAGCAGTCTGTCTGTCTGTCTACTGATTGACACGTTTGAAGTTAGTTTGTACGTTGATAATATAGGCAAACCAAGGTAAACTTTGAAGACTACGAATGTTAGTAATTAGTTTTTTTGTTAAGAATTAATTTCTTTTCTACTGGTTTGAGAAGAGGAGGAAGAGCCGGAAGGCGGACCCTGAGCTTCGAGGTCATCTTGGCCACGGATGCAATCAGGAAAATGCGTCTATATGTAGATGATGATGAGAAGATATTCGGATATTTGTTACTTAATCATACTAAAATGGCTCAACGGATCGAGCTCTTTGGTACAGGGATAGATTACAGTTAGAATAAGTATTTCTGCCGCTTTTTTATACCACTTAGATTGCAGATAAGCACACGGTCCACCTAATGGAAAGTGGTTACCGTGGCCTTTGGACGTGTGTAACACGAGGGGCGTCACACTCGCGCTTGTTTTTTCTTTTTGTTAATAAACTCCTATAGGTTGTGGAGACGGGTTTAGGAATTTAATGAAATTTTAAAGTAATTCGCAACAAAAATTTAAAAAATAAGACAATTACCTAATTAGTAAAAAACGAAGAAATTGTTCTATTCGTACAATGCTACTACTTTTTAGCCTAATGTTAACCCTAGCTACTATCGGGGTGCTAAAGTAACTTCACAATTAGTTGAAGTCCCTATTAGGTGAAGGTCCTATGAATCTATTTACTTTGTCTATATAATGTTGTTTAGTAATGGGTATCGGGAAGATGAAGGTACTTCCGAACTCGGGTGACACCAAATTTGAATTGGAAATCCCATTATCCAGTCCTACCTCTTTCAAGGACCCTTTGCAAATTGCATTAGCAAATCGATGGTTAGGAATCACTAGTATTTATCTCAGGCATTGATGTATTCTACTTTGTGATCTATCGTTTAAGATTTAAAGTTTATTTTGATTTATCATGATATTAGTGAATTTTCCTACTGTAAATTCTGAAAAGAAATACCGAGATATACCAAGGACAGCCTCTGTGGCGTAGCGGTAGTGAACGCGGCCGCTACGCAGGAGGCGCGGGTTCGATCCCCGCACAGTGCAAGTATTTGTGTGCATGAAATATGGGTATTTGCATTGTCTGGTCGTGCCTCAAAGCTTCGATATCGCCTAATGTTACCATTGGGTTGTGGAGGTCAGATGGCAATCGCTTCACGGAAAATATTGAGGTCTAGCCAAATCCGTAGTTAAGACTGGTAAAACGGACCCCAGACTCCGAGGTGAAAGCTACGGATGCGACTGGGAATTAACGCTAAGAGGAAGACTCACAAACAAATATTCAGATGAAAAGCAAAGGCTCTCAGAAATAAAGTGAATATTAATAGAAAACACACACAGGCTTATATACATACAGGTTAAATAAAGGCACAACGTCACGGAATGATCTAGTATTTATCTTACGGTACATCACTTACGGAATTGGATACTAGTCTGACAAACAGTGCTAAATCTAGAATTTTCTCTATAAATAAAAGCTACCGTAGCACATAACTGATTTAAGTACCTAACTGCTGAAGAATATACCTATACCTTTGTAGATATAGTAGGCCCATTATATAAGTTATTGGTGATTTGGGAACGGCAGAAAAAGTTATGGCCAGTAAATTGGTGTGAACTAACTGAGGTAAACGTGTTGGTATTGTAACAGGCTCATTAAATAAATCGATTCTTAAGTTCTTGGGGTCCTATTAGTAACGCCACGTTTTTAATATGCTTTTTTTTAATCCGATTAGACAGAAAATCGTCAATATAAATATTCTGAGGATTGTATCATCAAAAACTACTATAAAATAAAAACTTTCTAACTTTCACGAGGTTATTACTTATTACTTCAGAAGAATAGTTTTCAAATAGATTAAAAAAAAATTCTGCTTTTCATTTATTCATATTATCATCGGTTACTCCCTTCCTGGCCATCACTTAAGCTTGCGGTTTTTTTTTATTGTGCGTAATATCCCCACGGATACCTCCCCCGCCGGAGCCGGAGGAGGAGTTTATGTCGGACTCGAACCGACTAAAACGCAAGCCGTCGGTTGCCGGAGGTGAACTCCCTCGCACCCCAGCCGACCCAGGAACATATCTCTCGATCTGGCCCTCTTCCGGTGTGAGGACCACAGAGTCCCCAGTCCTTAAGCCTTTCATACAAGCCCACCGGTTTCGAATGCTTCTGATATTTTCAGCGTCCTATACCTCAAACGGATCAAGCAATTTTTCAAGGTCTGTAACCGTTTCGAAATTCAAAAAAAAAATTGGTTTCAGAATCGAATCAACATAACCCAAGAGTTTTTTTAGATATCTATAAATACCAGACACAAAATAAACTTGTGTCTGTAATAGACTCCAAAAAAACAACAACGACCTTTTTAACAAGTTCCCTAATGATATTAAGGATTTCCCTGTGAATAATTTATAATTTAAAAATGTAGTTAAGAGGAAACTGTGCCAAAAAGGCTATTATAAAATCCAAGAATATTTAGATGATAAACAAGCTTGGAAATAAGCTCTTTGCTCAAATATGCTACTCAAGCAAGCTATTGTAGGTATTTATTAGTTTATATATATATAAATATATATGTGTTAGTATAAATATATATAAATAAATACTTAGTAGTAGACTAAGTCAATGTTTGTAAATAGACCAAAAAAATGAACAGGCACAAATAATTCTCAATTTAATATTACTACAGATTCTGTCAATTCTATGTCTAAAATGTTTATTAATGACGTGGGAGGGAATCAGACGGGCGCCTCTTTTCTTGCCATAATAACGGTGGAGGACACCCACCTCTCACCTCTCTCAAAGGTCGTATGACACGATTATTTGCTATGCGGGTACAAGTGTTGATATTCCAAGCTTATATTGGAAATCTGAATCTCAAAAAATATATTTCCATCTGATAATTGAAGGGAAATCGGAGATTTTTATTGTGAGACTCGATATAATTTTGTACTCGGAGCTTAATATTGTTTAAGGAAGTTAATCCTACTAATAAGTATGTTATCTTTACTAATATTATAAAGCTAGAGAGTTTATGTTGTTGTTTGTTTGAACGCGTTAATCTCGAGTTGAAAAATATTTTTTTGCTCAATAGCCCGTTTATCGAGGTAGATTATAGGCTGTATCATCACGCCACAACTGAAGGGAGCGAAGCACTAATCATAAATGTCAACAAATTCAGCAAATTCACATAGTACGTTATTTGAAAATTAATAAATTGCAAGTGGGCAACGTGATTTAGTAGTATGTATGCCACGAGGCGGTGGTACTATCTTGTATATACCTATCCTACTAATAATTATCCTACTATACTAATATTATAATATAAAAGTTTGTAAAGATGATACAATGCTTGGATGTTTCTTATTCAATAACGTTAAAAACCACCTGTATAATAGCTTAAGTGTTATTTCAGACTATGATCTGTACCTACAAATTTCAGGCAGATCCATTCATTCGTTTGTGCCTTTTTGAGTAACAAACATCCAAACACTGTCTGAAACTTTGAGATTCATAATATTAGTAACATTAAGTTAGTAGAACGATACTATTTCAATGGGCAAAACACTCATCAATGTTGCTATGTTACTGTAAATGTTACTAACGAATCATGGAAGACAATTGTTTGTCTGCGTTGTCCGCTTCTGGTTTCTAAAGCCATGCGGCATTCTTGCGTCATTGCTTGACACAGAATGCCGCATGATTTCTGCATCACGGTACTGTAGCTTGTCATACATTGCCCCTGCATAAGCCTTTACTAACAATGGAAGGCCGGGTAAAGTGTACTGTTCCACTATGACGATAAAACAATTTTACACCTTAAGGCCCCGAATCAGGTCAGCATCGAAAAATTTGTATTTTCGAAACCGTTTTTCTTATTAACTATAGAACCTACAGATCTGGAATTCACATCCCTGCATACTACAGGATATGGAGAATAACTTTTTCTTTTCATAAATTAAATAAAAAAGCAGGGAAATAGTTCAAAAGAGGCTCCGAAAATCACTCTACTCTTTCTTATGAAACCAAATATCATCTACAATATGTATCCAAATAATCTAAAATTTCACATATATGTTAAATAAATGTATTACAATAGCATGACGTGATCTTCTTGGTTAGTAATCGTCGCCTATAAAATTATCTAATAAAATTGGTTTTACTGATTTTTACGGTTCAAATATGAGCGAATGACCTTGAGCATTTGTATGGTCAAAGTCATTCGCGTATGTAATCACCTTAATATAACAATATAAAGTAAGTTCTAAGTAAGATTCAGTCTCTGTGGCCCCAACTACCTTTTCATTTTGGTACTGAGACTTCGTTAGCACACTATTGTTAGCTTTTTAATCCCGATAGTTTTAATAGTAATATTGTTAGCTTGTTCTTCATAATCTCTATAGCGATTTCGAAGTATAACTTGAGAGCCTGATTTCCAATTATTGTTTTTGAATGACCTATCGCCTCTTCCGTAAGCGACTGTCGTCTGACCACCCAACCCTAAATAGAAAGCCTACGCCAGAGCCTCATTCAATATTTAGCAAGTTGCTCCAAGTTGGGCCTTCCTCAAAGTAGAGGATAATCCTAGAATTTTGATGAATATTGAAGCTATATTGAAAATACCCATAATTTTGCGTTGGCAGCATGAGTGTAAAGCCCCTGGTTACCACTTCCCATTAGGTGGGCCGTGTGCTTGTCTGCCACCTAAGTGGTATAAAAATGTTATAAACAAAAGTCTCAGGATAACTGCAGAGGAACCTTCCAAGCTTTTACAAAGAAGTTGGCTGCTGTTTACAATACATACGTATTTCATACGAATTGGAATCTTTTCTTGATGCGGATTTTCGCGAGAGAGTATTTCATGGTGTTTAAATATGTACAAACGGCATTCCGGAGGGGGAGGCCGGTTCGTCCAATTTAAGTTGCTTGAATACGGAAATCCGATCGTCCGGGGCGAGTTTGATTAATTTGTTATTGTTTATTTTACAATTGAGATTATGGCAGCTCGGATAGCCTCGTTAACTACCTGCTATTGGACCGAGTGCGGAGTGTTCGACGAAACATACAAATATTTGTGTTCTTACGTAGTTTTCACCCCTCTTTCCCAACTGTACCATTGATTAGTACCATTAATGGTACTACTGGGAATCTTTGTCCCACTAGTACTATTATTGGTACTACTGGGAATCACGCTATAAAGACGAACAAATACTTTGACTTGACTAACGAGTTAACCAAAAATGGCTACGTGGTTAAACTCTACACCGTAGAAGTTGAAGCAAGGGGAATGCCAGCTAATTCCCTGTATAACTTACTTAAAAACCCCTGATTGCCAAGAACTTCAGTAAGCTCTTTACTAAATCGAATATCAAAAACGGCATTGATAGGATCTTACCAAATTTGGATAGGTAGAGTGAACAATACTGACGGCGGAGGTGAGCGCTTATACATCACAAGGTGGCCACCCTAAACCTACATCTGGGTCGCAAGTCCCAGTCGCCGTCACGGTGTTCCTCACTATATCACGCTATGGATCCGGCGACCGCACGGTGAATCCATTGAGTGCCGAGAACCGGATCTCTGTGACAGATAATTGTATGTCTTGATGCTGGATGAAATAAGAATGGTGTTTGAAATATTGAAATAATTCATTATACTTCTTATCTATGCACGCAGTAGTGTGCAAAACAAGCCAAGCTAACAGAAGGCGAGCGGTACCGTGTGTAATATTACACGAAGCATTTGGAGCTAAGTTAGCCATGTCTGACCTTAGGCACCGATATATTATCCTAAGTTATTAGAAGAACGTATATTTTAAGTTGTTATAAAATATTTTATGTTGTTATAAATAAAGTTCAAAATTGACCATTGAACTTATTAGATCTCAATTCTTTTGCCAGTGAAGTCAATAACCAAGGCATTACACTGCAAGGCTTGTCTCATTTCACATATTTTATGTTTTTGATGTGGAGCTGTCCAGTACGGGCATAGCTGTCCCAGTTGATCAGAGCAGTCCTCATAGAAAAAATGGTGGTGGTACTGTTGATGGTGGTACTATTGATGGTGGTACTGTTGATGGTGGTACTGTTGATAGTGGTACACTGTTGATGGTGGTACTATTTTTGGTGGTACTGTTGTTGATGGACTGTCACTGAAAGGACACATGCAAAGTAATTGAACCTGTATCCCTACGTCACCGGGACCGTTTCTTATCTCATCATTCTCCAAACCCTTTACACACTCAGTTCCGGTCAGTTTTTAAGTCATCCTACAAAGCAGCTAAAATTCGATATTTTCCGTGAAAAGACTGCCTAACGCCACAATTCACTGGTGTACCCAGTTTTATAGCTACCCCAGGTTGTGGGGCTGTTTCATGTCTGTTCCTTTTAATTGTTATTTTTCCCAGTGCCGCAATTTATTCCCAACGGATCAAGCGGTAGACTTTAGAATACCTGTTGTAATGAGTTTATAATTATAATTAATGTGCTCCGAAAACTTTTACAGATGTTGTACTTGTCATATTTGCATTATTTCATCATTAACTAAACATGACATGAATGCTAAAATTTTAGGGTAAATTGAAAGGGTAAGTTTCTAAAAATTGTATGTAGTATTTGAGTAATCAGTAAATCGATGGGTCCTATGTATATGGGCCAAGATGCGAAACGCCAACTTTACAGAAGAGCTTCAATTTCCTATAATTTTTGATTGACAAAACCGAAGTTTACAAAATTTTGCTTATTTGCCAAGACAACTATTCTCATTATTTATATTGCAGCGTTTTATATATACAAGTAGAGCCTAGCGTCAGTAGCTCAGTGATTAAGGAGTCAGTCTTACAATCGAGAGGTCCCAGGGTCGAAATCTGGGAATTAAACTAACGACCTAAACTCACTCCTTACACAAGCAATTTAAATTAGCTGGAGAAGTTAGAGGAAATACTAGTAATTTTGGTTACTAATATTTAAAAAAAAGAGGGAGGCATCCATTAACTACCTGCTACACAGGTTATAACTCCGGACACGTATCTTGGACCTAAAATGTGCTCAGAATGTGCCCTATACGCGCAGTACCATTTCATGGGTGTCTTTTGAGGATAGCACGGGGTGCTACTGCGGTGGACGCACTCAAATTCACCAAGCATTCGCGGGTGCCAGAGCCTCGTTTGTCTTTAGGTCCAAGATACGTGTCCGGAGCCATACCAAAGTTTGCCAGGGTACCAGGGGGCTACACAGGTTACTGAAGTCTGCTAAGGTACCAGGGGAATTCTTTTGAATATTATATTCAGAGTTTGGGTACGAATCATAGGTCTGTATTTTAGAACGACACTCAGTCCTGGGCGTCGATTCTGCTAAAGCAAAACTATTGTCAAGCCACAGAGACTGCAAAAAATTGCATTAAATTATAGATTTTATGGCTATAGATTCAATGTTCAAAATTAATTGAAAAGAATTTTCAATACACTCTTTCAATCACTCTACAAAAAGTCATTGAATTTTAGACTTTAGGGAGCTTATCTTAAAGCCCAAAATTATATGACATTTTTTGCAGTGTCCGTGGTGTTGCAGTGGTTTTGCTTTACCAAAATCGAGGGTTGAATCCCGAGTTATCTGAAGACATATTTTAAAGACAAATTGACAGATTTAACAGATTTTCTACACAATATCAATCGAGGTTCAGAACTGAGTACCATTCTAGAATACGGGCCTTAGTAGTGAGCTATTGTATCATTCCCAGTCACCCACGCAAAAACGCAATAAATGCGGACCCCTAAGTGGGCAAAATAGGTAAAACTGTTATTAAAAACTTATTATGAAATAAATGATACAACTTATCAAAAACGATATCTAAACGGTAATAAACCAAGTTTAAACCTCACTAATTTCCTTGACGTTTTTATAGTCAGCTAAGTGCTAAAAGATAAAAGTTCAAATTTCGTAAGAAGTAGTTTATTAGGCTACACTTAATAGTTTATGAGCCATAAAGTACAATATAACCAATACAACGGGCTGTAAACAATTTATGGGATGTCTAGACCAGTTGGATATATGAAGGTAGGAAAAGGTAAAGATAATAAAAAATATAATAAAATATATATTAGTAGAGTATATTCTTTTATAAAGACTGTTAGTAACCGAAATTACTAATATTCCCGCTAACCTCTCAAGGTAGTGTAATAGGCTAGAATTCGAACCCGGGACCTCTCGATCGTAATAATCCGAGAGCTGGTACGGTTGAGTAGGTACATTTTTGAGGCAAGCTGCAACTTGTCACAAAACTCTCCTGTAATGCCTACCCCAACACGAAGCTGCAGACTAAATCAACTCCTAATTTTTTTGAAATTAAAGGAATATGCAATTTTTATAATGTTGTAGTTTAAAAAAAAAACCGCGGTAGCCTAGTGGTATGGGTAATGGACTGCTGTGACGAGGTCTCGGGTTCGATCCCAGGTTTTACCATGGCACACACCAATGACTTTTCGATGCTTTTCGAAGTTATGTGTGTATTTATCGCAGGTTTATAAGTGCCCGGTTAATGGCAATAGGCTCGCCACCTATTACATTGGGACCTTAACATAAACGGTGAAATGTGGGTGCTAGCACCTCTGCCTACCCCTTCGGGGATATAGGCGTGAGTTTATGTTATGTTATCGCACCCCCGGTGCTAGACTGTCACTTTTGTAAAAATTCCAAAAATGAGTTAAATACGTAATAACTATCCTAAAGCATCCCTTTTCTTGGTGCAATAATGTTACTTTCGTAGTACACATAGTTTCCGTGTGAGGTCGTGAGTGTCATTATGGTTTTGGCGCGAATTACGGTGACGCTGGGAGCAACATCGTTTAATTGGTCAGTTGTGCGCGGTCCCCCCGCAAGTGGACATAATATTTTTATTATTCTGGAGCAATATTGACCTAAAATGCAGTTGTGACATTGTTTCCCCAATCTTTAAATATTTTTGAAAGTTAATTTAAAAGAAAAAAACATATAGTATATACATACATATATACCTACATATATACATACATATATACCTTTCCTTTCCTATATTATATATAAAAATAAAAGATAGTAAACAGTTTGTTCTTGTTTTCTTTTTAACTCAGTGTGACATAATTGCAGATATTATTTTTCATTAGTGCCACAACGTCACTTCTGGGGGGGTTGAAAGGTTTAACATAATCTTATAGTATTGCTTTTACAGTATTATGTGGTTATTTTTTATTCAAAAGTAAATTAAAAGTTGACTTAGCAGTTAATGCTTTACATTTTGTCTAAATCTTGAAATATCATAATTTTTTGAGATGTCAAAGTTTTGAATGCTTCTCCTGAAAAATTGCATTTTTGCATAAGTGACGGTGTCGCACCGGGGGTGCGTTATGTTATGTAGTTTAATGTTTGAGAAATATATTAAAAAGACAGGCGAGTTGGTCCCCCACCAACTCGCCTGTCTTTTTAATATATTTACCATTGCCAGGCGGGTCCGACCGCGGTTATAGTAACCTCATGTTGGGTTCCCGGCGGTGAGAAGGGTAGCCGGGGCTCACAGGAGATGTTTTGTTCTGTGTTGACGGCACAGAATCTCTCTGTTCTTACAGGGTCAGCAGCACGAGTATGACCAATCTCCATCAGGTGGGCCGTGGACTTGCCTATCATTAAGATGTATAAAAAATCCCACGACTTGACCGGAAGTAAATGTCCCCGCATTTACTTCCGGTCAAGTAATAGTTAAAGCTTTACACCACAAAAATGCGAAATTCAAACGACAAATTTTCGTCGCAAAAAATGAGGTAGCGTTCTTCCAGTTCCATGATTTTAAACACACAAGTTTCACATGCTTGACAAGCAATTTCGGCCGTCTAACGACCGCATTAGAGCGAATTGTAATAGTTTGTGCGACCCCAGATAACATTTGTGCCAGTAAAGTTTGCAACTTGCTATAACCTAACACGCAACGAGGAATTCTGATCACATTTTTCTATTCAGAATTCGTTCTACGAAAGATTTTTTGACTTGAACTTTAATTAAGTATTGGCCCCTCTTGGTTGTTGGATGAGATGTTCTGTATTCAACATCAATTTAAGCTATAAACCTTCTGAGAAAAGTTGAATCAAACATCCAATTTTATTTGGAACACCAGTTTCTTTAATAAGAGTAATATAAGATATGGTATTGATTGTAAGGAACTCGTATTTGTACAAAGAACATTCACCCAATTATTTACCCTCATACGGTCTTATAATATATAGCCTACCTGAGGGTAAATGATAATAGATAATAGAAGAATGTGAAATAAAGGAAGTAAGAGATTCAAGAGATGTAAAGCTTGTAATAAACTCACATCTAGACTGCTTAGTATGAAATCACACAAACACCAATTGACATGTAAGTATATTACTAACCTTTAAACTACACCCATTCTGCAATTTTCCAGTTTAAATACAGATTATCGCAATACAAAACAAATAAAAAAAGATTCTCAATATAATTATTTAAATAACGTTCGGAAGAAAAAGAAAAGCGAAAAATAATGAATTTTATAATTCGCATAAAGTAAGACGAACAAAAAGCTAGTTACTCAAATGTCCATAATGTGAAAGAGCATTTCGATTCGAATCCTTTTAAATCGTACAATTTGCAAGTGAAGACAAAAGAAGGATACAGCTTGCTAATCAGAAATACTTCTAAAGTTTCAATTAAATTATTCACGCTAAAGTTTCATCTTCTATCTTAATTCTCGCAATTTATATTCAGTAATTATCTGTAATTAGAAGAACATAGCTAAAACAGACCAGTTCAATCGAATAAAAGATAACACGGCTAGTCATTCTTTTAAAAAACAAACATAAAAATAAGAAAATAGTATACTACTACTTAAAAATAAAAGTTGATACGTGCGTATATTTATTACTACTTTACTCGATAATGGCACAAAAGATTTCGGTGAAATTGTGTATAAAAATAGCTTAGGTACTTATGTTCTGCCAACACATTGCGTTAAACTTCGAAGCACCGGAAACACTGCTAGAATCAAAAAGTTCTGTAATCTTGTATTAGTACTAGTTGCGCTATCTATTTAGTTTTCCAGAATAAAAAGTTATATTGGCAGATAGTCAGAGTTTTAGACCTGCAAAATTCAATAAATACTTCCAAATTTTATTTTCAAAAACGTTCGTAAGTCATTTAGGTACTATGTTTGGGGATAAAAAGCCCTAAAATAAAACTTTTTAACGGATTCAATCGTGATTTATTTGTTATTATTATCGCGATAGAATCCGTTAAAAAGTGGTTTTATTTCAAAGAGCGACAGTCGCGTAAACCTTAGAAAAAATCCCTAAAATGTCAAAAATGGGCTATGTTCAAATACATTGCGAACTTCGTTGAAATCTGTCTGCTAGCTAGTTCTGTTGGTATTAGTAGTCTGAAATGAAATGAAGAAATCATATATTATATATGTACAACGTAGACTACAAATAAATTCACAGAGAATCATCACTACATATTATAAAACAAAGTCGCTGTCACTGTCTGTCCGTCCCTATGTATGCTTAAATCTTCAAAACTACGCAACGGATTTTGAAGCGGTTTTCTTTAATAGATAGAGTGATTTGAGAGAAAGGTTTATATGTATAATACATGCATAATATTGTAGAGAAACACTGATTAATTTAGAGATATGCAGCGGGATTAGAAAATATGGCGGTACGAAGTTCACCGGGTCAGCTAGTATAAGATAAAACAAACTATAAACTGAATAATATCCATATATTATGAGGTATATGGTAGCGATAATACTTAACACAAATACTGCTATGCTCTATACATCATCTGAACCTCACACTCATGTTTAGATTACGGCTAATGCTATTATTTCAGACACCGATTCAGCGCTCTAAAGGAAAATATTTGATTAGTAATTTAAGAACAAACCAATAAAGTGCTGCCTTTGTGAAGCTTCCAACTTTGTCGGATAAATCCGATCGGTTGTCTTTTGTTTTTCTTGGAAACTTCTAATTAAACACTTTAGATTAAAGAAATGTATGGCGGACATTCCGATAAACTTTTCCAGACGGATTTTATTTCCTGCTAGCTGTTGACCACGGCTCTGCTTGCGTGGACTTCTGATCCCGTTCACGCTATTCATGGTATAAAAGCAACCTATGCGTGAGTGTGATTCATGACTATACTCTAACCCTGTGCCAAATCTTAACCAGATACGTTCAGCCGTTTGTACTAGATTGAGCAACAAATATCTAATTAAACGTGGCGTGAAAGAGAATCTGATGAGGCCGTCAAGCTGAGTACCACCATTGTAACATGGTACGTGTCTATAATGCGACCCTCTTTTCCGACACCTTGCCTTCAATTTACCATCAGGCGAGGTGATAATTGACGTGTCCTGTATAAAAAAATATCTTCACAAACTTTCACGTTTACATTATTATATTAGTCGGAGTATGATACTTATCCTACTCGTACTAATATTATACTCTTGTATCTAAGCATTCTTGTAAGCCAACCGTAATAATAGCAGTATTATTTGGCCCCGAGTCATTGAAAGAAAGGGACTAGGCAATACAATCTATGTAGCGTTGTTACTTGTGATTAATTTATACGATTATATCATTCCTTTTCTTTTCTTATTACACCAATAACTACCCATCATATTATTTGGTCCATTAAGATTCATGTCTGTCCTAGGGCTGCCATAAAATATTACTTATAGCTTTTAGGCTATCCTTTGTTCTTATTTTGATTTGGAAATCTGTGTTCATAAAAAGTTTTATTATTTTATGATTATAGTAATGTTGTTATGTAATCTGTTCTACTCTGGTACTCTCTATCTACTTCGGTCACCCATCCAAAACCTGACCCAGCCAACATTGCTTAACCTCGTAATGTAAACAACGGTCACCCATCCAAAACCCGACCCAGCGATTGACCTACAGGGTTGTGCAAAAGTAGAAACAGTACAAATTTGGATTCGGGGGCCTCGGCAACGGGGGCGTCGACCACCGGGGGCGTATAAGCCACGAACCCGATGTGAAGATATTGAAAAACAAACGACCGTCAGAAGTGTACCGAGACCTCAAAATTTTACAACCCAGCGGTCCAGGCTGTGTGTGTTGATGAAACAGTGAGTCAGGACCACACAGTGGGGTATTTAACGAGTACAGTGTTTAAACGGTACGGTAACAGTATTTAAATTTAATTTAGGTGGATAACCGCGGCAAGCCTATTGTATTACAGATGAAATAATATACCGTCTTCTATTGTCACCATCGATTTGAACTATCGAACTAGGTCAGAATGATACTCTCTCAAGATTTACAGGGTAGGTATACAGGGCAAAGCCAACCTTATCTGCCAGCCAATACACTCGTTAGTTACGGGAAAAAATAACAGAAAATAAATCTCGACAGAATCCCTTAAAAATGGTTTTATTTCAGTTTTTTTATACGCTTAGGTGGCAGATAAACACACAGCCCATCTGATGGAAAGTGGTTACCGTGGCCTATGGACGTATGCAACATCACAGGAGTCACAACCGAACTGCCGACCATGTAATGTGAGAACCTTCTAATGCCCCTCTAGAAAAACCCCATATTGTAGTCGCGCAGTATCTAGGTATGCCCCGACTCGCGACTGTTAATAGAATAAGTGCGCTAGAAATTAATTTTCGCTTAATTTTGGAGTGAAAATTTATTAAGAACTGTGGTTCTAAATAAATCTTAAAGCAACCCAAGCCCTGTGGTTCTAAATAAAGCTATCCACTGCAAAAGTAAACGAAAATTAATTTTCGCTTAATTTTGCAGGGTAATGAAGATTTATTTAGAAATTGTGGTTCTAAATCAATTTTAGGCAACCCCTACACTGTGATTCTAAATAAATCTTCTTTTCACTGCAAAAGCGAAACTTAATTTCTAGCGCACATAAGCCATGAACAGTCGGGACTTAGATACAGCGTTCTTATTTTCCAATTCCCTGAATCGTAACTTTCCAAACAAACAATTGCAAATAATACTTCGATGAACAGTAAGAGGCGGTATTGGTAGCACGAGATTACTCAATCGGCATGCGGTTGATACGAAAACATAAAAGAATATCGAGATAGTATTCTGAAAATACATATAAACGGAAAACATGGAATGCAATTGTTCATTTCACCTCTTTGGTGCAGCTGTTAGTGAATGCGAATGCTATAAATAAAGTATCTAATTCGATTTCTAGGTCAGGAAAGGTTATTCGGCTATACCGAGTATGCCAAACAAGATCTTCGAGACTAAAATCAACCCACTTATAAGCAGACAGATCTGACGGCAGTCTAAAAAGCAGAAAAGGGAACACTGTGTCACTGATTAGATAAAAGGGGTGTATCCCACTATTTCCATGGAAATGCAAAATGGAAAAAGTGGGACAAGCGTTTTGTACAAATTATACCCCATTATTTCCATTGGGGCAAAAAACCTCTAGTACCCGCTTATTCCACTTTTCCCTATTGACAATCCCCATTGATGGGGATAATTGAACTTTTTGTTCACTATTCCCCGTTGACGCAAAAAAAAAAATAACCACGAAGGCTAAGGCGAGAGCTCCGCTCCGCTTCGCTCCCGCCTTAGCCTTCTAACCTAACCTATCCGAGTCGGGGTACTCTGAGTCGAGGTCTTATGTTACTGTTCGAAATAAATATGACGGGGATTAGTGAGCTTTTTAGTTCTCTAATCCTCATTAAATAAAATTTTTGTGTCAACGGGGAATATTGAAAAATTAAAATTCTTAAGAGGCAATGGAAATAGTGGGAGACTCTGTCCCAGTATTTCCATTAATGGAAATACATAATGGAAATAGTGGGATTCACCTGATAAAAGTTACTTCGTAACAGATACATCACTTCCACACATGAGCGACAATAATCACTCATAGAAAATAAAAAAGCTACAAGAAGAAATATACCTTCCGCCGGCCGACCGAGGGTTCAGAACTGTGTGACTGCATCATCAAACCAACGCCTTGGTAGGGTTGATGATAATACTCGCCTAGTAAACTCGTAGTTCTGTGAACAGTAGACCTCGCGAGCACCTCAGAGTATATGTCTAAGGCGAGCACCCTTTGCCACATTTTTCAAGGAACCCTCAATCAAATCTGGTATCCTTAAAAATTAAATAATAAATAAACAGCCCTGGAGATAGCACCAAAAAATAATGACGCCACAGGAATCTTCCCCCTTTTTTTCGCATATGTTTTTTATAACAAGCTTTTTCATAACAAGCTGTGAGAAATCATGTTCTTGATGTTTCAGCCAAAAATCATTTAGGACCGTTGACAAATAACGTGACAGCAAACTTCCTTTCCTTTCTCCCCCATTTTCCCTCCTAACAAAAAAGGTCTCCACAAAAGTTGTGTTTGTGTGACAAAACATGTGTGCCAAGTTTGGTGAAAATCGGTTAAGAAATGCGCCCTCTAGATTGGAACAGACATACGGACAAAACCAAAACCGGCTATCTTCACACTTTGCTCGCTCGGTCTATAAAATACGAATTTGTCATTTTTCTTTTAAAAGTCGTGTCGTCCGAGTGCCTACTGTGGTGCAGGATAATGTTTTAACCGTGACGTATTTGTCGCGCGAATTCGAGCGAGTGATGAGGCTCTACCCGGGTTCTGAGCTCCGGAAGCAACCATCGGGTACTCGTTAAGCCTGTGAAGATGATTTATCAAAATAATAGTTCGCCTATTATGTGTACTCATTCAATCAACCAATCAATTAGCCTATTGCAGTTCATTGCTGGACATAGGCCTTTCCCAATATACGTCATGGCTTTCGATCCTCCACCTTCCGCATCCTGTTTATCCTAGCTTATTTCAGGTTAATCTTATTGGTGCGAAGGTAATCCAATTGTCATCCACCCAGTTTCCTGCTGCCCAAACTCCATAATTGCTACTGAGTTGCCTATCAGAAAAACTCAATCACCCTTTGTTCGAGCCGGAAATCGAACACGTCTCGTATTTGATATTCACGGCAGTCTTTTATGTTACCATTTTGCTATCGAGATTGTTATCATTATCAGTGTTGCTTAATTAATATAATAACGTACAAACACTATAATTATAAAACAATTCATATTTTCAAAATGTACCTACTTTGTTCCGTGTTCCTATTTTGTATTAAAAACAAAAAAAAATGTACTGTACCTGTAGCATAAGTTTTCATTACTAATTTAAGTTTTGTTCTTTTATTTACACTTATATACATATTTAGTGTAATTTAGTTAAAAATACACAAAAAAAAGTGGTTCTATTTTATTCCATATACGTTGTGAATGTTCTATTGTAAGTTGATCAATTATTAAAATAGGTGAAGTCCGATATTAGGCTGTAACAAACTTGGTCTCGGCTTCCTGACCTTTTACCTTTAACCGAAGTGCGTTACCGCGCCACGGTTATTGTATTACAGAGGAACTAATATACCGTCTACTATTGTCACCATCGATCTGAGCTATTGAACTAGGTCAGGATATTATTTTTTTCAAACATCCTGTATATCAGAACACACGATACTGTAACATCATTGTCAAACTAAAACCTGCCATGTGGACTTTTTTAGAAATATATAGCAGGTTTTTTATATGAAAAATCGATCAATGAACAATATGATGAAAAAAAGTATTGATATTTTATATTTGAAAAACAGATTTCAGTTTGACAATGACATTATGTTATCAATTATCAGAAAAATACCTCGATGTCGGCGTCAACTCCCTCACAAACGCCGGCCACCCAAAATCTATTATTAGTTAGAACAACATACCAAATACCGGTAATAAATAATGTATCATTAACTCACCGACAAATATCGATCCACGGAGCAACGAAAGTTCGATCGATCTCACATTAAAACTTGAAAGTTTCACCCGAAAAATGCTCACCTGTGATTGGTTCACACAATACTCGCGAGATGTTCATGAGTCGTCGCGAGTTAGGCGGGCGTGGGGTCGCACGCGAGCGACCGCCGGTGGCTGGGGAGCGCGGCGCCGCGCGGCGTGCGCATGGCGGGGGGAGGGCGGCACTCGGCGCGGGACACGAGCGGCCGGCGCGGGGCGCGTCGCGGACTGGCCGGGCCGCACAGGGTCCCCAGCTGCAAACTTTCAAATTTCCCCAAACTTAGGGAAAATTTTCCCTGAAAGTTTACACTTGCTGAAAGTTTAGACTGACGCACGTATTCTAGAATGGTAGTCGGTTCTGAATCCCGATTTATCTGAAGACGGATTGTGTAGACAATTTGTCAAATCTGTCTATACAATTCGTCCTCAAATAAATCGCGATTCAGGACTGAGTGTCTAAAATATGGACCTAAGTGTTTGTAGGTTTAAGTTTTTACTTCTATAAGGGTCCTAAATACTATATTTTTACTTTTATACAATTTACTAATGCTAAAAGTGTAAACGTGGTATTAAAAAACCACAGAGAACCGAAAATGTTTATGTAAAGAATTAAATACTAGCTTTTTATCGCTGATGCCAGAAGATATCAGCGATGAAAAGTTATTATGTTGCCTATTAAGACTTCAAATTACATTTTAGTGACATTTTGGAGAATTACTAAATATAATTTCTCGCAATTTGTACTATTTACAGAAACTACACCAAACACTTATTACTACTAGACATTTGTCAAGCAGTTTTCGTATCTGAATCTTTCTTGTCAAAGATTACATCAGCGATTCCCTCAAAAACACTTTCCAATTCCCATAATCACAGTATTTTCCACCTCAAAAGTTCTCCCCGAGCTTTTTTTACCCAAAAAAATTTAATGTTCCCCAAAATCACGCAAAATTCCCATAACCTGGCAACACCGCAGCCGCCCCGCTATGCCCGCGCCGCCGCGTTTCGCTGCCCTAAATTCGCGTTACCGCCGGCACAATAATTGTCGTGCCGCTGCCTGCAGCCGCGGCGGCCGCACACCATATCGATTCGCTCCAAGGCGCGTACGTATCGTGAAAATAAAAAGTTAACTCGATCGAATACTATGCGGTCAACGCTTTTCTGTCGAAAACGCGATCCAGTCGTTTTCTAGGTCACAAAGTCAATTTAAAAGTTACTATTGATCCTTTACCTGTACTGACAGCCTATTACATGTTGTAGCTCGGACGGAACCACACGTTCACGATACATTGACAGTAATGAGTTTGTACCGAATGATTCAATATGTCAGTTTTTGAGTTTGAATTTTGGTAAAAACTATAAATATCGATTTCTAGACAAGCAAATATTAATTTTACTATTTTTATGTATCGAACATAAAAAATAATATTAAGTACAAAATCAATCTAAATCTATAAATAACTGTGGCATGAATAACATTAAAAATTATTGTGAGCTTTGTCCTTTACCAATTCTTAGCTCCGTAGCCGAATGCTACAATACACTCTACGGGCCTACGTCATCGCTACGAACGTGCTACGACGGGTATTACGATCTTTCTCGTGATAGTGTCAGACATTCACTTTGACAAAAGCGCTGGTCTCATAACTGCCAGATGTATGAAAACTTTAGAATTCTAAGTATTCTTATCTATTTGATAGTGAGTTTTAATAAAAGCAGCATTATAAAAGGAGAGTAGAGTTTTCGATCGGTAAATCAGAGGTCGTAAGTTCGAATCTAGTTCAGTGCAAATATTTGTACGCAGGAATACGTATATTTACATTGATTTGAATGTTTCTATATATTATATGTAGGTATGCATTTATATAAAATAAATATCTTAATAAGGCAAGCTTTACTCAGTTTAGATCTAAATGGCACTTAATATTGTGTCCTAGAATATTTTTTGTTTTATTCCACAACATTTCCTTATCACACTTTCCTTAATACTTCGCTGGCAATATATAAGTGCGGTACCCCTGCAATTCATTCACGGTTAAATTATTTCGAGTTCCAAGTTACCTTGTCCTACGGCTTGGTGAATCGCAGTCCGTGAAAAGTTCAAAAAGTTTTCAATTTTGGCACAATGCCTTTGTAGTTCACGGTTGTTAATTTTGACTGACAGAAGTGGAAAGTGGCCGAAAGTCTCATTAAAAACATTATGACCGACATCTTATTTTTATTATAAACATGATCAGGGTCTTTTATCAAAATAAGGTATTAAAGCGCCCAGCCCCCCTAGACAAGTGGCAATTCGTTGCTCGGCGTATGATGGAATAGAATGACAAATGTACAGGATCTGACGTTTTTGACATTCGTTGACGCCTGTCATATACGTCAAATCCCATACATTTGGCATTCTATTGCCACTTGTCTAGAGGGCAGGACTTAAAACGCTTTCACGTATATATATATTTCAGCTTTTACACTTACAGCAGTCAGTGTTTTGTAGAATAGAATGATGAGTGTATGGGATTGAAATGTATTTTGACGTTTATGACAGTTGTCAACGTATGTCATAAATGTTAAAATACGTCTCAATACCATAGATTCATCAATGCATTTTACAATACACGAATTGCCACTTGTCTAGGGGGGCAGATTTGCAATTCAAATCGTTAACATTTCAGTGCATGTGCATCATAATCTGCACAATATTCAATCCTATTCATTGCATAGGCGTTGCACAGATGTTTTAACGCTCTATAGGACATAAATTCTGCAGGGGTAGGCAGAGGTGTTCTAATCTATACACGAAACTTTACTTAACACAAATCGTTTGTTTAGCCATCAATGGTACTGTCTAATGGCACAAAGTTTGTTGTATTTGGCAAAATATTTGACGCACACGCAAACATTCTAATACAGGCAAATACACCACACAGCCTAATAACAAACCAACAAGCACACAGTAAGCGTAAGTGGTATCATATTTGTCAAATATACTGTCCACACGTAGTAATCATTTGCCAAATACGCAAATAGCCATGTAAAGTGCCGCCATGAAACAATGTTCCAATGTGAAATGTTGTGTATTTTCATCTTGTAACTGTGACGTGTTACAAAAAGCCTACACAACAGAATCATAACAGCGCTTAACCGTCGGTCGGCCACTGCGGTCTAATCGACCACGAATAGCGTGTCACGCTCGCGTGCGAACGGTGCGTGACATGGCCCTACTTTGTTTGTGATTCTTAAAAAACGTATTAAAAGTGCCACCGGGCTGACCTGCAGACGCGGGATGTGTTGTTTTACCGATTGGGTGGCAGAAGGGTTATGTGTTAGGCTATTTGATTTAATTTAAGGGTTATGAAAGAGGTTAAAATCACCTTATTTAAGGCATACTGCCAGAACCTCTACACGAGCAGTCTGTGGGTGAGCTTTGCACTTAAGTCGCTGAATGCCTTGCGTGTTCAATATAATAATGCTTTTAGGGTGATGTTGGGGTTGCCGCGCTACTGTAGCGCGTCAACTATGTTTGCTGAGGCGAGAGTAGACGGGTTCCATGCCATCTGGCGTAAAAGATCGGCGTCACTGTTAAGCCGTATTCGTGGCAGCTCCAACACTATTCTGAGAGTAATAGCAGCGCGGTACGACTCACCCATAATGAGGCATATCACCAGTAGAGTGAAACCCTACATGGTCACTCTCATTAATTAAAATATTAATTTATTATTATTATTTTATTATGAATTGACATTGTTGATTATTGCATATATAATTAATTTATGTAACTTTTAATTTATTAATGATTTAATTAATTATTTAATTTTATGACTTTTAATTTTTAACTGACATTCTAATCAATTCAAATCTAATGCAATAAAATAAATCATATCGATTGATAATAATAATTTCCTGATTGTATTCTGTTGACATATTTTATACTAACCATAGATGTAAGACGAATAATTGTTACTAACAAATTGGGCCCTGTTGCCATCAATAAATAAATTTTAATTTAATTTAATTAAAATTAATCATTTGGAAAATAAAATTAATGTTACTAGATAATACATGAAAATAAATTTACCAATTTTTCTATTAGTTATTATATTTTTTTATGAAAATGGAGGGAAAAGCCTGCATGTTATTATGAAAACTATTATGTTAAATCGATTTATACAGAAAAAGGCAAATACAGCTCAGGCGGGCGGGACTCGAACTTGCGATCTTACCCTTATAGGGCAAATACTCTGACCACTGAGTCACCGAGCCAAGATGGCTCCCACCGTCGTCGCCCTAAGATGGATAAAAATTTGGATCAGCTTCGGGTGAGGCTCGGTTGCTCAGTGGTCAGAGCATTCCCCCTGTAAGGGAAAGATCGCGGGTTCGAGTCCCGCCTGAGCTGTATTCGCATTTTCCTATCTAAATCTATTTGAATAGTTAGCATAAATGCTTCAAAATTTCATTCAACTATTAGGTTATTAGGTTAAAAAATATGCAGTTGGATGAAAAATCTTCTGGTATACCGACTCGATGGTACAGATGGTAGCAGGCACAAAGTTATATAGGAACCATACCATGATCTTTGAAACTTGCTGATTGATGAACGAGGCTTATTTTCACAACCAGATTGGGTATATATAATTAAATTTTTTGACGTTTGTATACTAGCTTTTGCCCGCGGCTCCGCCGTGTGGATGTCGGTTATCGCGACCAAACATAGCCTATATCCTTTCTCAAGGTCTTATCTACCCCTATACCAAATTTCATCAAATCGGTTTAGTGGTTTAGGCGTGAAAGCGTAACAGACAGACAGACAGACAGAGTTACTTTCTCATTTATAACATTAGTATGGATATCGATATGGAAGATATGTTTCACAAATCGGATTCTCACCCAAATCTGGCCAGACAGGTCAAAGTGACGAACTGCTATTCACTCCAGCTTTATATTACCATTTTATATAATAATTCACACATATCACGTTCATCTAAGAATATACTATTTTCCCAGCCTGTGGCATGAATGGGGACTAAAGGATTACGCCAGCTGATAGCGGTCGCCCACATTCCTACAACAAAGCTATTTTTTCTCTAGAACTATTCATTGTGGCGCCTGAATGCCGTCTGACAAAGCACTCTTACAGGCGTGCAGCTGTTAGTAGACATTTATGCGCTGATATAAGGATTAACTCACACTAGTAAATAGATAATAGCACTGATGTATGTAGGTAGGTACTCATAGTTTTGTTTTAACGTTGAATAGGTACCATTTTTTTTTATCGTTGTGAAAAATCCCCACGGATACCTCCCCGCGGGAGCCGGAAGAGGAGGTTATGTCGGAATCGAACCGACTAAAACGCATGCCTTCTGTGGGCCGTCAGTTGCCAGAGGTGAGATTGTCATAGCCATATCCCTCGCACCCCGGCCGACCCAGGGCCATATCTCTCGATAGTAGCGAGCCCTCTTGTGTGGGGACCACGGAGTCCCCAACTCGCCCCCGGGTATGGGGAGGCAAGCAATGCGCGCCGCCGCCGTGGCCTGCTTCTGCTAGGGTGACAGGCGGCCCCACCCGTCACCCCCAGGCCCGCGCTCATGGGAGACGGAGGTCATTCTGCGACCTCCGACGCCCGAGTTGCCGCCGCTCGTCGCGGGCCGCGTGGTTTGCGATTCTCCTGCGCTCCTCGCGGGCCGCAAGGTCTGCGATTCTCCTTCGCTCCCGCTCCGCCGACTCCTTCACGAGCATTACTTGCTCGCATGAATAGATACCTACCACAGACGAGCAAATGACCCCAACTACACGTGGGTGCGTCCGCCACTAACATCCTCAGATGAATATGTCTACCTACGTGTAGAGGACCCTTTAGACCGTTGAATAGATATTGTTAAAATTTGATGACCCCTGGCTCCAAGGTGAAATACTCGGACACAATCTGGCTACAACACTGTGATGATAATGATGATGATTTATCCATATCCATACTTCCATACTAATAAACGCTTTCACGCCTTGAACCGATTTTGATGAATGTTGGTACAGAGCTAGATTAGACCTTATGACATGACATAGGCTATGTTTGGTCGAGATAATCGAGATCCACGCGGGTGAAGCTGCGGGCAACAGCTAGTAGCCTATATCCTGAAGAAAATCAAATTATGGAGGAGATAGAACCTTACACTCTAAAGGTCCAACCCCACCAAACGCACCGCACCGGCCCGCATCGGAACGGATTTTACAATCTTTAAACAAAAATAAATCTTATTATCACAGTGTTTAAAGTTTATATTACCAAGTCACCCACGACAGCTTGGAGCAGCACGGACCCGACGACATACCGCGAAACACGATCGGCTCCGTCCGTAATATAAACTTAAAACACTGTGATAATAAGATTTAATTTTGTTTAAAGATTGTAAAATACGTGCCGATGCGGGCCGGTGCGGTCCGTTTGGTGGGGTTGGACCTTAAAGTGCAACCGGCATCGCGTCCAATATTTGCACTTATTTTTACTAAAAACAGCTTTTTATCGGTCGCGAGACACGGTATCAATATTGCCTACACACGAGTATATAGCTTCGGGCAATAGCTGGCAATGCAAATTAACATCATTAAAAACAAGTAAAGGGTTATAAAGTTACTAGCTTAGTATTACTAACAACTATAATTTACTAACATCTGTTCAACAGCACCAAACAAAAGAAAATACGCCTAATATAAAGTTTCATATAAATGGCCTACTTACAGAAATATAATTTATAGAACTTGCCACACGCTTATAATTGGTTGTTTCACCCTACTTAAATGTATTAGACAGACCCACATAGCATTAAATGGTTTTAGAAACTGACATACTTATATGTGCTAGGCCTAGATATTCTATTCTTTACTTGTGGTATCTACGTGACATCCTACTTTCTCTACTAATTTCATAAATGTAAAAGTTTGTTATTCAATCACATTACATCAACGGAAATGTCCGGGTTGAGAGTCCGAGGTACGACTTTTTCAGTTTAACTGCTGGTTTGGCTGAAACTTCGACTTTTCCGTGAAGCGACTGCCATCTGACCTCAATAACCACTAGTGATTTATCTAAATAAAGTTGTATATTTTGAAATGTAAATACGATAGCAAAATACAAGGTGAGACAAAAAATACTGCAACTGCAGCAATAAACACAATTTTACACACCAGTACACTATAATTTAATCCAATTAAGCAAATTAAAACTTGCCGGGTTAGTTACTGTTGGTGAATTTCAGTTTAAAACTGAACCTATTCGATGCAACTGCGAGGCATAATGCAAACGGCTAATTAATTAAAATAATTTTATGCGATCGCATAGCTTTTGTTACCTACCTATCTGATTGCACTAAATAAATCTTTATTTCTTTTTACATTTGCTGTATATTTTGCCTTGATTTTTTTGTAATATTATACTTAAAGCCTCGTGGTACCCGGCAGAGTAGAATTTGGGCCACCCCATCTCCTCCCATGCGGTGTCGGACAAGGCGACTAAGGGATAGGACTGTTTAACAGCAGACAGATATATAAAGCACAGACTCAGCCTCAGATGCATGGCTCTAGTCAACAATAGTGCATGGAACACGGCAATAGGCTCACCCCTTTTTACGTGGGACACTGATTGGTGAAATGTGGGTGTTAATTCACCTCTGCCTAAATCTCCGGGGATAAAGGCGTGACTATATTATGTATGCATACTTAAAGTTAAACAAAGGGCGGGTCAGAAGTCTTCGAAACCGGCGGGCTTGCATAAAAGGTTCAATGACAGTATCAGAAGCTCGGGGACACAGTATCTGTGGCGTGGCGGTAGTGAACGCGGCTGCGGGTTCGATACCTGCTCTGTGCAAATATTTGTATGCATGAATATAGGTATTTGCATTGGTCTGGTCAAGTCTCGGAGAGCATGGTAAGCAGTTGGTTCCGGTTGCCATACTGTACTATAGCTGTCGTTCCGGCGAGCCCTAAAAATTTGAACTGGTTTAGTTGTAATGCTTCTATATCGCCCAATATCGCCATTGGGTCAGTCAGTTTAGGTCAGATGGTAGTCGCTTCACAGAAAATATCGAAATCCAGCCAATTCCGCAGTTAGAATGGTAAAGTGAACCCAGACTCCGATAAAAATGTTAACTAATAAAAAACAGTGAAAAACAAATCAAGCATTAACTACTAAGTTTTTTCTTATTTAGTTTGTCCTAATTATTCTTTAATACAATTTCCATCGGTTTGTTTTATTTTCGTTTGCAAACAACGTGATGTGCCCCTCCATTAAAAGTTTGGAATAGTTTTCTGATAAGCTAATGGAAATGTTGGAATGATATCAATTACTTTAGCAACTCACATATAATAAGTCAAAATGGTGTGCTATTTTTTTACTCTTACCAACCAAAAATTCTCCCTTTAGTTTTTATTTTGGTACAATATCAACTAGTTCTCCCTCTCTCTTCCTCTTTTTATCTCGACTTCTTCATAGCAACGGCTACTTTTTTGCTTCGTTGCAGTACAGCGTTTCACTGTTCAGTCAGAGATCGTGAATTCGATTCCAACTCAGTACAAATACAGATAGTATTTGCACTGAGTTGGAAAAGGAATTGGAGTTGGGTAAAATGCATGCACATACATACTTATCTATAATATAAAAATGAATCCCTAAATGTGAAATGAATCCCTAAATGTGTTGCTAAGCTAAAATCTCGAGAACGGCTGAATCGATTTCGCTAATTCTTTTTTTAGAATATTCCTTGAAGTACGGGGATGGTTCTTACAGAGAGAAAAATTAAAAAAAAATCGACTGTTAGGCGGTACGAAGTTCGCGGGGTCAGCTAGTTTCAAATAAATTTAAAATGCCATTGAAAACACTTCAGCGTAGATATAATTCCAAACACGTAATCTTCAAAGTATATAAAACGAATATTGATAACTCGGATCGTACCGTTAATCCTTCATGCATTTCTATTACATGCGACCGATCGCTTTGAAACACATATCCGCAAAGAATAAAAAAAGTAAAAGAGAAGTTACGAGTAAAAAGAATTTGCCATGTAGGAACCAATAATTAATTAAAAGAATATCACCAGCTGTCGCTTTGGTTCGTCGATCTCTTTGATGTCTTCATGCCCTTTCTATGTTATCTACGAGTATGTCATGTTATATGTTATTATTTCGTGTCGCGTATATATTGAGCATTCCGTGATGGACATTTTGAACACATAGGCCTAAATTACAGAACGATATTTAGTCCTGAATCTCGATTTATAAATTATGCAGAGATCGATATAGAAATCATCTTTCAGATGTGCCTGTTTTTTTTTTCTGGTAATCTTATCATATCAGATAGGTACCTACCGGTATTTTTTTTTTCATTATTTATTTTTAGTATCACCACCAGGATTTTAGCCTTACAATATAGCCATTTCGTATTATCTATTAAAGATGCGTCTAATGATAATTTTACATATCATCCGGTAATCTGATCAAACTCGGCTCTAATACTAACATAGTACTGAGGACAGTGTTTTTGATTGAATCAAGTCGCCATAAGATGTATTGGAAAATTTCTCCTCAAAATCAACCTCGGGAGAAGCTCGTTGGCTCATCGGTCAGGGCATCCCCCCTGTAAGGGAAAGATCGCGGGTCCGAGTCCCGCCTGAGCTTAATATCGCTTTTTCCGATTTTAAACAAAGTGTCTTTGATAATCTTTCAATGAAAATTGAGATTCAGAATTGAGTATACGGGTCATAAACCTTGTAGTAATAATATTGCTTACGACGTGAGTAAGCAATATTGTAAAAATGAAATATTTTCGTACAAATATTTTTAAATTGTTTTAAAGAATACCTAAGTGTGGACCCGTATTCTCGACCGAAAGCAGAAAGTAATAAACCGGTGAAAGGTCAAACCGTTGCATACTAAGCTATTATTATAACTACAGCCGATAATTTTGTACCATACCCAAGTTCATTTTAACGAGCTAAGTAACTGAAGTTCGGTAAACTGGACAAGTTGAGAACGTGCCAAGCTGGCTTTAAGTCACTTGTGCAAATACTTGAATAGTTTATTATAATGTATGCCTCTTGGTAACTTCGACTTTCATGGGCCGGCCGTAAGTGTTAGCATTTAATAACTCAGCTTGACTAAACAATTATCGCTGTACATTTAAATCTTTTGAATGGATCTTATAGCTGGTTAGATTAACATTTTACAAGGTTAAACAAGATAAGTCAGTCTTAGAATGGGTGACCATAATGACCATCCTTAACATAGGAGTCTATGTTAAGGATGGTCGGAAAATACCTCGAAAAACAAGTGAAGTCGTCGATTTCAGGTTTTATATGAATGTCTATAGCATTCTTTACGGGTAGTTGGAGCCCTAAAAAGTCCGATAACTGGATCTGACTACAGATCTTCGATGTCGCCAGGAGGAGATTAGTGATGATCAGAGTTTCTTTGTTTGGCTGACAGCTGACCCCAACTGAGCTAGACTCGGAAAAGGCTCGGAGGATGATCTTATTTACCTACTTACTTTTCTCCTTGAACTACATAACTACATCGTATTTTGCATTAGTATAATGAGTCATTATTAATTCATATATTTAATGCTTACAATCATCTCTTCTTTCTTTTCACTTCTCACATTTATACAATATACGAGTAGGTACCATATCGTGCTGAGAGACTTGTAAAAAGAAACACTGTATATAAAAATTCAGATATATTATATTTCTTAGGACAAACGTTTCAAACCGTTAACTAGAAATTAGACAATTTGGTCAGAAGTCGTGGTACCATCGTGGTTGAAGTAGTTCAAGACCATGTTGAACCAAGATGACAGAGTGGAGAGCATACCTGCATCTTCAGGTCCATTGAAAGATACTGACACGACTCCATCATTGTAAATCTCACTGTCTTGAGCTGCAGGGGAAGGTACATCTTCTACAACCTCAGGAGCGTCGGCAGGAGGTAAAACGATTGGGTCGGGAATAACTTCGGGTGCTGGGGGCTGCGGGAGCTCAATAGGTGCAGGCACTTCGACCGCAGGAGGTGCAGGTGCTGGCAGATGGATAGACTCAGGAATTTCGGGGTCTTCGACCACTGGAGCGGCAGGTGCTGGTAAATGGATAGATTCAGGAAGTTCGGGCTCTTCGACCACAGGTGCGGCAGGTGCTGGCAAATGGACAGATTCAGGAAGTTCGGAGTCTTCCACCACTGGTGCGGCAGGTGCAGGTAAATGTACGGATTCGGGAAGTTCAGATTGTTCTCGGTATGTAGCTCCAGGTCTTCCCTGAATAGGGATAGCAGCAGCAGCAAGGTTAGCCTCAGCAATTCCGACTCCAGTGTATGGGTGAAGAAGGTCGGTAGCAACAACTGCGCCATCGTTATGTTCGTTAAGCTTGATGCCAACGATGTCTCCGATTTCCAGAGCCTCGCCTTCGGGCACACCATTTACTATCATTTCTACGGGTCCATTGTTGTCTTCGGGGACAGGTAAAGCGGACACGGCCGCGACCAAAAGAGCTATGAGTACTACCTTCATTTTGAACTACCTATAACAATAAAATATTCTAAAATGTATTTTAAGTTTTTGTGTTTGCCAAAATATTCAATTATAATTTACCAATGAAATTGTCACTCAACGTCAACAAACCGACCAAAGACTATAAAGAGCTATGCATAGAACTCACCTGTGTTCTTTGTGAAGTTCGTTCGCACTCTGGTGAAATTTCACAGATGCGATAACTTAAATATTTAATAAACTGTTGTAAATCGAGCAATTGTTTTATTCATTTATTTATTTGATAAGGACCAATTTTATTCGTTTATTGTTATTTGACTATATCTAATAGGACTATAGGTTCAAGTTATGATCTATCAATGATAAGATTTGTTTTATCGGTAGATATAATTACAGCAGTCATTGCTACTAACACGAAAGAATACCTAGTAGCTGTAACCATTTCTTGTATTGTCTTTTCAGCATTTTTTTTACTTCTTCTTTAACCTAGCGTTAATCCCAGTCGCATCCGAAACTTTCAACCTAAGAGTCTGGGGTTCGCTTTTTCCAGACTAACCAAGAGACCTTCCAACCCATTGGCGATATCGAAGCATTCCAGTTAGACCAATTGCTGAACTTTTTAGAGCTACAACTATCGGGGATCAAGACCGCGCCTCTTGTGTAACTACGACTACCAACGCGCATTTTTTGCCATAGCATCTAGCATTAATAAATGCTAAATTATTTTCTAGTTTGAGTACCATGTTACCGGTATTAAGTACATACTCAAGTACAATTTTTTCCATAAAAATATGTAACGCCTATTTGAATTCCTATAGCATTACATTGGAACTATTTATTTCGTTTATTTCGTGTGGCGCTTTTGCTACATTACGTCGGCACAGTTCCTAGATAATGAACACTTTTTCGATATACACCTGTGTCTAGTGGAAACGGTATCAGATATTTATTACCCAGGTAGTAAACCAGCGGCACGTGACTATCTGGCAACCGAACACATTGCAAAGTTAAGCAATACTAACCAGGTCTATCTTATGATGGGTTACCGGTCTTAACACAGTGAGACTCTTCCGTGCTTCTGAAAACATATCAAGCCTGACATCGTGCTAGCTAGGTGAATATCTATGGCAGTTGTTACGGATAGCTGGAGCCCTAATAAGTTCGACAACTGCTCTAAACTACAGAACTTCGACATCGCCAGTGGGTAGTGGAGGTCAAATTGCTTCACAAAAAGTATAAGGTTACTTCGTAGTCTGTAAAGCTTCACAGACTACGAAGTGATCAAATTTCAATACTTTAAAACTCAGAGTAAGTAGATACTTACCTTGTACCAGAAAAAGAGAGTCCGTTAACTTTTATCACGGATATGATGATAAGGAACATCTGGTGTAAATGACGCAATTATAAAATTAGGAATATAATAGTATCGCACATATAAAAATGGACTAATCCCAATTTATTGTTCAATTGTTGATAATGCATTATGATAGATATATTTTTATTATTCTATTGCGTCTAACACGTGTGCAACAAACTCGATACTTTTTTACTTAGTTACCTTTTCAACAATAGTCAATACTAAGGTACAATTTATTCAGATTTGGATATATGTCAGCTGCTCAGACAGTCAACAAGTTGCTTGCAAGATAGATGCAGACCAAATGCACAGCGGGCGTTTATTGAAGTCCGAGTTGTCGACAATTAGTACGAGAGCCCACGACCAAAACCATGTCTCATAGCAATACGGCAAAAACCCTATAAAATCGTTAGATTGTATGATTCTGAACCCGACTAGGTGTGTAGTAACGGTCGAAAGTGTAGCAACTGCGTGGGAGGCCATTTCTGCTGTGTCAAAAAAAAAAGGCAGTCGGTATTATAGCAATACGTCTGATAGTGAAAATGTACATAGATTTTATAATTGTATTACGAAAAAGTTTGTTTTCAGACATTTTGTGCGTAGCACATAGCCTGAGCGCATTTTTGAAAATGTCAACAAATTTAGCCGACCTGTATCATAGCAATACGGATAAAAAAAAATTTAACTTTTCGTATTGCTGCCATGATTACCAAAAACCTGTTTTCAGACACTTTAAGTGTAGCATATACTCCCAAAAACGAAAATAAGTACGAAAATGTTTTTTTTAAATTTACAGCCTTCATAGATATTCAAGAATCTGCCTTGTCTATTATAATGTACTTTGACAGATGACAGATGTCATTACTTATTTCTTTTGTAAAAGTTACTCAAGTGTGCTTTAAATAAAACCAAAACTATCAAATCAATCAGTATTTAATTTCAACAGCCTCAGCGCTTCTTACGCTCCTGCCCCTTTCTTATACTATTACTATTATACAGCTCACTCGGCAGCTGTTTCCTTTTGTGCGATTTATTTCAGTCCTTCAACTTCAATGTTACGGTTTCGGGTAAATTCTTTGTTAATTATCATGTAATGAATTCAGGGTCGCAACGTATTCATTGGTTTGTAACAGAGAATTCAAGATGCCTCAATACGATTTTTAAATGATATCTGAGTATCGAAAAGTTGTCTGATAGAGAAGATGCTACACTTAATTTGTCTGATATAAATTTTTTGCACATGCGGACAACTTATTTTATCATTTCCAACAATTTTCAGACATATTGCTATGATACCGATCGGTAAAATTTGTTAACATTTTCAAAACGGTCTCAAAATTTAATGCGTTCACATTTCCGTCTGAAAATTGTTTTGTTCGCATCAAATAACCAAAATTTACTAATAAAAAAGATTTTCAGACGTATTGCTATGAGACATTTTTTTTGTCTCATTTTTAATTTTTTTAAGTGATTTTACGGGTTTGCGCTACACCACTAGCGTCTGAAAAAAATGTTTCCGGTATCTCAGAACTATCATTCAACTACAGTCTGCAAATCAGACATATTGCTATGATGCAGTTCGGTAAAATTCTTTGACAATTTTGAAAATTCGGTCAGATCAAACGCTACGCGGAAAATGTCTGATATTGGTTTTTTCGAGTTCAGGATAATCGTATCTATCGATTTGATGCGGTTTTGGTTGTATTGCTATGAGACAAAAATTTTGGTCGTGGGCTCTCGTACTAAATATTTAGTTATAATGTTCTAGATTTTTTATTATCAAATCAAAGTAAACTAAATTCAGCAACCGGCAAATCTATTTAATACATTCGACGTGATGCTATTAACGTTATTAATGTTTGATAGAAAGTAGATATGAAATAGATTATTATGTACAACAGTATTCCCGGAGACGTAGACAGAAATGTACAAAAGGCTCTACATACACCTTTAGGACCAAAACCCCAACCTCGTCATTAGTCTACTAGTCTGTCTGCTCTGACGTAGAGTTTTCTCTAAAGAGTGGAAAGTCAGATAGCAGTCGCTCTCGGAAAATCTGGTATGCCAATAAAAACAAAAGACAGATACAGTCCAATCATTAGATAAAACTGAGCAATCAATGATGATGATGATGATCACGTCGATACAGGGGTTAATTATAACCAAAAATGTATGCAATAATTAATACTTTAATTTGGCAAATAATAACAATTACAAATAGCAATAAATAATAATAATAAAATAGATTCTCAACTATAACATCTAAGGGTTGGGGGTCACTAGAACTAGGACGGGGGTCAGTTTCGAGTCCCAAGTTCCGTCGTTCTTCGACTGAGGTGTCAAATCTCCACTTTTAGCGGTCTTCGCAATATATTCAAAGATATCATGAAACTTTTTCTCCGAACCGTCGTCTACGGTTGCCTTCTCTACATCTTCAAGAGTTGCTCCGGATGGAATAACTTGTTTTCCAGTAGTGTATGGTGTCTCCTTTCCGTACTGCAGATCCATGTAGTCGTTGAGCAGACCTTCTAGGACCCTGTGTGTGCTTGGGCACAGAGTCTTGTCTTGGGTAGCATCGGAGAGCTTACCAACTGTGACGGTCGGAAGGGCCATTTTATCTGTTATAACAAAAAAAGGAAGGTTAGGTTACATGCTGTTTTCATGATTAAGGCAGCGTTTCGTTCATTGCCTTACACCTAACGTAGACGGAATTTTGTTTTGCCTTATGCCTATTACTACACACTTGGAAGAAATCGCTTCCAGCGATAAGGCCGCCCATTGTACCTTAAACTGTATACATACTACCTATTTGTCTATACTGTAAATCTATTGGTGTAGGTACAATAAAGTATTATCTATCTATCTGTCTGCCTCTGTGGCGTAGCGGTAGTGAACGCGGCTGCTACGCAGGAGGCGCGGGTTCGATCCCCGCTCAGTGCCAATATTTGTATGCATGAATATAAATATTTGCATTGGTCTGGGTGTTTCTATGTATATTATGTATGTATTTACAAAAAAAAAAAAAAAAAAGTATCTAAGTATGTATATATCCGCATTCTAGATTCCATAACACAAGCTAATTAAGCTTACCATGGGTCTAGATAGCGTTGTGTAGAATGTTGTAGAATATTTATTTATTTATTTATTATTTATCTATATATGTACATTGCACATTTTGAGCACATTTTATGTGCAAGATATATATGTCCCGAGCAATTTAGTCATGATGACTATTTGCAGCTATATTTTCGTGTGCCTTGTGAACGCACTCCTCCATAGTGATAAAATTGCATTGCTATAAAGGTGTGTATAAAGGTGGTTTATGCTTGCATCGCTGCAAAAATTCGCCATAAGAGCCCTCCCTTAGCAACGTAAAAATAATGGCTTTTTTATCGTTTATAACACACTTATCGTGACAAGTGAAACGCCTTTAGATAACTTCAGTAAACATTGTATTGTAAGTGTAGGTATCGTAAGAAATAACATTATCGATGTCAAACGATAACGATATTATCAATCATTTCTATTTATTTATTATATACTCACGTCTCTATATTATTTATTAAAAAATATATTAGAAACTCTTCCTATCACTCCTAATAATTTAAATTGATTGTGATTAATGGGTAGAATTTGAACCTGGGACCTTACGATCGTAAAAATGACTCTTTAACCACTGGACGCTTATTCGTCTACTACTGCCTATTACGTCAACTATTTAATAAGGTGCTAGTGTATAGCTTTCTACCGTAGTTCCTATGTTTTTATGGATTTTTTCCGTACAAAAACGGAACATCTAGGTTAATCTACGAGTATATACCAACTCACTCACTGATTAATCATTAAATCTCAGAGACTATTACCTACAAACTATAAATTTGGCAGGTACCTACGTTCCTTCTAGGGTGTAGACATCCACTAAGAACGGATTTTACGAAACATCACCCCTTAAAACGAAGTCTACGCGTACGAAGTCACGGGCAACAGCTAGTTAGTATGAATATAAAAGGAATCTTTTTTTGTTTTCTATACTAATATAAGTAGCATTCCTCCGATTGCTGGCAGCTAGTCATTCCCATTAGACAACAAAATATTACTTTGTGAGTTTAAATACGAGACCGATGAATAAGAAAAGCCTGTATTTTATTGCGAACGAATGCAATATACGGTGAGAAGAGGCCATTAAAGGAAATCCTAACGTAGTATCCGTTGTGTTATGGCCAATATTTTATGACAACAACTAGAAATAGTTTATAAAATGGAAAAATGGAATTGAATGCAGTATTGAGTTCAACCTACAACTCACAAAAGTTAAATATTAATCATATTGTACTAGACATTGACATTAGTTAAATATGCTTTCTCCTTCATTATGCCATAATCTACTAGTTGTTGCACGCGGCTCCACCTGCACAGGTACCGATTATCGCAACCAAACATATCTTAAGTCCATTCGTAATTTCTAGTCTATCCCTGTACCACATTTCATTACAACCTGTTAACCGTTTTTACGTGAAAGAGTAACAAACATCCACACATACATCGAATCCTCACAACTAATTTATGTTCACCAGATCCAGAATTTATTAATGAACTGTTTACATTAATAAAGGGTGAGCCTATTGACGTCAAACGGAACAATTTTCCAGACTTCGTTTAATACTGTACCTATAGTAAAATTTAACTCCTATTAGAATTTAACTTAAAAAATTTCATTGTCCCTCATTAAATATTGATCTCGTAATATTGTGACTGCCTCCACTGAAACCTGTCATACTACGCGTATATTTTTGACATTTTTACATTTTTTAAGTTACGTTTGAAAAAAGACTGCTATTATTAAGGTTAAAAAGTTAAATGTTATATGACTTGTTTTTATGATTGTGAACGACATATCTATGACGTGCAATGATTATCCTTTTGAATAAATGAGTTATCAGTTACTGAAAACTTCGACAACAAACAAACAAATAGATTGTATTCATTCTGGATTTTATGTTTCTGCAACAGCATCATCTTCTGTAATATAAAAATGAATCGCTGAATGTTGCGTAAGCTCAAATCTCGAGAACAGCTGAACCGATTTCGCTAATTCTTTATTTAGAATATTCCTTGAAGTATGAGGATGGTTCTTACGTAGAGAAAAAAAATCGATTGTTAGATCGATCGGTACGAAGTTTGTGGGGTCAGCTAGTGAAAAATAGAATAGTAAGCATTACGGCGTAATTTTAGTGGAAAAAAGAAACGAATAAAATATTTACAATTGGAGTAAATGACAGATAAAACGGATAAAGAGTATAATGTGATAGATTATCCTATCACATAAAACAACCAAATTCACTTATAAATCATTTTATAAAGACAAGCATGTCAGTTTTACGACAATGTTAATTTTTCGATAATATTCATAAAATATATCGATGCAAGATAAAAAAAAATAGTATAAAAGTCATCCACTGTGAGTAGTTTTATGAGTTATGTTAAGGTATTGACTGTTAAAACAGCACGTATAATAATATAAAATTCAAAAACATAAAATATTCATAAAATGAAAACTACAGAGCCAAAATTTGTTAAAATTTTGGTGATTATTTCATATCACGTAAATCATGAATTTCAAAGTAATCTGTGTACATAAGTACATAAAAACATACCAATTGAATTGGGGACCTCCTTCTTTTTGAAAGTGGTTAAAAATATGCAGGACATTTCTCATCGAGTCATATTTCGCAAATAGATTCAGTTTTTTATTTTGAAATCCCTATTCACTATCAGCAAAATAAGGAAATATAAAATTCTATAAAATCGGAAAATTACGGCAAAAATACGGCAGTGCACAAATTCACATAAAATGCGAACTAACCAACAAATATTTATTTTTATAAATGGGAAAATTAAACAAAATAATGATATAGCAGAGTACCCACAGCGTATATACTTAACTTATCTTTTGACAGGTTTTCATACCTTTTCCATCACGAATAGCCTAAGAACGATCATCACATTTATTATCGACGTTATTATTATTACTATTCTTTATTATTACTAGCCGTTTCCCGTACTCTGATCTCGTTCCCACATCCCATGGGAACCTATTACAAGGATAAAAATAACTTATGTTTTATTCCAGACTAGGTACGTGTTTTTCTTGCCTCTCATTTTAAAATCAAACTTTTGTGGGCCATAATATGTCAATTAATCAATCTATTTACCGGTCGCAGTGACCTACTGTTTCCACGCTAAGCAGATGGGTTGGGACAGGGTTTTATTTCGCGTTTTCCTTCTCTCACAGTGATATCGTCTGCGTATTTTTCCTTTTGTCGCCTTTACGGTACCTCGCGGATGAGATGGGGTGGTGATTCTTATATTATTTCTCCATCACTACACGGATAAACCATAGTAATTACTTACTCACCATCAATTACCACACAATCCAGGGTTTTTCAACTTAAACTATGACAGATAAAGGGCTTTACTCACATGAAAAATCGCTGCAACTCAATCCCTTGAACTTTAGCGCAGTACTAACACTGTGTCGTGGTTTGCTCTGCCAATATATAAATCATACAATCAGTGCCTGTCTGATAACGGGCGCGGCAGAGTGACATGTCGTAATAATGTCATGACAGAACGCAACAATTGAAAACCAGTTCCGTACAGCCCCCTTAGGCAAGTGGAAATTCGTTGGCAGGCGTATTGTAGAACACACGAGGTTATTATAGCCGCGGTATTCTGTAGAGCGGAGGTACTTCCCCTGACGGACTACCTACTCAATTGGGCTTACCTTCCTTATGTTTTTTATATTAGGGCAGATAGTTTTGTAACTCTAGTTAACTAGAAAGTTGCTTGGAGGCTTTTCACATGTCCCTGTAACAAGCATAGGCCCTGGTGAAGTCAGGCTGGTTCTCCGAGCTCAGGCTTGGGGGTAACAAGCGCAGTCACCTGGTACCCAGCAGAAGACAGACCCAAGAAGGCCATCTCGAACCCACGATAGCAAATGTGTGTAGAATTTCCTCCGGATGGGACAGTCAAACAGCAGTCACACCCACAGAAGTTGCTTGAGTTGCAACCAGGACTAATGCTATGATGATGATGATGAATATCCATACTAATATTATAAATGCAAAATTCTATCTGTCAATTCTATCTGTCAAACCACTGAACCGATTTTGATGAAGTTTGGTACAGAGATAGATTAGACTTTAGGAAAGGACATAGGCTATGCTTGGTTGCGATAACCGCGGGCAAAAGCTAGTTGTAAATATTCTCACAGAAATCAACAAAATTTTTTTTTAAATTATTTTTTTTAAAAATTTTAATTAATTAATTTAATTTTATAACTCGGCACTATATTACAATACCCACTAACTTACACCTGCCAAAAATGTCATTTCCAACTATGACGGATGGTAACAATATAAAAAAGTACTAGCTTTTTATTACTTATGTTTAGATAAAGTATAATAGAAAAACATAGTTCACTTTTATCAGATAAGCGACATAACCTAGCAAGCCTTTTTGTTGATTTTTATCAGTTCACATCAATCAGTATCACATAAACTAGGTCACAAGTTGCGCTCAGCAGTGATTTCTTATATAATATATTAGCAATGTTCTTCTCTTACGGCGAGAACACATACTGCACTTATATGTATCAGCGATGGGTCCATATAGTCCAATTTTTGCCGTCTTTCCTTTGCATAGATGGTAGAGTTGTTTAAATTTGATGAACTTTTAATTCGCGTTTATAATTTTTTTTTTTTTTTTTTCAAGAAAAAATGTATCTTTAAGTAAGTATACCTAGCACTATTACGCATTCAGAGATAACAAATATCGATTCACTGCCTTTTCTTTTACCAAGTCTTATCTTTCATCCCTTCTCCCCTACCAAAGGGTAAGTAAAATATCGCATTTACAGCCTAGAATACACTGTAAGTGCAAAACTTGCTTGGGAATCAACTGCCCCCTAAAATATATGGTTGGAAACGAGGAGTCGATTAATAATAATAAATAATAAATATTGTAGGATATTCTACACAACGCTATCTAGACCCAAAGTAAGCATAGCTTAACTAGCTTGTGTTATGGGTTCTAGAATGCGGCTAAACATACTTAGATACATTTTTTTTTTTGTAAATACATACATATTATCACCGCGGTAGCCTAGTGGTATGGGTAATGGACTGCTGAGACGAGGTCTCGGGTTCGATCCCAGGTATTACCATGGCACACACCAATGACTTTTCGATGCTTTTCGAAGTTATGTGTGTATTTATCGCAGGTTTATAAGTGCCCGGTTAATGGCAATAGGCTCGCCACCTATTACATTGGGACCTAAACATAAACGGCGAAATGTGGGTGCTAGCACCTCTGCCTACCCCTTCGGGGAATATAGGCGTGAGTTTATGTTATGTTATGTTATTATCATACATAGAAAACACCCAGACCAATCGATGGAAACTTAGAGTGAATTACGACATTAGATTCTCCTGCTCCTGATAATATCATGTTTATAGGGAAGGTGTTTTTGTCCACTCCATATGGATCACCAAATATTTTATCGGCCAAAAGATAAAAATTCCACAAACCGCGACCAAAATTTTCGCATGAACATGATTCACACAGATAACATCCAATATAGTATACAGTGTGTTTTCTAATATTATAGGTATTATATTGTATCAATGCACTGATGCAAATGCAAAATATCAATAGATACCATTCTCTTATGAACAACATTAAAGTCATTTTAATGTTTATCAAATTTTTGCTTTTTTAAAGTCCTACATAATTATATTATTTTTCTTTCATCATGACTACTTGACTATTTTCATTGAATAAAGCGCAATCCTTAGATTTAAAAATAAAATAAGAAATAATGTTAAAATATATTCGTTTTATATAATATGTATATCATTATCCGTTATAGTCGCGTGGTTTCCGGTAGAGTAGAATTTTGTTCACCCCATCACTTTTCATGCGGTGTCGTACAAGGCGACTAAGGAATAGGGCTGTTCAGGCAGATTTAGACATAGGTACAGCCCAGATTCAGAATCAGATACATGCCTAAACATGCACTCAACATGCAGTCAACAATAGTACCGAAATACCGAATACTATTAAATGTGATGAGTTACGTATGGTTTTGTTTTTAACCTTAAAAATATCGACACAAAATTTATTTATAATAGCGCACCTAAGAATCATCCTAAATGATTTATCAAGGATCTCAAAAGCGATATAACAATTTGAAACACTCTGTGCATAACGTTAAGATAAGAAATATGTCCGAAATACTGATGCACCGATATATCACCCGTAAATTCGTCATATTTGATAACAAACTTTCAAGATGATGAAAAAAAGGTACATACTGACTCAAAATATACGAGAAAATAAAATTTTCAACAATCTCTGACAAATCGTTGAAGATTTATTTTTAGTTGATAGCTCTTTAACGTGTATTTATTTTTATAAGTAACATAATCCGTTGGTTTAGCACGGCTTTAGTATGTTTTAATATTAGGGCGATGAAAATATTTATCCATTTTTTAAAACCTAATGGGCCAAATCCTTTAAAAGCTACTTTGATAGGTCGTTGCGGAGAATCAAAATTGTAAAAAGTTTATGATTAGCTGTGATGGGCCTCTAACCTGTTGTGTTTGGCCCACAAGTCTATTTTAAAGCGTCGGTAGCTTAGTGGTTAAGGATTCGGCCTTACGATCAAGAGGTCCCGGGTTCGAATCCTGGCCATAAAACTACCGACATGAACCCACTTCTAACACAAGTAATTTAACTTAGCTTTAAGGTTAGAGAATATATTAGTACGAGTATAACTAATTTCGGTTGCTAATATACAAAAAAAAATAAGTAGAGAAGATTAGCCTTATTAGTTCCCACTCGAGTAGAATCGGGCTTGTTACCAATTATTATCATCCGCACAATATTTTTATACTACTTAGGTCGCAGACAAGCACATGGTCCACCTGATGGCAAGTAGTCACCGTGGCCATTGGGCGAGTGCAAGACCACGGGAGTCACACTCGTGCTACCAATCCTTTAAGAATAGAGAGGTTCTGTTCTGTCAGCACAGAAGATAAGTAGGACAAGCCTTTGGTCTTCCCTTTGAGAATGTTAAGAGTCCTGTCCTGGGATCCACAGATTGGGGTCAGATGTCATTATACCTATCAACAGATGAAAGGCTTAATATATAAAAATCACGTTTCGTTGTTATTTTATAACTCAAGAACGGCTGAACCGATTTGGCTAATTTTATTCTTGAACTATTCGTGGGTGTCCAGGGAAGGTTTATAGGATGAGAAAATAGGTGCAGCGGGAACGGGAAAAATATGGCGGTACGAAGTTCGCCGGGACAGCTAGTTACTTATATCGTTTTATAAAGTTTCAGGTCAATACGATAATTTAAGAAAAAAAGTTAATGAATTAACGCAGATTATAAATCAATCAGATTATATACCAGTAAATCAGTAACATCTGGTGTACAGTGCAGGAACTATTTTATGACGAGGTACTGTAAAGGCGAAAGTTTGTGATAATGCCTACAACCTTTTAAAAGTTTCAGCAGTAGATTCTCGATGGCGCTTTGTACCGCTGCAATAAATAAAACTAATATTGAAATTTTTACATTGCATACCTACAAGAAATACTTAACTATGTATATATTTAGGTATTATTTTCGATTTTAGAAAAGAATCAACTACTTATGAATTTTATTTTCCACCTTAACTTTAGCGTGTATAAGGAATTCTGATGAAGACGTTAACATCAAGTGATCAATATTTTACTGGTATCAGACATCAATATTACTCGATAGTGGTTATTTTAGTCAACTGAACAAATGAGAAAAAAAATATAACTAGTTCAGTTATCAAGTTCAGTGGACTGTAAAAACGTGTGGCACCAGATGCAAAAGCTTGTTTTATTTTCAACTGAACAAGTGAGAAAAATAATCCCATTAGTTCAGTCAACTGAACTAGTGGGAATAGAGGGGTGAAATTACTGGGCATATGAATGCTGGCTTGACGTTATAAGAGCTGGCATGAGATACGCCTCAATGATTTCTTAAAGAACCCGGATATAACACGGACTTAATGCTGTGATAATAAGAAGTGAAAATGTAGTTACTTTGTTGCAGAAGTCATCAATCTAAAGATCAAACTGAACTATCCATCTTTGTGCTTACAAACTACTATACCAACACAAACTTGCTAACTTTAGCATAACGTTTATCCGTACTAAAATAGAAATATGTCTATTTGTGCGCCAGTCACGTACCAGTAGAGCTCCTGAACTTTGCGTGGGTACAGGTGAAGTCACACAGATTATCTAGTATTACTCGGGCTAAGAAGTTCTGGAATACGACTGGTTGGTCTTGTACCATTTAAACTCCTTAATGGTGCAGTATTCAAAGAAAAGAAACTAGTTTAAACGCATTTTTTGTGACCTGTGGCTCTTCGGCTGTAGTAACAACTTTGTGATCATCTAGATATTATGTTGAAATCCCAAAAAAGACTGCACTATAAGATGACTTTCGCTGTGGTCCTAATTACATCCGAGGCTTTTATCTCAGTAAAAACACACAGGCAAGTTTTTATCCTTTTAGAATAAGAATTACTGGTAGTGGAAGCACCGGGCAATAACTATTCTATACTAACTTTTAAACTTTCGCGTTCCATGACAAATAATAAATGTTAACGGCTGGCTGGCTCAGTGGTGCACCCACTGAGCCAGCCAGCCTGTGACCACGGCCAGTATAACGTGGTCCAAACGTCAGGCAATTCAAAGGTGACCGTGAATGTGACCATGATCACGTTAATACCCGATAACATTATTATATAATAACTATTCTAATAAAACTATGAGTCTTACACTTTTAGTTTCCTGTTCCTAACCTTTGTATGACTAACCATTATCCATCGGATCTGCAAAGATAAGTAACAAAGATGACATAAATGATACATGATACCTCACGTAACGGACAGTGATATGATTCAGATAGTTGTATCACAAAGATAAACCGATAATAATATTTTGTAGGAGTGGTTTTACCATTGATAAGGGCTTCTAGACAAAGTGACATTCTATTAGCGATAACGCCAGTGGAAATGTTCAGTAATGTATGGGATTGTCATTATCATTACTGTGAATATGAAAATTTAACTAAAGTGCTTTCAAAGATTTTGGTGAGGGTATATACGCCTCATATGCCCCAGATATGTAGGAGGAGGCACGCATCGCGCTGCCGCTGACTGCTAAGGTTGCATGCGGTTCCACTTCTAACCCCCAAGCCCCCGCTAATGGAAGCTGGAGGTCGTTGTCGCCTCCGCGCATTGCTGACTATACGGGGCTAGAGATGCCTGAGTCTCCTCCGGATCCACTCCCCCTTGCTCTTAGAAGTAGACGGTGGCAGCCCACGCAACCGTGCTCCGCACCATTGTCGTTGTAAGCAATACGCTGAGCGAGAGAACTCCCACTTCTAGAGCCGCCACGTGGACCCGCCTCCAAGTCTTCCACTCCGGGCACTCGGTCATCGTATGCAACCCTGAGTCCTGGCTTATGGGAACTCAATATGCATGATTTATGTAATGCTTTGTCATTGTCAACGCATTGTTTACGACATTTATCATTACCGGATCATACTTATCTTTGAATATCAATCAGCTGAGCATTACTTGTGACAATTTACATAACACTGTGTTTTCATTCAAATTTCTTGACTAATTTATTTAATTTTAGGTAGTTATTTCTACAGGTATTGTGCGCGTGCTTAAAATCTCGCAATATTGTTTTGTGTCTTAGCAGCAGGGCAGAGTTTTGACCCATAGGTTATTTCTCGGGGGGTATACCAAGGTGCACTATGACATAACAAATGCCAATGGTGGCAGAATTAATGGTTGTTTATTTTACTTAAGCGGCTAAAAATAGTTCTAAAGTTCGGTACCCAAATCATATCACCAGGTCATATCTTATGAACCGTGATAGCGAGGACACGTGAAATTTTCATAAATTTTGTACTTCTGTTGCCGCTATAATAATAAAGACTAAAAAAAAAACAGTAAAAAAACATAATAACTAGTACGGAACTCTTCGTGTTCGAGTCCGACTCACACTTTTTTTTTAAATCCAATATGTTTCCCTATTCTATACTATAATATACCTATATATTAAAAGTTTCTACGGTGATACCAAAAAAATCACATCACTTTTGATTCATAGGCATTTTGGTACTCTAAAATGGATCAATCATTCCACCGACGAACGTGATTCACCACGTCTAAATAAACAGATAAATAAAGATTAAAGGTTATTTACAGACATCATCATCCTGATTTACAAATTGTGAATGTCCAAAAATTGTATCTAGGTACCTTTAAACATCATGATTGCGTAATGAATTGAAATAAAGGTTCTGTCGCGATTTACATAGACTTATTTACACCGATCCCGACGTTTCGTGTAATATTCAGCGGTCAAGGTGTCAATTCGATTAAAAAGAAAGGCAAACAATTTTTATTTCAGTATGATCTCTGAAAACCAAACATAAGTTGCTGGATCGGTTTTTTTTTAATGCCACTTAGGTGGCAAACAAGCACACGGCCCAAAGTGGTTACCGTGGCCTGTGGCCTGAAATACTCGTATAGAATTTGAATGATGTAGATAAGTTTAAAAGTTCTTGTTGTTAGAAAAATCTTTTTTCAAAAACTTAATTAACTAATACTGATATGGACCCCTGAATTAAAACTATCGAAAGTTAATTAAAACTATCGTGTTTGAATATCTTTTTAATCAAAAATATACAAAATTGTATGGTGCTTCATATCGTAATCTAAAATCTTCTTCTAAGCCAATCTTACAAGCCTGCGAACAAAAAAAATCATGGTAAAAAAATATCCTGTAAAAAACACATAATAAAAATGACTATTGAGTACCTATATGCAACATAATTATCAATATCCGCTCAAAAACGTCATGTGGCATCTTTTAGGAAAAAATATTTAATTCCATTTCTTGGGCATTCGTAGTCCCATAAAATCTTTCTGTTCTTCACTGCCCACACACCACAACACCTCATGGAAGGTGGTTACCGCGGCCTATAGTTGTGTGCAACACCACTGCTGCCGACCCTATAGAAACTTTCTAACACCCTTCTTGAAGAACCCCATATTGTAGTCGTTTATGAAAACCACAGCAGGTATCTTTGAAGATCTTACCTATTGTTGTTTAACGTTGACGATGATCTGGACAAGGGGGCTGGAAGGCTGGGCAGGGGGCTGGGGAACGGGGCTGGGGGCGCTTGCGCCATCATCAACTGCGCCTGGTGCCTCAACGTGGGTGAGGACAGCGATGACGATGAACTCCTGCAAATAAATTAATTACAATGCATTTTATAAAACTAAATATATGAACTGAAATTATTTTATAATATAATGCAATATTGTTAAATCCAGAATTACGTCGTACACGTGGAGAGAAATCGCTTCTAGCGATAAGGCCGCCCATTGTACATTGAACCGTAACATGCTACCTACTTGTATTACTGTAGATCTATTGGTGTAAGTACAATAAAGAATTATCTATCTATCTATCTATTTTTACAGGCTAACCTAATACATTAATTTTACCCCGCTAAGGGGTGGAGTTTCATAAAATCCGTTCTTAGCGGATGTCTACACCCTATAAAGAACCTACCTGTCCAATTTCAAGTTTGTAGGTGTTATAGTTTCTAAGATATCGTGATTATCTCGCTGAAATTCTCGCTTTTAGGAGTATATATTAATATAGATGTGCCGCAAGTTACGCTAAGTGCCATCAATCAACAGTATAATATAAACAAAAACATACCATGTTTTGACCAGTCACAATAGTATCCATCATCGTGTTCAAGGCGTGTTCGAGGTAGGGGACCATCGCGGTGTCAGTCTCGGGGTCTTGCAGAGCCTTGGACAGCTCGAACAAGGTGTAATGATGGATTTCCATAGCGGGCATGCGAACGGGAGCGATCGCCATTTCCTAGAAGTAGAATAGTAAATGAATAACAGTTTTCAGAACCGTTCCCGGTTTTAGGCCCCGAAATTAGGATGAAGAAGAAACAAATAAGACCTAGCCAATAAATTTAACAGCGATTATAATAGTACGCATTAATATACATATATGACAAGGCGTACAAGGTGACTAGGGATAGGGCTGTTTAACATCAGACAGATATATACAGCCCAGACTCAGCCTCAGATACTTGGCTCGAGTTAACAATAGCGCCCGGAATACGACAATAGGCTTACCCCCTATTACGTGGGACCTTATACAATTATTGGTGAAATGTGGGTGTTGATTCACCTCTGCCTAACCCTCCGGGGATAAGGGCGTGTTTGTATGTATGTCTGTAGATAAACTTACAGCAGTAGCTCCTGAGATGAGAGCTTCCATGATCTGATCCTGGGCAGCTACGTAGAAAGGCAGGAGAGCGGCATCAGCGGTAGGGCTAGTGACAATGGCATCGATCTCTTGTAAGTTCATGGGGCTGACGGTAGCGGGAACTTGAACTACCACGGTTTCCTGTAAAAAAAAACAAATTATTTTTATGTAGGCAATGACTTCTGTATGCTATTAGAATTTGGCTCTAGAATATGGGCCTAAGAAACATAACATTTGGTTAGTTTATAACAATTGCAATCAATTAATCCATAATTTTTTATAGCTATCATCTGTAAAGGTGCCAATAACTTCTTTATTTTAATATAGTTTTAAACAAATTGACGAAATAGACCAAGGTAACCACCTTCCATCAGGTGGGCCGTGTGCTTGTTTGGAACCTAAGTGGTGTAAAAAAATAAAGGTTTCGTCAGCATCTTAAGCCTATTCCATATTGCATTAAAGGCCCTCATCTCGGAGCCCAGGGTTCGTTAACTTTTTCTCCTATTTTGGAGTTGGCTTTTATGGTAGCAACTGCCGTCCTACCCTCCTAACCTCGAAAGGAATGCTTGCACCAGACAACAGAGCCTCATTTCGTCAGCAGGCGCGTGGTTTTGGCCCCATAAATCTTTCAAATAAAAAGTGATAAACACTATAGTTGATGTAACTTACAATTTGGTTTCCAGCATAGAGGTTTTCGACCATAGAGTCCAAAGCATCAATTAAATGAAGCTTCAGATTTGGGTCGGTGTGTTGGTTATCGATGGCACGGGACAGCTGCTGCAAGTCCCAGGTTCTGCCGGCGCATGCCACCGCGACCAGAGCGGCGAATACAGTCAGGAATTTCATCTTTTTTAGATTTTTTTTTCAGCTTCTGCAATTAAATATTTTTGTATTAGGTTGTGCAATCAGATACGAAATAAAAGGGGTATATATTATAGTACTTCATACTCTTTTTATCAACAGGGCACTAAGAACTTCGAAGAAATCGAAGTTCTTAGTGCCATGTTGATTTTGTTAATTTTTTTTTTATTTGTATCGACAGAAAGATACGGTTACACCTCGTATCTTGATTGTCGACTGCACAAGAGTATTGTGAGAAAATTTCTTTGGGTTTTAATATCTTAGAATCATTATGATTTCAGCGTTAATTTTGAATACATTTATCTAAAGTTTGCCCTTAGAAACCCGGAGGCCGCTTCTCCGCCTGGTACAAATAACAGGAGAAGAAGCGGCAGGAAATCAAAATTCGGCTTTAAGGAAACGACTGCTCTCTGACCCCCAAGCTACGAAGACTCGAGACGTGAGCCTCATCCGTCAATCCGTAGGTGTATCGATTTGTAACTGAAGTTCACTTGGGTTACCAAGATATTAAGATTATTATCAAGATATTCGGAGGGATACAGTCTTATTCTAACTTAAAACGCTATTATGGAGTGGATTATGATGCTATTAGTGCTGTAATAAGCTTACCTACTCGCCAAACTGGATAACATTGACAATACTCGGCCTCTACGTATATATAGTGAGTTTAATCAATAGTGCAATAAAATATATCTTTTAAATTTTATTGCATTTCTAAACGTATGACATCTATCTATGTTGTAGTAGAGGTGTGTAATCAGTATTATTTCAAAACGTCTGTTCTATTGTAGTGATGTATTGATTAATACAATATCATCTTCTTGCTAGTGTCCTGTCCCTTCTGAGACTGTTATCTCAGAGTTTGGGGTCCGCTTCCCGACTTTACTACTCAACCTCGCGTGGTCTTGGCTGTGGTTTCGGGTATCCATAGTGGTGAGACTAGTAGTACGCATATAATCTTTTCGCCAACTCAGTACTTCTTACTTCTACGTACTTCTTAAAGGGGAAGTTATTAATGAGTGCTGTATAGATACTGTCCGTTTGGATAATAGGTAATACTGCCTTTCGGGCGTCGGAGGTCGCAGAATGACCTCCGTCCCCCATGAGCGCAGGCCTGGGGGTGACGGGTGGAGCCGCCTGTCACCCTAGCAGAAGCAGGCCGCGGCGGCGGCGCGCATTGCGTGCCTCCCCATACCCGGGGCGAGTTGGGGACTCTGTGGTCCCCACACGGGATGAGGGCCAGATCGAGAGATTTGGCCCTGGGTCGGCCGGGGTGCGAGGGATATGGCTACGACAACCTCACCTTCGGCAACCGACGGCCCACAGACGGCGTGCGTTTTAGTCGGTTCGAGTCCGACATAACCTCTTCCTCCGGCTCCGGCGGGGGAGGTATCCGTGGGGATTTTTCGCACGATAAAAAAAAAAAAAAAAAAAAAAAAAAAGGTAATACTGCCTCAGTGACATAGTGACGGTGTAGTGTAGTTACTCTACACTAATACAGGGATCTACTCTAAAACAGTTGTTGTATAGTATTGGCCAGTTTGATTATTATTGTAACTAAAATACAAAAAATAATAATTTTACCAATTTGTAGTCGTTGGGTTTGATCGCTCAGTGCAAATATTTGTATGCATGAATATGGGTATTTGCATTGGTCTGGTCGTGCCTCGAAGAGCACGTTAAGCCGTCGGTCCCGGTTGCCATAAGAACATCTATATGGTAGTAGTTTGTGGAGTCTACAGGAATAATTCCGGTTGTCTTATCAGTCTACAGTGTAATCCCAGATAGCCTCTCAGTCCCTTTAAGAGGCTAACGCCGGATGATAAGCTATTATTGAATTCTTATTCCTACCTATACCGCAACATGTCTAGATAACACATAGATAAATATCAAAGTATCAAAATAAAATAATAAATCAATTGGACTTGGGTGCTACTGCGTAAGAGATTTCTTATGTAATAAGAACAAAGGTTTGGTAGCTAAATATACTGCCTCCCCATACCCGGGGGCGAGCTGGGGACTCCGTGGTCCCCACACCGGAAGAGGGCCAGATCGAGAGATATGGCCCTGGGTCGGCCGGAGGGATGTGTCTACGATAATCTCACCTCCGGCAACCGATGGCGTGCGTTTTAGTCGGTTCGACTCCGACATAACGTCCGAGGCATCCATTCGCACGATAAAAAAGAGGTAGCTAAATATATGCCGGCGCTTTCTAGAAAAACCTCCTCGTGGTGCACCCTGGGTATATGGACCCCCATCACACCTACCGATTGTATGACGTAGGCTTTAGAGGTCAAGACCCTGAAATACGATAAGTCTTAATTTGGTATATCTCGGCACCAAAGTGCAGAGTGGACCCCGAGCTCCAAGTAAAAGTTTTGGATGTAAGCGGGAGTCGGATGATGATAATTATTATATTTTATAGAACGTAAAAAAATAATTTAGTCATCATCATCATTATCCTTGAATCAGTCTCGTTTCCGAGGTGTTAACCTCTAAGTCCGAGGTTCGCTGATTTTTTCGACAATAAAATAAAAATAAAATAAAGTTACTGCCATCTGACAATCGGTCTGAGTTGTGATTGGCCACTGACTAAGGGAGACTTCGCAATAGGCTCACCCCCTATTACGTGGGACCGAATACTACAATGATTTGTGAAATATGGATATTAATTCACCTTTTTTTATAGGTCACGTCAATTTGACTTCGCCTCGCCTGATGGTAAGCTGAAGGCAAAGTCTTCGAAAAGAGGGTCACCATTACAGACACGTACCATGTTACAATGGTTGCACTCAGCTTGACGGCCTCACCAGATGCTTTTTCACGGACCCGGGACTGTAGGAGGAGGGAAACACGTGAACTGGTAAGGAATGCTAAGTCTTAATGGTGCGGCAGAAGAAGGAGTCGCCGAACCGCTTGATTCTTGATGGAATATTCTGCACCGTATGCGGGTGGCATCTAAGTCCTGCACTTGTTGTCCTATATAGGAAAGGAGAGGGTGGGATTAATTGGAAGAGCTCATCAGAACATTCACCATTGTAGAGACGATAAAATACCGCCAAAGATTCCTCTGCCTAACCCTCCGGAGATAAAGGCGTGATTATATGTTTGTATGTACTATTACTATTTTGTTTTACGTATGTTACTGTATTACGTATTATTTACAAGATTATAATGATTATCTAGTATTTATCTTTATGTTATTGTCATATAACACTCAATAAATAGTTTTCATAATTTATTAACTATTTGTCCTTTTTATCATTTATCTATATTGGCATTTTATTTTCTTATGTTTTTATTTGTTTTCATAGTTTCAATCGTCATTGCAAACATTTAAGTCAGGTATGTTCAACCATTTTCATGACAGGTCGGTAGAGCTCGGACCTTATCATGATAGAGTTTTATGCTCCAAGTGACCTTTTACAGTTTGATGTGACCTTTTAGAGCGGGATGGACGCTTTGATAGAGGTGAAGCATCCATCCCGTCCCCATCCAACATTAAGTCTTGGAATTCTTTACCAGTTCACGTGTTTCCCTCCTCCTACAGTCCCGGGTCCTTTAAGCGGGGCGTGAAAAAGCATCTGATGAGGCCGTCAAGCTGAGTGCCACCATTGTAACATGATACGTGTCTGTAATGGTGACGCTCTTTTTAGGGACTTTGCCTTCAGCTTACCATCAAAACTTCAACTTCTTCTTAATAGCGTCTGCAGCAAATCGCCGTCAAAGTTAGCTTACCATCAGGCGAGGCGAAGTCAAATTGACGTGTCCTATATAAAAAAAAATACATACAAAAACACACGAACACGCAATCGGTATTTTTAATTACATTTTTAAACATATTCTAGATGTTTGCCGGCACTTACAATATGAAGTTGTACAGTTAACGATAATAGTAGCAATAAATTCTATTATTTATCACCATAGTCATCTGACAGTAAACATATAGCCAATGACAAAGGTGCTCGGTCGACAGCAATAGGAGCGCCCTCTATTACGTGGGCTCGAAAATCATAATTGGCGAGTGTGGGTGTTATTACGCCTCTACCTACCCCTTGGGGGACTTACAGGCGTGAGTAAGTATGAAATGAAATTGTTTATTTGCTTGAATATAGGTACATTGGGTTGTTACATAATAATTTTCGTGCTCCGTACATTCAGCCTACCATTAGGCATGCAAAACTTAAAAAAAGAAATATAGTAGGACCTATATCTTAGAGTATACATTATAAATATAGAGCGCGCATATCACTCAGATCTTTGGCGCCGAGTGTTAGCAGATACTTTGCGATGGTATAACCCGCGCCACATATCTTGGACCTAAATCGTAAGACATACGAGGCTCTGGGGCCCGCAGATTGCTTTGTAATTGTCTATGCTTGGTGAATTTGAGTTCGTCTACCGCAGTAGCATCCCGTGCTATCCTCAAAAGACACCCAAGAAATGTGTACTGCGCGTATAGGGCACATTTTGAGCACATTTTAGGTCCAAGATACGTGGCGCGAGTTATATAGCGCACCTACAGTGACGTTTCATGCATTACCGAAAATATCAATAGATGCACTTATTAATGTAGTTTGTTGTTATGAAGTTTTTTGTTCGATTTGATAAGCATGGATAAAATTAAAGCCAAAATACAAAAAAATGGCGTCATTTTGCTGTATTTTTGCTTCATTATTACTACAAATATACGATGTTGTACAAAATTTTGATTTACCATATCGAATTAAATATTATTTGTGAAGTCATTTTGACGGGTATTGTTTTGCTACTGATTGAGGTTGAGCCAGGAGCCTCGGTACTGTTCATACCCGTGATAGCAGTTCATACTTAATACAAGACCTATATATTTGTATAGCTGCTGAAACAATTGAAATATATTATCTACCTTTATTCTCGCGGGAGGTTAAAACTACTTATACATTCTATGGGTACATAGTGTTACATTCCAATGTAAAAAAAATAACCATTTTTGTATTAATCAACTTTTGTTGTTGTCTGTACGTAGGTACCTACCGTGTCGTCATTATCGTCATTGAATGTCATACGATACTGTGTACTATACTACTGTACTATATGGCTACATACATAGGTCACACTCGTAACAGCTTATCATAATGATAACTAATACAACTAAAGCCCATCTAATACAGAAATAGATTTTATACAGAAGAGCACTGAGCTTCGGATCATAATATTAATCCATTATTATATTATTAGGGTATTAGTAGGTACTCAATTATCTGTATTTGTGAATATCATATTATTACTCTTATCTTTTTATCCTATTCTCGCTATACATATAAACCTATTCCTGGAATGAAAATTAGCTAGCTTCCCTTAGCTTACAACACCGCTAAGTCGAAAATTGGCGATTCTCACATTTTGATGCCATTGGATTGGATAGACCGCTCATTCCGCGTCTAAACATTGGTCACAGGATATAGATTTCAGCCAGCTAGAAGCCGTAATTCGCAAATTACGAGTAATGACAGCGCGCAAGCGACAGCTTTTTTCGTCTCCTGTAAAATTGGTAAAAACGACTTGTGCGGTGCTTGATGCCATTGGATAGAGCTGCTCATTCTGCGTCTAACCAATGGTCACATGATATAGATTTCAGCCTATTAGAAGCCATAATTCCCGAAATAATGACAGCGTGCAAACATTGATTTAAATTGTTACTTTACAAGTAGGTACGTGCAAGTCAATTGGCCTCTCAACGTCAACGCAGGACAGATCATTCAAACATCCAAACTTTCCAATGATGTAGGTTTAAATAGTTTTGATGGAGGAAGTAAGATACAATACAAACATTTGAATTTGTGATATACTTGTCGTGCTAATCTTTTTACAATTACAATAAAACTATATGTAAGAAAGGTGTGTAGTGTTCACGAACTTAAAATTTACAAGTTGATTAACAATGTCAAATATGAGAAAACCAATAAAAGTGATGTTGTTCAGGCGTATGTATACTATATTGCTGATACTGCTTTATCGAATCATTATAATCTCTCAATGAAATATGACATGAATCTATGATCCTATAATACACGATAAAAGATAACAAGGGGGCTACCAGTGAGATTAAAACAATATAGATCAATGGGGGCTACTACCATCTTTAGCAGTATTATTTTAATCTTACTTTGCAAGTTTCATAGTGTGAATCAGACCGTCAGGGTCCGTCAGGATACTAGTGTCTAGTATAGTATGGTCAAACTGGGTTTAATAGTATATCTTAGTGGATATATGTATTTGTTTCATTTCTCAGATTTTACACTAATTGTCTTACAAGATACAGTAGTTACACAAAGTAAAGTAAGATTGAAGTAATATTATACTTTTAAAAGATGGTATTAAGGCCTCAGACACTAATGTCATCAAACTCTCACATCCTGACTCTGCCTTCAGCCTACCATCAGGCGAGGTGAAATCAAATTGACGTGTCCGATATAAAAAAAAACAACAGATCAATCAATTAAAAGAAGCAAAACCACAGACTCTCCAAAAAATGGTATTGAATTTTAGACTTTATTGCTATAGATTTAAAGTTAAATGAAACGAGTTTTATTATAATACCCTTTTTATTCACTCTACAAAAAGCCATTTCATTTTCAACTTTTATTAGCTTCAGTACTTTAAAGTTTAAATTTTGTAGCAGTATCCGTGGTGTGGCAATGGTTTGCTTTAGCAGAATCGAGGCACAGGAAGGGGGTTAGTAGGTTTTGACCCACCAACAAGCAGGCCAAACTAAAAAAAAACTATTCAAAAATGCACTGTTTTAATATAATTTTACAAATATATCTATCATGTATCCACGCCTTTAGTCTCAGTAGTTCGGTTGCTAGTCCGGTTGATCGGACTACTGCAACTTTTCAGTAGCAGTAGTCCGGTTGTCAAACGGAATCGTCATAGTTCCCGATCACATTCGAACACCCCATCCTTTCGGATATCGGGTGATAATCTTTTTAGTAGTTGTTGTAATAGGTTTTCGGGTCGTTTTTCTCTTGACATATAAATTGTGTCTATGTGGTATGAGACCCAATGGTGTCAAAATAACCAAGCTTTCCTGAAAAGTAATGTAACAAAATTATTTTTATTAATAAGTAGTTTCTAGTAGGTTGTAGAGGTCAGATGGCTGTCGCTTCACGGAAAATATCGAAGATTAGCCAAACCCGTAGTTAGACTGAAAAAGCGGACCCCAGACTCCGAGAATCCTTCGGATGCGACTGGGATTAACACTAGCGTGAAAAAGAAGATCGAATGCTAATATAATCGATCACTATCCGCACTGGGCACCTTTCCCTGTTACTATCAGATACTACGTCTATGAGTATTATAATTACGTACAATAAAATTAGTACATTGGAAATTTATGTTCGCGATGGACGCAAAAACTACTGAACGGATTTTGATGCGGTTTTATTTGTTACAAAATTCTTGGTCAGACTTAATACCTTACATTTGTTTGATTGCAATCGGTTGAGTAGAACCGAATCTTCTTCTTCTTCGTCATCCTAGCGTTAATTCCCAGTCGCGCTTTACCAGTCTTCTGCGGATTTTGCTGGACCGCGATATTTGAGGTTGAGAAGAACCTAATTTAAGAGATAAATAATATTATAAGCCTAGTTAAAGTCAAAAGTAGTTACTTATAATATTATATATACGAACATTACGAAATCCTGAACGCATATATTCCATCAGCACAGGGAAAGCGTCATGTAAGTAAGGTTTAAGTTCCGGATGGGTCTTCGGATTCTTTAACCCTTCCTTCAGATCCTTAATACTCCATCTAGAAATATCAATACCCGGTTCTCTCACTTGAATGGATTTCTGAAAAAAATATGAATTGATATAGTTACTGGTAAAATTGTTACATGGTTAGATGTAAGAAAGCCTATCTTAGCGTAGCTACAAAGTTTCAAGACATTGCATCACATATGCCAGCGCCTTCCATTAGTGTATGAATGTCATTGCATCATAAAAATGAAGTGCTAAATTCAACTATCTTTTGCGATCCAGTACCATTATTATAATACCACGTGGTATTTCTTTTTGATCGTGTTAATATTCTATTCTCAATATTAATATCACTGCTGATAAAACTAATATTAAAACGAGTTTGTCACAGAATTTGTTTCGGTTAGTAAATAAATCTAACTATTGCTTGGGTGGTTCGTGACTAAACATATTTTATCAGCTCCATACCTGTGGTACATTCCTTCTAGCACTTTCCAAAAGTTCCCCGTAGGCAATAGAAATGGCGTGTCCTTTTGCAAATTCTCTGGCTTCTTCGCTTGACTTGATGTTACTTACATTCATGTATTCAGCTAGAGGTTTAGGATCTTGATCTTCCAATTCCTTGAATGTCCAAGAAGACCTACCGGAAGGTGATGGAATTATAATAGCAGCAGACCCCTGTATAAAATAAAGGACATGTATGTAGATTCTCTACAAGAAGATACGAGACACAAAAAGAAGTAGTAAAATCTGAGGTTTTAAAAGATAAAATATGTTTGTCTAACATTTATTCGGGCAATGTTGTTAGCCATCTCATATTTAGCATCTTCGAGGTATTCCAATTCTTCGGCAGTTCTTCTCCCTGAGTAATTTCCAGTGGCAAAGGCTAGTTCTGGAAAAGTCCAAGTTTTTACCACTGGGTCGCTGCTTGTTGCTGCTAATAGTGCCGGTAAGATCACTAGCAACTTCATCAATCTGTTGGCATGGAAGAAGATGACATAATTTATATTTGCCGTGGTAATTCTTACGTTCTATTAGTTTAGCATATCCTATATTTCTTCTAATCATAATCTTCTATTTCATATTTTCGATCGCCTTTTGCAAATAAGGTTTGGGTTATGGAGGTCAAATGGCAGTCGCTTCACGGAAAAATATCGAGGTCCAATCAAATCCGCAGTTAAGACTGTTAAAGCGAACCCCAGACACAAGCTTCGGATGCGACTGCGCTAGATTGAAGAAGGGTTTTTCAAAAACCTTTGGTGCACATGCCGTTCTCACCTACCAGCTGATTGTGCACGCTTCTCTCTCAGGGTTGGGAGGTCCGACGGCGTGCACTATCTTTCGAAATGAAAGTAAGTTACATTTTCCTTCAGCTACCAGGCTGCCGCAAGGCAACATATGATGGGACAATAAGAAGTAATAAGTATTACAGTAAGTAGTTAAGCAATGTGTAATCTCCATAAAAACTATGACATACCTCAACGTCTTCTACTTCCTGGCAGCAACTAGCAACAACACAACAACTCACTCCGTCGAGGAGGGAGTAGAGTCGACGAGATGCGTGGAGCCAAATAGTTAATGTTATAAAAATGTATAGGTTCCAGTGACCATTATTTTCATAAGAACTAAATCGTGCGCTTGTTTACTGATTTATTAGACAGGATAGAAAAGGGTAGAAAACTCAAAACAGCTAATTCACGGGTAAAGTAGGTATAAAAAATACAGTTTCGTCTAAAACACTTCGGACTGATTCGTTGTTTGAAAATAGGTAAACAATATTTTTTACGATTATGGCGCAATACTTATTTTATTGAATATTATTTTATACTCTTAAAATTTGCAAGAATATCCTAGACCTATGTGTTTTATATATCAAACTAAAACGAATGAAACACCTTCTTTTCATAGATTACATTATCTGCATTCAGTTACATGAAGTCAGTTGTAGTATGAGCATGCAGTAACACCTGTGATAGGTTCGGACAAAAAGTGTTGCATCCAGTAACACCTGTAACACGTTGACACAAAAAGAATTGCATCCAGTAACACCTGTAACACGTTGACACAAAAAGAGTTGCATCCAGTAGTAACACCTGTAACACGTTGACACAAAAAGTGTTGCATCCAGTAACACCTGTAACACGTTGACACAAAAAGAGTTGCATCCAGTAACACGTTGACACAAAAAAAGTTGCATCCAGTAGTGACACGTTGGGACAAAAAGTGTTGCATCCAGTAACACCTGTGGCACATTGAGAATCTTCTTCCCTACCAGTAACACCTATATTTTGCAGTGTTACTCTTCAGCACAAACGTATGACATGTTGGGAATTTCTTCCCAACCAGAAACAGTGTACAGTACAATTAAAATCAGTTAAACATTCGGCTTTTTTCGGGTATCATCGCCTAAATCCGGAGACGGAAATGACACGACATACATTACCGCGATTTCTTTTATGTAGCATTCAATTTGAAGTATCATAAACGCAGTGTACAGCATCTTCCAAGATGACATTACTAACCGTAGACCTAAGAAAAATATGCAGTTACTGGAATTATGGGTTATGGGTTATGGGTTATGGAATTATGGAGTTATAGGTGTTACTGGAAGGGAATACACCAGATTTTTGGGCTCAAACCAACCTCACCTTCAAACCGGTACACACTGATTGACAAACAAGGGTCTGGTATTTCCTCTCAGAATTCACTCTTGTGAAAACCAAATAACTAAACCATGAAAGGGGTTCATTCAAGAACAAAATAATAAAAGATCAACAATATTTTTTATTATAAATAGTTTTATATCTTTTACAGGTAATTTTTATATAGTAGATCTTCACAATTCCTATTTTTGTAAGAGATTTCTTCAACTAAGTCCGAGCTAAGTGGTATTTCAGAAATTGGACCTCGGACTCTGAAGCGAAGTCCTCAGGACGCTACCTAGACACAACGCTGCGACGGCGATGAGGGTCTAGAAGTTTCCCTTGCTCTTCTTCTTGCTATACGAATATGCCGTCTGAGACACAAGACCCACCGGAGTTACTATGCCTATTGTAGCCTGCAACATTTTTTTCATTTTAGTGGCTATTAAATATTCAGCCAATGGTACGACAAGTTCTCATTTTAGCCCAAGCTCTTCAAATTCAGTTAAATGGCATAAAAAAAATAAGTTAAATGATTCTATTCTGATTAAAACTGAGATTAGAAAAGCTGTTAACTTGTAAGGCAATTTTGTCAGAAAGAGGTGTGGCCGGCAGTAGTCAGGCTTTTGTACTAGAAGTGATTGCGAGAAGGCTCGCGCGCCCTTCCTTCGCTTTCAAATGACTAAAGTAGTCTCAACGTAAGAGGCCCACTATGACATTTGTCATTTGGACGTAACTAGGGATGTAACCACACCACTCGGTACACGATACTCAAGATAAATCGATTCAAGTTTGTATGCGTATTTGATCGATTAGAATATGTATTGTATTGTAGTGTAAAGTTCATTGGCTTAAAGTTCTAATTAGAAAATTTAATCTAAACTTTGATATTGTAGGTATTTTTAAACAATACAATACTGCAAAAAGTCAATTTTCTTTCATTTAACATTTTTATTACAATAATATTCACTCAATAATAACCAATAGAAATCGCATGAAAATGAATCTTTAGTAAATCATTTTCTTGATACCTACTGTCTGAAGTTTACGCTTATATCACTTATTGAAATGAAACCACTTTTTAACGGCTTCTATCGCGATTTATCTGTCACTATTTACTTTTAACCCTACGTCGGCTACTTTCTAGCAGCCCTGGTCCCGGGGTGACTTAAGATGATATTTGAAGCCTAGGAATAAAAAAACCTAGATAACAGCAAACACAACAAAGTCACAAATTGGGATAATGTCATATTTGTCGATGAGACTTGGCTGAACTCGAATCATACCGTGCCGCAGTCATGGACAGATGATAAAGAAGACTGGGTAATAGTTCTGGGGGTCCAGGGCTAGGTTTCTAGGCTTCCAGGCTTCTAGACATAATTAAACCTACAAATCTTGAAGTCTACAAGCCTAAAATTTAAAAAAGACCTAGAAAACAGCAAAAAACAGTCAGACTTAACGAAACCGCGAGCTCATTCTACGTAAATAGTCGCTGATGTTTAGTCACTCCGCGACCACGGTTGCTGAAAGTTAGCCGAAACTTCGGGTTAAAGTAATAAAGAATTAATCGCGATAGAATCCGTTAAAAATGGTTTTATTTCAATCACGTTCTTCTGATGATGAGCCAAAATCGTCTGTTGAACTATCGTCCCCCGTATTTATAATTACAGATAAGTGTACGATCTTTAACTTTTTCTTAGACATTTTTATGATAAAATTTAAAAAAATATCTTAATCGATTTATTTTTACCATAACCAATTTATTAATAGTCTGTGGAGAGTATAAAAAACTCGTTATGGACAGCACTGAGCGGAGTGGGCGGTACCCATCAATGAAAAATGTCATTCTACGTTTGAAAAATATCATTGTTTTACGTTCTCAAAATTGAGAACTTCATGGACTTGAAATGTCCAAACGGGCTTTTTACATAGCGATTACTTTATGATCTTTTTCTCCCATAGATAAAATTCTAAATGGTTTGTAATATTTTTATATGTATCAAAATGCCGCTGCCAGCCACTGCTCTCTCAGTGGGCATTGGCCCTATAAAGGCTAAGATTTATCGAAAATTTAAATTTTGTAAACCTGTGTGACGGCAGCAGTAGACTGTTTTATATCTTCGATTGCCTTTTGCAAGTAAGGTTTGAGTTCGTCCTTAGTAGTTTTGTTTTTTAGTGCTTGGTTCAAGGCCGCCATGGTCCAAATTGATATATCCATTCCTGGGGTTACCACCTGGATGTCGTTCTACAAAATAACTCAACTTTAGTATAAACGTCACTAAGAAGGTACAAGTAAGCTTCAGAGAAAACGGACCCCCCTTGATAATGACATGAAAGCATTGAAGTTTTTTGAAGCATTGTGTAAATGGAATGTTGGTCTAGTGGTTATGACCGATGCTTTGTGGATACGGTAAGCGGGGGTTCAAAATTTTTTTTTTATTCTCATAAGCACTTTTTGTTAATTATTATTTAAGGAATCAAATTTTATAGTAGGCCATACCTAATAAATAGGTTTGTAAGAAAAGATAGGCATGTTGCATAAACAATATTAAACACCAATGCAAATTACCACGAATTATAAAGTTACCTTCAATCACAGTTTAGTAAATAAGGCAAAGAAGTATTCTAATTGCAACCTTAGCGCGCTGTCACATATATTAAAATACTATAGCCGCAGCTCATACAGCAGATAAGTTTTTGAACTAAAACATGACGGTAGTGCAACAATATTGAACTAAACGAGAAATCTATACTAATTTCAACCTTATCTTTTAGTCAATTGAGCAGTTATTATTTTCACATGGTGTAGTTGAAATTTAAACCTTAAGTCCTAGAAAATTACACCGTAATTAACTTTGTTCGATAAAATAGGAGTAATGTAATTCATATTTTCGCCATTAATATCAAGTGAACCGATAGCCTAGCGGTCTAAGTGATCGGCTGGCGCTGGAGATGCGGGTTCGTATCCTCAAATAGCACATAAATTAATGTGGCATCTTTTTGTGAGTATATTGTATCTTGGTATACAGTTGAGTCGAAAGACGAAAAATATCAGAAAAATTACAAATAAATGAACATGCAAATAAAAGGCTGCAGCTCAGCGACGATCGCATCACGTGACGTCATTCGTGAGTCATGTGACACGGCCGGCGCAGGCGGCGATATTCTTTAAGTATTGAGGGGGTCTGTTTTCTCTGACGCTGACTGTACGTTTAGAAAATAAGATTAGGAAAATATTATGTATTTTTTGTGATTTAAATAAGCTACTCAGTTCAGTAAAACTTCTTGTACATAATGCAGAGTATCCACTGGCAAGAATTTTCCGCAATTTCTTGCAGAGGAACTGTTTCTACTGACTGCAATTACTCTATTATATGTGTATCGTTTGTAACGTGCATAAGGAGTAAATTGCAGTCAGTAGAAATATTTCCTCTGCAAGAAATCACGTAAAATACATACCAGTGGACACTCTGCATTAGACCCTTGGGGTAAGGTCAACCTTCAGCACATCTTCTGATTGACGGCCGAGGTTCTGACGCAGGGTTTGCTCTAATAATTGGGAGGCTATCTAATCTCTGCCATCAGGTAGTCGCTCTCATAAAATTAAGAAGAAGTAAGGTTGCCTGGAAGAAATTGCTTGTAGCGATAAGGCCGCCATTTGTACATTTCTTTTTGTTAATGGTTGCATATATTATGTATGTACCTACTACTGTTCTATTAGTGTACAATAAAGTTTTAAAATAATAATAATAAGAGGACCTCTGAAAGCCTCGGATACAATTTTAAGCCACGCTAAGATAATAATGATGTTCGCTAAAATTTTGTCACGATCATTCTTTTGTAGGAAGAATGCTGGTTGTCCTACAGTCCTACACTAGTAATTGTTTATACAATACTGTAGAAAATTCTGCCAATCGCCATAGGGCTCCGACTGCCCGACTGTTGCCATCCTCGCCGGGGCTAACTTACCGCCTCATCCAAAGTCTCTAGAGGCGTGATGTAGCTAAACAATATTCTATGACTTTTTACTCAGCGCTATCCAGGCCAAAAATTAGCAATTTTTACATAGGACACGTTAAAGTTCCAACCCCACCAAACGGACGGCATCGGCCCGGATTTTACAATCTTTAAACAAAATTAAATCTTATTATCACAGTGTTTGAAGTTTATATTACCAAGTCACGCACAACAGCTTGACAGCGATGTGCGGCGGCATGGCACGTCAAGCTGTCATGCGTGACTTGGTAATATAAACTTTAAATGCTGTGATATAAGATTTATTTTGTTTAAAGATTGTAAAATCCGTTCTGATGCCGTCCGTTTGGTGGGGTTGGACCCTAATATGACTTCTCCTCGCCTGACCGTAAGCTGAAGGCAAAGGGTCACCACTATAGACAAGTAGGTACTGTGTTATAATGGTGACACTCAGCTGAGGGCCTGATGAGATGCTTCTTCACACTCTACATAAAAACCCGAAACTGTAGGAAGAGGGAAATACGTGTGGTTAGGAATTCCAGCTCATAATGATGCGGCAAAATTGTCCGGCACGTATTTGTCCTGTGTAGAAAAGGATAGGGTCGGAAAATACTGCCAAGTTTACATAGTTTAACTAGTTTGTACATATTAGGCGTTCTAAATTGTGGATAAACATATTTAGAACCTAGATACCTACCACGATTTCCCCTTTAGCTTTTTTCTGTTTGTATATTCCATAAGCTCTCATTATTGCAGTTCTATAATCATCAGTTGTTTCATCGTGCAGTTCTTTAATAGCCTGCACTTCCTTTGTTAGCTCCTCTATAGTCCACGTGGCAGCGCCCGAAGGTGATGGAATTACGACACGTGAGAATTCCTAAAAACTTTAATTTAGTAGATGTGTTGAATAAAAAAATATTTTTTGTAATATTACGTATTAATATAATCAACTGGAGTTATAGATAGCTTTGGGAGCAGATGTATATTTTGGCAGTGTAGAGTGGATTTCACCAATGACGGATGAACAAGTCGAGTTTAGTTCCGTAAACCAGTTCTATAGAAAATTTTCCTACTACTGAGCCGTTATGATTCAAAGATAAATTAAATTACAATTTTCATTAGGTAGTCAACATGAAAAACTAAAATAGTACATTATGGTACAAGTGAGCAACGTTGGTGATTACCGCCGAGGCGCCATTGAGGTCTTAAGACAGCCGAGGACGGTAATCATCATGCTCACACGTGCCATACGACGTTTTACAACACACTTGCGAATAAAATAATACTACAAATACTAAATAAACAATACTACAAATTAATTCGTTTTCCTATGCGCGCGCATTTAAAAATGGCGGTCGACCATATTTAAAAAAAAATGAGGTTTGAACTTAACTTTTTTTTACTCTGTTTTTTTTTCTGTACTTAGAGAAAAAAAAAAGTTAAATTTGAGCGAAAATTTTGTTTATTACACAAGTATTACAAGTTGAAATTATTTATTTAAATACGAAAATGCATCAAATGACCATACAATAGGCGTATTAATTTATTCGTACTATTAAACACGTTATTTTTTGTATCAAAACTTTTTTAAGAACATAGACAATTATAGACACTTCCTATAAAATTTAAAAAAGAATCTATAACTCACTTTTGTGAATAATAGTAATGAAAAAGTCACAGTTTTATAATAGGTGTCATTCCGTGCTTAATTGCGGTAAAATAATATCACTGTTATGAGCAGGTGTGTTGTAAAAGATTTTTATCACTCGCATGCAAAAGTTGACTAGGTAACCAAAATGAATTAAAATAAATGAATTTTCCCATTTCCAATAGAAAAGGGTCAATAGACTTCTCTACGTGGTCTTTTAGGAAAAAAATGTATAGGTAGTATTATTATTTAATATGAACAAGGTCTAATCTATAAATTTATGATTCCGCGGTCTCTTCAAATAAATTCAATCTGCTATAGCTACCCAATACGATTTCTAAGATATCGAATACTACTACATACCTCGTTCCCAGTGAACAAGTTATACATTAGCTGATTCAGGGCATCTTCGTAGTACGGCTGCAATACAGGATCTGCCTTGGTTTCAATGGCAGTGGACAGCTCTAAGAGGGTCATGGTTTTCACCGTTGGGTAGCTGGCTTCCACGGCCAGAATCAGCGACAAGATACTAAGTACTTTCATTTTTTCTGAAAATTTATATGCATTTTTAGATTGGAAGAAATCGAGGACGCAACCGACTTTTTCCGATTTAGAAATCTGTGGGAAAAGTTAGCATAGGTAGGTACTATAATTGCTGCAAAAATTCATCTAAATAAAAAATGAATGTAACGTCAAGATGACTTCACCGTGGCCCCAAGATCTTGTATTTTTCTTTTAAATAGGACACGTCAATTTGACTTCGCCTCGCCTGATGGTAAGCTGAAGACAAAGTCTCGGAAAAGAGGGTCACCATTACAGACACGTACCATGTTACAATGGTGGCACTCAGCTTGACGGCCTCATGAGATGCTTTTTCACGCCCCGCTTAAACCTCCTATTCTAGACCACATTGTGTTCGAAATAGTAGGTACATACGAAAAGTTACACATCACTTTTTATTAACTTTGTACAGTTTTCTAAACAACACTTTTACACACTCTTTTGACACAATGACAAACACAAATATTGACACGTTATTATAAATATAAATTAAAGTGCTTGATTTCTTACCTCTCGTGTAGCAGAACCGAACAGAACCATCTACCATAAAAAGTATCGTAGACTAAAAAACTCGTATATCTACTTGTACGAGGTACGAGCATTAACCTAGCCAGTCTAAACCCGTAAACACAAAGAGTAATTCGGGGTAAAATGATGCACTACGAAGATTAGACAACTTAAGGTGCGTACAAATTATATAGCATAACATGTTATAAAACAATGTTATATAACATGTTTCAGTAATGTAGACACTGAAGTTATAAATGAATGAAATTTTAAAGCATTGCTAGATTTGGAAAAGAGAATCGACCTCGGGCTTAGTGATCAGAGCATTCCCCCTAGGTATAAGGGAAAGATCGCGGGTTTGAGTCCCACCCGAGGTCGATTTTCTTTTCTAAATTTTAATCGATTAAAGCCAGTAAAATGTGCATCTTTTCACCCCGGCTGTCTCTATCTATAGGCCGGCTCAATATTAAAAAATGTTTTACTAAACGTTAATGCCTTCCTTTTCCATCTTGTCGCATTCGAATGAGACAAACAGACAGACAGTTTACTATGAACTCTATGAAGGTGTGAATCTCCCAAATACAGACAGTAAAATATAGTCTTAGTATAAAACTGGTTTTCATTCTGGTACGTATTAAGTGGGTTTTTAAACTTTGCTGTTAATGTCGTGTTGGTAAACAGCCTCTGTGGCCTGGCAGTTGTGAAATCGACTGCTTCGCAGGGCGCGCGGGTTCGATGCCCGCTCAGTGTAAATATTTGTAGGTACCTATGCATGAATATGTCAGAAACACGGTTGCTACACCGTAAGGGTGATCCTTGAAACCACTTTAAGCAGTATGCCTTACTTAGACTGTACACCACATAATGTAGGTAGGTATTAAACATAAGCAGTAGTTCTACCCATGGTAACAATGAATATGTGATTCCTGTAACGCCTTCAGCCCTTGTGGTATATACCTAAACCCCGTATAAAAGAGGTTTAAACTAAGTAAAAACAATTAAATTTCACAGTAATACGAAAATATTCTGTTATAATAACAAAAAAAATATTAAAAAAAAGATACACTTACCAACTTCAACACGTAAGATTATCATGTTTCAATACCTGTCATCACGATAAAAAATGTCATGTCAATTAGAAAATAGTGTTGCTTGCTTTAAAAAAATTCCTAGATTTGTGGCAGTAATATCAGTTTCGTCCGCATATTTTCTCATCAGGCGTGATTCTTAGTTTATTTTTACTTCACGCCTTTATACCCGGAGGGTTAAGTAGAGGTGAATTAACACCCAAATCATTATATTATTAGGTCCCACGTAATAGGGGATTGCTGTATTCCGGGCACTATTGTTGACTCGAGTCATGTATCTGAGCTGAATATATCTGTCTGATGTTAAAAAGCCCTATCCCTTAGTCGCCTTGTACGACACCGCATGGGAGGAGATGGGGTGGCCCAAATTCTACTCTGCCGGGAACCACGCGGTTAATTTATTTTTATTGCCAAGAATTATTGTATTGTCGTCATCATCGTCATTACTTTCGCTTTGTCTCAGTCGCATCTGAGGCTTTCACCTCGGGGGGTGACATTCTTTCGGGGCTTGCTATTTGTCATCGAACCTTAATTAGTGAAAATCACAAATGGATCAGACGTTTTAAAATTTTCATAAATCGAGTTCGTATCTAGCGAGAATGAGATAGCTTTACTAACGGGATAGAGATAGCTGTACTTCATAGTAACATCGGCATAGAATGAAGTGAATAGTTTTGCTATTAACCGGTAGATAGTAAACAAAGAAGTTGGCGGTGTCTAACCCCTCCTCACCATATTTCCAAAAATATCAATAAAAGGAAACCTAAATATAAGTCTACCGAATGTCATGGCTAATTGGGAAATAAAAATTTATAAAGTGCAATACTGGGGAAATTGGACTAAACTATCTTGATACTTTTTAATTTTTATTGGTTTTTCATACATAGCAGTAGACATAGGTAGGTATTATTTAGGGATGTAGACTACCTACTTTTTTTATCTCACAAAAATTACCACCTTATAACCTCGCATCCAAACAGAATAAAGGTGTAATTTGTTACATTGAATATCTAGAAATCAACTTATCGATCACATCAAATCTATAAGATATGATACGAGATTGTTAAAATAATAAATAATCTAGACAAGATCACTTCAAATCAAAGATATTATATAAAAAGAAGTAGATATGTTATTGCGCGAAAATCGTGAAGATCCGAAAACGAGTCAATTGGAACGTTTGCCTCTAGTATCGCGTGCCGAGCGGCGCGGGTCGGACGTTGAGCGGAAGCATCAGTGACTTAAAAAAATAATGAAAATGCCATCGTATGTTTATAGACACTGCACGAACTATTACTCTAAAGTTAATACACCAAAAGTGTAGATGAATTAAAAATATGTGTGTGTGAGTTCGGCACATTTTTCTACGTTGATTTGTAAGCATATGACATGTCTATGTTATGAAATGTCATTGCTTCAAATGAATCTTGGCAAATATCTATCAGTCAATTTGGTACTACCAAAGATAATCCTAAGCAAGGTATCCATGTATGACTTATTCTGCTCTGAAGGGCACTTATCTTGTGTGCACATATTAAACGAGTATGGACCCATCAATGGAACTTTCCAATGGAACCAACAGTCCTAATTCGTATAACATAGGTAGCGAAATGTCCACTGGCAAGTAACTTCCGCAATTTCTTTCAAAAATCAATTGACGACTGTTTCCACTGAATTGTGTTTTGAAGAAGATTTCAACAGCCGTAGTATTCATACAAGCGCTTACTGCAAGGTCAAAACAACTGTATACACGTGCGACTTGCAGCAAGTTCGGCAAGTCACTAAAATTTGCAGAAGTCAACTTGTGCGACCGTTTACATGTTGGATGTCGCTTGCGCAAGTCAACTTCCACAAATTTTATTGCTAGACACCTTATGGCTTCACGGAGGGATCACTCTCTCATCCTAGCGTTAATTCCCAGTCGCATCCGAAGCATTTTCAGCTCGGAGTCTGGGGTCCGCTTTACCGTCTTAACTACAGATTTGGCTAGACCTCGATATTTTTTCGTGAAGCGATTGCCATCTGACCTCCACAGCCCAATGATAACATTAGGCGATATCGAAGCTTTGCAGCTAGACCGTTGTTTTTGGATTTTTTAGGGCTCCAACTACCCGTAACGACTGCCATAGATGTTCTTATGGCAACCGGGACCGACGGCTTAACGTGCTCTCCGAGGCACGACCAGACCAATGCAAATACCCATATTTCATGAACACAAATATTTGCACTGAGCGGGGATCGAACCCGCGCCTCCTGCGTAGCGGCCGCGTTCACTACCGCTACGCCACGGAGGCTGTCAAGGGGAGAGAGATCACTATGAGTTAAGAATGATCATCTATACTGAGACTGACCTGGCTAGTATTGCATAACTTTGCAATGTGCTAACCTACTCGGTTACCACTTAACCTCGTGTCCATCCACGTTATAGCATTATGCTCTATTTCGTATAGTTTGTGAGTGTTGTCTGCCTTCTCTTTTCTCGCTGTTATATTAAATGAAAACAAAGTGTGGCCCCAAAATAAATTTAATGTTATATATTGATAAGTCATAAACATCTTAGTATACTATACATATTACACTTAATTATATTAAAAATTTCTCCAGCTTTTAGACATCACATTCTTCCTGAAACAAAATAATCAATATAAATGAATGTTGCTAAGCGCAAATCTCGAGGACGGCTCGGCTTATTTTTTTTTCTATGATGCTAAAGATCGACGCAAAACTTTTATCTATAAAATGAAAATGAATCCCTAAATGTGTTGCTAAGCGCAAATGTCGAGAACGGCTGAACCGATTTCGCTAATTCTTTTTATAGAATATTCCTTGAAGTACGAGGATGGTTCTTACGGAGAGAAAAATTTAAAAAAAAAAAGGAAATGACGGTTAGGCGGTACGAAGTTCGCGGGGTCAGCTAGTATAAAATAAAAATTCTCCTGGGTCACGAAAACAGAAACTGAATTCCACGTGGGCGAAAGGAAAAAGGGTCCAGAAGACGCGGGCGAAGCCGTAGCCGAGGGCCGTTAATGGAACGGCGCCTTTTAATAAACAGCCTAAGCAGTTAATTGAACGGCTAGTGTTGGCTGCGATATGTACAAAATGTACATATCGAAAGTAATAAATATATTATTATTAAGGTATGATTCCGAAGCCGACCGCATACGACAACTGCAGACGCAAGCAGCAGGTACGCGTAATTCATTGCGGCTTCTCAAGGGTCCTTTTTATCCGTATTGGCGTTTACCATGTAATGGGTACGCTGTATGTGCTGCATGCGTCGGCAGTTGTCGTATGCGGTCGGCTTAGGAATCAAACCTTTAAACTTACTGTAAATATAGCACATATAGTCCAGTCTTAGTACTCTAACTCTCTGCGGCGGATATGGCGAGCAGTCGTCTATAGGAGCCGGCTATAGATAAACAAGCTAGCAGTAGAAGCTCCCGCCGAGACACACCTGTAGATGTCTCCTGCCATTGCGTGTGCGGTACCTGGCAAAGTAACATTTATATTAATTACATTTTTGGAAAAATAATTCTAATCTCAGTACACGGGACCAACACAGAGGAGGAGGTCAATGTAACTGAAAGGTTTAAAGAATTTATTCTCAAAAAGACATACAAAGTCACAAAAAATAAGTAAATACTTAAATATAAATTGAAGATCACCGAAAATTCATTCGGCGGTTTCAATCTCAAAAGTATTTTTTTCTGATTGGGTTCAGTTTACTATGTAGTTGAGATTTAGAAGCACGAGACGAGCTTACATTTTTTATTTCAGATGGAAGGTTTATTATATTATATTTTGTGCTCCTTCACAAGTAATACTTCTATTTGCGTAATTTGTACGTATTTTTGGCAAAACAGGTCGACCAAGATTACGTATACTGATCATCGATTTCTGTATAAAAGTTATTTATTTATAACTGCGATTATCAAACCTATCCTGCAGTCATCAACTCATCACAGTAAGCGTGTCCTTTCAGGCGCGGTCCGAGGGGGTGGGGGGGGTCACAGGGGACATGACCTCCCCCCCCCCTCCCAAAACCATGCACGTCATATTGAAAAGTCCCAGTACGAGGGGAGGGGGGGTTAAATTTATTATTATTATTATTATTATTATTAATTAATGGACGAGCAGCGCTTGCTGATATGTCCATATCACTCAGTGCTTTGTGTTTTTAAATTTGTCCAATGTCTATCGAGTCGCTCCTTAAAAGCATTTACACTAGGAGCACCTATTACATGTTCCGGTAGAGAGTTCCACATTCGCACTACACGGTTTGGCAGGGAGTGATACCTAGGGTTGCTGGCACACCGAGGCTTACTTAGTTTCATTGAATGGCCTCTTAGATGTCTGTTAGAGTTCATGGTGTAGATGTCCTCAATGTTCGCTACGTTGTAATGTTTCGTTAGTATTTTGTATGTTTCGATGAGGTCTCCTCTTTTCCTTCTCTCTTCAAGTGTGGTAAGGTTCAGTTCGAGGAGGCGTTCCTCGTATGACATCGCTTTTAATCCAGTAACCATTTTGGTAGCTCTTCTTTGCACCCCTTCCAGCAATAGGATATCTTTTTTAAAGTATGGACTCCAAATTTGAAAGGCGTATTCCAGCAGAGGTCGTATGTATGTTTTGTAGATATTAAGAAACAACTCCTTTGTGATAACATAGAATGTTTTTCTGATCATGTACATCATTGAATTTGCCCTTTTGATCACGTTCATGATGTGCTCCTCCCACTTGAGGTTATGTGTGATGGTTACTCCTAGATCCTTTTGGGAACTTACGGATTGCATTACCACTGAGTCTATATTGTATTGCAATTTGGGGTTGTTACTGCCAATATGTAGGACTGTGCACTTTGCTGCGTTCAGTGTGATAAGCCAGTCCTGGGTCCACTGTACTATGCGATCTAAGTCTTGCTGTATAATATTGTGACTGATAAGAGGATTTCCCATTATTTTGGTATCATCGGCAAATAAGGACAAGTCCGATTTGATAACGCTTCTGAGGTCAGTAATGAATATACCAAACAGGATAGGTCCAAGCACAGATCCTTGAGGCACGCCACTGTGTACACCGTGGGCTTCTGATAATATGTCTCCCACTCTAACCTTGAATTTTCTATTTGTTAAGAAGTCAGATATCCACTGCAAGAGCTGTCCACGGATTCCAAAGTGCTCAAGTTTTGTTATTAACCTTCTGATAGGCACTCGATCAAACGCTTTCTCATAGTCCAAGTAAATGGTGTCAGTTGGTTGGTTATTTGGTTGGTTATTGGCTGTTCATCTATGATAATGTTCTCCTTCATGATGAATTGTCGTATTTCTGCTGCCAATATTTTTTCCATAGTTTTACAGGCTATACTTGTTAGGCTGATGGGACGGTAGTTGGCTGCTAAGCACTTATCACCCTTCTTGTATATAGGGGTGACATGTGCCTCTTTCCACTCCTGAGGAAGCATACCAGTTTCGAGAGACATATTCATTATATGTGCCAACTGATGGCAGAGAACCTTGCTACATCGCTTCAAAACTATAGAGGGCAAGGAATCTGGTCCCATTGATGTAGTATCACTAAATGTTTTAAGGGTTTTGCATACAATCTCAGGAGTAATTGTGATTGTCTCAATAGAGTCAGTAATGCGAGGCATGTTTATAGGTGGAATTAATGTATGAACTGGTTCTACAGTGTACGACCTCTCAAATTGCTTGGCGAACAGATTGGCCACTGTGTTCTGGTCATTGGTCAAGTTCATAGTATCATCCTTCAGTGACGGGGGTACTGCTATCGTTGAAGAAAGCTGTTGGCGTATGTAGGAATAAAAGGATTTAGGTCCGCTATTCACAACTCCTCTCTCAAATTCCATTCTTAACTTCTTAACTACAGACACAATTTTATTATTTAATCTACGATAATCTTTATATGACTCATCAGTACCATTCAATAAGTATATTTTCCATAATCGTTTTTTACCATCTATCATATCTAAGACATGCTGATTGATCCATGGTTTATTTATGTTTCGATTCAACCGTCTTCTTACTACAGGTACATGAACATTAATTGCATCATGGGTAATCTTAGTGAAATTACTCCAAGCTAGGTCAACATCAGGGTAACTGCAATCAATAATCTTATTTTGTAGAAGTGTCTCACTCATCATAGACTTAGTGCATAGGAAGTGCTTACTAACATAGGTTAACTGTTATTTACTAACAACTACTAATATACTTGTATGTATTTCTAGTTTTAAGGTATATGTCTATGGGCCGTAGTATAAGTTTATAACATCTGTAACTTTACTCATGTTGCCTGCAATAAAGATTTATTATTATTATTATTATTATTATTTGTTCATAATTGGTCTTGAAGAAGTTGCGCCTCTGTGTGTGCTTGAGGTGCCTTGAGGGCCGTTGGCTTTGAATTTGCATTGTAGCTAAGAGAACAAGGTGATCACTTTTTCCAATGTTAGGGTAGTATTCTATTTTGGTACACAGGTTTTCTTCATTACAGAGGATTAAGTCTAATAAGGATTCCTCATTATTCCTCTTCCTTGTTATATTTGACACTAGTTGGTTCAGGTTACTATTTGCATACATATCTATAAACTCACCATGTAGTTTATTATAACGGCTAACATCCATATCACACAATGGCCACTTCAAGTCAGGTAGATTGAAATCCCCCATTATAATCAGGGGAGTTTTCCCTCCACATGCTTCCTTAATAGAGTCAAACAATAACCGATCAGCATCCTCAAACGTGTAATGTGTTGGTCTATAAACACCTGCCAAAACAATTTCAAAATGCCCATATTTCAAGTTCAACCAAAGGGCCTCAACCACTGCGTAGCAGTTATATGTTGGGTGGAGACTTACCTGTATAGGTATGTCACCAAGTTTGTAAGACACATAAATAGCCACTCCTCCCCATCCCGTTCCCTTCAATCTGTCATGCCTAAAAATCCTATAACCAGCTATATCCACTAAGCTGTCAGTAATAGTTGGTTTAAGATGTGTCTCCGTTACAACTATACATGTTGGTTTTAATTTATTTACCTCAGCAATAAGCAAATCTCTTTTAGCCAATAACGATGCCAGGTTGGTGTAGAAAAATGTAAACTCAACAATGGGATTGTTGAGCGCTACTGGTTTTTTGAGGCTACAATGGTTGGAGTACCATTTAGATACTTGATTGTTAAGTTTGTCTCACCAGCCTCAGTCCGACGGTTCAATTCCTCTCGTAGGTTTTTCAAATATTCGCGTTGGTAGGGTGTCAAATCATTTTTGGCCACAATATTTGAAGGTAGCTTTTTATTATTTTTCAATACATTTATTGCTATTTTCTTATTGGAAAAGACAAGCTTGAGTGGCCGTGGTGAAGTGCCTTGTTGGCGCTTACCCAGACGGATGACCGCAATGGGAGATTCGGATTCCGATATGTTAGCGAGCGCTCGCTGCACTTGGGTTTTATCATGATTGATACATACCTCTTTATCCCGTGCATCGTCTCCAGTCTTAAGCTGGCACTCACCCACACCAAACATGATGACATTAGCACTTCGTTTCTTCCTCTCTGCTAATTCGGAGAGAATAGTTTCCATGTCACCACCCCGGTTTTGCTTGGACTTCAGATTATCGACCTCTGCTTTAAGTTGGGTAACCATATTCCTCAACGCCGGCAATTGACGTACTCCTAATTCGCAATCAGGACACAAATATTTTAAAGTAGGAGACTGCAACAATACCACTCTTAACTCAGTTGCCAGCAACCCACTACACTTTACACATATTTGCCTTTCACAACCATAACATTTGATTTTAGGGTTTTTATCATCCACAGTAGGTACATTCTTTTCGCATTTCAAACACACGGCCATTTTTATTAGGAAGTTTGAACGGTTGATTTTAAGTTATGCAAATGCTTTCAATCGCGAGAGTTATTGTGAGATAACACTTTCACTGTTGTTTAGGTCCGAGATATATGCAATAACAATGAATTTTATGCAAAACAACTGAGTAAACTAATTTTAGAGATTATTATTGTAAGGAGCTGCAAAAACACAAGTGCACTTTTTAAACGCGGGTAGACGAAAAAACATTTCTTAAGGAATTTCCGAAGTGACCCCCCCCAAACTCCAAGCTGCGACCGCGCCTGTGTCCTTTATCAGTGTACTTCCTGTGTTCGTTCTGTGCACAGCGTCTCTAGACAAGTGGCAATACGTTTTCATACAAAACTATTAATTACATTCGACTTATTTCTGCTATTGTGATTTTTTCATCCAATACAATAAAAAAAAAATATCGTGCGAAAAAATCCCCACGGATACCTTCCCCGCCGAAGCCGGAGAAGGAGGTTATGTCGGACTCGAACCGACTAAAACGCACGCCGTCTGTGGGCCGTTGGTTGCCGGAGGTGAGATTGTCGTAGCCATATCCCTCGCACCCCGACCCAGGGCCATATCTCTCGATCCGGCCTTCCTCCGGTGGGGGGACCACGGAGTCCCCAACTCGCCCCGGGTATGGGGATACGTACCTGTAGACTATCTCCCATTATAGACCCGATAGTGACACTGAACCCGGTCTGTGAATGCGCGTAGTCGGCGGGCGTGGCCGTCCGCGCCACCTCCACCGCTGCGGACGGGACGGGCGTGCCTTGGGATTGTAACTGGATTTCGATGCCGAGCGATGGATGCGAGAGGATTATTAGGGACATATCGTACCATCTAGGAATAAATAATAATAGTTTTAGATTCAAATTTCACAGATACCTAATCAACAATAGACCTTAATGGAAATGAGCTATTTTGTTCCCACTTATAGAGGAACAAAGTGACACTTTTCGAATAGAAGGGTTGAAATAGTAGATTACCAACAAGTTTAGTGTAAAAATGTGTATGAAATCTTTTCGAGGCAATAAGTTGCATCCCGAGAGGAGCAAAGGATTCTAAAGGTAGAATCCTGAGCGGATTGATACAAGAGCCGAGATGAATTTTTTTCACGTGTTAGGTACTCTACTTTTAATCATTGATTACGAAAAAATAATTACTCTGTGATTATGAATATAATCTTTGAAATGGGTAATATACATATAAGAAGCAGCAAATTATTAACAACGAACGAGAGGTTCATTTTCTTCACTAGATGAAGTCATTTTAAGATTTAGAAACAAACAGAACTTTTTCAAAGAAAAATGTCACAGAAAATAGGCGGTTTTTTTTCTTAATTTAAAATTTTAAACTGACGCATATTTCATACAGTCAGTTATTTTGTCTTGGTGGTTTTTAGTACGTTTTTAGGCCAACGCAAACGAGGGATTTTTCTCCGCGGCGGAGCAAAAAGTACGCTCCGTCAATAAAAAGTCCTCTGCGGAATTACCACGTACTCAACGCACACGGTGTGCGATCATTTGCTGTCCGGAAATGTAGAGATGTGCACGCTATGGAAGCAAATATTCAGAGGATTAAATATATTGATTCCAAACTTACCATATTTAGTTTTTTCTTCATTCGATAATAAGTCCCATACAGGAGTGGAATAAACCTCTTGGCATACCTGGTTCCATAACTTTTTCTTTAAATTTCGGTCGTGATACTCTTTTTTTGACGTATCATTAAAGCAGTTCTTTTTTCGACTTCTTTTATTAAAATATTACATTCTATTTCCTGGGTCATCATTTAATCGTCGTGAATAATAATTAAATTATATATAGGAAAGAAATCGCCGCACTTGACATTATCTTATTTATCTATGATTGTACATACATAAACTGCATGCATACAGGGAGATAAAAAGGTGTAATGTCAATGAAGTTTGACCAAAAAACCGATACATCACTATCGAGCGCACAACGCGGATTAAATTCCGTCATGTGCGTTGCATCGCACAGTCACACGTGCTCTATTTTTTTCGGGGACTCCCCCGTACTTTTGTCCGGTCCGCTCCCTGCATGTCCGCGGTAATTCGAGCGACTTTTTGTACGCGGTACTTTTAATCCTTCGTTTGCGCTACTCGATACAATTGTAAGCGATCTATTTTAGAGGACTAAAAAGGCCGCGGATAAAAATCCCTCGTTTGCGCAGGCCTTTTATAGCAAGAGTGTGTAACCTCTTTGCACGTTTTACTTGTTTCTTACTATAATCCTTATATTCGCGTATGTTCCAAATTCAATTTTTTTTTTGTTTCACTAAATTAACGAAGAGCTTTTTATTCCCAGTGAATAAAAAGCTCTTCGTTATGGAGAATCGCGGGCCCTTTTTCGAGTGTCAATGAAAAAGCCAGGGGAGGCACTTTATTTACAAGTCTTACCTGTCAGTAACAGATTCGTGCAAGAACCCTTCAACAGCTATAACAGGTATATTGTTATTCAATTCTCCATGTACGGAGCGAATGTGCGCGATGCGTTGTTTGGCCGCAGCGTACGCGGCCGCGTAGCCGACCGGTTGGGTCGCTGTGACGTCACTCTGAGCTGGGTAACCACTGGAAATTCAACTTTATGGGGTTAAACTTAAGATGTATTCTTGATTATAGTGGTGAGGTACATTTTTGTCTTATCAAACGAACTACAGATATAGACCGCGGCCGCTATATAGGTGCGTGCGGCATGGCGGGGGAAGAGGAGAGAGTAGGTAAAACCTATAATGTAACCATATTCGAAGCAAATAAATTAATTTATTATTATTATTATTATAAAAGAAAGAGAAAGAAAGAGCATGAGTCCGAGAGCGAGCGAGATACCGCCGTGACCGTCGGCGGCGGACTGACCAAATCTGACGGTCGATACTCCCACCGTCTCGGTTACGGTCAAACTATAACAACAGCCACATGCATTTTCATGGGGTTATCGTTTTTGAACTGTAATATCATAATTATAATATATATGTCGGCGCGTGGCTTATTTAGGGCTTTATGTTTAACTATACTGTTAATACATACGTAATTTAGTGTTTTAAAAGTGTTTTGTAAGTCAAAATCATAGTCTAGCTTTATTTGATTGTTATTTTATTTTGAGGGTAGTTTTATTTAAGAGCGGGTGCCACCCGAATGGGGTAGTAACGTGTGTCGAATGCAAGGCGACTCGGTCAGTCGCGAGCCAACCATTGCAAGAGGCGCACGCGTGCTAACCTATTGACTATTTAGAGTCAAGTTTATTTCTGTAACATTTGATTCTGTACTAAAGTGTGAAATGTGAAAATAAGACAGTCTATCAATGTGAATAATATAATATAATAAATATTCTACAACATTCTACACAACGCTATCTAGACCCATGGTAAGCTTATTTATTAGCTTGTGTTATGGAATCTAGAATGCGGATATACATACTTAGATACTTTTTTTTTTGTGAAAATACATACATATTATACATAGAAACGCCCAGACCGTTGTTTTATTGGAAAGTTCCGGCCATTAATACGCTCACGATGCTGAGCGATAACCAATATTGTTTTGAAGAACCTTCATGTACTCCGATATATAGATTTTTACTTAACAAAACAAATAATATACTTACACAACATTGGCTTTCCCAAAAACATTCTGGAATGCTTGTCTTATAGGTGAGATTTTGACCTCTTTATCAGAAGCAACTACTATCAACATATCACCGCCACTTTCTGAAAACATAAAAACACGTCAGTTTTTTTTTATTGTCCAATGTTCGATAATTTTTGCTGAAGCCATAGCCATCGTGGAGCCTACAAAACCATTATCCAGAATCCAATTCCCTCTAAAAAAATTTCCTGCCCCTCCCTTCCTTCAAACTGCAAGATTCTGAGCCTTGTTTGTGAATCAGCAAGTGTACCTGTACGAGCTAGTGAATGCGGAGCTACGCCGCTGACTATAAACCCACCTGCTAACGTGTGCTGCCTACCCAAGCAAGTGTACAGTCGACAAAGAAGATACCATTACACTTTTTCATATACAGTTGTATGTAAAGGTGCAACCGTATCTCCTTTGTCAACTGTCTCTACTGTAAATTTGTTGGTGTACAATAAATCTATCTATCTCATGGGTGAGAAGTGCCTGCACACTGGGCAAACAAAATATGACACGATATGCTGTCGACTCGACAGAAGAAGAAGCTTGCAGTTGAGCCCTCATTATGGCAGGACAAACATACAAAATTTAAAACATGTATCATAAACAACTCACTAAGGTACTCCTTCATCTGTGGATCTAGTGTAGTGATCACTGAGTCTACTGAGCTCTTGGCCTTTTCCGCCACACGGTGTAATATGCCACCAGTAGCCACTGCACCCTTCATCCAAGTGAACAAGCCACTCCCAGGTATTATGTCACCTGTAATCAAGAAATATACATATTATTTTTTTATTGTTCTTTGAAGTGAAGACTTCTCTAGGGATGTCATGCAGTCTTCCTGAAAATTTGGGTTTTTGTAAAAATTTATTACAATTCTTTACAGCCAGTAGTGCCTACTGCTGGCTGTATAGAGTTATTGGTTATTAGTACAGCTTGAATGCAATAAAAAATAGTACACACCAATTTTCTCCATCTCTGGGGTGGAATCAGGTAGCGAGTCTGGAGACTGTGTAGTCTGAGAATCCTCTGGTGACCTGATAGACACTGTCGGTTCTCCCTTGCTAAGGGGGATAGCAGGGCTGGAAAATAATTTAAAAAAAAAACTTTATTTTCATGTTATTGTCTACTTTGATATCTTTATTTTGATATCTGGCAACCCTACAACTGGTTTCTTTTTTGACATTGGTTGACAGCTTCCTAAATATTAATAATAAAATATTGCACAACACTACCTAGAGTCAAGCAACTAGCTTATATACTAAACTTTTATCACTTGGCATGGCTCTCAAAGCCTACCTATACCAGGTGCATTGGCAGCCTGTAATTTTGGTCATGTGCGGAAATTCCTTCTGAAAATACATTTTTGAAAGACTTTTCAATTAGTCGCATATAGTGCATGATTTTAGAGGGGGGTTCATGTCCCTTGTGTCACCTCCCCCCCTCGGACTGTGCATGACCTTAAATTAACAATTGATAAATTAATTATTCATAGTTGAGACCTTAGGAAATTAATAATCATATTACCTGAACTTTTCAGCATTATCTCCTTGTGGAGGATCATCCCTTGACTGCACAATGATTGGTTGAACTGGTACAGCTACTGGAAGTGGTACTGGCTGTGCAGAACCCGATGTAGCCTGAAAAAAATATTCAAACAGTTAATTATGTATATATATTTATATGACTAACTAACACTTTTTTCTCTGGCTTCCGCTTTTGAATAAATGATCTTATAGCTACAGTTATTAAAAACTGTACTTTGTAAAAAAAGACAACAAGGTCTTCATTCATTTTTAAATATCCGCCTACCCTGCCGGTATGTATGTGGGTGTGTGTAATTAAGTCACGAAATTGTTGTATTAATAAGTCATTCCAAAACTCTTAATAAATAAGCTTATAATTTACTCTCTCACTGTAAGTTCATGTTGTATGTATTATTATATGTCATGTACTGATAGATAAATTGAGAATTTAAATCGATAGGTGCTTTGATAAGAAACTGAAGCTTACTTCGACAGCTGCAGATACAGCAGGAACAGCAGGTACTACAGGACTAGCTGTGATGAAGTTGGGCAATTGTGAAGGGGGTGCCACGCTCGATAGTAAGTTACCCGCGCTCGCCGTCGGCACAGGAGGCGGCGGAATCTTTTTCTTCTCTAAATTGCTCATCCTTCAGAAAAACATCACATAACTAATGATACAAACAAAGTTATTTAAGTATCCTGGATGCGCTAAATATAAATATATAACATGAAAATAAAGAACTGAATACTACTATTAAGCAATTACAATATTTTTTTACCTTCAAAGCTTCAAATTCAAACAAGTTCACAACAAAACAAATTCGTGGATTATTTTATTTATGCATTGATGACAGATGTTTTATGACAGGACACTGTCTTGTCTTTTTGTTTTTGAAGTAAGTTACATGTGTTACGTGCTTCAAATTAATTAGAATGATGTGACGATAACGATCGTTTATTTGATGGGATTTAAACTTAATTTAAACGCAAATAATATTAAAATCATTACTTGCAGAACATGTGATTTTCTTCATTAAATTCTTGTATCAGCAAATAAATCAAGATGAAACTTACTTTACAAACCAAACTGAATACGTCACTAAAAAATCTGACAAACGTGTGAGTTCCATAATCATAAAAATAACCAGTTCTTTAACATTATAAATTGGTTGTTTTCTTCATACTTACACTGATTTACGTCAACTTGTATTTTAATCATGTTAAAAATTGACAGTTAACTAACCATAACATAATTGTACACAGGGGGTTGATCATTTCTGTCAAGCGAATCTTCGTATCGGCAAGCTATCCTCTGTTTTCGGAATAAAATCGTTGGACGCTAGTGAATTATCCGTTCTGTTGTTTGCGGTCGTGTCTTATAATAGTGATTTTAACAATGTCGGAGGGTCCAGATACGCCGCCCTTTAGCACAGTGGATATTAACAATGATAACAGGGATGACGAAGATCTTTTTGCATCTGCGGTTCAGGTATCTTATTGGAATCCTGTTCTAAATAACTTGTTGTGTCAGCATCCGCCCCCCGTTTACCCGGCGGGAACATATCGACGCCCCTATGCCTGTTATTCATAAAAGTGAATATTTAAAATGAAAAATGCTCATGCTGCTTATAATTTTAGAGTTGATTATTGCTTATTACCTCAAATCAAATAAGAACTCATTGTAAAGTAATTATGTTATTATTATTACTGTGAAACTTAACATCCTTTAGGAATACCCTTGAAAATTAATTGAATTATGTGCAAAATGAGCATTCATTGCTTTTATCTTTTATTACTCACCTGACTGATAGCTGTCTCTTTGCCAATGTTGTTACTAGTTTATCTTTAAAGTATGTAGTCATTGTATATTATCACCATATGTGTTGTAGCTTTTAAAACTTTCTTATTAAGTGTAGTATAAAATACAAATATATTTTAGATAAGCTCTATTTGTTTTTCTGTATTACTGTGGTCCTTTTTTTTATCACAATTAGAAGTAACAATTTATATCAATGATTACCTACCTCTAAAATGGGATGGCATACTAAATTTAAAATAAATGGTTTAACTGTGCTAATTAAAAATGTTGAAGTTTTTATTTGTCTACCAAACAGCTAATCGAAAATGTTTAACAATAGCACAGCATGACATCATACATTGTTATTTCAGACAAGTTTCCACAGTACTTACAGTTATCACATTTAATTAAAGAACTGTATGTGACATTTTACTAGTCTATTCACATAATTACTTCTTACATTTTTTTTATGTACCTCTTAGGTGACACTTGTAGCAAATTGTATGTTATGAGCATGTGTCAGTATCTAATTTTTGTATAACTGTCTATCTGTACTATGTATCTGAGTCCATATTAGAAATTACCATCAGGTTCCCCTTTTACACTTGTATTACTGTCTATCTGTACTATGTATCTTAGTCCATATTAGAAACTCCCATCAGGTTCCCCTTTTACATTGCATTACTGTCTATCTGTACTATGTAATGTATCTGAGTCCATATTAGAAACTCCCATCAGGTTCCCCTTTTACATTGTATTACTGTCTATCTGTACTATGTAATGTATCTTAGTCCACATTAGAAACTCCCATCAGGTTCCCCTTTTACAATTGTATTACTGTCTATCTGTACTATGTATCTGACTCCATATTAGAAAATCCCATCAGGTTCCTCTTTTACAATTGTATTACTGTCTATCTGTACTATGTAATGTATCTGAGTCCATATTAGAAACTCCCATTAGGTTCCCCTTTTACAATTGTATTACTCTCTATCTGTACTATGTAATGTATCTGAGTCCATATTAGAAACTCCCATCAGGTTCCCCTTTTAAAATTGTATTACTGTCTATCTGTACTATGTATCTGAGTCCATATTAGAAACTCCCATCAGGTTCCTCTTTTACAATTGTATTACTGTCTATCTGTACTATGTAATGTATCTGAGTTCATATTAGAAACTCCCATTAGGTTCCCCTTTTACAATTTTATTACTGTCTATCTGTACTATGTAATGTATCTGAGTCCATATTAGAAACTCCCATCAGGTTCCCCTTTTACAATTGTATTACTGTCTATCTGTACTATGTATCTGAGTCATATTAGAAACTCTCATCAGGTTCCCCTTTTACAATTGTATTACTGTCTATCTGTACTATGTATCTGAGTCCATATTAGAAACTCCCATCAGGTTCCCCTTTTACAATTGTATTACTGTCTATCTGTACTATGTATCTGAGTCCATATTAGAAACTCCCATCAGGTTCCCCTTTTACATTGCATTACTGTCTATCTGTACTATGTAATGTATCTGAGTCCATATTAGAAACTCCCATCAGGTTCCCCTTTTACATTGTATTACTGTCTATCTGTACTATGTAATGTATCTTAGTCCACATTAGAAACTCCCATCAGGTTCCCCTTTTACAATTGTATTACTGTCTATCTGTACTATGTATCTGACTCCATATTAGAAAATCCCATCAGGTTCCTCTTTTACAATTGTATTACTGTCTATCTGTACTATGTAATGTATCTGAGTCCATATTAGAAACTCCCATCAGGTTCCCCTTTTACAATTGTATTACTGTCTATCTGTACTATGTATCTGAGTCCATATTAGAAACTCTCATCAGGTTCCCCTTTTACAATTGTATTACTGTCTATCTGTACTATGTATCTGAGTCCATATTAGAAACTCCCATCAGGTTCCCCTTTTACAATTGTATTACTGTCTATCTGTACTATGTAATGTATCTGAGTTCATATTAGAAACTCCCATTAGGTTCCCCTTTTACAATTGTATTACTGTCTATCTGTACTATGTATCTTAGTCCATATTAGAAACGTCCATCAGGTTCCCCTTTTACATTTGTATTACTGTCTATCTGTACTATGTATCTGAGTCCATATTAGAAACTCCCATCAGGTTCCCCTTTTACATTTGTATTACTGTCTATCTGTACTATGTATCTTAGTCCATATTAGAAACTCCCATCAGGTTCCCCTTTTACATTTGTATTACTGTCTATCTGTACTATGTATATTGAATAAATCACTTGTACTTTTCCACAATTATTTATTTATTTGAACCTTACCGGTTTCACCTTACGGCATTATCAAAGGTTTACAATGGTTTAAACCGGTAAGGTTCAAATAAATAAATAATTGTGGAAAAGTACAAGTGATTTATTCAATATGTGTAGCAAGTTCCACCAAGTGCCATCAATCTCCAGTATAAACAGTCTGTACTATGTATTTGAGTCCATATTAGAAACTCCCATGAGGTTCCCCTTTTACCCTGTACTATGTATCTGATTCCATATTAAAAACTCCCATCAGGTTCCCCTTTTACAATTGTATTACTGTCTATCTGTACTATGTATCTGAGTCCATATTAGAAACTCCCATCAGGTTCCCCTTTTACAATTGTATTACTGTCTATCTGTACTATGTATCTGAGTCCATATTAGAAACTCCCATCAGGTTCCCCTTTTACAATTGTATTACTGTCTATCTGTACTATGTATCTGAGTCCATATTAGAAACTCCCATCAGGTTCCTCTTTTCCAATTGTATTACTGTCTATCTGTACTATGTATCTGAGTCCATATTAGAAACTCCCATCAGGTTCCCCTTTTACAATTGTATTACTGTCTATCTGTAGGTACTATGTATCTGAGTCCATATTAGAAACTCCCATCAGGTTCCCCTTTTACATTGTATTACTGTCTATCTGATACATAGTACAGATGTACTATGTATCTGAGTTCATATAAGAAACTCCCATCACCCTTTACATTTTATCTATAGTCAATAGTGTGACTGTGTGATAATATACTCAAAAACAATATTTTGTTTTAGTTTTGTATGTGAAGCAAAACATAAATAAACTTGTATGAATAAATAAACCTGTTGATGCTGCTTCTTAAAATGTACAAAACAAGTAGATATAGGTATTTTGAAAAGTTGCCAAAAGACAGACTTAATCGGTGAAAAAGCTAGTATGATATTGAATATATTTATTTTTATATCTAATCATAAGTTTACATATGACATGACTTTTCCTTTTTTAAATGGAATATTTGTTTGCAGGAAGTAAGTTTAGATCCAGAAGTGAATGGAGCCCGTGAAGGTCTTGAGAAGGTCACTATTAGTGACGGTCCACCATCCATCAACGCCTCACTAAGCAGCCCAATTATGGAAGAGGTAATTATTTTTAATTGCTAATTTTGTTAATTGTAGGTAACAAGTGGAGCGATTATTACTTGTTCTGACGCGTCTGCCAATGTAATGGCTATATTAAGTAGTGGCCCATAGTGGTATGTTGGTCAGATGAAATGTGACCATAATCAATAAAAATATTGAGTTTGTTTGGTTTTGATAACCTACTAGCTGTCCCGGCGAACTTCGTACCGCAATATTTTTCCCGTTCCCGCTGCACCTATTTTCTCATTCTTTAAACCTTCCCTGGACACCCACGAATATTTCAAGACTAAAATTAGCCAAACCGGTTCAGCCGTTCTTGAGTTAGAAAATAACAACGAAAAGTGGCATTGATTTTTATTGTATACTAGCTGACCCCGCGAACTTCGTACCGCCTTTTTTTTATTTTTCTCGCCGTAAGAACCATCCTCGTACTTCAGGGAATATTCTAAAAAAACGAAATCGGTTTAGCCGTTCTCGAGATTTGCTCTTAGCAACACATTTAGCGATTCATTTTTATATTATAGATTAGATGTTAAAATGTTTATACCTACCAGGCTACCACTATAATCATGGTTTTATAGAATTTCTTCTATCATATTAGTTTTCAGTCAGTACATAGATAACTGTCCTGTACATATCAACCAGATGTTTGATTTAAAACTCGTATTCTATTGAATATAATTACTAAACTATAAATATGACAAATCTCACACGATCACATAGAAAATTAAGTACCGTGATGAAACTGATTGAAAATCGCGTGTTATAAGAAAAATAAATACACGTGATGTCTCACTTTACCCCTACCTTCCCCCCGGGTGATATTTCGTGATTCTTTCCGAACAACACCCCTCCCCCCCTCCCCGGACCACCCCTGTTGAGCCTCACATGATTAATGAACAGCCCCAAGCCTATTTATATATTTCATCTATGGCCCCAAGAATGTTTATCAAGGTTTAAGCCATTTGGTGGGCAAATGGCTTAAACCATAATGAACATTCTTCTTCTTCTCACAGTTCTCACATCAGTTAAGGCATTTATCCATCCATACATTTAAATTAAAAATATTATACTTATTGTAGATATCAAATTTATTTGTCATGTTACCTGCGGCTCTGCCCGCGTGGATGTCGTTTATGGCAACCAAACAGCTTATGGCCTATGTCCTTTCCCAAGGTCTAGTCTATCTCTATACCTGATATCATCAAAATCGGTTCAGTGGTTTAGGCGTGAAAGCGTAACAGACGGACAGACAGAGTTATTCTCGCATTTATAATATTAGTAGGTACCTATAGTATGGATGGATATGGAACTATGGATTTTATTAGCATGATTTGCTAATCATATTACATATTTATCCATACTAATTTTATAAATGCGAAAGTAACTCTGTCTGTCTGTCTGTTACGCTTTCACGCCTAAAGCACTGAACCGATTTTGATGAAATTTGGTATAGGGGTAGATTAGACCTTGAGAAAGGACATAGGCTATGTTTGGTCGCGATAACCGACATCCACGCGGGCGGAGCCGCGGGCAAAAGTTATTCTCATATTATTCATCCCGACCGTGACGTCATACAAGCGCACCGACATCGTCGTCGTGCGTGTAATCTTTACCTTTAAATATTACTTTGTATGTCCTAACATACGCCCAATTTTCCCATGGCTATTACGGTCAATTGATCGTTTTGAGATTAACTCACAACTGGCCGGTTGACGGCAATAGCTCTTATATTACGTGATGACATATAGACATACGAAGACGCCTTACCTATTCGATACTTCAGAGATAGCTGTAAAGCGTGAATACCTACATGTATGTATTGTGTGTTATGTACCTACTATAGTTTAATGGCCTCAATAAAGTACATAAGAGTGTAGGCTTCACGTTAATCAAACTATTGAATTAGATCTGAAGTCATATGAATGTACGTAATCAAGTCAATGATTTCACACAGTTTTGCAATCGAGGTCTATCTTTAAATCAGCCTATCAATAAAACTATGTAATTTTTACTTAATTTCTTAACTTAAAAAAGAATAGTTAAAAAATATATAATGAAATTTAAAAAAATGTGCTCGCGGCTTGAGAGGGTCGTATTAATTGTGTTTTTATAAAACTTAACAGTTAAGAAGTCTGCCTTACCCTCAGAAGGTTTGGATTTGAATCCGGGTATTACAATACCCACGTGAACCCACTCCAAACATAAGCAATTTTGCTTGCTTCTGCTAGCTTAACAGGCGGCTCCACCCGCCAGCCCCAGATCCGTGCTCATGCATGGGGGACAGAGGTTATTCTGGAGTATTCTGGACATTCTGCGACCTCCGACGCTCGAGTTGCCTCCGCTCGTCGCAGGCCCTACGGTTGGCAGGTCTCCTCTGTTTCCGCTCCGCCTTCTTCTTCACGAGCATTCGAGCGGCTCCGCCCGCGTGGATATCGGTTATTGCGATCTAACATAGCCTATGTCTTTTCTCAAGGTCTAATCTACTCCTATACCAAATTTCATCGAAATCGGTTCTGTGGTTTAGGCGTGAAAGCGTAACAGACAGACAGAGTTACTTTCGCATTTACAATATTAGTATTTCATCAAAATCGATTCAGCGGTTTAGGCGTGAAAGCGTAACAGACAGACAGACAGAGTTACTTTCGCAGTTATAATATTAGTATGGAGTATGGATTACTATGGATATGGATTGCGGTTAATACAATTCTTTTTATAAACATAAAAAAATACGTTTTGTTTTACATTAATTTTACTCAAATATTTATTATAGCTGTTGCCCGCGGTTCCGCCCGCGTGGATGTCGTTAATGGCGTGGTGTTATAAATTTTGTGCAGAGAATTGCGCTTTGAACGCTGGTTAGAGGACATTTATTTTTTAGAGGAGCTAGGACACGACGGTATATCCGTCCCAATCGAGCAGTCCGACTGGGGAAGTACCTCCGCCCATCAGAAGATCGTGGCTTAATAACCTCGTGTTATGTTTCCGATGATGAGTAAGGTAGCCAGAACTCATTGGAGAGATTTTGTGCTGTCAATGGGAAAACCAAAGGCTTTGTCCTACTTATCTTCTGCGCTGACGGCACAGAATCTCTCTGTTCTTAGAGCACAGCACGAGTGTGACGCCCCTGGTGTTGCACTCGCCCATAGGCCACGGTAACCTCTTACCATCAGGTGGGCCGTGTGCTTGTCTGCGACCTAAGTAGTATATAAAAAAAAAGTTAGATACTGTGCTCGCCTCTCTATTCGGCTGTCTACTTCACTCTGTATTCCACTCTCTACTCGACGTAATACTTCACTCTGTATTCGCCTCTCTACTCGATGCCACTATACTCGACTTCACTATTACAGTATGGGATGGGGTACTTCAAGAAAGGCGAGTGTGACGCCCCTGGTGTTGCATACGTCCATAGGCCACAGTAACCACTTTCCATCTGGTGCGCCGTGTGCTTGTTTGCCACTTAAGTGGTATAAAATAATCTTTCTACCTGGATATCTACTCGACTCTCTAGTCTCTAGTCCCCATACCTTAAGAAGGGCAAAGGTATGGCGACTTCTTCTTCCACCCTCTCCTTCTCCTTTCCCGTTGTATCTCTTGTCTACTCAACTATAAACTTCACCAAGCTCTTACTTATCTTTGCGTGAAAAGTGAAAAACGATTTTGTAACGGATCTTAAGACTGTACCGACATCTATTTCACAATGACAAATTAGAAATTAAAAAATTAAGTACAACATACCGGTTCGGGTATATCGGGCGTTTGAAACCAAACGATAGCTTGAATTTAAACGCGAGAACGCCATCTAGTTATGATTCTGGTACTAAATCATTAAAATTCAAATTATAATTTCATGATTAAAAACGTATTGGTTTACACAATTCTGTATGTAAAAATAAAATCTATAAATTTACATACTTGCCCGGATGTAATAAGCTATAAAAATTGACCAATAATATTATAAAGCGCCATCTATATTGCCGCTCATATTCCGTGTAATATCAATATTGTTCACAACTCCGGTTCTACTCAACCGATTGCGATGAAACAAACGTAAGATTTTAAGTCTGATCAAGCCCTTTCTAACAAAAAAAACTGCATCAAAATCCGTTCAGTAGTTTTTGTGTCCATCGCGGACAAACAGACAAACAGACAAACAGACAGGAAATGAAAAAAATATATTTTCGTGTTCAGTATCGTTAATATAACATAACCCAAGTATTTTTTTTTAAATATCTCCAATGTACAGGCACGACCACTTTACAATTATATAATAGTATAGATATTGAATATTGCAATATCGTCGCATAATGGACGTTCAAATAAATGGACGTACAAAGAAATGGACTTTCGCAATAATGGACTTTTAGATAAATAGGCTTTCGCAGAAATAGTCGTACCAAACACACTAGACGACGTTTCATGGATAAATCTTTCACTGTCCAAGCTGTCCGATTGTGGAATGCCTTACCCATTACAATAAGACGTGCGCAATCTCTGCCCGTCTTCAAAAAACTGGTTACAGCCTACTACTTACAAGAGCCATAACCATTATCTATCTATCACTGTATATATTTCCCTTATTCATGTCCACGCTGTTTTTAGTATATTAATATTATGTATTTTAGTTTATTATGTATAAGTAATTAGGTAGGTACCTAAAATTAGGTACCATTTCATTATAAATTATATATGTAGTAAGTACTTTTATAAGTATTATGTAATTAGTATGTATGTAGATGTAATCTATGACTATATAATATATCAGAGCATAAATAACTATATATAAGTAATATATTATGTACACCGGAAACTGCCCGCTATACCTATCTATCAAACTGACTCCATCCCATGGTTGCCTGGTAGAGATTGCCTTGTGCGATAAGGCCGCCAATTGTATTTACTGTATTTTATTTTTTATGTTTTTTTTTTTTTTTGTATTCTTCTGTATCTGTGTACATACAATAAAGAGATATATTATTATTATTATTATTATTACATAGGAACTGGACCTAAGAGACCGAAAGGTTTGTATAATGTAGATAGTTGCTTCATCTTTTACCTGAATGGCCGGTCAAATCAAAGTTTTGTGCTAGATAAAGTATACATATATTATTTTAATTCATTACCAGCTGTTCTGCCAATGTTTTCAGTGGTTTCAAATTTAAACTCAGGGCTTAATAATGGCGTGCGTTTAATTGAAACGGACGGCCATGAGATCGTTTGCACGGAGGTATTGGTTGTTAGATATGTAATGTTAAAAAGTGCATAAATTATTTATTTACTAACTGGCCTACCCCGACTTCACCCGTGGCATACTTCGAAGCATACTTAAGCAGACCTTAAGCCATATATGCCTGCAATTTATTAATTTTCAAATAGTGTATGGAAATCTGCCGGATTTGTTGATATTTATGATTACTGCTCCGCTCCCTTGGGTGGTAGCGTGATGATATAGCCTGTAGCCTTCTGCTATAAACGGACTATTCAACACAAAAAGATTTTTTTAATTCGAACCAGTAGTTCCTGAGACTAGCGCGTTCAACCAAGCAAACAAACTTCAGCTGTATATTTATTGGTTTACTTTAACTAAGTATTTAAAATTTTATACTCATGAAAATGTACAAAGGCTGTCTTAATACTAAAAGGCATTATCTACTAGTCCACCTTGGGGTGATGCAGAGATAAGCATATTAACATATTGCATATTAAAATTGGTTGGCATCAACTGACCATGAAAAATAACAGATCCGTCCGCTGAAACTTCTATAATTTTGGAACTCACGCCTGTAAATATCCGAAGGGATAGGCAGAAGTGTATAACACCCACATTTTGCCAACTGTGCTTTTCGGTCCCGCGTAATATGAGGCGGGTCTATTGCCATCTAAGGGGCACTTTGTCATGGGCTGTATGTTTACTGTCAGATGGAGAACAGCCCAATCCCTTAGTCGCCTTCTACGACACCCATAGGAAGAGATGAGCTGGCCTTATTCTACTCCACCGGGGAACCAACACGGCACGGAAATTATGTAGTATGTAGAAGTAAATGTGTAACTGAATAAAATAAATACATATACAATATGCATAATATTCACGCCTATAGATCCCAGAAGATATATTAACATCCATATTTCGCCATCTACGTTTTGCGGTCCCACGTAATAAGGGGCGTTCTAGACAACATGTTGGTTAATACATACTACATAGTTATATCTATACTATTATATAATTGTAAAGTGGTCGTGTCTGTACATTGGAGATATTAAAAAAAAATACTTGGGTTATGTTATGTTAACGATACTGAACACGGAAATATTTTTTTTTAATTTCCTGTCTGTTTGTCTGTTTGTCTGTTTGTCCGCGATGGACGCAAAAACTACTGGACGGATTTTGATGCGGTTTTTTTTGTTCGAAAGGGCTTACTCAGACTTAAAATCTTACGTTTGTTTGATCGCAATCGGTTGAGTAGAACCGGAGATATGAGCAAAGGTCGCGTTAACCGAGATGCACGCGGGCGGAGCCGCGGGCGGAAGGCTAGTATCTAATAAATTCGTTATATCGATATTAAAGGTGGTAATGTACTGCATTGGTTTTCAATTATTGTTTTTCACTACAGGAAAATGTGATAAGACTATGTTATTATTTCCTCGTAGTTTTACCAGGATAATTTTGGTTAAACATAACATTAAATAAAATGCGGTAATCCTATAGGTATGTACCAAATCTTTAGAGTGACTAACTAAACGCGTACCTAAACAGTCGCCCATCAACTACGAGTAGTTTTTTATATCATTTTTTATATCAGAGTCATGTATTGAACCGTCCGTTGGATCGAACAGACGTGTCGTGTAGTACTCGAAATTAGGACTAAATGCAAAGCAGTCATACCTACTACCATGGCATGGCATGGCACCACGAAATCAGTCGGTCTTATTTATTGTTAGTAGCTAACTAGCGATTTCAAAGTCGTAGGTATGTCTTTATTGCACATCAAGAAGGAAAAATTATAGTTCATGCAAAATAAACAAAAATTAAACCTGTTTTTTGGCCCACGTTTTGCACAGAACAAACTTCGGAGTTACCAAGTTTCCTAGAAATTTTATTGCAAAACCTACTTTATATACGAACAATAGAATTCATATTCCACTTTCCTTTATTTCAGATAGCGACAGAACGCGCGAACAATATAATAATCACAGTCACAGAGCCACAAAAAATCGGAGAAGGCATGAGCTCCTATGTGGCCTATCGTGTGCTCACCAAGACCAATATGCCTATATTTAGTAAGCACGACTTCGCTGTGCTCAGGCGATTCAGCGACTTCCTCGGGCTACATGAGAAGTTAACAGAGAAATATCTGCGGTCGGGGAGGATTATACCGCCTGCACCTGAAAAGAGTATAGTCGGTAAGGTATTATTGTTTTGTCGTCATTATCATCATCTTAGCGTGGCTGCGTTGATCTGGTGTTGCACGTTTAATGATTTGGATGATTTTTTCAATGATATTTAATTGTGAGATCGACTGCTGTCTGATTTCCCAACCCCGGAAAAGGCATTTTCGTCAGAGCCTCGACTGTTAGTCAGCATGTGCACCAGGTAGCAGGTCAGGTTGGTTTGGGCTATGAAGATTTTTTTATCGTGTGAAACATTCCCACGGATAAATCCCCCTCTCCCCAGAGCGGTGAAGGAGGTTATGTCGGACTCGAACCGACTAAACCGCACGCCTTCTATGGGTCGTCGTCGTCAGCTGCCGGAGGTAAGATAATGTTAGACATATCCCTCGCACCCTGGCCGACCCAGGGCAATATCTCGATCTGGCCCTCTTCGGTGTGGGGACCGCGGAGTCCCCAGCTCGCCCACGGATATGGGGGAGGCGCACAAGTTGCTTCCGCTCGTAGCGGGCCGCGCTGTTTGCGATTCTCCTCCGCTCTCGTTCCGCCGCCTCCTTCACGAGCATTACTTGCTCGCAGGAGGCGTCGGCCGCACACGCATCCGCGCTTACTATATTTCTACCTCCCAATAGGAACGACAAAGCTGAAAATGACGTCCACACCATCGACGGAGAGCGCCAACGGAAGCATCGCAGCCGGCAGCGTGCAGTCACAGTTCGTGGAGAGACGACGAGCGGCGTTGGAGCGGTTCCTCAACCGAGTGGGACAGCACCCCGTCCTGTGCATCGACCCTGACTTCAGGGAATTCCTCGAGTCAGGTTAGCCACCCTCTGAGCCGTTTCTCAATTTAGTTAACTTTGGCTTGTTTTTTATTCGTAGAACTAAACTTGAGGGAGAGTAAACACTCAAGTGATTTTCGTTCATATAATCTCTACTCAAGTTTAGTTCTAAAATGGAACCTATACTTTAAAGTAATTTCAAGTCGAGACTCATGAGTGCGTATCGTTCTAGAATACAGGCCTTAGGTAACTCGCTAGATAGTTAGCCTACCTCTAATGCTTCGTTTACATACTCGCGGCAGAGCGAGGGAAGTGGCGAGAGAAGTGGGCAGGGACGTGGTGTGAATGGTATATTCGTCATGCCGCGAGTACTGCCGCGTATGTTGCTGCGAGTGTCGGCTTGGCGGCGCGAGAAGGAGCGGCAATACTAGCGCGATGAAGCATTCACATACTCGCGTCGCGCACACTTCGCATCGAGCGCTCGTTGTGTACGCGCGTGTCACAGTCACAGGATTACTTCGAATTTATTATCATGACAATGACGCAACCAATCGAATGGTCCAACGAAAAATCAATAGAATTTATTGAAATGCTTGCTACGGATCTAATTAAATAATATAGGTAATACATAATTATATGTATATAAAAGGTAGGTAGGTAGGTACCTACCTACCAAACTAGAATAGGTAGGTAGGTAGGTACCTACCTACCTACCAAATTAAAATAGGTAGGTAGGTAGGTAGGTAGTACCTACCAAATTAGCATGATTACCTACCAAATAGGTAGGTAGGTAGGTACCTACCTACCTACCTATTCTAATTTGGTAGGTAACCTACTTACCAAATTAGCCTAATTACCTACCTACCTATTTTAATTTGGTAGGTAGGTAGGTACCTCTACCTACTAAATTAGAATAGGTAGGTAGGTAGGTACCTACCTACCAAATTAGAATAGGTAGGTAGGTAGGTACCTACCTACCAAATTAGAATAGGTAGGTAGGTAGGTAGGTACCTACCTACCAAACTAGAATAGGTAGGTAGGTAGGTACCTACCTACCAAACTAGAATAGGTAGGTAGGTAGGTACCTACCTACCAAATTAGCCTAATTACCTACCAAATTAAAATAGGTAGGTAGGTACCTATTAGCCTGATTACCTACTAGCTAAGTATCTAAGTAGATAGCCTAGCCTAATAAAATGCCTATACTGCATTCGGTTAGGTGTCCACTTAACTAAAGTCGTCCATCTCCATCGCAAGGCGAATACTGTATGCGGGGCAACGCGATGAACATCGCGATGATGCGAGTGTTGGGCAACGCGATGAACATCGCGATGATGCGAGTGTTTGAATGCTAGGGCATTATTCGCGTGAATATTGCCGGCAAGGCGATGAGCAATGCGAGCGGCAGTATGTAAACGCGGGGTAAGACGACAGTATAGCTTAACTAACTTGTAATATGGGCTTTGGAATGAAGATAAGCATATATACAATTTTATGTGCAGCCAGCATAGGTGATACATATACACCTTTTCATATAAAGTCTATAAAGGTGTATACATAATTATCTACTTTGTCGATTGTCACACACATATTAAACTGTGCAGTTAAAGTTAATTTTAGTAAATACAAGTTTTATTTTCCCTACTAAAACAGACACAGAACTGCCCAAGGCCACCAGTACATCGGCACTCAGTGGGGCTGGTGTGTTGCGTCTCTTCAACAAAGTGGGTGAAACGGTCAACAAGATCACATACCGAATGGATGAGTCGGATCCGGTGAGTGTTTCAATTAAACTTTTTAGGTCGTATTCATTTCAAATTTAACAAATATTCTTAAGGAAGGAATAATAATAGTACATAATGGTACAAGTGTGTAAAGTTAGAGCCCGAGTTAGGCGAGGGTTTTAAGAGAGCCAAGGACGGTAATCATCAATACACACGTGTATCATACGACGTTTTTCTTTTTCAACCCACTTGCGAATAAAATAATACAAAAGATAGTAAAAAATAGTAAAAAAAATATTTGTTTTCCTGTGCGCGCGCATCTCACAATTGCAATTGGCCATATATATTTAAAAGAATGAAGTTTGAATCCTAATTATTTTTCTCTGTAAAACTGTTTAAAATAGTTAGCGAAATGTGGTTGATAAATGATAATACACCTCTGCCTACTTCTTTTTTATACCACTCAGGTGGTAGACAAGCACACGACCCACCTGATGGGAAGTGGTCACCGTGGCCTATGCACGTATGCAACACTAGGGGCGTCATTCCCGCTGCCGACCCTGAAGAAACCTTCTAATGCCTCTAACCTCTTTAGGGATTTGCAGGCGTGGGCATACTCATACTAGTAGAGAGATACATACATGTATGTATGTATGATGTATGTATCTCTCTACTAGTTTTATTGCAACGGCAAGACATATTAGCGAAATATTCACTGAAGGCGATTCTAGGACTATTTTATATCCGACCTAAGAACCCCGTCCCCCTTCCCGGCAGTGGTTCGAGGAGCGCTCAGGTCGCGTGGAGGCGCTGGAGGTGTGCCTGCGGCGCCTGTTCGGCGCGTGCGAGGTGCTGGCGGCCGAGCGCCGCGAGCTGTCTGCGCGTACGCATGACGCCGCGCGCGCATGCGCAGCACTGTCCGGCGCAGACCCGCACGCGCCGCTATCGCGTGCTCTGTCGCACACCGCCGACTTGCACGAGAAGGTACGTAGTATGTCATCAAAATATACACACCTGACATCGACATATACCATGATGCCATATTCAGTACCTTTCGAGCCTCCAATAAAAGCAATACAGTCACCACCAAATTAAAGTAGGTAGTATACCTACTCACTATGACAAATAAATGGTGGTAGGTATGTAATTCATTTTACTTATGTCTGCTAAACTCAGTCTCTGAGAAATGTTGTTATGTCTAGTTTATTTCCCCCCCCCTCCCTCCCCCCAATCCTTAAAGAAAGCTAGATACGACCATATACTTGATAATTGTATAGATTTCAATTTGAAAGATATTAATGAATTATTGTTTGAGAATTTGAATATAATAATATTAGAACGCACTAAGCAGTGAACAACATTTTCATTTAGAAATATTAATTATGATGATAATTGTAGCAGAACACAGTAGTAATCTGGGTCTCGGAGAGACTACACTGTATTTTTTTCTTATGATCATTATTTTCGATATTTTTAAGTTCATTGTTTCATTACAGATAGAACACTTACGACTGGAGCAGTCGAACACTGATTTCTACATACTAGCCGAACACGTAAAAGACTACCTTGGTCTCATAGGCTCCATCAAGGATGTCTTCCATGAGAGAGTCAAGGTAACCAAGTTTCTTTACATTTTTTTAGAGAGATCTTGAAGTGTGTAAGAATAAAAGCAAATGGCGGGTTGGTAACTCTGCCTACTCTAGAAAAAAAAAGGTGTGAGTATATCTATGTATATTATGTATTTTGTGATTGCCAGAATCATTCCATAAGTAATTCATGTTGGATTTTATCACTGAAAATCTGTTTAAATAAACTGAGTTTTCACGATTTTTTTTAAATTCTAAATCATTCAGCTTAGCCGAATTGAAGCCTCTATCTTTGATGTTGATACCTAATAATAATTGTTTTATTGATTTAAATTATATTATCGTCCAAACTAATATCTCAAACCAAGGTAATAAGCTATATGCGAGCCGCTTCCAACCGGTCTTATTGGAGATCTATAGAGGAGACCTATGTCCAGCAGTGGACTTCCTACGGCTGAAATGATGATGATGATGATACTTTGCTATTCAAGATCGATCTGATGCTGATTGTGCGAAAATTTTATTTTTAATTTGTGTGTTTTGCTATCAGGTGTTCCAAAACTGGCAGCACGCTCAGATGCAGCTGACGAAGCGGAGAGAGAACAAGGCCAAGGCCGAGCTCGCCAACAGGCCCGACAAGATCGAACAGGCCGCTAACGAAATTGTTGAGGTACGGAATCATTCACTGCTAGAACTTTTACTAGAAAAAAATCTCAAATTATATTGGATTGGCTTGGATTTAGGCTATCAGGTTGGATTTCATTAAACGTCGTTCAACTAAATTAGGTTTTCAATTTGTACTCATTAAAATTCATTGATCTTAATCCCAAACTTGATGAAATCCGCTCTTAGACGGTTTAGCTCATTTATATGTTACTAGTTTGTGCCCGCGGCTCCGCCCGTGTGGATGTTATCGTGACCAAACATAGCCTATGTCCTTGCACATGGTCTAATCTATCTCTGTACCAAATTTCATCAAAATCGATTCAGCGGTTTGGGCGTGAACGCGTCACAGACAGACAGAGTTACTTTCGCATTTATAATATTAGTATGGATTAAAACTACCACACTTAGTACATTATGATAAGAATATGTACCGCAGTGATGAAGGGTGAAAATTTTTGAGGAGTAAGCCGGTGGGAAAAACACTTTAATCTAGTGCATCATGCACCATGCGACCCATTGAGAAACCGGCAGGAATAATCGTGTTATAGGGACCTCACCCTGATGATTTATCCAATGCCTCAAAGCTGTTAGTACGGCTCTGTCTTATACGTATTTATTGCTATCGATTTTTAAATTAATTAATAAATTCCAGTGGGAATCAAAAGTGGAGCGCGGGCAGCAAGAGTTCGACACGATATCCCGCGTCATCAAGAAGGAGCTCGAGCGCTGGGACGAGCTACGCTTGGCCGAACTACGCGCCGCCCTGTTGCGTTACCTGGACGACCACATGAAGCACCAGGCACAGGTGAGCACTGGACCACTTCTCGTTCCCCTGGCCTTTTTATACTACTTCCAAATTCAAATTTTATGAATTACGGGCCCTTTTTCGCGTGTCAATGGTGAAAATTCTTTTTACAACACACCTGCTCATAAAAGTGATATTATTTTACCGCAATTAAGCACGGAATGACACCTATTATAAAACTGTGACTTTTTCATTGCTATTATTCACAAAAGTGAGTTATAGATTCTTTTTTAAATTTTATAGGAAGTGTCTATAATTGTCTATGTTCTTAAAAAAGTTTTGATACAAAAAATAACGTGTTTAATAGTACGAATAAATTAATACGCCTATTGTATGGTCATTTGATGCATTTTCGTATTTAAATAAATAATTTCAACTTGTAATACTTGTGTAATAAACAAAATTTTCACTCAAATTTAACTTTTTTTTTCTCTAAGTACAGAAAAAAAAACAGTAAAAAAAAGTTAAGTTCAAACCTCATTTTTTTTTAAATATGGTCGACCGCCATTGTTAAATGCGCGCGCATAGGAAAACGAATTAATTTGTAGTATTGTTTATTTAGTATTTGTAGTATTATTTTATTCGCAAGTGTGTTGTAAAACGTCGTATGGCACGTGTGAGCATGATGATTACCGTCCTCGGCTGTCTTAAGACCCTCGCCTGGCGGCTCGGGTCTCAATGGTGCCTCAGCGGTAATCACCAACGTTGCTCACTTGTACCATAATGTACTATTACAACACACCTGCTCATAACAGTGATATTATTTTACCGCAATTAAGCACGGAATGACACCTATTATAAAACTGTGACTTTTTCATTACTATTATTCACAAAAGTGAGTTATAGATTCTTTTTTAAATTTTATAGGAAGTGTCTATAATTGTCTATGTTCTTAAAAAAGTTTTGATACAAAAAATAACGTGTTTAATAGTACGAATAAATTAATACGCCTATTGTATGGTCATTTGATGCATTTTCGTATTTAAATAAATAATTTCAACTTGTAATACTTGTGTAATAAACAAAATTTTCGCTCAAATTTAACTTTTTTTTTTCTCTAAGTACAGAAAAAAAAACAGAGTAAAAAAAAGTTAAGTTCAAACCTCATTTTTTTTTAAATATGGTCGACCGCCATTGTTAAATGCGCGCGCATAGGAAAACGAATTAATTTGTAGTATTGTTTATTTAGTATTTGTAGTATTATTTTATTCGCAAGTGTGTTGTAAAACGTCGTATGGCACGTGTGAGCATGATGATTACCGTCCTCGGCTGTCTTAAGACCCTCGCCTGGCGGCTCGGGTCTCAATGGCGCCTCGGCGGTAATCACCAACGTTGCTCACTTGTACCATAATGTACTATTCATCCCTTCTATTCGAAAAGTGTCGCTTTGTTTCTCCATTTCACATGTACTTATGCATGAAGTTTAATAAAATCAAAAAGATAATAAAAAAAAATAAGTGGGAGCAAAATAGCTATTGCCCATTAAAAACTGTTTAGCGGGCGGATTATTTTTCCCTCGGACGATGTACTTTGAACCCCTCGCTGCGCTCAGGATTCTACTTTAGAATCCTTCGCTTCGCTCGTGGTTCAAAGTAGCGCCCTCGCCGTAAAATTCCGAGTAATATTTTGCTCATACAATCTACAATTCTTCAATGAGTCTTTCTTTCCCCAGTCCATCCGCTACTGGGACGCGTTCCTGCCTGAAGCGCGAGCCATCAAATGAGTGGGACTGTGCCGGCCCTAAAGCGCCCGTCTGACCCGACGCTAATGGATCAAATGTACCGCACTGTTGCGGCGATACTACCACTCGACCACATAGAACTTAATTCTCAGAAACATTTTTTATTACCTACTATAAGTGCCGGCAAACAACTTGAACAAAAGTCTGAAAATTCGCGCCGACCAACCAAAAAAGTATGCATGAATGTAAATATTTGCATTGGTCTGGGTGTTTCTATGTAGGTATAATATGTATGTATTTACAAAAAAAAAAGTATCTAAGTATGTATATCCGCTTTCTAGATTCCATAACACAAGCTAATTAAGCTTACCATGGGTCTAGATAGCGTTGTGTAGAATGTTGTAGAATTTTTTTTTTTAAAGCGAGTAAAAGGACTTTGTCTTCTTCTGTTGAATCGTGTCATATTTTGTTTGCCCAATATGTAGCCATTCCGATAGCGTTCTCAGACTTCTCAGAGGCACTCTAGTTCCTCCAGAGTACACATACTTGAGTAAAAGGACTGATCAACTAGGATGCAAACCCTTTGACCGCGTGATATAATATAATCTATGATTTAATATAATCTATGATTGGTTGATTAGCGAGCCTCGCCGGTCGCGCCCCGCGTTTACCACCAAGGACACCTAAAAGCACTTTCTAGTCTTTCTACGCAGCTAGACTTATATTGTCAAGGAGTTTGCCGGTCTGTATACGAGTCTAAAGAACACCGTCGTCAATTGAGACTTTTCCAAACTCAGTAGAAGTCGGTTTTTAGTCTAACAACGAACCGGCCAAACTTCGATCATTTCCGTGAAACGACTGCCATCTCACCTCTACAACTCACTCGCGATATCGCAGTTCTGCAGTTAGACCTGGTTCGTACATGTTATATGTACAAGTTTGAGGTACATACATTCATGATACTCGCACCCACATTTCGTTTACTATGATTTTCAGACCCACGTAATAGAGGCCTATTGTCGTCAAGGTATGCCTATTGTCGTCAAGCGGGCACTTTATTGTTTACTGTCGAGGACAGCCCTATCCTTTAGTCTCCTTCTACGACTCTACTTCCCACGGGAAGAGATGGGAAGGCCCTATTCCCTACTCCACCGGAAACCGATAGGACAATGTTTGAAGTAATCTATTATTTGTATTATGATCAATAGCTACGGCTAATATTGAGAGTGGTAGTATAAAACAACAGTACTGTATATTCGAGTAGGTATACAATTTAAAATAATAAATTTCCACACATACATACTTGATAACCACATTTTCAAATATTCTAGACTTCAATAAGAAAAAATAATATGAAAATAAAATTTTAAATCATCACAAATTTCATCTGAAAATATTTATGTGGTAATTTCAACTCTATATAAGTCATTTGAATGAAAATAATAATGTTGTTTTGTATTTACTGTTTTTTGTTAATAAAGTCGATTGTATTAAGCTGTATTATACACAGATGAGGTATGAGACATCGCGTGATTTCACGTAAATGTGCTGTTTCCGATTTGATTCAAAATGATATTCTTCGATATACAGTTCATCTCCTTTCATTCCAGCCAAATCAGATGCTTTAGCTTACTATTACACCATTGTCAGGACTAATTCTTACACATTTGTATAAAGGTGGATTTAGACCAAACGAACCTAGAGCTAGAACTAAATAAAAGAGTATTCTTTCTTAATATTTTAATGTAAATGAAACCTTATTTTCAGCGTTTACAGAAAGAACAACGAGCGAATGTTCTGTCACTGTTTACATTAATAGAATTTTGAGATTTAGTCACTCCGATAGCGATCGATTTTTTTTATTTTAATTAGTCTTAATTAATTTAGTTTTTTTTAGTTTTAATAGTTTTTAGTTTAATTTAGTTATTTAAATAGAATTTGTCTTTTGTCAATAATAATTTATTTTCTACATAAAAATTTATATCAATTAAATTAGGGTTGCCATACGTCCCCGTACGCCGGGACATGTCCCCGTTTGAGGCCTGGTGTCCCGGCGTCCCGGCCAATAAGCAAATTGTCCCGGTTAAACATTTTTAGTATTATATTAGAGAGCTGGACTTGGTTGGTAATCAGTAATATACCTACAATAAACACGACTAAGTAGCTAGGCTATTAATACGTAGATAGAACGACGAAAGCGCTGATATTTTTCCATACATGAATATGTTAATGAGTAATAAAGACCCCGGGGCCAATGATTTTACGAGAAAAACGCGATGAAGGACAGATGGCGCTCATACTTCCAACGACATGCTGAATAAGCAGCAAGAGGTGCATCCACCAGACCTCTTTCCAACAAGGACAAGGACTAGTGCCACCGATAACGCCTGCAGAAGTACAGACTCGGCCTCGACGAAATCCCCATCGAGGCTTGGAAGGCAATGGGTGCATTGGGTGCTCGTGGTGTGAGCATTCTAACAAATCTGTATAACCGCGTACTTCTCACCGTGAGATCCTGAGCCAGTGGAGACTGAGCTTCATTACGCCAGTATTCAAAGGCAAGGGATCGGTGCAGGAGTGTGGTAGTAACCGCGGTATAAAGATAATGTCCCACACCATGAAGCTCTATGAGCAGATAATCGACTCCTGGATCCGACAGGAGAGTACACTCTCGGAGTGTCAGTATGGGTTTCGTCCCGGGCACGGGATCATTGATCCGGTGTTCTCCCTAAGGATTGTGGTGGGGAAATACAGGGCGAAGAACACGCCCCTGCACTGCCTATTCTTAGACATGCAGAAGGCCTTCGACTGTGTTCCTCGCGCGGTTATCTGGTGGGTACTGTGGGCTAAGGGAGTTCCAGAGACCTACATTGACACCATCCAAGATAAGTATCATGATTCTGGTTCCGTGGTTCGGAGTGCTTTTGGTGACTCAAAAGCCTTCCCCATCACCATCGGAGTACACCAAGGATCCGTCCTTAGTCCTTACTTATTCAGCTCGGTATTAGACGTCTTGTTGGACAGTACCAGAAAACCACATAAGCAGCCTCCGTGGTTGCTCATGTATGCTGATGATATTGCGCTGAAGGACGCGGACAGGAGCAGATTGGTGCAACACGTGAAAGTGTGGAAGGAAGCGCTTGAGAACGGTGGTATGAAGCTAAATGTAGCGATGACAGAAAGTTTAGCGTTAAACTCGACAGATTTCACACCGGTCCGCATAGGCGATGATTCGGTTTAAGTACCTGGGATCTGTACTTCATATGACCAGTGAAATCGACTACGACATCAGGGCACGCATTGCTTCCGCGTGGGCCAGGTGGTGAGAAATGACTGGCGTGACGGGTGATCCCAAAATGCCAGTCAGGTTGAAGAAGCAGGTCTATAAGACGATCATTAAGCCTGTCCTCTTACATGGTTGTGAGAGCAAGAGCGTAAGCACGTAAGAGCTGCATGTCACGGAGATAAAAATGCTGCGTGAGGAACTCTTGCAGCCGCGGCAGCCTTCATGTCCATGACATCGCAGATAAAAATAATGCTAGAGAGCCGCCTTCGCTGGTGCGGCCACGTCTTGCGGCAACCGCCAGGATACGTGGGTAGCAAATGCCTGACAATGGCGGCCCCAGCGGGTCCAGGTAGAAGGGATAGGCCCAAGAAGTCCTGGCTTGACGTTATGGAGAGTGATATGCGTGCAAATGATCTCACTACCATGGACGCCCAAGATCGTGTCAAGTGGAGGAGGAAGAGCCGGAAGGCGGACCCTGAGCTCCGGGGTCATCTTGGCCAGGGATGCAATCGGGAGAAAGCGTCTACATGAAGATGATGTTTAACTTAATGTTGATTTAACTTAAGGTTGAATTAAATGGAATTTTCATTTTGAGAAAGGATAGAATGAGCATTCGTTCGTCTAATGTAAATCAACCTTTACACAAACGCAAAAGTCACAGTTTTTAGTCTTAACAATGGTTTGTCAGGTCGTGTCTCACATAAATCGCGAATGTCCTACCACAGTGTGTACGCAGCCGTATATCTGTAAAAATAGGGAATAAAATGTAAATTTCCTAGTGTATTAGATAAATATAAATCAACAGGTAGATAGGTAAGTCTTCAAACAGGAGGAATTTTAATGCCAAATAAAAAATTACATTCCAAATTATATTTCTGTAGTTTGACTTCATTAGGCGCCTCTCACACAACAATATAGCGTTCTCGCTCTTCGCAACCTTTATTTTCCACAAAAATTGGGTAAATTGAGGCGCAAAATTAATTCAAACTACTACAATAAAACTATAATAGAGTAACAAATCTTATTTTTCTTTGCATCGTTTCAGCATTTTACAAATTCATTTACTAACGTTGTTGTATAAATATAATATTATTGAAAGTATAAAGTATATGCTTTCTGAAGAATACATGTGGGAGCTGTATCTCCACGTATTTAAAAGTAAGACTTAGCTTCGATGCATAAGGCTCATTTTAGATTGAACAAGTCTCGTATATATGTAATGATTTTCAAAGGTCCAATGTTAGAATTCGTTCTGTACCTATGTCACTGATTTTAATTGATAGAAATAAATATACATATACTTTTACATAGTGGAAATTGAAGCCTGGTCTGTTAGGGCCGGCGCACATTATTAACATCGGCAAGGAAAAGGATTTCATTTGTCAAATAATAATATAATAGGCCTTGTCACTATCATCATAAACTTTAAATGATAATCATGCAATGCCAATGTCTATCACCGCGATTGAAAATTCAATTTTTAGACTTATAATTATACGGTCTAATGTTATTGGATAAATAAAAATGGTTTTCTGTGCCAATGCCGATAATGTGCGCCGGCCCTAACTTAATTAAAATTACTTCGAAGGACACTGCGTATTCCCATAGGCATGTCGGGTCATAAACATTATTTATTTTTAATTACACGCAGGTATATTGTTATTTACATAATGCGTTTCGTTATACATATAATCATACATGCATTATAATCACGCCTTTATCCGCAGAGGGTTAGGCAGAGGTGAATTAACACCCACATTTCACCAATCATTGTATTACCCACGTAATTAATAGGGGGTGAGCCTATTGTCGTATTGCGGGCACTATTGTCGACTTGAGCCATGCATCTGAGGCTGAGTCTGGGCTGTTTATAATTATGTCTATGTCTGTCTGATGCTAAACAGCCCTTCGTTATCCGTTTTTTTTTTATTTTTTTTTTACATTCTAGTTATATTTTGTATCGCAACATAATTAAGCCTTCACAACTGAACAAAAAGTATGATTGATGGGTTTACTGCACTAGGCTACTTTACAACTGCCCTACATTTCTTCCTGGTTTTAAATTTTCCTACATTTATTTCTGGACAGGCTTCAATTTATTTTAAAACTTTAGCTAGAAGAGATTGTGATGAGTTGCGAATGTCTAACGTTGAATGATCTATTTAAGTCATATTTCCTATGAGGAAATATTTTGTTTCGTACATGTTAAATGTATGTTAGATTAATATAATAGATGTTTATGTTGCTATAATTAATTTATAGTTTTTATGGCTTGCAATGATACCGGGTCGGGAATATTTGTATATCCTCGAAAGAGGTTCCTTCTTCATCGGAGCGCAATCCCGGTTGCATTCATTGAACTCCCAAACCCAAAAGGAAACCCTACGCCGGAACATCGTCCGCAAATTGTCAGATGTTTAACTTACAGTTAATAGCTGAGGTTCGTTTGGTCCTCAAAGATCTATGTAGGGCCAGTGGGTTGGGGGTTTTTAAACCTATATTTCTTATTTGTCAACCGGTCTACTTAAATATCGCGTATACAATTTATATTGAGTATAATGAACTTATGAAAGATTATAAATAGCACCTGTCTAATTAACTGATATAAATAAGACTTTTGCTATAATAGAACTGTTATCTTATTAAAACGCATGTCATAATCACAGATATTGTTTTGTTCGAACATAAACAATATCTTAAGCACTCCGAAGTTATCTTTGCATGATTCAGTGATACTATAAACTCCTGCAATCATAAGCCAAGAAATGTTTTCAATGTGGGACCAACATGTCTTTGCAGTCATACAAAATTGAAGGTGACGTCAAGGGACAGGCGAAATATTTGTATACCTCGGTACGCGTATCTTGGACCTAAATCGCGAGACAAACTAGACCCTGGCGCCCGTGGATTGTTTTGTAATAATCTATGCTTGGTGAATTGGAACTCGTCCACCGCAGTAGCACCCCGTGCTATCCTCAAAAGACACCCAAGAAACATGTACTGCGCGTATAGGGCACATTTTAAGTCCAAGATATATGTCCTGTCCTGAGCAATACCGAGTATAGGTACTTACACGGCCAGGCGCGGTCCGAGGGGGGGGTCACAGGGGAAATGACCCCCCCTCCCCCAAACCATGCACGTCATATTGAAAAGTCCCAGTACGAGGGGAGGGGGGGTTAAATTTCTCAAGGAATTTCCAAAGTGACCCCCCCCCCCCCCAAACTTCAAGCTGCGACCTCGCCTGTACACGGCTTAGCTTGCGAACATCTAAAGGTGCTGATAAACTTGAGCATTCACTTGTAACAGAACATCGAGCATTCGCCGTTTTTAAATTTGTCGAACCGAACAACGAACCGAGCCAAGTGTAGAGCCAAATAATGCTACGAACATTTACATGATCTTTCTAGCGAACACTCTAGTTGAAGCAAACTTACAGTCGTTTTGCAAGCATGCTCGCCAGAATGCTCCCCAGAATGCTTGATAGAAAGCTCACTAAAACGCTCTCGTTTATTTTTCTGTAATGTAACATTCGTAAGAATGCTCATTACAAGTGAATGCGCAAGTTTATCAGCACCTTAAGGGGGGCCGCGCACGCACATAGCAAATTGTCAATAAGAATGGTTCTTGTTAAGAGCAGCAGTCAAGAAGCAGCCTCCGGCACTTGGATCCCATGTCTATAATCCCATGGGATCTTAGTATAATCTTTTTTTGCTTTTGATCCTATATTCATAGGATTGAAATATACTGACGATTTTGTAGAGTGTTTATGGCAACTTCGCTCCTATCGATATTTTGGAGGATCCTCAATACTAGGATCCTATAAGACGTCGTTCCCATGGGATCCACAGATAACTTTTACGCCTTTTTACTCCTGCATTAACATGTGTCACCAAAAACAGCATTGGTGTGTAGCTCCCCTAACGGATCCTATACAATAGGTTCTCATCACGCCACATTCGTCTCGTTGCTTGTGACGCGTTTGTATACGCGGCCAAACAGTCCCTGGGCAGGGCTACTATGCACAACTATTTCTTTAACCGTGTGTACATTTTCTTTATTATTTTCACTTTTTATATTATAATCACGAATGTTCATGGTATGTAAAATCTAACGTTATCTAAGTATGTACGGTATCATTGCAAGCAAATCGATGTACCGCTTCGTCACTTATGTTCGCTCATAATATAATTCTTAAGAATTTGTTATCATTGTATATTTTTATATAGTCATTTGTTTTTATCTTTAAATGTAAGAATACTAGATATTGCATATTAGAATTGTATTCCAAATGTTACAGTCAAAGTATTAAATTGGATATTTTATATTATTACTAGTACAACTAGAATTTTGTTTTCATATACGAATTCTGTGTATATTGGTACTCGTAGTTTATCTTAGAATGTAAATCACCAACTGTCCAAATTAACTACTCTGACCGTAACACAATATTTACCTTAGATATGGTTAGGTAGAATGATTGAAAAAAAAACTCGAGTCTAATGTATTCCTTATTTTTTATATTGCCAAATATATTTTAGTGGTAATTTGGTGTAAAGGAAGAGATGATTAATTATGAATAAAGTATATAATGTTGGTTTCCATTTCAATTTGGTTGAGTTATTTCATCTACATTCACTAGTTTACTAATTTACATCAAGACGAGGATTAATACATTCGGTACCTATAGAGTAAAACGGGGTGAATAAGGATCAATGGGTGAATGGAGACAAAATGGTCGTTAAATATTAGTAGTATATGTGAAAGAAAATAATTACAGAATTTAGCTGACTATTTTATTTCAATTCACCCTTTGGTACCTATTCATCCCGTTTTACGGTATCCTATTCTGTATAAATATGAAATGACGATAGTCAGAATGCAGATGATAAAATGAAAAGTCATCAGTTTAATCATTTTTAAAATGGCGAATGCAAATCTCGACTATTGATAACTTATCTTAATCCGGATAACAGAAGCGAAGTGTGAAAATTTTCAAAATGTAAGCTGGTGGGAATAAAACTTACCTCGATCTAGTTTGTCATGCACCATGCGACCCATTGGGTAGCCGACAGGAATCGGGTTATATGAACCGCTCGCCACTGCCAGATAGTAGAAAGTATGAAATATGAGACAAGGGTAAACCAATGACTTCTATTTATGTTATTATACAACAAAACTGTGCCGGTTCGTGGATGAAGTGGGACAGAGACCTGACTAGATAGAGGTAGTTAATGAATCTGACAGCTATCTGAACCCCAATTCTGCTAATTGTCAACCAATGTTACTGCAAAAAATGCCACTTCATTTTAGAATTTACTGGTATGTTGTTAAACTCTAAAACTAAATAGCACCTTGTGAAGTGAATGAAAAAATGTTATAAACTTTTTTCATTTAAACTTGGACTCTCAGTCTATGTTAATAAAGTCTAAATTTAATGGCATTTTTGCTGTGTCAGTATGACAGTGGTTAATAATTAACAAAAACAGGGTCCTCCTGTATAAGCAGGCAGGCAGCAGGCGCGGTCGCAGCTTCACATTTTGGGGGGGGTCACTTACCTAAGTGCGGCAATTCCCCCCCTCCCCCCTCTCCCCGGTACTCGAACTATGTCGGGCTCCAATCGACTAAAATTAAGAGTCTCTGTGGCGTGGTGGTAGTGAATTCGATTCTCGCTTAGTGCAAATATTTGTATACATGGATCTGTCTATTTGCATTTGATGTTTGTATGCCTGTTAACTCGGACACCAATGGCATTAAGCCCAAACCGATGGGAGTGGTTATGTCGGGCTCAAATCAACTATGAATATGCACACCGTCTTGGGTTGGATCATTATTTGCCGAGGTTGAGATTGCCACTGGCATATCCCTCACACTTCGGTGTCCCCATCTTGTCCCGGACTCTACCTGTCACCCCTAACGCTTATGAAAAAGCCTCCGACGCCCGAGTCATCTTCGCGCATTGCGGACTATGCGGGACGGAAGGGACCTGAGTCTTCTCTGTCCCCGCTCCCCCACCTCTTTCGCGAGCATTACTTGCTTGCAGAAAGAGGAGGAAAAGAAGCGGCGGCACCCCACATACTCGCACTCTGCAACATCACTGTGAGTGAGGCACGTGCTGAGGAAGACAACTTCCAATCCCAGGGCCGCCACAAAGATCTGCCGCGGTGTTTTCCACGCCGTGCATTCAGTCAGTGTGGGCAGCTCCGTGTCCTCGCTTGCATCACAATGATGACACTCAGGCGTTGGCTCCTTCTGGATCCGACGTAGGTGACTCCCGAAACATACGGTGATCACCTGTGTCAGCCGGTACAAGAGGCACCCGTGAGCCCTTATAGTCAGTCCTCCATGATGTGCTTTACCGCCGCTATTACGACGTGCCTTGTGTTTGGTTGCCAAAGTGTAACTTCCATTCCTCCATCACGTCCAAGCGGCGGCGCTGGGACTTCACTGCCTCGATTTCTCAAGGCTCGGGTTGTCAGTGGGGACATCCGCGCCGCCCTTCGGTACCTGTATTGCACCGAAAAGGCTCTCGCCTCCAAATACCACAGTAGGGTTCCGCCAAGGAGACTCGACACCTTGAAGGAGATCGTGCGGTACCCTCTGAAGACCTAGTTGGCCATCTTCTTGCCCCCCTCAAGTTGGACAGCAACCCCACCAGAGCGGCAGCTGCGCCTTTCAGATTGGGGGCCAGACTTCGGAAAAGTTTTCCGAAGTATCATCGGCCATCGAGAACGAGCCAAGTATTTCATATGGGGTTTGATGCCAACGGGAGTGCCTCGCGCTATGAGGTTGGTTCCCTAGGTGGCGCGCGCTGAGGTTCATAAAAGAACATGGCCTCGGTTTTATGCAGGACCATTGGCTATCGTTATGGGCAACCGCGGTCGTGCCTTTCAGGGTCGCTTAGCGCTGTGTAGCAACGCATGCCATGACTGGCGTGTCATCCGTATAGCACGTGACGGTGACACCGTCCTCGAGCTCACCGCGAGCACCCAGACGTATCCGATGGAGTGTTCTGCAGGAGCGAGTGCAGAACCAATCCCTGCGGAAAACAGCACGACATCTCTCGCCAGCCGAGTCCGGACGCGGTTGGGTAGCTGACGGCTCTCTCTATCGGTTACGCGGGCTATGGGGCGAGGGTGGAGAGGCACTTCATAACTCGTCATACATGAGCGTCTCCTTAATGCAACTCGAGGGCAAAGTGTTGAATACGTTGGCGATGTCCAAAGAAACCACCAACATCAACTGGCCCACAAGTGGGCATCTACAGTCCACAGTGGAGCGTCTCTGGTGGAATTCATATTGACCACCCGCCAGGTCGGTCTAAAGAGGTGCTGGACGAGGCGCTTTGCAATAACTCTTTCAAAGAGCTTTCAGACCTTGTCAGGCAACACTATAGGTCGGTAGGCGGACGGCGAATCCACCGGATGCCCGCCTTTCGTATGAGGACCAGTTTCCCCGTCTTTAACAATTTCGGAAACTAGCGCGGAACAGGTCGTCCTCATCCACGCTTGGCGCCATAGGGCATCGATTGTGCCTTGACACGTAAGTTGTAAACAATCCTTCAGCATTTGCTCGTTTACGTAGCAAAACGTTCGTATCTTTAAGAGTACATATTTTAATGCTACCTAAATTACAATTTTACCAATTGTTTACCTTTAAAAGACGCGACAAGGAATTAAATATTGCAATATAATTACTTTGCAAATTTTTTGAAGACTTTTCAATATGACGTACTGGGTTTTGGGGGGGGTCATGTCCCCTGTGACCCCCCCCCTCGGACCGCGCCTGGCAGGCAGGCAGGTACAAAAATTACGCGTCGCTGATGGTCGGACGGCCCGTAAATGACCACAAACTGATCCCCCAAAACTGTTACTGAAAAACTACTACTAATAATGTTTACCTTTAGGTACGTGTAGGTATAGAAGCAACCACTCTGGAGTACACTTAGGGAAATTCCTCTATACCTATAGCTTTCAAATATGCTCAACCCAGTAGTCCATCTTGCAATTTGCCGTGAGAAAACTTACGCACTGTGTCAACCTATCTCTCCTCGATTTCACCTTTGAGATGCGGACTTATAGTTTCTCCAATAAATACTTACACATTAAAATACCCTCATACATCAATCCATTGCACAGTTGTCCATTGAGGTTGTCTGGAAGAAATCGCGCCCAGCGATAAGACCGCTGATTGTACTGTCACTTTTGTTCTGCTGTTTTTGTATATGATTCATACAACTGGCGTACAATAAGGCATATTATATTGTATAACACGATCGCAGCGCCACTAGGCAAGTTCTCGTATTTTCATAAAGTCGATGCCGAAATCAGATCGGGCTCATAAAAATATATCGACTTTAGTAATTAAGTAGTATAAAAATCTGGAAACGTGGACAAATGAAATCTACTGCTGATAGCTTATCTGAAGATTATGGATAACACGGCTCAGTAATACATATAACAGCAATCGTAATCTAATTATTGTTATTTGCTGGAAAATCCTAATTACAGGTGAGTAAATATTTTTAATTGTTAAGCAAATAAAAGGTAGGAAAAGAATATAATATGCATAGAAACACTTTTTTTTGTATTTGTACTTTAAATGTTCTAGTAAAAGAATCATTTCTCTGGCTAGAAGATAAAGTAGAAGTTTGATGTTATACACACTTAAAAAGCTGTCCTGTAAATTACAGATTTAGCAGAAGTAGGTAGATGCTATCTTCATTTGATTGATAGGTCGATTTATTATTTAATAGTTCAAGCCAATCTTACCTGCCTGCTGATTGAGAGACGAGGCTTCCCTCTCGGAGTTGGGAGGTCAAAAGGCAGTTGCTCCCATAAAACCCGTATAAACCAAATCAAAATAAGGGTACGCGGACCCCGGGACCAAAGGGCAGATGACGATGATGAGGGCGTTTATTCCGTTAGACCTTGTAGATATTTTAATTTTTTTCGGATATGATCCGTGATACCTACATTATCAATTTTGATACATTATCTTGTACTGAAATTTTTTACATAAATAACTAATTAGTGTGTTCACATACATACATTTTTCCTCTTTTGAAAACAGATAACAGCTCCATAAGCAAGCATATTATATGATAAATTCTTAATTTTAAAAAAATGCTTTCAGCAAAATGAAACTCATCATCGGTTTGGCGTTCCTGTCGGTGGCTTTGGCCATCCAACCCATCCAACTCCCAGAGCCAGCTTTACCCGCATTTGAGGAAATTGAAGCACCAAAAATCGAAGGCGTCCAAGTTGTTGACTTACCTGCATTCCAAGTACCCGATATCAGCCCAGCATTACTCTCGCCAGAACTATCGGCTATGCTCAATGAGCAAGGAGAGATTCAACCAGAGCTCTTATACGATCATATGGATTCTGCTCCAGAGAGCTTCGGGCAAGTCCAAACCCCTGACATTAGCCCAGCATTACTCTCGCCAGAAATCTCTGCTATGTTGAATGACCTCGGTGAGATCCGAATTGCTGGTATTCTTCTTATAGCTGAACCAGTTGACACAGTTCAATTTGTGGACGCTCCCCTTGAAGCCGAATACGATTCCGCACCCGTTGACGCTGTTCAAGTTGCCGATATCGCCGACGTTGCTCCTGAAGCTGAAAACGTTGATGCCGTTAAATTTGTAGATGCTCCCCTTGCAGCTGAATACGATTCCGCACCCGTTAGCGCTGTTCTAGTTGCCGATATCGCCGAAATTGCTCCTGAATCTGAAAACGTTGATGCAGTTAAATTTGTGGACGCTCCCCTTGAAGCCGAATACGATTCAGCACCCGTTGACGCTGAAGTTGCCGATATGGCCGACATCGTATTACCTGAAGCTGAAAACGTTGACGCAGTTCAATTTGTGGACGCTCCCCTTGAAGCCGAACACGAATCCGCACCCGTTAGTGCAGTAAAAATTGCCGATATCGCCGAAATTGCTCCTGAAGCTGAAAACGTTGACGCAGTTCAATTTGTGGACGCTCCCATTGAAGCTGAATATGATTCCGCACCCGTTGAGGCTGTTCAAGTTGCCGATATCGCCGACATCGTTCCTGAAGCTGAAAATGTAGACGCTCCTCTCGAAGAGGAACAAGGTTCTGCAGTCGCTGAATCCGTTCCAGTTGCTGATGCTCCTCTTGAAGGTGCACGTTTAGATGAAGCTACAGCAAAAATTGGGCAACTTATCTCAAAGTTACTTCAAAACCGTATTAAAGACATTGCCGCAAGGGGTTAAGCCCGTTAATTTGTAAACAAATGTCGTAATGTAACATTTTAACTTCGAAGTCATTTTACATTTGAGTTCATCACATTCACTGTAACATATTTATAAAAATTAAAACACTATCACGTATTTTCATTACCTACTTTATTGACAATCTAGATCTTATCTACCTAATAGCCTTTAAAATAAATAGTACAGCAAGTGTTTATTTAAGCACATAATCCTCAGGGTAATCCATGACTTTAGGATACTGTTTAATTTCCTCTTCGGGTATATGGTCAAGTCTAGTTGGTACTAGTCGTGTTTGACGGATCTGGTTGGTAACATTCTGCATGATATCTTCAGGGACGTTTTCTCTGTGATATATGAAAAGTCGCTGCATAGTGTGACGTCTTTGGAGATTGCCTTTCATTGCTCTGTACACTGCTTTTTTAATAATCTGAAATAATCAAATAACTATATTTAGGGTGGATTACTTGTAACTCATTACAACTTACAGCTTGCTACTGCAGCAGCTGTTATTGTTAATAAAAAACCAACTGAAGCACTGGTCCTGGATTAGAACCAGAGGAGGTGGTTGTTGTTGCTCAAGGCGCTAGGTGACAAGGGTGTAAAAAAATCTAATTCAGAAAACAAATTTCTAGCTCCAAATAAAACTATTATGGTGTTTTTTGAAACATTTATGTTGAGTGAGTTGAGTTGAAAGTAAAGGCCATTAATGGTCACTAGCATAAATTTTAGAATGGTTGTATGTTGGACAGAACCAATAGAAGCATTTTCTCCTGTCTGTTCAACCTGTTTCTTTTCAAGCTTTTTCTTGCTTTATCAATTTTATTATACAAGTAAAATGTAGCATTATAAAAAAAAGAAAGAAAGAAAAGTTTTTTGCTACTAACTATATGCCACTTTAGTAAGAGTCTGTGCCAGAGCTTTGTCTAGTAAATAGTAGGTGTAATATTCAGATGAGGCTGACTTGGGCTCTGAAGCTGTGAATAGGACCTCACACAATACACCCAAATAGAACAAAATTATAGTATGCACTCAAATATCTTTTCTTCGCTTCTCATAAACATTTAGGTCTAAAATATTAATTCTTTAGACTTGTATACTCCATTCGGTAAGTTACTTAACTAAAGGTAAACAATCTCATAGCAACTTCTTATAAAACACATAGGTATTAAAAAAACTAGGCTAACTGACTAACTAGTGGTTGGATTTCAGTTTTTAGTCTTCAAAATATGTTTCTAAACAGAATTTTTTTTATAAACTGAGTTTTTAAATAAAACATTAAGTAGACACGTCAAGGTTATCTACATTTAGTTAAGGATTGACCGAATGAAGTATAGGTAACAGAAATGATAAGAGTGAGGACAGTAAGAAGTCTGAGACAATTTTAAAGGATTACTAATATTACCATACACGAAAATCTACCTCCTAGCAGCCTTGAGCTATCTAGTGGACAAGTAATGTGCCTGAAACTATTTAAACATACCATTGTTGGATCCTTATTGTGTAATTCCCAAGCCAAGGTCCACGAAGCACCGCCAGGGTACCCGGTGTGATGGAAATATGCTCTCTTACGCCACTCGTCACCTCTTAACGCAATATCCCGACTGTTGATGCACACAACAACATCGCCACAATCATTCATTGGATGGTAGATAGGTTTATGCATTCCCATTAGATATTTCTTAATAACATTAGCGGACTCATATGGGTCTTGCCATTTGCAGTCAAATATATGCCAAGTACGAGCAAAAGTGGCCCATTGCTGAAATTAATGTATTGTTTTGGTTAGGTTATGGTATAAAATATGTCATGGATGTTCTAAATAGTTATTTAAATTATACCTGTACTCTTTTAGCCGCAGACATTCTGTTTCAATTCAAATTGAGTTTATAAAAAGTTGTTTTTATTCATTGATCAATTTTGTAACTAAAAAACAAAATATATCATAATATGATATAGTTTTTAGGTTATGTATTGCACTGGCTCACTGGCTGCTGTCAAGTCAATAATGTCAATTGGAAAGTGACATTTGACATTTTAGAATTTTTCGACTTTAATAATTTCGTCTAGAAAGTGAATAACTGATTAAAATTGATTAAAACTATAGCAATCTCATGGTGAATAAATTAAAATATTTTTCTTATAAGTTTAAATAGGTCGGTCGGTTCAAAATAAAACTTCTAGTCTCTTAACAATAATTTTATTACAGGCAACATAATGACTAGGTATGTTAAAATACCCACTTTAGCTAGAAATTATGTTGTGTTAAACACTAAGATGTAGGTCCATCCTCAAGTTATATGAAGTTAAATGGCTCATGTATTGCTCATTTGCTAAGAAGTTTTCTATGGCTCTGTTCCTAACATCCTCCCAGGCGTAAAGTTCTCTGTATAATGGACGCACGTATTTCAGGCGTCCTAGGCTGTTCAAGAAACCAAATACTTCATCAAGTATGCTCTCATTTCTGCTGATGACATTCAGTCGTAACCATCTGTAAATAAGATTACATTTATTTTAGTGAAATTTTAAAGCCATTAATTACTATGCCATCTTTTCCTATACTTAGGTTTAATTAACTAATACCTAACTTCTAATATTGTCTACGAAGAGCGAGGATGCGCGTCAGGGATACTTTTTTTTTTTATCGTGCGAAAAATCCCCACGGATACCTCCCCCGCCGGAACCGGAGGCTTCTCCTCCGGTTCCGGCGGGGGAGGTATGTTATGTCGGACTCGAACCGACTAAAACGCACGCCGTCTGTGGGCCGTCGGTTGCCGGAGGTGAGATTGTCGTAGCCATATCCCTTGCACCCCGGCCGACGGTCAGGGATACTCGGGAATGTTTTTATAGGAGTGGAAATCATATAGTCAGTGTGAAGACAGGTGGTTGGCACACTAATGTTCGTAATTATATAGTCTATGATTTCTTAGTAGATGGTTGATTATAATACTACTTAAGCATAAGTTCCTACATACCTGTACATAATATCTTTGTTGTTGTTTCCGATTATCTTGTACTCCTTACCAAGGCTGCTCAGCCTGTCCAGTGACAACGCAGGTTTCGTAATGAGCTGTTGGAGCAGATGTATCAGCTGATGCACGTCAAAGTTGTCCACGTCATCGTATGAGAGTGCAACGTTTGTATTTGCTACACGGTCAACAAGGACCGCCACCTCCTCTGACATAGTCTTGTCATAGCTACCAAGAAGAAATAAATGTTTAGAAAAATGGTGACGTTCAGAGACGTCTGATAGAGTTGCCTGTGTCGGTTAGGCGTATCCAGGCGTACTTTGTTAAGCGTCTCTGAATGCCTTATCATCTCAGGCGTCATTACTACTTCCGACTTTGATATGTTTTGCGCCGGGGCCATGTTAGCAATACTGGTTCTTGAATCAAACCAAGCGAATGATGGCGAACGAACTAACTTTTTTTTAAAGAATATTAGTTAGGTACCGTAATTATCAATATTCCCTCTAACCCCTCCAGGTAAGCTAAATAGCTTGTGTTAGAAGCAGGTTCACGTCAGTATTATAATGGCCAGGACTCGAACCCGGGACCTTTCGATCGTAAGGCCGACTCCTTAAACACTAACAGACGCGTAAGGTCAATAAACCAGTATGAATCCTAGTGCTTAAATGTGTGTCCATATATTAGATACATTTAGCAGCTGCTCTATCGCAATAACAGGAAATGTAGTAGAAATAAATAGTAAGGAGTGCTGGTATATCCCATAACTTACTCAGGAATGACTGGAGGCATTCCAACTCCATATAACCATGCGTCCCAGTCCACCTTATCCAGTTTGTCACTGTCTTTGAAGTAGTCCAAAAAATGGGCTTTGAATTGATCCGTATTGAGTGACTGCATTCTAAACTGGTTTACGTACGAGCGGATATACTTGTCGAAGACCTCTGAAAAATTACAGTATCAAATGAATTATCCTATTGCAGTCCACTGTTATAGTACAGGGTATAGGCCTCTCCCAACGTGCGCCATAGCACCTGATTCTCCGCCTTGCGCATCTAGTCCATCCCAGCCACCTTTTTCAGATCGTCTGCCATCTTGTTGGCAGATAAATACCTACAGTATAATACAGGAGGATACAGCAGATACCTACATACCATAATCATGGTCATGTAGACGCAATTTCCTGATTGCATCCGTGGCCAAGATGACCTCGGAGCTCAGGGTCCGCCTACCGGCTCTTCCTCCTCCACTTCGTACGATCTTGGGCGTCCATGGTAGTGAGACCATTTACAAAGAGCAGATACATACCAAATACAAACAAAAGATCGAAAATTACGATACAAGTCAACAAGAATAATTCAATCGCAATACTCAAGTACCTAACCTTTCTGACGGGTCCTCATTCCTGGCACAGCTAGTCTACAATACAATTAAGTGTTTTCAACGAGAAACTTACCGGCTCCTCCAAACAAATCCTCCAAATACCTCAAGAAGAGTGATCCCTTCTCGTACGGGATAATAGAAAATGCCTCATCGGGATGCACCCCGTCAAGATTCAAGACTAGTTTCGTCAACGGATTTGTCGCACCCAATGTTTCAACCTAAATGAGATAATAAAATCATCATTAGTTAGTCTATCCACTATTCGTGTCGTACCGTGGCCATGCAGGACTCTACCAACACCTATGAAAAGTCATCATCATTCTCAGGATTTTTTTTTTTTATACTACTTAGGTGGCAGACAAGCACACAATTTTCCGGGAGCGACTTTTTGCCCGATGGTAAGTCCTACACCAGAGCCTAGTCCATTATTTAGCATCGCATCGACTATCAGGTGAGGTATACTACGACTATAGCCATGTTAGTCATGAGCTAAGTCCAATCATATAACTTACCCCTTCAGCTAACTGTTCGAGCCCTAGCAAACTGTGGAAATCGCGGTGACGTTTAGCCTGAACTGGATCACTGATGAGTGATGCTGCGACCTTCCTCTCAAGGAACACTGTGAACCCTTCCTTTAGCCAGAAATGCTCGAAGTTCTTGATACTTAACGAATTTCCCGTCCAACTGTGCATTATTTCGTGAACTATTACGCTTGCTAGACTTTTGTCGCCCACCTGTGGAATAAGTAGATAAGTACGAGTATAATAGCTCCGTATTGCCTCATCAATATTTGTGCAGCATACTATTTAACACGTCAGCAAAAATAAAGGATCCAACGAGCTGATCTTCGCCGGACTCTCGCTCTCAAACGTAGTCAGGTATTTTGCGGACTATGCTGCCTCATACGTGTCAGCCATGCCTGCACGTCGTGCAAATCGTAAGGAATTTTTTGCACGATTTTGCAAATTATATTTGCCAAAAATTTGCTCCTTTCCGTCCTTTTTAATAAATCAGCAGTTTTTATTTGTCAATCTATACGTTATAGGTAAACTAATCAGGACAATACCGCAACATGGGTATTAAGTAGATATGTGTATGTAGGTACCTACATAATGTAGATAATCAATAAATCACTAACATAACGCTAATCAATAAATTACTGTTCTTGTTTGACAACACGAGGATTGCTATCAATTTTATGGCTAACATCTGGTTAACAACAACATTTTTATTTGCAGTTAAATCGTAGGTATGTTTCTATCGTAATGTAACAATTACTTACGTAAACACTAAAAATTACGAAAATGTATTCGTTTTTAAAAAGCCTTTTGACCTTACCACAATGGTAGGACTGACGAAAGTAATGCAAGGATTCTCCATAGCTCCGTGCGGAAACGATGGAGGCAACACGAGTAGGTCATACTCCGTCCAGTCGTAAGGTCCGCATATTTTTTCAGCGGCCTGGAGATATTGCTCAGTATCTTCAAATTCAAATGCGCTACGGACGACGTCACCCTCTTCTGTCCATACCTTTGATCTAAAAAAATATAGGAGGATTAAAGTGTGGTTCATCAAGATCAAGCCTGCTGATACACGTACACCTGAGTAGACGGAACTCTAAGTATTAAATCAATCAGAGTAAGTGGGCCCTGTGGCCCGCCCGAGGTAGAAGTCTCGGATGAAACTGGGAACTACACTAACACGATAAAGAAATTAATGGTTCAAAGCAACTGTCGCAGTCCCCCAAGCTGAAGCAGGGTCAATCCTCCGGCGCATTGTTTCGTGTAGACCTCTCTATGGAATTTTATAACTAACGTTGGCGACCAAGGTCGTTCAGGTTCAATGGATAGGTATTCACACGCCCTCGATTCTGCTAAAGCACAACCATTGTCACACTACAGACTGCGAGAAAATTCCATTTGATTTTAACCTTTAAGTTAATGCGTTTAAAGTTCAAAATTAAATGGCTTTTTGTAGAGCGAATGAGAGAGTGTAATGAAACTTATTTAATTTAATTTTGGACTTTGAGTCTGTAGCAATAAAGTCTAAAATTTATTGCCACTTTTTGCAGTCTCGGTGGTATGGCAATGGTTATGCTTTAGTAGAATCGACGCCCTGGTTTCCTAACAACACAGGCAGACGTGAAGATGCACCGTGTTGTTTTAGTCGGTCCTTTTAACGAAGACGGTGGGCTACCCTTCAGTAACGTTAGCATATTGGTGGTAGTGGTAGAATGCTTTTTAAAAACCATAATGTACCTACCTTGGTCCAAGCGGCCTGTGATCTAGAACTGCCACAGTAAGGGCAAACAGATTTGATGGTATCGGAAGTGGCTGATTAAATGTCGTCTTGTTGTTCTTCACTTCACCTCTCAGGGCGCTCATGAGCACTGTGAACTCTTCGGGAGCGGTCACCTCCGCGTCATATGTGAACTTGACAGAGGGACTGTCTTGGCACGGCAGGATCGAACGAGCGTGGATTGGCTGTGGAAATGTCAGTAGTTACGTAAATCTTATGTATTATGTATTGTCCCAGCGTAGTGTAAGAGTTCTATCGACTAATCAAATAGAAGAAATTGAAAAAGACAGGGTCAAAGAGACTTGAGATACACGATACCTCCTCGGTTCTAATCTCAAAATCAAGATGCAAGAAGTTAAAACTCAGTTACAAGTAACTAGTTAAATAGGTACCTGGTACTTACCGAAGACTGGCTGAACACATAAGGGAATTTCTTATCTAAAGTCTGAGGCGCCTTCAGCCACGTCAGAGCGGATGCCGACGGATCCGTTGTGTACTTTATTCTTATTTTCAACCTGAAAATTTAAAAAAAGTACAAACACAAGTCATTGTTACGACTGTGCACAGAGTTCAATTTCAAATTCAGAAGTTCGTTAGATTCAGTTCAAGTTCAGCAGAAGGTTTATATTCCTGTGATACACGGAAATATCGGAGTTGCATCGCCCAATCATTGCCTCAGGTAGTGGTAGCTTGAGCTTAGGATTATATTTATGCTATGGCTTGGGTGCAAACAGTGTGATTTAAGTTCGATGATAAACTTTCACACTCCCTGAATTAATAGTTACATACTTACTTCTCCCCGCTGGTGGCTTGCTTTGGCAACAAAACAGTCAGTTTAGTACCATAGTTGGGAATATGTTCACCCAACTCGTAGTGTAGTTGCGAGCCTCCGTCTGTTTCTATCGAATGTATTTTAAGATTACTGACGTCTAATGGCTGTAAAAAAAAATTAGATCACGGTAACACTTCTTAGCGACTAGCGTTACGGACCATTGACGGAACCAGGGTCTAGAGAAGCTGTTTCGAGGTCGAGTTGTTGGGCAATTACAAATTTATACCTAAACAGAACATACCCTGATCAATGTGATGATCTACTGAAAAAAGAGAGCTATTAAAACCGATAAGCTTGCTATCAATACGTAATCTATCAGAATCAGAACACATTCGTTTATTGGTAGTAGAGAAAATTAATGAAGTGTCTAGGACAGAGGACACAAAAGCTGCAAGATGGCAGAAGGTTGTCTCTGCCTACCTCAGAAGGAGAAAGACGCAAGTAAATGTATTTTTAAGAGTAACCTATATAGTAACCGTAATTGTCAGGATTCGAACCCGAGACCTGTCGATGTAACGATGTTTTGCAGGATCACTTATTTGATGTAAGTACCTAAGTCACAATGTGTCTCTGCTAGGTGGTCCTGGGTAAGAAAGAAAGCAAGAAAAATATGGTGTCATCATAGAAGGTAGCCCACAAAGCCAAGTAAGTACCACTTTAGAGGATTCCAAGAGATAATGTAATCTTATGACATTATCTCTTGGAGTCCTATAAATTCGATAACCCCAAGTCATCTCTGTAATATCGGCAGATAACCACTCGACACGAGATAGAAACACATCGAAATATTGACAAATTAACGATAAGATTCCTGTACTTTCGATAAGATGACTGCGATAAATGTCTGTCTCTTCGAATCGTTACGATGCACTTACCAAATCTACAACATCTTCCAGTACATCGAAGTTTAGCGTTGCTTCTCCGTTCAACACTTCTTTATCGAAATCAACACTTAAAGACAACGATATGTGTTTTATGATCGCCAGTTCTGTAAAGAAAACATACCTACTAGTTTATTTCTTCTTCCTGTACCTATGTTTATTTTAAGGTATCTACAAGACACGCAACATGGGCTGTAGGTGGCGTTAGCGCTGAAAATCCTGCCGCAGCGCTGCAGTCGTACGAAATGCATTTTTAATTATATAATTAAAATGCAGTTTAGTCTAGTCGTTATCGTAAGTCACAATCTACCGTACGATAACGACTGAACTATTTCTAAAACATACCTTTATTATGATAATAAAACATATGCGCCTACTATGCTACCTACCACAGCTACCAACTAAGACTAAGTAGAGTCGACAAAGCTCCTAGAGGAGAGAGGCCGAAATGCAGAATCAATAACAAATAGCAAGGGCAGGCAGGCAGTTTTTATTTAGGGTACGTCAATGAATTCGTCTGATGGTAAGCTAAATGGGCAGCCTCAGGAATTAAAACCACCATTGCACCAATGCTGTAAGGGGGGCTCTAAGTTGTACAATTTTATCAGATACTTTTTTACGCTCCCCAAGGATCCGGGATTTCAGGGAGAAGGAAAGACAGAATAACTCGTCAAAGTAGAGGTGATACAATGGGATATGTCTCTGCACAGCTGTAATGGTTAAAGGGTGTTTGTTTACGGTCATTTAATAAATAAAATTCGCAAGAAAAACATACCGGGTCGTGAATACGACGATGGGTCTTGAGGGCTCATGGCACCATTGCACTTAGTGTGGCCAAAACATAGTATTACAACACACGGTAAAAATATAAACAATTTATTAGCCATTGTGGAGCGCGTCTGTCCGGAGCATTATTTGTAACGCGACTGAACTCACTGTCATTTGTATTCGAAACACTTCGGAACCGGAATGACGTGACATAAATACGCGCAATTTACATTCTACAACTTTGTCTACCATAAGTACCATAACTAATATTATGCTTATTGAAGTTTGATTTACACCAAACGAGCGAATACCCATTCTATCCTATGTAAACATTTGACATTCTAGTGAACAGTGGCAGAACATTCGTTCGTTGTTCTTTCTTAAGTAAACGCTGAAAATAAGTTTTTATTCACACTAAAATATTAAGAAAGAATGCTCCTGTTCTAGCTGTACCTCTATGTTCGTTTGGTCTAAGTTCACCTTTACGAGATGACACTATTTTCAAACAACCTGTAACAAAATATTGTAAAATGTGTCACAAGTAGTTCGTTCGAATTTTCACCTGAATTGGTTAACATTATCTAAAAACGCTGTTAGAATCACTACTTCATAATAAGTTAGTAATCTCTTTTATTCACGGAAATATCTTCTCTGAAAGCGTTAAAGGTGTTAAGGCCTACCTATACGCACAACCTAACTTGTAGTTTGGTCTGAATCAGGAACCCAGGACCACTCATCGCCCTCTGAGCTTTCCCAAATCAGTTGGTCCAAATGTCCATAGCTTGAACAGATCCGGACGTGTGGTTTGACTTAAGGGATTTTGTCTTTTCTCCAAGCCAAATATTTATTTGTATAACCACTATTGAGATTGCAATATTTGCTTCATCATAAATAACTAATTATTTGAAGAAGTATCGACAGCAAATAAAACAATACTATTTTTGTTCCTCCTTCTACTAAGGAAGGGAGGTCATTTCTATAATGTTAAAAATTAAGATGGTCCAAGTATGGAACCCTGTGGAACACCATTAGAACGTCGATCGAAACCAGATTGGTGCACACGTACCACCGACTACCTGAATTCTATTGTTCAAATATGTAGTCAGAAAGGTCAAGAGCCTTGTTCCACTTTTAAATAATGATTTCAAAAATATATTCAGTCCATAATTTGTGTGGAAGTTTCGCAATGGCGGTATTAGAATAAAACACTTATAACATTTCAATTTTTTTATTTCATTTTAATCGATGGGTATCAGAACTTATAACTATGAAATCTTATCATAAATTATTATTTATAAAAGTTACAAACTGATCCGATGTTGCCTCTCTAGCCAGTCTTCCATGATGGGTCTTACCGCCGCTACTACGGCGTACCCTACACTCCGCCCAAGTCACTCCTTTCACTCCAACACGATGACCTGGTCTTCTGGACCTCAATTTGTCGAGGCTCAAGGTCCTCTCCCTACTTCTTTCGCCACCAATATAGTTCCAAAAGGGTTTTCGCCTTCAGATCTCATGGTGAAGTCCCGGCAAGGAGACTAGCCGCCTCGAAGGAGATCGTGCGATACCCCCTGGTGACCATGTTGGCCATCACTTTTCCATTTCTTGTCTCCGTTCTGGGTCCGTGTTCTATCGCCAAGAGTTCCTGCCTGGGGAGGTGGTGGGGCTGGCCGGCGTGGAAGTAGCTTCGTCTTCTTCTATTTTAGTACCTTCTATTGGATGTCGGCAGAACGGACAGTGACCTTTTAAGATTAGCTGAATCTCGTAATCTTCTAAATAGAATAGCTGTGGACAAATACATTTGAATACATATTGAATACCAATTGTACTTTTCCATACTATTCTCTATTCTTATAAACGCTGGGAATGCAAAATCGGTAAATAGTGTAGAAAAGTACTTTTTTCATTACCGCGTGTACATTGAGCATTAGAGTTATACGCGTACATACATTTGTAGAGGGGAGGGGGATCTTTTTTATCTATATATTTTTTTACGTTGTAACAGATTTACTTACGTTGTAACAATGTTTGCAAGCAGTGGCTGGTAGTTCCGGCAGCATGTTGCGGTACATCAGTGGCTTGAGCGGCGGTCTGGAGATGATCACAACCCAAGCTGGGTTCAGCTGCAGCAGAGCATTTCGACTGCAGATTACCACTCCTTCTTCATCCTCCTGTATACACAATACATGTTTGGTACAAAGACTTCTAAGCATTGAAATTTTAAAGCATTTATTAAGCTAACTATTCAAATCGACTAAGAATTAGAAGGGGAAGATTGCCCTGTAAGGGAAAGATCGCGGGTTCGAGTCCCGCCGAGGTCGATTCTCTTTTCTAAATCTTAATCGATTTGAACTTTTAAGTATACTCGATTGAACGGAACTGAAATTTGTCCAATAACCGGCAAGCTTTGTGAACAAACGTCAAAAAGTTCGTGCACTAACTGGCCAATCAAAAAACTAGAAAAAGTACTGATCATCCAATGACGCGAGTCGTTTGAGCCCATGATTAGTTTAATATAACCTATCAGTGGCGAGGAGTGCCTGTAACCTGTTTCCTACTGGCTTCTCAGAGACGATAGAGATGTTTTTAATTTCTCCCTCAGGAGTAGCCTGAAGATCTTGAAAATTTTAACCCTTCGCCACTGTAATACGATTGGTAGTTTGGCGTACCTCGACCGTCCACTTACTATTAAAGAGATCTAAAAACTCGCTTTACGCCTGAGATCGTTACAAAGTTTGCTGGACGTTATATTAAATTGCACCTTTTAACGAGAGATTATTTTATGAAAATGTAGAACAATCTCACATCACGGGCGTCACACTCATGCTGTCGATCCCGTAGGAACCTTCGTTCTTGCCTTCTTTCTTCTTGAACTTTCTTGAAGCAAAGCCTTCTTGAAGAACCCCATAATATAGTCGTTTGGGAAAACTAAAGCAGGGAGTTCATTCCACAGCTTGAGCTTGAGGATAAAAATTAAATGTCTTTATCATATCTCACCTCGTCAACTTTGTCTAGAAAGGGGTCACTGCTGTCGGTGTCGTGGTCAATTCGCAGCACTTCGGCGCCTCCCGACGCTTCCTTAGCAGACTTGCTGGGAATAATGGCTCGGTCCAACAGGTCTAGGGCTTCCTCGAATGTTATACCCTCGGCTGGTTCAAATTGTACTAATGGCAGCACTTCTGTGGATTGAACGTTTACATTTTTGTTTTTATCTAAACTAGTATTATAAAATGCAAAGATTTTTATTTATTATTTAGAAATAAATGGGTTTTTTTAATTACCCTCCTTCACTACTTCTTTTGCACTACGCGCTAGCACGCTGTAACGTCACCACGTGCCATTTTGATGAAGCTTGTTCGGTCGCTTCGAGAAATTGAAATAGGTACCTAGTTTTAAAGATTTATTTGATTTCAGGTCCAAGGTATATCAACGGCGTGCTAGCGTTGTTCCTTAGCACACGAGGCTTACAGCGAGCCTGAGGTCCTCTTACACACTCTCGTCTCGGATTGGCTAGGTGGAAACGACTTGTTAGTTTGTCTCTCCAAGATATTATGTCTCCCGCGGGCCTGGGAGTGATGAGTGGAGCCACCTGTCATCCTAGCAGAAGCAAACCGCGGCGGCGACGCGCATTGCTTGCCTCCACATTCCCGGGGGCGAGTTGGGCGAGTTGGGGACTCTTTGGTCCCCACACCGGAAGAGGGTCCACACCTGGGTCAGCCGGGGTGCGAGTCCCTTTTTTTTGTCGTGCGAAAAATCGGCACGGATACCTCCCCCGCCGGAGCCGGAGGAGGAGGTTATGTCGGACTCGAACCGACTAAAACGCACGCCGTCTGTGGGCCGACAGTTACCGGAGGTGATATTGTCATAGCCATATCCCTCGCACCCCGGCCGACCCAGGGCCATATCTCTCGATCTGGCCTTCTACCGGTGTGGGGACCACAGAGTCCCCAACTCGCCCCCGGGTATGGGGAGGCACGCAATGCGCGCCGCCGCAGATAATATATGTGTCCCGAAGTGTACGTTACCGTGCGTGGCCAGCGAGTGCGCGAGTACGTGGTGGCAGTGCGGGCACCGCAGGGCACACAGCGCGGGCGCGTGACGTCGGCAGCGCCAACACAGCGGGGCCACGTCCTCGTCGCGGGACTCGCTGGTGCACGCGCGGTTCTTCAGCATCAGAAGTTCTACGCTCTCCTGTGTAAAGAAAGGGATTTAATCAATAACGTATAGCAAGAAAAAAAACAAAAAAGTAGGAGCAAGGGGAATTCCAGCTAAATCCCTGTACAACTTGTTTAAAGATCTCGGATTGCCAAGAGGTTCAGTAACTTCTTTATTAAATCGAATATCCAAAGCGGCATTGATAGGATCCTACCAAATTTATACAAGGTGATTTTGTAGTCATTTCGGAGCGAAATATTTTGGGCACAGTTTCGATAGCCAAAGCGTCTGGAAGTTTGTGTTTTTTTTTTATAATGTGTGCGAATAACCTATAGGTGAAAGGCATACTGTATGGGGGTCGTAAAAAAAAAAAAGTTTTTTTGCCAAAATAATACTTCCACACGATTTTGCTAACGAAACTGTGCCCAAAATCTTTCGCTCCGAAACGACTATAAAATCACCCAGTATAGGTAGGTGGGGGGAACACTACTGACGGTGGAGGTGAGCGCTGATGCATCACAAGGTGGCCACCCTAAACCTACATCTGGGTCGCAAGTCCCAGTCGTTGTCACGGTGTTCCTCACAGAATCTAATCTCAGAGTGAAATTATTTAACTCTATCTAAAGGGTAAACACTAAAATTTAGGAAGCTTTAACAACCAATAACTAACCTGGAATTTCTGCGGGATCTGCAACCCCAACAATTTATCCAACATTTGACGAGCCAGTGCATTTGCGTTGACGTTCTTTGCTTGCTTTGCTAGGCACAGGTATATACAACTGAGAGTATGGTAAGGAACATTATTACTATTAGCTACATGCTTGGAGTGCAGAACGTACCAAAATATCAATTTTTCCGCAATTTTTTCTAGGGTGTACCACCTAACCGTGGGGGAGAGGGGAGGATTCTGGGCCAACCTACCAATCCTACGTAAAAGTTTGCCCAGGGTTCTTGGCTTAGCCACTAAACATCGCGCGTCGGTAACGCTTCACTTAGCGAAGTTTGGATTTTATGTTCCGTAGTCCCACCACTACTACGCTACGCTACGATTACGAAAAGCAAAAGGGACTACGGAACATAATCTAAATCTAGAGAGGAATGTAACGGGGAATGGAAGGTAACAGAGAGGGAAAATGGAATAAACAATCGCACCAACCGAAAGCAAGCAAAATCGTCGAAGTTCGTCGAGGAAACCTACTCTGTAATAAAAAACCTAACAAATAAATAGTGCCCGGAAGACGCCAATAGGCTCACCCCCCATTACGTGGGACCTAATACAAAAAAAATAGTTTATTACCATAACACATTTTCACGATTAATTTGTGTCCAGTGGTCCCACACTAGGCAAACCTGTACTGTATGTGACAATGATTGGTGACATGTGGGTGTTAAGGCTGCGCGTACGAAATCCGCGACCTGCGACCGCGTATGAAACAAGCGACGGGCGAAGCGACGGGTCACAGAGTAATATGAGTATAGAGAGATCGGTTAATTTACTATCTACTATCGCCTTGTTTTCATTTTGAATTTCCTCTCTGAAGAGTAGATTGAGAATTTTGTACCATTATTTAATTTAAAACTATATAAAGTCCGACCAATAAAATAAAAAACCCGTACTGGGGGCGCCAAAAACACTATGATTATGACAACACCAAGTATAGTGATACACATGTAAAATGCCAAGTGTACAAATATTTTTTCAACACACTTGCTTATGAACAGGCTTTTATTTCCCCGCAATTAAGCACGGAATGACACCTAATATAAAACTGTGACTTTTTCATTGCTTCTTCTTCCTCCTAGCGTTATTCCCAGTCGCATCCGAAGCTTTCAGCTTGGAGTCTGGGGTCCGCTTTTACCAGTCATAGCTACAGATTTGGCTAGACCTCGATATTTTCCGTGAAGCGATTGCCACCTGACCTCCACGACCCAATGTTAACATTAGGTGATATCGAAGCTTTGCAGCTAGACCATTGTTTTTGGACTTTTTAGGGCACCAACTACCCGTAACGACTGCCATAGATGTTCTTATGGCAACCGGGACCGACGGCTTAACGTGCTCTCGGAGGCACGACCAGACCAATGCAAATACCCATATTTAATGCACACAAATATTTGCACTGAGCGGGGATCGAACCCGCGCCTAGTGCGTAGCGGCCGCGTTCACTACCGCTACGCCACGGAGGCTGTCATGTTTTTCATTGCTATTATTCACAAAAGTGAGTTATAGACTTACAAGGACTGGGCACAAATCACAACACAGTAGTATCCGTATAATAGTTTACTGCTTGGAATGGTAAATACAAGTTAGACATACAGTTACATTACACTATGTATAGAACAGGGACCACGCGATATTGTTTTTCGGACTGCATAAAATTCTTGTATTTTATGCCTAACAGCACAGAGATCAAAATAATCGAGCATGATTTTCTTTTTTGCGTTAGGCTTATTTTTCTTAGGCGTAGAAAATACATTTGACGTTTGACCTTCTCTTCGTATTTTTATTACAGAAGATCGGGATATACCTAAAAATGTGAATAATAATTAGTCACAGTAAAATCAGGTGAATCCCACTATTTCCATTATGTATTTCCATTAATGGAAATACTGGGACAGAGTCTCCCACTATTTCCATTGCCTCTTAAGAATTTTAATTTTTCAATATTCCCCGTTGACACAAGATAGACATAGACACATAATTAAGACCTCGACTCAGAGTATCCCGACTCGGATAGGTTAGGTTAGAAGGCTAAGGCGGGAGCGAAGCGGAGCGGAGCTCTCGCCTTAGCCTTCGTGGTTATTTTTTTTTTGCGTCAACGGGGAATAGTGAACAAAAAGTTCAATTATCCCCATCAACGGAGATTGTCAATGGGGAAAAGTGGAATAAGCGGGTACTAGAGGTTTTTGCCCCAATGGAAATAATGAGATATAATTTGTACAAAACGCTTGTCCCACTTTTTCCATTTTGCATTTCCATGGAAATAGTGGGATACACCCGTAAAATCAGTAGTTTAGGCCAATTTCATTGCACGTACTCTATGATGTACCTACCCGTCATGTTGACAACAAGGTCCGTGATGTTATTTAGAGGAACAGAGTCCAATCCTTCCTACTTTTTATCCGACAAATACTTTATTATATTATAAATTACTTTTCTTAACTGGCTTTTAATAGTTTTCGGCATATTACTATAGTTTTGTAGTTTTGTAGCGCTCTCAAACTCAACAACACGCACAATTGACACCACACTGACAGATGACCATAATGACATTGTATAGATTGTTACCATATGAAGAAATTAGTTCCAATAGTTTACCGCAATATGGCGAGGTATTTTATTTTACTGGTCGGGCTTTAATTATGCAGTCATATATACATCCTCGAGGCCTCTATTAAATTCTTAATTATAAAAAATGAGTAAGAAACTTGAGTATTTTATACTGGTGTATTACTGGTTAGTGATAAATAATACTCTTGAGAGAGAAAACTCAAAATTAAAAAAAAGACTTGTGGCACTCGGGGACTACCGCGGTAAAGCTATTGCATAGCATTTTTTATCAACTTATGCAATTATAATTACTTACGTTAAGCGGAGCTACTTCGGAGCAGCTCGGCTCGATTCGTGCGAGCTTCGGGGTGTTAGGTTTTTTTCGTTACGGAATTTCTGGATTCGGTCTCCACGCCCAAGGCCCGCGATAGAAGCTATGGAATAGCTTAACAAGGCTATAGTAGATACTAAATTAGCCGATTTCTCTATGCTCATATTACTCTGTGAACCCTCGCTCCGCCCGTCACTTGTTTCAGTCGCTCGTCGCAGGTCGCAGATCGCAGGTCGCGGATTTCGTACGCCCAGCCTTAATTCACCTCTGTCGAACCCTCCAGGGATAAAGGCGTGATTGTATGTATGTTTAACAAAGGATACAACATAGAGACTCCATTGGGCGGGTCCCCGTCGATCAGCGCGAGAACGTATCGCGCCGCGTTGAGTAACGCGTCGGGTTGGCTGAGCGAGAACGGCTCGTGCACGCACTGGTGGACGGCGTCGTACGCGTGGTATATACGCGCTAATCGTTCGTTCTTTCTGTACTCACGCATCGCTGTATCACGTTCCCTGAAACAAGAACGATATATTACAGATTAGCTTTTGCCCGCGGCTCCGCCCGAGTGTATGTCGGTTATCGCAACCAAACATAGCCTATGTCCTGTTTCAAGGTTTAATCTACCCCTATACCAAATTTTATCAAAATCGGTTCAGTGGTTTAGGCGTGAAAGCGTAACAGACAGACAGAGTTACTTTCGCATTTATAATATTAGTATGGATATGGATCTGGCGTAGACCATACAGATCTAGCGTAACTATACTCCATTCGGTTAGGTACTTAACAAAACGTAAACAATGTTGATGTGTTTAAATATGTTTTATTTTAAAACTCAGTTTACTAATATTTTTCTGTTTAGAAACAAATTTTAAAGACTAAAAATTCAAATTGAACTACTAGTGAGTCAGTTAGTTAGCCTAGTATAATTTTTTACTATGTATTTTAATAAAAAGTCGCAAAAAGATTTTTTACCTTTAGTTAAGTACCTAACCGAATGGAGTATAAGTTTTCCAACTTTAGGTATTATTTCGAACGCCTTTTTTGATATTTTTACAATGCGAATTGATGCTTTATGATCTCTCAATGTGGAATTTTCAAACTGCGAATGCCTTTCTGCAAACATCCCTAAGTTACACAACCGTAGGTACTAACAGTAAACTGAACTACAACTACTAGATCTACTAGATCACTCTCACAATAAAATTCAAGAACCTAACAATTCTCTGCATCACCCTAATGTTGACTGGTAGAAAATGCCCATGGCATTAAGTCCGCCTTTGTACATCTTTATTTGTGCAATAAAGTTTAAAAAAAAAGTCTTATAGAATGAGCTCACTTCTGCGTGGTTGCTGCGGCAGCGGTATCGAAGCACTGAGCAGAGAGCAGGTAGTGCAAGTAGCCAGCGTCACTGAAGCGCTCCTCGGTGACCGCGTTACCCACCAGTATTATGAACACACGCATCGCCGTCGACGTCTCGCCCGCCATGTGGTACGCTGAAACGAACACACATCCAAACTAAAGTTCAAAGTTCAAAGTTCTTTATTTGTTGAATATGGTACAAAAGTGATGTTTACATTATAGGGTAGGATCACATATTCGCCGGTTCTGGCGTACAAATTTTTCATTTTAATTCTATGAAATAATTGTTAAGTAAATACATGCAATACAATTTAAAATAATTCATGTCAGTGTTAAAGTGTCATTCAAAAATTCGTCAATATTATAATAACATTTCTCATAAAGTGTGCAGAACAATGTACATAATATAGTAAATAGGTCATAGTATGTAAGTTATAGCAAATAAGATACATAGTTATAAGTTCATAAATAAACATTTTTTAAAACACCCAGTAGGGCACCTAGTTTGTAAGATAATTTGTCAAAATTCTTATTGGATTATTTTTCCCTTTCTTATTAGAATATTATTAAACACTATATTAGGTAATAGAAACATGTAATAGATTATGTAAATAGACAGTATATAGAAAAATAGAGGTACATGCAAGATTGTTGTTAGGCCGCTGGTGGACGCATCGAGCGCGGTTAACTCGATGCGCCTATCATAGACGGCACGTGTAAGCTCCGCGGGCTATATAAACAGAGGGCCCAGATGTACCGTTACCTCAGTCGGCATACAGTATTCGTAGAGAACACTACTCTACTCAATAAACTACTTTCAAGATTCTTCAAGATTATTATTTCAACATAAAAGTACTCCTCTCTTGACGTTCTTCGAACCTTCCCTGGGACTTCTCGACGGTGTGCCTCGCCTTGATCGCCGTGTCTGTTCCGCATCCGGCTTTCTCCCGACCTTGCTCAGCGCAAACACAGTATAGTTTCCGCCAGATAAAAAGTCTAGCGCTGGGTTAGGGTCGGGGCCAGTACGTTCAGTACATTTTGGTCCTTGCGAGCCGGATCAAGGAGCAGCACGGAGGAATCGTGTGGAACACCACGGGTGGAGCACCAGGGTCGTCCCGGGTTTGGCAAGGAAGCGTCAAGGGAGTGAGTCAGCAAGTAGTCAGCAAGTAAACAGCAAATAGTCAGCAAGTTTGAAGAATCAAAATGCCGGTTACGAGGTCAGAAACCAGCAGAAAACCAGCAACACACGCCGTGGGTGCATCTGGACCTGAGGGGGCCGCGGAGCCGACCGCATCAGAGTTGTCCGCCTCAGACAGAACCACGACGGAAGAGACGGTGACCACCATGGAGCCACCGTCCGCTTCGGGGCCAACGCCGTGTCCCGAAGTGTTGCAACAGTTGCGGAGCCGAAAACCGCAAGCATCATCCCGTCCAGCCACCGGTAAGAGGGGGGGAGGGAGTGTATCAGTGCATTCGAAAGCAAGAACATTGAAGATAGCCAACGCAAGACAAGATCTACTTCAATTGAAGATAGAACTTGCAGCAGCAAGATTAGCAGCGTTAGAACAAACCGACAGTGAAGATGAAGACCTGGAAGACCAGGAACAGGTGTCTGCAGCAGCTGAAGAAAAGGTCGGTGAGTGGCTCAGCCGTCAAGAGCCACCACCACCCGCCGTCTTAGCCATCGCAGACACACCGCATCAGGAGCCGAGTGGGACGACGCAAGCAGCGCCACCGCCGGTTCAACAGCAGCAACAGCAACAGAAAAACGACTACTCCGACCTAGCCGCAGCCATTTCACAGGCGGTCAGGTCGGCGCAGCGGCCGAAATTCATCGAGCTACCTAACTTCAGTGGGGCTCACCAGGAGTGGCTGCCGTTCAAGGCAGCATATAGAGAAACAGAAGATAGTTACACCGCCATAGAAAACCTCAACAGACTGCGAAGAAATCTCCGTGGAAAAGCAAGAGAAGCAGTAGAAAGTCTTCTCATCACGAATTCGCAGCCAGCCGAGATCATCCGTACACTCGAGTCAAGATTTGGGCGACCCGAAGCCATAGCAACCACAGAAATTGAAGTACTACGAAGCCTTCCGAAGTTAACAGGAAATCCGAGAGATATCTGCGTGCACTCTACGAAGATTACAAATGCGGTCGCGATACTGAAAAACCTAGATTGCATACATTACCTTTACAACCCAGAAGTCGCAAGATCCCTGGTTGAAAAACTGACGCCGGTTTTGAAGTATCGCTACTACGACTACGCATCAACACAGCCAAGAGAGACACCAGACCTCGTGAAGTTCGAAAAATTCATGAAGAGAGAAGCCGACCTGTGCGGGCCGTACGCCCAACCAGAAAACGTAGTGTAACAACACACCGTGCAACAGAGGCGCCCCCAGCGAGTCAACACAGCAACTGAAGCCCAAACCAACAAAAAGTGCGTTATCTGCAGTGAACAGCAACACCCAACTTATAAGTGTGACAAATTCAAGAATGCAGACGTCGATGCAAGATGGGACATAGCAAAGGAAAAGGGGCTGTGCTTCAGGTGCTTGAGACATCGTGACAAACAACATACTTGCAGTGAGCGGCGGTGCGGTATCAACAACTGTAACAGGACTCACAACACCCTGTTACACTACAGAAAGAAGCCCACTGAAGAAACAGCGAACACGACTGAAGCTATCAACTCAGCGTGGACAGGTTCGAAAAAAGAAACATTTTTAAAGATCCTGCCGGTTCAACTAGCGGGGCCGACAGGAACAGTGAACACGTTCGCACTTATTGACGACGGTTCTACAGTCACTCTGCTCGACGACGCCGTGGCTAACAAGATCGGCACGTCGGGACCTACAGATCCGCTCCGGGTGAAGACCATCAACAGTACCAGAACTACAGATCAACAGTCAAGAAGAGTCTCACTCGGCATCAGAGGAATCAACAGTACAGAAATAGAAAAGGTTCAAGCACGCACAGTCAAGAATCTCACAGTGTCATCTCAACGGGTGACTTACAAGCAGTTAAGGGGTTGCAACCACCTCGAAGACATCAAGAACGACCTCACGTATGAAGAAGCAAGACCGAAGATCCTCATCGGGCAGGACAACTGGCATCTCCTGCTCACCTCCGAAACCAGAACAGGCCAGCCGGACCAACCAGTGGCATCTCACACGCCGCTAGGGTGGGTTCTTCACGGCAGCGACGCGAGGACTTCGGGTAAGCATCACGAATACATCTCACACATGTTCGAAGAAGAAGCCGATCATCAACTCGACAGGATGGTCAAGCAGCACTTCGAGGTGGACAACCTACTCTTGAACCCGAAGAAACCGAAGACAGACCCAGATGAACAAGCTTCTCGTATTCTACAGCAACATACAGTCCACAAGCCCGACGGAAGTTACGAGACAGCGCTGTTATGGAAGCAAGAAGAGGTTTCACTGCCGAACAATTACGACAACTCGTTGAGAAGACTACAGAACATAGAGAAGAAGCTCGACCGCGATCCAGCCTTCAAAGAAAAATACACAGAACAGATGGAAGCCCTATTATCAAAAGGATATGCAGAGCTGGCGCCATCTACCAAGACTAAAAACAAGACTTGGTACCTGCCTCATTTTGCCGTTTTCAACCCTATGAAGCCGGGGAAAATCCGAGTCGTCCACGATGCCGCTGCCAAGACAAGAGGGGTATCGCTCAACGATACTCTACTACGAGGCCCAGACCTACTCCAATCATTACCGGGGGTGGTGATGCGCTTCAGACAGCATGCAGTAGCAGTGACAGCGGACATCGGTGAAATGTTTCTACAAGTCAAGATTCGAGAACAAGACCGAGATGCGCTGCGCTATTTGTGGCGTGGTGATCGTCGCGACGAGCCGCCGACAGAGTACCGAATGACGTCACTAATCTTCGGTGCAGCAAGCTCGCCGTCGACCGCCATCTACGTGAAAAATACGAACGCAGAACAGTACAGCGCTACGCATCCCGAAGCAGTCTCAGCCATAGTGAAGAAACATTACGTTGACGACTACTTAGACAGTTTCAAGACGTTAGAAGACGCCATCAAGATCGCCTCTGACGTCCGCAGTATTCACAGAAAAGCTAAGTTTGAGTTGAAACAATGGAAATCAAACTCGCCGCAGCTGTTAGAAGCACTCGACGTGCAACAAGAAGATGCAGCCACCGAATTATACAGAACAGAAGAACAGACCGAGCGAGTGCTGGGTCTAATATGGAAGCCGGGTGCGGACGAACTCACCTTCAACCTCAATCTCGCACGCATCCCGACGCCGCTGTGTGACAAGAAGACGCCTACCAAGCGAGAAGCACTGCGGATCGTTATGTCACTGTTCGATCCGTTGGGGTTCGCGTCGCCTGTCACCATCCGAGCCAAGCAGCTACTACAGGAAATCTGGAGGCGTGGCACCGAGTGGGATCAAGAGGTCAGTGAAGACATAGCAGAGAAGTGGAAGGAGTGGATCGAGCATCTCAAGAGGTTAGCAGACATCTCCATTCCTCGTCACTACCTCAATTACAGTGATTGCAAGTCCCTCCAACTACACGTGTTCACCGACGCCAGTGAATCAGCCTACTCGGCTGTGCTGTACTGGCGAACAGAAGACTCGAACGGGAAGATCGACCTGTCGCTTATCGTCGCCAAAGCGAAGGTGGCGCCACTGAAGCTGACGTCGATACCTCGCCTCGAGCTTCAAGCCGCCGTGATGGGTACAAGACTCGCCGAATCAGTCATAGAAGAACACGAACGCAAGCCCGACTCCAAGACCTTCTGGACAGACAGCCGAACAGTACTCGCCTGGATCAAGACAGGTTCTCGCTCGTACAAGCCGTACGTAGCGCATCGTTTAGCAGCTATCGAAGACAGCACAACAGTGAACGAGTGGCGGTGGGTCCCGACGAAGTTAAACGTCGCGGACGACGCCACCCGAGACGTACCTACAGACTTCAGTAAGCAGCATCGATGGTATAGAGGGCCAGACTTCCTATACCTACCGGAAGAGTCATGGCCGGCAGACACATCGAAGACAGAAAAAACTGAAGATACAGAAGAGAAGATACATCACATCAACTCACAGAAGAAAGAAAAGTTGTCAGACGCGCTACCCGAGGTCTCCCGCTTCTTTAGCTGGGATAGACTCCGGTACGCTACAGCCAGAGTCCTGCTCTTCATACAGCTGTGTAAGAAGAGAACTGAAAACGTGAACTATCGTCGGACTCAGAAAAACAAGATAACAGACCCAGACTGGCGTAAGACAAACAAGAAAACAGTGAAGCCACCTCCCGCACAGCTGAGTAAGTCGGTCGCTGACCCCTACTTACCTATCACCGCCGAGCTACTGCGCGCAGCTGAAGACCTACTCATGCGAGCAGCGCAACAAGACTCATTCGCCGCCGAGATAGAAGATCTGCAACGAGGGAGAGCTGTACAGAAAGAAAGTCGTCTACACCAGCTGAGTGTCATCACAGTCAACAGTGTACTACGGGTAAGAAGCCGTATACAAGCCGCCAGAGACGTCTCCGAAGACTTCAAGTCGCCAATCATAGTGGATGGCGATCACCCGACGGTCAAGCTGTGGATCAAGCACACTCACGAGAAATTGCATCACTCGGGAGTCGAAGCCACGATCAACGAGTGCAGACAACACTACTGGGTCGTACGCCTACGCCCGGTAACCCGTTCGCTACTACGACAGTGTCTGCATTGCCGCATCCGTACGCAAGTGCCGCCGTACCCGAGGACAGGTGATCTGCCGGAGTGTCGCTTAGCTCACCATAAGCGACCCTTCACACACACCGGGGTCGACTACTTCGGGCCTCTCACAGTGACAGTTGGGCGTACCAATCAGAAAAGGTACGTCGCGATCTTCACCTGCCTAACGACGCGCGCCATTCATCTAGAGATAGCAAACTCTCTCAGCACCGACTCAGCCATCTCCGCTCTACGACGGATGATGGCAAGAAGAGGATGTCCTGAAGAAATCTGGTCTGACAACGGGACCAATCTGCGAGGCGCCGACCGCGAGTTACGACAGGCGTTAGACACAGCGACAGCACAGGAAGCAGCCAAGAAGAAGACTTCGTGGCGCTTCATCCCTCCCGGTGCTCCCTTCATGGGTGGAGCCTGGGAACGAATGGTGCGATCAGTGAAAACAGCACTGGCCGCCACACTGCACGAGCGACGACCCTCCGAGGAAGTCTTGGCCACCTTGCTAGCAGAGGTGGAGTATACCGTCAACAGTCGCCCACTGACGCATGTGTCAGTGACCCCGGAGGATCCCGAATCACTAACCCCCAACCACTTCCTGTTGGGCGGACCTGGTGGTGTACAGCAGCCGGGCGTCTTCGACGAAAAGGATGGCGCCTCAAAATCCAGTTGGCGAGCAGCACAGCGCCTGGCCGACCTCTTCTGGGCCAGGTGGCTCCGAGAGTACCTGCCGGAGCTTCAGCATCGACGAATGCCAAATGGACGCGGACCCACAATAGACCTACACGACTTGGTCTTGCTGGTGGATCCCAACGCGCCCCGTAACATGTGGCTGCGAGGACGAGTCATCGCTACATTCCCCGGGCCAGACGGCGTGACCAGGACCGTCGATCTCCAGACAAAAGGCGGAGTGCTGCGACGGCCTGTAAGAAAACTCATCGTGCTGCTATCCGGAGCTTCGAGTTCTGCACCGAAGGAAGTGCGACTGCGTCCCACGGGGGGAGAATGTGCAGAACAATGTACATAATATAGTAAATAGGTCATAGTATGTAAGTTATAGCAAATAAGATACATAGTTATAAGTTCATAAATAAACATTTTTTAAAACACCCAGTAGGGCACCTAGTTTGTAAGATAATTTGTCAAAATTCTTATTGGATTATTTTTCCCTTTCTTATTAGAATATTATTAAACACTATATTAGGTAATAGAAACATGTAATAGATTATGTAAATAGACAGTATATAGAAAAATAGAGGTACATGCAAGATTGTTGTTAGGCCGCTGGTGGACGCATCGAGCGCGGTTAACTCGATGCGCCTATCATAGACGGCACGTGTAAGCTCCGCGGGCTATATAAACAGAGGGCCCAGATGTACCGTTACCTCAGTCGGCATACAGTATTCGTAGAGAACACTACTCTACTCAATAAACTACTTTCAAGATTCTTCAAGATTATTATTTCAACATAAAAGTACTCCTCTCTTGACGTTCTTCGAACCTTCCCTGGGACTTCTCGACGGTGTGCCTCGCCTTGATCGCCGTGTCTGTTCCGCATCCGGCTTTCTCCCGACCTTGCTCAGCGCAAACACAGTATAGTTTCCGCCAGATAAAAAGTCTAGCGCTGGGTTAGGGTCGGGGCCAGTACGTTCAGTACATAAAGCATATCCTTTAAATTCCTTTTAAACATGTCAATACTAATGGTATAAATGCGAAAGTAACACTGTCTGTCTGTCTGTTGCCCTTTCACGCCTAAACCACTGAACCGATTTTGATGAAATTTTGTATAGGGTAGTTTAGACCTTGAGAAAGGACATGGGCTATTTTTGGTCGCGATAACCGACATCCACGCGGGCGGAGCCGCGGGCAACTTAAAATAAAATATATAATAAATGAATAATAAATATTTTAGGATATTCTATACAAATACACAACGCTATATAGGCTAGGTCCAAAGTAAGCATAGCGTTTTATGGGTTCTAGAATGCGGATAAACATACTTAGTTACTTACTTATACATACATAATTATACATAGAAACACCCAGAGCAACGTAAATAGAGATATATTCATGCATACAAATATTTACATAGTAGTCGAGCGCTTCACCTGGACCCCATTCGATAGTATGTAAATAATTATAACCCACGAGAAATTTCAATAATACCTTTCTGCGCGTCGACAAATTTATTCTCTTGCGCCATTCGAAGAGCATAAGGCAGGTAGACGTCCCTCTTGCACTCCGGATGGTCTCGAACAAGCGCAAAAGCCCGCGACCATTCACCGGCAGTCACTGCCAGCTGAGCAACCTTCCTATAAATAATTATATAGGTATAGTAACCGGCAAATTTCGTGAACATACTTCAAAAAATTACGCGCATATATGCACTATCTAGCCAATACAAAAATACTAAAAGGACTGATCAACCAATAACGCGAGTTGTATTTTTTAATACCACTTAGGTGACAGAGAAGGACATGCCCCACCTGATGGGAAGTGGTTACTGTGGCCTATGGATGTGTGCAATACCAGGAACGTCAAGCTCGTGTTACCGTACCTGTAAGAATCATCTGATGCCCTTCTTGAAGGACACTGAACACATATTGTACTTGCTTCAGAAAACCATCGGAGATCATTCCGTCATTACCATCAAAGATAACTAAAAACGCGCTTTGAGCAGTATGAGTACATTATAACGAAGTTTGCCAATCACTATATTACGGTCGTTTTAAACGAAATTGAGTTAGAATTTTTGCAAGTTTGAAATATTACATACGCATAGTCCCCGAGCCGTTGGTACACATCTGCGGCGGTGGCTGGCTCCCCGACTTTCACGAGCGCCTCGGCTACATGTCGAAGAGGTTCACTCGACCCTTTGTCCAGTTTCCGCGCTAGTTCTATTAACCTGAAAGAAAACCGCAACACTGTGAATAACGAAGCTGTTTTGTAGACTTTTTATACTATTGGTGGATGACACTTGGTGGATTTTGCTACACATACCTATTGAATAACACATTGTACTTTTCCACTTTATTTTATTATTCAACCTGACCCGTTTCGTCTCACGGCATTGTCGAAGGTTTATATTGTCGGTTCATTCACACAGGGGCGTTAATATCGGTCGATATTACCGCACGCGTTATTGCGATATCTGTTTTTAGCATACTGTGTGTTAGGACGTGGCTACGACGACATAATGCTGCGATTATACTTGTTTGAAAGCGTCCGATTTATATCGGAAAATGCTCAGAAAGACTGGATCGCTGAAATGAATGAATCGCTGAATGCTCAGAAAGCTTTCGGGTTGGTATCAGAAAGACTGGATCGCAAATTGACCACATCCGCCCTTAGTCCACATCTCGTAACGTCTGAATCTCAAAACATCTAAGTCGTAAAATGACTACATCGCAAAAAGTCCGAACAGTTGTGTACTTACATATTCCAGGTGGAGTATGATGGTTGTATAGGAGAATTTCGAATGCTCAAGATGTGGCTTAGTAACTCAGTAGTCAGAGCATTCCTGAGCATTCACTTTTTTTCCAATATAAATCGATTTCAATAGTTAGCTTACCATTCGGTTTAAAATTTCATTAAAACGGTTTGGTGGTATAGGTGTCTGAGTTACTTTCGTATATTGAATGCTAGCTTTTGCCCGCGGCTCCGCCCGCGTGCATGTCGGTTATCGCGACCACACATTGCCTATGTCCTTTCTCAAGGTCTAATCTACCCCTATACCGAATTACATCAAAATCGGTTCAGTGGTTTAGGCGTGAAAGCGTAACAGACAGACAGACAGACAGAGTTACTTTCGCATTTATAATATTAGGTATGGAGTATGAATATAGAAGTATGGATATGGATTAGTGTGAACAAGTAGTGACATACATGTCTCGTTTGCCCGTCTCCGCCATGAGCTGCGCGGCCCGCTTGACGTCCCCTGCCGCCAGGTACATCTCGGCCGCGGCGCGCGGCTCGTTCACGTGCCTCGCCCACTCCGCGCGACGACGCGCCAGGGCTGCTAAACCTTCGCCTTCGCCCACGAATTCCTGACAATTAAGAACGTTAATCAGACGGCTATCTTCTTCTTCTACATCCTAGCGTTAATAGATAGATAGTATTTTATTGTACACCAATATATTTACAGTAGAGACAAGTAGGTAGCATGTATAGTATACAGTTTAATGTACAATGGGCGGCCTTACAGCTGGAAGCGATTTTAATCCCAGTCGTTTTCACCTCGGAGTCTGGAGTCCGTTTTTTCCAGTCTAAATGCGGATTTGGCTGAACTTCAATATTTTCCGTGAAGCAAATTCAAGTTCTTATTTTTCAAAATAGTGCAACACTATTACAGCTTTTTGACGTCAAATTCTCCTTAAAACTAAGTTTACCACCGCTTTCTAGGCGCTAATGGAGAAGAAACGGCGCAACTGCCATTTGACTTCCACAAAGAAGCGACTGCCATATGACTTCCACAACCCATTGGCGACATTGAAGCATTGCAGTTAGATTACTTGTATTAAGGCTCAAACTACATTTTATTGTACGCCAATTACATTAACTAAGTTACAGGAATTATAGGGCGGCCCTAACGCTTAGCGCAGGCATCCTTTGGATGGAAATAACAATTGTTGGAGTGGAGTAATCAGTATTTATACATAATCAGCATTTTATAGGTAAATAAAACCTACACTAGCGGCTACTCGCGACTTTGTACATGTGGGGTTCGTTTTACCTCCTTAGGGGTGTATTTTCGTAAAATCCGTTCTCAGCGCAGCTGTCTACACCCTATAAGAAACCTACCTGGCAGATTTCAAGTTTATAGGTTATACAATTTCTGAGTTTTCGTTATTAATCTATACATATACAATACAAACTCGAAAATTACCTGTGCTTTGTTGAACCATCGCAGATCGATATACATGTTGAGAGCTCGTTCGTCTTGTCCGACGCTTCGGAAGTGGCGTTCTGCTTCCGCGTACCGTCCTCGATAGCCAAATACTTCGCCTAAGATCACTGCTCGCTTCTCCCCCGCTTCGAAACGTTCCTGAGGAAAGGCATTTTTTGATGAACTTGGTCGCTGATTACAACTTACCGAGGCTAAGATCAAAATAGGGTAAACCGTTAAAAAAAGGATTATTTTGGTGCATACCTAATTGATTAAGATATGACTGTCCTGAATTCGGGTTTCTTCCTTTAAAGATAGTTTTTATTTAATTTTACTGCCAAATTCTGAGTTCGGTTTCCGATACCGTTCCTGGAAATCATGGGAACCTACTCCAGGGCTAAAAAGTAGCCTGTGTGTTATTCCAGACTATATCTATACTAATATTATAAATGCGAAAGTAACTCTGTCTGTCTGACTATTACGCTTTCACGCGCCAAACCACTGAACCGATTTCGATGAAATTTAGCATAGGGGTAGATCAGATCTTGAGAAAGGACATAGGCTATGTTTGGTCGCGATAACCGACATCCAAGCGGGTGGAGCCGCGGGCAAAAGCTAGTACTAAATACATTTTAGCCAGAGAACATGGTTAAGCCGTTTCAGCGTAATTGAGTACCTGACATCCGAACATCTTCACAAACTTTCGCATTTATAATACAACAGTAGGATAGACATTTCCTACGTCCTTCCTACTGGATACGTACCTGCAACTGGTCAATTAACGTCAAAAAGATAACATTTTCAGTTCGTTGGTAGGCCTTCTTTGCAACTTCGAAAGACAATTCGTCCAGCGCGGCGGCCCCGAGCCGTTCCCAGTCCAGCCCTGTCACTCCCAGACATGCTACTGCATATGCTTCGCTGTAATATAAAAGACTTTTGATGTGGACAGATGCTATACAGCTTAATAATAATAACATCTTCATCATAGCATAAAATTAATAGACCTCAAAGATAACATCTATATACCCATTCAAAAAGCCGCTATTCTGAACACATGCAGAATTGTTAGAAAGTGCCTGCAAATAGACGATGCCTAAAACTCACACACACACTAACACAAGACATACATGACACACACACACCTCATTTACTTGGTTCCGGCCCGTAAAGACCAACTCATTTTTTTTTTTTATATAGGACACGTCAATTTGACTTCGCCTCGCCTGATGGTAAGCTGAAGGCAAAGTCTCTGAAAAGAGGGCCACCATTACAACACGTACCATGTTACAATGGTGGCACTCAGCTTGACGGCCTCATCAGATGCTTTTTCACGCCCCGCTTAAAGGACCCGGGACTATAGGAGGAAGGACGTGAGCTGGCAAGGAATGAGTTGAGAATGAAAAATGACACTAAAATAATAATAGTATACTTACTTGAACAATTTATGCTGAATGTATTGGTGAACAGCATGCGACAACGGCACATTAATAGTCTGCATTGCACTTGCTTGCAAGCAAAATACTCGGCCACCCTGTGAAATGCAAATCAGTTTATTTGAAATAACATTCAATTAACTAAATCAGCTATACTCTAAGTGTGTTCCGCGGAACCCTAGGGTTCCGTGATACCTCTGTCGGGGTTCCGCAAGAATTTAGAAATAAAAAAATCAAAACACCTCTCTCTGGTCGCTCCGCGGCTGTGCGGACTCCGCGGCCGCGCGGAGACAAAACGCTATGAATGTTATTTATTTATTTATTTGTATTTGTATAAGCTTGTGTTACATTAGCTGGTACAATATCTCATAAGTTTGGTCTCAACAATTTTATACTTGTACAACGCGTTCGCTCTAAGTTTGCCGGTCTGTGGAATGCGCGTACCCTCCCCCACGTGACAACAAAACTTATAATGTGTCATAGTTTTACCCAAATATCTAACGTACACAATTTTTATTGTTACAATTAAATAAAAAATTTCGAACGTCATACACTCATACCTATCGCCAGCGGCAAACTTAAAACGAGCGGGTAGTATACTTGTAAGCGCTCAGTCTCTTTGATAAAAGCCGCCTCTGAATTAGACGCTATAGTTGTCAACAAGCGACTTTCGTCTCTAACTTCAAAGGATAAAGTCGATATTGTTTACAACGCTATTTTTAAATTTCTGTTTTTATTTTTGCTTTTTGTTTATCAAAGGTGCCGACTCGAGTATTTTCGAGAATATTTGAGATCGAGTCTAGGACTAAGTATAAAAGCGGCGATCGCGCGTTGGCGTCGTCAGTTGATGATTAGCGTTCGGAGCGATAAGTTACTACCTACTTACAAGCTCGCTAGCGAGAAACTAGTGTTCATTGTTTTACTGCCTGCTGTATTCTGTTGTCTCAGTTTTATACATTTCTTCCCTGTAGGTTCTAAATTTAGTCTCTTATACGCAGTAACGATTGTGCATTATTTAAACCCCACTATCCTGACTTGTAACATTATAAATAAAGAAGAATGGAACGTTGGCTTAAATGTGTTAAACGTGTTCCAACAACATCTTCTAATGACGCTGAATGTTCAAAAGCAATGCGCGCGGAGAATTTAGCAATCACCGATCCAGAAGATGATGCCACGAGTGCCACGACGTCAAGCTCGACGGTTTCAAAGACTAAAAAAAGGAAGTATGATGAATCTTATATCAGTTTCGGATTTGTTGATTCCAACGGCTCACCTCTCTGCATGCTCTGTAGTAAACTGCTTCCTAATAGTTCCATGGCACCTGCCAAATTGCGTCGACATTTAGAAACCGTACACCCCGAGACTAAAGACAAGAATAAAGAATTTTTTGTTCGCAAAAAAGATCAGTTATTAGAAAGTCAAAAAAATATGATGCATGTAACACAAACTACCAACGAAAAGGCCACGGAGGCATCATATTTAGTTAGCTATCGCATTGCACAAGCAGGTGAAGCGCACACTATCGCTGAGAAATTAATAAAACCATGTGTATTAGACATAACAAAATGTATGCTTGATGAAAAATCTGCAAAGCATCTTTCTACTGTTCCGCTATCAAACGATACTGTTTCACGACGAATCCATGATCTGGCAAGCTACGTCAAACAAGAACTAGTTACACGTCTACAAAATACACGATTCGCTTTGCAAATGGACGAGTCGACTGATGTCGCTGGTTTGGCTATCCTGCTGGTTATTGTGAGATATCCATATAAAAGTTCTTTTGAAGAAGACATGCTTATGTGTTCATCGCTGCTTACAAACACTACCGGGGAAGACATTTTTAATAAAATAAATATATTTTTTGAAGAACATAATCTCAGTTGGAACAATTGCATTGACATTTGTACAGATGGGGCCAAGGCGATGACAGGTAAAACAGCAGGAGCAGTGTCACGAATGAAAAATAAAGCGCCTAATTGTAGTTCCAGTCATTGTATTCTGCATAGACAAGCACTTGCGATGAAGCAAATGCCGTCTAATCTAAAATTAGTTATGGATGAAGCGGTAAAAATAATTAATTTTATCAAATCACGACCACTACAATCCCGATTGTTCTCATTATTGTGTGAAGATTATGGCAGCAAACATAAAACACTGCTGCTCCATACAGAAGTGCGATGGCTGTCTCGGGGAAAAACTTTAACAAGGCTATTTGAACTTAGAGCCGAGTTACAAATGTTTCTTTCAGCAGATACTTCTTTTAATTTGAAGGACCGTTTGTATGATAAAACTTGGTTGTTCCGATTGTCTTTTATGGCGGATATCTTTCAAAAACTTAACGAATTAAATTTATCGTTGCAAGGTAAACAGACAACAGTGTTTCAGGCCTATAATAAAATAACTGCTTTTAAAAGAAAATTAGATTTTTGGATCATTTGCATTGGTAAGAAAGAAATAGAAAGTTTTACATTACTCAGTGAGTTTGTTAGCGAAAACGACTCAGAAATGTTTGAAGATAATGTGTTTGAAGAATTGGTCCAATATCTCAGTTCGATGCGCGCATCTTTTGAAAAGTATTTTCCCGAAGAACACAATACAAAAATTAAAGTGAACTCCTGGATTCATAATCCTTTTTTACCCAACTTGGAAAAGCCTGAAAACATGTCAAATGAGATATATGAATCTCTTTTAGAAATGTCATCAGACACAAGTATGGAGTCATTGTTCAAAACGACGCCTCTTAATGATTTTTGGTGCAGAATCCAAGATGAATATGCAATGCTTGGCCAAATGGCTCTGGATATTCTTCTCCCGTTCCCAACTACATATTTGTGCGAAACATATTTGCCGAAGCTGATATGAGACTCCAACTTTCTTCCATCAAACCTGATATCAAGCAATTGATGAAAAATAAAAAACAGTTTCATACCTCCCACTAGTTAGATTTTTTCTTTTTTAATGTTTTCTATTATTGTCCTTACCAAGTGGTGAAGTAAATAATAATTAGTAACTGATACATTGTACTTTTATTATGCTGATTAATAAAGAATACACTTATAAAAATAATTGTTTTATTGTAGGGTTCCATCAAGTATTTTGCTTCCCAAAAGGGTTCCGTCATTTAAAAAGTTTGAGAACCACTGAACTAAATAAACCATACTAATACATATACTAACTGTGTAGTGAGTAACAGAGAGTAGAAATACCTAATATTTCGTACAGACTTGGTACAGTACTTAAATAAGGGTGGATATACCTGAAATCCGACAACAGATCCGACGACTGGTTGCGTGGCAGGAGGGAAGTTAGACGCCTTTATGGAGAGAAGACCACCGCCTGAAAGACTCAGTAGTTCATCGCACCAGGAGTTCCACGACACCGACGATATATTCTCTACCTAGAATACAACTTTAGTATATACAGGGTGAATTTTTTAACTGAGCATGGACGGCTAAAATTTACTATATTCCGAAACTATAAGAAACTAGCTTTTGCCCGCGGCTCCGCCCGCGTGGATGTCGGTTATCTCGACCAAACATAGCCTATGTCCTTTCTCAAGGTCTAATCTACCCCTATACCAAATTTCATCAAAATCGGTTCAGTGGTTTAGGCGTGAAAGCGAGACAGACAGACAGACAGACAGACAGACAGACAGACAGACAGAGTCACTTTCACATTTATAATATTAGTAGGGATAGAGAAAAATGTTCAAAGGTGTCTAAAGCTGATGAAAACTAAACTTGGATTTTTGTATACCACTTAGGTAGCAGACAAGCACACGGCTCAACTGTTGAAATGTGGTTACCGTGGCCTATGGACGTATGCAACACCAGAGGCGTCACACTCGCGCTGCCGACCCCGTAAGAACCTTTTAATGCCTTTGTTGAAGAACACCATACTGTTGCCTTGAAAAACCATGGCAGAAAGTTCATTCCACAGTTTTAGCGTGCGGAGATGAAGTTTCATAATTTACTGTGCGTACTGATGCCAATCGCAATAAGGAACGAAATCTGGGTTATAATGACATACGGTAAACAGGCAGCTGAAATTTTATGCATACGCACACGTACAGTAAGCTTCAGAGAAAAGGGACCCCCCTTGTTAATGATATGAAAGCATGAGGGGGTCTGTTTTCTCTGATGCTGACTGTACATACTTCACGAGCTTCCTGTTAATATTAAACCTTTCATGCAAGCCAACATAATTCATACAAACATATTGCTATCACATACCGCGTATATTAATTCTCCCGAAGTAAGATTGTAGACGCGGCAGACGGACGCCTCGTCGACGACGGCGAGACGGGCACGTGACGCGTTCACGTCGAGGCACCGGACACTCGCCGGCGTTTGTAGCACCATCTTGGATGCGCCCATACAGGGCTCCACTTGCCATATCTAGTTTATACATATTACCCTTTATTGTACACATAATTTTAACAGTTTATACAATATAGCGACCGCTCGCGACGAGTTCGTTTTACCCCCTTAGGGGTGGAGTTTCGTAAAATGCGTTCTTAGTGGATGTCTACAGTCTACACCCTATACGAAACCTACCTACCTGCCTAAAAAATTTAAAAAAAAAAAACATTTTTTTAGGTTTAGTTTCGGAGATTTCGTGAGTTCGTTTTATGTACCTATACTCGTAGATTGGTTGTTGTTGTGTGGCTCCATCGGCGTGAGATACTAATCCCAACATACACCCATGCTCGATTACACCCAGGTAATTTTGACTCTTGGCGTGCGGTTTTAGTCGGTCCGAGTCTGCCTAAAACCGCAATATCCGTGGGGATTCCCACACGAAAATAAGGGTCATATTCAGCATAACATGAACATTTTCTTTTACTGCCTATGATCTTCTAAAAAAAGAATTAAATATATTCCAGTCCTTCTGTAGCTATATGAAATACGATGCTCAGAGTTAGGTGCTTCAAATTTAGAAATCACATCATTCCTTTATTAATCAACACCAAAATAAGGTTTTATATTCAAGTGGTCCCTTACCTGACCATTTAGCAGTCCCAGTAGCAGAACTTCTTCCAAGTTGATCGTGGTAACTTTTACGTAGCGTACCGGCGCTGGCATCGACCATGACTTTGGTTTACGTTTACATATCCTAGCCAGTTTGGTTTCCTAAAAAAACAAGTTCCCATTAAAGAATTCCTTAAAATGGTGTTTTTTTCTTTTCTATGCAGCTTCAACTAAATAATAATAAATATTGTAGGCAATCTACACAACGTTATCTATAACCAAAGTAAGCATAGCTTAAATAGCATGGGTTCTAGAATGCGGAAAAACATACTTAGATACTTTTTTTTTTGTAAATACATACATATTATACATAGAAACACCCAGACAAATGCAATTCATATTCATGCTTACAAATATTTGCACTTAGCGGCCGCGTTCACTACCGTCACGCCAAGGAGGCAGTCAAAAAACCAAAAAGGAGATTTTTTTTTCAAATCACCTGACATAAAAGTAATGCATCGCTAGTTGCGACCAGGAGGGAACACTCTGTCTTCTGAGGCCATTTCTCTTTGACTCTGTAGAGCATTCCTTCTGCGTCGCCCTGCTCGTACACTACCACGCGTTCTGGCAGCTGGACCTAAAAACAAACTCAATCTCTATATTATATGAACAAAAGAGAACCTCCTTTTTGTTGTCGGTTAAAAAATAGCATTTCTAAGTGGGTATGATTGTCCGCTATACTTTTCTATACCTATTGTGATGAAACTCTTGGAAATTGATGTGCACCTGTGTGTGTAATTATGAACCTATCTAAAATGAAAACAAACCTTACGTTTTAATAATGGTCCATCTTTCATCACTGCAACACATGGACTTTTTTTAAGAACGGAAATACCCACGGATACCACCCACCAGTTAGCGGGGGTGGTTATGTCGGACTCAAACCGATTAAAACCGCACTCCATCTCGGGTCATTAGTTGCCGAGGGTGAGGAAGCCTCTGGCATACCGCTCACTACCCGGCTGGCCTAGGGCCATCGAAAGCCCCCTCGGATGTGGGACTACAGTGTCCCCATCTTTCCCCGGAAAGGGGGTTTGGCGCCACAATCACGGCTTGCTTCTGCTAGGGTAACAGACGGCTCCTCCAGACGGTATTTGTGCCCCTAAGGCCCGCATTCATGGAGGAAGACAGAGGTCGTTAAGCGACCTCCGACACCCGAGTCGCCTTCGCACGTTGCAGACTATGCGGGAGAAGAGGGACCTATGTCTCCTCCGGCAACGATCCCCCGCAAAAGAATTCCCACCCTTGCAACACATGGACTTTCCTTTTAAGATTAAAATAAATTACAAAAATGCTATACTCACAGCTAAACGATGTTTGTAAATTGCAATCTTCTGCACCCTGTCGTGACATTTGATTCGGACTTTGCCCCCAGTAGTTAGGTGTTGTACTATGACATCCGTCATATTCTCCCTGTACGCGTATCTGTCGCGGTACAAGCCGTGCACTGTGCTGAACACTATCTGGTAACACCACAGCGTACCATCTTGACACGCCACTGCCTGGATACAAAAGTAGGGGGACAATATTTTACTACAAGTGTTCAAGTTAAAAGTGTGTTAAAATTCTCTAGTGGTAGATGAAAAATATAATTGTGAAAAGGATGTCTCCACAACAACTGACCATGTATCGACCATCTGAATTTTGGGCCAATTTGATGCAATTATGGCGAAAGCCATATGGTGGGGTGCGTGCGTGTTCTGCTCTGCCCGAAGATATGAATTTTAAAAACGCATGATAACACCTAATAATCTGATTTGACTTTTGCCCTATCCCTTAAAGAAATAATAATTCATCGGAAATCGATGTTAAAAGTACCAAAGTTCGCATTGGGTCTAGCATTTCTGATAAGTTTTAACAACTTGTGACCTTTACACGTGCAAAAATGGATAATATCTCTTGCGCGTTGACCTGCCAAAGGAGCGGTAACAGCGCAAGGGAAAAAGGAAAGTTGAAGTAATCTTTTGTACCGTAGAAAATTATACAGAGGCTACGTAACATCGATATTAAATAATAGGGCGGTAAGTACTTCCCAGTGTTGCCAGTCCATTTGTGCATGGAAAGGATATGGTTATTTACTGATGATTGAAATCGATAACTTACCAAAGTGTTGCCCGATGGCGAAGGCGTGATTCCCCAGACCCATTCTTGAGGCATATGGAATATTAACACGCCTTCACATGTGAGCACTGACCAGCCACCCACGCCGCCCACTAAAACTAATTCGTCTAACATCGACACTGACAAGGCTGATATACCTGCAAAAATTTAAGAAGATTGCTTTCGTATCGAAAGGACATTTAAGCACAACGCCCTAAGGTAATTGTTGAACTGCGTGTGCATGTGCGTGTTCGTGTGCGTGTGCGTGTGTGTGTGCGTGAGTGTGTGTGTGTGCGTCAATAATATATAATACCTTATAGATATTTACCTATTAACCTCTCCTTCAATAACTCCCCTTGTAGACTGTAGACAGACAGCATATCATGCCAGTCTGTAACAACTAGGGTTGTTTTTGAAAAGGTGACTGCCCACACTGCAGCTTCACGGACTATTCTTTGAGTTTCATCACCCGACTAAAATGTAAATAGTTTCAATACAACATATATGACTAGACTAGGTACATGTGCGATCTATGGAAATGAGATTCGCAGACAGGTTATTAAAAGAAATTGAATTATTTTCACGAAAATGATGAACTAGATGCCATATGCATCGGGTGAACAAGCTGAACTTCACAGGAATGTCTAATTTAGCATTGTACATGCTGTAGCTGCTGACAAATCTCACAGTTTCTTAAAGTGACCCATGTGATGATACACATACCTTATCTCGTATTGAAACACCTCCATTAGCCAAACCAATGGCCAAATGCTGCCCGTTTGGTGACCAAGCACAGCTTGTAATACGGCCAGAAACACGGTATTTCTGCACAGCTTTAACGTCCATTGACCAGAAGGCAAAGTCAGAGAGAGCACAGGAGGCCAAATGGAATGTAACTGGATTATAAGCAAGGCACTGGATCGCTTCATTGTGGCTGTTGAAGAAAATAATAAAAATATAGAAAACTAGCTGTTGCCCGCGGCTCTGCCCAGGTGGAATTCTGATCATGTTCGTCACTGATAGTAGTGTAATTATAATAAAGCCTATGTTGGTACCTGATAATGTAGCTTTATAACAGTGAAACAATTTTTTAAATTTTATTGATCCAGTAGTTCTGAGTTTATAATTACATACAAAAATATAAATCTTTGCTCTTTATATTATTTATTATTACTTCTACATTCATCTTTTCAGGGCTATAATGGTATGGGCACATACAAAATAGTTTTTAGAGCCACTATAAAAGTTGAACCTAAATATATGTATTCATATGGTATGTACTTTAAAGAAACAGTATGCATCATGAGAACTGTCCTCACATAAACTGTGGTCACTAAAATAATGCCTAGTAACTGTCCAAGTAGGGTCAGCATATAAGTGTGTTGCCCTTGGTGTTGCACACATACATAGGTCTCAGTAACTCTTAAGGTGGGCAAGCTTATCTATGACCAAAGTGGAATTTAAAAAAAAATTGTCCAATTAGCTTTGGAAGTAACAACTTTTTTGAGAAGAATGATAATTTCAGACATTAATTTGGCAATAATACTTAAATTGACACTTACGAGTATTTTAAAATCCCCTCCATTTTTGAGGTCCAAATAATAACATTTTTGTCTGCACTTCCACTTGCAAACTTCTTTCCGTCACCACAATATGCCACTGCATGAACTGCTCCTTTATGTGCCTGAAGTAACTGAACAAGGGCTCCATCCCTAGGGTCGTATACCATCACCTTTTCACCTGCACCCACTACTAGCTGGGAACCATCAGGGCTAAAGCATATTGTGTGTACACTACAAACAAAATTAATAATAATACATAAGTAAAATATTATTTATACTCTATGAACCTCACCAAAAGCTCACAGGTTCACATTTCGCACTAAGACTTTTCTGTAAGGAAATGCTTTTGCCTTTCCTTAGCGACATAAAATGTTAAAGATATAGTTAATAAAAAATATACACAGTAGGGATATTACTTATTTTATTTAAGTATCAATATATTTCACATACATTGCGAGTAATGTTCTATAACATGTAGGTATGTTATTAACTTGTGAAGCAATGTAAATGTGTCTTTCTACAAATATCATTCTTCTTTATTAAATCTTCTACATGTTATATACATTTTATACTGAATCTTTAGTTATTTTTTAGAGTCTACTTACCTGGAAAATTCTACTTTATCGGCTTCATGAATTTTATTAACCCATTTTGGAACTGTTCTCATCTTGGACTTTTATATGAAACTTAAACGATATACCTAACCCGAATGCTTATGCCCGGTGAGGGATATATTCCTAACATCTATTCAAGATCATTCTATTTGGCCACATATTGATCATATATTATACTTTATATTTCATTTTATATCAGTATGTTTGCTATTTTCGATTCCTTGACAACCGGACCGCGTCTCAAAATGTCAAAAACTCAAAAAGTGTAAACAAAAGCTAAAGTCATTGTTGCCGCTCTAAAAGTAAAAAACTACCTTATCTTATAAAATGAAAGTTTTTAATGCAAACCTAATAATCCAGTATCAATTTAAGACAATTTAAGGCACCAGATATACAGCATTAAGCCATTAGAATACAAAAGGGCTCAGGCCTTCAGGCTCAACCCTCAGATATTGAAAATAATAATTCTACTATTCAACTTTCGGTAATTTTTCACATGGTAGTAATGTGCTTTGACCAATGTTTTTGCCTTTTTAGTGTGAGAGCGGTTAACAGTAAACCTAGTTCCATCAGATTACCGGATGATATATGTATATCATTAGACGTGTCTAGTTTTAGACTTTAAAGTAATGCGGTTAAAATCTAAAATTAAATGGCTTTTTGTAGAGTGAATGCAAAAGTTAGGTAATGAAACAATTTGCAATTAATTTTGAACTTTTATTCTAATTTCTAAAGCCGTAAAGTCTAAAATGTAATGCCAATTTTTGCAGTGTTTGTGGTATGACAGCGGTTTTCGAAGCCTTCTTCGACATATTGAGCAATGAAAAAATAGACACAATAAGTTGTAGGTATTTGCAATTAAAATTCATTTAATCCGGAGTCATCTGGTTAAATTCATATAAAGTTTTCCGTTAGGTTCACCCTTCCTTAGCCTTAGCGCCCTTAGCATTACGAGCCTCAATTGTTATATGAACATTTCGCATATGATCAAGACGTGCCCCAGCGGCTGCGTTCGCATAGATCAGCATTGAGAGGACGGCCAGCATCAAGGTAGTGAAAGCGAACTGGAAAAGTTAAAAAAAGAAGTTATTAAAGTGCAACACATCATTGAATTTAATTGCTTTGTCGAACTCTCACGTCTCTTCTTAGTTAATCAGTCAATCCGTTTTATTTAAATAAAGTGAGCCCTTCTAAATAGCCTAAAATGGTCACATTCAGTGATTCCGCTAAAAATGAGTAACTTTATGAATTGCCGGTAGATCTCAAAGATTCCTTAAAATTCGTAAAATGGTCACTCATATGAGCAGAATCACAACACTAATCGAGCAATCGGGCTATTGTTTTTTGATCGCAGATTAGACTACCCGTTTACGAGTCCTACTCTGGCACGCCAGGTTTAAGGATATTGAGGAGGAGATGATATCTGATCACCGATACATTCGGTTTGACGTCTCACTTCTAAAACTGTGCCTCACCAGTTAGTCATACCTACTAGTTCCACCGTTGTTGATGTTAGATGATGTTGGCGATGTCTATCGACATCGTTGATGCTTTCAACACCTTTCCCCTGGAGTTATCCCCTGAAATGTGGTTGCGTTGTTCCACAGGGCACAGTCTCAGGGCCACTCTGGTGGATCATCGGTTAACCATCGGTGCCTCAATGTCAGTAATCATTTATTCTGTATGGCCTATAAAAACTACGCGAAAGGACGCGAGGGGAGAGGTAATAAACTCTTTCTTCGACCTCCACGAATGCAGGTCATATGGCGAGATAACATCGCCCTAACAATAGCAGGCCTGAGATTCCGCCGGAGGGGGGTTGCACCCCGCTAAGACAATCTGCGTTATGTCTCAAAGTCTACCGTTGTTCCTAGAATGTACCCGGACTCCCCGGTAAGGGGCTGGACATAGCCATTTCACAGCTAGCCCTAGTGATATTGGCGGTGGAAGCCCTTTTTTTGTAGTTTTCCCATAGAGTTTTACACACTTAAAAAACAAAAATAATTTGATAAAGAAATTATTGTCTGCCACCTACGACCTACATATATTATATTATGTGGTATAAAAAAGTAGTAGGTACTCACATATTTCATGTTTGTTATTCAGGAATGTACTCCGATAGATGTGCTCTGTGCCATACCTTTATATACTAGCGATTCAATACCAACCGCTACGTTCTTATCACTTTAATAATTAATTTAATTTATTCTAAACCGAATTTTCATGTGAAGGTAGTTGTTTCAGGTGTAGTTTCATTTCTCTGTCTAGCTGATAAGTTGGTTTGTTTACACTAAACTGAAAGAGTTATTGTGTAAATTCATCATCATCGCTGCATCCAAGGCTTTAACCCTTTTTTTTACATAGGACACGTCAATTTTACTCACTTTGCCTCAGGCGCGGATCCACTAGGGTGGGCAATATGGGCATGCCCACCACCTTAATAGACCTGTGACGTCACTTTTTTTATGGTTTATTGAAAAAAAAAAAACAAAATTAATCATGAATCACGCGTGATTTGGAACACAGTGTATAGTGCAATAGACGATATACCAGCATTTGTTCACACTGTTACAATATCAGAAATTACACACTATTATTGCGGCTTTTATGTACACCTTTATAAGGAGCACACACAGGTCTGAGGTGTACAGTCAATCAATCAATCAGTTACTATATTGCAGTCCACTGCTTCTCCGAAAATGCGCCACGTCTGCCGATCCTCCGTCTTCCGCATCCAGTCCATCCAGCACCGTAGGTCATAGCAGGCAGGACGCACTGGTTGAAAACCTTTGAGGCATTGTGGTAGGGGGGAGGAGAAGACCCGACGAAGTTTGCCAAATGCTGCCCACCCCAGTTGGATCTGGCTATTTCTTTCTCGAAGTTGATTTTACCGAGCTGGATAACCTGCCCCAGGAGATATATTTTTGAACAACTCTGAGTGTCACCCCTTCGATGGAAATCAACTCGATACAACATGTTTGTTGAACATAATCATGGTGTTGTCCAAGTTTACACCCAGGCCAACTTGTCGAGAAGCTCCATTCAAGCTGTGCAGCATTTCGCCCAGTTGTTCCCACTGGAACAACTGGGCGAAATGCTGCACAGCTTGAGAGGCCCTGTGCCCCTGACTCGAGGAAGCTGACTAGCATTTGCCCCTGCGATTTCTGCACCCTACTCCATAAGGTCTCATAAGGTTCGACGACGACTTCGTCATAGTTGCTTAGTCACTACTAAGCAACTATGACGAAGTCGTCGTTGAACCGAAGATGCGAGATGTACTCACTGTGGATGTTGGTACCCCGCCAAAGTCCAATCCAGAGTCTTGAAAACGTCCTCCAATGCGTTGGTGAATAGTTTGGGAGATATAACATCTCCCTATTTACTCCACGCTGGAGGCTAATGGGTTTCGTCTTCTGGTCTTGGAGCAGGATGAACATTGTGGCAGTGTCATACAAACATCTCAGCATCTTGATGTATCGCCAATCTACACGACACTGCTGCAGGGCATCCAGCACTGCCCAAGTTTCGATAGAGTCGGAAGGCTTTTTCGTTGTCTACAAACGCCATACACAGCGGCTGATTGTACTCCTGCGACTTTTCTACAATCTGCCGAACAGTATAGATGTGGTCCACGCCACGGTACTATAGCCTTTTCGAAACCCGGCTTGCTCAGGTGGCTGGAACTCGTCGAGGTTATCCGCGAGGTGATTTGTGACGACTCTTGAGAACAACTTGTAGACATGGCTCAGGAGTGAGAGAGTCTTATCACCTTTTTTGAAGAACAGTACCACCGCACTCCCGCTCTGTGCCCTAGGTGTTAGCTCTTGCCGGATGATGGAATTAAAGAGACTCGCTAGCTCTTTCAGGATTGGAGCGCCACCTGTTTTCAGCACCTCAGTAGTAATTTCCATCATCACCAGGGCATCTGTTGTTCTTCAGTTGCCTGAGAGCCGCCTCTACCTCGCACTACTCGACATTTGGTATCTCCTCGGTGTAATGGCGCGTGAGTGGGGATCTGTGGCCTTCGTCGCTGTGTCCCGTCGGTTTACTCATCCGTGCTGCATATAGCTCAGTTGTAAGTTTCGTCAGATGGGGCCTTCCCAACTGCTGAGCGAACACTTTTGACCCCCTATATCGCTCGATTGCCTCCTGGATGGAGTGAGTGTTGGAGCTTTTAAGGTCGCGCCGTATCGGCTTTTTGATTTATTGGTTTCAGGCTCTCCCATCTGACGAAGACGACTGTGTGTATGGTTGTTCAGTGTTCACGCTTCTTTCTCATAAGTTCGAGAGTCTCAGGAGAGAGCTTGGACTTTTGCTGTATGCGTTTTCCGGGAAACAACTTTCGAGACACTTCCTGCAATATTTTGACCACTATGTCGGCCTTCTCGTCAATGCCGCTAGGTTTCCAGCATTGCGAAACGATTCTGAAGTTCCAATTGGAACTTTTCGGACCCTAGAGCTACTTGGAGCGGCGTAGGTCGGTTGACCTTATCATTCGGAATCTTTCAGCCTTGATGTTGATATTTAGAGAGCATCGGATAAGTCAGTGATCGCTTTCAGTTTGAAACTTGTTGATCACAAAGACATCTCTAAATAATTTATCTTGTTCTTTATCGCAGAGTCCCGGCGTTGCCAAGTCCACTTCCTGTTGGGGTTTTTCTTAAAGGAACTATTAATGAAAAAGAGGCCCTGTGCCCTTGACTCGAGGAAGCTGACTAGCATTTGCCCCTGCGATTTCTGCACCCTACTCCATAAGGTTTGATTATCGTCTCGCCGTGTTCAATTCAACAGGTCAATGTGAGACCAACTCCGCCAAAGACACCCCCCCCCCCCCCCGGGCGTATTTAACATGCTTGACATGAGTTCGCACTTTTCACACATTTTCGGGTACCTGTGCCCACAACCTAATTCCGCGCCTGGATCCGCGCCTGCTTTGCCTGATGGTAAGTTGCAGGCAAAATCTCGGATAAGAGGCTCATCATTATAGACACGTAGGTACCAAGTTACAATGGTGGCACTCAGCTTGACGGCCTCATCAGATGCTTTTTCACGCGCCGCTTAAAGGACCCGGGATGGTAAGAAGAGGGAAACGCGTGTACTGGTAAGAAATGCCGTCAAATTCTGGTGCGGCAAAAGAAGGAGTCGCCGAACCGCTTGGTATTATGCTATTTTGGTTTGACTTACCTACATGGCTTTTATAAGAGCGACTGCCGTCTGACCTTTCCAAAACACCGAGAGGAAATCGTCATCCTTCAAACAGCACTCAGCATAGCAGATATGTACCAAGTTGCAATAGTAAAGTGACTAAAGTGAATATGATTTTATTCATTCCGAATTAGGTACCTATTCATTAAGTAGAAAGTGACTTGAGTATAACAGTATAATTACGATACAACAAAGGGTAACCCCGCGTTTACATACTGCCGCTCGCATTGCTCATCGTGTTGCCAGAAATATTCGCGCGATTAATGCCCTAGCATTCACACACTCCCATCATCGCGTTGGTCCGCATTACAGTATTCGCCCTGCAACGGAGACGGACATAAACGTATGGAGGACAACGCTGTAGCAGTGTACGCAATAAGCTTTTACAGCATAGCGAATTAATTAAATAGATTATTAATAAAAACTATCACTTTCAACTACTATACACTTTCCGTAGATCGATATAAATATTTTTAAAAGTAAAAATTCGAGGAGCAATAACGAAAGTCGTGTTTTATTTAGCTTAGCGCCATCTAGCGGTCTCGTATAGTTCATCGCGCTAGTATTTGCGCAACATACGCGGCAGTACTCGCGGCATGACGAATATACCATTCACACCACGTCTCTGCCCACTTCTCTCGCCACTTCCCTCGCTCTGCCGCGAGTATGTAAACGTAGCATAAAGAGCAGTCTCTTGTAGTGGCAACATGGTGCAGTAGACTATAAAATTGGTACAACTACGGACTACCCAGACTTGTCCTGATTATTGGAGGCACTGTCTGGTATGCACTGTCTGGTAGGCTTCGATATTACAAAAAATGTCTATGGAAGACGCCCGGCGTGTCCGGCGCATAGCTGAATTGGAAGCCAGAAGGTGGATAACTGGATAAGCATAGTTCCGACAATAACGTGAAGAATTTTCCATCATTTATCCGCTATAGATCCGCAGCCGTGTAAGGACAGGACCATTAATGCATACAAATATTTGCACTGAGCGGGGAGCGGGGATCGAACCGGCGAATACTACACAAAACATACGAATGACAGGATATTTCAAAAAAAATTGAAATTGTCCCAATTTTTTCCAGCTGTCCCAAAGTACGTAGGTAGGTACCTAACCCCATTTTACGGTACCTATAGCTAAGTACTAAATTACTCCCTAATTATTATTTTATGTATCTACCTAGTTGACACTACTCTATCTTATGTATTCGTGTATAAAATTACACTTTAGATAATTTACCTCACCTACTTACTTCGTAGATTAGAGACTGGTTTTCTAACAATTCACTATCGGTGATTTATACCTACCCACTATTATTCCTTTCAACAGAACTTATGATGGCTTCAAGATGTGGGTAGATCTTCTTACTAAATTAGTCACTAAACAGTACCTATCTGAAGTTTCGTGACTGAAATTGCCGTGTTGCTACCCGGTGAAGTAGAACAGGGTCACTTCATCTCTTCCTGTGGGTGTCGTTAAATGCGAATAAGGGATAGGACTGTTCTCCATCCGGCAGTAAAATACAGCCCAAGATAAAGTGCCCGCTAGACGGCCAGCTGCGTTTACATACTCGCGGTAGAGCGAGGGAAGTGGCGAGAGAAGTGGGCAGAGACGTGGTGTGAATGGTATATTCGTCATGCCGCGAGTACTGCCGCGTATGTTGCTGCGAATGTCGGCTTGGCGGCGCGAGTCAAAGGAGCGGCAATACTAGCGCGATGAACTATACGAGACCGCTAGATGGCGCTAATCAGTAAACACGGCTTTCGTTATTGCTCCTCGAATATTTACTTTTAAAAATATTTATATCGATCTACGGAAAGTGTATAAGTAGTAGTTGAAAGTGATAGTTTTTATTAATATAATCTATTTAATAAATTCGCTATGCTGTAAAAGCATAATGCGTACACTGCTACACCGTTGTCTTCCCTACGTACTGTAATGCGGACCAACACGATGATGCGCGTGTGTGAACGCTATGGAATTAATCGCGCGAATATTTCTGGCAACACGATGAGCAATGCGAGCGGCAGTATGTAAACGCGGGGTAATGTATGTATGTAGGTAGGTAGGTACAAATTCCTACAGTGAAATCAGAACGCCCAGATGGTCGGGTTCGCGGCTTAGGCCCCTGGTGGTCGAGGTCCGCGAATCCAAATTTGTACTGTTTCTACTTTTGCACAACCCTGTAGGTCATTGGCTGGGTCGGGTTTTGGATGGGTGACCGAGATGGTCATTCAATGAAGTAATCATAGCCTATCACAGTCCACAATTTAGACATGGGGCTCTCCCAATGTGCGCCATTTCTTCCGATCCTCCGCCTATGGTCGTTCACCGTTCAAAAACTTCACCCTGCTTGTTATACACACAATCAACAGAGGGCAGAATGTAACAAGCTGAATGCGCGTCATTTCTACTGCTTTAACTACTATTTATCCCTACTAATATTATAAATGTGAAAGTAACTCTGTCTGTCTGTCGGTCTGTCTGTCTGTCTGTCTGTCTGTCACGCTTTCACACCCAAACCACTGAACCGATTTTGATGAAATTTGGTATAGGGGTAGATTAGACCTTGAGAAAGGACATAGGCTATGTTTGGGCGCGATAACCGACACCCACGCGGGTGGAGCCGCGGGCAAAAGCTAGTCTAATATATAAAATTCTCGTGTCACAGTTTTCGTTGCCATACTCCTCCGAAACGGCTTGACCGATTTTGATGAAATTTTTTGTGCTTATCCGGTATCTATGAGAATCGGCCAACATCTATTTTTCATACCCCTAAGTGATAAGGGTGCAGCGGGAACGGGATTTGAATACCACGCGGGCCGAAAATATGGCGGTACGAAGTTCGCCGGGGCAGCTAGTCTTCTAATATATAAAATTCTCGTGTCACAGTTTTCGTTGCCATACTCCTCCGAAACGGCTTGACCGATTTTGATGAAATTTTTTGTGCTTATCCGGTATCTATGAGAATCGGCCAACATCTATTTTTCATCCCCCTAAGTGATAAGGGTGCAGCGGGAACGGGATTTGAATACCACGCGGGCCGAAAATATGGCGGTACGAAGTTCGCCGGGGCAGCTAGTCTTCTAATATATAATTTTTAATTGTCCTACCAAATTATCCAGTTGTCACAAAAAGTAACCCCATTTTTAACCGACTAGAAAAAAGGAGGAGGTTCTCAATTCGTTCGTGTACAGTACAGTAGAAGTACTTGACTGGCGAAGTCAAGTTTGTTGTGCCTGAACTACACTATGATGCAATCAATTGAAATATGGCCTCTCAGGTTATGCACCGACTTCTAATAAATCAGTACCTAAGTCTGTGAATTAAGTTTTTTTTTTGCCTCTTTTTCGTTTCTTGAAGTCGGTTTAACTTTTTTGTTAAAATTTAAATTATACGGTAGGTACATAATATACCTGCCTATAGCGTGTGCTAAATTACTCTTTAATTATTATTTTATGTATCTACCTGGGTTGACACCTACTCTATCGTATGTATTCATTTATAAAATTACCTACACTTCAGTTTCCTTTAATTTACCTTACCTGCTTACTTTGTAGATTAGAGACTGGTTTTTTAACATTCACTATCGGTGATTTATACCCATTATTATTCCTGTTAACAGAACTTATGATGACTTGAAAGAACTGGGTAGATATTTGCGATACTTACATACTTTCTGATCATAATTCTTAATAAATTAGTTGCTAAATTTCAGTAAGATAGGTATTTGACTGAAATTCAGTAAGACCTTATGACATTCAGTATCTGAAATCAGAACGCTGGTCGCTGAGAACTCCATTCACAATTTCTATGGTCATTCAATGAATCAATCACTTAGCGACTTAGCCTATCACAGGATCGCAGCAAAATTTCACCCTAATTAGGTATCTTACAAATTATCATACACACAATCAAAAGGTAGGTACAGCGTGTAACAAACTGAACGCGCGTCATTTGTTTATACGACTGAGGTGGCACACTGGCACACGGCCCACCTGATGAAAAATGGTTACCCTAGCCTATGGACAAAAGATGCAACACCAGGGGAGTCACACTCGTGCTGCCGACCCCGAAGAAACCTTCTAAAGCCCTTCTTGAAGAACCCCATATAGTAGTCGCTTGGGAAAACTACCGCAGGAAGTTCATTCTACAGCTTCTTTCACTTATTTTCGCTTGAACTTTATTTTCAAGATTTTTCTGCAATATTCAACATCCAGTGGTCACTGGTACATCGTCGTCCTTTTCGCTGACGGACGACGATGTACGGCATAAGGCAAGAAGAGAAGAATACGGCAGACAAGCAGATAGGTAGTATGAGACCATACTTCCAAGAGACGAATTCTACACGATCCAGTTTCGAGACCCTGAATCATGAGTTGGGCTGGATGCCCATAGTCAAATTGACTCTCTTGCAAAAAAGGCAACAGGTACTGGATGCGGAAGGTGGAGAATCAGATGTTATCCTTATCCTACAGTCTCCTAAGATCCTTCTTCCTACAGTTATGGGTCCTGCGGGGCGTGAAAAAGCATCTGATGAAGGCGTCAAGATGAGTGCTACCATTGTAACATGGTACGTGACTGTAATAGTGACTCTCTTTCCTGAGACTTTACCTTCAGCTTTACCATCAGGCGAGGTGAAATCAATTTGACGTGTCCTACATTAAAAAAAATTTCGCATATTGGGAGGTACACAATAAAACTGAGAATAAAACATGTAAAATAACATCATTTTCTAATTATATTTCACCTTAATCAATCGAATTAACACACATTGTCAAGTCCAATTACATTTTACTGAACAATTTACTATTATCAAAATAGTTGTAACATATATTTTTATTACTTATTCATTAATTCATATCTTTAATTTTTTGCCAAATATACAAAATAATATCGCAAAATGCCGTTAATTTTCACAAATATTTCATCACTGTTTATTTGTCTTTGTATTGCGCTTCCATGGATCTGAAATGCCGGCCTTCTCAAGAACATCGGGATCATATTGGCGAGCTACTCTGACGAGTGGTTTATTGCTATCAGCACCGACCACATCCCCAATAGCCAATGGCACGATCAAAGCCATCAGCGCCATGAAGATGAAAGCGAACTGAAAGCAAAGAAGAGTTATTAACTATCATCATTTTAACAAGTTGCATCCGACTTTCAGCTTAAATTACAAGGACCACTAATTTGTTAATAATTTAATATTACCTCCATACCTAGGTAGGTACTTAAACGTTTTCTTGGCTTGACCAAGAGAAGTCTACAGGAGGTACAGAACAGTATAGCAATACACAAACGTAATGGTTTAGTATCCAGTCCGTACCACTTACCAGCCACCTTTCGCCGGTCAGCGAAAAGGCGGAGAAGCGGAAGAGGCCTTATGTCTAGCAGTGGACTGCAATAGGCTAATTGATGATTGATGATGAATGGGGAAACGTGAAACGTGACGAAAGGCCTAGCTGTTGCTCGTGGCGGCGTGGATATCGGTTGTCGCGATCAAACATAGCCTACCTATGTATATCCTTTCCCAAAGTCGAATCTATCTTTGTGTCAAATTTCAACAAAATTGGTTCAGCAGCTTAGGCGTAACGTTACAGACAGACAAACAGATTTACTTTCGCATATTATGTAGTATGGATGAAAAAAAAAATTGTACTAATATCTAAACCACTAAACGGTTTAAAAGAATGTAGAGATTAGAATAAATAGGTAGGTATGAATATGTTTGAAACCACAAAGGTTTATTTAATCTACCGTAGAATATAGAATAGAAGTTCTAAAGTCTTCTAGAGTAGGTAGGTACAAACTTTCCAAGCCATAAAATATTGCAAAAACTAAGAAATTGAGCAAAAAAACTTTCAGATTCGGAAGGACAGCAGGCAGATGTTACCGGAAAACTCCAAGATAAACCCAAGATAACTCAAATCAAGAGAAAGAGTAGGTAGCAGATAAGAGTTCTGCTCCTATTGAAAACATTGGGACTAAGGACTAAGCTGTAACGATTATATGGGCATCCCATGGAGTTTTGACATTTACTTACTACCCTTGGGTTGTTAGCGTGATGTTATATTCTAGCCCAAAATCTTCCTCGAAAACCAGACTATTGCATATTGCATACAAAAAGATGTAGTTCCTAGATTAGATAGTTTAACCAAATAAACAAACACTTCAACTTTATATTAAAAGTAATTTTATAAAGGTTACAAAATATTATCTAATGTAAAATCATACTTACGAATTTCATTGTGGAATATTGCAAGTCTCAAAGTACTATGATGGGATTCTTCACCTTGTTTGCCTTTATATACAAAATGCTTCAAAGGTGATCCTTATTAAACCATAATATAAAACTGACCAAGCAAGTCCTATCAATTAGCTGATGCAAAATAAACAAACAAACGTCTAACGTCAAGTGCAATTTATCAATGTAAGTTGCTTCGATCAATGCCATGTAGGTATAGTTGTATTGATAAATGATTAAACGTGTTGTCTTCCTGCATTAAGGCCCCGAATCAGATCAGCATCGAAAAATCGGTATTTTCGAAACCGTTTTTCTTTTTATCTATAAAACCTACAGATCTGGAATTTACATGCCTACATACTACAGGATATACATAGTAACGTCACCTTTTCATAAATTAAATAAAAAACGAGAAAATAGTAGAAAAGAGGCTCTGAACATCACTTTACTTTTTCTTATGAAACCAAATATTTTCTACAATATGTATCCAAATAATCTAAAATTTCACATGTATGTTAAATAAGTGTATTAGCATGACGTGATTTTCTTAGTTTGTAATCGTCGCCTATAAAGTTATCTATTAAAATTGGTTTTACTGATTTTTACGGTTCAAATATGAGCCAATGACCTTGAGCATTTGTATGGTCAAAGTTATTCGCGTATGTAATCACCTTAAAATAAGGTACATTTAATTTATCCCACTGTATAAGGAATAAGCCTAGCACCATATTGTCCGCAGTACCTACCATATAGTACAGGTACAGTACATTGGAATTAACCGGGGTAGAGTTCTAGAAGGTGCTACGTATCTCCAACATGATTAAAATCCAATAAATTGTGCCGTACTAAAATTGTTGATATGGCCTAGCTCCCCCTTAATTAGAAAATTCAAAAAGAGTTTGTCTAATCCCACTGCTGCACCTGATAGGTAGTAACAAACAAACTCTTCATCTTATTATTTACGTATGCGTGTAGATATAGGTTACTAGCTTTTGCCCGCGGCTCCGCCTGCGTGGATGTCGGTTATCGCGACCAAACATAGCCTATGTCCCTTCCCAAGGTCTTTAATCTACCCCTGTACCAAATTTCACCAAATCGGTTCAGTAGTTTTGGCGTGAAATCGTAACAGACAGACAAACAGAGTTACTTTCGCATTTATAATATTAGTATGGATTATAATGTTGTAATAGACTAGCACATGATTAGCTTAACATGTACCTACAAAGTAGTATATACGTAACCTCAAGCATCAAGATTAATAAAAATGGCGGATACATAAATTAATTATGCATGAGGTACGGTGATGTCAGTAAGGCAGAACATAATGCAAATGGACTGTATAATTCATCATGAATAATATCAATCAGAGATGCATGTGAAGGAAAATAATCGAATACTCGTAAAGTAAAGGTAATTCAAATCAAAGGCCACATACGACATATACAGGGTGGAAAAATAAGTCGGGCCCTAAAAGGAAACTTTCTTTCATTTAATTCACCATGTTTGTTAGAGAGATTTGATTCTATGATTGACACTATCGATTGATACCATAAAAATTTGTGAGATTTGATTCTATGATTGACACTATCGATTGATACCATAAAAATTAAAGAGATTTGATTATATGATTGACACTATCGATTGATACCATAAAAATTAGAGAGATTTGATTCTATGATTGACACTATCGATTGATACCATAAAAATTAGAGAGATTTGATTCTATGATTAACACTATCGATTGATAGCATAAAAATTAGTGAGATTTGATTCTATGATTGACACTATCGATTGATACCATAAAAATTAAAGAGATTTGATTCTATGATTGACACTATCGATTGATACCATAAAAATTAGAGAGATTTGATTCTATGATTGACACTATCGATTGATACCATAAAAATTAGAGAGATTTGATTCTATGATTAACACTATCGATTGATACCATAAAAATTAGTGAGATTTGATTCTATGATTGACACTATCGATTGATACCATAAAAATACAGGATGTTATTTTTTCGGATTTTTGTCAGTTCGATTACCGGGTGTGGCAAGCGAGTTTTCGAAAATCTTTAAATGTAGTTCTGTCCTGTTTCTCTTCAAAAATAAAGGAATGTCTCCTTTAAGTAAAATTAGCCGACTTATTTTTCCACTCTGTATATCCGTTGGTCACTGTAAATGGTAGATAGTGTAGATACCTATATCGACGGAAATGGCATAGTGCCTACAAGTATTCTGGACAAGTAATTTGAATATAATGTGCCCTTACTTATGTAGGTATATTTTTATAGAATAGAATAGAATAGAATATGCTATAATTCAGATCATTACATCCATAGTTTGTTATTGAGTCACATACAATAAATTATAAAATTCAATAAAAAATAGCATAAAATTCATTGAATAAATAACATATAGGTAGAATAAAATAAAATTTATAAACTAAACATTGATGTCAGGTAATTATTAATTAAATTTGAGTCACTTACAATTCATTAAACATTCCATATAAAATAAAATACAATTCATCGAATACAATAAAATAAAATAATAAAATTTATATGTTTGAAGAAATGCTTACGTGTGCTTACTCCTGACGGCCTCTTGGCATGGCAGAGTATCATGTCAGGGGGCGCGAATTCGATTCCCGCTCAGTGCAAATATTTCTATAAGTATGCATGAATACTTATGGTATGTTTTTAAATATTTATTGACCTAAGTGATTCTATGTATAATATTATGTAGGTAAGTATGCATAACAAAAAAAATGTATTTATGTAAGTAAGTCCCTATGTTTATCCGCAATCTGGCTGGCTTACTTTGGGTCTAGGTAGCGCTGTGTAGAATGTCCTAGAATATTTCTTTATTACAGCCATTAGCTATCTTGTTTTTTTTTTTCTTTTATCAAAGAATATTGGTGACCAAAATTCTTGAACATAAATTAAATTAAATTGCTTATTTTGGGAATGAGTTTACGTCGATGGTAATTGTCTGGCATTCAAACCCTGGACCCCTCCACCCTCACCGCCGGAGTCAACGCGGGTGGTTGATGTTGGACCTCGAACCGACTAAAAACGCACGTCGTCTGTGGGTCGTCGTTAGTAAGGCCGCTTATATGGCGATGTTCTTTAACGGTTACATGAAAGTTATTTGTCATTAGGTAGGTACATAGGGGAAGGTGAGGTAATACGATCCCTGAGAGTCAAATGATCCCCCTCAGTAAATCAGAAACAACTAGTGCCATCTAACCAAATGCGCATGAAATATGTTCTCCGCACCCTTGCCAGTTGCTTCTCCAAATGGCATGACGGTGCGAGCACTTGGCGTGATTTTATTAAAAAATAATCAAAAAGTGAGGCTCAGATCTAAGGTAAGCCTGTTTTTGGACTCTCATTGCTTTTTACGTGTTCATATTTATTAAAATGTTGTTTTACTTGCGGGTATTAATAATAGCAGATAACTAATATTTAAGCAGTGTTCGATCACCGCACACGGTATTTGAAGGTTATGTTTTGATCGATATCTTGGAATTTGGTGTTTGGGGCGAAATGATCCCTTCCTTGTGTTCAAAATGATCCCTGGAATCATTTTACCTCATTAGTATTTGTTATGTTTTCAGATCATGCCGAGAATATTTATACGCAAAACTAAACATCAAAATTGGCTTGAAGAACAAATGCAAAAGGTATTAGATGCCGTCTACTCACTACACTACGCATAAAGAAAAACTTAGGGAGGCATCGCGGCTTCTGGCCGATATTCTACCGAGGTCGAAACGGCCTGAGAGAAGGAAAACTCGAGAAAACATTTCACCAAGTTATTTTTACAGATCATGCCGAGAATATTTATACGCAAAACTAATCGCCAAAATTGCCTTGAATAATAAATGAAAAAGGCATTAGATGCCGTCTACACATTACACTACGTTTAAAGAAAAACTTAGGGAGGAGTCGCGACTTCTGGCCGATATTCTGCCGAGGTCAAAACGGCCTAAGAGAGGAAAACTCGAGAAAAACACTTCACCAACCCTTTTGGCCAGCGCAGCGTGGCAATAGTAGGCTAAATAACCTCACAATGCACAGACGCCAAAATAAAAGATGGTCCCCAGTTCTCGATGGTCCCAGTAATCCTAATCCCCGGTTTGGGTGACGGGAGGCTACCGAAACCAACTACTGCTGGCAGCTTGAAACTGCGGTACACTACGGCTGGACGAGCACTTCACCGAACTCGAGGTGGAACTAGGTGGCATAAAATGGCAGATATAGGGACTGTCAGTGATCCGAAGAAAGGAGGAGGACACGATAACCTTTGATTCAGGCGTCCATTAGTTTATTTGTTTACTAGTTATTTGTCAATTGCTTGAATAGGTATCTTGTTAATTTTACAAACCTTTTAAAAGTTTGTTGTAATGTTTAATGCTTATTTTTGTTGATTAAGTATTAGATAAATTACAAAAAAAAAAGATTTCTAATAAAACTAGAACCAAAGTTTTGTGTAACTTGCTTACATACTTAAATTGTTATGAACAATACATACTCACATGATGAAAATAAACAGCTGAATGTTTTATTTCACTGATATTTATAACTTATGGTATAAAATGATTATTTTACCCCTACCCCAGGGATCATTTTATCCATAGGTGTGTATAAAATGATCCTTTTCTAAACTTTTACGAAAAACTCTAATACAAAAAAACTGTATACATATAATAGAAAATAAGTATGCAGTTACAAAGTTCAGTAAATTCACTACCTCCAACAATAGAAATCTTTCGATTTTGCCTCTAACTTTAGCCACAGTTAAGTTTTTCCCTTAAGGGGATCATTATACCTCACCTTCCCCTACTCTAGAACCCAAGTGGTAGGTATAAAAAAATCAGATTTAAAACTAAAACCCGACTACGGCAAAATCACGCTCTAAAAAGTATTATACAAGAAAGTATCAAGAATAGCCGTGGTCGTTTTAGTTTTAAACTTAATTTTTATTTAGGTATATTATTTTGGGACAAGCAACACCCAATAATTTATACATATTTGAAATGTGCTAATTGAGTACTTTAATTTCATACCAAACACGGTCTATTTATCTCAAGTTTATTTTTTATTGCAATACTTTATTTCCGCTAGAGGGCGCCACATTAGATTTAGTAAGACGTCATAGCTAATGATACGTCAATTGTCCAGTTCGAATAAGCAGTTGAAGAGCTATGAGGGAACAAACGAACATATATACATAGCCTGTCAAAATCATAACCCTTCTTTGGCTTTGCCGTAGTCGGGTAAAAAAGCCTACAATTTGCCTCTCCTTCTCCTGCTTAAGCAGTTTACGATACACGACCTTCTTTCCAAGTGGGGTAGGCAGAGACCCTACTTTATTTCCGCCTGCTACGAATGCTACGAATCAATACAAAAAAAAAAAATATTTTTCATCCCACCATCTCGGAAAGAGTACTTTTTTTCTTCGATATCTGAGTGTAAAAGTCGCTTTTATCCTCTAGAGTGGTAAAGTAAATTTGAATTTAGAACATCGTGTGTACTAGGTTTGTGAACTCAAAACATCATTAAACCTATTTACTTCTACCTCTATGGTGCCGATTTAGCATACAACTTTTTTTTAATTTATGAAAAACTCAACTCGGAACCTCCTTGATGTACCTACTTTTTTTTTTAAATTTGCTTGCACGTCCTATGGTTGAACATTGTTGTTGAATTTTATTTGTTGATATTTTATTATTAGTATTATTACACATAATTATTATACAGCCTCCGTGGCGTAGTGGTAGTGAACGTGGCCGCAACGCAGGAGGCGCGGGTCCGATCCCCGTTCAGTGCAAATATTTGTATGCATAAAAAGTTCAACAACAACGGTCTAGCTGCAATGCTTCGATATCGCCTAATGTCACCATTGGGTTGTGGAGGTCACATGGCAGTCGCTTTACGAAAAATATCGAGGTCCAGCCAAATCCGCAGTTAAGACTGGTAAAGCGGACCCCGAACTCCGAGGTGAAAGCTTCGGATGCGACTGGGAATTAACGCTAGGAAGAAGAAGCATTTCATTATTTCCTCGCTGAGGTGGGATGAAAAGTTACGTGTTGCACTCGAGTGCAAAGATTTTACACCTTGTGCTCTTTTGATTCCCTCGCTAACGCTCAAGATTCTAATTTATGAATCACTCGCTATGCTCGTGATTCAAATTTAGAATCTTTCGCTTGCTCGGTCATCAAAACTGAGCACGCGGTTAAAAAGCAACTTTGCACTCTTGTATAACAAATAACTATTTTATATCTAAGGATACTCACGAATTTCATTGTTGGGTAGTACAATCGTCGGAAACTACTGTCTATATAAGTAATCTGTGCTACTGTGATAATATTTTTTATATTGTCAGCCTTTTTATAGATAGATACAGTCTAGCTAATAATACAATTTATAAAAAAGTCGTTGTCAACCCACCAAACTGCTTAATAAATTGCAAACAACATTTATGTCAGGTTATAAAAACATAGATATCGTTTGATCACATCACACTGATATTATAAACACGAATGCTTGTATATATTATGGATGTGTGGATGGATGTATGTTACTCTTTCACGCAAAAACGACTGGACGGATTGTGGTTTGAAATCCATATCCATACTAATATTATGAATGCGAAAGTAACTCTGTCTGTTTGTCTGTCTATCAGAGTCTGTCTGTCTTTTAATGGTCTTTTACGCTTTCACACCTAAACCACTGAACTGATTTTGATGAAATGTGGTATAGGGGTAGATTAGACCTCTAGAAAGGACATAGGCTATGTTTGGTCGAGATAACCGACATTCACGCGGGCGGAGCCGCGGGCAGAAGCTCGTAGGATATACATGTAAGTATGCTAGTTTTTACCTTAGGAATAGGTTCATTTGGGTTGGGGGATAGGATCGCAACTCCACGCGGGCGCGGGTAACAGCTAGGTTATTTAAATTTCGTGCAATGACTGACTGACTGACTGACTGCCCAACGGAAAGTCAAACAAACAGACAAACATCAATTATTAGATAGTATTCAGTGTAAAGGTTGTCTTTTTTTTACCAGACAGGCACACGGCCCACCTGATGGATAGTGGTTACCGTGGCCTATGGACGTATGCAACACCAGGGACGTCACACTCGCGCTGCCGACCCTGAAGAAACCTTCTAATGCCCTTCTTGAAGAACCCCATATTGTAGTCGCTTGGGAAATTCATCGCAGGGAGTTCATTCCACAGCTTAAGTGTGCGTGGGATGAAGTTCCTTTCATACCGCACAGTGCGCACCGTTTCCGGTCGCAATGTGTGAAGTTTTTTTTGCGCTACACCCTAATAAGTAGCTAGTAGTTTTTGAAAATAAAAGTAAAGCCCCGTCAAGATCGGTTTCGAAGATTAGGATTAGATGTTTCGCGAACTAAAACATACTTAGCTCAGTTTATTTATAAACAAACTAGCAAAATAGGAACTTGTAATACGGGTTCTTCAATGCCAATTAACATAATTATCTACTGTTTTTATTTTCATACAAGTATTACGCAGACTCCTGGGGCCCCGCCCGAGAGGACATAGGCGCATATGCTTCGAGAGAGTTCGAAGAGGGTCCCGGAGATGTGGAAAACAGGTAAAATATTAATATATGTAATAATTATGTACCAATAAAGAGTATCTAAGTACCTATCTATTATTGAATGATATTTTTAAGCATTTAATGTTTATAACATAACATAAACTCACGCCTATATCCCCGAAGAGGTAGGCAGAGGTGCTAGCACCCACATTTCGCCGTTTATGTTTAGGTCCCAATGTAATAGGTGGCGAGCCTATTGCCATTAACCGGGCACTTATAAACCTGCGATAAATACACACATAACTTCGAAAAGCATCGAAAAGTCATTGGTGTGTGCCATGGTAAAACCTGGGATCGAACCCGAGACCTCGTCTCAGCAGTCCATTACTAATACCTACTACACATATACATACAGTACATTAATAATACTAATAATAATGTTTATATGTACGTTTTAAGATAGAAAAAGCGAAAAGGTACAGTCAGGGCGGGACTCGAACCCGCGATCTTTGCTTCACACCGTCCGTCCCGTACGTATATATACTGTATGTAGGACTGTATAGAAGAATTTTGGATCAGCTTTGGGCGCGACTTGGTGGCTCTGTGGTCTTAAAACTATCCATCTATTCTATCTGAAGAAGGCGCCCTAGTGGACTTACCATTAAGACGCGATGTAATTCATCATCATCACCTGCTCATGACCCAATTATTTGGGGTCGACGCAACAGTTATTCTCCTCCATACATTCCTGTCAGATGTCATTTCCAGCATTTCCTCAGTCACTCCATTTGTTATATCCGCTTTTACGCGCTCCATCCATCTTTTGCCATATCCTCTTTTACTCACTCCACCCATCTTTTCTGAGGCGTAACCTCTGCTCCTAAAGCCCTCTACATTCATAGTTTGAACCTTTTTTACAACATTACTTTCATCTCTTCTCATAGTATGCTCCTCGCTTCACAATTTTTCATTTAGGTACTGGTACCACTTTCAATAGAAATAGAAATAGAATAGAAATATTTATTTGCATGAAACACAGTGAGAAAGTTGTTACATTAGTTTCAGAAAGTGCGGTGTGTCTCGCCGATCTATCAGCATGCAAACTTTTAAGTTAGGTACACGAATTATTTTCATTATATTATTCAAACTTCCTCTTATCTACTAACTCCTTATTCTGTCCATTCTTGTTACACCACACATCAATATGGTTATGTGATACGCAGGTCAGCCGGTCTAACATGCGCGCCACGAGATTCTGCAGTCAAATTCATTAATTATTTAAATTAATTAGGAATTTAGATTAATTCCATTGTACTGAATCCTTCTACATAATACATCAGTAGTCAGATTCGCAACAATCGCAACGAATTTGAATTTTTGAGTAAGTACATGTTTGAGGCAAGCTGAAAACTTGTCACACAGCTATGCTATTATACCCCATCATGAAGCTCAGACCTGGCTGATGGGTATGGGGGCTAAATCTACCCCTGAATTTTTCAAAAATAAAAAAAAATCCAAAAAATATGTTTGAGGCAGTAGTTAATGCGATTTTTATATTATTGTAAGGAATACAATAAAAAAGACAGGCGGCTTGGTGGGGGCTTTACCATTGCCAGGCCAGGCGGGTTCTTTCCTATCTAATCTGTAAAGATTCAATTTATTTGCACAGACCACTACGCCTTACAACATCAGTAATTATTCTGAACCACGGAGGACAGAATATTGTTCAGATGAACATTTTCCTAACTCATTTGAGGTCGGCTTTCCAGTCTAACCGTGATGCGGCTGTACTTTGATATTTTCCGTGCAGCGACTACCATCGGACCTCCACAACCAATTAGTGATATCAACGTTCTTTATTTAAACTAGTTAGTCAGATATTTTGACGGCACTACCTACCCGTAAGGGCGCATTCACACGGGATACGTCTTTGACGATTCGTTATAAAACACGATACGCCTTGACGGATAGATGTTCACATTGAATACGGAATCGTGTTTTTTCACGATTCGTCAAAATATCCGAATTGATGTTCACATTTGTTTCGCGATTGAGTTCAGTTCAGAGTTCAGCGCAACAGCGGATCCGCCATAAAGCATTCACGATTCGAGATTTTCAAAAGCCGATACGTGATTTTTAACGAATCATGATTTTTAAAAGACGTATCCATATCCGTCGTTTTTCACGATTCGTGAAGCGTGTGAACATGGGTATTTAAAAAGCATTGCTCCTGTTCGAGGTCGTAAGATTGGCAGTGTTCACAAGGTAGTTGCGCACAAAAACAATATATATATTCTATTTAGTGTCTTATATTTTCATAATATAAAGGAACAACTAAATGTAGTCAGGATTATATTAATAGTTATTATCACAATCAAAAAATATACGGGCAGCCATTAAGAAAGTTATTCAGAGAAGGAAGTGAAAGGAATGTTGCCAACATTAATAGTTATAGTCATTACAGTGTTGCCATAGTAGGCCATAGTCAAACATAAAAACATTTTAACACTTCCCCTCTAGGGCATACTAGGGAACTAGGATTTACATAGAATACAAAACAAAAAATTACTACACAAATGACTCTACGTAAATATACTCCACAAATTATAATACTATAATAAATTCATGGATCTCACAAAAGTAGTATGTTTTATTTTTCCTAAAGGTTTTGTTAGCACATCAGCTATCATTTTATCTGTAGGTAAGTACCTCACATCAATTACATGCTCTGATATTGAGTCATTCACCATCTCGCGATCGTCAAATTCGCGAGCGCGCGCGAGTTGGCAAGTTTCGATTTTGAATTATTTTTGTGTCATCAACTCGCGCGTTTGTGAAAATATGACGTATTTGTGTACAGTCAGCTACAAAAACGTTGTAATAGATTAAATTAGGTACCTATTTTAAATGTACAGGATATTTTAGGCTAGCTTCACATGTAACGCGCGTTAACGGAGATCAGTGGTTACTCGGAACATTATATCTTGCACCTAAAATGTGTCTTTTGAGGATAGCATGAGGTGCTACGGCGGGAGCCAGGACCTCGTTAGTCTCGTGATTCAGGTCTAAGATACGGGTCCCGATCCCGAGGTATACGCGCTACCGCGTTTTGCGAGAGTTTGTCAGTTTGTTTCGGCAGAGCTTAGAAAATGGACGTGGAAGAAGCTATTATTTTGTATGTTATAAAGAAATGTATATATATGTTATAAATACTACGAGATAATATATACGAGACGTCCTTCCAGAATCGGTTCAGCCACTTTGGAGACTATCCGTAGCCAACAATCCGTAGACAGATCACAAAATTAAAAAAATAACTATTTTGTTATAGGTAGGTATCTCGTATACATACTAATAATATAAATGCGAAAGTAACTCTGTCTATCCATCTTTTTGTGTGTTACAATTTCAGTTAAAAAGCTGTTATTTAAAGTTACAGACATTCAATTTTCTTTATTTGTATAGCTTTTATACCTAAGCTAAATGTAAAACTTACCTCCACAATACATAAAAAACACAAAAGGCTGCCACATTTTTACTAAACGGCAATCTTAACTTAAATGCATAAAATTTTACTGCACTGTACTGGTATATATCCCACACCCCAGGTTAGGTATTTTTTTAACGTTAATAAACAAAAACGCTTCATTTAATTTTTTTATCATTTTGCCCAAGGCAAGGGCATAATATTGAGGATTCATACTGACCGGGAAAAGTAATTAGAAATGAAATTTTATCAAATTGCCCATGTGAGAAGGGCATTATGTATAAAGGCCGTTCACTATTCATAGGGACCAGATTTCTCAAGTTGCCCGTAACATACGATATGGATACGACATATGTGCAAATACTGAAACCGCGAAGCATCCTGGTCCGTAGGAATAGAACCAAATTAAATTTAAACTTAAATTCCCTGATTTATAAAATCCGAAATTTTCTAACAAAATAATTATTAAAATAAAATGTAGAAAATGCAACCACTTGTATAAGTCATTAAATAGTTTCATCCATTGCTTTAAAGTCATTGACTGTGTCATAAGTCATTAATAAATACGCACACACCTTCACACACACACACACAACAACTTCACACACACACACAACAATAGGCATAGTAGGTAACTTACTTGAACAGCTAAGCGGCAACATGCGATTCTACAGAGTGCTCAAAGTTGTTCAAATTCTATAAAATTAAAACTCTAGTTTCTGCCCTTAATACTGGACCAATTTTGTTCAAACTTTTCCTGCTTGAAGCTTAGGGGGTACCAAGTATATGGTTTCAATTATTGCCTATATGTCGTATCCATATTGTAGGTATATACCTACTTTAAGGGATTCACAGTAAAAAATACTCCTGAAATCGCTTTTGGGGAAGCGTGGGAAATAAATAATCGTTTTTTATAGTAATCGATTAGGTATATTTTATTCTTGAATTATATTTTACAACACGATGCTTAAATAATAATAAAAACTGTCTAATAAAAAAAAGGTTGTGGAAAATATACGATCTTTGAAAAAGATACGAAATTAGTTTGGCATAAAAAAAAGCTTACCATCCGACGGCGCAATGCCGCCCGTCTTTTGGGCACTTTACCAGTAAAAATCGATGAGGAGGAATTATTCGATACCCGAACTACTTACCCCAACTATTTATCCATTTTTTATTCCAACAAAAATAATAGCTTTATTTAATATTTTTATAATAAATAGATATATACATTAAAACACTATACTACCTAATTTAAAATGAATTACAAATATCATAAAAAATATATTAATTTATTGCAATAAATACTTTTTTTTATTCTTGTAAATATTTTAACTAGTTTAATATGTGAAACATTATGAAATTTATATTAAATACAGCCTAAAGAAAGTAAAAGATAAGCAAAAAAAAATCTAATTTCATACGACGCATATTAAGATGACATAGCTACTCATAACAGATATCATAATATCGGCCGTGTCCCCCTAGTGGCGTAGTCTCACTTCGCAAGTCTATATCGAAATCTAAGATGAAAAAAAAAACATTCGCAGCGCATCAACCAATGCAGGTAAAGACGCGAGTATACATTAGTTTCCTTTTCATGTTTTCTTTGACCCTTTTTTATCTGACTGTATTTTAGCATGCGCGCGAGATGATGACGAAAAAATAATTCGAAATCAAAAATTGCCAACTCGCGCGCGCTCGCGAATTTGACGATCGCGAGATGGTGAATGACTCCTGATATTAGATCTTTAACATAATGATATCTTAAATCAATGTGTTTGGTTCTCTTATGACAATATTCTTTTGCTTGTAAAAGTTTTTGAGCACTCTGGTTGTCATTATAAAGATAAACAATACAATCAATCTGCCTTTGTAAAAGCTCTGATAACAAATTTTTAATAAAAACTACATCCTTACAAACATCACAAATAGAAATATACTCTGCTTCAGTAGAGCTTAAAGATGTACATCTCTGTTTACGACTTTCCCAGTTAACTGTACTATTACCTAGCTTTACAACATAACCAGTATAGGATTTTCTGTCTATTACATTATTGGCCCAGTCTGCGTCAGTATAAGCAAACAAAGACCAATTAACACTTTTATAAAAATATAAACAGTGATTAATTGTACCTGCTAAATAACGCAATATTCGTTTAGCTGCAAGCCAATGAGACCTATCGAAGCTGTTATTAAACTGGCTGAGCTGACTACACGCGTGTGATATATCTGGCCGTGTACAAACAGACAGATACATCAAACAACCTAGTAGTTGTCGATAGTTATAAACTTCATCCTGTAAACAGTCACTATTTTTAGCCTTAACTAATTTACAGTTAACCTCCATGGGTGTGGAAACAGTCTTACAATTTTCCATTCCAAAACGTACAAGCAGTTTTTTTTTATGTACTCAGATTGATCTAGTTTCAAAATACCTTTTGATCTATCTCTACTAACATTTACACCTAGACAACTCTTTAGAGTACCCAAGTTTTTAACATTAAACTCACTCTCCAAAATCTTTAATAATTTAGATACAAGTGAGCTGTTAGGACTGCAAAACACATACAAATCGTCTACGTATAAAGCCAATATAACTAAGTCATTACCAGTACGCTTAGTGTATACACATGGTTCACATTTAGACTGAACAAAGTCATTTTTACATAATAGACTGTGTATTTTACAATTCCACATTCTGCTTGCCTGTTTGAGGCCATATAAGCTTTTCTTTAATAAACAGACCTTATTCTTATCGTCATCCTCATAAAAACCTTTAGGTTTTTCCATGTAAATAGTTTCATTAAGATCTCCATTTAAAAAGGCTGTTTCTACATCATAATGATACGTATCTAAGTTTAACTCATTTGTAATACAGAATAAAATTCGCATAGTTGAGTGTCGAACAACTGGAGAAAAAGTTTCCTTATAGTCTACACCCTCACGCTGAGTAAAACCTCTGGCAACTAACCTCGCCCTAAAACGATCAAAATGACCAGACGCATCATACTTCAATTTATAAACCCATTTACATTTAATTACCTCTCGATCAATGGGCCTGTCAACTAATTCCCAAACCTTATTATTAACGAGAGAGTCGTATTCACTTTTCATAGCCTTTTGCCACTGCTGGCTATGTGAACTATTGATGGCTTCGTCGTAAGTACGTGGTTCGTCCATCGAGGGGGAGTGGCCCTTAGCGAGTAAAGTGATATCATGTGACAAGTCATAATCACAATATCTCGCAGGCGGTACATTACGTGAAGCGCGAATAGGGCGACCAGAAGATGCAGTGGCGGCCACAGGACGAACCTCCACATCTCCACCCAACGCAGACGGCGAGCTCACTGAATCGTCAGTAGAGCTGCAGCTGTCATCACTTCCCGTGCAGTACGTCTGGGACTCTTCACCTGATAAAGACATCGAACCATTTGAAACATTTGTATTCAAATTAGAATTATCATGAGTACTATTGATTTCAATAATATTATTTCGATTATTCAATTCATAATTATCATTATTTAAATTACTCATATCAATATTAAAATTCAAATTATTATCACAGTTTGTTTCCCGATCACAGTGAAAATAATTAAAAACAAAATTGCTCTCTGAACACTCCTCAATAGGCTTGATAGACGGACAATAAAATCTATTTTCAATAAATGCTACATTACGGGATTTAATAACATTAGTGGGATTACAAGGATCAGCCAAACGATATCCTTTAGAATCTTGGCAGTAACCCACAAAAATATATTCCTTACACTTAGCATCAAGTTTGTCTCGCTTATGAGCAGGTACTAAAGAAAACGCTGAACAGCCAAACACTTTGAGGTGACTAAGGTCAATTTTTGAACCAGTCCAGACCTCTTCAGGTATAAGCCCTGCTAAAGCAGAAGTAGGAGACCTATTTTTTAAATAAATCGCTGTCATAACAGCTTCTCCCCAAAATCGCTTGCAGAGGCCAGAATGCTGCAACATACAACGTACATTCTCAAATAAAGTTCTATTCAAACGTTCAGCGATACCATTCTGAGCAGGCGAGTAAGGAATTGTAGTTTGATGAACAATGCCCTGACACTTCAAATATTGAGAAAATCTAGAGCTGCAATATTCACCCCCGTTGTCTGAACGTAAGCATTTAATAGGCAAACCAGTTTGTTTTTCAACAATAGCTTTAAACTGAATAAAACAATCCATTACCTGGGATTTATTCTTCATTAGGTATCCAAAGCTCTTCCTGGTAAAATCATCAGTAAATGTGACAAGGTATCTCGCTCCACCAAAGCTTGTCTCCGGCATTGGTCCACACACATCACTGTATACAAGTTCCAAACGCTGTGTTGTGTGACTGGAGCTCATCTTAGGAAAAGGCTCGGCCGTAAACTTCCCCTTAAGACAAGCGTCACAGGTCTTCAAATTGTGTTCCTGAAAAACAACACCACATGCATGTTCCCTTATACTAGACATACCTCTTTTATGTAAATGACCCAACCGCTGATGCCATAAATCCACTGACAGCGGGACAGAGACAGCAACTGCAGCACTCGATGACTCTTGCCTATTTTGCAGGAGCAGAGAGTGCATGCTTCTATGCGAGTACCCATCAAGTACACTGACACACCTATCGAGCTTATATATTATACCATTTATACACTTAGCTATAGCTATATAGTTGCCAGGTATTTTACTCATAGATTCTCTATCAAAAATAAAACAGCCCTCTTTGTTAAAATAAAGTGAATAACCATCCTGACATAGTTTTGAAACAGAAATTAGGTTATTAGATAAATTGGGAACTAACATGACATCTTTAAAGGATTTAACATGTCCATTTACCTTAAGGTTCAACTCCCCAACCTTAGAGCTTGACATCACTTCTTTGTTGGCTACACCTATAGACTGTAAACTGGTACGCTTCACATTTGATAACATTTCTTCATTGTTGACCAAGTGAGATGAAGCACCGCTGTCCACGTAGATGTCCTGCATTCGACTAGATAAGAAAGCAGACACAGCCGGCTCCTTCTCCTTTTTCTTTAATCTCTTGTCCCTTTTCAGTTTAAAACACTTCGGTTTTATATGCCCAATCTTCCGGCAGTAAGTGCATTTCAACGTTGTCCTATGGGTAACAAAAGCTGAACTGGAGCTGCCATTCTCCTCTGTGCTTCTTGTAGAAGACGGGCTCTTACCAGCTCACTGTCCAATTTCTTTGTAGAAATGTAATAAGTTTCCAGGTTTGAAACCAAGGTGTCAAAGTCAGAAGAAAGTCCACTCAAAAGAAGTTCGGCTATTTCTTCATCAGCCACAACTTTGCCTATATCAGGCAGCTGATGTACAAGCGACATAACATGCTCGATATAAAGAGTCATATCATTAAATTGTGCATATTCCACTCTGTGTAGCTGTCTAAGCAAAAGCACTTTTCGATACAGACCTTTGTCTTCGAAGATGTCTGCGAGCTTCTTCCAAGCTTGTTTCGCAGTCGTAGCGTCGCGTACATATTGAAAAAGCGAAGGCTTTAGGCTTAAGCAAACTCGAGCTAAAGCGCGTTGATCACGCGCAGAATCAGCACCGGTCAAGGGAGCGTCGGAATCCCTGTCAATAGTGTCCCATAACCCTTCCGTAATCAAAATCATTTTTATACAAAACTTCCACGTTATATAGTTGGTTCCATCAAGCTTTTCAATATTGCCGGCGGCTCCCACGACCATAGCCGGGGCCGAACCAAGCACATTGTCATTCGCCATAATGTAAGAATTAGACGCGTTCCAAAATATTGACTTTTGAATAATGCCAAAGAAAGGTCTTGAATATAGGTCCAATCTACCCAGATGAAATCGGATTACCTTTCTTTCCTTGTGTGATCACGCTGGGCACGATAACCTGTTCGAGGTCGTAAGATCGGCAGTGTTCACAAGGTAGTTGCGCACAAAAACAATATATATATTCTATTTAGTGTCTTATATTTTCATAATATAAAGGAACAACTAAATGTAGTCAGGATTATATTAATAGTTATTATCACAATCAAAAAATATACGGGCAGCCATCAAGAAAGTTATTCAGAGAAGGAAGTGAAAGGAATGTTGCCAACATTAATAGTTATAGTCATTACAGTGTTGCCATAGTAGGCCATAGTCAAACATAAAAACATTTTAACAGCTCCCGTCAAAAAAAATAACGAATCGTGAAAAAAAACGACTCGTGAAAAAACACGATTCGTCTTCGTGTGAACGAGCTCTAACGGCTGCCATAGATGTTCGTATGGCAACCGAGACCGAGAGACCGAGACCGACAGTCTTTGTTTAACGTACTGTCCATTGCAGAGCATTACAAATATTCATGCATACAAATATTTGCACTGAACGGAAATCGAACCCGCGCCCCCTGCATAGAAGTCGCGTAGAAAGATTTCACAATTGTTTTTGTTATACTTACTTATTTTATTCATATCATTATGCATGTTCAAAATATATAAAAAGTAAAACCATTAAAAAGCTATTAACGTTCCAATTATATTTATTTGTATGAATATCTACAGTAAAACAACAATGGTGAACAGCTTTTTTGTTAGGAGAACTGCCCCCCTAGACAAGAGGCAATTCGTTGCTCGGCGTATGATGGAATAGAATGGCAAATGTATAGGATCTGACGTTTTTGACATTCGTCGACGCCTGTCATATACGTCAAATCCCATACATTTGGCATTCTATTCCAACAAACGCCGAACAACGAATTGCCACTTGTCTAGAGGGGCTGGACTTCTGGTGAGTTGCGAACTTGCGAATCTGGTGAATGGAGAATCTGGCGAGCTACGACAAAGGATACACAGTAGATTCTGAATAATACAAAAATTTTCAACAGTTCCAAATAACTTCAATTCGTAGTCGTCAGTTTACAAGCATCTCGCGTTTGTCAATTACAGGTGTATTTTGGTGACTTTGCGGACGAAGCGGTGAGAGGCGGGCTGCTGACCCTCAGGACCGACAGCTGGCTCATTGGTCTTAAGACTTGCGTCAGCGCCACCCATCAGCACCAAAATGGTGAGCACCAACAAAGTGAAGATACCAAACTGCAATTTACATAAATATTAGAAATATAAACAAAGTGTAGGTATCTAGGTACCTAGTAAAAAATATAAAATAATGACATGACACGGCCCACCTGATGGAAAGTGGTTACCGTGTACTAGTGGTGTATGCAACACCAGGAGCGTTACACTCATGCTGCCGACCCTGAAGAAGTCTGCTATAATGCTCTTCTTGAAGAACCCTTGAAGAACGAAAAATAAAGAGAAGAAGAAGAACAACTTGAAGAAAAGGAACTGTGATTTATTTATTTTTGATACCACTTATGTGATTTAATGTGATCTATTACTAGGTATTAAGTATAATATTTATAAGTACTATGGTATAATTGTAAAGCAGTCGGGTCTGCGTAATAAAGGACATATTAAAAAAAATACTTGGGTCATGTTATTTGAACGATGCATAACTTAACACAATATATATTTTTTAATTCTTGTCTGTTTCTGTTTATCCGCAATGGACGCAAAAACTATCGAATGGATTTTAATGCCTTTTTTTGTTTGGAAGGTCTTATTTGTTGGTCACATGTCCGCGTAGGTTTCGATCTAGATTTTATTGTTTTTCCGTTTCGAAGATTACCCGAATATACAACCCTGCAACACCAGGGTCAGGGGCGTCACCCTCGCGCTGCCGAACCTGAACAAACCTTCTAATGCCCTTCTTGAACGTTACAAACAGACGTCACTCCAATTTCATTTAGGTATTTGTATAGAGATAGACGAGTTTGTTTCGATTATATTATGATTCGGTGCGATTAGAGAGCTTGTGAAGTGAATAGATAACATGGTTGACATGGTGTAGAATATTCTACAATATTTATTTATTTATTTACTTACATATTTCATGTTGACAATAGGTTTGGCTTATTTCAACTGATTTTGATCAACTCGATCGCACTTTATATAGGTAGATAATTACAGGTAATTAAATTTCAAGGTTAATGCTGATCCTTATACCTATGTAGTAAGAAAGACATCTCATAAAAAGTAAAAACGGAGAAAAAAATATTTAAGGTTGAAAAATGGGGAAAATGGGAAAACCTATGGACTTAGTTATTTATTGCGTTTGTGGGTTGTTCTCACACCGTCACTTGACTCTATCTAAAAGGTTGTAAATGAAAGTCACTGTTACTGATAACTATATGAAGGATGTATATATTTCAGTCGTATAACCCTAATACAAAGTTGCACAGAGCTCTAATGTCTAGACCTTACACGGTACGCTGGGCGACTGCCCTTAGTTGGATACAATTCGCTACTTGTCCCGCTCTGCGGTGACGTCATTGCTACTACACATAGTAGGGGCACCTACAGTCATCCCCCCCTTTTTTAAAACAATTACAAAAGAAATTTGTTTGTTTTTTTTTATGGTTATTTTAATACATAATATCACCCTGCAGTACAAGTACCCGATGTCTTATCCTAGAATTGCAGATAAGCAAATACTTGTTTCATAGTACAGTTGTTATTATTAATAAGAGTCATATCATGTTGCATTACACAGTAACATTGCCAACAGGTGTTCATTTTACAATTGTTTGCATTATGATACTTAGATTATAACAAGTAGGAATGGAAACAATGATTAATACATTTTAAACTATAGATTGCTACAAAGATGATAGATGCCACAACTTAACTACCTTAAAACTAAGTACATTGGGTTACACTGAAAGTTGCACATTTATACATTGTACTGAGGATTGTTTTGCACTGTCTGCAGCGGTATGTTGTTAACACTGTTACTCAGGTTTCCGAATTCTTTTCTTAAAAAACGCTTGGCCTTCCTTGCACAGAATGTATAGATTAAATATAGGAGCAAAATGGCCACCAGCATGGATATCACTGATACTACTATTTCAAACGTGTGAATTTTGTACTCTAAATGCTGATTCGAAGCATTGTTCGCGCCATTTTGCGCTATCACAATCTCTTCTTCCTTCTTCTCTACACTGTATGTTTTTCCCATTATTAATTACTAATGACAATGTATTCGCCAAGTTGTTAACAATGTAATGAATTGAATTACGTGTCTAACGCTTAGCGTTGCAGGCTTGCATGGTTTAGCCTTCATATGCACCGGAATTTGCTTACTCTACATGTCAACCTTAGATTAAGTTACGTATCGCATACGTTCTACGGTGAATACTTTACAAATGTACTGGTAGCAAAAGAAGCGGTGATGGTTTATTTTCATATAGTAAAAATAATATATTATGTTAACTTAAATCTAACTGGTCTTTTTATAATGCGACCACTGCGCGATACCTTAATGTTACTTTCGGGATTATTTCTTACTATATTTGCCTCATAGCTGTCCTCAGCGCTTTCCCCAGAAAATACATTGACGGGTTCACTGTCCTGTTCAATACACTCGGAGCTAGCTAAGGTGAAAGCTGGCTTAAGCCGGTCGATAGAGATCGATGTTGTTCTTTTTTCTAGCTGTACTTGATATACTTTTCCTTGCTTACTTATGACCCGATACGGTCCCTTGTAAGCAGGAGTAAGAGGTTTCCTAACTGCGTCGTCTCTAACGAAAACGTGCGTGCAATCTTTTAAACTCGAATGAACAAAAAACTTCTTGGTACTAGAGTTGTTCTTAAAGCATGGTTTAAGATTGCAAATTGTTTGCTTTAATTTTTCTGCATAAGTAAAGTCATCGGTGGCTTGAATAAAATCATTATCACTAAAGAAATCGCCCGGCAACTTCAGAGCCTTTCCCATTAACATCTCGGATGGGCTAATGAACGAATTACTACGGCCAGCTGCTCTCAGGCCTAGGAGAACAGCTGGTAGTTCGTCTGTCCAAGCATTTGGATTTTGTAGCAACCGAGCTGTTAACGAACTTTTTAGACAGCGGTGCCACCTTTCGACCAACCCGTTGCTTTGGGGATGATAGGGGGTTGTATGAACTTTTGATATCCCTAAAGTTTGTGTGAGCTTTCTGAATAGATCGCTTTCGAATTGTCTCCCCTGGTCACATGTAATTCTTTCTGGAGCACCATATCTACTAATCCAGCATTCAAAAATACATTGCGCGACTGTTTCTGCTGTTATGTTTTTGACGGGTACCGCTTCTGGCCACCTTGAGAACCTATCAACCATGGTGACTAAATACCTGAACCCTTCGCTTGTAGTGCCGAGCGGTCCTACAATGTCCACGTGTAAATGCTGTAAGCTGGCAGAGGGTTGCTGGAATGGTTCGTATTCTGAAAATGTATGTCTAGTGACTTTCGACCTCTGACATTCAATGCATGATTTAGCAAATTTGTTTACGTCCTTGTTCATGTTCGGCCAAAAATATCTACTAGTGATCATCTTCCTAGTTGTCCTAACGCCGGGATGGCTAAGATTATGAACCGCGTTGCACACTAACTTCCTAAATTCTAAAGGTATGTAAGGCCTCACTCGTTCAGTAGACGTTTCGCAATAAATCGGGACGTTACAATGTGGTAATAGTTTTAACTCAAACTTGAGTTGACTTTTTAACTTGTAAGTGCGTTCTAACAATGTTGCAAGTTCTGAATCATGCCTTTGTTGGTTAGCTAATTCGTTGAAATTTAATGGGCTTGGACATGTGATTTCCTGTATTCGCGACAAAGCATCGGCTACCCTGTTCTCGCTTCCGCCTACGTGTCGAATGTCGGTTGTGAATTCGCTTATGTACATAAGTTGTCGAGTTCGCCTTGGTAATTCTTTGTTGCTACCGATTTTCGAGAATGCGTGGGTTAGGGGTTGGTGGTCTGTATAAATAGTCAATTGTCGACCTTCTACCTGATTTCTAAAATATTGAATTGCTGAAAATATGGCTAAGAGCTCGCGGTCATAGGTACTATATTTGCTCTCGGTTTGCGATAATTTCTTAGAGAAAAAACCCAATGGTTCCCAACCTTTGCTAGTTTTTTGTTGGAGGGCCGCACCTAGACATGTATCACTGGCATCGGAAAATAGCCCTAATGGCGCGTTACATCTTGGGTGAGCAAGCAATGTGGCGTTTCTCAAGCTTGCTTTACAGTTTTCGAATGCCTTCTCCGAGTCTTGATCCCATTGAATCGGTGATCTATCCTTTTTCTTAGTGTTAACTAAATATTTGTTCAAGTGCGTTTGATACTCTACAGCTTTGGGCAAGTGTGGCCTGTAAAAGTTAACCATCCCCAGAAAACGCCGAAGCTCATCTACGGTTTTCGGTTTAGGAAACTCGGAAATGGTCTGTACCCTATCTGGTAAAGGAGTGATGCCCGATTGCGACACTTTATATCCTAGAAAATCTATAGAAGACTTTCCAAAATCGCATTTTTTTAAGTTAATTGTTAATCCTATATCTTGCAAGCGTTTAAATAAAATATCTAAATGTTTGAGATGCGTTGACTCGTCCGACGACGCAATGATTACGTCATCTATGTACGAGTGCAGGCACGATGCAGCTCGGGTTTCTGCGTGGGCATTCGAACTACTTGATAGCGAGTCATTGTTGTGTGTCTCATTTGTATGATTATTTTTAGAATTTATTACCAAAAATTGTATGTCCTGTAATACTGTAGTGTCCATGAACCTTTGAAAACTTTGGGCAGCATTGACAAGGCCAAATCCTAATTTTGGAAATTCAAATAATCCGAAGGGCGTGATGATGGCGGTTTTTTCTATGTCCTCCGGTGCCACATTAATGAAATGGTAGGCCTTGTTAAGGTCTATTCGTGAGAATATTTTTTTTTCCGCTAAGTTGTATGTGAAATCTTGTACTCTGGGTATAGGGTAACGATCTGGCTTCGTTACGGCATTGAGACGACGATAGTCGCCGCAAGGCCTTAACTGTCCGTCGCGTTTGGGTACCACATGTAAGGGGCTTGCCCACGGACTTTTAGAGGGTCTGCATATACCTAATTCCCGCATTATCCTAAACTCCTCTTTAATTTTATTGTACCTGTCCGGTGGTAGCGGCCGAGCTTTGGCAAACACCGGAGGACCTGTCGTTTCAATTACGTGGAAGGGTGTGTGTATAGAGACATTTCGGTAATAACTTGGTTTAGTTACGTTCTCATACCTATGCAGTAACTCGCTGTACGGATGACCGTCCTGAATTGTTTTAATAGATGGAGTTGCATCCCTAACTAACTTACCTACGGAGCTTAAATTAGTGGTTCCGTCAATGAGTTTTCTGTTGAACAAGTCTACACTAAGTTTGTTGGCATACAAGAAATCCGCGCCCAAAATGGGTTGTTTGACGTCACATATTACAAATACCCACTTAAAAGCTCTCCTTAAACCTAAATTAAGCTCTAAAGTAACACAACCGTAGGTTCTTATTTCAGTGTTATTTGCCGCAAAGAGTTTATAGCCGGATTCTTTAATGTTTTTGTACTTGTAATGCTGATAAGGCAACACTGAAATATGAGCCCCGGTGTCTACCAAAAAATGCAAGTTATTTTTATTATCGCTAATTAAAAGACGGTGATTAGAAAAAGGTACCTGTTCCGCCGTCTCAGAGTGTACCTCACTCAGTTTCCCTGCTGGCTGTTGTTCCGTCCGTTGGTGTCGCTGTTCTGTTTGTTTTTCCAGGAACACGGCTGCACACAGTTACGCGCATGCTGTTTGAATCTTCCGTGATAAAAGCATAGACCGCCTCGCTCGTCGTATTGTGAGTTTGACCTTGATCTATTGAAGCCTCCTCTCCTGAATGGCCGGCTTTGGCGTCGTTGATTCTGTCCTTTTATTTCAGCTATGTCTAGGGTGAGTTTGTGCACCTGCGTGAGTAATTCTGAGAGGACCGCGTTACTTGAGGAGGTTGCCTGGCTGCTTACCTCCGCTATCGTTCCGTTATTGCTGATCGACTCCATGATCTTGTCGGCAACCTTGGCTAGATTCTCAAGGTTTTCATCCGTGGAAACTGCTATGACCGCTCGCACTGTGGATGGTAGTCTTGAAAGCCATAGGTTCTTTAGTGTCTGTTCCGACACTTGAGTTGCTTTACCAAGGTCTCTCATCTTGCGTAGTAGCTGTGTAGGTTTCTGAGTACCTAAGTCCAGCTCGCTTACCAGGCGTTGAAATTGCCGTTCGGCACTTTCCTCGAACGCTGCTATGAGTCTTTCCTTAACGGTTCTATACCTATTTGTCTCTGGAGGGGAGAGCAATATGTCACTTATTTGTTGCAGTGCCTCTCTGTTTAATTTAGACACCACCAAGTTATACTTTGACTCGTCTCCTTGCTTCTGCGACGCAATTATTGCTTCGAACTGCGCAAACCAGAGCCCTGGCATCTGGGTCCAAAATTCCGGTATTTTTGAGGCCACGGTAATCTGTGCTAGATCGGCGGACATGCTTACTCCTGCCGTACCTGCCGTACCTTTACTGTCAGCTACAGGTACCTTAGGCTGTTGTTGAGGTGGTGCTGATGGGTTTTGGGTGTTCATTCCGTTTACGTATGATTTGCTTGGAGTACGAACGCGTAGGTAGTTGAGTCGTATTCACTTAAAACACGTGCTCTATTTCGGGGTCACCACTGTGGGTTGTTCTCACACCGTCACTTGACTCTATCTAAAAGGTTGTAAATGAAAGTCACTGTTACTGATAACTATATGAAGGATGTATATATTTCAGTCGTATAACCCTAATACAAAGTTGCACAGAGCTCTAATGTCTAGACCTTACACGGTACGCTGGGCGACTGCCCTTAGTTGGATACAATTCGCTACTTGTCCCGCTCTGCGGTGACGTCATTGCTACTACACATAGTAGGGGCACCTACACGTTTATCAAAATTATTTGAATGTAAGTATGTTTTTTCGACCAATAGTTATCTTATCTTAATTTTGTTTCATATAATTATAGTACTGTTTCAATTAAGTATGCCTTTTATTATTATTACAAAAAAGCTTCTTTTAGCGAAAAATATACAGACAATTACGCAGAACTAACCACAATATACCTATGTAGGTAGGTAGGATCGAGTTTAACCTCATCAATTAACCTAAGTTGGTTGAGTGGACGTATTACATTATGTTATCTGTGGTATTACGTAGATGCGTCTTAACTCATCTACGTACCTAAATACCAACTATATAGGTAGGTACGTCCATTCATCTATACTTCCACCAAAATTTGTCCTTTCATCTTAGAATTAGGTAGGTATTAAATAATCATAATTAAACCTTCTTTACTGAACTAAATCCAAAACTACCGAAAATAAACGAGATAGAAAAAAAAATCCAGCAGATTCGCCTTTTTCAATTCTCCTTTCCGGTAATAATATACCTACCTACGGTCCTACGAGCATAATAATATAACAAATTTTTTTAAAAATGTTGGATACATCCCTTTTACTATCGGGGGCATTGCTAACAAGATGCCACGCATAAGATGACTCTAATTATACGTTGTAAATATTCAATACGTTCTACAGTCAACTGTGAATAATTTGTGATTCTTGTTTTTCACTTTTCCGCGAAACCTAAACATTTGACTGACTTTATGGTGTAGATGAGAGAATAAATAATATAATAATCTTATTATTATATACACATATTTATATAATAATAATTGTCCTGCTTGTGGGTTTCCATTGCTCATCGTCCCGTGTGCGCCATATGATGACTACTGTAGGTACTGTCCAATGATTTTCCAGTAGGGAAAACCGGAAATCTATAAAGTATAACATAACATAAACTCACGCCTATATCCCCGAAGGGGTAGGCAGAGGTGCTAGCACCCACATTTCGCCGTTTATGTTTAGGTCCCCATGTAATAGGTGGCGAGCCTATTGCCATTAACCGGGCACTTATAAACCTGCGATAAATACACACATAACTTCGAAAAGCATCGAAAAGTCATTGGTGTTTGCCATGGTAAAACCTGGGATCGAACCCGAGACCTCGTCTCAGCAGTCCATTACCCATACCACTAGGTTACCGCGGTTAAGTAAGTTTAATAAATAAATACATAATTAGCGTAAATACACTTGCCAAATGTATTACGCTAATTATTATATCCCAGAGGAGTAGAATAAGGAGCCACTCCATCGAAAACATCTACTTTATATTATTTAGTAATAATTAGGTAGGTAGATAAGATTTAGATTGTTTGTCTATTTTTATACAAAAACAAACGTTCTAGAAAGTAAGTAGGTAGTTTTACTTCTTTACATACCTATTGAGGCAGATCACCTACATTTCTTGTAGTGTTCTCTACGTAAGCACTTTAAAACGATAAAACTGACCGAGCAGCTTCAGTAAAGGGAATAAATAAATCTTTGTGACATCTCAAAACAAACCTACCATTGATTTATTGGTTGATTTATTTTGTTTCGAGAAAGGGCCCTCTTGATGTAAGTATTCGTAATGTTATAATATACAGGGCGTCCCACGGCGATGCCACATGGAGGAAAAATACCTTAAATCCCTAAGTTAGCTCATTTTACTTAAAGGAGACATCATTTTATTTTTTAAAAGAAACAAAACTGCATTCCAATTTTTTTTTAAATTCGCTTGCCACACCCGGTACTTAATCGAACTGACTAAAATCCGAAAAAGTAACATCCTGTATTTTTATGGCATCAATCGATAGTGTCAATCATAAGGATCAAATCTCTCTAAAGGCCGCTTCCCACCGTCCGCGATTCTGCGGATCATCACGCACAGCCCACGATCGCGGACGGCAACGCACGCAGACAGGGCTCTTCCAACGGTGCGTGTTGGTCTGTGTAGATCTTTTGATAACTTCATTTCAAAATGCAAAGTGAAAGAGAACGTGTCGTCGCTGCAGCCGCGGCTGTGGTATTAATTAACAATTACCAAATTATGCGATCTAGTAAAAGTAAAAAGAAACCACGTCGCTGGTGGATATCAGCATATAACAAAATGTCGTTTAACGTAAGTGTACATAGACATACCTATATCTAATTTTATTTATTTTTTGTTTTGTCACCCATAGCAGTTAGAAAATTACCGAATGACATAAAATACTCCTTGTCCTGTGATCTTACTGGTGCGCGGTGGGATTATGATTCGGAAAATGATCGCGCCGCACCGCACCTTTGAAGTTACCGCCTCGCGACGGATACCGGCGCACCGCCACGGACGTCCTCTGCTACCACGGACGAGACCCTTCCCACGGTGTGCCGTGCGAGCTGGTCCGCGTCCGTCCGCGATATCGCAGACCGTGGGAACCGGCTATTAGAAACATGGTAAATTAAACGAAAGGAAGTCCGTGAAACCTAAAATTATAAATTCAATTTGGCAAAATATAAAACACTTTAACTCAAAGTTCATCTGATACCATATTACTTAACAATAAAATTCCATATTTAAATTACTTTTCATTATTTAACGTGCGGAGACCGCTGCTGGTCAGCAGTAGTTTTTAGGTATGTCGAACACAAACCGACTAAAACCGCACGCTCAATTAACAGGTTATAAGTTGATCCAATAGGGCAATTCTCTCGCCATCTTCGTTGCCCAGGGTACACCGCGTGCAGGTTTCTAATCAAGCACCCAAAAATAACTACCTACCCTACCTACATACCTCATGCAGTTACCCAATAAAGTTACATTCTAAACAGGTAACAAAGTTAATTCATTTAGTATTAGTACTCATTTTACTAAATAAATTTCATCAAAGATATCTCTAATGTTGATAAGTACCTTATTAGATACCTTATCTGATGGTTCCCTAAGTAAAAATGCTGTGTCTGTTCGCATTGAATTTATAAGTTAAGATTTTGTGAACTTCCTTTCATTTAATTTACCATGTTTCTTAGAGAGATTTGATTCTTATGATTGACACTATCGATTGATGCCATAAAAATACAGAATATTACTTTTTCGGATTTTAGTCGGTTCGATTTCCGGGTGTGGCAAGCGAATTTTAAAAAATCCATGAATGCAGTTTTGTTTCTTTTAAAAAATAAAATGATGTCTCCTTTAAGTAAAATGAGCTAACTTAAGGATTTAAGGTACTTTCCCTCCATGTGGCATCGCCGTGGGACGCACTGTATAGATAGATCCTTTCCTATACATATATTGGAAAGACTCCTACTAAACAGGAGAATAATAGTTAATACCTAAGAATAGATTTGGCCTTGAAAATATCAAGATTTACAAGTTTTAGCTGCCTAAATATATAGATATTATTACATATTCGCAAAGAAAATATCTGAGGCAAAAAACAAAAATTATTACCTACCTAGTTTGTGATACTGAGATGTTTTAGGGTTCCGTATCCAAAGTGTCATAATAGGGTCCTACCTCCTATATTAGGTACCTATTACTATACTCTTCTCTTTGGGTCCTATTACTAAGATTCCACTGTTCATCTGTCTGTCTGTCACGCTGTGTCCCATGAATGATAGCTTATAAACAAAGTAAATATTCGTAGGTAGATGATGTTTTTCTGCTGCCTCATCAAATAATAAAATACATATGCAGGGTTACAGGGAAAGTCGTGCTAGATCCCTTCAGAGGTATACCTAGGGTTGCCAACCATACTGTTTAAAACAGTATTATACTGTTTTACACCCAATTATACTGTTTACTGTTCAACAAATAAACAGTATCCAAAATACTGTTTTCAGCATCAAAATGCATAACACTACAAAAATGTGCAGCAATTGATACAATATTAATTAATTGGGCACCAATTTGCAATTATTTTATAAGTTTAGGTGTTGATTGTCCCATGATAATCCAAAATTTATTAATGATAAATCATAATATAGAAAATAATACAGTTCACAGCTATCTTCTATTTGCCAGCCATATATTAAATCTTTTAATTAATCCACCGGTGGCACACACCAATGACTTTTCGATGATTTTCGAAGTTATGTGTGTATTTATCGCAAGTTTATAAGTGCCCGGTTAATGGCAATAGGCTCGCCACCTATTACATTGGGACCTAAACATAAACAGCTAAATGTGGGTGCTAGCACCTCTGCCTACCCCTTCGGGGATATAGGCGTGAGTTTATGTTATGTTTAATTTATCCATAAAAAAATTGATGGGAACCATATTACCATTTTAGATTTTACGAAACAATGCTTTCTTTTAAGACAGACAGACCTAAGGGGGCAAAATAGGTGACGAACCGTTGTATGTAAAACCGTATTTTGTGAAACGGATTTTTATGATCTTTGTTTTGATTCAGGGAGCCAGAATAGGATGACAGGATCAAGGGAGTCAGGATTGGATAACAGGATCTAGGGAAATCCTCAAAATGATGGCAAAACACTGTTTCTGCTGTTTTAACATAATTTAATTTCAGTATTTGCATTTAAAAATTATCTGCTCGTGATTTTAAGCTGCTGATGATAGGAACCTAAGCAAAGGATGGACGATGGATCGATTATAACTCACTAAAAAGAGAAAAATAAATTAAAAGCCTCTCGGGCTAGGCTAGGCACCGCAGTTATTTTTCGCTTTTTAGTGCCTCTTTTTCGTTTCTTGAAGTCGGTTAAACTTTTTTGTTAAATTAATTTATGTAATTGTAAAATACTGTTCTATTTTCTAAAATACTGTTCAATTTTCTTCTCAGACCTAAATATACTTTTTTTCTCGAAAAAAGAGTTGGCAACCCTAGGTATACCGCCGTTTGCCCGAATTTTATTTACCCTAATATCATTAGCCATAATAGTCAACAGCCATACTATTAACAGACATAATATTCATTTGCCCTACTCTTATTTGCTATATTAATCACGTGCTAGAATCTTTGTTACCCATAAAATCACTTACATACCATAACATCATTTGTCAGAATGATTGTAAGCCCTAATTATCACATGCCATAATTATCACATGCCCTAACTATCACATGCCATAATTTTCACATGCCATAATTATCACACATGTCATAATTATCATATGCCATAACATCAACTGCCATCGACATTGTGTAACAGTGACAGTGTGTAACGGTTAGGTATATCAGGTGAAACTAGATGCTCGGGACTTTAGGGCACCCCGATTCGGATTGGTTAGGTTAGAAGGGGATGGCGGGGTCGTTTGAGCGAGCGAAGCGAGCGAATAGACCCCGCAATCCCCTTCGTGGTTATTTTTATAAACCACCCAGAAGTAGTTTGGTTAGGTGCCATTTGAGTTAGGTTAGAACTGTGACCATCCACCCATCACACCCATCGACATCGACAGCCAGAAAGAGCAAGAAGAAAATATTATGTCTAATAACCATTATGGCGTTTAAATATTATGTCTAATAATCATTATGGCGTATAAATATTATGTCTAATAATCATTATGGCGTTTAAATATTATGTCTAATAATTATAATGGCAAATAAAAATATATAAAACAATACGTATGGCACTCGTATGTTATGGTATCTAAGTTTCGGGCAATTAAAAGTATGTCATATGTCTTTTAGGTCAAACAAAACATTCGGGCAAATGAAATTCGGGTAAATGAAATTCGGGAATATGATGATCATGGCATATAATCTTCGGTTAAACAATAGACAACCCCCTTCAGGGCGTGGAGTTGACGTTGACTTATTTATTTCTCTACTAGCTGTTGCCCGCGGCTCCGCCCGCGTGGAATTCTGATCCCATTCGACGCTAATATATAGCCTATATGTTAATCCAGGGTATAACCTATATACATACCAAATTTCAACCAAATCGGTCCAGCCGTTTATGCGTGAAAGAGTAACAATTAGTAAAAGTATTTTTTATTTATTTTTTATTTTATTATTTACCCTAAATTTAACCCTTTTCGAGATTATCGACTTTTAATTTTTTATTGAATATTGCCGATTTTTAGGCTACTAAATTTAATTTTGTTTATTTTGTG